>CAMAPE010000019.1:15000000-16460000 GCA_945859875.1 Cuscuta europaea
TGCAGATGGAAGCATTATCTTGCATAAGGCCGCAAATAATCCATTGAAGACGAGAGAGAAGTACCCTATCACATAAATGTATTACCACACCGGTACGTTATGGGAATTCAAGGGGTTTTAAGTTGAGCCCTAAACGTTATCTAGAACATCTAATTAAGTAATCCTGATCAATATGTATAATGATATTTGTGAAGAAAAGCTAGGCCTGATTCTTTAATTTAGAAACAAAAAATCTCTACATTATACAATTTGGCCTTAGTTTTTCTTCACAAATCTTACTTGTACCATATTATTCATAACATTTTTTTTATATCAAATAAAATTGGTTGGGATTAATAATACCGCCCAAAATAAAGACTTAATGGTAAACTAATGTGAGATTTAAAAGTGCCAACACCGTGGTTTTAAAAAAGTACTCCACAACAAAGAAAGAAAAAACGGGTCCCATCTATATAGCAAATTTTATAATTTTTTATTATCTTTTCATATGGCATCAATATTGAATATATAAAAATAAAAAACAGTTAAACCATTTAAAAACATCTATTTTTTAAAGTGCTATAATTTTTTGTTTGTACTCTAATTGTTACAAAAAAAATCAAAACTCATAACTTTTACGGAGTAGTATCTTTCATACGACACCGATGTTCAAAACATAAATATAAAATAATAATTTAACACTTTAAAATCATTTTTTTAAATGCTACAACTTTTTATTTATACTCCGATTGTTACAAATAGTATATCAAAATTCATGACTTTTTATTATCTTTTATATGACACCAATATTGATTTTATCAAAAAAAAATATTTTAACCCTTTAAAAACATCCGCTTTTAAAGTGCTATAATTTTTTTGATTTTACTCCGATCGTTACAAAACATATATCAAAATTTATAATTTTTTCTCTTTCACATGATATCAATCTTAAATATTGGTGTCATATGAGAAACTTAAATAAAAAGTTATGAATCTTGATATATATTTTGTAACCATGAGAATACAAATTAAAAAGTCCTCCGACTATTATGTCATTGACACTTTTGGTACTCGACTTTGATTTTTTCCATTTTTAGTCCTCGACTATTGCGCTAGAGACACTTTTGGTACCCGTGTTTGAAAATTTTCATATTTAGTCTTTCAACTTTCATAAAAATGACACTTTTGGTTCTTCAACTATTATAATAGTGACCTGGGGGGACTCCTTTGCCGTCGGTTTCCTCTTCGCTGCAGCAGCGTCGCCCTCGGGCTTCTTGAAAAGCGCACCGACAGGCTTTTGGCCGCCCGCGTCCGACCCCTTCGGATCCTTGGCCGGTTTGTTCTTGAATCGGGCAAGGCCTTTGACGTTCATCATATTCACTGGGACACCTGCAAAAATAATATGGGGTTAAAATCGAGGGGTTACTAACAGATGGAATAAAGAATAAACAAACAAGCAAATGAACTATGTGCTAAAATATGAAGGTGAGAGTGCCCTCAGCCACTACCTCCGGAGGCTCCCTCAAACACCGGGAACTTCTCATCTGTTTCCCCCAGGAAGCGGTACCGCCGGAACCCGAGGGTGTAGAGATCTTCCTCCTTGGTGCACTCCTTGATGGTAATATTTTTGACCCGGCCCTCCGGGATCGTGGCCAGAATCCTGCCGTCTTTCTCGAGGGCGGCGCTCCTCCTCTTCTCGTGCCTCCTGAAACGGTCACGCAACTCCCTCGGGAAGGGGCTCTCGGTCAGCTTCACGTAGCACCACCGGTCCTTCCACCCTTTGTTCGAGGAGGGCGCCTCAGTGAAGAGCTTGAACATTGCCACCTGCTGCAAGTTGGCGAAGCCCTCGGCGTTCGCATGCCCCCCCGGCACAAATTGAAGCTCTGGAAGAAGAGGTCCAGGCTAGGTGTCACCCCCCGGGACTTGCAAAGCTGGAGGAAGCCGGTAACGTAGGAATGGCTGTTCGGGGTCAGCTGGCAGGGGACCAGACCCACGAACCGGAGGTACTCCCGGAGGAAAGGGTGCAGGGGGAAGCGGAGCCCCATGGACACCGAAAGAACGTGCACAGCAATACAGCCCTCGGGAGCCCGGGAGAGGACGTCATCTGGACCCGGTGTCACCACGATGGCCGAGGGGCCCACGTGAAGCTGGGTGACGTAGATGTCCGCCGCATCAACCTTCGACTTTATTTCCAAGGCGGCGGTGTTCAGGTAGGAGTACCCATCGGGCATATCGAGGGGCTTCCCTTGATCTGCGACGCTGCCCTTCTTCTTGGGAACAGCTACCTTGGCCTTCTTCTTCCCGGTGGCCACCCGGATGGGAACTGCGTTCAGCGGCCGAGAGGTACTGGCCTCACCAGCACCCCGAGGGGGAAGGACAGCCACGGTCACCCTCGTCCTCTCCTTTGCCTCCTCCTCCTCTGCAACCTGCATGGCGAGGGCCAACTCTTCGTCTTCCACCTCCTGCTCGAAGCCCTCGGCTTCAACTTCAGCCAGCAGCTCCTTTTGCACCTCTACTGCCATCGCAACGTCCTCCTGGGCCGAGGACTGTTCGTTTGAGGACTCCACATCCGAAAGGACTTCATCCTCCATCGAGGGCGCCCCCGAGATGTCTTGAGAATCACTGTGTGAAGACATTGATGTACTAGGTCGAGGGTTCGGGGACGCTAAGTGAGCTAAGCTATCTACCTAGTCTAAGGCCACAAATACAGCTAGCTAAGAGGTGAAATGCGAATGGAGAACTCACCTTAGAATCTGATCGAGGGCTGCTGTTTCTCTCTCTAGAAAAATTGGCAGAGCTTCGCTATAAGAATTTCGCACAAGGAGGAGTGCTTGGCCTTGGGGTATTTATAGGCGCTGGAATCCGGGCTTGGGCCTGGAAACCGGGCCTCCGGATGGACCGTCATCATTACACGTTGTGTCTTCGCCCAACCGGTGACGCCGCCCACGGACAGCCAACCGTCACGCGCCACGTGTACCCCCCCCCCAACGGCTATATCCTGACGTTACATATTCCAACGGCTATATTTCCAACGGCTATATTCTGGGAGCCCCCGGATTTTCTTATTTCACTCCACTTCATCAAGGAGAGCCTCCGGGTACACTTACCTAGAGACGCCCCCGGGTTGTGCCCACACAGTACATAACAGTCGCCTTCGGGATCACTCCTTTAGAAGGCCAAGGCTTCATATCAGGCCACCCCTTGGGGATTCCCCCTCAGCAGTGTAAGGGCCGGGTAGCCCCCGGGGAGTATGCCTCATTGACGGATAGCCTACGGCACACAGGTAATGAGAGCCCTCGGATATCCTCATCACCAACTAATCAGCAAGCACGAGCAATGATCAACTATTGCCCTCATCCATCACGCCCTCGATCCCCAGATTGAGGGGCTCCCCTTCGGCACCTCCCAGGACATCAACAGCAAGCCTCCGGCTACTCAACACATGAGCCCTCAGAACAAGGAGAGCCTTCGGCATTACCATTATTCTCCATTTTTGACTAAAGTTTCACATTTTCGATTCATCGTTGGGGGAATTCGGTGCACTCTTTTTCCCTCATTAAGATTTTTTCCCCCAGGGTTTTTCCTAATGAGGTTTTTAACGAGGCATCCCCCCAAAATGAAACGAAAAGCGTCAGCCTTCGGCCCCATGCTACAACGGACTAAACTCTACTCCTTTTCACCACTTTACAAGTGCCTCAAGGAGTGGGGGACTGGAGAACCCCTTCGGGAAAATTATTAAATTACAAAATTGGTGAAAAATTCCAACAGGCGGCAAAGCAATCCCTCAAGTCCCGACATGTGGGTAACTGAGGGACTGCCTTCGGCAGGGACATGCAAGCAACAACTCCTCACCAATCTCAGAGATTACAACGGAACAACGGCAGGGGACAAACACAAATTACTCCTTTTCCCTCAAGTACCTTTCGGCAAAAGGAGTGAGGGACTCCTGATGGAGTATATGGCCCGGGAACACCCGGCCCACAGACTCATACTACTCCAGAAAAGGGCCCAACAGGCCCAGAAGGCCCAACAGGCCCAAATCACAGCGCCCAGAGTACCAAGCAGCCCGCAATGCGCACCAGGGGTGCCTTCGGCCCCCTGGCCGAAGGCTCTAAACTCTCACAGAACGGGTTTCTCAAGCAAACTAAGAAACTAGGAAAAACGGCAGAAAACAGCAGCCCTCGGCACCTGGAGCCCTCGGCACCCAGGGGTCCCCGGCACTCAGAGCCCTCGGCTAGTCCTCCGCAGCCGAGGGCACTTTTCCCGACATAATATCCGCGCCACATGCGTACAGATCACCGTACCCTGTACAACGTCCCATCCAACATCCGCATTAAATGCGGCCACATGCGGCTGTCAGCGCCAACCAGTTGAGGTGACCTCTCGGCCAATGGGCGCTTGACACGTGTCCCTGTCCGGCATTTATTGCTACTATAAATAGCACCTCATTTCCCCATTTATAACCAAGTCATAAACGCTGCATACTTGCTGAATACACTTTCTCTCTCTATACTACGTACTTAATATATAAAAAGGAGTTACCGCAAAACCACATTTTTTGAAATGTTGAAAGCAATGTCTTTAAATATGGACACTTAGTTGTGTTGCTTATCTTTGAACATGCGTGTGAATATTACAAATAAAACAAGATTAAGCTGTCATTTAGAATATGTCAAACGGGATTACTGTTATAAAAGGACTGGAATGGATGTGATGGAATTCAAGAAAATCAATCTGAGAGAGACTATAGGAATTACCTTTCCAGAAAATCCTGAAGAAGGGTTCAGAGCTTCTACAACTGTGAATCTTGCTTTGACTCTTCCAAAACCTTCAATTCACCCAGACCAACCCAAAAAGAAGCCGTTCAGAGCCTAAACCCGTGAAAAACTAGAGACGGAAAGATGAGATGGGAAGAAAATGAGAGAGGAAGATAATAGTGTGCAGGGCTGGCGACAGAATTCCATGGCTCGGACTTCAAATTAAAAATAATTAAGAAATAAAAGTACCACTATTTTGCAGATGGAAGCATTATCTTGCATAAGGCCGCAAATAATCCATTGAAGACGAGAGAGAAGGTCGAGGGAGGGGAGAAATCAAACTGCTCCTGAAGACCTGAATGTATTAATTACCCTATCACATAAATGTATTACCACACCGTTATGGGAATTCAAGGGGTTTTAAGTTGAGCCCTAAACGTTATCTAGAACATCTTATTAAGTAATCTTGATCAATATGTATAATGATATTTATGCAGAAAAGCTAGGCCTGATTCTTTAATTTAGAAACAAAAAATCTCTACATTATACAATCTGGCCTTGCTTTTCTTCATAAATCTTACTTGTACCATATTATTCATAACATTTTTATTTTTTATATCAAATAAAATTTGCTGGGATTAATAGTACCGCCCAAAATGAAGACTTAATGGTAAACTAATGTGAGATTTAAATATGGTAATGCATCCACCAAGCATTAATCATCAAAAAGTGCCAACACCGTGGGTTTTAAAAAAGTACTCCACAACAAAGAAAGAAAAAACGGGTCCCATCTATATAACAAATTTTATAATTTTTTATTATCTTTTATATGACATCAATATTGAATATATAAAAATAAAAAACAGTTAAACCATCTAAAAACATCTATTTTTTAAAGTGCTATAATTTTTTGTTTGTACTCTAATTGTTACAAAAAAAATCAAAACTCATAACTTTTACGGAGTAGTATCTTTCATACGACACCGATGTTCAAAACATAAATATAAAATAATAATTTAACACTTTAAAATCATTTTTTTTTAAAATGCTACAACTTTTTATTTATACTCCGATTGTTAATGTAAATTTTTTTTGATTTTACTCCGATCGTTACAAAACATATATCAAAATTTATAATTTTTTCTCTTTCACATGATATCAATCTTAAATATTGGTGTCATATGAGAAACTTAAATAAAAAGTTATGAATCTTGATATATATTTTGTAACCTTGAGAATACAAATTAAAAAGTCCTCCGACTATTATGTCATTGACACTTTTGGTACTCGACTTTGATTTTTTCTATTTTTAGTCCTCGACTATTGCGCTAGAGACACTTTTGGTATCCGTGTTTGAAAATTTTCATATTTAGTCTTTCAACTTTCATAAAAATGACACTTTTGGTTATTCAACTATTATAATAGTGACATTTTTAGTCCTCTATTTATTGTGTCTAAAAATTACAATAGTCAGGGGACTAAATGTGAGAAATCTTGAAGTCGGGGACTAAAAGTATCTCTCGCACAATAGTCCAGAACTAAAAATGAAAAAATTAGAAGTCCAGTACCAAAAGTGTCACTTACATAATAGTTGGGGGACCGAACGTGGCATAAACTCATTTTGATCAAACACTTAACTTTTGATTTTACACTGTATTGTGTTCGTGATAATCAAAATAAGTACGGTTGTAATAACTTTTCTGACTGAATTGCCTAAAATTACCGTAAAAGATCATTTTAACTATTTTTCACATATTTTTTTTATTACTTCCTTAATAAATATATTTTATTTTTTTATAGTTAGGCAGATACAAACACTTCAACCAAAACTTCATCAATTTCACCAAAATGAACTGATTTGGCCTATTTTTGTGTTGCCGTACATGCTCTCAACAGGAACAATATATCACAGTTTTATTTTTAAGCTATTAAAAATAAGACACAGTTTAGTTTTGATTGCTTAGTATCTTAGAATTTTATATTTTTTTCTATATTGCATTACGATAGTCATTATATTTATTATTGGGTCATCAATGGTGTTGCATATGATATGACATTCATTTTGGAACTTTCTCAATATGAATGCCATTAACTTATTTAATAAGTTTAGGGGTTGTTTGATGACCTCTATTTTCAGCTTATTAGCCTTTTCAGGCGTACTAAAAGTAAGCGGTAATATTCAATACTTTTGTTTATATTTGAAATTAGAAGTGACCTCAGTTTTCAAATAAAGATGACCAAGAGAGACCGCTGATGGGCCCGAACGAACTCAAATTATCAAATAAAGGTCATTGAGAGCGATGATCGAGGGGGCGATATAAAAACTCAGTGATCAAATAAAGATGACCAAGAGATATGACCGGGGGCGATAAGAAGTCCCAATAATCAATAATTTCCTTTTTCAAATCGTACGTAACTCCAGAGTGATTCTATTTCCTTCTTTCTTTATTAACTCTATTTTTTTTATAGTACTACCTCCGTCCCCCTAATATTGGGGTGGAAGAGAATGGTGTGGTTTTTAAGAAAAGTAGAATTATGTGGTTGATAATGAGTTGATAAGGTGTGAATAAAGTAAGAATGAATTAGAGCCACACAAATGTTATCAAATATAGTATGAGACAATAATATAGGGACATCCAAAAATGAAAAAATGGGACAATAATAGGGGACGAAGGGAGTAGCAATGTCATTTTTATGGTACTAACATTTGATATTGACAATTGTGACATTTTTGTTGCATTGATTTGTAGATTTTCATGGCATTGATATTGTTTTTAATAATGTCACTTCTTATGCAACCTGACTTGACTTAGCTCCCGTCCGTGTCATGACTTGACGTGTCATTGATTTTTGAATCATAAAATAGACTTATCTATGATATGGTGAATTAATCTAATAATTTATCATTAAGTAAACTCTTATGCTACCATAAATATCTCACATTTTGGAGACATTATCACGTTATGACTTCAACAAAAAATGAGGCGTGGTGTCGTTCTTCACATTGTAAAGTCAATGAATTGAAAAGCTTCTCAGCTTTGATGCTCAAATTAGGAAATGAAAATATTGAGAATGACATTATGGAGATGTCTTCATTTATATACCTGATGATATATTTATTACCACTCCACATGTCCCTCTTACTCAAAGTGTACTCAAATTGTTGCTAGCATGTATCCATCATTTCTGGATAATATGATTGATCTATTTAGATTTTGCATGTTTCACCGATTTCTTTGTCTCGTGCAACGCATGGGTTAAAGACTAGTACATATATTTATCTCTACATCTCTACAAGACTATAAGAGTGAATATTGTTAAGGGTATAACGGTCATACAAAATGTGTTGGTCTCTTGCTGCATAAGGTCATTGTACATTGTGTATGGGGTTTTGTACTTTTTAACTTAGTATTATAGCTTGTGTTTTAACGGAAAAAACCTTTCCATTAGATGTTTCCCTTCTAATAAGCCTTCACTTTCGCTTATTTCCGTCCCAGCTGTATCCTTTGATTCCTTTCGCCTCCTCTTCTCTTGTCAAGCACCTCAACATTTTTGATACTCCACAGTTATGGCGAGCAGACACCTATTTGAATTCTCAATGGCTATGGCTTGCAATTTGTAAATACTTCGCACTATTCGCATAAGATGTTCGTCGATTTCACACTTGTAAATCGAAAAAGAAGTGACTACAGTTTATCACTTTATCTACAGTTTAAAATATGGTGGATTGCATTTCTTCCGCTCAGAGGGAAGGTCGGCACTACTCACTGGCGTTTGACACATTGTCTCCATTCGTCTTCTCCCTGCAATTAGGTTATACTGTTTTTTATTTTAATGATATCGATGATTGCATTTGAATCTCTCATTGATTGTGAAATTAAAGATAGATGGTAAGCCTTTGTTTTTTTGAGTTCCAGTGAAGACCAACTTATGACATCTGCTAATTCTCTGGGAAAAACTCATGCGCTACCTCACCGCATTTGTGCGGTAAGAATCCTCTTTCTCTGCTTTGTTTTCCCTTCACTGTGATGCTTTTGAATTTCTTTTTAGTGTTTTTGTGCATTGTTAATTACTCTCTACTTGGAAGATATTAGTTGAGAATGCAACTAATATGATTTAGTGTGGTCCAAATTACAACCATTTCTGCCTAACCTCAAATTTATTTCATTAATCTTTAATCTTCTAACTTTGTGAGTGTATTCAGAAATAGTTTTTCAAAGTATTTACTCTTAATACTGATTTGGGAAGAAATAATGAAACGTATGCAGACCTCAATCTGATGTCGTTTATGTCTTGCTTTTATATATTTCCTTTTGTTGTTCCTCAATTTCAGGAATGAACCTCATACCATCTTTTGCCTTAATCTGTTTTCCCTTTAATAGCTTAAAGCCTCAAATATGATATGGGAGTATAAAAACTATATAGAAAATAAGTATGATAGGTTTGGTAAATAGAAACAAACAAAAGATACCGTAGGAGTTTGAATCAAGACTCTCCAAAAATCCTCAAGGACTGCTGGTAGGAGCATGTAAAATTTCTTGTCTAAAATTAATCTAAATCTAAATATAGACATGAATAGAAACATGATGCGTATGAAGGGCCACCCAATGACAAAATATTCAAATTCTTTTTAACTTTAAATAGAAAATACAGAAACATCCATCAAAATGTTAGTCACGCGGACAAACATGCCAAAATGATAGCTCTGTGGAACTAATCAAGCTGCACTCATACTGAAGAGCTGACGTGGCACTCTATTAGATAATCAGTTGTATACAGTTAGATAGTTGACTTAATTTGCAAATATATATATTAAGTCTGAACACTTGTAATGATACGCTTGCTGAACTATCTTTCTATCGATTCTCTATTTTCATCTTTCTGGAATATCTTCCTTATTGTCTTCAATCTCCATTGTTGCTAAGCTGTAATATGCCCTTCAATGGAGATTAGTTATTTTCATATGGTATCAGAGCCACAGTATCAGTAAACGATCCAATACATATCATCTGTTTTTCACCGATAACGTCAATTTCAAGTTATCGGAACTTCTCTTCTCTTCGATCTTCATCGATAATCTGAATTTCTAGTTTCGATCTTCGTTTTCTGAAAATGCCAGAAACTACGGATTCTGAGTCACATACAACTCATAATTCTCAGAATTATGATTTCTTTGATGATCCTCTCTTCCTTTCTTCCTCGGATCAACCTAACATGAAGCTTGTAGATAATCTGTTTGGTGGATCAAACTTTCTCTCATGGAAACGTGACATCACTATGGCTTTGGCATTGAAGAATAAATCTGGATTTCTTGATGGCAGATGTTCTGCACCTGACAAGAAAGATAAAAGGTATCATCAATGGCTTCGTTGTGACCTAATGGTTATGAAATGGCTGCTTAATTCAATGGATAAAGTCATAAAAGAAAACTTGATGTATTCTAACACATCTAAGGAACTGTGGTCAGAAATTACAGAAATGTATGGTCAAACTAATGGATTGGAGATTTATCAGATTAAGAAAGAGATAAGTAATCTTACACAAGAAAATCAACCGTTGATTCATTATTACAATAATCTAAAAAGGAAATGGGAGGATGTTCATAGCCTAGATCCTGTACCAGACTGTACTTGTGGAGCACTCAGTCTTTGCACATGTCAGTTACTGAAACGTATTCTGGATAAGGAGTATCACTCAAAACTCATCCAGTTGTTAATGGGACTCAATTCTGGATATGAGAATGTGAAGAGTACTATTTTGACCATGGATCCACTTCCACAGATGAATAAAGCTTTATCACTTCTGCAGAAAATTGAAAGGCAAAAACAAATTACTGATGCATTGGATTTTCTTACAGAAGCAAATGCTTATGCTTCTCTTTCAACAAAAGGAATAAATAACAAAAGAAATGATGAACAAAGAAGAGAGGACAATTGGAAAAGAACCAAAACTGAAGATGATGAGTACTATGGTTATGATGCTGCTGTGGGAAAGAAATGTACTTATTGTTACCAAAAGGGACACAATAAGGAAGAATGTTTTAAATTGATCGAATGTGCATATTGTGGAAGAAAGGGGCACAAAAAGGACCAATGTTACAAGTTATATCCTGAAAAGAATCCAAGAAATTCAGCAGGTTCTGGAAAATATACAAGGAAGAGTACCTCAGGAAACAATAACTTCAGGAAAGCTGATAATGTGAATGTTCTTGACTATTCTGAAGAAGATATTCCAATGGAGGAATTTCCTATATCAGGAAACAGAAATAATTCAGAAATTGCTATTAATCAATCTTCTATGAATGGAATTGTTAACACAGTTGTTCAACAAGTAATGAAAATAATCTCAGAACAAAATGGAGCAAGCTGCTCAAATGCTGCAGTCAGCTTTGCAGGAAACCCTTCAACAATTCATGCTTTAACAGTTGATACTATTATGCACCAAGAATGGATAATTGATACAAGAGCTTCTGATCACATAACTTCTAAGATTGACTGGTTGTATGACATCAAACAACTAAAAAAAACTGTTATGGTAGGGTTACCTGATGGATCTATTAAACTTGTTCATAAAGTTGGAAAGTTGAAGTTAACTTCAGATATCATCCTTGAAAATGTTCTGGTTGTTCCTGATTTTCATCAAAATTTACTATTTGTTGGTCGTTTAATTGAAAACACTAACATGATTATGATTTTCTTTCCAAATGAGTGCATCATTCAGGACCATTCAAGTGAGATTATTCTTGGAAGTGGTCAAAGAAGAGGAGATCTTTACAAGTTTTATCAAGTTCATGTTGATAGTCATCCTAGTCCTAATACACATATTATGTGTAATACTTCTACTAGTAATAAACAATTTGCATTGAATAAGTGTAAGCATGTTGATATCTCTTTGATCCGTGCTAGACTAGGCCATACTTCTATTGAGAAGTTGAAACACATATATGATAGCAGTGTACATGGAATAAAAGAATATTTATGTGAATCATGTGTCGTAGCTAAACATCATATTTTACCATTTCCTAGAAGTGATTCCTATGCTAAAACCTGTTTTGATTTACTGCACATGGATGTTTGGGGACCATATAAAACCCCCACTATGACTGGAGCTAGGTCTTTTCTAACTATTGTTGATGATCATTCAAGAACCACCTGGACGTTTTTTATACAAAACAAGCAACAAGTTCCAGGATTAATCAAGAATTTCTTGAACTATATTCAAACACAATTTCAAGCTCAAGTTAAAATTGTTAGAACAGACAATGATACAGAATGTATACAAGACTTCTGTGATACAACATTTAAAGAAAAAGGGATAGTTCATCACAGAAGTGTACCCGGAAGACCCCAGCAGAATGGCAGAATAGAAAGGAAACATAGACACTTAATAGAGATAGCAAGAGCATTGAGAATACATGCTAATCTTCTTATCAAGTTCTGGGGGGAGTGTCTGTTAACTGCCACATATCTCATAAACAAGATGCCATCTTCCATTTTACAATGGAAAACACCATATGAGTTACTCTTCAAAGAACCACTAGATTATGAAGAATTAAAGGTCTTTGGCTCATTATGCTTTGTTTCCTTACCCAATACAGTCAAGGACAAATTTGGTTTAAAGGCAAGAAGATGTATATTCATTGGTTATCCTTTTGGATAAAAGGGATATAAATTATATGACCTGAACAACCATACTGTTTTTATCAGTAGAGATGTCAAGTTTCAAGAAGACAAATTTTCATTCAAAACTGACACTCAAGCTACTCAGAATACAACAGAGGATTCTATCTTCAATACTTTTAACCCTATCATTCCAGAATATAGGGGTAATGAAGATAGGAGTAATTCAATTCCTGAAGATAGGAGGAATTCAATTCCTTTAATTCAGTCATCATCTCAAGAGCATATCTCAAATGTTCCACCTATTGTCATGACTACTGAGATTGATCAATCTGTTCATTTACATGAACAAGAAAATGAATCCAACTCTAATCCTCGAGATCTCCCAGTGAGAAGATCTACTAGAGCAAAACAGATGTCAACAAAACTCCAAGGATTTCATTGTCCTAATAAACTTCCTGTTCAGAACAACAGAAATATTTCAACATCTTTTCATGCTCACATGTTAGACAAGTTTACTTTTGATCCAGAATACATAGCTACTTTATGCAATGTAATAAGTGAACATGAACCAAATAGTTACCAACAAGCTGTTAAGGATGACAGATGGGTTGCAGCAATGAACAAGGAGATTGAGGCACTAGAGTCTAATCAAACATGGGAAATGACTCAATTACCCCCAGGAAAAAGGGCAATAGGATAAAGATGGGTATACAAAATCAAGCAAAAAGCAGATGGAAGTGTTGAAAGATTTAAAGCAAGACTTGTTGCTAAGGGGTATAATCAAGTGAAGGATAAAGATTATAAACATACTTTCTCCCCTGTAGCAAAACTTACTACTGTAAGAACAGTTTTTGCTTTAGCTGCTATCAAGGAATGGCCTCTACACCAACTTGATATTAACAATGCTTTTCTGCATGGTTATATTGATGAAGAAGTCTTTATGATACCACCAGATCAAGGGTATTACAAAGACAAAGGAGATCAAGTTTGCAGACTAAAGAGATCTTTATATGGGTTGAAACAAGCTTCAAGACAATGGAATATTGAATTGACCAACTATCACAGGATCTCATACTATTGCCCTGGTATATGTTGATGATGTGCTACTTACTGGGAATGATCAAACAAAAATTCAATTTGTGAAGAAAGGACTTGATAAGAAATTTACTGTCAAAGATCTGGGATTAATGAGATACTTCCTAGGGATAGAAGTAACAGGAAATGAGACAGGAATATTACTCAATCAAAGGAAGTATATCATTGACATTCTCAGAGATCTAAACATGGAAAATTGCAAAGATACTCATTTCCCATTACCAAAGGGATTGAAATTATCTGTTGATCAAGGAGATTTGCTACCCAATCCAGATTACTACAGAAGAATAATTGGAAGACTGTTGTATCGCATCCTAACAAGAGCTGACATATCATATTCAGTCCAACATTTAAGCGAATTCTTGAGTCAACCAAGAATACCACATTTACAGGCAGCAATGCATGTGGTTAGATATTTGAAAACAACTATAAATGTTGGTCTATTTTATTCTGCTAAATCAGATCTTTACCTGAAGGCTTATAGTGATGCTGATTGGGGACAATGTGCTTTCAATTGCAAATCATTGGGTGGATATTGTGTTTTCCTTGGTGATTCATTAGTATCCTGGAAAACTAAAAAACAAAAAACTGTTAGCAAGAGTACAGCAGAAGCAGAGTATAGAAGCATGTCTTATACTGCAAGTGAAATGGTATGGATAGAAAGATTACTCACAGACCTGCAAATTCAAGTTCCACTACCCATCAATCTTTTTTGTGATAATAAAGCTGCAGAACACATTGCTCAGAACCCAGTTTTCCATGAGAGAACTAAACATTTAAATGTAGATTGTCATTATGTTAGAGAGAAACAGCAAGAAGGATTTCTTTTAACACAACATGTGAAATCAAGTTTGCAGTTAGCTGACATTATGACAAAACCTCTTGGTGCTGAGCAACACAAATTTCTATCCGTCAAGCTTGGAATGAAGTTCTTTCCATCCATTCCAGCTTGAGGGGGGAATGTGGAACTAATTAAGCTGCACTCATACTGAAGAGCTGATGTGGCACTCTGTTAGATAATCAGTTGTATACAGTTAGATAGTTGACTTAATTTGTAAATATATATATTAAGTCTGAACACTTGTAATGATACGCTTGTTGAACTGTCTTTCTATCGATTCTCTATTTTCATCTTTCTGGAATATCTTCCTTCTTGTTCTTCAATCTCCATTGTTGCTAAGCTGTAATATGCCCTTCAATGGAGATTAGTTATTTTCATAAGCTCCATGCAGCATTTTTAGCACAATTTGTTAAATTAATGATCTAAATTTGAAAAACACATTAAAAATATAAGAAACTGATTGTATGAATGTAATAAAAGTCGAAACATGTTCCCAAAAGTATACATGTCAGCTCAAGGAAAAGGTGGAGCAAGAGAGTAACTCTGTTTTTAAAGCATTTCAAATTTCTCTTTCTAGCTTCACAGAATAAATCGCTAATAACTCTAAACTGCATTTCAGGAAATTTTTAAAAATAACCGAATTGTATTTTCTTTCAAATACTTTTTAAAAAAAATGAAAAAAATTGAAAGCTATTTGATTGTTATTGTTAACACACATTATAAAGCAGCTATCTTTTCCACGTTTTAGAACACACACAGACCTCCTGAAAGTGAGTAATTGTCACAAGTCATTAGTGCACACCCTTCTGACATGGAAAGGAGAGCACATTTGGATTTTCCAAATGTATCTTCTTTGGATATAAGTGCAGAATTATCTTCTGTTTGCTTTTGATTCTGTGTTGCTCCCATTTGAGTGTGATGCTTCCTTGACACTTATTGCATATGCCTTATTGCTTTTTACAAGATAACATCTGCACTTGTAGGAAGCTTTTAGAAAGGTGTGAAACCTATTTTGAATAGTTAGGTTTCTAACCTATTTCCTAGAATAAAAGCATATTAATTCATGTAAGCATATGTGGTTATTAGTACATCATACTTCTTTTTCCGTTTGATCGATGTTTATTTTTCTCATTAGGTTTTTTATTGGCAAAGTTTTCAGCAAGTTAATAATTTCTACACTTATCACCTTATACTTGGCACATAGGGGGAGGATTAAAGGAAATATATTCCTTTATTTGTGTGCTTTCGATATGGTAAATAATGTAAAAAGTATTGGAATGCACAGACATTTCAAATATCCTTGATTAATGTATTTATTAAGTATAGGTGTAGATGTGAGGGGGAGTCGTCCCGACACATACACAACGTTACACTGTTTTCCTTTAACCAAGTTTTATTTTCTCGTTGGGTTTTGTTACTTGGTAAGTTTTTTAATGAGGTAACAATACATATAAATATTATTGATCAAAGCAAGGATAAAATAAAGATAGACTTAATAGAAGAAGTCTATCGTGATGCTCTACTTTTTTTCTCCGGTCAAGGTTGTTTTTCCCCACAAGGTTTTGTTATTTATACTTTTTTTCTCCAGTCAAGGTTGTTTTTCCCCACAAGGTTTTGTTATTTGACAATGTTTTGAAGAGGCAACAAGTCTGATACCAAATTCTATCTGTAACTAAACACAATGGGATGTGTTTAGGGAAATTCTATGTAGTGTGTTATCCAGTATATAGAATATGTATTAGAGTCATCTTGTGTATACTCAGTATTATGGGCATGTTAGCTCATCCTTGTAAAGCCTACTCTCTCCCTATTTATAGAGCATTTGGTACTCAAATCGCACACACAATTCTCTCTACAACATATATACATAAAATTTTCCTTTCTCATCAAGATGATTGAGGCCATCATTTAATTTTATGGTAGCATACTTGAACAATTTGAGCATTTCCTAAATAAAGAGAATAATCCACCAGACTATTATGAATGCCACATAGTAATTGCTTTCATTGATATTCTTAGAATTAAGGTAGCATTTGAGTTTTCACGCAATTTTATTGTTCAAATTGGACTTTGCACCCCGTTCTTAAAAATTTTGTTTTTGCACCTCAACCCCGAATGAAAAGATAAAAATGACCCTCCATTAACAACATTGTTGGCCTTCAACACTCCTATCTAACTGTCCGGTCGGTGTTGGGGGGTCCTCAGGGATGGGGTGTCATCCTTTTTTGTTGGCCTTCAACATATTCCTGATCGAGTGGCATTTTTGTCTTTTCATACGGGATAGGGGTGCACATACAAAGTTTTTAAAAAACGAAGTGTAAAATCTAATTTGAATACTAAAATGGGATGCAAACTCAAATTTTCCCTAGAATTAATGGTTTGTGAACTTGGTGTCATTGTGGGCTTGGGGCACAAGAGAGAGCCATGGTTGATGAATTTGAAATGTTAATGGCTCCCGTAGCGAAAATGCAGGTGAGGTGAAGTCACAAATTTGGTTGCATAAAATATGGGTTTAATGCATAGAATCCCCCTGTGATATTAAAATGATGCGTATTATCCTCCTCTGTTATAAAAAATGCACGAAAGTCCCTTATGTTTTTATTAAATGTGCTTACCCGCCCCTATCAGAATAAAGGAATGACGCCTTTACTTTTTTTCAAATATCCCGTTATATCCTTATTTCGTAGCCAACTTCAAACCCAGTTCTTACGCTAAATTAGGGCAGCCGTTCAATACTCCATTCAAAAATCGAAGGGGAAGAAGGTCGTCGCACCAATTTGAAGCCAGATGATCCAAAATACCTAACTTCCACTAACTTTCCTTCTTAAAACTTCTACGTACTGGATGGTGAAAAATTAGACTGCTGCTCGTCATTAATTTTGAGGTACGCTTTACCAATAACTTGTCCTTTTCATATTGTTTGATAATTGTAAATTTACTTTTTGTTTTGTAAAAGTTTATTGTTTATTAATGTAGTCTGATTTTTTTTGGGTTACTTAGTATAGTACGTATTAGTAGGGATTGTAATTGGGGCTTATTTAGAGCCAATAAAGACTAAGGATTACTTGTATTTGCTTTTTCTGAAAATAAAGTGAGAAAAAATAAAATTCAAGCTCTAATGGAAAGAACTTGTTAGTTTTTAACTGCATTTTATGTTCTAATTTGGGTTATTTTTCTTCTTCTGCACTGTGCATATATTGAGCAACTGCTATATCTAGTTTTGAACATTTATACATGGGTAAACATAAATTAAAAGTTCTGCATTTTTTAGTTTGAGCATGTGTTTCTTTGCACATTATATCGAACATACAAGGGTTAAAATTAATTGTTTGACCACATTGATGATTTGGACTTTGCTTATATATGTATTTGGCAGGACACATAAAAATGTCTTCTGAACTTTTGACAATTAATGTTAATTAACCTTATACTGAAGTAGAAGATGAATGGGGGAATTCTTCAACTGATGATTCAGACTCAGGGGTCTCTTCTTGCCCCTCCTGGGCATTGGAAGATATGGAAGGGGGCGATGATGATGACATCTTCTCTGCAAGGCCACCAGACCATTCACGAAAAGTATGGGAGTGTGTGAGAAACTGCGTGAAGGATAGGAAACAAAAAAGGAAAGAGGTAAGAGATGCTGAAAAAACAAGAAAAATCCTAGAAAAAGAAGAATGGTATAGTGATGGTGAAAAAGAAGAATTGAGGGAGGATCAGTTTGAATGGGGTGAAAGTGTTGATATGCAGAGCTATGAATTGGCTTCCGGACATAGGTTCCCTGATCGGAAAATTTTTCAGAAAGTGTTAAAAGATTGGTCTGTTAGGAAAGGGTATGATCTTAAGTATCCAAAGTGTGAAGCCAAGGTTATAACTGCTGTTTGTAAGGGTGGGTGTGAATGGAGGATGAGACAATCGGTGATTCAAAACAGCTCAACATTTCAAGTGAAAACTTTAATGGGAGAGCACAAGTGTTCTTTTAGAACAGATAATCATCAAGCGGACTATAAGTATCTTGGGGAGAGGATATTGGAAGCTGTTAGGGACAATCCTAATGGGACCTTGGATGCTTTGAAAAATAAAATTAAAAGTGAATGTGGGATAGAAGTAAGTATGCATAAGGTTTATAGGGCTACGATGCACGCCCTTTCTTTGTTAACAACTGACATCCGTTTGCAAATCAAAAGATTGTATGACTATTGTGCCACCGTGGAGAAATATAATCCAAGGAGTAGTATGGTGCTAAAGGTTGAGAGGTCTCTAACTACACCCAAATTGCATCTACCTGCATCCACTCATCCCATTTTTGTTTGAGCATACAGGATATTCTAGGAGCAACAATGCAGCCTGATACATCTAACTGCATCCACTCATCCCATAAAGCTAGCCAAAAAGCTTCAAGTACAAATAAATAGGTTTGCATGTGTGACCAGTTTAGTATGGTAGATTGGTAGTAACTAGTAATATGTTTAAGACAACAATTATTCATTCTCGAAAGGATGAATTTTTTGTTGTTGCTTTATATTTTGCTATTCTGAAAATTTTGACAATGCAAAACACTGGTACTTATTGTTGTTCTTTTGGTGAAGGGTAATATTCCTTCTTTGTCCTGCTAAGTTGTGTTTTTTCCAGCACCATGTTGTAATATTCCTCTTTAATTTTGCTATTTGAAAACGTGTGATACTCCAAATTGGCTATTTTTATTTTAATTTTTGCGTATTTTGGATCACTCCCATTTAATGGATCACTTCAATTTAATGTTTGGAAATTAAAATTGCATGCTTTTAAAAAAAGTTGATGACGCTATGTGACATCACTTTTTAAAATATACTTTTTAAAAAATAGATTGTAAAAGAAGTTAAAAATCTGGAAAACAAATACGGAGTAATTAAATATAGTATAATTAATGGTTCAAGTCTACACACAACACTTACAGAAATGAGATACGAAACAAAATTCAGAAAATCAGCTTGGGGCAATTATTAGGAAAGGAGGTGATGAATATGGGGTAAATTGGACATTTTGCTAGTTAAAAATGTAAAAAAGAACCAAAAAATGCATTAATCGCGCGTGTAGTACAATCACGTTAACTTCACCGTTTGTAGGGGTAATGTGCTTAGTTTATTAAAACACACAGGGGTTGGGTGCATTTTTTACAACAGAAGGGGGTAACACGCATAATTTTAATATCACATCACATCACATTTCACCAAAATTTGGTTTACGATTTTAAAAAAAAAAAACGTAGTACTATCGAATATTTTTTCAAAAATGTTGTTTGTACTCACTCTTATATTCACTTTTATACCCACCATGTTTGTGCAAAACTTTTTTTTGTCTATGAATCCCGCTCACAGACAAAATATGTGTGTACAAATTTTGCACAGACAAAATAAGACATATTTTATCTATGAACCGGATTCATAGAATACAAACAAAAATTATTTTTTACATTGCACCACATATACTAACACTTTTCTGAAAAAAACCATAAATATATAGTAAAGTTTTGAAATAATATTTTATACTATCAATATTAAATTGTGATATAAAAATAGTAAAAAGGGGAATTGGACATAATTTTTTTATTTATTAATTTCGAATTTTAAATTTAGAATTTATTTTTGGCGTTTTTTAAATTTTATTTTTATTTATTTAAAGTCAATAAGAGTAAATTTGCTCCTTTATAGAAACATGAGGCATTTTTCCTTTTTTGCACCTTTCAGAAATGTAGGAGTATGGATGTTTTTACTTAGACTGAATTTTTTTGATCTGATTTGGTCTGATCTTGTCTGGTCTGATCTTGTCTGGGACTAAAAATAGTACAAGTAAAAACATCTTATATGTGCACATTCACATATACTTCAGGATGGATCCTTTCATACAACTAACCCTTAGTTGCATAAAAAGTGAAAATGATTTTTTTGTAACCACTCTCGATGTTACAAAATGGACTTCCCATTTCGGATTACGATGCTTGACAGACGATAAAGTAACTCGATCTCTGTTCATACTGAGATTACTTTTAGTAAATAAAATTTACATATTGAGAAACTACATTAAAACCGCTACAAAGGCTGATAAAAAAATATAAATTTGATAAAAAAATTAATATAGAAAATATAAGATTAAGAGTAATTTAAGTTGACCATGTGAATAGTGACTGTGAAGTTCATTTTGGGACGGAGGGAGTACTAAATAGGAATTCACCGGGAATTCACAATCACTTTTTCTTCTATCAAAAATTAACTCCATATGTGATACTGGTTTTTTCGTTCACGTTACTTAGTTTAATGCATCATACTCTCTTGTGATATAGAAATTTAACGCCCATATGATTTTAAAAATGTATCAAGCCTCTTGCGTTATACTACGTATTATGTACTATATAAAACTATATAAGTATAAGGAAAAATGAACATGAATAATCTCAACTATTAATAATCTGCTTTAACCAATCTCAGATATCAAATTACTAAAAATAACCCCAACTATTGAAAAAAGTTCTCAAAATACCCCTATTCAGTGACTTATAGTAACCCGTAATCTGTTTATAATATTTACGAGCCATTGGAACATTTTGTAAATGTTTTTCAATAGTTGGGATTATTTTGACATAATTGATATTGTGGATCATTTCAAGCAGATCATGAATAGATGAGATTATTATTGTCCATTTTGCTTAAGTATAATTCTAATAGTAATATATTCAATATGAATTTGTAGAATATATATTGAGAGTAGACAGATTGAGTAGAAGTAAAATAGAATTGTAGGAAAAAATGAAGAAATGATTAGATATTTATAGAATTTGTTTAGGCCCCCAATCGTTCAAGCATATCTCTTTGAAAAAGCATCCAAAGGACATGATTCAAGTCTCATATGAAAGCTAACTTCAAGTGCTACAAATCATATGAAGACACCATTGCGAGAATCTGAGATGAAAAAGGTGAAAACAGACGATGAAAGCCAACTCCCCGCGAAACCCCCCAATGGCTATATAGCCAGTTGGGACTAGGACTGATACTGTCTGATGCCCAAAATACATAAAATGTGTGTAAATTCATACATGAAAATTGTTGGGATATTAGGCAGAGGTTGAAGACCGGGACCAAATACCCCAAGAGGCCCAATTCGCATACAGGTCCAATCGCAGTCCAGTCAATTCAGGAACACCGCTTGGCTACCCCGCACGAGCAGCGCCGCTTGGTGGCATTGTGGGCTTGTGGCTCAAGACAGAGTCATGCTTTATAAATTTGAATTGTTAATGGCTCCAATAGCAAATACTCAAGTGATGTCACAAATTTGGCTGCAAAAAATATTTGTCTGGTGCTAGTCTTCACAGCTGGTCAAGTCATATTTCACCAAATTTGGGCTTAAATATTTTCACCAAAACAAGGCATATTTTTTCAATACATGTATTTCAAAAAGGAGTTGCTTCAAACCCATAATTTTGGAAATGTTGAAAGCATTGTTGTAAATATGGACACAGTTTTTGTTGATTATCTGGAAACGGCAAAATATGTTAGGGCAGCAGGAGAAACATAATACTTGGATTGGATGTGATGGAATTCGAGAGAATCAAACTCAGGCTATAGGTATTACCTTTCCAGAAAATCTAGAAGAAGTGTTCCAAGCTTTTCACAACTACGAATCTTGCTTTACTCTTCAAATCCTTTGATTTATCCAAAGTAAACCAAAATAGAAGCCGTTCAGATCCTAAATCGGTGAAAATTCAGAGATGGAAAGAAGGAAATAGTAAGAAGGAAAACAAGGATGTATCGGTTTGGGAGACAGAATTCCATGGCATCCAAAATTCAAATTAAAAATAATTAAGAAATGAAAGCAGAAGCTGAAGGGATGGAAGAAGTAAAACGGCTCCTATGTACTACCCACACCGGTGGCATTTTGGGTTTAAAAGGGGTTTTAACTTGGGAAAACCGTCAATTACACCCTCGTACTATGGGCGAAACCGCAATTGAGCCCTTGTACTTTGATAACCTTCAATTGAATTCGCGAAGTCTCCAAAATCAATCAATTAGGTCTACATTACCGGTTGGTTCCCGGTTTGCCCGTTGCTTCCCTTCCTGGCGCTGACGTGGACTTTGCCTATCGGTCTTTCAGTGCTGACTCACCTAAATCATTTTACTTCCACTATCCACACCGTGCCCTAACCTTCATTGACGACCTTAATTCAAAGCTCTGCGAGAAGATAAGCAACATAGCACTCCTCGACGCTGGTCATCCACTTCTCACCGTCCACGTGAAGAAGACAAACGCCAGGTTAGTTTATAGTTGTAAGTCCACCGTATTTACATGAGGTTGGTGATTTGTGTTCGTATTTGTCGCATCAATGTAGCTATTGTGATGATATTATTACGTGAAGCGATAGTCATTTGCACTTTAGAAGCGTTCGTTTGGGTCATTGTTCTTTATCTAATAAAAATTTACACATTCCGAAATCTGATTTCAATATTTTCATATGTACAACATGTTTGACAAGGTTGAACTAATCATTCACCATGGAGGAAATTTTAAGTATATTCCTGAGATAATATACGTAGGTGGTGAAGTTGATGTCTTACCAATTGACCCAGATTTGATTTGCTATCCTCATTTAATGAAGTGCCTAAAAACGGGTAGTTATGGTAACATTAAGGCTCTGTATTACAAAAAACCAAGGCAGAGTATGAAATCTTTAAGACAGTTGTCTGATGATAAGTCAACCCTTCATCTCATAGAGCAGGCTACTAGTTGTGGACAGTGTGACATATTTGTGGAACATGGCTTAGATGAGGTGGAATTGGTTGAACTTCTGCCTGCACCTGAGGCATCTCAACCTGAAGTTGATGGTACAAACAAAGACCATGTTCCTGAAGATGAGCCTGGAGCAAGTGAACATCAACAAACAGGTGCCCATATTCATGAAGATGTTGTTGTTGAAGATGAGGAGTCCAATGTCAGTTCAGATGAATCATGGAAGGCAGATGAAGGTCAGACACATGAATCATGGATGTCAGAAGACTCTGAGGCAGATGAGTCATGGATGGAAGAAGAATCTGAGACAGAAAAAGCTGCATCAACTGACCATCAAGAGAGAGATGAGGATGAGGTCAATGAAGATATATTGGGCTCTGAACACATACCTACACAACAGGGGGCAAACACGTGTAATGATAGTGAGAATGAGGAGAACAGTACAGAGTATGATTCATCTAATCCCCGCAGCTACATGTCTGAGGTTGAGGATGAGGATGATTCTGGGAGGTGTAAAAGGTCAGACAACAGGTATGCTTCATTTAATCCTGAATCAGAGCCCCCAAGTTTTGATGTTGGCATGTTGTTTGAAGATGGAAAGCAATTTAAGAAGGCAGTCATTAAATATGCTGTGTTTGAAAAAAGAGATTTGTATTTCAACAAAAATGAGCCTGAGAGAGTGAGAGTGAAATGTGGGAAAACTTGCCCTTTTTCTTTAACAGCTTCATGGGTGGAGAGATTGAAGTGTTTTCAGGTCAAAGTTTTCAAAGGAGGACATAGCTGCAATCTGAGGTATAAGCTGAGAATAGTGTGCACCAAATGGGTAGCTGACATGTATGAGGAGAAAGTGGTTGAGAATCCATCAATGGGTGCAGTGGAATTGAAAAATCTTATCAAGGCTGAGTATAAACTCAATGTGTCTGAAAGCATGGCCAGCAGAGCTTTGAAAGCTATTGAAGAGAAAAACCAAACTGCTTTCAAAGACCAATTCAAAAAGATCAGGAACTATGCAGAGGAATGCCTTCAGTCAATACCTAATAGTACAGTTGTCATCAAAACTGTGAGAGTTGTCCCAGAACAACCAAGTGTATTCCAACGCATTTATGTCTGCTTTGGACCAGTGAAGAAGGGTTTTATAGAAGGGTGTAGGAAGATCATTGGTGTAGATGGATGTTTTTTAAAAGGAAAAATGAAGGGAGAGATATTGAGTGCTGTAGGTAGAGATGCAAATAACCAAATGTATCCAATCGCATGGGCTGTGGTTGAGATAGAAAATACCTCATCTTGGACTTGGTTCTTGGAGTTGCTGCATAATGACTTGGATGTTAATGCCCCAGATGAGTGGACCTTCATCAGTGATCAACAGAAGGTTAAGTATCTTCATAACTGCTTACATGTTGTCCATTAATGTATATGATATGACTTGGTTAATTTTTTTTTTGTAGGGCCTTGCTAATGCAATTACCAGAGTCTTCCCTAACTCTGAGCACAGGAACTGTGCACGCCATATTCATGGTAATTGGAGCAAAGCACATCGAGGGATGAATCTGAAGAAGTTGTTTTGGCAGTGTGCGAAGTCAACATGTGAACCTCAGTTGGAAGCTAATTTAGCTGAGCTAGATAAGGCTGATGCTCAAGCAGGTATTGACTTACACAAACACCCATTCAAGTTATGGTGTAAAGCTTTCTTTAGGGATGCAGTGAAGTGTGACACAGTTGAGAACAACCTGTCTGAGGCCTTCAATAGCACACTTCTAAAAGCAAGATCCAAGCCTTTGATCCCAATGCTTGAGGACATTCGTGTTGCAACAATGAAAAGGATAGCCAAGAAGAGAAAATATGTTCTGAAATGGCCAGGTCTGGTTACACACTTCTAAAAACAGTAATATGTACTATTGATTATTGTATTTGATTATCAAATCTTATTAAGCATTTTTGTTTTCCAAATCTTATGCAGGTTCATTTGGTCCTATAATAATGAAGAAGCTGAATACTAATATTCTAACAAGTCAAGGATGGAATGTGGATTTCAATGGTGATGATGGATATGAAATCAAGAAAGGAAGAGGGCAATTTAAAGTCAGTCTTAAGAAGAGATCATGTTCTTGTAGAAGGTGGGATCTCACTGGTATCCCTTGTGCCCATGCCATTTGTGCCATCTATGACAAGGGGGAGGAGGCAGAAGCATACGTTGACAACTGTTACAGTAAGGAGATGTACCATAAAACTTACTCCTACACATTGCATCCTATCAATGGGGAGCTGTTATGGCCTAGAACCCAGCATGAAGAGATCTTACCTCCTTTGCCAAAGAAGATGAGTGGCAGACCCAAAAAGAAGCGTGTAAGGGAACAAAGTGAAGCACGTCCACCCAGTTCTTCACAACTCTCAAGAAAAGGGCACATCATGACTTGCTCATTGTGCGGAGGAGAAGGCCACAACAAGAAATCATGTTCTTCTACTTTGCTTGAAAATGTTAACTTCAATCTTCTAATTAATTTCGGTAATGGATAATTGAGGATTGTTATGTAAATTAATATTTATGGAGGGCAGTTTCACCTTTAATATATTAGCCCCGTGTGATTTAAAAAATGCGCAAAAATCCCCTTCAAGAACAAATTTTACAATTTTGAAATCTCTTTTTTTTAATAATATGGTTGAATATGCAAGTAACTTTGTCAAAATTTCTAAATTATATAAAAAAACTAATCATTTTTCATCTTTTTTGAAATTAAATTTGTTCTTGGAAGGTGTTTGGCGCATGATTAATGATAACACAAGGGGGTTTGATGCATTTTTTAAATTACATGGGGTTAATGCGTCGAATTTATATTTCACAAGGGAGTTTGGTGCATTAAACCCACCAGGTTGAGTAGCCGAAGTCGTCGAGTCATGAAGAATGAAAAACGTCTGCTAAAGCCCACGGGATAAGGCTTAGTGCCTAGGCGGGTGGCTAATCAGTGACTACTCGAAGACACATAAATTATATTTTTATCAATATTTTTGCATAAATACGATAAGTAATACATAGTAAAACGGTAGTGTTGTGTTTTTGTGTGTAGGAAAAATATATACACACACATTAACATGCATGAATGATAGAAATGTCACATGCCATAATATATGATAACTAATCAATTAACTACGTTATGTTAAAAATATTGAATGAATAATAAAACTCAAATAAATATACAAATATATATGGTTTTCATCTTAACTTACAAGTATCTTTCTTCATGTCTGTGAATCTGTGATTAAAGTTAAAAGTACATATATCTTTTACAAAAGAAAAATAGATATAAGAAATTAATTGTTTGTGGAATCTAGACGCCCTAAGCTGCGATTAAGCGCTCTAGACAAACAACTAGACATCCTAGACGACTGACTAATTTCCTTAGGCGTCAAACCAATTAGTTGGGAGGCCTAGACAAATCGGAGTGTCTAGCCACCGCCCAGCACCTAGGTGGAGACTAGTCGAGTGGAGCGAATTTTAAAAGGATGGATTTTTCATGCAACAAGCCATGAAAAATAATCCCCCCCCCCCGCATTCTTGTTTTATAGCCGCGTGATGATGTAGCTTTTTCATTTTTGTTTTATTTTTCTTCTTTTCTCTTACTTGCTTCTTCTTCTCAATTTCATGTCTGTGATTTATCCAGAAGTGTCGATTTTCAATCCCTTTTATGGCCTAGAACCCAGCATGAAGAGATCTTACCTCCTTTGCCAAAGAAGATGAGTGGCAGACCCAAAAAGAAGCGTGTAAGGGAACAAAGTGAAGCACGTCCACCCAGTTCTTCACAACTCTCAAGAAAAGGGCGCATCATGACTTGCTCATTGTGCGGAGGAGAAGGCCACAACAAGAAATCATGTTCTTCTACTTTGCTTGAAAATGTTAACTTCAATCTTCTAATTAATTTCGGTAATGGATAATTGAGGATTGTTATGTAAATTAATATTTATGGAGGGCAGTTTCACCTTTAATATATTAGCCCCTTGTGATTTAAAAAATGCGCAAAAATCCCCTTCAAGAACAAATTTTACAATTTTGAAATCTCTTTTTTTAATAATATGGTTGAATATGCAAGTAACTTTGTCAAAATTTCTAAATTATATAAAAAAACTAATCATTTTTCATCTTTTTTGAAATTAAATTTGTTCTTGGAAGGTGTTTGGCGCATGATTAATGATAACACAAGGGGGTTTGATGCATTTTTTAAATCACATGGGGTTAATGCGTCGAATTTATATTTCACAAGGGAGTTTGGTGCATTAAACCCACCAGGTTGAGTAGCCGAAGTCGTCGAGTCATGAAGAATGAAAAACGTCTGCTAAAGCCCACGGGATAAGGCTTAGTGCCTAGGCGGGTGGCTAATCAGTGACTACTCGAAGACACATAAATTATATTTTTATCAATATTTTTGCATAAATACGATAAGTAATACATAGTAAAACGGTAGTGTTGTGTTTTTGTGTGTAGGAAAAATATATACACACACATTAACATGCATGAATGATAGAAATGTCACATGCCATAATATATGATAACTAATCAATTAACTACGTTATGTTAAAAATATTGAATGAATAATAAAACTCAAATAAATATACAAATATATATGGTTTTCATCTTAACTTACAAGTATCTTTCTTCATGTCTGTGAATCTGTGATTAAAGTTAAAAGTACATATATCTTTTACAAAAGAAAAATAGATATAAAAAATTAATTGTTTGTGGAATCTAGACGCCCTAAGCTGCGATTAAGCGCTCTAGACAAACAACTAGACATCCTAGACGACTGACTAATTTCCTTAGGCGTCAAACCAATTAGTTGGGAGGCCTAGACAAATCGGAGTGTCTAGCCACCGCCCAGCACCTAGGTGGAGACTAGTCGAGTGGAGCGAATTTTAAAAGGATGGATTTTTCATGCAACAAGCCATGAAAAATAATTCCCCCCCCCCCCCTGCATTCTTGTTTTATAGCCGCGTGATGATGTAGCTTTTTCATTTTTGTTTTATTTTTCTTCTTTTCTCTTACTTGCTTCTTCTTCTCAATTTCATGTCTGTGATTTATCCAGAAGTGTCGATTTTCAATCCCTTTTGACTTTTGACCCCGTATTTGTCGCTCCTAGCCATATTCCACATTTTTGCACATTTTGAAATATTTATCTGTTTTCGCTCTATATTTTTGTACAGATAAATATAATTACTTATGTAAAACATAAGTAATTATTGTGCTTATCAAGTTCTTTTAAGTATAAGATAAGCTGGCTAACAATTGAGGAGAAGAATTTTGTCTCTCATATGTAGTGGTTTTATGTATAAGAAAATAAGCTTGCTAATAATTGAGCGGGAGAATTTTCTCACATGTAGTGCTTCAATTTATCAGAAGATAAGCTTGCTAACAACTGAGCGGGAAAATTTTCTCTCATATGTAATGCTTTTTGGGATTACTAGAAGATAATTTTGCTAATAATTCAGTGGGAAATCTCTCTCTCATATGTAGTGCTTTTAAGTATAAGATATGATAAGATTAGAAATAAATTTGCTAATAATTGAGCAGTTCTATTTGACAATTGAGTTTGTTCATAGAAGGGATTTTGCGCATAATTAATTAAAACACAAGTGGGTTTGACGCATTTTTTAAATCACAGGGGGTTAATGGGCCGAATTTCCATATCACGGGAGGTTTGGTGTATTAAACTCATTAATAAAATATATATAGTCAAAGTAGAATATGTGAATAATGCAAAACGTCCAATTTTGTAATTACAAGAGAATGAATGTAGTATATATTTAGTCATTCATGTACCATTATTGTAGTAAATCTCAATAACTTTTTTAAAATCTTTATTTTTATAAAAGAACAATATAGAATGCAAAACAGCAATGAATTTGACCTAAAAACAATTGTGAATAATTTCATCTGACTCGTTAAGTATCATCTGACATGCTGCCTATATATGGATCACTACTTTTTTCATGCCTTGAACTCACGTACACATAGATTCAACTTCCTGAAATGTTTGTGTTCTCATTGGTGGCATACAACTGAGAAAGTTTTGAAATTCATCTTGAGATTTAGCTTTGTGATGGAGTGAAAGTGTGAAACAAGGAAGAAAAATGATTAGCAGAAAAATGATTCCAGAGGGCTAAAAGGATTGCATATAAAGCTCAATTCTTGATCCTGAACTTGACAACCTACCCCAAGTATAAGTCATATGTTAAAAATAACATGATAAGTTCAGAAGTTACAGGATTGGTAAGATCTCTCTCAAGTTGATAGATTAGCGGATGAAACAACTCTTGAGAAACATTTTTGGAAACTCCTATCCTTGCAACTGCCCCACAACCTGTTACGATCCCATACAAGTCAAGTATGGGTTTGATCGGTGGCTTATAAGCAAGGTGTTTCCTCCTCCTAATCGGCTGGTCTTTTAGGAGTGAGTTCTACACGTGAATTATCTTGCTTTGACTCTTCCAAAACCTTCAATTCACCAAGACCAACCCAAAAAAGAAGCCGTTCAGAGCCTAAACCCGTGAAAAACTAGAGACGGAAAGATGAGATGGGAAGAAAATGAGAGAGGAAGATAATAGTGTGCAGGGCTGGAGACAGAATTCCATGGCTCAGACTTCAAATTAAAAATAATTAAGAAATAAAAGTACCACTATTTTGCAGATGGAAGCATTATCTTGCATAAGGCCGCAAATAATCCATTGAAGACGAGAGAGAAGGTCGAGGGAGGGGAGAAATCAAACTGCTCCTGAAGACCTGAATGTATTAATTACCCTATCACATAAATGTATTACCACACCGGTACGTTATGGGAATTCAAAGAGTTTTAAGTTGAGCCCTAAACGTTATCTAGAACATCTAATTAAGTAATCCTGATCAATATGTATAATGATATTTGTGAAGAAAAGCTAGGCCTGATTCTTTAATTTAGAAAAAAAAATCTCTACATTATACAATCTGGCCTTAGCTTTTCTTCACAAATCTTACTTGTACCATATTATTCATAACATTTTTTTTTATATCAAATAAAATTTGCTGGGATTAATAATACCGCCCAAAATAAAGACTTAATGGTAAACTAATGTGAGATTTAAATATGGTAATGCATCCACCAAGCATTAATCATCAAAAAGTGCCAACAACGTGGTTTTAAAAAAGTACTCCACAACAAAGAAAGAAAAAACGGGTCCCATCTATATAGCAAATTTTATAATTTTTTATTATCTTTTCATATGGCATCAATATTGAATATATAAAAATAAAAAACAGTTAAACCATTTAAAAACATCTATTTTTTAAAGTGCTATAATTTTTTGTTTGTACTCTAATTGTTACAAAAAAAATCAAAACTCATAACTTTTACGGAGTAGTATCTTTCATACGACACCGATGTTCAAAACATAAATATAAAATAATAATTTAACACTTTAAAATCATTTTTTTTAAATGCTACAACTTTTTATTTATACTCCGATTGTTACAAATAGTATATCAAAATTCATGACTTTTTATTATCTTTTATATGACACCAATATTGATTTTATCAAAAAAAAAATATTTTAACCCTTTAAAAACATCCGCTTTTAAAGTGCTATAATTTTTTTGATTTTACTCCGATCGTTACAAAACATATATCAAAATTTATAATTTTTTCTCTTTCACATGATATCAATCTTAAATATTGGTGTCATATGAGAAACTTAAATAAAAAGTTATGAATCTTGATATATATTTTGTAACCATGAGAATACAAATTAAAAAGTCCTCCGACTATTATGTCATTGACACTTTTGGTACTCGACTTTGATTTTTTCCATTTTTAGTCCTCGACTATTGCGCTAGAGACACTTTTGGTACCCGTGTTTGAAAATTTTCATATTTAGTCTTTCAACTTTCATAAAAATGACACTTTTGGTTCTTCAACTATTATAATAGTGACATTTTTAGTCCTCTATTTATTGTGTCTAAAAATTACAATAGTCAGGGGACTAAATGTGAGAAATCTTGAAGTCGAGGACTAAAAGTATCTCTCGCACAATAGTCCAGAACTAAAAATAAAAAAATTAGAAGTCCAGTACCAAAAGTGTCACTTACATAATAGTTGGGGGACCGAACGTGGCATAAACTCATTTTGATCAAACACTTAACTTTTGATTTTACACTGTATTGTGTTCGTGATAATCAAAATAAGTACGGTTGTAATAACTTTTCTGACTGAATTGCCTAAAATTACCGTAAAAGATCATTTTAACTATTTTTCACATATTTTTTTATTACTTCATTAATAAATATATTTTATTTTTTTATAGTTAGGCAGATACAACCACTTCAACCAAAACTTCATCAATTTCACCAAAATCAACCGATTCAGCCTATTTTTGTGTTACCGTACATGCTCTCAACAGGAACAATATATCACAGTTTTATTTTTAAGCTATTAAAAATAAGACACAATTTAATTTTGATTGCTTAGTATATTAGAATTTTATAATTTTTTCTATATTTCTGATGGATAGTGTACCCGGGGGTAGCAAGTAAGAAGAGAGAGAAAGTATATTAGAAAGTCTGCAGTGTGCGTATTGTGACTTGGTTACAAATGGGGAAATGAGGTGCTATTTATAGTAGCAATAAATGCCAGACAGGGACACGTGTCAAGCGTCTATTGGCCGAGAGGTCATCTCAACTGGTTGGCGCTGGCAACCGAATGTGGCCGCATTTAATGCGGCTGTTGGATGGGACGTTGTACAGGGTACGGTGATCCATACGCATCTGAATACTCTAAATTATACTCCGTATAAGGTTTCTTGTTTCTTTGGTTTGTTTTGAGGGGCGTCGATGAGCTGAGCCTGCCGAGCTATATTTCAGTGACATTAAGGTGTCATTTGTGACTTTAGGATAAAATAATCACAAAGATATATTCATAAGAACAGAATCCAAGAAAAGAATGAGGACAAAAGTGTAGTCTCTTAAGTTTTTTATACAAACAAAATGTATTGAGAAGAAGGATGCTACGTAGGATTGTAGGTAACAGTATATTGAAGTGTGATGAACATTTTAAGCAAGGGAATGTCTCTGTGAACGGTTATTATGGTATTCTGAATGGTCTCTGGATTGAGTTGGATCAATATCAAACTTTGACAATGAAGTGTGATGAATATTCTACTCTCCTAACTTAGTTTGTTGAAAAAGCCAGGATCTTTAAATTTCACTCTAGCAACCGGAGCCTCTGGTGGTGCCTCAAGATGCCCTTGCTGGATGGATGGTCCTTCTAGATAAGCCTGCATATTATGGACAGCCGCTGAAGGTGTTGGATTTCTTGGCATGTGAGTGATCTGGTAGTTTTGCTGACTCTTTCTTGGACAATCTCTCGACATATGGCCCTCAAGGCCGCAAGTGTAGCAAGCTCTAGAACCCAATCTGCATTGTCCTGGATGATTACGGCCACAATTTGTACACAGTGGAAATTTCATCTGTTTATTTTGGTGTCCCTGATGGTGACCAGCTCCTTTTCCATCATTGCCCGTGAAGTTTCTCTTCTTGTTACTCTTCGAATTGTTCATGTGTCGATGTGACTGATTCTGTGACTGCGAAGGCACAGGCTGCGGCTGAGCGGGTACTGGACCGCTAGAGATGTAGTACTCCTTTTGAGTTGCTATAAAAACACAGTCAGCTAGTGTAGCTGGAGTCTGATTGCCATTCTCCAAGTGAACTGCTATATCCTTCCTAAGAGCTGCCAGGAACATCCTCACCTTATCTCTTTCCGTCGGGGCAGCTGTAGGACAAATACGTAGCAGCCTCTGAAATTTTGCCGCCAAGGTTGTAACATCCATGGTTCCCTGGCGTAGACTCTGAAGCTCATCCCGGTACCTACGTGTGACACTAGCGTTGAAATACTGGTTGGTGAACTCCTCTTTGAACTGCTCCCATGTCATCTGCGTGATGTTGTACCTTGTTTCCACAGTCTCCCACCATATTCGAGCATCCATGGTGAGACTGTAAGATGCACATCGAACCTTGTCATTATCTGCTAGTTCCAACCCATTAGCAATGCCTTCCACGGTCTTCAGCCATCCCTGAGCAGCTAGAGGGTCTGGACCCCCTTCGAAATCCGCGGGCTTGATCTTCCTCCATGTGATCATCAAAGGTTCTTGTCTCGGTGCTCCGTGTCCCCTAGCATGATTATTTCCAGCATTTCCCCCTTCACCACCGCCCCTTTGATTGTTCGCGGTCAAACGGTCGATGGTTTGTTGCTGCTCCTGCAACTGTCTCTGAAGTTGCGCTACTAATCCTGCCAAATCCTGCTCGTGATTGTTTGCTTGCTCATTGTTGCTACCAACTGGACGACCACGAGTTCTCCTCATTCTTAAGGCACCTAAATATGAACTTTTATTTATGTACCATACACAATACAAAAGGCAAAACATTCTCACTTCTGTTCTCTATCTAATAAAACTCTTCTTGCTCAAGCACAGAAATTTAAAACTAACTTTAAATACTTACTTGGAAGATGATGAGCACGTGTACGATGACAAATGAAGTTACGGGACAACCTGGCTCTGATACCAAATTTGTAACGCCCCTCTCAGGGTTAAAGGAAACGTTACATAAACTTACTACTTTAAAAAAACTGCAATATAACGGCCGCTTGTTTACTAAATAACCCTGATAAAATATCAACATAACAAAAATATAGCTCCAAATAAAAACTCAATAAAATCTAGTTATCACCAGCAAAATGTGATAACCACCTGGATCCGGGAATTTACTAAAACTTCAAATCTTCAAATAAAATAAAGTAATAATAATCACTTTAATATAACATCTGAAATACTAAAAAAAATAGTAACTAGCTAGAAGCCGCCAAGGTCGTTCCTGTTAACTCATTTCGGCACGCGTTCACTCTCTCATCATCTTCCTAGGCCTTGGCCTTACCTTTAGTATCTGTACATGCGAAGAAAGAGGACTGATAAGCTTTACGCTTAGTAAGTCACTATGGATCCACAAAAATATCTGCGAAGTCTATGCTAATTTATCAATAGATAAATTTAGGCTATAAGCATGCACTAAACAAACAATTAACAAACAGCTTCTTGAATAAATTCTGAGAGAGATCCCAAAAGAAAATATTTTCTAAAATAATTTCTTAAAACTACTGGAGAGATCTCAAATTTTCTTTCTCAAAACATTTATGTAAAACTTTCTGAAAGAGATCTCAAAAACAACTTTCTGTAAAACATTCTGAAAGGGATCTCATAACTTTCTGTAAAACTCTTTGTGGCTAATTTTAACTGTGGGCCCGTGATATGTACTCAAAGGCGCCAATCCGATAGCTCAGGGGAGCGACCCACTAAACATATCGAACTCTCTGGAACTGATAAACTGATAATCTGAGGGAACTTGTTCCCGAGTACATATCACCTGATCTTTCACTTTAAATATTAATTCTTTTTATAGTGACATTTGGGTAAAAACATCATTAAAATCTTGAAATAAAGTAGTGACATAATCTTGACTATGCCAGATAATAAACATAACTTAATACAACAATTACAATAACTCATCAAATAATTCACCAAGCTCACATAATAGCAAATAGTCTAAAATTATCTACTAAAAATCAACCAGACTTCTTTCTTTCATTTGGTTGAACAAACATGTACAGGTGGGAGTGAACTTACCTGCTATCAGCTGAAATCAAATACTCAAATATGTGTGACACCTTGATAATGTCTTCCGATAAGCTCTTCGTAAAAATCTTTAATTAAATATAAAAGTATAATGAGAACTCGTTATATTATTTAAACAGAACTCTCAAACCATCTTACATTGCTCTACTCGAAGTTTCAATTTTTTTAAAACAAATGAACATTATTCATCTCAAGTATCAGAACATCAAAATCAATAGAGACTGATTAAAAGTACTACTTCTAATCTATTACTACGGAGTATTTGTGAAATTAACTACCTGAACTTAAAACCAATTGTCATAACAACTTTTGGTTTAACTTACTATTTATGATATAAAATTCAGGATCTTCCAGGGTAAAAAGAAAAGAAATACTGATGTTATTAAATTCGAACTAAAAGTTTACATATGAAACTTAGAGAACTTGAAATAGTTAATCAAAATAGATATTCAAAACCTGACTGGGATTTATTGTTTCAAAATGTAGGGATAGAATTGATTTAAAGAGACTTTGGGTTGATCACTATTGGTAGAGCAACGGGTTGTTTCTTTTTTTTTTTTTTTGGCATCTTTCTCTACGATTGAAAAGAAAGGTGAGATTCTTTGATTACCTGAAGCAGCTTGATAAAACTAGATTAGAACCCAGAGCTTTGGCACCAAGACAAATGAAGAGCAGAATTGAGAGACTAGGACAGCGGCTACCGGTAGAGGAGAGAGTTGATCCTCAGGGTTTATGGGTGATAATATATTTAGGTTATGCCTTTCTAGGGATTTAGTATGATAGAGACTTATTTGGGCTAAAATAACTGATTCGGGCATCTCAACCTTATAAAAAGTACTTCTGATCCAACTGAAAATAACATTCTCTCTTTAAAAAAATATACTGAAACTATAGATAAACATTTATTTTATCACTTAAAATTATTAGAGCTTATCGGTTAACATTATCTGCTACAAACAAAACATGTTAAAACAATAAATCACATTATTCATAAAACAAACTTATTTAACTGACTAAAATAATTAATAATCGGGGTGTTACAACCCCTCCCACCTTATAAAAGTTTCGTCCTCGAAACTTAGAACAACTCGGGATAACGACGTCTCATGTCATCTTCCACTTCCCAAGTAGCTTCTTCAACTTTGTGATTCCGCCACAACACCTTTACTAGAGCTATCTCTTTATTCCGGAGACGTCTAACCTCGTGATCAAGAATTTTTACTGGCTTCTCCTCGTAAGACAAATCATTTTGCACTTCTACTGTTGGGGGTATCAAAACATGCTCCGGATCAACAAAGTATTTTCTCAACATCGAAATATGGAAGACATTATGAATGCCAGAAAACTCTTCAGGTAGCGCGAGCTCATAAGCTACCTTCCCAACTCGTCGGGTGATCTCATATGGTCCAGTGAATCTGGGGCTAAGCTTCCCTTTCTTCCCAAATCGCATCACGCCCTTCATCGGGGCTATCTTGACAAAAACAAATTCACCCACTTCGAATTCTAGAGGTCTCCTTCGAACATCTGCATAACTCTTCTGTCTGCACTGGGCAGATTCTATCCTTTGTCGGATACTCTTAATAGCTTCTGAGGTCGCATCTATCAACTCAGTCCTTCCTTGTAATTCTTCTTCTAGAACCTTCTTTTCTCCCGTTTCATACCATGATATGGGGGATCTACACCTCCTCCCATACAACGCCTCATATGGAGCCATGCCGATGGTTGCTTGATAACTATTATTATAAGCAAATTCCGCCAAACTAAGGTATTTAGCCCATCCTCCTTGAAAATCAAGAGCACATGCCCGTAACATATCCTCTAAAATCTGATTTGTCCTCTCCGTCTGGTCATCTGTCTGAGGATGAAAAGCAGTACTAAACTTCAACTTCGTGCCCAATGATTTTTGTACACACTTCTAAAAGTGAGACGTAAATCTGGAATCTCTGTCTGAAATAATACTCTTCGGAATACCATGCAATCTAACAATCTCCTGTATATATATTTTTGCCAACTTCTCCAAAGAAATACTTGCTGAAATTGGGATAAAATGAGCAGATTTAGTCAATCTGTCCACTATAACCCATATAGCGTCGTAACCTCCAGTTGTCTTCGGTAAACCCATAATAAAATCCATTGATATCTCATCCCATTTCCACTCTGGAATCTGGATAGGCTGAAGTTCTCCGCCTGGTCTTTGATGTTCAGCCTTAACTTGTTGACACGTCAAACATGCCTGAACGAACTTTGCAACATCTTTCTTCATCCCTGACCACCAAAAGCTTTCCTTCAAGTCGTGGTACATCTTGGTCGAACCAGGATGCATAGTGAATGGTGTCTCATGAGCCTCCTTCATAATCTGCTTCCTCAACCCCTCGATGTCCGGGATGCACAACCTGTTTTGGAGTAATAATCTCCCATTCTCATCCAAACGAAACTCAGGACATTTTCCCTCCTTGACGCACTCCTTCAACTTAACTAACTCGGGATCAAGTTCTTGCTTCATAGCCATGTCCTCAAATATTGATGGAGTCACTGTCATAGCTGCTAGTCGCCCACCTACAATCTCCAACTCAAAATCTTCAATTTCCTTCCTCAGCCTTGGATCCATTACCATCATGGACATTACTGTTGCAGAAGACTTCCTACTAAGTGCATCTGCTACCTTGTTGGCTTTCCCCGGATGATAAAGGATCTCACAATCATAATCTTTCACTAGCTCAAGCCACCTTCTTTGCCTCATGTTGAGGTCCTTCTGTGTGAATATGTATTTTAGGCTTTTATGATCAGTGAAGATCTTGCACTGAACTCCATACAAGTAATGCCTCCAAATTTTCAACGCATGTATCACCGCTGCCAACTCCAAGTCATGTGTAGGATAATTCACTTCATAGTCCTTGAGTTGCCGAGACGCGTAAGCAATTACTCGTTCATTCTGCATAAGAACTGCTCCAAGTCCTATCTTCGATGCATCTGTGTAGATAACAAACCCTTCTTTTCCTTCTGGGAGTGCTAAAACGGGTGCAGATGTCAACCTATCTTTCAGCTCTTGGAAACTCTTCTCACAACGATCAGTCCACTCAAATTTCTTACCCTTACGGGTCAAGGTAGTCAATGGAAGAGCTATGGCAGAGAAGCCTTCCACAAACTTCCTATAATACCCCGCAAGGCCTAAAAAACTTCGAACTTCTTTCGCATTCTTCGGCCTGCTCCAATCTCGGACAGCTGCTACTTTCGAGGGATCCACCGAAACCCCCTGCTTTGAAACTACGTGGCCAAGGAATGCTACATGATCAAGCCAGAACTCACACTTTGAAAACTTAGCATATAGCTTATGTTTTCTAAGCGTCTCCAATACTTCTCTCAAGTGTTCTTCATGCTCCTTCTTGGACTTTGAGTAGATCAAAATATCATCAATGAAAATAATGACAAACTTGTCAAGAAACTCCCTGAACACTCTATTCATCAAATCCATGAACGCCGCTGGAGCATTAGTTAAGCCGAAAGGCATAACCACAAATTCATAGTGTCCATACCGCGACCTGAAAGCTGTTTTTGGGATGTCTCCTTCTTTGATTCTTAGCTGATGATACCCTGAACGAAGGTCAATCTTGGAGAAAATCACCGCTCCCTTCAACTGGTCAAACAGGTCATCAATTCTAGGCAGGGGATACCTATTCTTGATAGTCACTTTATTTAGCACTCTATAATCTATGCACAACCTCATTGTGCCATCTTTCTTTTTCACGAACAATACTGGAGCTCCCCACGGTGAGTAACTGGGCCGAATGAAACCCTTCTCTAGCAACTCCTGCAACTGTTTGTGGAGTTCTTGTAACTCCGCTGGGGCCATTCGATATGGTGCTCTAGATATTGGTGCAGTACCGGGCAGCAGCTCCATCTCGAACTCAATCTCTCTACTCGGTGGTAGCCCAGGAAGATCTTCGGGAAAAACATCACTGTAATCCTCCACAATTGGAACTTTAGATAACTGGATGGGTTCTCCAGTGCTCTTGTCTACAATGTGAGCTAAGAAAGCTTCACATCCACTCCGAATAAGTCTCCTTGCTTGCAATGCAGAAATCATCACCTTCCCTGATCCTTTTGGCTCCCCAAGAAACAAGAAAGGATTAGACCCTGCAGGCGCAAAACTAACAATTCTTTTTCGGCATATAATTGAAGCACTATACTTCTGCAGAAAATCCATGCCGAGAATCACGTCATAATCTCTCATATCAAGCACGATCAGATCCACAAATAACTCTCTCCCTGCAATACTCATTGGCACTGCTCGTAACCAATGAGTCGACAACATGATCTCTCCTGACGGAAGTGCTGTGGTGAACTTATAATCTAACTTATCTTGATGTGCTGCTAAGGATCTAGCAAACTCAAGAGATACAAAGGAATGCGTGGCTCCAGTGTCAAATAACACATTAGCATATCTATTAAGAACAAGTATCTGACCTGTGACAACACCGGGATTTATCGATGCCTCCTCTTTCGAGATTGTGAACACTCTAGCAACCGGAGCCTCTGGTGGTGCCTCAAGACGCCCTTGCTGGATGGATGGTCCTTCTAGATAAGCCTGCATATTATGGACAGCCGCTGAAGGTGTTGGATTTCTTGGCATGTGAGTGATCTGGTAGTTTTGCTGACTCTTTCTTGGACAATCTCTCGACATATGGCCCTCAAGGCCGCAAGTGTAGCAAGCTCTAGAACCCAATCTGCATTGTCCTGGATGATTACGGCCACAATTTGTACACAGTGGAAATTTCATCTGTTTATTTTGGTGTCCCTGATGGTGACCAGCTCCTTTTCCATCATTGCCCGTGAAGTTTCTCTTCTTGTTACTCTTCGAATTGTTCATGTGTCGATGTGACTGATTCTGTGACTGCGAAGGCACAGGCTGCGGCTGAGCGGGTACTGGACCGCTAGAGATGTAGTACTCCTTTTGAGTTGCTATAAAAACACAGTCAACTAGTGTAGCTGGAGTCTGATTGCCATTCTCCAAGTGAACTGCTATATCCTTCCTAAGAGCTGCCAGGAACATCCTCACCTTATCTCTTTCCGTCGGGGCAGCTGTAGGACAAATACGTAGCAGCCTCTGAAATTTTGCCGCCAAGGTTGTAACATCCATGGTTCCCTGGCGTAGACTCTGAAGCTCATCCCGGTACCTACGTGTGACACTAGCGTTGAAATACTGGTTGGTGAACTCCTCTTTGAACTGCTCCCATGTCATCTGCGTGATGTTGTACCTTGTTTCCACAGTCTCCCACCATATTCGAGCATCCATGGTGAGACTGTAAGATGCACATCGAACCTTGTCATTATCTGCTAGTTCCAACCCATTAGCAATGCCTTCCACGGTCTTCAGCCATCCCTGAGCAGCTAGAGGGTCTGGACCCCCTTCGAAATCCGCGGGCTTGATCTTCCTCCATGTGATCATCAAAGGTTCTTGTCTCGGTGCTCCGTGTCCCCTAGCATGATTATTTCCAGCATTTCCCCCTTCACCACCGCCCCTTTGATTGTTCGCGGTCAAACGGTCGATGGTTTGTTGCTGCTCCTGCAACTGTCTCTGAAGTTGCGCTACTAATCCTGCCAAATCCTGCTCGTGATTGTTTGCTTGCTCATTGTTGCTACCAACTGGACGACCACGAGTTCTCCTCATTTTCTTAAGGCACCTAAATATGAACTTTTATTTATGTACCATACACAATACAAAAGGCAAAACATTCTCACTTCTGTTCTCTATCTAATAAAACTCTTCTTGCTCAAGCACAGAAATTTAAAACTAACTTTAAATACTTACTTGGAAGATGATGAGCACGTGTACGATGACAAATGAAGTTACGGGACAACCTGGCTCTGATACCAAATTTGTAACGCCCCTCTCAGGGTTAAAGGAAACGTTACATAAACTTACTACTTTAAAAAAACTGCAATATAACGGCCGCTTGTTTACTAAATAACCCTGATAAAATATCAACATAACAAAAATATAGCTCCAAATAAAAACTCAATAAAATCTAGTTATCACCAGCAAAATGTGATAACCACCTGGATCCGGGAATTTACTAAAACTTCAAATCTTCAAATAAAATAAAGTAATAATAATCACTTTAATATAACATCTGAAATACTAAAAAAAATAGTAACTAGCTAGAAGCCGCCAAGGTCGTTCCTGTTAACTCATTTCGGCACGCGTTCACTCTCTCATCATCTTCCTAGGCCTTGGCCTTACCTTTAGTATCTGTACATGCGAAGAAAGAGGACTGATAAGCTTTACGCTTAGTAAGTCACTATGGATCCACAAAAATATCTGCGAAGTCTATGCTAATTTATCAATAGATAAATTTAGGCTATAAGCATGCACTAAACAAACAATTAACAAACAGCTTCTTGAATAAATTCTGAGAGAGATCCCAAAAGAAAATATTTTCTAAAATAATTTCTTAAAACTACTGGAGAGATCTCAAATTTTCTTTCTCAAAACATTTATGTAAAACTTTCTGAAAGAGATCTCAAAAACAACTTTCTGTAAAACATTCTGAAAGGGATCTCATAACTTTCTGTAAAACTCTTTGTGGCTAATTTTAACTGTGGGCCCGTGATATGTACTCAAAGGCGCCAATCCGATAGCTCAGGGGAGCGACCCACTAAACATATCGAACTCTCTGGAACTGATAAACTGATAATCTGAGGGAACTTGTTCCCGAGTACATATCACCTGATCTTTCACTTTAAATATTAATTCTTTTTATAGTGACATTTGGGTAAAAACATCATTAAAATCTTGAAATAAAGTAGTGACATAATCTTGACTATGCCAGATAATAAACATAACTTAATACAACAATTACAATAACTCATCAAATAATTCACCAAGCTCACATAATAGCAAATAGTCTAAAATTATCTACTAAAAATCAACCAGACTTCTTTCTTTCATTTGGTTGAACAAACATGTACAGGTGGGAGTGAACTTACCTGCTATCAGCTGAAATCAAATACTCAAATATGTGTGACACCTTGATAATGTCTTCCGATAAGCTCTTCGTAAAAATCTTTAATTAAATATAAAAGTATAATGAGAACTCGTTATATTATTTAAACAGAACTCTCAAACCATCTTACATTGCTCTACTCGAAGTTTCAATTTTTTTAAAACAAATGAACATTATTCATCTCAAGTATCAGAACATCAAAATCAATAGAGACTGATTAAAAGTACTACTTCTAATCTATTACTACGGAGTATTTGTGAAATTAACTACCTGAACTTAAAACCAATTGTCATAACAACTTTTGGTTTAACTTACTATTTATGATATAAAATTCAGGATCTTCCAGGGTAAAAAGAAAAGAAATACTGATGTTATTAAATTCGAACTAAAAGTTTACATATGAAACTTAGAGAACTTGAAATAGTTAATCAAAATAGATATTCAAAACCTGACTGGGATTTATTGTTTCAAAATGTAGGGATAGAATTGATTTAAAGAGACTTTGGGTTGATCACTATTGGTAGAGCAACGGGTTGTTTCTTTTTTTTTTTTTTTTGGCATCTTTCTCTACGATTGAAAAGAAAGGTGAGATTCTTTGATTACCTGAAGCAGCTTGATAAAACTAGATTAGAACCCAGAGCTTTGGCACCAAGACAAATGAAGAGCAGAATTGAGAGACTAGGACAGCGGCTACCGGTAGAGGAGAGAGTTGATCCTCAGGGTTTATGGGTGATAATATATTTAGGTTATGCCTTTCTAGGGATTTAGTATGATAGAGACTTATTTGGGCTAAAATAACTGATTCGGGCATCTCAACCTTATAAAAAGTACTTCTGATCCAACTGAAAATAACATTCTCTCTTTAAAAAAATATACTGAAACTATAGATAAACATTTATTTTATCACTTAAAATTATTAGAGCTTATCGGTTAACATTATCTGCCACAAACAAAACATGTTAAAACAATAAATCACATTATTCATAAAACAAACTTATTTAACTGACTAAAATAATTAATAATCGGGGTGTTACAGTTCAGAGCCTAAACCAGTGACAAATCTACAGACAGAGAAGCCCATAATCCCAGCTGCTCACCATTGAAGACGAAAGAGAAGCACCACGCCACCAGGGATGGAAGCTATAAAACGGCTCCTAAATGTATGTCCGTATGACCCACACCGACATCATTATAGCTTTCAAAGGCTTAAAAGTCTAAATAATATAGATAGTGGTTAATAATGGGTTATTATGTATAATAATACTTGTACGGTGGGGGCATTCTTACATTGTTTGATTCAAAACTAATTCGAAGACTCAATTATTTCTAAATCACACAATGTAAGGGTGTCCAACCGTGAAAGTATTATTTATTAGATATTTTTTTTAGATGAATTAGATGAGTCTTGATCGATTAAATAAATTGATGATTATATGAGCTAACTAGTGTAACACCCGGGGGCATGACCCGGTAGTTTTAATTTTGTACTTCCTCCGTCTCTTTTTAGTTGCAACATTCCCTTTTTCACGTTTTCCAACGCACAACTTTGACCGTCATTATATTTAATTCCGTATTAGTAAAAATAAAAAAAAAATCAGATTATAAAACTTAGTAATGAGACATATTTAACAATATTTTTCAAAAAAAATAATTCACATACATTAATAAATAAAATTCCCTTTTTCACGTTTTCCAACGCACAACTTTGACCGTCATTATATTTAATTCCGTATTAGTGAAAATAAAAAAAAATCAGATTATAAAACTTAGTAATGAGACATATTTAAAAATATTTTTCAAAAAAAATAATTCACATACAATAATAAATAAAATGTAGTCAAAGTAGAGTACATGAATAGTGCATATATTCCAATGTTGCAACTAATGCGATACGGAGGATAGTATAATAATACTTGTACGGTGGGGCATTCTTACATTGTTTGATTCAAAACTAATTCGAAGACTCAATTATTTCTAAATCACACAATGTAAGGGTGTCCAACCGTGAAAGTATTATTTATTAGATATTTTTTTAGATGAATTAGATGGGTTTTGATCGATTAAATAAATTGATGATTATATGAGCTAACTAGTGCAACACCCGGGGGCATGACCCGGTAGTGTTAATTTGATATGATTCAGGTGTCAAATACTAATAAACATTGTGAACTATTCATATATAGGATATTATCAAAAGTTTTGTCGTAATCGATTTCTTTTATGAGCTAACCATGCACCATGAATACGCGTCAGGAATCACCATCTTTTAGAGAATGAATTTGTGGCTATATTGTGGTTTAAGTACTTATTGTTGTAATTGTTGACCTTGTTTCCAACAATTGGAATTGAGAATATGTGGAATTTATAATTTTACATTATTTTAGATATTTATGTGTATTATTGGTGTTGTACGATTAGAGTCTCATTCACGTGAACTAAAGTTCCATTATTTAAAAAAATTGGTCTTGAATTATAGAGCCTCACTCAAATGTGTAAGATTAATTTTGTATGATTAGAGTCGTATTATGTGTTATTATTACGTGTATTAGAGTCTCATTATTCAAAGAATTTGATGTTACAATTACTTTGGAAATTAAATTGATATGGTATTTATCCGAGAATTAAACTCTATTTATCTGATATAAATATTTATAATCTTAAATTTTTAAGATCTGGTCTGATTGATCTAATTTCTTTTATCTTGTTTGATCTTGTATGATCTCGCATTAAAAATACTAGTCAATTCACCCGTGCGTTGCACGGATAAGAGATGAGATCATTTCATTTTAAAAATAATTCATGAGAAATGTGTATATACATAGTTATTGTAAAGTTGGTGTGATTCTAAATCATTCATACTTTATTCTTACTTTATCAATTCAATATCACCCACATAAATTATTAGTGGGGTATCATAGTATTGAAATTTTTATAACGATATGGACCAATCATATGAATTGTAGACATGCTATCTTTACTTATTAGTGGGTTATCAATGTATTGACCTTTTTTATTTTTATTTTTCAATGTATTGTTGTGCAAATGGTTGTTTATTTCCGTTTAATTAATTTCTAGCTCAATTAAGTTCAAATTCATGTTAAATTTCATAAAGTACAATCATATACTCTGTATTTGATTGTTTGCATCTAGTAACGATTAAATTCTTTTTAAAATAGTTACTTATTTACTAATGGATAGATTTATTTAAATCGTCTTTTTTATGAATCGATGTAGTAGAGTTAAATGAATGCATTTTTATTTTATTTTGTAACTTATCATCGATAACAATTCCTCTCTCATCTCATTAAACTTTGCTAACTTTATTTATGGAACTGACTCAAAAAATTGGTGATTTCCATTTAAGTATTAAGTTTGTGGGTAAATTGTTTTTCCATTTAAACAATTCCTTCTTTATGCTCACTTTTCTAATTTATATTTGTAACTTACAATCATTAATTAGGTTTCTACTTGATCATTGATTTTTATTAACTATTGACATATTAAATAATGTTTAATTAATTGTGACAACAATTTTTCAGTTCTTTTGGCTCCAAATAGATTTCTATTTGGATCTCCACCATATTCTCTTGATCATTGATCTGAATCTTTCTAATCTAATCTGAGTTCTTCAGATTTTAATTTGATTTGAATCATTTCAATCTTATCTAAACATTTTTTATGTGATTGAGTGTTTATTAGTATTATTAAGTTGTTATTACGATTATCATTATTGTCATTATTATCTTCATATTTATAATTATAATTATCATTATAACTATAATTATAAATATAATTATAATTACAATCATAACTATACCTATAATATCATTTTATTGTCGTTATAGTTATCCTTATTTTTATATTTACGATTTTCATCATGATAAGCATTATCAATACCATTATACTATGCAGTACTACTATTATAATTAAATTATAGATACCAACAATCAGAGGTGAAGCCTGGGCAAATAAATATCATTCTCCTTCCCTTTTTTCAAATAAGTTGGCGTGATTAAAGTGAATAACAGTGATGCACCAAGTAAATATTAGTGAAGCACCCAGTGAGCTTTAATTAATTGAATGTTTTGGTTTTAGTGATAATAGAATTTTTATCAACTAATAAGAAACTGACATATTGCTGGTTTATAACTCAGTTTTATTATATAAAATACTCCCTCCGTCTCTTATACTCCCTCTGTCTAAGCATTCTCTGCCTAAAATTCGCAAATGTAATTTCACTTTCCGCAAAGAAAAAAATCATCATCTTATACCTAAAAGCATTACATTGGAGAGAGAAAATTCTCTCGTCCAAGCATTCTCCGCTTATCCTATAACTAAAACACTGGAGAGAAAATTCTCCCGCCGAAGCATTCTTTGCCTAAAATCGTAAAATGTAATTTCACTTTCCGCAAAAAAATAATCCTATATATATTATTATTATTACCTAAAAGCACTACACTGGAGAGAGAAAATTCTCCCGCCTAAGCATTGTCCGCCTAAAATCCTAAAAAGTAATTTCACTTTCCGCAAAAAAAAACGTATACCTAAAAGCAATACACTGGAGAGAGAAAATTCTCCCGTCTAAGCCTAAAATCCTAAAATGTAATTTCACTTTCACTTATGAGGAATATAGATCATCCATCTGAATTGTACAATTGTACACCATTTGTGGTGATTATACTTGGAGCTCATACCATCAAGGCTCAAATGATTCATGGAGAAAATGTCGGTAAAAAGTTTATTAATCTTAGATTCACTTTAGTACCATTAGACATTAGACTATGTAGATTTTCAGCACGCACAATTTCTATTAATTGTTAGGTTTGCAATGGTCATTAATAAAAGTCACAGACAATCGTTGAAAAAAGTTGTCATCTTACTCTGACGCTCCTTCATCACTCACAAACATTTGTATGTGGCGGTGTGGAGAGTAACAAGTTAATGGGATTTGAGTTTGTAATGACGAAGATGGACAACCAACCAAATCAACATTGACTGTTGTTTACAAAGAAATATGTACTGTAGAGTAATTTATAATTTTCGTTATAGTGTGGTGGACTTACATGCACATCCATTTCATCGTGTGATGTTTTACATTTAGTTCTTAACATTTATTCAGAATTTATTTAATGTATTCAAATTATTCTAACACAATCATGTTTTTTTAAATATTTTTAAATATATAATTATATCTAAATTATTATGTGGGTGTCTCACTCCCGTGCAGCGCACGGGTGGAGTAACTAGTTATATACTATTTCATGTATATAAAACCAATTTTCTTTTATGATGCTAAATTTAGCCACCATGTATTTAACTCTTGACCAAGTATTTCTTCCCAGAATGATTTTCATGGACATGCCTTAATTGAAGAAATCAAGGATTGTTGGGTTGATTTGTAAATGAGCATCATCAGGGACGAATCTAGAATTTATAGTTAACGATGTAAAATCGATGTAATTATTTTCCATAGCATATAATATGATACTTTAAAGTACAACTATTTAACATGACCCACAATTGAGAAATGGTTGCTTTTTAAAGGTAAAGTGTCTAATAGATGGACATGCATATGGTACTATTTGAACAATGAACAATCAAATTCTTAATTAAAGTTCCTTTTTAGTTTTTAATAATTTGAGTGTTTAGAGTTCAAGAAAAGTGTTTGTAATTTTAAAATAGTACTCATCTAATTGTTGAATTAGAATTATTGTTATAAATCTGCTCAAATGTTATTTTTTCAATAAATAAAATTGGTTGGCATTAATAAAATCATGCATCGTCAAATCTAATTACTTGAAATAGAAACTGCTATTTGGTTAAAAGAATCGCTCGGGAAATTTGACAGGATAGGCTCTTCGCTTGATTGGACAATTATACTTGATTGAGCTCAAGGGTATCACAATTCTTTGGTAGAGCATCTATTATAGTTCATGAGCTACTCCTAAGTTTGTGAACTCAACTTAGGGGCGGGATTTCAATCTTTATCAGACCCAAGCTCCATCAAGTTCAGAAACATCTCAAGAAGAAATTATCGGATTATCGGATGAGAACTTCTATATTGATCAGGATATCTTCCTGAAACCGTTTTAAGATTCCTAGAAGGAGTGCAAGGCTTTCACCCCTCATTAGTGGTTATCTTTCATTACAATTTGTACTTTCCTTTGAGTTGTAATAAAATTTGCTTTTCTTAAAAAAATGGGAGGAACAAAAAACCAAAAATGAGGCTCACAAAAGAACCAACTACTCTCGCTAATTATAAAGATATTACTTATTTTTGCAATATGTGTATATATTATGTGTATTAATGTTAGAATCTTTTAAAGTTTCGTGAGGCTACACAACAAAATGTACTGCGAAACTTTTCCTTTGAAAGATATCAGTGGACTTGGGATCGGGGACGGTGAACTGAGGCTTGGGTGGAGGACAAGCTTGACAGAATCCTTGTCAATGATGATTGGTGGAGTTTTTTTAATGTTGTGTATGCCATGTCAGTAGAAGCCCCGGCTAGTGATCACATGGCACCGTATGTAACACTCTGGCACACGGATAACATTCACAGAAGGAGGCAATTGGTTTACCGAAGAAGAATGTCGGGTTATCATAGGATATAGTTTGCGAGCAGCACGTTCCTTTTATACAAGGGAAAGGATCTCCTTTTGCGGGAAGGAACTCCAAAGATGGGATTGCAGGGATAAGAGGGGCTTTAGGGTCCAGATTGATGCTCTGAAGCGAAGACTTAAATGGTTACGAGAGATGATTGATACGAGAAGTTCTTTGGAATTTTTACACGCCCGATCTTCACTGATCACATTGTTGGAAAAGGAGGAGATACAAATTCTAAATATTTTCATAACGAGGTTATGCAAAGGCGTCGGAGAAATAAAAATCCTAGGTTTGACCGACTTGAATGGCAACTGGATTACTGATAAATCCGGAATGGAGGGGATAGCTTCGAGCTACTTTGAGCAGGTATATTTGGTTAGTAGGACAGCCGCATGGCAGGAGGATTTGGAAGGTTTATTTGATTTTTCTAGCGTATCTCCGGAGTAGAATAGTAAGTTGATTAGGTCGATTAAACCGGAGGAAGTAAAAGCCGCAGTGTTTGGGATGCATCCTGACAAGGCACCGAGAGTGGATGGTATGAATCCTGTATTTTTTCAAGCTTATTGGGATATTGTTGGACCAGATATTACTAGGTTATGCTCACAATTTTTTATTCTGATAGTTTTCCCATGAGCTTAATGTTACTAATGTTGTTTTAATCCCAAAAAAGGACAAACTGGTGAATATGGGGGACTGGAGATCAATTGCGCTGCGCAATGTTGTTTATAAATTTTTTCAAAAGTTCTGGCCAATCGTTTGAAGGGTATTTTGGATTCCCTGGTTAGAGAAAATCAGAGTGCATTTATACCAGGTAGATACTTGTAGATAATATTATGGTGGCCTTTGAAACTCAACGTATTTCTAAAGCAAAAGAGGTATGAAAAAAAAGGTTTTGTTGCATTAAAGTTTGACATGATGTTATGAATATTTTATGGTGTCCAATCTAATTAAATATTTTTGTATTTATGTAGTCATTAGTTAAACGTGTAATATGAGCCACAAATGTATATCAACCCATTAACTTCTTTGTAATCCATAAGTTAGCCAACTTCTCCTATAAAAGGAGGCTAACTTGTGGAAACCCTAAGAATTGCGAGGCTTCGAGAGTTAAAGGCTTCGAGTAGGGGTGGACTCGGGTCCGGGCCGGGTCCGGGTCGGGCCTAGGCCCGGGCGGGCCGGCGGGTCAGAAATGGTGGACCCGGGACCGGCCCGGGTAACCACCAGGTCCGGTCCGGGTCCGGGTCGAGCCCATTATATTTTTTTTTGTTTTCCTCTTCCTAATTAACCCCTCCCACCCCCAACCCCCAAACCACCCCAAATGGCCCAAAATACCCAGCCCAACCCAAAAATTTAAAAAAAATTGAAAAAAAAAGTGTTTTTGGCCCGAACCGGGCCCGGGCCCGGCCGGGTCGGGCCTTGTTTTGGGTGACCCGAGCCCGGACCGGAAAACCCACGGGCCGGGCCTACCCGGACCGGTCACTGACCGGGCCACCGGGTCGGGCCGGGCCGGAACAGTACCGGTCCCGGGCCGGTTCCGGCTCGGGCCATCCGGCCCGAGTCCAAAGCTAGCTTCGAGTGTTAGAGGCGAAATAGAGAGTAGGGTTTGCCGCTGCTCTCCTTCTCGAGGGAGGGCAGCGGCCACGTTCACGGTATACCAGATTCGGTTTTCATCTTCTCGATATCTTTCTATGTGCTTCATCTTTATCTGCTATGGTTGTTTGATTGTTAAAGAACGGGGTCTATCAATTGGTATCAGAGCCGAGTCGTGAAACAGGTTGAATCTATCTGCGTTTTTCGAATCTAACGAAGAACTGCTCTGCTTTTCTTCTGTTTTACTTTATTTCAAGATTAGCCTTTGTAATCTTGTTTGTGATCGGAAAACCGTAAATGTTATACTGTTGGAATCGCCATTTCATAACGATCCAGCAACATATCTTCTTTTTCGATTTCTGCAACTTTTCATTCTCGAAGATCTCTACATTAGGATCTCGAAATCCTTGTTTCTCGAGATTACAGAAAAGTTTTTTATTCGAAACTGATACAGGAAGAATATCGAACTTCATGGCTATTCAGAACAGTTTTCAGATTTTCAAAATTCGAAATTTTCATTTTGCAGGATCTCGACGTTCATACCTCAAGATTGTGATCGTGAGGTTTAAACCTCAAGATTGTGATCGCGAGGTTTAAACCTCAAGATTGTGATCTCGAGGTTTAAACCTCGAGATTGTGATCTCGAGATTTAAACCTCGAGATTAGGATTTCAACTTTCGGAATGTTGAAAGTAATGTCTTAAAATATGGACACAGTTAGTTTTGTTGCTTATCTTTGAACATGTGTGAATATTACAAATAAAAACAGGATTAAGCTGTCATTTAGAATATGTCAAACGGGATTACTGTTATAAAAGGATTGGATTGGATGTGATGGAATTCAAGCAAATCAATCTGAGACTATAGGATTACCTTTTCCAGAAAATCTAGAAGAAGGGTTCTAAGCTTCTGACAAGTGCGAATCTTGTTTGGGTTCGTCCCACGATATGATAGACTCAACCAATAGCACAAGTGCTCCTGCTATTAGAATAAGAACTAAAAGTAACTAGAAAGTTCAGGCAAACAAACAATAATAAGAATAAAAAGTTATACTACCTCCGTCCCGCTATGATTGTCCCGTTTTATTTTGTCGATTCGTCCCACTAAAATTGTCTCATACTAAATTTGGTAAAGTTTGTGTAGCTCTAAATCATTGTTACTTTATTATTACTTTATCAATTCAATATCAACCACATAAACCGTTTTTTATTGATTTGCGTGTCACTCCCTCTTGTCACATTGTTAGCGGGACAGAGTGAGTAGTTTTTTCCAGTCACTGGTCACGGTTTGTCCAGCCCCGCCAAAGTTATTGGGAGGATCTCTCCTCCTCCCCGGTCATCCTCTGCATCACATAAATCCCTCATCCTACAAGTTTTTTGGATCTTCTCCGGTCGAGAAACACACACTCCCGGGAACCTCGCGTCACCCCCATTTGGGTCTGTTTCCTGGATAAGCCCCTTGTTCTCTTCCTCCTTAATGGTAACTTTACTATAATTCTGGACAAGGACTCCATGGGAACGGACTGAACTAAAAACAGTGAAGCACAAATAAAGTGTTAGAACATTGTTTAATTGTGTTCAAATTACTTGTAATTATTTTTGATTAATTAGTCTAGTATTAGCAGGCTTTTAGTTGAGAGAGAAGTGAGCTTAATTAATTAATAGCCCATGTGTGCCTACTTTTCTAATTGTAATAGGATGTTCGAATTCTCTCGTATAGATATAGGTAGAGGGGTTCGAAACATGTCTAAGTCTCTACACAATGTATTCCGCACATATCATTCTGGTAGAGCATCACTTTAGTTTTTCTCTCTCAACAAGTCATACGTATATCATGTATTCTTGTCATATCCTTATGAATATATGATATTGATTGTTGATTGATTCTTCTTCTACATCAATTCTTCATATTATTATTTAGAAGTTATTCGACTGTTGATCTGAGAATTAATAATTGGTATCATAACATCGACGTAATTCTGTTCGTTCGTATATCTGAGATTCTTTTAAGGAATTAATTTGATCAAAATCACAAGTTTTGGTTGAATTATTTCTGGATTTGTTCTTGCTATTCTACGTATAATTGTTACGACGGCTGAAGAAAAGAGATAAAAGATCACGGTCAGAACCCTATGTGTTCAAGTTACGTACTTCGCCCTACCGAAATCCTTAATTTCGGTCGTTCTCAGAACATTTCGAGCATCATATTCCAGTCAGAAGAAGATTTCGAGCCTCCTAAGAATTTCGGACACCCGAGATCATATTTCACACGCTTAGCCAAGATCCTTAATTTCGAAACACGCCCGAGATCTCCAGTTTTTAAGTTTAGCCGAAATCTACAACTTCGAAGATCTCCCGAGATCTTGATTTCATCATTGTCCCGAATTCAAGAATTCGAGCAGGCCCGAGATATAAATCAGTTCAACCGAGATCAGCAATTTCAAAGCAAGCCCGAGATCACATCATCCGAAAACTAACACCTCAGCAGCACCAAATTCTTACTTTTCCCATAACAGTTCTCGCTCACGATCACCAACAATCCATCTTTTACAATGGAAGCTTATACTATATGGGCAGTGATTCAAGGCCTCCGATTCTGAGGAGATGCTCTAAGTGACCTACACATCACGTGGGATTCCAGTTATGGGCAGCATACACCAAATACAAAATCATTATTATAATAACAACAATAATGACAACAAAAACAACACTGTAGATATAATAAATAATAAACCAGCACTACATTGCATAAAAAGTGAAAATGACTTTTTCATTTAATTTTTTCTATAACACATGGAAACTCTCGAGGTGTGTGTTTGCATTAAACTATAAAGGAATTCTCCGGAAATTCACAATCACTTTTTCTTTTACAAAAAGATTAAATTTCTTGTTTAACATTTCCCGATGACATCCACGTTTTCACGGAAGAATTTTTTGCGTTGGACTTTTAATTAGTTTTTGCAACACAAAATGATATAGTTAATGCGTTGGACTTTTGCGTTGGACTTTTAATTTTTTGCGTTGGACTTTTCACTACATATATCTCAAAAAGCTACTTAGTATATAAAAAGGAGTTAATGCAAAACCACAATTTTGAAAATGTTGAAAGCAATGTCTTAAAATATGTGTGTGAATAAGAACAAGATTAAGCTGTCATTTAGAATGTGCCAAATGGGGTAACTGTTGTACAAGGACTGGATTGAATGTGATGGAATTAACCTGAGACTATAAGAATTACCTTTTCAAGAAAATCTAGAAGAAGGGTTCTAAGCTTCTGACAACTGCGAATCTTGCTTTGACTCTTCCAAAACCTTCAATTCACCCAGACCAACCCAAAAAAGAAGCCGTTCAGAGCCTAAACCCGTGAAAAACTAGAGACGGAAAGATGAGATGGGAAGAAAATGAGAGAGGAAGATAATAGTGTGCAGGGCTGGAGACAGAATTCCATGGCTCAGACTTCAAATTAAAAATAATTAAGAAATAAAAGTACCACTATTTTGCAGATGGAAGCATTATCTTGCATAAGGCCGCAAATAATCCATTGAAGACGAGAGAGAAGGTCGAGGGAGGGGAGAAATCAAACTGCTCCTGAAGACCTGAATGTATTAATTACCCTATCACATAAATGTATTACCACACCGGTACGTTATGGGAATTCAAAGAGTTTTAAGTTGAGCCCTAAACGTTATCTAGAACATCTAATTAAGTAATCCTGATCAATATGTATAATGATATTTGTGAAGAAAAGCTAGGCCTGATTCTTTAATTTAGAAACAAAAAATCTCTACATTATACAATCTGGCCTTAGCTTTTCTTCACAAATCTTACTTGTACCATACTATTCATAACATTTTTTTTTATATCAAATAAAATTTGCTGGGATTAATAATACCGCCCAAAATAAAGACTTAATGGTAAACTAATGTGAGATTTAAATATGGTAATGCATCCACCAAGCATTAATCATCAAAAAGTGCCAACAACATGGTTTTAAAAAAGTACTCCACAACAAAGAAAGAAAAAACGGGTCCCATCTATATAGCAAATTTTATAATTTTTTATTATCTTTTCATATGGCATCAATATTGAATATATAAAAATAAAAAACAGTTAAACCATTTAAAAACATCTATTTTTTAAAGTGCTATAATTTTTTGTTTGTACTCTAATTGTTACAAAAAAAATCAAAACTCATAACTTTTACGGAGTAGTATCTTTCATACGACACCGATGTTCAAAACATAAATATAAAATAATAATTTAACACTTTAAAATCATTTTTTTTAAAATGCTACAACTTTTTATTTATACTCCGATTGTTAATGTAAATTTTTTTTGATTTTACTCCGATCGTTACAAAACATATATCAAAATTTATAATTTTTTCTTTTTCACATGATATCAATCTTAAATATTGGTGTCGTATGAGAAACTTAAATAAAAAGTTATGAATCTTGATATGTATTTTGTAACCATGAGAATACAAATTAAAAAGTCCTCCGACTATTATATCATTGACACTTTTGGTACTCGACTTTGATTTTTTCTATTTTTAGTCCTCGACTATTGCGCTAGAGACACTTTTGGTATCCGTGTTTGAAAATTTTCATATTTAGTCTTTCAACTTTCATAAAAATGACACTTTTGGTTCTTCAACTATTATAATAGTGACATTTTTAGTCCTCTATTTATTGTGTCTAAAAATTACAATAGTCAGAGGACTAAATGTGGGAAATCTTGAAGTCGGGGACTAAAAGTATCTCTCGCACAATAGTCAAGAACTAAAAATAAAAAAATTAGAAGTCCAGTACCAAAAGTGTCACTTACATAATAGTTGGGGGACCGAACGTGGCATAAACTCATTTTAATCAAACACTTAACTTTTGATTTTACACTGTACTGTGTTCGTGATAATCAAAATAAGTACGGTTGTAATAACTTTTCTGACTGAATTGCCTAAAATTACCGTAAAAGATCATTTTAACTATTTTTCACATATTTTTTTTATTACTTCATTAATAAATATTTTTTATTTTTTTATAGTTAGGCAGATACAACCACTTCAACCAAAACTTCATCAATTTCACCAAAATCAACCGATTCAGCCTATTTTTGTGTTACTGTACATGCTCTCAACAGGAACAATATATCACAGTTTTATTTTTAAGCTACTAAAAATAAGACACAATTTAATTTTGATTGCTTAGTATATTAGAATTTTATAATTTTTTCTATATTTCATTACGATAGTCATTATATTTATTATTAGGTCATCAATGGTGTTGCATATGATATGACATTCATTTTGGCCTGGAAAGTTTAGGGGTTGTTTGATGACCTCTATTTTCAGCTTATTAGCCTTTTCAGGCGTACTAACAGTAAGCGGTAATATTCAATACTTTTGTTTATATTTGAAATTAGAAGTGATCTCAGTTTTCAAATAAAGATGACCAAGAGAGACCGCTGATGGGCCCGAACGAACTCAAATTATCAAATAAAGGTCATTGAGAGCGATGATCGAGGGGGCGATATAAAAACTCAGTGATCAAATAAAGATGACCAGGAGATATGACCGGGGGGCGATAAGAAGTCCCAATAATCAATAATTTCCTTTTTCAAATCGTACGTAACTCCAGAGTGATTCTATTTCCTTCTTTCTTTAACTCTATTTTTTATATAGTACTACCTCCGTCCTCCTAATATTGGGGTGGAAGAGAATGGTGTGGTTTTTAAGAAAAGTAGAATTATATGGTTGATAATGAGTTGATAAGGTGTGAATAAAGTAAGAATGAATTAGAGCCACACAAATGTTATCAAATATAGTATGAGACAATAATATAGGGACATCCAAAAATGAAAAAATGGGACAATAATAGGGGACGGAGGGAGTAACAATGTCAGTTTTATGGTACTAACATTTGATATTGACAATTGTGACATTTTTGTTGCATTGTTTTGTAAATTTTCATGGCATTGATATTGTTTTTAATAATGTCACTTCTTATGCAACCTGACTTGACTTAGCTGCCGTCCGTGTCATGACTTGACGTGTCATTGATTTTTGAATCATAAAATAGACTTATCTATGATATGGTGAATTAATCTAATAATTTATCATTAAGTAAACTCTTATGCTACCATAAATATCTCACATTTTTGGAGACATTATAACGTTATGACTTCAACAAAAAATGAGGCGTGGTGTCGTTCTTCACATTGTAAAGTCAATGAATTGAAAAGCTTCTCAGCTTTGATGCTCAAATTAGGAAATGAAAATATTGAGAATGTCATTATGGAGATGTCTTCATTTATATACCTGATGATATATTTATTACCACTCCACATGTCCCTCTTACTCAAAGTGTACCCAAATTGTTGCTAGCATGTATCCATCATTTCTGGATAATATGATTGATCTATTTAGATTTTGCATGTTTCACCGATTTCTTTGTCTCGTGCAACGCATGGGTTAAAGACTAGTACATATATTTATCTCTACATCTCTACAAGACTATAAGAGTGAATATTGTTAAGGGTATAACGGTCATACAAAATGTGTTGGTCTCTTGCTGCATAAGGTCATTGTACATTGTGTATGGGGTTTTGTACTTTTTAACTTAGTATTATAGCTTGTGTTTTAACGGAAAAAACCTTTCCATTAGATGTTCCCCTTCTAATAAGCCTTCACTTTCGCTTATTTCCGTCCCAGCTGTATCCTTTGATTCCTTTCGCCTCCTCTTCTCTTGTCAAGCACCTCAACATTTTTGATACTCCACAGTTATGGCGAGCAGACACCTATTTGAATTCTCAATGGCTATGGCTTGCAATTTGTAAATACTTCACACTATTCGCATAAGATGTTCGTCGATTTCACACTTGTAAATCGAAAAAGAAGTGACTACAGTTTATCACTTTATCTACAGTTTAAAATATGGTGGATTGCATTTCTTCCGCTCAGAGGGAAAGTCGGCACTACTCACTGGCGTTTGACACATTGTCTCCATTCGTCTTCTCCCTGCAATTAGGTTATTCAGTTTTTTATTTTAATGATATCGATGATTGCATTTGAAGCTCTCATTGATTGTGAAATTAAAGATAGATAGTAAGCCTTTGTTTTTTTTGAGTTCCAGTGAAGACCAACTTATGACATCTGCTAATTCTCTCGGAAAAACTAATGCGCTACCTCACCGCATTTGCGCGGTAAGAATCCTCTTTCTCTGCTTTATTTTCCCTTCACTGTGATGCTTTTGAATTTCTTTTTAGTGTTTTTGTGCATTGTTAATTACTCTCTACTTGGAAGATATTAGTTGAGAATGCAACTAATATGATTTAGTGTGGTCCAAATTACAACCATTTCTGCCTAACTTCAAATTTATTTCATTAATCTTTAATCTTCTAACTTTGTGAGTGTATTCAGAAATAGTTTTTCAAAGTATTTACTCTTAATACTGATTTGGGAAGAAATAATGAAACGTATGCAGACCTCAAACTGATGTCGTTTATGTCTTGCTTTTATATATTTCCTTTTGTTGTTCCTCAATTTCAGGAATGAACCTCATACCATCTTTTGCCTTAATCTGTTTTCCCTTTAATAGCTTAAAGCCTCAAATATGATATGGGAGTACAAAAACTATATAGAAAATAAGTATGATAGGTTTGGTAAATAGAAACAAACAAAATATACTGTAGGAGTTTGAATCAAGACTCTCCAAAAATCCTCAAGGACTGCTGGTAGAAGCAGGTAAAATTTCTTGTCTAAAATTAATCTAAAGCTAAATATAGACATGAATAGAAACACGATGCGTATGAAGGGCCACCCAATGACAAAATATTCAAATTCTTTTTAACTTTATATAGAAAATACGGAAACATCCATCAAAATGTTAGTCACGCGGACAAACATGCCAAAATGATAGCTCTGTGGAACTAATCAAGTTGCACTCATACTGAAGAGCTGACGTGGCACTCTATTAGATAATCAGTTGTATACAGTTAGATAGTTGACTTAATTTGTAAATATATATTAAGTCTGAACACTTGTAATGATACGCTTGCTGAACTATCTTTCTATCGATTCTCTATTTTCATCTTTCTGGAATATCTTCCTTCTTGTCTTCAATCTCCATTGTTGCTAAGCTGTAATATGCCCTTCAATGGAGATTAGTTATTTTCATATGGTATCAGAGCCACAGTGTCAGTAAACAATCCAATACATATCATCTGTTTCTCACCGATAACGTCAATTTCAAGTTATCGGAACTTCTCTTCTCTTCGATCTTCATCGATAATCTGAATTTCTAGTTTCGATATTTGTTTTCTGAAAATGCCAGAAACTACGGATTCTGAGTCACATACAACTCATAATTCTCAGGATTATGATTTCTTTGATGATCCTCTCTTCCTTTCTTCCTCGGATCAACCTAACCTGAAGCTTGTAGATAATCTGTTTGATGGATCAAACTTTCTCTCATGGAAACGTGACATCACTATGGCTTTGGCATCGAAGAACAAATCTGGATTTCTTGATGGTAGATGTTCTGCACCTGACAAGAAAGACAAAAGGTATCATTAATGGCTTCGTTGTGACCTAATGGTTATGAAATGTCTGCTTAATTCAATGGATAAAGTCATAAAAGAAAACTTGATGTATTCTAACACATCTAAGGAACTGTGATCAGAAATTACAGAAAGGTATGGTCAAACTAATGGATTGGAGATTTATCAGATTAAGAAAGAGATAAGTAATCTTACACAAGAAAATCAACCGTTGATTCATTATTACAATAATCTGAAAAGGAAATGGGAGGATGTTCATAGCCTAGATCATGTACCAGACTGTACTTGTGGAGCACTCAGTCTTTGCACATGTCAGTTACTGAAACGTATTCTGGATAAGGAGAATCACTCAAAAGTCATCCAGTTGTTAATGGGACTCAATTCTGGATATGAGAATGTGAAGAGTACTATTTTGACCATGGATCCACTTCCATAGATGAATAAAGCTTATCACTTCTGCAGAAAATTGAATGGCAAAAACAGATTACTGATGCATTGGATGTTCTTACAGAAGCAAATGCTTATGCTTCTCTTTCAAAAGGAGGAATAAATAACAAAAGAAATGATGAACAAAGAAGAGAGGACAATTGGAAAAGAACCAAAACTAAAGATGATGAGTACTATGGTTATGCTGCTGCTGTGGGAAAGAAATGTACTTATTGTTACCAAAAGGGACACAATAAGGAAGAATGTTTTAAATTGATCGAATGTGCATATTGTGGAAGAAAGGGGCACAAAAAGGACCAATGTTACAAGTTATATCCTGAAAAGAATCCAAGAAATTCAGCAGGTTCTGGAAAATATACAAGGAAGAGTACCTCAGGAAATAATAACTTCAGGAAAGCTGATAATGTGAATGTTCTTGACTATTCTGAGGAAGATATTCCAATGGAGGAATTTCCTATATCAGGAAACAGAAATAATTCAGAAATTGCTATTGATCAATCTTCTATGAATGGAATTGTTAACACAGTTGTTCAACAAGTAATGAAAATAATCTCAGAACAAAATGGAGCAAGATGCTCAAATGCTGCAGTCAGCTTTGCAGGTAACCCTTCAACAATTCATGCTTTAACAGTTGATACTATTGTGCACCAAGAATGGATAATTGATACAGGAGCTTCTGATCACATGACTTCTAAGATTGACTAGTTGTATGACATCAAACAACTAAAAAAACTGTTATGGTAGGGTTACCTGATGGATCTATTAAACTTGTTCATAAAGTTGGAAAGTTGAAGTTAACTTCAGATATCATCCTTGAAAATGTTCTGGTTGTTCCTGATTTTCAGCAAAATTTACTATCTGTTGGTCGTTTAATTGAAAACACTAACATGATTATGAATTTCTTTCCAAATGAGTGCATCATTCGGACCATTCAAGTGAGATTATTCTTGGAAGGGGTCAGAGAAGAGGAGATCTTTACAAGTTTTATCAAGTTCATGCTGATAGTCATCCTAGTCCTAATACACATATTATGTGTAATACTTCTACTAGTAACAAACAATCTGCATTGAATAAGTGTAAGCATGTTGATATCTCTTTGATCCGTGCTAGACTAGGCCATACTTCTATTGAGAACTTGAAACGCATATATGATAGCAGTGTACATGGAATAAAAGAATATTTCTGTGAATCATGTGTCGTAGCTAAACATCATATTTTACCATTTCCTAGAAGTGATTCCTATGCTAAAACCTGTTTTGATTTACTGCACATGGATGTTTGGGGACCATATAAAACCCCCCCACTATGACTGGAGCTAGGGCTTTTCTAACTATTGTTGATGATCATTCAAGAACCACCTGGACGTTTTTTATACAAAACAAGCAACAAGTTCCAGGATTAATCAAGAATTTCTTGAACTATATTCAAACACAATTTCAAGCTCAAGTTAAAATTGTTAGAACAGACAATGGTACAGAATTTATACAAGACTTCTATGATACAACATTTAAAGAAAAAGGGATAGTTCATCACAAAAGTGTACCCGGAAGACCCCAGCAGAATGGCAGAATAGAAAGGAAACATAGACACTTAATAGAGACAGCAAGAGCATTGAGAATACATGTTAATCTTCTTATCAAGTTCTGGGGGGAGTGTCTGTTAACTGCCACCACATATCTCATAAACAAGATGCCATCTTCCATTTTACAATGGAAAACACCATATGAGTTACTCTTCAAAGAACCACCAGATTATGAAGAATTAAAGGTCTTTGGCTCATTATGCTTTGTTTCCTTACCCAATACAGTCAAGGACAAATTTGGTTTAAAGGCAAGAAGATGTATATTCATTGGTTATCCTTTTGGACAAAAGGGATATAAATTATATGACCTGAACAACCATACTATTTTTATCAGTAGAGATGTCAAGTTTCAAGAAGACAAATTTCCATTCAAAACTGACACTCAAGCTACTCAGAATACAATAGAGGATTCTATCTTCAATACTTTTAACCCTATCATTACAGAATATAGGGGTAATGAAGATAGGAGTAATTCAATTCCTGAAGATAGGAGGAATTCAATTCCTCTAATTCAGTCATCATCTCAAGAGCATATCTCAAATGTTCCACCTATTGTCATGACTACTGAGATTGATCAATCTGTTCATTTACATGAACAAGAAAATGAATCCAACTCTAATCCTCGAGATCTCCCAGTGAGAAGATCTACTAGAGCAAAACAGATGTCAACAAAACTCCAAGGATTTCATTGTCCTATTAAACTTCCTGTTCAGAACAACAGAAATATTTCAACATCTTTTCATGCTCACATGTTAGACAAGTTGACTACTTTTGATCAAGAATACATAGCTACTTTATGCAATGTAATAAGTGAACATGAACAAAATAGTTACCAACAAGCTGTTAAGGATGACAGATGGGGTGCAGCAATGAACAAGGAGATTGAGGCACTGGAGTCTAATCAAACATGGGAAATGACTCAATTACCCCCAGGAAAAAGGGCAATAGGATCAAGATGGGTATACAAAATCAAGCATAAAGCAGATGGAAGTGTTGAAAGATTTAAAGCAAGACTTGTTGCTAAGGGGTATAATCAAGTGAAGGATAAAGATTATAAACATACTTTCTCCCCTGTAGCAAAACTTACTACTGTAAGAACAATTTTTGCTTTAGCTGCTATCAAGGAATGGCCTCTACCCCAACTTGATATTAACAATGCTTTTCTGCATGGTTATATTGATGAAGAAGTCTTTATGATACCACCAGATCAAGGGTATTATACAGACAAAGGAGATCAAGTTTGCAGACTAAAGAGATCTTTATATGGGTTGAAACAAGCTTCAAGACAATGGAATATTGAATTGACCAACTATCACATGATCTCATACTATTGCCCTAGTATATGTTGATGATGTGCTACTTACGTGGAATGATCAAACAGAAATTCAATTTGTGAAGAAAGGACTTGATAAGAAATTTACTGTCAAAGATCTGGGATTAATGAGATACTTCCTAGGGATAGAAGTAACAAGAAATGAGATAGGAATATTACTCAATCAAAGGAAGTATATCATTGACATTCTCAGAGATCTAAACATGGAAAATTGCAAAGATACTCATTTCCCATTACCAAAGGGATTGAAATTATCTGTTGATCAAGGATATTTGCTACCCAATCCAGATTACTACAGAAGAATAATTGGAAGACTGTTGTATCTCAACCTAACAAGAGCTGACATATCATATTCAGTCCAACATTTAAGCCAATTCTTGAGTCAACCAAGAATACCACATTTACAGGCAGCAATGCATGTGGTTAGATATTTGAAAACAACTATAATTGTTGGTCTATTTTATTCTGCTAAATCAAATCTTTACCTGAAGGCTTATAGTGATGCTGATTGGGGACAATGTGCTTTCAATTGCAAATCATTGAGTGGATATTGTGTTTTCCTTGGTGATTCATTAGTATCCTGGAAAACTAAAATACAGAAAACTGTTAGCAAGAGTACAGCAGAAGCAGAGTATAGAAGCATGTCTTATACCGCATGTGAAATGGTCTGGATAGAAAGATTACTCACAGACCTGCAAATTCAAGTTCCACTACCCATCAATCTTTTTTGTGATAATAAAGCTGCAGAACACATTGCTCAGAATCCAGTTTTCCATGAGAGAACTAAACATTTAAATGTAGATTGTCATTATGTTAGAGAGAAACAGCAAGAAGGATTTCTTTTAACACAACATGTGAAATCAAGTTTGCAGTTAGCTGACATTATGACAAAACCTCTTGGTGCTGAGCAACACAAATTTCTATCCGTCAAGCTTGGAATGAAGTTCTTTCCATCCATTCCATCTTGAGGGGGGAATGTGGAACTAATCAAGTTGCACTCATACTGAAGAGCTGATGTGGCACTCTGTTAGATAATCAAATGTATACAGTTAGATAGTTGACTTAATGTGTACATATATATATTAAGTCTGAACACTTGTAATAATACGCTTGTTGAACAATCTTTCTATCGATTCTCTATTTTCATCTTTCTGGAATATCTTCCTTCTTGTTCTTCACTCCATTGCTGCTAAGCTGTAATATGCCCCTCAATGGAGATTAGTTATTTTCATAAGCTCCATGCAACATTTTTAGCACAATTTGTTAAATTAATGATCTAAATTTGAAAAACACATTAAAAATATAAGAAAGTGATTGTATGAATGTAATAAAAGTCGAAACATGTTCCTCAAAGTATTACTGCCAGCTCAAGGAAAAGGTGGAGCAAGAGAGTAACTCTGTTTTTAAAGCATTTCAAATTTCTCTTTCTAGCTTCACAGAATAAATCGCTAATAACTCTAAACTGCATTTCAGGAATTTTTTAAAAATAACCGAATTGTATTTTCTTTCAAATACTTTTTTGAAAAAAAAAATTTGAAAAAATTTGAAAGCTATTTGATTGTTGGTGTTAACACACATTATAAAGCAGCTATCTTTTCCACGTTTTAGAACACACACAGACCTCCTGAAAGTGAGTAATTGCCACAAGTCATTGGTGCACACCCTTCTGACATGGAAAGGAGAGCATATTTGGATTTTCCAAATGTATCTTCTTTGGATACAAGTGCAGAATTATCTTCTGTTTGCTTTTGATTCTGCGTTGCTCCCATTTGAGTGTGATGCTTCCTTGACACTTATTGCATATGCCTTATTGCTTTTTTACAAGATAACATCTGCACTTGTAGGAAGCTTTTAGAAAGGTGTGAAACCTATTTTGAATAGTTAGGTTTCTAACCTATTTTCTGGAATAAAATCATATTAATTCATGTAAGCATATGTGGTTATTAGTACATCATACTTCTTTTTCCGTTTGATCGATGTTTATTTTTCTCATTAGGTTTTTTATTGGCAAAGTTTTCAGCAAGTTAATAATTTCTACACTTATCACCTTATACTTGGCACTTAGGGGGAGGATTAAAGGAAATATATTCCTTTATTTGTGTGCTTTCGATATGGTAAATAATGTAAAAAGTATTGGAATGCACAGACATTTCAAATATCCTTGATTAATGTATTTATTAAGTATAGGTGTAGATGTGAGGGGGAGTCGTCCCGACACATACACAACGTTACACTGTTTTCCTTTAACCAAGTTTTATTTTCTCGTTGGGTTTTGTTACTTGGTAAGTTTTTTAATGAGGTAACAATACATATAAATATTATTGATCAAAGCAAGGATAAAATAAAGATAGACTTAATAGAAGAAGTCTATCGTGATGCTATACTATTATGAATGTCAAATAGTAATTGCTTTCATTGATATTCTTAGAATTAAGGTAGAATTTGAGTTTTCACGCTATTTTATTGTTCAAATTGGACTTTGCACCACGTTCTTAAAAATTTTGTTTTTGCACCTCAACCCCGAATGAAAAGATAAAAATGACCCTCCATTAACAACATTGTTGGCCTTCAACACTCCTATCTAATTGTCCGGTCGGTGTTGGGGGTCCTCAGGGATGGCCGGATGGGGTGTCATTCTTTTTTGTTGGCCTTCAACATATTCCTGATCGAGTGACATTTTTGTCTTTTCATACGGGATAGGGGTGCTCATACAAAGTTTTTTAAAATGAAGTGTAAAATCTAATTTGAATACTAAAATGGGATGCAAACTCAAATTTTCCCTAGAATTAATGGTTTGTGAACTTGGTGTCATTGTGGGCTTGAGGCACAAGAGAGAGCCATGGTTGATGAATTTGAAATGTTAATGGCTCCCGTAGCGAAAATGCAGGTGAGGTGAAGTCACAAATTTGACTGCATAAAATATGGGTTTAATGCATAGAATCCCCCTGTGATATTAAAATGCTGCGTATTATCCCCCTCTGTTATAAAAAATGCACGAAAGCCCCTTATGTTATTATTAAATGTGCTTACCCGCCCCTATCAGAATAAAGGAATGACGCCGTTACTTTTTTCAAATATCCCGTTATATCCTTATTTCGTAGCCAACTTCAAACCCAGTTCTTACACTAAATTAGGGCAGCCGTTCAATACTCCATTCAAAAATCGAAGGGGAAGAAGGTCGTCGCACCAATTTGAAGCCAGATGATCAAAAATACCTAACTTCCACTAACTTTCCTTCTTAAAACTTCTACGTACTGGATGGTGAAAAATTAGACTGCTGCTCGTCATTAATTTTGAGGTATGCTTTACCAATAACTTGTCCTTTTCATATTGTTTGATAATTGTAATTTTACTTTTGTTTTGTAAAAGTTTATTGTTTATTAATGTAGTCTGATTTTTTTTTTGGGTTACTTAGTATAGTACGTATTAGTAGGGATTGTAACTGGGGCTTATTTAGAGTCAATAAAGACTAAGGATTACTTGTATTTTCTTTTTCTGAAAATAAAGTGAGTAAAAATAAAATTCAAGCTCTAATGGAAAGAACTTGTTAGGGAATTTGCCTTGCTCCCTAGAACTTACTTTTTGGGCAAGTTGCCCCATTTGAACTTCAAGATTCCGAATGGAAGTCTTGGTGTATTGCTCAATGGTGTTGATGCGTTGGTTGAGCTTTATATTTTGATCTTCAAAACGAAGATCCAACTTAGTGAATTGAGATTGGAGATTCCCAATGGATGCCTCCACTCTACTATGGTTTTCCTCATTTTGAGCCTTCATGCTTGCCATGCTCTTGGACATGAATTGCATCATATTCTCCATGCTGGTTTCTTTGGATTGCCCAAAATTTGGTGCTCCGGATTGAGGTTGTGAGGAGATAGCTTGTGGCTTCCAATTATTCCCTTGGTTCCACCTTTGTTGATTAGAAAAATTGTTGTTCCCCCGATTCCCATACGAGTTCATATAATTTACCTCTTCAAGATGTTGAGATAAATCACCTTCCGGGTTTGATATGCTTTCCACATTGGCTACTTGTTTAGCCACTCCAATCACGGCTTGTAGAGCTGATGCACACTAATTAGTAGTGCATAATTACATGTTTTTATGTTTGATTTATGTTAATTGTTTGACGTTTTATTTAGTTTGTAAACATTTATGTGATTTCAAGTTGTAATTGTATTTTAGTCTATTTTTGTCAGTTGTAAAGTTTAGTTAGGATTTATGGTTTGGAAAGGAAGACTTTGAAGTGAAGAAAAAGAAGATTTGGCTGTCCAGGAGCAAATACCCGACCGGGTATAATACTTGACCCGGTCGGGTAAGAAGTGAAAAACGAAAATGCAAAGAAAGTGCATGGCCCGGTCGGGCCCACTACCTCACCCGGTCGGGTGAGAAGTGACCGGGGACAACCCGGTGTGCAAAGATCACCCGAACGTGAAGAAAATCCAATTTTTGCACTCACCCGGTCGGGTCCCCTACCCCACCCGGTCGGGTCTGACTTGACCCGGACACTTTAACATGCCGAAGATCGCCAGAACGTGGGGAAATATCTGATTTTGACCGGACCCGGTCGGGTGAGTACTTGACCCGGTCGGGCACCCGGCCAAAGGTGTTGAAAAACACCTATAAATAGCACACTTTTTCTTCACAAAAATCATCCCTTCTTCCATACTCTTTAGCTCAGTTTAGAATAGCATTTCATTATATTTTTCTAGCTATGTTTAGCCTCCAAATGAGGAGCTAAACTTCCATTCTTGGTTTTGCTCTTGAAGCTTGTTGATTATTAAAGTTGTGAGTTATTTTCTTAACTTCTTCTCTTGATTATTAATTCTTCCCTTAATCTCATTCTATATTAATGTTGGAGGGTTGCTAAGTGACGATTAGTTAACGTTCCGACATTAATTACTACTAGAAACGATCAACGAACCGATGGTTAATCGTTGGTGGTTTCACAAGTAAGTAACTTCGGTTTATTAATGCACGGTCGTGGTTAATAGACTTAAGAGGGATCAATTTTGTTGGTTAAACCGAAACCGTTGTGTTAAGGTTATCAATCTCAATTGATTTCATCAAGGAGTTAAAAAGATTGAATGCTACTATTATATCGGTATAAGGCGTTGTTCTATATTTGATTAATAGTAAGGGTTATTAATGAACGGTCGTTGTTAATAACTACCCTCGATGAATTGGAGATACTCCTCGATTGAGTATTCGAGAGGGGATAAGTTATAGATATAACAAGGATCGACTAAAATATATCAACAAGTGGAAAGTAGCAAAGCCAAGTCCCTTTTATTCTTGAATTAAACACATATAGGTTGTTCATCTTAGTTTTTAATTAAATTAAATCACTCAAACCAAAACCCCCCTTTTTATTCATTAAGTTCATAAAAAGAGAATTATACATTTCCCTGTGGATACGAACTCTACTACGCTATACTACGTATAAGTGTTAGTATTGAATTTATTTTGACGCACCGTGATAAAGTGCTCGTCAAATTTGGCGCCATTGCCGGGGAAAGGCAATTAACTTTTCTTTTTATTTTATTTCAAAGAAAAATCAAAAAAAAATTATATATAAAGATTTCTATTTTGGTTGAGCTTTGTTTGAGTATATGGTTAAACACCGATCTATAAACCAAATCACCTACCAAACAAAGCCCGAAACAGAACAAGCCTTCGAGAGGTTCAGGAATCTATTTCCGAATACTTCTTCGGAGGAATCATCAAGTGCTAGTTCTCATTCTAGCGAATCCGAAGAGTCCTTCCACATGGCTCTGGAGACAAGAACGTTGAGGGAGCTCACGGCTCCGAATCTAAATCAACAACCCTTATGTATCACTTTTCCAACTCTGGATACGGGGGTCACATTCGAGCTAAAATCTGGGCTCATTCATGTACTTCCCTCTTTCCATGGCTTACGAGGGGAAGATCCAAATAAACACCTGTCAGAGTTCCATATTGTGTGCACAAGCATGTGCCCTAATGGCGTGTCCGAGGAGCAAATCAAGCTGAGAGCCTTCCCATTCTCTCTCAAAGACACCGCCAAAGATTGGTTATTTTATCTTCTCTCGGGGAGCATCAATACATGGGCTCAAATGAAGAAGAGCTTCCTTGACAGGTACTATCCCGCATCTATCTCTTCAAGTCTCAAGAAGCAAATCAGCAACATTGAGCAAGCAGATAATGAGACCTTGTATGAATATTGGGAGCGCTTTAAAAAATTATGTGTGCTAGTTGCCCATATCATGGATATTCAGAACAAGATCTCATCCTCTACTTCTATGATGGACTTGTTGATCAAGATAGACGCATGGTGAATGCGGCATGCGGAGGGGGTATTGTCAACAAAACCCCTTCTCAAGCAAGAGACCTCATTTCGGAGTTGGCCGAAAACTCGAGACATTACAACGGAAGGTCATCATCGAGACGAGTCATGGCAGCGGAATCCAACAATTCGTTGGAAAGTCAAGTAGCCGGCTTGACTTCTTTGGTTAAAGATTTCCTTTTAAATCCAAAACCCAAGAAGTCAAGGTCTGCGGCATCTGTTCAACGCAAGGGCATCCCACAGATTCTTGCCTGACACTACAAGAAGAGAACTCCGAGCAAGTCAATGCTTTGGGTTTCCAAGGTCAAAGGAGGTACGATCCTCAAGGAAATACTTACAACCCGGGATGGAGGGATCATCCGAATATAAGGTACGGAAATTCTCAAACAAATCCTCCCCCTCAACAATACAAACCCCAAGGCCAGACATCGAACTCGAGTATGTCCACCGAAGACATGATTCGAGCGCTGGCCGTTAATATGGGAACAATGCAGCAAAGCATGGGGCAATTCCAACAAACAATGATGCAATTCCAACATGAAACCAAGTCGAGCATTCAAAATTTGGAAACTCAAGTTAGCCAAATTTCAAATGCCGTAAGTCGACTTGAAGCAAAAGATTCGGGTAGGCTCCCCTCCCAAACTGAGCAAAACCCGAGACAACATGTCAATGCAATCATGTTGAGGAACGGTAAAGAATTGCAACCACGGGAAGTTGAGGAGGAGAAGCAAGAGGCTGATCTTGAAGAAGACTTCCAACAAGAAGAGGAGAAGCCAACGAAGACTAAATTCCCTCCACTGTCATCATATGAACCACTCCCTCCATTCCCTGAGGCATTGAAAGACACGAGGAAGCTGAAGAATGATCGGGACATCTACGAAACATTCGTCAATTCTGAGGTAAACATCCCACTCTTCAAACTGATCAAAAGTGTTCCCCGTTATGCAAAGTTCTTAAAGGAACTATGCACAATGAAAAAGAAAAACAAACTGGAAGGGAAACAAAAAGTTGAAGTGAGTGAACGTGTCTCGGCCATTTTTAAAAAGAAACTCCCTGAGAAATGTTGCGATCCAGGCATGTTCACTATTCCTTGCAAAATAGGGGATACCTTATTTTCTAAGGCCTTGTTGGATTTAGGAGCGTCAATAAATGTCATTCCTTATTCCTTATATAAATCCTTACAACTCGGCCCACTACATCAAACCGGTGTAGTGATTCAACTAGCGGATCGGTCTAATACTTACCCGAAGGGTGTAGTAGAAGATGTGCTAGTAGAAGTAGAAAATTTGATTTTCCCTGTTGATTTTTATGTTTTGGAAATGGGAGATGATAACCAAACTACACCCATCCTCTTGGGTAGGCCTTTTCTGAAAACCGCAAAAACAAAAATAGACGTGACTAATGGTTCATTAACTTTAGAGTTTGATGATCAAAAGGTAGAATTCAACATTTTTGATTCTACGAAAAAACAAATTCAAGACCAATCTCTTTGTGCTCTAAATGTTTGTGAACCACAAACCCCGAATATTTTTGTTGAGAAGAAAAATGAGAACATCAAACTTTTTGAAAAAGAAGAATTATTCAAATTTTCAAAAAGAGAATGGATCCCACCTGGGATTGAAGTGATACCAGAAAAGAAATCCCGGCCTTACTGGAGAAGGCCGAAAAGGAAAAATGAAACAAGGGATGTTCACGATCCCACGTAAAAATAAAAAAATAAAATAAAAATAATGTCGTGCCGCGACATTAAATCAAGCGCTTCTTGGGAGGCAACCCAAGCCTTTATTTTTAATTTCATTTTTTTCCTCAGTTCGTGTGTTTTAATTTTTTCAAAAAAAAAAAAAAAAAAAAAAAGTGCCTGGGCTGAAACCCGGTCGGGTATCCCAAACAGCCCGGTCGGGTTTATTCATAAAAAGGGGATACCCGGGCAACACGGCCACCGGGTTGCTAACAAAAAAAAGAAAAAAAAACATATACCCGACCGGGTATATCCAAAACCCGACCGGGTATGCACATATTTTTGGCTCTGAACACACTGGAATGCATACCCATTCGGGTATTTTTGAAACTCGGGCGGGTACGAATTTATTTTTTTAAAAATCAGAAAGACCCGACCGGGTACCCTAAAGCACCCGACCGGGTACTCATTCCAGTAGGTTCTGGATAACAGAACAAGTTACACCCGACCGGGTACACCACTTCACCCGGCCGGGCTACCGAACTCAAAACTTTCTGCCTGGGCAAATAGCGTTCACCCGACCGGGTAAACTACCCCACCCGACCGGGTGAACGGGAAATCAGCACTTTACCAGGTCGGGCTCACCCCTTCCTCTCCCACTTCTTCTTCCTCCCAACTCCAAAATTCCCAAAATCCACCATTTTCAAACACCCAAACCTTCGAATCTCCCCATTTCCTTAACCAAATCCACTAAAAAACCCCCATTTTCTTCATCTCCTCACTTCCCTCTCCATCTCTATACCCATAAAATCCCCCAAAACCTTCCCAATCAATAAAACCCAAAAAAACCCTACCCAAAATTCGAAATCCCCATTCTTGGACATTCAAGGTCCGAAATCTCCCCAAAAATCCTCAACCAATACCATATTCTTACTCTCCTCACCATCCTCTTCAACCCCATACCCATAAAAGCCATCCAAATCCCACCCTACCCCAAAGTCCGAAAATCACAAAAAAAATCCAAATTTTTTTTTTTTTTTTTGAACTTCAATGGCTCCAAGAAAGTCAAAAGCCTCTTCCTCAAGGGGAAATCGAGCTATCCCACCGGTAGCGGGCTATGAGAGCGTGGAGTTTGCTACGGAGGCTCAACGGAACAACTTCATCAACCAATCAAAAAGGGAGGTAAAGCAATCCCGTTTTATGTGCTTAACTACTTTAGCGCTACTATGGATTGATACTGTGATGCGTGACATATTTGCAAGAATTGGAATATCTAGAATGTTTGAAATGCAATATGTGACATATCCTCATTTGGTGTATGAATTTTTTAGCTCATTTGCGTATACCAAAGATGTGAATGATCATGCAAATGACATAATCACCTTTCGTTTACTAAATGAGGATCGTTCATTAACCAAATGAGAATTTGTTCAACATTTTGGTCTCCCATGGTTTGATGAAGCACGTACATATGATTCTCTTGTGGGGTATGAATTGTGGAGAAGAATGACCGGCAAGAATGTGGTTGATCTATCTAAATTAAGTGTGAATCGTGTGCAACATCCGGTCTTCCGACTATTCTTAAAATTTTGCTCAAATTGTTTCCTCGGAAGACCGAATAATCATCACACACGTATCTGGGATGTGTGTGTTCTAGCACAAGCTGTTTTGCCGGGTCCAAATCAAGTTGATGTTGCCACCATCTTATGGACTCATTTCAACAACGTGGCAACATCAACAGGACCAATTGCTATGGGGGGCCTCATCACACATCTAGCCACTTTATATGGTTTTATAGACCCCGGCCCCATCACCTCAAGACACCTTATTTGCACTGAATGGCTTTTACAAAAGACGCTAGACTTGGTCCCCTCGCACACAACACCAACTGGGGCACACATCTATAATTGGCGCATTCTCCCACGCACTTCCATCTACCTCCAGATACCCTCAGCCGACGTCCCCCTGGATATCATCAATCACCAAATCGGGGATGGTCATTACTATTGTCTTCCCGGGGCAATCCCGGATCATTATGAAGAACCCATCCACGATGAAGATGATGAAGAACCCCCAATCATACCCGAACAACCACAACCTCAAGCATTCCACTACACACCTTTCGAGCAACAAATGCTCGATAACATGGCCACGCTCAACCAGAGCATTGTGAGGATGGAAGAGCAGCGGCAAGCAGACTGGCGTAGGTATGAGGAAGACAGACGGAGATCTGAGGAGGATCAGCGTAGAACCTTTGGTCCGATATACTCATATATAGCACACCAGGGCTCCTTTTCCTCTATGACCACTCCACCTCCTGCACCATCATGGTATGACCCCTCTCAGTGGGATTTCTTTGGAGGATCGAGCTCCGGTGGTGGAGGCTACGATGGTGGTTATGGCGGGGATCACATGGATGAGGACGGACACCAAGGTGGAGGTCTAGGCGGACACTAGGGACAGTGTCAGATCCTAAGTGTGGGGGTAAAGAGATCTTCCCGGTATGTTCACATTCACACTCTTTATTCTTGTTTTCTCAAAAAAAAAAAAGAAAAAAAAACGAAAGCTTGTTGAGTTGAAAACCCACAAAGGGCAGCTTAAGCAAAAATAAAGCAAAAATAAGAGTGAGTTTGTGAGATTTGAGAAAAATTAAAAAAAAATTAAAATAAAAAAAATAAAAAAAATGTGGGAAGCTGGGTTGAAAACCTGAAAGGGCACCTAGGCAAAATGAGAGAATGAGAGAAAGTTATTTCTTTTGATTTTGCAGGATCCTGAGGGCGATTACTATTGAGAGTTCGGATTAAAATTGAAGACCCATCTTTACTCTTCTTGTTTTGGAGATACTTTATGTATTTGTTATAAACACTTGTGGATGTTGGTGCTGCTACTCTTGTCATTTAGGACTTCTTGGATTTGATTTGATTTACTCGAGACGAGTAAAGGTTTAAGTGTGGGGGTGTTTGATGCACACTAATTAGTAGTGCATAATTACATGTTTTTATGTTTGATTTATGTTAATTGTTTGACGTTTTATTTAGTTTGTAAACATTTATGTGATTTCAAGTTGTAATTGTATTTTAGTCTATTTTTGTCAGTTGTAAAGTTTAGTTAGGATTTATGGTTTGGAAAGGAAGACTTTGAAGTGAAGAAAAAGAAGATTTGGCTGCCCAGGAGCAAATACCCGACCGGGTATAATACTTGACCTGGTCGGGTAAGAAGTGAAAAACGAAAATGCAAAGAAAGTGCATGGCCCGGTCGGGCCCACTACCTCACCCGGTCGGGTGAGAAGTGACCGGGGACAACCCGGTGTGCAAAGATCACCCGAACGTGAAGAAAATCCAATTTTTGCACTCACCCGGTCGGGTCCCCTACCCCACCCGGTCGGGTCTGACTTGACCCGGACACTTTAACATGCCGAAGATCGCCAGAACGTGGGGAAATATCTGATTTTGACCGGACCCGGTCGGGTGAGTACTTGACCCGGTCGGGCACCCGGCCAAAGGTGTTGAAAAACACCTATAAATAGCACACTTTTTCTTCACAAAAATCATCCCTTCTTCCATACTCTTTAGCTCAGTTTAGAATAGCATTTCTTTATATTTTTCTAGCTATGTTTAGCCTCCAAATGAGGAGCTAAACTTCCATTCTTGGTTTTGCTCTTGAAGCTTGTTGATTATTAAAGTTGTGAGTTATTTTCTTAACTTCTTCTCTTGATTATTAATTCTTCCCTTAATCTCATTCTATATTAATGTTGGAGGGTTGCTAAGTGACGATTAGTTAACGTTCCGACATTAATTACTACTAGAAACGATCAACGAACCGATGGTTAATCGTTGGTGGTTTCACAAGTAAGTAACTTCGGTTTATTAATGCACGGTCGTGGTTAATAGACTTAAGAGGGATCAATTTTGTTGGTTAAACCGAAACCGTTGTGTTAAGGTTATCAATCTCAATTGATTTCATCAAGGAGTTAAAAAGATTGAATGCTACTATTATATCGGTATAAGGCGTTGTTCTATATTTGATTAATAATAAGGGTTATTAATGAACGGTCGTTGTTAATAACTACCCTCGATGAATTGGAGATACTCCTCGATTGAGTATTCGAGAGGGGATAAGTTATAGATATAACAAGGATCGACTAAAATATATCAACAAGTGGAAAGTAGCAAAGCCAAGTCCCTTTTATTCTTGAATTAAACACATATAGGTTGTTCATCTTAGTTTTTAATTAAATTAAATCACTCAAACCAAAACCCCCCTTTTTATTCATTAAGTTCATAAAAAGAGAATTATACCTTTCCCTGTGGATACGAACTCTACTACGCTATACTACGTATAAGTGTTAGTATTGAATTTATTTTGACGCACCGTGATAAAGTGCTCGTCAAGAGCCGTGTGAATTGAAGCTTGAAGATCTTTGTGCATGGCTTGTTGAAAATCAGCAAACCGTTTGTCCAATTCATGAGCTATAGACACTTAACTCACACCGGCCACTTTGACATCTCATCCTTGTAATTGAGGATTTGAAGCAATGGATTCAAGGATTCTTAATGCCTCCATTTCAGTTTTGTTTCCAATATAGCCTTCTGCACGGTTATCTACAATGGCTTGGCATGAAGAGTTCAAGCCATTATAGAATGTGTCAATTTGAAGATCAAGAGGAATGCGATGATGTGGGCATTCCTTCAACAAGGCCTTAAAACGCCTCCATGCGTCTTGAAATAGTTCTCCAACTTGTTGTTTGAAGTTGAAGATTCGTTTCCTTAGCTCTTGAGTCATCGTGGGTGTGTAATACTTAGAAATGAAATCATTATAGATACCTTCCCACGTTGTAAAACTCGCCGGTGTTTGCTCCAAGAACCATCCCCTTGCTGCCCCTTTCAAGGTGTAGGGAAAGCTTTTGAGTTTGAGGTCGTCCTCGGAGAGACCATGCCTTGGAATTCCTCGGATGAATCCATAGAACTCGGTGATGAAGTTAAGTGAATTCTCCCCCGGATGACCATGAAATTGAGGCATAGCATTGAAGTAGTTATTCTTCATTTCATAGTCCCTTGCCGCCTCGCTTAGAACAATACATGAGGGAGTGGCGGCAACCACGGGCCTCTTCCTTTCGTTGAGTGTTGGCATCATTTTTGCTTCTTTTCTTTCCCTCCGGTTGTGTTTGAAAGTTCTTTGTATTTCAAGATCAATAGGTTCAAGATGTTTAGAATCTTGACTTCTCAAATGCATTCAAACACAAAGCATAGGCTACATACATGAAATGAAAAATACCACAAGAACAAGTGAAAAGCAATGGGAAATGAAAAATGTATATAGGTTCAATAGGTTCAAGATGTTTAGAATCTTAACATTTCCCGATGACATCCACGTTTTCACGGAAGAATTTTTTGCGTTGGACTTTTAATTAGTTTTTGCAACACAAAATGATATTTAATTTTCATTTTATTATCCAACGAAACAACTTTAAAAAGTATATAAATGTCATTAATGGATATTCTAGGCACAAAGTTTTCCTGATAATACTGCAAAATTAAAGCTTATGCATATTATAGAGAGTTTTCCAGATACTCACATTTACATACAGAGCTTAAGCAGGAAAAGGTAATTGCTTTAATTTTCCAATGCATATAATTTTTGGCATTCCATGTCATGCAAATGACAGCAGGCAAGGAGAAGCTCTCTAGTTTCTGAACTTGGTGGCATTGTGGCATAAGAGAGAGTCATGCTTGCTGAATTTGAATTTGTTAATGGCTCAAGTAGTAAATATGCAGGTGATGTCACAAATTTGGCTGCATAAAATATCTATGTCCTGCTAGTCTTCACGGCTGGTCACATCACATTTCACCAAATTTTGGTTTAAGATTTTCTAAAAACAAATACTATCGTAAATCTTTTCATTACATATATCTCAAAAAGCTACTTAGTATATAAAAAGGAGTTAATGCAAAACCACAATTTTGAAAATGTTGAAAGCAATGTCTTAAAATATGTGTGTGAATAAGAACAAGATTAAGCTGTCATTTAGAATGTGCCAAATGGGGTAACTGTTGTACAAGGACTGGATTGAATGTGATGGAATTAACCTGAGACTATAAGAATTACCTTTTCAAGAAAATCTAGAAGAAGGGTTCTAAGCTTCTGACAACTGCGAATCTTGCTTTGACTCTTCCAAAACCTTCAATTCACCCAGACCAACCCAAAAAAGAAGCCGTTCAGAGCCTAAACCCGTGAAAAACTAGAGACGGAAAGATGAGATGGGAAGAAAATGAGAGAGGAAGATAATAGTGTGCAGGGCTGGAGACAGAATTCCATGGCTCAGACTTCAAATTAAAAATAATTAAGAAATAAAAGTACCACTATTTTGCAGATGGAAGCATTATCTTGCATAAGGCCGCAAATAATCCATTGAAGACGAGAGAGAAGGTCGAGGGAGGGGAGAAATAAAACTGCTCCTGAAGACCTGAATGTCTTAATTACCCTATCACATAAATGTATTACCACACCGGTACGTTATGGGAATTCAAAGAGTTTTAAGTTGAGCCCTAAACGTTATCTAGAACATCTAATTAAGTAATCCTGATCAATATGTATAATGATATTTGTGAAGAAAAGCTAGGCCTGATTCTTTAATTTAGAAAAAAAAATCTCTACATTATACAATCTGGCTTTAGCTTTTCTTCACAAATCTTACTTGTACCATATTATTCATAACATTTTTTTTTATATCAAATAAAATTTGCTGGGATTAATAATACCGCCCAAAATAAAGACTTAATGGTAAACTAATGTGAGATTTAAATATGGTAATGCATCCACCAAGCATTAATCATCAAAAAGTGCCAACAACGTGGTTTTAAAAAAGTACTCCACAACAAAGAAAGAAAAAACGGGTCCCATCTATATAAAAAATTTTATAATTTTTTATTATCTTTTCATATGGCATCAATATTGAATATATAAAAATAAAAAACAGTTAAACCATTTAAAAACATCTATTTTTTAAAGTGCTATAATTTTTTGTTTGTACTCTAATTGTTACAAAAAAATCAAAACTCATAACTTTTACGGAGTAGTATCTTTCATACGACACCGATGTTCAAAACATAAATATAAAATAATAATTAAACACTTTAAAATCATTTTTTTTAAATGCTACAACATTTTATTTATACTCCGATTGTTACAAATAGTATATCAAAATTCATGACTTTTTATTATCTTTTATATGACACCAATATTGATTTTATCAAAAAAAAAAAAAAATTAACCCTTTAAAAACATCCGCTTTTAAAGTGCTATAATTTTTTTGATTTTACTCCGATCGTTACAAAACATATATCAAAATTTATAATTTTTTCTCATTCACATGATATCAATCTTAAATATTGGTGTCATATGAGAAACTTAAATAAAAAGTTATGAATCTTGATATATATTTTGTAACCATGAGAATACAAATTAAAAAGTCCTCCGACTATTATGTCATTGACACTTTTGGTACTCGACTTTGATTTTTTCCATTTTTAGTCATCGACTATTGCGCTAGAGACACTTTTGGTACCCGTGTTTGAAAATTTTCATATTTAGTCTTTCAACTTTCATAAAAATGACACTTTTGGTTCTTCAACTATTATAATAGTGACATTTTTAGTCCTCTATTTATTGTGTCTAAAAATTACAATAGTCAGGGGACTAAATGTGAGAAATCTTGAAGTCGAGGACTAAAAGTATCTCTCGCACAATAGTCTAGAACTAAAAATAAAAAAATTAGAAGTCCAGTACCAAAAGTGTCACTTACATAATAGTTGGGGGACCGAACGTGGCATAAACTCATTTTGATCAAACACTTAACTTTTGATTTTACACTGTATTGTGTTCGTGATAATCAAAATAAGTACGGTTGTAATAACTTTTCTGACTGAATTGCCTAAAATTACCGTAAAAGATCATTTTAACTATTTTTCACATATTTTTTTATTACTTCATTAATAAATATATTTTATTTTTTTATAGTTAGGCAGATACAACCACTTCAACCAAAACTTCATCAATTTCACCAAAATCAACCGATTCAGCCTATTTTTGTGTTACCGTACATGCTCTCAACAGGAACAATATATCACAGTTTTATTTTTAAGCTATTAAAAATAAGACACAATTTAATTTTGATTGCTTAGTATATTAGAATTTTATAATTTTTTCTATATTTCTGATGGATAGTGTACCCGGGGGTAGCTTATCCGAGGGGTTATTACGGGAAATAACAAGAGAGAAGTCAGAGCAAGTAAGAAGAGAGAGAAAGTATATTAGAAAGTCTGCAGTGTGCGTATTGTGACTTGGTTACAAATGGGGAAATGGGGTGCTATTTATAGTAGCAATAAATGCCAGACAGGGACACGTGTCAAGCGTCTATTGGCCGAGAGGTCATCTCAACTGGTTGGCGCTGGCAACCGCATGTGGCCGCATTTAATGCGGCTGTTGGATGGGACGTTGTACAGGGTACGGTGATCCATACGCATGTGGAGCGGATATTATGTCGGAAGTGGCACCCTCGACAGTAGATGACTAGCCGAGGGCTCTGAGTACCGGGGACCCCCTTAGTGCCGAGGGCTCCCACTGCCGAGCGCTCAACAGAACCATCTGAGTGATACTTTGTTTTATAAACCTATACCTACCCGGCTTTTATTTCTCATGTTCTGAACCATGATAGCTAGATTATTCCTTTGCAAAAAAAAAAGATTTTTTAGAAAACAAGATTAAGCTGTCATTTAGAATATGTCAAACGGGATTACTGTTATAAAAGGACTGGAATGGATGTGATGGAATTCAAGAAAATCAATCTGAGAGAGATTATAGGAATTACCTTTCCAGAAAATCCTGAAGAAGGGTTCAGAGCTTCTACAACTGTGAATCTTGCTTTGACTCTTCCTAAACCTTCAATTCACCCAGACCAACCCAAAAAAGAAGCCGTTCAGAGCCTAAACCCGTGAAAAACTAGAGTCGGAAAGATGAGATGGGAAGAAAATGAGAGAGGAAGATAATAGTGTGCAGGGCTGGCGACAGAATTCCATGGCTCGGACTTCAAATTAAAAATAATTAAGAAATAAAAGTACCACTATTTTGCAGATGGAAGCATTATCTTGCATAAGGCCGCAAATAATCCATTGAAGACGAGAGAGAAGGTCGAGGGAGGGGAGAAATCAAACTGCTCCTGAAGACCTGAATGTATTAATTACCCTATCACATAAATGTATTACCACACCGGTACGTTATGGGAATTCAAGGGGTTTTAAGTTGGGCCCTAAACGTTATCTAGAACATCTCATTAAGTAATCTTGATCAATATGTATAATGATATTTATGCAGAAAAGCTAGGCCTGATTCTTTAATTTAGAAACAAAAAATCTCTACATTATACAATCTGGCTTTAGCTTTTCTTCATAAATCTTACTTGTACCATATTATTCATAACATTTTTATTTTTATATCAAATAAAATTGGCTGGAATTAATAATACCACCCAAAATGAAGACTTAATGGTAAACTAATGTGAGATTTAAATATGGTAATGCATCCACCAAGCATTAATCATCAAAAAGTGCCAACACCGTGGGTTTTAAAAAAGTACTCCACAACAAAGAAAGAAAAAATGAGTCCCATCTATATAACAAATTTTATAATTTTTTATTATCTTTTATATGACATCAATATTGAATATATAAAAATAAAAAACAGTTAAACCATTTAAAAACATCTATTTTTTAAAGTGCTATAATTTTTTGTCTGTACTCTAATTCTTACAAAAAAATCAAAACTCATAACTTTTACGGAGTAGTATCTTTCATACGACACCGATGTTCAAAACATAAATATAAAATAATAATTTAACACTTTAAAATCATTTTTTTTTAAAATGCTACAACTTTTTATTTGTACTCCGATTGTTAATGTAATTTTTTTTTGATTTTACTCCGATCGTTACAAAACATATATCAAAATTTATAATTTTTTCTCTTTCACATGATATCAATCTTAAATATTGGTGTCGTATGAGAAACTTAAATAAAAAGTTATGAATCTTGATATGTATTTTGTAACCATGAGAATACAAATTAAAAAGTCCTCCGACTATTATGTCATTGACACTTTTGGTACTCGACTTTGATTTTTTCTATTTTTAGTCCTCGACTATTGCGCTAGAGACACTTTTGGTATCCGTGTTTGAAAGCTTTCATATTTAGTCTTTCAACTTTCATAAAAATGACACTTTTGGTTCTTCAACTATTATAATAGTGACATTTTTAGTCCTCTATTTATTGTGTCTAAAAATTACAATAGTCAGAGGACTAAATGTGGGAAATCTTGAAGTCGGGGACTAAAAGTATCTCTCGCACAATAGTCCAGAACTAAAAATAAAAAAATTAGAAGTCCAGTACCAAAAGTGTCACTTACATAATAGTTGGGGGACCGAACGTGGCATAAACTCATTTTGATCAAACACTTAACTTTTGATTTTACACTGTACTGTGTTCGTGATAATCAAAATAAGTACGGTTGTAATAACTTTTCTGACTGAATTGCCTAAAATTACCGTAAAAGATCATTTTAACTATTTTTCACATATGTTTTTTATTACTTCATTAATAAATATATTTTATTTTTTTATAGTTAGGCAGATACAACCACTTCAACCAAAACTTCATCAATTTCACCAAAATCAACCGATTCAGCCTATTTTTGTGTTACCGTACATGCTCTCAACAGGAACAATATATCACAGTTTTATTTTTAAGCTACTAAAAATAAGACACAATTTAATTTTGATTGCTGAGTATATTAGAATTTTATAATTTTTTCTATATTTCATTACGATAGTCATTATATTTATTATTAGGTCATCAATGGTGTTGCATATGATATGACATTCATTTTGGAACTTTCTCAATATGAATGCCATTAACTTATTTAATAAGTTTAGGGGTTGTTTGATGACCTCTATTTTCAGCTTATTAGCCTTTTCAGGCGTACTAATAGTAAGCGGTAATATTCAATACTTTTGTTTATATTTGAAATTAGAAGTGATCTCAGTTTTCAAATAAAGATGACCAAGAGAGACCGTTGATGGGCCCGAACGAACTCAAATTATCAAATAAAGGTCATTGAGAGCGATGATCGAGGGGGCGATATAAAAACTCAGTGATCAAATAAAGATGACCAGGAGATATGACCGGGGGGCGATAAGAAGTCCCAATAATCAATAATTTCCTTTTTCAAATCGTACTTAACTCCAGAGTGATTCTATTTCCTTCTTTCTTTAACTCTATTTTTTATATAGTACTACCTCCGTCCTCCTAATATTGGGGTGGAAGAGAATGGTGTGGTTTTTAAGAAAAGTAGAATTATATGGTTGATAATGAGTTGATAAGGTGTGAATAAAGTAAGAATGAATTAGAGCCACACAAATGTTATCAAATATAGTATGAGACAATAATATAGGGACATCCAAAAATGAAAAAATGGGACAATAATAGGGGACGAAGGGAGTAACAATGTCATTTTTATGGTACTAACATTTGATATTGATAATTGTGACATTTTTGTTGCATTGTTTTGTAGATTTTCATGGCATTGATATTGTTTCTAATAATGTCACTTCTTATGCAACCTGACTTGACTTAGCTCCCGTCCGTGTCATGACTTGACGTGTCATTGATTTTTGAATCATAAAATAGACTTATCTATGATATGGTGAATTAATCTAATAGTTTATCATTAAGTAAACTCTTATGCTACCATAAATATCTCACATTTTGGAGACATTATCACATTATGACTTCAACAAAAAATGAGGCGTGGTGTCGTTCTTCACATTGTAAAGTCAATGAATTGAAAAGCTTCTCAGCTTTGATGCTCAAATTAGGAAATGAAAATATTGAGAATGTCATGATGGAGATGTCTTCCTTTATATACCTGATGATATATTTATTACCACTCCACATGTCCCTCTTACTCAAAGTGTACTCAAATTGTTGCTAGCATGTATCCATCATTTCTGGATAATATGATTGATCTATTTAGATTTTGCATGTTTCACCGATTTCTTTGTCTCGTGCAATGCATGGGGTTAAAGACTAGTACATATATTTATCTCTACATCTCTACAAGACTATAAGAGTGAATATTGTTAAGGGTATAACGGTCATACAAAATGTGTTGGTCTCTTGCTGCATAAGGTCATTGTACATTGTGTATGGGGTTTTGTACTTTTTAACTTAGTATTATAGCTTGTGTTTTACTCAAAAAGCTACTTAGTACTCCCTCCGTCCCATAATTTACTTCCAACTTTCCCTTTTCGTCTGTCCCAAAAAGAACTTCCCTTTCCATTTTTGGCAAAGAATTTGTGGTTCACAGCAATTCTTACACATTCTTACACATTTCTCTCTCCTCTGCACAAACTCTTCACCACACAATTCCCACTTTCTTAATCCGTGTGCCATTTGTACTATGGAAGTAAATTTTGGGGCGAAGGGAGTATATAAAAAGGTTACTGCAAAACCACATTTTAGGAATGTTCAAAGCAATGTCTTAAAATATGGACACAGTTAGTTTTGTTGCTTATCTTTGAACATGTGTGAATATTACAAATAAAAACAGGATTAAGCTGTCATTTAGAATATGTCAAACGGGATTACTATTATAAAAGGATTGGATTGGATGTGATGGAATTCAAGAAAATCAATCTGAGACTATAGGATTACCTTTTCCAGAAAATCTAGAAGAAGGGTTCTAAGCTTCTGACAAGTGCGAATCTTGTTTGGGTTCGTCCCACGATATGATAGACTCAACCAATATCACAAGTGCTCCTGCTATTAGAATAAGAACTAAAAGTAACTAGAAAGTTCAGGCAAACAAACAATAATAAGAATAAAAAGTTATACTACCTCCGTCCCGCTATGATTGTCCCGTTTTATTTTGTCGATTCGTCCCACTAAAATTGTCTCATACTAAATTTGGTAAAGTTTGTGTAGCTCTAAATCATTGTTACTTTATTATTACTTTATCAATTCAATATCAACCACATAAACCGTTTTTTATTGATTTGCGTGTCACTCCCTCTTGTCACATTGTTAGCGGGACGGAGTGAGTAGTTTTTTCCAGTCACTGGTCACGGTTTGTCCAGCCCCGCCAAAGTTATTGGGAGGATCTCTCCTCCTCCCCGTTCATCCTCTGCATCACATAAATCCCTCATCCTACAAGTTTTTTGGATCTTCTCCGGTCGAGAAACACACACTCCCGGGAACCTCGCGTCACCCCCATTTGGGTCTGTTTCCTGGATAAGCCCCTTGTTCTCTTCCTCCTTAATGGTAACTTTACTATAATTCTGGACAAGGACTCCATGGGAACGGACTGAACTAAAAACAGTGAAGCACAAATAAAGTGTTAGAACATTGTTTAATTGTGTTCAAATTACTTGTAATTATTTTTGATTAATTAGTCTAGTATTAGCAGGCTTTTAGTTGAGAGAGAAGTGAGCTTAATTAATTAATAGCCCGTGTGTGCCTACTTTTCTAATTGTAATAGGATGTTCGAATTCTCTCGTATAGATATAGGTAGAGGGGTTCGAAACATGTCTAAGTCTCTACACAATGTATTCCGCACATATCATTCTGGTAGAGCATCACTTTAGTTTTTCTCTCTCAACAAGTCATACGTATATCATGTATTCTTGTCATATCCTTATGAATATATGATATTGATTGTTGATTGATTCTTCTTCTACATCAATTCTTCATATTATTATTTAGAAGTTATTCGACTGTTGATCTGAGAATTAATAATTGGTATCATAGCATCGACGTAATTCTGTTCGTTCGTATATCTGAGATTCTTTTAAGGAATTAATTTGATCAAAATCACAAGTTTTGGTTGAATTATTTCTGGATTTGTTCTTGCTATTCTACGTATAATTGTTACGACGGCTGAAGAAAAGAGATAAAAGATCACGGTCAGAACCCTATGTGTTCAAGTTACGTACTTCGCCCTACCGAAATCCTTAATTTCGGTCGTTCTCAGAAGATTTCGAGCATCATATTCCAGTCAGAAGAAGATTTCGAGCCTCCTAAGAATTTCGGACACCCGAGATCATATTTCACACGCTTAGCCAAGATCCTTAATTTCGAAACACGCCCGAGATCTCCAGTTTTTAAGTTTAGCCGAAATCTACAACTTCGAAGATCTCCCGAGATCTTGATTTCATCATTGTCCCGAATTCAAGAATTCGAGCAGGCCCGAGATATAAATCAGTTGAACCGAGATCAGCAATTTCAAAGCAAGCCCGAGATCACATCATCCGAAAACTAACACCTCAGCAGCACCAAATTCTTACTTTTCCCATAACAGTTCTCGCTCACGATCACCAACAATCCATCTTTTACAATGGAAGCTTATACTATATGGGCAGTGATTCAAGGCCTCCGATTCTGAGGAGATGCTCTAAGTGACCTACACATCACGTGGGATTCCAGTTATGGGCAGCATACACCAAATACAAAATCATTATTATAATAACAACAATAATGACAACAAAAACAACACTGTAGATATAATAAATAATAAACCAGCACTACATTGCATAAAAAGTGAAAATGACTTTTTCATTTATTTTTTTCTATAACACATGGAAACTCTCGAGGTGTGTGTTTGCATTAAACTATAAAGGAATTCTCCGGAAATTCACAATCACTTTTTCTTTTACAAAAAGATTAAATTTCTTGTTTAACATTTCCCGATGACATCCACGTTTTCACGGAAGAATTTTTTGCGTTGGACTTTTAATTAGTTTTTGCAACACAAAATGATATTTAATTTTCATTTTATTATCCAACGAAACAACTTTAAAAAGTATATAAATGTCATTAATGGATATTCTAGGCACAAAGTTTTCCTGATAATACTGCAAAATTAAAGCTTATGCATATTATAGAGAGTTTTCCAGATACTCACATTTACATACAGAGCTTAAGCAGGAAATGGTAATTGCTTTAATTTTCCAATGCATATAATTTTTGGCATTCCATGTCATGCAAATGACAGCAGGCAAGGAGAAGCTCTCTGGTTTCTGAACTTGGTGGCATTGTGGCACAAGAGAGAGTCATGCTTGCTGAATTTGAATTTGTTAATGGCTCAAGTAGTAAATATGCAGGTGATGTCACAAATTTGGCTGCATAAAATATCTCTGTCCTGCTAGTCTTCACGGCTGGTCACATCACATTTCACCAAATTTTGGTTTAAGATTTTCTAAAAACAAATACTATCGTAAATCTTTTCATTACATATATCTCAAAAAGCTACTTAGTATATAAAAAGGAGTTAATGCAAAACTACAATTTTGAAAATGTTGAAAGCAATGTCTTAAAATATGTGTGTGAATAAGAACAAGATTAAGCTGTCATTTAGAATGTGCCAAATGGGGTAACTGTTGTACAAGGACTGGATTGAATGTGATGGAATTAACCTGAGACTATAAGAATTACCTTTTCAAGAAAATCTAGAAGAAGGGTTCTAAGCTTCTGCCAACTTCGAATCTTGCTTTGACTCTTCCAAAACCTTCAATTCACCCAGACCAACCCAAAAAAGAAGCCGTTCAGAGCCTAAACCCGTGAAAAACTAGAGACGGAAAGATGAGATGGGAAGAAAATGAGAGAGGAAGATAATAGTGTGCAGGGCTGGAGACAGAATTCCATGGCTCAGACTTCAAATTAAAAATAATTAAGAAATAAAAGTACCACTATTTTGCAGATGGAAGCATTATCTTGCATAAGGCCGCAAATAATCCATTGAAGACGAGAGAGAAGGTCGAGGGAGGGGAGAAATAAAACTGCTCCTGAAGACCTGAATGTATTAATTACCCTATCACATAAATGTATTACCACACCGGTACGTTATGGGAATTCAAAGAGTTTTAAGTTGAGCCCTAAACGTTATCTAGAACATCTAATTAAGTAATCCTGATCAATATGTATAATGATATTTGTGAAGAAAAGCTAGGCCTGATTCTTTAATTTAGAAAAAAAAATCTCTACATTATACAATCTGGCCTTAGCTTTTCTTCACAAATCTTACTTGTACCATATTATTCATAACATTTTTTTTTATATCAAATAAAATTTGCTGGGATTAATAATACCGCCCAAAATAAAGACTTAATGGTAAACTAATGTGAGATTTAAATATGGTAATGCATCCACCAAGCATTAATCATCAAAAAGTGCCAACACCGTGGGTTTTAAAAAAGTACTCCACAACAAAGAAAGAAAAAACGGGTCCCATCTATATAGCAAATTTTATAATTTTTTATTATCTTTTCATATTGCATCAATATTGAATATATAAAAATAAAAAACAGTTAAACCATTTAAAAACATCTATTTTTTAAAGTGCTATAATTTTTTGTTTGTACTCTAATTGTTACAAAAAAAATCAAAACTCATAACTTTTACGGAGTAGTATCTTTCATACGACACCGATGTTCAAAACATAAATATAAAATAATAATTTAACACTTTAAAATCATTTTTTTTAAATGCTACAACTTTTTATTTATACTCCGATTGTTACAAATAGTATATCAAAATTCATGACTTTTTATTATCTTTTATATGACACCAATATTGATTTTATCAAAAACAAAAAATATTTTAACCCTTTAAAAACATCCGCTTTTAAAGTGCTATAATTTTTTTGATTTTACTCCGATCGTTACAAAACATATATCAAAATTTATAATTTTTTCTCTTTCACATGATATCAATCTTAAATATTGGTGTCATATGAGAAACTTAAATAAAAAGTTATGAATCTTGATATATATTTTGTAACCATGAGAATACAAATTAAAAAGTCCTCCGACTATTATGTCATTGACACTTTTGGTACTCGACTTTGATTTTTTCCATTTTTAGTCCTCGACTATTGCGCTAGAGACACTTTTGGTACCCGTGTTTGAAAATTTTCATATTTAGTCTTTCAACTTTCATAAAAATGACACTTTTGGTTCTTCAACTATTATAATAGTGACATTTTTAGTCCTCTATTCATTGTGTCTAAAAATTACAATAGTCAGGGGACTAAATGTGAGAAATCTTGAAGTCGAGGACTAAAAGTATCTCTCGCACAATAGTCCAGAACTAAAAATAAAAAAATTAGAAGTCCAGTACCAAAAGTGTCACTTACATAATAGTTGGGGGACCGAACGTGGCATAAACTCATTTTGATCAAACACTTAACTTTTGATTTTACACTGTATTGTGTTCGTGATAATCAAAATAAGTACGGTTGTAATAACTTTTCTGACTGAATTGCCTAAAATTACCGTAAAAGATCATTTTAACTATTTTTCACATATTTTTTTATTACTTCATTAATAAATATATTTTATTTTTTTATAGTTAGGCAGATACAACCACTTCAACCAAAACTTCATCAATTTCACCAAAATCAACCGATTCAGCCTATTTTTGTGTTACCGTACATGCTCTCAACAGGAACAATATATCACAGTTTTATTTTTAAGCTATTAAAAATAAGACACAATTTGATTTTGATTGCTTAGTATATTAGAATTTTATAATTTTTTCTATATTTCTGATGGATAGTGTACCCGGGGGTAGCTTATCCGAGAGGTTATTACGGGGAATAACAAGAGAGAAGTCAGAGCAAGTAAGAAGAGAGAGAAAGTATATTAGAAAGTCTGCAGTGTGCGTATTGTGACTTGGTTACAAATGGGGAAATGGGTGCTATTTATAGTAGCAATAAATGCCAGACAGGGACACGTGTCAAGCGTCTATTGGCCGAGAGGTCATCTCAACTGGTTGGCGCTGGCAACCGAATGTGGCCGCATTTAATGCGGCTGTTGGATGGGACGTTGTACAGGGTACGGTGATCCATACGCATCTGAATACTCTAAATTATACTCCGTATAAGGTTTCTTGTTTCTTTGGTTTGTTTTGAGGGGCGTCGATGAGCTGAGCCTGCCGAGCTATATTTCAGTGACATTAAGGTGTCATTTGTGACTTTAGGATAAAATAATCACAAAGATATATTCATAAGAACAGAATCCAAGAAAAGAATGAGGACAAAAGTGTAGTCTCTTAAGTTTTTTATACAAACAAAATGTATTGAGAAGAAGGATGCTACGTAGGATTGTAGGTAACAGTATATTGAAGTGTGATGAACATTTTAAGCAAGGGAATGTCTCTGTGAACGGTTATTATGGTATTCTGAATGGTCTCTGGATTGAGTTGGATCAATATCAAACTTTGACAATGAAGTGTGATGAATGTTCTACTCTCCTAACTTAGTTTGTTGAAAAAGCCAGGATCTTTAAATTTCTCTCTGGACTTGGCTATGAATCTTTTTTTACTCTTGCAAATCATTCAATTCACCCAAATCAAACCAAAACAGAAGCCGTTCAGAGCCTAAACCAGTGACAAATCTAGAGACAGAGAAGCCCATAATCCCAGCTGCTCACCATTGAAGACGAAAGAGAAGCACCACGCCACCAGGGATGGAAGCTATAAAACGGCTCCTAAATGTATGTCCGTATGACCCACACAGACATCATTATAGCTTTCAAAGGCTTAAAAGTCTAAATAATATAGATAGTGGTTAATAATGGGTTATTATGTACGATAGTATAATAATACTTGTACGGTGGGGCATTCTTACATTGTTTGATTCAAAACTAATTCGAAGACTCAATTATTTCTAAATCACACAATGTAAGGGTGTCCAACCGTGAAAGTATTATTTATTAGATATTTTTTTTAGATGAATTAGATGAGTTTTGATCGATTAAATAAATTGATGATTATATGAGCTAACTAGTGTAACACCCGGGGGCATGACCCGGTAGTGTTAATTTGATATGATTCAGGTGTCAAATTCTAATAAACATTGTGAACTATTCATATATAGGATATTATCAAAAGTTTTGTCGTAATCGATTTCTTTTATGAGCTAACCATGCACCATGAATACGTGTCAGGAATCACCATCTTTTAGAGAATGAATTTGTGGCTATATTGTGGTTTAAGTACTTATTGTTGTAATTGTTGACCTTGTTTCCAACAATTGGAATTGAGAATATGTGGAATTTATAATTTTACATTATTTTAGATATTTATGTGTATTATTGGTGTTGTACGATTAGAGTCTCATTCACGTGAACTAAAGTTCCATTATTTAAAAAAATTGGTCTTGAATTATAGAGCCTCACTCAAATGTGTAAGATTAATTTTGTATGATTAGAGTCGTATTATGTGTTATTATTACGTGTATTAGAGTCTCATTATTCAAAGAATTTGATGTTACAATTACTTTGGAAATTAAATTGATATGGTATTTATCCGAGAATTAAACTCTATTTATCTGATATAAATATTTATAATCTTAAATTTTTAAGATCTGGTCTGATTGATCTAATTTCTTTTATCTTGTTTGATCTTGTATGATCTCGCATTAAAAATACTAGTCAATTCACCCGTGCGTTGCACGGATAAGAGATGAGATCATTTATTTTTAAAAATAATTCCTGAGAAATGTGTATATACATAGTTATTGTAAAGTTGGTGTGATTCTAAATCATTCATACTTTATTCTTACTTTATCAATTCAATATCACCCACATAAATTATTAGTGGGGTATCATAGTATTGAAATTTTTATAACGATATGGACCAATCATATGAATTGTAGACATGCGGTCTTTACTTATTAGTGGGTTATCAATGTATTGACCTTTTTTATTTTTATTTTTCAATGTATTGTTGTGCAAATGGTTGTTTATTTCCGTTTAATTAATTTCTAGCTCAATTAAGTTCAAATTCATGTTAAATTTCATAAAGTACAATCATATACTCTGTATTTGATTGTTTGCATCTAGTAACGATTAAATTCTTTTTAAAATAGTTACTTATTTACTAATGGATAGATTTATTTAAATCGTCTTTTTTATGGATCGATGTAGTAGAGTTAAATGAATGCATTTTTATTTTATTTTGTAACTTATTATCGATAACAATTCCTCTCTCATCTCATTAAACTTTGCTAACTTTATTTATGGAACTGACTCAAAAAATTGGTGATTTCCATTTAAGTATTAAGTTTGTGGGTAAATTGTTTTTCCATTTAAACAATTCCTTCTTTATGCTCACTTTTCTAATTTATATTTGTAACTTACAATCATTAATTAGGTTTCTACTTGATCATTGATTTTTATTAACTATTGACATATTAAATAATGTTTAATTAATTGTGACAACAATTTTTCAGTTCTTTTGGCTCCAAATAGATTTCTATTTGGATCTCCACCATATTCTCTTGATCATTGATCTGAATCTTTCTAATCTAATCTGAGTTCTTCAGATTTTAATTTGATTTGAATCATTTCAATCTTATCTAAACATTTTTTTATGTGATTGAGTGTTTATTAGTATTATTAAGTTGTTATTACGATTATCATTATTGTCATTATTATCTTCATATTTATAATTATAATTATCATTATAACTATAATTATAAATATAATTATAATTACAATCATAACTATACCTATAATATCATTTTATTGTCGTTATAGTTATCCTTATTTTTATATTTACGATTTTCATCGTGATAAGCATTATCAATACCATTATACTATGCAGTACTACTATTATAATTAAATTATAGATACCAACAATCAGAGGTGAAGCCTGGGCAAATAAATATCATTCTCCTTCCCTTTTTTCAAATAAGTTGGCGTGATTAAAGTGAATAACAGTGATGCACCAAGTAAATATTAGTGAAGCACCCAGTGAGCTTTAATTAATTGAATGTTTTGGTTTTAGTGATAATAGAATTTTTATCAACTAATAAGAAACTGACATATTGCTGGTTTATAACTCAGTTTTATTATATAAAATACTCCCTCCGTCTCTTATAACTTTGCCAACTTTCCTTTTTTGGTTGTCCCAAATACTTTGCCACTTTCCCTTTTAATCAATCAATTTGTGGCTCCCGTTATTTCCCTCTCCCCTGCACAAATTTCTACCACACAGTTTTTACTTTATTATATTATTCTACGTGCCGGTCAAACATGACAAACCTTTAAGGGACGGAGAGAGTAATATGTAGTAGTATTTTTATTTTATATATGCAATATTGATGGCCTATGAAAGATCATAAGAATTTATGAATTTTGAATTAATTTTTGTATAGGCTGGAGTACAAATAAAAAAGTTGCAGCACATTAAAAGGAGTTTTTTCATTCATTTCTCCAAATGAGTTGATGTCATTAATATGACTAGCACTGATGCACCCGATGACTAGCCGTGATGCACTGAGTGAACTTGCATTAATTAAATATTTTAGTAGTAATATAATTATAATAAAAATCTTGTTAACCAAAAAAGACTGACACATTATTTATTTTTACCTCAACTTTATTGTGTAAAATAATGTTTTTATTTTTATATATGCAATATTAGTGTCAAATGAAACATCATAAACAATTATAAACTTTGATGTATTTTTTTTTTCGTAAAAATTGGAGTATAAATAAACAAGCTATAATACCATAAAAAAGATTTGTTTCTCCTTTTCTTTCTCCAAATGAGCAGTGATGCATGTAGTGAATAACACTAATGAACCAAGTCAACTTATATGAATTAAATATTTTAGTAGTATTGATAATAATTTTATTATTAATTAATAGAATTTTTAACTTATATTTTCTATATAAATAACATATAATTTTTAATTTATATATATATGATATTGGTGTCATATGAAAGATCATAAAAAGTTATGAGTTTTGATTTTTTTTTTGAAAAAATTGGATTATAAATATAAAAGTTATATCACATTAAAAGAGAGAGATTTTTTCTCCTTCCCTTCCACCAAATTAGCCTTGATACACGATTCCAAGGAGGAACAATACTGATTACCGGAATTAATGGATTGTTTTAGTAGTAGTTATAATATATAGTATTTGTATTATCCAATAGGAAGTTGACACATCATTAGTTTTTAACTCAACTTTACTATATAAAACTATAGATGTTTTAGATAAATTATATGAGTCTTAATTGAATAAATAATATTCAAATCTAAATTAGGCCGGTCTCTTGAAAAGAAGAAAAACTTCTACTCCCCGTACTTTACAAGAAAAAAGAATAAAAAGTAAATTTCTTGTACTTTACAAAAAAATGAAATGTGAATTGATCAATTGAATGAATATATTAAATACATAAGAGATGAACAATAGTTTAAATGTAAAAAAGAAAATCTCCTCCTTGCGACCCCTTGTTTTGTATTGTTACTATACAAAATGTGCAATTATCTTATACCTAAAAGCACTACACTGGAGAGAGAAAATTCTTCTGTCTAAGCATTCTCTGCCTAAAATTCGAAAATGTAATTTCACTTTCCGCAAAGAAAAAAATCATCATCTTATACCTAAAAGCATTACATTGGAGAGAGAAAATTCTCTCGTCCAAGCATTCTCCGCTTATCCTATAACTAAAAGCACTGGAGAGAAAATTCTCCCGCCGAAGCATTCTTTGCCTAAAATCGTAAAATGTAATTTCACTTTCCGCAAAAAAATAATCCTATATATATTATTATTACCTGAAAGCACTACACTGGAGAGAGAAAATTCTCCCGCCTAAGCATTGTCCGCCTAAAATCCTAAAAAGTAATTTCACTTTCCGCAAAAAAAAACATATACCTAAAAGCAATACACTGGAGAGAGAAAATTCTCCCGTCTAAGCCTAAAATTCTAAAATGTAATTTCACTTTCACTTATGAGGAATATAGATCATCCATCTGAATTGTACAATTGTACACCATTTGTGGTGATTATACTTGGAGCTCATACCATCAAGGCTCAAATGATTCATGGAGAAAATGTCGGTAAAAAGTTTATTATTCTTAGATTCACTTTAGTACCATTAGACATTAGACTATGTAGATTTTCAGCACGCACAATTTCTATTAATTGTTAGGTTTGCAATGGTCATTAATAAAAGTCACAGACAATCGTTGAAAAAAGTTGTCATCTTACTCTGACGCCCCTTCATCACTCACAAACATTTGTATGTGGCGGTGTGGAGAGTAACAAGTTAATGGGATTTGAGTTTGTAATGACGAAGATGGACAACCAACCAAATTAACATTGACTGTTGTTTACAAAGAAATATGTACTGTAGAGTAATTTATAATTTTCGTTATAGTGTGGTGGACTTACATGCACATCCATTTCATCGTGTGATGTTTTACATTTAGTTCTTAACATTTATTCAGAATTTATTTAATATTTTCAAATTATTCTAACACAATCATGTTTTTTTAAATATTTTTAAATATATAATTATATCTAAATTATTATGTGGGTGTCTCACTCCCGTGCAGCGCACGGGTGGAGTAACTAGTTATATACTATTTCATGTATATAAAACCAATTTTCTTTTATGATGCTAAATTTAGCCACCATGTATTTAACTCTTGACCAAGTATTTCTTCCCAGAATGATTTTCATGGACATGCCTTAATTGAAGAAATCAAGGATTGTTGGGTTGATTTGTAAATGAGCATCATCAGGGACGAATCTAGAATTTATAGTTAACGATGTAAAATCGATGTAATTATTTTTCATAGCATATAATATGATACTTTAAAGTACAACTATTTAACATGACCCACAATTGAGAAATGGTTGCTTTTTAAAGGTAAAGTGTCTAATAGATGGACATGCATATGGTACTATTTGAACAATGAACAATCAAATTCTTAATTAAAGTTCCTTTTTAGTTTTTAATAATTTGAGTGTTTAGAGTTCAAGAAAAGTGTTTGTAATTTTAAAATAGTACTCATCTAATTTTAAAATAGTACTCATCAAATGTTATAAATCAAGTGTTTGTAATTCTTTTATTAGAATTAATAAAATCATGCATCGTCAAATCTAATTACTTGAAATAGAAACTGCTATTTGGTTAAAAGAATCGCTCGGGAAATTTGACAGGATAGGCTCTTCGCTTGATTGGACAATTATACTTGATTGAGCTCAAGGGTATCACAATTCTTTGGTAGAGCATCTATTATAGTTCATGAGCTACTCCTAAGTTTGTGAACTCAACTTAGGGGCGGGATTTCAATCTTTATCAGACCCAAGCTCCATCAAGTTCAGAAACATCTCAAGAAGAAATTATCGGATTATCGGATGAGAACTTCTATATTGATCAGGATATCTTCCTGAAACCGTTTTAAGATTCCTAGAAGGAGTGCAAGGCTTTCACCCCTCATTAGTGGTTATCTTTCATTACAATTTGTACTTTCCTTTGAGTTGTAATAAAATTTGCTTTTCTTAAAAAAATGGGAGGAACAAAAAACCAAAAATGAGGCTCACAAAAGAACCAACTACTCTCGCTAATTATAAAGATATTACTTATTTTTGCAATATGTGTATATATTATGTGTATTAATGTTAGAATCTTTTAAAGTTTCGTGAGGCTACACAACAAAATGTACTGCGAAACTTTTCCTTTGAAAGATATCAGTGGACTTGGGATCGGGGACGGTGAACTGAGGCTTGGGTGGAGGACAAGCTTGACAGAATCCTTATCAATGATGATTGGTGGAATTTTTTTAATGTTGTGTATGCCATGTCAGTAGAAGCCCCGGCTAGTGATCACATGGCACCGTATGTAACACTCTGGCACACGGATAACATTCACAGAAGGAGGCAATTGGTTTACCGAAGAAGAATGTCGGGTTATCATGGGATATAGTTTGCGAGCAGCACGTTCCTTTTCTACAAGGGAAAGGATCTCCTTTTGCGGGAAGGAACTCCAAAGATGGGATTGCAGGGATAAGAGGGGCTTTAGGGTCCAGATTGATGCTCTGAAGCGAAGACTTAAATGGTTACGGGAAGGTTGAACGTCGTACTTATTATTTTCATAGCCTTACGCTTATCATTCTGCTGTACGTTCCACGGTTTATCAAAGAAGGTTTTACGGTGATTCATTCTGTTTCATCGTTACGTTTAATCTTCCTTTGTTAGATCGATTATTCATTGCTGTTAAAGAAACAGGGACTAACAATTGGTATCAGAGCCGATCGAGAACGATCAGAAGAACTCCTGCAGAATACTCTGTTTTTGTTAACGTAGTTCATTCTGTCGATTTTTTGCTCTGTAATTTTGTTTCTTGTTCAAAAGTTGTAAAAGTTACACCTTTGGAATCGCCTTTTCAAAGCGATCAAACGGTATACTTCAGTTTGTGTTTTACGCAATTTTTGATTTCGAGATATCTCGAGCTAGGCATCTCGACATCCTATTTCTTCACAGGTTCTGCTACGTTTTTCGAGCTGAAAACTTTACCAGAAGATCTCGACATTCAACTCTACAAGAAACTATCTTCAGATTTTGATTATCTGATTTTTACAGGTTGAAAGATTTCGACATTGAGGATTTCGACATCTAGGATTTCGAAATCTTGATTTCGAGAAAAGGTTTCGACATCTGGTCTCGACATTTGACTCATCAGATTAAGATTTCGAGAGATTAACTTCTCGACATTTCAAATCTCGAGATCAGCATCTCGAAATTTGAAATCTCGAGATCCCAAATCTCGAGATCCTTAATCTCGAGCCCAAATCTCGATACCGGGCCTCCTTTATCGAAATCTGAAATTTCGATATTCAGATCTCGACATCTGATTTTTCGAGATTCTGCCTCTGAAAATCTTTTGATCAATTTTCTCGAACGGTCAGTTTAGTACAGCAATGGGTTCAGAATACAATGCACAAGGGAACAGCAGTACCCCTCCTAGCCTCAGGAAGGGAGAATATCAAATGTGGAGGAACAGATTTTTAAACTTCCTCGAGCACAAAGAGAACTCTTCTGCAATGCTCGAATCTTTGCTTGAAGGACCAGCTGAACTCTTGATTTCAGTTGGTGGAGATCCAGAGAACAATCCTCCTATTTTTCCAGAAATTAGGAGAAAAGTGCCATCTGAATACACAGAAGCCGACAAGCTCAGACTTCGTGGTGATCTTATGGCCAAAACGTACCTCCTTCAAGCAATACCGAACGAGGTTTATGTTCTCATAGATAGCATGCAGACAGCTAAGGAGATGTGGGATGAAATTGAGAAGCTACTACAAGGCACAAGCATCAGGCTCAAAACAAAGAAGACTACGATTCTCATCGCTTATGACTCCTTCAAAGCAGGTCCAGGAGAACCATTGAATGAGACTTACAACAGACTTGTTCAACTGGTAAATGAGCTCAGAAAGATCAAAGTATTCAGGTCCAATCTGGAACTGAATATTAGATTTTTATCTAGCCTGCATCCTGCATGGGAAAAGACAGTGAAGGATGTCAGATCTCGGATAGATTTGGACGAAATTGACCTTTGCACACTCTATGAACATCTGAAGCAATTCGTCAACGAGGTTGCCTGCGCTGAGGATCATCACGCCACAAACCCCTTAGCTCTTGTAATGGATGCTCAGCCAAGAAGGACAACCACTTCACTAAAGAAGAAAAAGAAGAAGGTGGTGGTTGAATCAGATGATGATGAAAGTGATGATGACAAATCTGATCTAGAGGCTGAGCTAGCAGACTTACAGAAGAAGATGGCACTGCTGGCCAAAAGATTTGCTAAAAAGAACACCTCCTCCAACAGGCTGAGAACTTCCTCCTCAAACTACAAGCAGAAGAACCATGATCAAGGATCTTCTAGGAAAGCATCATCAGCAGAAGAAGCTCCTAAATGCTATAATTGCGGCAAGCCTGGACATGTGATCAAAGACTGCCGCCTCCCAAAGAAGAAAGATGCTAACTTCTACAAGCAGAAGATGCTGTGGAATAAGCAGAAAATGCTAATGGTGCAGAAAGAAGAAGAAACCTCTGCCATGATTGCTGAAAATGAGAACTGGGCAGAAGATTCTTCTGAGGAGGAGGAAGAGGAAGACAACTATGCTCTTATGGCAAGTGTGGAGGGAGATGAAATAAAGGGTGATGCTGCGATCCCCGAAAGCAAGTGCTCAACAAGCTCTGTAAGTACCTCCCATACTTCTTTAAATAATCAAATGCAGTCCTTACTTGAAAAGGACAATCTAATCAAAGAACTAAAGGAGAGACTTGACAATAATCATAGAGTTCTGAAACAGAATCTAGACCAAAAGTCTTCCTTAAGTATTCAAATTGAAATTGCAAAATATCAAGTCAAAAAGGTGTCTTCAGATTTTGAAAGCTTTGAACTTAAGATAGCTGAATTAACTAAGAAATTTGAGGATAGTGAACGGGAAAAAAGCACAGCAAAGGCTGAATGCGATTTTTTGCATAACAAAAGAAGAACGCTTTTAAATAAAGTAAAAGAACTAGAAGATCTAGCTGCTAGAAGAGGTCAATCTGAACAAACTGTTTTTCTGCTTAACAACAAACAAAAGGATGACCGATTCTACAATGCTAAAACAGGACTGGGCATAACCAACCCACGTAATCTCAAGAAAGTTAATTGCCTTCAATTCTATAACAAAGATTACATGGGACTAGGGTTTGGCGAGAAAATGTATTTTCGAAGTGATGAAGATTATGCTGAAGCAGAAGAAGAAAAGAGAAAGAAACCAAAACCTGCGATTTCTTGTGACTATCCCTCTGTAAATGAAAAACAACTTTCAGAAGAAAAACCCACTTCCTGCTTTAGTGAATGCCTAGACCCTTATGCCAAAGATATTCCTCACATAGGACATCCTCTAGACCCTCCCCCGAGAGTAGGTATTGCTAAAACTGGTGAGGAACCATGTATTTTTCCAATGGCTCAAAAGCTCAAAAACCTACAGAAAACTCTTGATAACGAGAGAGAGAGATTTGAAACTAAAAAGAAAGGTTTTGAGCGCAACTGGCAAGAACTTCTTCAAAAATTTAATGATTTGAGTGAGCAGTTTCATGCTAAATTAGACTCTTCTACGACCAAGCCTGACAGCTCACACACCTCACATGAGAAAAACAATGCTTTTAAAGGTTCGTCCACTCATCTCTCTTCTCCTTTGTTTACAGGGAATGAAGTGAATAAGGAAGGAGAAGAGAAGAATGAGTGGAGGAAAAAGAGGAAGGAAATCGCAGAAGGCAAAAAGAAAGTTTTTGAGAAAAGTGCCAGCCCTAGATCTAGTTCAATATTTTACTCAAAAGTTAATTGTAATTCTGTCTCTACAAAGCAAACTTCTAACAGTTCAGTCTTGAGTCCCAAGCTGAATATTTCTGAGACATCTTCTAGACAAAGTTCTATTTTTAATACAAGTGTTGCTTATGGTTATTCTGTTCCAGATCCCCATAATTATGAATGTGATATGAATGTTGTTAAATCTAAGCCTTCCAGAAAGCTTAAACCTGAAAAAGAAACCAAGAAAGGAACTTCTAAGGGAACGTTTTGTATTCCAGATATGAAATATGCCCTTAGAGTTCATTCTAGGAAACATGTTAATCGGCTTTCTAAGGAGGAGATTTTTAAAACCAAACTCAAGAAACAACCGTTCAATCACAAAGCACCTGTCTACTCTCCTCCTGAACCTAAAACGAAAAGATGGGTCCCCAAGATAAGACCCGTCAAAACTGAAACTGAAAGGTGGGTCCCCAAGATGAGACCTACCAAACCTAAATCGAATAGGTGGGTCCACAAACGAAGACCCATCCAAACTAAAACTGAAAGGTGGGTTCCCAATCGTAGACCCATCATAACTGAAACTGAAAGGTGGGGTCCAAATCGAAGACCCATCATAACTGCAACTGAAAGGTGGGTCCCCAAACTTAGACCCACTAAAATGGAAAGGTGGGTTCACAACATCAGACCCACCAGAATGGAAAGTGCTAGGTGGACTCCAAAAACCAGACACACTGCAAAAGCAGATCTGGCAATTGGAAAGCCCATCGAAGATAGATCTTTTGTTGAAAGAGCAGCTGACCTTGGATCACTGCTCAAAGCAAGTTTTAAAAAGGTGTTTCTTGATAATAAGGAAGGACCCACTCCAAGTTGGGTACCTAATCCTATTTGATTGTTTTGCAGGACGGTCATGTGTGGCACTTAGACTCAGGATGCTCAACCCACATGACCGGAATAAAGCACCTTTTGAGCAACTACACCAACTGCTACGGAGGAAATGTCAGATTCGGGAATGACGCCTCATCTCCTATCCTTGGGTATGGGGACGTCGTCTGTGCCAGTGTCACAATAAAAGATGTTTCATTCGTCAAAGGGCTCAAACACAACTTACTGAGCATTGGACAATTCTGTGACAGCGGGATGGAAGTGAGGTTCTTTGCAAAACAATGCTGTGTTCTTGACAGCACCGGAAATACATTATTAACGTGTTACAAAACATCAAATATGTACACTATTGATCTGAAAAGCGTCCAATCCACCACTTCCATCTGTCTGCTGTCCAAAGCTTCAACTGAACAGAACAACCTATGGCACAGACGTCTCTCCCATCTGAACTTCAAACATCTATCAACCTTGTCCTCCAAGAAACTTGTCAAGGGGCTTCCTCTGCTAAAGTCTTCCGCTGAAAATCATTGTAGTGCCTGCAAAATGGGCAAAATGACGTGAAGCTCCCACAAGTCAAAAACTGAACCTTCATCTACTCATCAGTTGCAGCTAATACACATGGATCTGTGTGGACCTATGAGAGTACAAAGCATCAATGGTCGCAAATACACTCTGGTGATCGTTGATGACTTCTCTAGGTATACATGGACAAAATTTCTCCGATCAAAAGACGAAGCTGCAGAAAACATTATGACCTTTATCAGAACGATCCAGAAACTGCTACAGCACAGTGTTCGAATTGTGAGAACTGACAATGGTACCGAGTTTAAAAATCAGACTCTCACTGAGTTCTATGAATCACTCGGTATCACTCAGCAATTTGCAGCAGGTAAAACTCCCCGGCAGAACGGAGTTGTTGAAAGAAAGAACAGAACCCTTGTTGAAGCAGCACGCACCATGTTAATCCAATCAAGACTGCCTCACTTCATGTGGGCAGAGGCAATCAATACCGCGTGCTTCACTCAGAACAGAACCTTCATCCACAAGCGCTTCGACAAGACTCCATATGAGATCCTATTCAACAAAACTCCTGATATTTCTTTCCTCAAGGTTTTTGGCTGCAAGTGCTTCATACTAAATGATCGGACAGAGAGAAGTAAGCTGGATCCCAAAGCCAGAGAAGGCGTGTTCATTGGCTACTCACTGCAATCCAAAGCTTACCGAGTCTACCTCAGAGACAAGAGGACTGTCATCGAGAGTGTAAACGTTACATTCTATGAAATGGCAGACTTTGCTATTGAACATCTCCAGACCGATCCATCCACTGCTGTACCAGTAGCTTCTGATAAAGCTGAACCAAACACCGAACACGACGATGTGATTCTCGACTCTCTCTTCAGAAACTTTTACGAGAACTCACAATCTCCACCTCCTGCATACACTCCAGAGTCAACATCAACTCCAACAGCAGAGATTCCGCTCCTCACAGGACCAGATGACGTACCATCCACACCCTCAACCCCTCAAACCAATCCCAGAGATGTGGATGATCACGGCTTTGCCATAAGTCCGGAATCATCTCCACTACACACCACAGCTGCCCCAGAGCCTTCAAACTCATATCAGGACTCAGATCAACCAATAATTACTCCAACTCCTCTAGCTCATGAGAGGAAGTGGACGAGAGCACATCCTGTTGAACAGATAATAGGTGATCCAAGTCAAGGTGTGCGAACAAGATCAGCAAAAACAAATGAATGTCACTATGCATGCTTTCTAAGCAAGAATGAACCGTCCAAAGTCTCAGAGGCACTCGCTGATCCAGATTGGGTGATTGCCATGCAAGATGAGCTCAATCAGTTTGAAAGACTAGATGTGTGGACACTCGTGCCTAAACCCCCTCAGAAAACCATCATTGGCACAAAATGGGTGTTCAAGAACAAGAAGGACGAAGAAGGCATAGTGATACGGAACAAGGCACGACTGGTCGCTAAAGGATATAATCAGCAAGAGGGCATAGACTATGATGAAACATTTGCACCCATAGCAAGAATTGAAGCAATCCGCCTTTTTCTTGCGTACGCGGCCCACAAGAACTTTACTGTCTTTCAAATGGACGTCAAGACTGCCTTTCTGAATGGAGTCTTGGAAGAAGAAGTCTATGTCGCTCAGCCCGAAGGATTCGTAGATCCCAGATATCCCGACCATGTGTACAAGCTAAAGAAAGCTCTGTATGGGTTAAAACATGCACCAAGAGCTTGGTATGATGCCTTAACCGAATTTCTGGTTGATTCAGGTTTCTCAAAAGGGAAGATTGATACCACACTTTTCATCAAGCGACAGAAGTCTGACATCATCCTGATTCAGATCTATGTTGATGACATTATCTTCGCCTCCTCAAATCCACGCCTGTGCAAACACTTTGAGAAACTGATGAAAACCAAGTTCGAAATGAGCATGATGGGCGAACTGAATTTCTTTCTAGGCCTGCAAGTAAGACAACTCTCTGACGGCATCTTCATCAATCAGTCTAAGTACATTCTGGAAATGCTTAAGAGATTCAACATTGATGGCAAATCCTCCATGACTACCCCTATGTCCCCCAACAACAAACTGGACTCAGATCCCTCCGGGAAGCCAGTTGATGCTACAAACTACAGGGCCATCATTGGATCTTTGCTTTATCTCACATCAAGCAGGCCTGACATTGTCTTCTCCACATGCTTATGTGCCCGCTTTCAGGCAAATCCGAAGGAATCCCATCTGACCGTTGTTCGAAGAATTCTGAGATATCTCAAAGGCACTGTGAATCTAGGCCTTTGGTATCCCAAGCACTCAGGTTTTGACCTAGTCGGATATTCGGATGCTGACTTTGCTGGTTGCCGGATGGACCGCAAAAGCACATCGGGGGCAGTCCAATTCTTGGGCGATAAGTTAGTCTGCTGGTCTTCCAAGAAACAGAACTGTGTGTCAACATCTACGGCCGAGGCAGAATACGTCGCGGCTGCTAGCTGTTGTTCACAAATATTATGGATGAAGACCCAGCTAAAGGACTACGGTTACACACTCCGCCATATCCCGATCTACAGTGACTCTCAAAGCGCCATAGCAATCACCAGCAACCCAGTTCATCACTCCCGCACCAAACACATCGACCTGCGCTATCATTTCATCAAGGATCATGTGGAGAAAGGAGACATTGACATGTATTTTGTAAGCTCAGAGCTTCAACTGGCTGACTTGTTCACTAAGGCATTGGATGAAAAACGATTCCAGTTCCTAGTCTCCAAGTTGGGCATGTTGAACCTCGAGCCCGTTTAATTATGTCTCCACTGATCTAAAAAGTGTGTGTGTGTGGGATTTGTAAATAGTGTGTGTGCGTTGCATGTGTTGAGGGGGAGAAAAACCAGAAAAATAACAAAAAATAGTGTGTGTGCGTTGCATGTGTTGAGTGGGTGAAAAAATAAAAAAGAACAAAAATAGTGTGTGTGCGTTGCATTTGTACATATTGTCCGTTGCATTTTTTGAGGGGGAGAAAATTTTCACTGTTTGAGGGGGAGCTTATTTTCACTGATTAAGGGGGAGCTCTAAGTTTTTTTTATTTGGGCCTCGAAAATCTTTTAAAAGGGCACTGTGTGTCAGCCAAATCATTCGGGCTCAACTTTACGAAGGAGGTCCATATTTTTCTCGCATATAAAAGCCTCGCAAAAGCCTTTCCCCTTCTTTCATTCTGATTTTCTTAAAGGTAAAAACTCTCTCGCAAAGGCAGAGCTCTCAGACCTTTCTTATTCTTCCCAACCTTACGATCTCGCATCCCCTTCTCTCTTTTCCTCTTCTCGACATTCCTAAGAAGGTAGTTACTCTTTGCTTGCGTTCAAAACCCAAAAGCGAACGATCGATCTCGAAAACCAGAAAACGAATGGTTGATTTCGCGAAAAACCCTTGAAATTTCTCCAAATCAACATCAAATTAGTTTTTTTTCGTATTGAATGTATGTCGAAAACGTTTGTTATCCCTTTGATATATAAATGGTTATGTTTTTGCAGTTGGTTTAATCTCTTCTCGAAATCGTCGGTTCATCTTCTCGAAATCAAGATCTCGAGATGGGCATCTCGACATCTTGATCTCGAGATTTGAATCTCGAAATCAAGATCTCGAGATCTGCATCTCGATATCTTGATCTCGAGATTTGAATCTCGAAATCAAGATCTCGAGATCCTCATCTCGATATCTTGATCTCGAGATTTGAATCTCGAAATCAAGATCTCGAGATTTGCATCTCGATATCTTGATCTCGAGATTTGAATCTCGAAATCAAGATCTCGAGATTTGAATCTCGAAATCATGATCTCGAGATTCAGATCTCGAGATTTGGACTTAGAAATTTTTTCAAAACTCCACCTGTATAAACTTATCTGACAACTAAATCAAACTCTTTCAAATCAAACTGTTGAATTTCATATGCTGACCCCCTGCTTCTACAGTTTAAAATGGCAGGAAACACTACAGCACAGATCGATGATGCCATCTACTCCAAAGGGAAATGGATCAAGGTGCTGGACAACAATTTCCAGCTAGACCTGACAGTCTTCAAGTGCCAGAACCCAATCATTCTGGCCATAATGAAAGGTCACTATCTCTGGCCTGCACTTCACAACGCCAAACCAGTGCCAGAGATATACCTACAACAGTTTTGGGGGCACATGCACACGGATTCATTGAAGGATCGTTCCAAGATTAAGACCAAGTTGAACGGCATGCGGGTGATTCTGACACCATCCACTCTACGGACTACTCTAGCGCTGCCAGTACACGATACGTATGATGCACTCCCAACCATCCCCGATCTGCTCAAAGACGTGGCATCCCTTGGCTACACATCATTACTGCCACAACTGTCAAATTTCAACGGTGCATATCTCCGTCACCCATGGAAAAATCTTTTCGGGCTGGTGAACAAGTGTCTGTCGCCGAAGCATGCCGGATTCGACAAATGCAACAAGCAGATATTGCTCATCTTCCATGGCATTGCCTTCAACAAGAACTACGACATGGCACAGCTCTTCTTCTCAGAGCTAATGGACCTGGTCAAGGCCAAAGAAAAGAATAGGCCAGGTACCATTCCGTACGCTAGGTGGCTTGGGTTGATCATCAACGACCTCATGGCTGAGCATTCAAAAATCCCAAAACGCAGCTCCGATCCACATTTCAAAGCCCCAAAGCTGCAATACTTCAAATCGGACAAAAACCCGACCTACGGTCTGAGGATTCCTGGGTTTCTGCTCAACCTTGTGAGATCTTCAAACCCAGCTATTCAGCAATACAAGGAAGCAATCGAGAAGACCGTCCCTATGGTTCAGCAAAACCCAGCTGGACCTACCCAAGGGACAAAACCGAGTGTTAGTAAGGGTCCTAAGAGAGCCCAAAAGACACAGAAACCAGTGGCCGGTTTGCCCAATGAAGGGAAGTCTGACGACTCTCTAGAGACGAGTCAGGCGGCTGAGGGCACCGAAGAAGACGCTGAGGAAACGGCCAGTGAATCGTCTAGTGGAGCCCAAACAAACACTGACGACAAGGCTTCCGAGAGCGTGGGCACGGAGAGTGAAAAATCGGACTCGGATGATGACGGTGATGACAATGATAGTGATGATGTGGAGCTCACATATGCACTGATCAGAAAAGGGAAGCTGCCCATCGAATCTCCAAAGAAGAGAAGAATCACTGCTGAAGACGCAGCACCAATCATAGCTCGCAGACCTCAAGTCTTCACCATAAAAGAAACAGCTAAACCAAGAGCTGATCCGAGCGAGACTAATTGCTCAAAGGATGATTACGACGAGGCAGCTCACTCCATCAAGACATCAATCAACCAGGAAGAAGTTGTCATCCGAGAGACCAGGGCTAAGGTAAAAAATGACAAGGTTGCTAAGGCCAAGCCCCAGCCCCGAGCGAAAAAGAGTCTGTTTGATAAGGCAGACGAGCACATCTTTGCGGGCTGCGACTCCTTTATCCAGATAAGCCGAGCTGAATCCTTAAGCACAGGAGCCGATCTTTTCGGTTCCCGAGTAGAAGTCGCAGCATCTGGCTCAACTGCGCATGCACAGCCCTCTCCCAGCCACTCAATTGCCTCCCAAAAGGCTATTGTTTCAAAAGAACGGGACTCAACCCCCTCGCTGGTTCCTTCTGAATCAGTTGAGCATACAATTGACCTATCTCCCGAGGTCAAAACCCCTTCTTCACTCACATCGAGTCTAGGTGTCACATTTCCCACATTTTCTTCCTTTTCTAGGACACCTACACTATTCACAGCACATACAGGTGCACTCACCCTGAACGCAACAACCAGAGCGCAAGCTATGACAGTTGGAAGCCCTGCTACGCCCATAATGATTCCATCATTAAATGCAGGCCACACATCAGCAATCTTCACTGATGCTGTGTCAACAGTTACAACCCCCGTAACTGGTCACCCTACCTTTGAAGACGTAAACGTTCTACTAAATCGCTTCCTAGATTCCACCATTAAACCATGGGTGCAAGATGCAATGACCGCTCTAGCACAGGAATTTAGGACCACCCAAGCGGTTCGGTCTGAACAGACACCACCCCAACCTTCCCCTGAACCGTTCATCTCCCATACACAACCCATATCCTCCACCCCTCTATCCCACCAATCCATCAACCAAATTCCTATCCCTTCTATTTCTCGGGGAACCCAGAATACAGAACCAGTATTCTCCCCACACCCGATCACACCCTCCATCGATCTCTCCTCCCTATCCTTTGACACCCTGGCTTCGGCTTTGCTGAATAACCTCTTAAATACCCCAGAAGGCAACCTCACTCTTCATCAGCAAGCCATACTAGAAGCTCTTCTTTCCTCACCCGAAACCAAGAGTACTTGCAAGGAGAGTCTTCATGGTCGCAAACGTTCCCATGAGGACCCCGATGATTCGGATCCTCATGAGGGGGAGAACAAGCGACCTCGATCACTTGAGCAAACTACTCTCCCAAGCCAAACTCCACAGCCAATTCAACCTGAAACCTCATCAAACCAACAGCCACCATCCACAGCCAAACTATCTAGCGTGGTCGAGCTAGAAATAACATCCCGAGGCGTATCTCCCAGAGATACCAACCGAGGAGGGGATGGAAGTCCTGATGATGATACCACTGGTACATCTTCTCCATCAGGCCATCAGTTGGAACCCAGTTCTAAGCTGATGTCAACGGGCAATCCTAGTGAACCCGGTAGTGCTACACAGGAACAATCACCGCCTGAACAAAGAACTCCGTATATTTCCCCAGGCAAAGACATCCATGATGCACTGGAAGAGGCGGTGATATACGACAAATGGCCGAGAAAATGGACAGAATGGGATGATCTCCGGGTTGAAGCTGAGCAAGAGGACATGCAAAGAAACTGGTGGCTACGAGAGCTTATTAACAAATGCTCTGAAGATATCATTAGGCTCGAGGACGATGAACGCAAGGAAGGGGAGAACTACAAGGAATCCCAGAAAGCTCTTGAATCGGTCGTAAGACAATCAGCGGGAAGACTTCCCAAGACAGAGAAACCCTGGGACAACGTTCGAATCAAAGCCCCCTTCCAAGAAGAAATCAGAGAGCATATCTGGCGTAGACCAGACAAAGTCAAGCCACTGAACGAACTGAAGCTTAGAGGCCTTACTCACTTAAAAGGTAAGCAGGCTGGAGGTCATCTGCATATGCTGCTGCAAAGGTCAACTGGTACACAGAGAGAACTAATGGAACAAGATCTGAAGTCGAATATTCTCCTGATTCATCAAATTCTACAAGTGAAGGCTGAAGACTATCATGGAGTAACATTCTACACATACAGACTTCAACGCACCGATGGGAGCGAATTCACTTGTCAAGAGAACGACTTCATCATGCTGAAACCAGATGACATCCACCAAATGCTCATGGCCTACAGATACCTTCCAGTCAGGCAAAGCATAGTATACAGCAAATGCCTCGCAGCTATCAAGAGATTCATGCTTAGACAGATCCGAGTACACTCCTCACATGACCTACAAATGGCTATTGAATGCAATCTGAAGAAGACAAATCTGACAAAGCCAAAACTGTATGGTCCAGAACTTGAAGATTTCCCAGCATACCACATCTTCTTCAAACCGCCAGCAGTCACCTATCTGAACCACAAGAACGAAAAGCGTCTGATGGTAGTCAGTGAAATCGAGAAATACTGCGACGGAACACTGAAGATAATCAGAGAGCAGATTCTACAGATGAAGGCAAAGCTGGAAGAAAATCTTCAAGAGGCATCGTCTTATGTTCAAAAGGAACACTCTACTGTAGAGACAATTTTAAAGGCCATTGACGATCGTCTCGAAAAGAGAAATATGCTGAGGCAGTATGAACATGCACTTGGATTGAGGAAACACTACTTCAAATCACAGAAGCAATAAGAGAATGACACTTGATCACAAAGGGGGAGATTGTTGGAGATATTTAATTGTGAATCAAGTTGGTCATAGATTAGCTTTATATTTAATCCTTGTATTTAAATAGTGCATAAATTAGATAGAAATCAGGCCAAGTGTTAGGCCCATTTAAACAGGCCAAAAGTCTGGTACGCCTAACCTAAACCTCGCCTATAAAAAGGGAGCCGAGGTTTAGGAAAAGGTTGAACGTCGTACTTATTATTTTCATAGCCTTACGCTTATCATTCTGCTGTACGTTCCACGGTTTATCAAAGAAGGTTTTACGGTGATTCATTCTGTTTCATCGTTACGTTTAATCTTCCTTTGTTAGATCGATTATTCATTGCTGTTAAAGAAACAGGGACTAACAGATTCCTAGAAGGAGTGCAAGGCTTTCACCCCTCATTAGTGGTTATCTTTCATTAGCATTTGTACTTTCCTTTGAGTTGTAATAAAATTTGCTTTTCTTAAAAAAATGGGAGGAACAAAAAACCAAAAATGAGGCTCACAAAAGAACCAACTACTCTCGCTAATTATAAAGATATTACTTATTTTTGCAATATGTGTATATATTATGTGTATTAATGTTAGAATCTTTTAAAGTTTCGTGAGGCTACACAACAAAATGTACTGCGAAACTTTTCCTTTGAAAGATATCAGTGGACTTGGGATCGGGGACGGTGAACTGAGGCTTGGGTGGAGGACAAGCTTGACAGAATCCTTGTCAATGATGATTGGTGGATTTTTTTTAATGTTGTGTATGCCATGTCAGTAGAAGCCCCGGCTAGTGATCACATGGCACCGTATGTAACACTCTGGCACACGGATAACATTCACAGAAGGAGGCAATTGGTTTACCGAAGAAGAATGTCGGGTTATCATGGGATATAGTTTGCGAGCAGCACGTTCCTTTTCTACAAGCGAAAGGATCTCCTTTTGTGGGAAGGAACTCCAAAGATGGGATTGCAGGGATAAGAGGGGCTTTAGGGTCCAGATTGATGCTCTGAAGCGAAGACTTAAATGGTTACGAGAGATGATTGATACGAGAAGTTCTTTGGAATTTTTACACGCCCGATCTTCACTGATCACATTGTTGGAAAAGGAGGAGATACAAATTCTAAATATTTTCATAACGAGGTTATGCAAAGGCGTCGGAGAAATAAAAATCCTAGGTTTGACCGACTTGAATGGCAACTGGATTACTGATAAATCCGGAATGGAGGGGATAGCTTCGAGCTACTTTGAGCAGGTATATTTGGTTAGTAGGACAGCCGCATGGCAGGAGGATTTGGAAGGTTTATTTGATTTTTCTAGCGTATCTCCGGAGTAGAATAATAAGTTGATTAGGTCGATTAAACCGGAGGAAGTAAAAGCCGCAGTGTTTGGGATGCATCCTGACAAGGCACCGAGAGTGGATGGTATGAATCCTGTATTTTTTCAAGCTTATTGGGATATTGTTGGACCAGATATTACTAGGTTATGCTCACAATTTTTTATTCTGATAGTTTTCCCATGAGCTTAATGTTACTAATGTTGTTTTAATCCCAAAAAAGGACAAACTGATGAATATGGGGGACTGGAGATCAATTGCGCTGCGCAATGTTGTTTATAAATTTTTTCAAAAGTTCTGGCCAATCGTTTGAAGGGTATTTTGGATTCCCTGGTTAGAGAAAATCAGAGTGCATTTATACCGGGTAGATACTTGTAGATAATATTATGGTGGCCTTTGAAACTCAACGTCTCTCTAAAGCAAAAGAGGTATGAAAAAAAAGGTTTTGTTGCATTAAAGTTTGACATGATGTTATGAATATTTTATGGTGTCCAATCTAATTAAATATTTTTGTATTTATGTAGTCATTAGTTAAACGTGTAATATGAGCCACAAATGTATATCAGCCCATTAACTTCTTTGTAATCCATAAGTTAGCCAATTTCTCCTATAAAAGGAGGCTAACTTGTGGAAACCCTAAGAATTGCGAGGCTTCGAGAGTTAAAGGCTTCGAGTAGGGGTGGACTCGGGTCCGGGCCGGGTCCGGGTCGGGCCTAGGCCCGGGCGGGCCGGCGGGTCAGAAATGGTGGACCCGGGACCGGCCCGGGTAACCACCGGGTAACCACCGGGTCCGGTCCGGGTCCGGGTCGGGCCCATTATAATTTTTTTTTTTGTTTTCCTCTTCCTAATTAACCCCTCCCACCCCCAACCCCCAAACCACCCCAAATGGCCCAAAATACCCAGCCCAACCCAAAAATTTTAAAAAAATTGAAAAAAAAATTGTTTTTGGCCCGAACCGGGCCCGGGCCCGGCCGGGTCGGGCCTTGTTTTGGGTGACCCGAGCCCGGACCGGAAAACCCACGGGCCGGGCCTACCCGGACCGGTCACTGACCGGGCCACCGGGTCGGGCCGGGCCGGAACAGTACCGGTCCCGGGCCGGTTCCGGCTCGGGCCATCCGGCCCGAGTCCAAAGCTAGCTTCGAGTGTTAGAGGCGAAATAGAGAGTAGGGTTTGCCGCTGCTCTCCTTCTCGAGGGAGGGCAGCGGCCACGTTCACGGTATACCAGATTCGGTTTTCATCTTCTCGATATCTTTCTATGTGCTTCATCTTTATCTGCTATGGTTGTTTGATTGTTAAAGAACGGGGTCTATCAATTGGTATCAGAGCCGAGTCGTGAAACAGGTTGAATCTATCTGCGTTTTTCGAATCTAACGAAGAACTGCTCTGCTTTTCTTCTGTTTTACTTTATTTCGAGATTAGCCTTTGTAATCTTGTTTGTGATCGGAAAACCGTAAATGTTATACTGTTGGAATCGCCATTTCATAACGATCCAGCAACATATCTTCTTTTTCGATTTCTGCAATTTTTCATTCTCGAAGATCTCTACATTAGGATCTCGAAATCCTTGTTTCTCGAGATTACAGAAAAGTTTTTTATTCGAAACTGATACAGGAAGAATATCGAACTTCATGGCTATTCAGAACAGTTTTCAGATTTTCAAAATTCGAAATTTTCATTTTGCAGGATCTCGACGTTCATACCTCAAGATTGTGATCGTGAGGTTTAAACCTCGAGATTGTGATCGCGAGGTTTAAACCTCAAGATTGTGATCTCGAGGTTTAAACCTCGAGATTGTGATCTCGAGATTTAAACCTCGAGATTAGGATTTCAACTTTCGGAATGTTGAAAGTAATGTCTTAAAATATGGACACAGTTAGTTTTGTTGCTTATCTTTGAACATGTGTGAATATTACAAATAAAAACAGGATTAAGCTGTCATTTAGAATATGTCAAACGGGATTACTGTTATAAAAGGATTGGATTGGATGTGATGGAATTCAAGCAAATCAATCTGAGACTATAGGATTACCTTTTCCAGAAAATCTAGAAGAAGGGTTCTAAGCTTCTGACAAGTGCGAATCTTGTTTGGGTTCGTCCCACGATATGATAGACTCAACCAATAGCACAAGTGCTCCTGCTATTAGAATAAGAACTAAAAGTAACTAGAAAGTTCAGGCAAACAAACAATAATAAGAATAAAAAGTTATACTACCTCCGTCCCGCTATGATTGTCCCGTTTTATTTTGTCGATTCGTCCCACTAAAATTGTCTCATACTAAATTTGGTAAAGTTTGTGTAGCTCTAAATCATTGTTACTTTATTATTACTTTATCAATTCAATATCAACCACATAAACCGTTTTTTATTGATTTGCGTGTCACTCCCTCTTGTCACATTGTTAGCGGGACGGAGTGAGTAGTTTTTTCCAGTCACTGGTCACGGTTTGTCCAGCCCCGCCAAAGTTATTGGGAGGATCTCTCCTCCTCCCCGTTCATCCTCTGCATCACATAAATCCCTCATCCTACAAGTTTTTTGGATCTTCTCCGGTCGAGAAACACACACTCCCGGGAACCTCGCGTCACCCCCATTTGGGTCTGTTTCCTGGATAAGCCCCTTGTTCTCTTCCTCCTTAATGGTAACTTTACTATAATTCTGGACAAGGACTCCATGGGAACGGACTGAACTAAAAACAGTGAAGCACAAATAAGGTGTTAGAACATTGTTTAATTGTGTTCAAATTACTTGTAATTATTTTTGATTAATTAGTCTAGTATTAGCAGGCTTTTAGTTGAGAGAGAAGTGAGCTTAATTAATTAATAGCCCATGTGTGCCTACTTTTCTAATTGTAATAGGATGTTCGAATTCTCTCGTATAGATATAGGTAGAGGGGTTCGAAACATGTCTAAGTCTCTACACAATGTATTCCGCACATATCATTCTGGTAGATCGAGCATCACTTTAGTTTTTCTCTCTCAACAAGTCATACGTATATCATGTATTCTTGTCATATCCTTATGAATATATGATATTGATTGTTGATTGATTCTTCTTCTACATCAATTCTTCATATTATTATTTAGAAGTTATTCGACTGTTGATCTGAGAATTAATAATTGGTATCATAGCATCGACGTAATTCTGTTCGTTCGTATATCTGAGATTCTTTTAAGGAATTAATTTGATCAAAATCACAAGTTTTGGTTGAATTATTTCTGGATTTGTTCTTGGTATTCTACGTATAATTGTTACGACGGCTGAAGAAAAGAGATAAAAGATCACGGTCAGAACCCTATGTGTTCAAGTTACGTACTTCGCCCTACCGAAATCCTTAATTTCGGTCGTTCTCAGAAGATTTCGAGCATCATATTCCAGTCGGAAGAAGATTTCGAGCCTCCTAAGAATTTCGGACACCCGAGATCATATTTCACACGCTTAGCCAAGATCCTTAATTTCGAAACACGCCCGAGATCTCCAGTTTTTAAGTTTAGCCGAAATCTACAACTTCGAAGATCTCCCGAGATCTTGATTTCATCATTGTCCCGAATTCAAGAATTCGAGCAGGCCCGAGATATAAATCAGTTGAACCGAGATCAGCAATTTCAGAGCAAGCCCGAGATCACATCATCCGAAAACTAACACCTCAACAGCACCAAATTCTTACTTTTCTCATAACAGTTCTCGCCCACGATCACCAACAATCCATCTTTTACAATGGAAGCTTATACTATATGGGCAGTGATTCAAGGCCTCCGATTCTGAGGAGATGCTCTAAGTGACCTACACATCACGTGGGATTCCAGTTATGGGCAGCATACACCAAATACAAAATCATTATTATAATAACAACAATAATGACAACAAAAACAACACTGTAGATATAATAAATAATAAACCAGCACTACATTGCATAAAAAGTGAAAATGACTTTTTCATTTAATTTTTTCTATAACACATGGAAACTCTCGAGGTGTGTGTTTGCATTAAACTATAAAGGAATTCTCCGGAAATTCACAATCACTTTTTCTTTTACAAAAAGATTAAATTTCTTGTTTAACATTTCCCGATGACATCCACGTTTTCACGGAAGAATTTTTTGCGTTGGACTTTTAATTAGTTTTTGCAACACAAAATGATATTTAATTTTCATTTTATTATCCAACGAAACAACTTTAAAAAGTATATAAATGTCATTAATGGATATTCTAGGCACAAAGTTTTCCTGATAATACTGCAAAATTAAAGCTTATGCATATTATAGAGAGTTTTCCAGATACTCACATTTACATACAGAGATTAAGCAGGAAAAGGTAATTGCTTTAATTTTCCAATGCATATAATTTTTGGCATTCCATGTCATGCAAATGACAGCAGGCAAGGAGAAGCTCTCTGGTTTCTGAACTTGGTGGCATTGTGGCACAAGAGAGAGTCATGCTTGCTGAATTTGAATTTGTTAATGGCTCAAGTAGTAAATATGCAGGTGATGTCACAAATTTGGCTGCATAAAATATCTCTGTCCTGCTAGTCTTCACGGCTGGTCACATCACATTTCACCAAATTTTGGTTTAAGATTTTCTAAAAACAAATACTATCGTAAATCTTTTCATTACATATATCTCAAAAAGCTACTTAGTATATAAAAAGGAGTTAATGCAAAACCACAATTTTGAAAATGTTGAAAGCAATGTCTTAAAATATGTGTGTGAATAAGAACAAGATTAAGCTGTCATTTAGAATGTGCCAAATGGGGTAACTGTTGTACAAGGACTGGATTGAATGTGATGGAATTAACCTGAGACTCTAAGAATTACCTTTTCAAGAAAATCTAGAAGAAGGGTTCTAAGCTTCTGACAACTGCGAATCTTGCTTTGACTCTTCCAAAACCTTCAATTCACCCAGACCAACCCAAAAAAGAAGCCGTTCAGAGCCTAAACCCGTGAAAAACTAGAGACGGAAAGATGAGATGGGAAGAAAATGAGAGAGGAAGATAATAGTGTGCAGGGCTGGAGACAGAATTCCATGGCTCAGCCTTCAAATTAAAAATAATTAAGAAATAAAAGTACCACTATTTTGCAGATGGAAGCATTATCTTGCATAAGGCCGCAAATAATCCATTGAAGACGAGAGAGAAGGTCGAGGGAGGGGAGAAATCAAACTGCTCCTGAAGACGTGAATGTATTAATTATCCTATCACATAAATGTATTACCACACCGATACGTTATGGGAATTCAAAGAGTTTTAAGTTGAGCCCTAAACGTTATCTAGAACATCTAATTAAGTAATCCTGATCAATATGTATAATGATATTTGTGAAGAAAAGCTAGGCCTGATTCTTTAATTTAGAAAAAAAAATCTCTACATTATACAATCTGGCCTTAGCTTTTCTTCACAAATCTTACTTGTACCATATTATTCATAACATTTTTTTTATATCAAATAAAATTTGCTGGGATTAATAATACCGCCCAAAATAAAGACTTAATGGTAAACTAATGTGAGATTTAAATATGGTAATGCATCCACCAAGCATTAATCATCAAAAAGTGCCAACAACGTGGTTTTAAAAAAGTACTCCACAACAAAGAAAGAAAAAACGGGTCCCATCTATATAGCAAATTTTATAATTTTTTATTATCTTTTCATATGACATCAATATTGAATATATAAAAATAAAAAACAGTTAAACCATTTAAAAACATCTATTTTTTAAAGTGCTATAATTTTTTGTTTGTACTCTAATTGTTACAAAACAAATCAAAACTCATAACTTTTACGGAGTAGTATCTTTCATACGACACCGATGTTCAAAACATAAATATAAAATAATAATTTAACACTTTAAAATCATTTTTTGAAATGCTACAACTTTTTATTTATACTCCGATTGTTACAAATAGTATATCAAAATTCATGACTTTTTATTATCTTTTATATGACACCAATATTGATTTTATCAAAAAAAAAAATTTAACCCTTTAAAAACATCCGCTTTTAAAGTACTATAATTTTTTTGATTTTACTCCGATCGTTACAAAACATATATCAAAATTTATAATTTTTTCTCTTTCACATGATATCAATCTTAAATATTGGTGTCATATGAGAAACTTAAATAAAAAGTTATGAATCTTGATATATATTTTGTAACCATGAGAATACAAATTAAAAAGTCCTCCGACTATTATGTCATTGACACTTTTGGTACTCGACTTTGATTTTTTCCATTTTTAGTCCTCGACTATTGCGCTAGAGACACTTTTGGTACCCGTGTTTGAAAATTTTCATATTTAGTCTTTCAACTTTCATAAAAATGACACTTTTGGTTCTTCAACTATTATAATAGTGACATTTTTAGTCCTCTATTTATTGTGTCTAAAAATTACAATAGTCAGGGGACTAAATGTGGGAAATCTTGAAGTCGGGGACTAAAAGTATCTCTCGCACAATAGTCCAGAACTAAAAATAAAAAAATTAGAAGTCTAGTACCAAAAGTGTCACTTACATAATAGTTGGGGGACCGAACGTGGCATAAACTCATTTTGCTCAAACACTTAACTTTTGATTTTACACTGTACTGTGTTCGTGATAATCAAAATAAGTACGGTTGTAATAACTTTTCTGACTGAATTGCCTAAAATTCAGTACCATTATACTATGCAGTACTACTATTATAATTAAATTATAGATACCAACAATCAGAGGTGAAGCCTGGGCAAATAAATATCATTCTCCTTCCCTTTTTTCAAATAAGTTGGTGTGATTAAAGTGAATAACAGTGATGCACCAAGTAAATATTAGTGAAGCACCCAGTGAGCTTTAATTAATTGAATGTTTTGGTTTTAGTGATAATAGAATTTTTATCAACTAATAAGAAACTGACATATTACTGGTTTATAACTCAGTTTTATTATATAAAATACTCCCTCCGTCTCTTATAACTTTGCCAACTTTCCTTTTTTGGTTGTCCCAAATACTTTGCCACTTTCCCTTTTAATCAATCAATTTGTGGCTCCCGTTATTTCCCTCTCCCCTGCACAAATTTCTACCACACAGTTTTTACTTTATTATATTATTTTACGTGCCGGTCAAACATGACAAACCTTTAAGGGACGGAGAGAGTAATATGTAGTAGTATTTTTATTTTATATATGCAATATTGATGGCCTATGAAAGATCATAAGAATTTATGAATTTTGAATTAATTTTTGTATAGGCTGGAGTACAAATAAAAAAGTTGTAGCACATTAAAAGGAGTTTTTTCATTCATTTCTCCAAATGAGTTGATGTCATTAATATGAATAGCACTGATGCACCCGATGACTAGCCGTGATGCACTGAGTGAACTTGCATTAATTAAATATTTTAGTAGTAATATAATTATAATAAAAATCTTGTTAACCAAAAAAGACTGACACATTATTTATTTTTACATCAACTTTATTGTGTAAAATAATGTTTTTATTTTTATATATGCAATATTAGTGTCAAATGAAACATCATAAACAATTATAAACTTTGATGTATTTTTTTTTTTTTGTAAAAATTGGAGTATAAATAAACAAGCTATAATACCATAAAAAAGATTTGTTTCTCCTTTTCTTTCTCCAAATGAGCAGTGATGCATGTAGTGAATAACACTAATGAACCAAGTCAACTTATATGAATTAAATATTTTAGTAGTATTGATAATAATTTTATTATTAATTAATAGAATTTTTAACTTATATTTTCTATATAAATAACATATAATTTTTAATTTATATATATATGATATTGGTGTCATATGAAAGATCATAAAAAGTTATGATTTTTGATTTGTTTTTTGAAAAAATTGGATTATAAATATAAAAGTTATATCACATTAAAAGAGAGAGTTTTTTCTCCTTCCCTTCCACCAAATTAGCCTTGATACACGATTCCAAGGAGGAACAATACTGATTACCGGAATTAATGGATTGTTTTAGTAGTAGTTATAATATATAGTATTTGTATTATCCAATAGGAAGTTGACACATCATTAGTTTTTAACTCAAGTTTACTATATAAAACTATAGATGTTTTAGATAAATTATATGAGTCTTAATTGAATAAATAATATTCAAATCTAAATTAGGCCGGTCTCTTGAAAAGAAGAAAAACTTCTACTCCCCGTACTTTACAAGAAAAAAGAATAAAAAGTAAATTTCTTGTACTTTACAAAAAAATGAAATGTGAATTGATCAATTGAATGAATATATTAAATACATAAGAGATGAACAATAGTTTAAATGTAAAAAAGAAAATCTCCTCCTTGCGACCCCTTGTTTTGTATTGTTACTATACAAAATGTGCAATTATCTTATACCTAAAAGCACTACACTGTAGAGAGAAAATTCTTCTGTCTAAGCATTCTCTGCCTAAAATTCGAAAATGTAATTTCACTTTCCGCAAAGAAAAAAATCATCATCTTATACCTAAAAGCATTACATTGGAGAGAGAAAATTCTCTCGTCCAAGCATTCTCCGCTTATCCTATAACTAAAAGCACTGGAGAGAAAATTCTCCCGCCGAAACATTCTTTGCCTAAAATCGTAAAATGTAATTTCACTTTCCGCAAAAAAATAATCCTATATATATTATTATTATTATTACCTAAAAGCACTACACTGGAGAGAGAAAATTCTCCCGCCTAAGCATTGTCCGCCTAAAATCCTAAAAAGTAATTTCACTTTCCGCAAAAAAAAACATATACCTAAAAGCAATACACTGGAGAGAGAAAATTCTCCCGTCTAAGCCTAAAATCCTAAAATGTAATTTCACTTTCACTTATGAGGAATATAGATCATTCATCTGAATTGTACAATTGTACACCATTTGTGGTGATTATACTTGGAGCTCATACCATCAAGGCTCAAATGATTCATGGAGAAAATGTCGGTAAAAAGTTTATTATTCTTAGATTCACTTTAGTACCATTAGACATTAGACTATGTAGATTTTCAGCACGCACAATTTCTATTAATTGTTAGGTTTGCAATGGTCATTAATAAAAGTCACAGACAATCGTTGAAAAAAGTTGTCATCTTACTCTGACGCCCCTTCATCACTCACAAACATTTGTATGTGGCGGTGTGGAGAGTAACAAGTTAATGGGATTTGAGTTTGTAATGACGAAATTGGACAACCAACCAAATCAACATTGACTGTTGTTTACAAAGAAATATGTACTGTAGAGTAATTTATAATTTTCGTTATAGTGTGGTGGACTTACATGCACATCCATTTCATCGTGTGATGTTTTACATTTAGTTCTTAACATTTATTCAGAATTTATTTAATGTATTCAAATTATTCTAACACAATCAGGTTTTTTTAAATATTTTTAAATATATAATTATATCTAATTATATCAAATATATAATTAAATATTTATTTGTAAATATTTTTAAATATATAATTATTCATGGACATGCCTTAATTGAAGAAATCAAGGATTGTTGGGTTGATTTGTAAATGAGCATCATCAGGGACGAATCTAGAATTTATAGTTAACGATGTAAAATCGATGTAATTATTTTCCATAGCATATAATATGATAATTTAAAGTACAACTATTTAACATGACCCACAATTGAGAAATGGTTGCTTTTTAAAGGTAAAGTGTCTAATAGATGGACATGCATATGGTACTATTTGAGCAATGAACAATCAAATTCTTAATTAAAGTTTCTTTTTAGTTTTTAATAATTTGAGTGTTTAGAGTTCAAGAAAAGTGTTTGTAATTTTAAAATAGTACTCATCTATTTGTTGAATTAGAATTATTGTTATAAATCTGCTCAAATGTTATTTTTTCAATAAATAAAATTGGTTGGCGTTAATAAAATCATGCATCGTCAAATCTAATTACTTGAAATAGAAACTGCTATTTGGTTGAAAGAATCGCTCGGGAAATTTGACAGGATAGGCTCTTCGCTTGATTGGACAATTATACTTGATTGAGCTCAAGGGTATCACAATTCTTTGGTAGAGCATCTATTATAGTTCATGAGCTACTCCTAAGTTTGTGAACTCAACTTAGGGGCGGGATTTCAATCTTTATCAGACCCAAGCTCCATCAAGTTCAGAAACATCTCAAGAAGAAATTATCGGATTATCGGATGAGAACTTCTATATTGATCAGGATATCTTCCTGAAACCGTTTTAAGATTCCTAGAAGGAGTGCAAGGCTTTCACCCCTCATTAGTGGTTATCTTTCATTAGCATTTGTACTTTCCTTTGAGTTGTAATAAAATTTGCTTTTCTTAAAAAAATGGGAGGAACAAAAAACCAAAAATGAGGCTCACAAAAGAACCAACTACTCTCGCTAATTATAAAGATATTACTTATTTTTGCAATATGTGTATATATTATGTGTATTAATGTTAGAATCTTTTAAAGTTTCGTGAGGCTACACAACAAAATGTACTGCGAAACTTTCCCTTTGAAAGATATCAGTGGACTTGGGATCGGGGACAGTGAACTGAGGCTTGGGTGGAGGACAAGCTTGACAGAATCCTTGTCAATGATGATTGGTGGAATTTTTTTAATGTTGTGTATGCCATGTCAGTAGAAGCCCCGGCTAGTGATCACATGGCACCGTATGTAACACTCTGGCACACGGATAACATTCACAGAAGGAGGCAATTGGTTTACCGAAGAAGAATGTCGGGTTATCATGGGATATAGTTTGCGAGCAGCACGTTCCTTTTCTACAAGGGAAAGGATCTCCTTTTGTGGGAAGGAACTCCAAAGATGGGATTGCAGGGATAAGAGGGGCTTTAGGGCCCAGATTGATGCTCTGAAGCGAAGACTTAAATGGTTACGAGAGATGATTGATACGAGAAGTTCTTTGGAATTTTTACACGCCCGATCTTCACTGATCACATTGTTGGAAAAGGAGGAGATACAAATTCTAAATATTTTCATAACGAGGTTATGCAAAGGCGTCGGAGAAATAAAAATCCTAGGTTTGACCGACTTGAATGGCAACTGGATTACTGATAAATCCGGAATGGAGGGGATAGCTTCGAGCTACTTTGAGCAGGTATATTTGGTTAGTAGGACAGCCGCATGGCAGGAGGATTTGGAAGGTTTATTTGATTTTTCTAGCGTATCTCCGGAGTAGAATAGTAAGTTGATTAGGTCGATTAAACCGGAGGAAGTAAAAGCCGCAGTGTTTGGGATGCATCCTGACAAGGCACCGAGAGTGGATGGTATGAATCCTGTATTTTTTCAAGCTTATTGGGATATTGTTGGACCAGATATTACTAGGTTATGCTCACAATTTTTTATTCTGATAGTTTTCCCATGAGCTTAATGTTACTAATGTTGTTTTAATCCCAAAAAAGGACAAACTGGTGAATATGGGGGACTGGAGATCAATTGCGCTGCGCAATGTTGTTTATAAATTTTTTCAAAAGTTCTGGCCAATCGTTTGAAGGTTATTTTGGATTCCCTGGTTAGAGAAAATCAGAGTGCATTTATACCGGGTAGATACTTGTAGATAATATTATGGTGGCCTTTGAAACTCAACGTCTCTCTAAAGCAAAAGAGGTATGAAAAAAAAAGGTTTTGTTGCATTAAAGTTTGACATGATGTTATGAATATTTTATGGTGTCCAATCTAATTAAATATTTTTGTATTTATGTAGTCATTAGTTAAACGTGTAATATGAGCCACAAATGTATATCAGCCCATTAACTTCTTTGTAATCCATAAGTTAGCCAATTTCTCCTATAAAAGGAGGCTAACTTGTGGAAACCCTAAGAATTGCGAGGCTTCGAGAGTTAGAGGCTTCGAGTAGGGGTGGACTCGGGTCCGGGCCGGGTCCGGGTCGGGCCTAGGCCCGGGCGGGCCGGCGGGTCAGAAATGGTGGACCCGGGACCGGCCCGGGTAACCACCGAGTCCGGTCCGGGTCCGGGCCGGGCCCATTATAATTTTTTTTTTGTTTTCCTCTTCCTAATTAACCCCCCTCCCACCCCCAACCCCCAAACCACCCCAAATGGCCCAAAATACCCAGCCCAACCCAAAAAATTTTAAAAAAATTGAAAAAAAATTGTTTTTGGCCCGAACCGGGCCCGGGCCCGCCCGGGTCGGGCCTTGTTTTGGGTGACCCGAGCCCGGACCGGAAAACCCACGGGCCGGGCCTACCCGGTCCGGTCACTGACCGGAAGTACCCGGACCGGTCACTGACCGGGCCACCGGGTCGGGTCGGGCCGGAACAGTACCGGTCCCGGGCCGGTTCCGGCTCGGGCCATCCGGCCCGAGTCCAAAGCTAGCTTCGAGTGTTAGAGGCGAAATAGAGAGTAGAGTTTGCCGCTGCTCTCCTTCTCGAGGGAGGGCAGCGGCCACGTTCACGGTATACCAGATTCGGTTTTCATCTTCTCGATATCTTTCTATGTGCTTCATCTTTATCTGCTATGGTTGTTTGATTGTTAAAGAACGGGGTCTATCAATTGGTATCAGAGCCGAGTCGTGAAACAGGTTGAATCTATCTGCGTTTTTCGAATCTAACGAAGAACTGCTCTGCTTTTCTTCTGTTTTACTTTATTTCGAGATTAGCCTTTGTAATCTTGTTTGTGATCGGAAAACCGTAAATGTTATATTGTTGGAATCGCCATTTCATAACGATCCAGCAACATATCTTCTTTTTCGATTTCTGCAATTTTTCATTCTCGAAGATCTCTACATTAGGATCTCGAAATCCTTGTTTCTCGAGATTACAGAAAAGTTTTTTATTCGAAACTGATACAGGAAGAATATCGAAATTCATGGCTATTCAGAACAGTTTTCAGATTTTCAAAATTCGAAATTTTCATTTTGCAGGATCTCGACGTTCATACCTCAAGATTGTGATCGTGAGGTTTAAACCTCGAGATTGTGATCGCGAGGTTTAAACCTTAAGATTGTGATCTCGAGGTTTAAACCTCGAGATTGTGATCTCGAGATTTAAACCTCGAGATTAGGATTTCAACTTTCGGAATGTTGAAAGTAATGTCTTAAAATATGGACACAGTTAGTTTTGTTGCTTATCTTTGAACATGTGTGAATATTACAAATAAAAACAGGATTAAGCTGTCATTTAGAATATGTCAAACGGGATTACTGTTATAAAAGGATTGGATTGGATGTGATGGAATTCAAGCAAATCAATCTGAGACTATAGGATTACCTTTTCCAGAAAATCTAGAAGAAGGGTTCTAAGCTTCTGACAAGTGCGAATCTTGTTTGGGTTCGTCCCACGATATGATAGACTCAACCAATAGCACAAGTGCTCCTGCTATTAGAATAAGAACTAAAAGTAACTAGAAAGTTCAGGCAAACAAACAATAATAAGAATAAAAAGTTATACTACCTCCGTCCCGCTATGATTGTCCCGTTTTATTTTGTCGATTCGTCCCACTAAAATTGTCTCATACTAAATTTGGTAAAGTTTGTGTAGCTCTAAATCATTGTTACTTTATTATTAGTTTATCAATTCAATATCAACCACATAAACCGTTTTTTATTGATTTGCGTGTCACCCCTCTTGTCACATTGTTAGCGGGACGGAGTGAGTAGTTTTTTCCAGTCACTGGTCACGGTTTGTCCAGCCCCACCAAAGTTATTGGGAGGATCTCTCCTCCTCCCCGTTCATCCTCTGCATCACATAAATCCCTCATCCTACAAGTTTTTTGGATCTTCTCCGGTCGAGAAACACACACTCCCGGGAACCTCGCGTCACCCCCATTTGGGTCTGTTTCCTGGATAAGCCTCTTGTTCTCTTCCTCCTTAATGGTAACTTTACTATAATTCTGGACAAGGACTCCATGGGAAAGGACTGAACTAAAAACAGTGAAGCACAAATAAGGTGTTAGAACATTGTTTAATTGTGTTCAAATTACTTGTAATTATTTTTGATTAATTAGTCTAGTATTAGCAGGCTTTTAGTTGAGAGAGAAGTGAGCTTAATTAATTAATAGCCCATGTGTGCCTACTTTTCTAATTGTAATAGGATGTTCGAATTCTCTCGTATAGATATAGGTAGAGGGGTTCGAAACATGTCTAAGTCTCTACACAATGTATTCCGCACATATCATTCTGGTAGATCGAGCATCACTTTAGTTTTTCTCTCTCAACAAGTCATACAAATATCATGTATTCTTGTCATATCCTTATGAATATATGATATTGATTGTTGATTGATTCTTCTTCTACATCAATTCTTCATATTATTATTTAGAAGTTATTCGACTGTTGATCTGAGAATTAATAATTGGTATCATAGCATCGACGTAATTTTGTTCGTTCGTATATCTGAGATTCTTTTAAGGAATTAATTTGATCAAAATCACAAGTTTTGGTTGAATTATTTCTGGATTTGTTCTTGGTATTCTACGTATAATTGTTACGACGGCTGAAGAATAGAGATAAAAGATCACGGTCAGAACCCTATGTGTTCAAGTTACGTACTTCGCCCTACCGAAATCCTTAATTTCGGTCGTTCTCAGAAGATTTCGAGCATCATATTCCAGTCAGAAGAAGATTTCGAGCCTCCTAAGAATTTCGGACACCCGAGATCATATTTCACACGCTTAGCCAAGATCCTTAATTTCGAAACACGCCCGAGATCTCCAGTTTTTAAGTTTAGCCGAAATCTACAACTTCGAAGATCTCCCGAGATCTTGATTTCATCACTGTCCCGAATTCAAGAATTCGAGCAGGCCCGAGATATAAATCAGTTGAATCGAGATCAGCAATTTCAGAGCAAGCCCGAGATCACATCATCCGAAAACTAACACCTCAGCAGCACCAAATTCTTACTTTTCCCATAACAGCTCTCGCCCACGATCACCAACAATCCATCTTTTACAATGGAAGCTTATACTATATGGGCAGTGATTCAAGGCCTCCGATTCTGAGGAGATGCTCTAAGTGACCTACACATCACGTGGGATTCCAGTTATGGGCAGCATACACCAAATACAAAATCATTATTATAATAACAACAATAATGACAACAAAAAGAACACTGTAGATATAATAAATAATAAACCAGCACTACATTGCATAAAAAGTGAAAATGACTTTTTCATTTAATTTTTTCTATAACACATGGAAACTCTCGAGGTGTGTGTTTGCATTAAACTATAAAGGAATTCTCCGGAAATTCACAATCACTTTTTCTTTTACAAAAAGATTAAATTTCTTGTTTAACATTTCCCGATGACATCCACGTTTTCACGGAAGAATTTTTTGCGTTGGACTATTAATTAGTTTTTGCAACACAAAATGATATTTAATTTTCATTTTATTATCCAACGAAACAACTTTAAAAAGTATATAAATGTCATTAATGGATATTCTAGGCACAAAGTTTTCCTGATAATACTGCAAAATTAAAGCTTATGCATATTATAGAGAGTTTTCCAGATACTCACATTTACATACAGAGCTTAAGCAGGAAAAGGTAATTGCTTTAATTTTCCAATGCATATAATTTTTGGCATTCCATGTCATGCAAATGACAGCAGGCAAGGAGAAGCTCTCTGGTTTCTGAACTTGGTGGCATTGTGGCAAAAGAGAGAGTCATGCTTGCTGAATTTGAATTTGTTAATGGCTCAAGTAGTAAATATGCAGGTGATGTCACAAATTTGGCTGCATAAAATATCTCTGTCCTGCTAGTCTTCACGGCTGGTCACATCACATTTCACCAAATTTTGGTTTAAGATTTTCTAAAAACAAATACTATCGTAAATCTTTTCATTACATATATCTCAAAAAGCTACTTAGTATATAAAAAGGAGTTAATGCAAAACCACAATTTTGAAAATGTTGAAAGCAATGTCTTAAAATATGTGTGTGAATAAGAACAAGATTAAGCTGTCATTTAGAATGTGCCAAATGGGGTAACTGTTGTACAAGGACTGGATTGAATGTGATGGAATTAACCTGAGACTATAAGAATTACCTTTTCAAGAAAATCTAGAAGAAGGGTTCTAAGCTTCTGACAACTGCAAATCTTGCTTTGACTCTTCCAAAACCTTCAATTCACCCAGACCAACCCAAAAAAGAAGCCGTTCAGAGCCTAAACCCGTGAAAAACTAGAGACGGAAAGATGAGATGGGAAGAAAATGAGAGAGGAAGATAATAGTGTGCAGGGCTGGAGACAGAATTCCATGGCTCAGACTTCAAATTAAAAATAATTAAGAAATAAAAGTACCACTATTTTGCAGATGGAAGCATTATCTTGCATAAGGCCGCAAATAATCCATTGAAGACGAGAGAGAAGGTCGAGGGAGGGGAGAAATCAAACTGCTCCTGAAGACCTGAATGTATTAATTACCCTATCACATAAATGTATTACCACACCGGTACGTTATGGGAATTCAAAGAGTTTTAAGTTGAGCCCTAAACGTTATCTAGAACATCTAATTAAGTAATCCTGATCAATATGTATAATGATATTTGTGAAGAAAAGCTAGGCCTGATTCTTTAATTTAGAAAAAAAAATCTCTACATTATACAATCTGGCCTTAGCTTTTCTTCACAAATCTTACTTGTACCATATTATTCATAACATTTTTTTTTATATCAAATAAAATTTGCTGGGATTAATAATACCGCCCAAAATAAAGACTTAATGGTAAACTAATGTGAGATTTAAATATGGTAATGCATCCACCAAGCATTAATCATCAAAAAGTGCCAACAACGTGGTTTTAAAAAAGTACTCCACAACAAAGAAAGAAAAAACGGGTCCCATCTATATAGCAAATTTTATAATTTTTTATTATCTTTTCATATGGCATCAATATTGAATATATAAAAATAAAAAACAGTTAAACCATTTAAAAACATCTATTTTTTAAAGTGCTATAATTTTTTGTTTGTACTCTAATTGTTACAAAAAAAATCAAAACTCATAACTTTTACGGAGTAGTATCTTTCATACGACACCGATGTTCAAAACATAAATATAAAATAATAATTTAACACTTTAAAATCATTTTTTTAAATGCTACAACTTTTTATTTATACTCCGATTGTTACAAATAGTATATCAAAATTCATGACTTTTTATTATCTTTTATATGACACCAATATTGATTTTATAAAAAAAAAATATTTTAACCCTTTAAAAACATCCGCTTTTAAAGTGCTATAATTTTTTTGATTTTACTCCGATCGTTACAAAACATATATCAAAATTTATAATTTTTTCTCTTTCACATGATATCAATCTTAAATATTGGTGTCATATGAGAAACTTAAATAAAAAGTTATGAATCTTGATATATATTTTGTAACCATGAGAATACAAATTAAAAAGTCCTCCGACTATTATGTCATTGACACTTTTGGTACTCGACTTTGATTTTTTCCATTTTTAGTCCTCGACTATTGCGCTAGAGACACTTTTGGTACCCGTGTTTGAAAATTTTCATATTTAGTCTTTCAATTTTCATAAAAATGACACTTTTGGTTCTTCAACTATTATAATAGTGACATTTTTAGTCCTCTATTTATTGTGTCTAAAAATTACAATAGTCAGGGGACTAAATGTGGGAAATCTTGAAGTCGGGGACTAAAAGTATCTCTCGCACAATAGTCCAGAACTAAAAATAAAAAAATTAGAAGTCTAGTACCAAAAGTGTCACTTACATAATAGTTGGGGGACCGAACGTGGCATAAACTCATTTTGCTCAAACACTTAACTTTTGATTTTACACTGTACTGTGTTCGTGATAATCAAAATAAGTACGGTTGTAATAACTTTTCTGACTGAATTGCCTAAAATTCAGTACCATTATACTATGCAGTACTACTATTATAAATAAATTATAGATACCAACAATCAGAGGTGAAGCCTGGGCAAATAAATATCATTCTCCTTCCCTTTTTTCAAATAAGTTGGCGTGATTAAAGTGAATAACAGTGATGCACCAAGTAAATATTAGTGAAGCACCCAGTGAGCTTTAATTAATTGAATGTTTTGGTTTTAGTGATAATAGAATTTTTATCAACTAATAAGAAACTGACATATTACTGGTTTATAACTCAGTTTTATTATATAAAATACTCCCTCCGTCTCTTATAACTTTGCCAACTTTCCTTTTTTGGTTGTCCCAAATACTTTGCCACTTTCCCTTTTAATCAATCAATTTGTGGCTCCCGTTATTTCCCTCTCCCCTGCACAAATTTCTACCACACAGTTTTTACTTTATTATATTATTTTACGTGCCGGTCAAACATGACAAACCTTTAAGGGACGGAGAGAGTAATATGTAGTAGTATTTTTATTTTATATATGCAATATTGATGGCCTATGAAAGATCATAAGAATTTATGAATTTTGAATTAATTTTTGTATAGGCTGGAGTACAAATAAAAAAGTTGTAGCACATTAAAAGGAGTTTTTTCATTCATTTCTCCAAATGAGTTGATGTCATTAATATGAATAGCACTGATGCACCCGATGACTAGCCGTGATGCACTGAGTGAACTTGCATTAATTAAATATTTTAGTAGTAATATAATTATAATAAAAATCTTGTTAACCAAAAAAGACTGACACATTATTTATTTTTACATCAACTTTATTGTGTAAAATAATGTTTTTATTTTTATATATGCAATATTAGTGTCAAATGAAACATCATAAACAATTATAAACTTTGATGTATTTTTTTTTTTTGTAAAAATTGGAGTATAAATAAACAAGCTATAATACCATAAAAAAGATTTGTTTCTCCTTTTCTTTCTCCAAATGAGCAGTGATGCATGTAGTGAATAACACTAATGAACCAAGTCAACTTATATGAATTAAATATTTTAGTAGTATTGATAATAATTTTATTATTAATTAATAGAATTTTTAACTTATATTTTCTATATAAATAACATATAATTTTTAATTTATATATATATGATATTGGTGTCATATGAAAGATCATAAAAAGTTATGATTTTTGATTTGTTTTTTGAAAAAATTGGATTATAAATATAAAAGTTATATCACATTAAAAGAGAGAGTTTTTTCTCCTTCCCTTCCACCAAATTAGCCTTGATACACGATTCCAAGGAGGAACAATACTGATTACCGGAATTAATGGATTGTTTTAGTAGTAGTTATAATATATAGTATTTGTATTATCCAATAGGAAGTTGACACATCATTAGTTTTTAACTCAAGTTTACTATATAAAACTATAGATGTTTTAGATAAATTATATGAGTCTTAATTGAATAAATAATATTCAAATCTAAATTAGGCCGGTCTCTTGAAAAGAAGAAAAACTTCTACTCCCCGTACTTTACAAGAAAAAAGAATAAAAAGTAAATTTCTTGTACTTTACAAAAAAATGAAATGTGAATTGATCAATTGAATGAATATATTAAATACATAAGAGATGAACAATAGTTTAAATGTAAAAAAGAAAATCTCCTCCTTGCGACCCCTTGTTTTGTATTGTTACTATACAAAATGTGCAATTATCTTATACCTAAAAGCACTACACTGTAGAGAGAAAATTCTTCTGTCTAAGCATTCTCTGCCTAAAATTCGAAAATGTAATTTCACTTTCCGCAAAGAAAAAAATCATCATCTTATACCTAAAAGCATTACATTGGAGAGAGAAAATTCTCTCGTCCAAGCATTCTCCGCTTATCCTATAACTAAAAGCACTGGAGAGAAAATTCTCCCGCCGAAACATTCTTTGCCTAAAATCGTAAAATGTAATTTCACTTTCCGCAAAAAAATAATCCTATATATATTATTATTATTATTACCTAAAAGCACTACACTGGAGAGAGAAAATTCTCCCGCCTAAGCATTGTCCGCCTAAAATCCTAAAAAGTAATTTCACTTTCCGCAAAAAAAAACATATACCTAAAAGCAATACACTGGAGAGAGAAAATTCTCCCGTCTAAGCCTAAAATCCTAAAATGTAATTTCACTTTCACTTATGAGGAATATAGATCATTCATCTGAATTGTACAATTGTACACCATTTGTGGTGATTATACTTGGAGCTCATACCATCAAGGCTCAAATGATTCATGGAGAAAATGTCGGTAAAAAGTTTATTATTCTTAGATTCACTTTAGTACCATTAGACATTAGACTATGTAGATTTTCAGCACGCACAATTTCTATTAATTGTTAGGTTTGCAATGGTCATTAATAAAAGTCACAGACAATCGTTGAAAAAAGTTGTCATCTTACTCTGACGCCCCTTCATCACTCACAAACATTTGTATGTGGCGGTGTGGAGAGTAACAAGTTAATGGGATTTGAGTTTGTAATGACGAAATTGGACAACCAACCAAATCAACATTGACTGTTGTTTACAAAGAAATATGTACTGTAGAGTAATTTATAATTTTCGTTATAGTGTGGTGGACTTACATGCACATCCATTTCATCGTGTGATGTTTTACATTTAGTTCTTAACATTTATTCAGAATTTATTTAATGTATTCAAATTATTCTAACACAATCAGGTTTTTTTAAATATTTTTAAATATATAATTATATCTAATTATATCAAATATATAATTAAATATTTATTTGTAAATATTTTTAAATATATAATTATTCATGGACATGCCTTAATTGAAGAAATCAAGGATTGTTGGGTTGATTTGTAAATGAGCATCATCAGGGACGAATCTAGAATTTATAGTTAACGATGTAAAATCGATGTAATTATTTTCCATAGCATATAATATGATAATTTAAAGTACAACTATTTAACATGACCCACAATTGAGAAATGGTTGCTTTTTAAAGGTAAAGTGTCTAATAGATAGACATGCATATGGTACTATTTGAGCAATGAACAATCAAATTCTTAATTAAAGTTTCTTTTTAGTTTTTAATAATTTGAGTGTTTAGAGTTCAAGAAAAGTGTTTGTAATTTTAAAATAGTACTCATCTATTTGTTGAATTAGAATTATTGTTATAAATCTGCTCAAATGTTATTTTTTCAATAAATAAAATTGGTTGGCGTTAATAAAATCATGCATCGTCAAATCTAATTACTTGAAATAGAAACTGCTATTTGGTTGAAAGAATCGCTCGGGAAATTTGACAGGATAGGCTCTTCGCTTGATTGGACAATTATACTTGATTGAGCTCAAGGGTATCACAATTCTTTGGTAGAGCATCTATTATAGTTCATGAGCTACTCCTAAGTTTGTGAACTCAACTTAGGGGCGGGATTTCAATCTTTATCAGACCCAAGCTCCATCAAGTTCAGAAACATCTCAAGAAGAAATTATCGGATTATCGGATGAGAACTTCTATATTGATCAGGATATCTTCCTGAAACCGTTTTAAGATTCCTAGAAGGAGTGCAAGGCTTTCACCCCTCATTAGTGGTTATCTTTCATTAGCATTTGTACTTTCCTTTGAGTTGTAATAAAATTTGCTTTTCTTAAAAAAATGGGAGGAACAAAAAACCAAAAATGAGGCTCACAAAAGAACCAACTACTCTCGCTAATTATAAAGATATTACTTATTTTTGCAATATGTGTATATATTATGTGTATTAATGTTAGAATCTTTTAAAGTTTCGTGAGGCTACACAACAAAATGTACTGCGAAACTTTCCCTTTGAAAGATATCAGTGGACTTGGGATCGGGGACAGTGAACTGAGGCTTGGGTGGAGGACAAGCTTGACAGAATCCTTGTCAATGATGATTGGTGGAATTTTTTTAATGTTGTGTATGCCATGTCAGTAGAAGCCCCGGCTAGTGATCACATGGCACCGTATGTAACACTCTGGCACACGGATAACATTCACAGAAGGAGGCAATTGGTTTACCGAAGAAGAATGTCGGGTTATCATGGGATATAGTTTGCGAGCAGCACGTTCCTTTTCTACAAGGGAAAGGATCTCCTTTTGTGGGAAGGAACTCCAAAGATGGGATTGCAGGGATAAGAGGGGCTTTAGGGCCCAGATTGATGCTCTGAAGCGAAGACTTAAATGGTTACGAGAGATGATTGATACGAGAAGTTCTTTGGAATTTTTACACGCCCGATCTTCACTGATCACATTGTTGGAAAAGGAGGAGATACAAATTCTAAATATTTTCATAACGAGGTTATGCAAAGGCGTCGGAGAAATAAAAATCCTAGGTTTGACCGACTTGAATGGCAACTGGATTACTGATAAATCCGGAATGGAGGGGATAGCTTCGAGCTACTTTGAGCAGGTATATTTGGTTAGTAGGACAGCCGCATGGCAGGAGGATTTGGAAGGTTTATTTGATTTTTCTAGCGTATCTCCGGAGTAGAATAGTAAGTTGATTAGGTCGATTAAACCGGAGGAAGTAAAAGCCGCAGTGTTTGGGATGCATCCTGACAAGGCACCGAGAGTGGATGGTATGAATCCTGTATTTTTTCAAGCTTATTGGGATATTGTTGGACCAGATATTACTAGGTTATGCTCACAATTTTTTATTCTGATAGTTTTCCCATGAGCTTAATGTTACTAATGTTGTTTTAATCCCAAAAAAGGACAAACTGGTGAATATGGGGGACTGGAGATCAATTGCGCTGCGCAATGTTGTTTATAAATTTTTTCAAAAGTTCTGGCCAATCGTTTGAAGGTTATTTTGGATTCCCTGGTTAGAGAAAATCAGAGTGCATTTATACCGGGTAGATACTTGTAGATAATATTATGGTGGCCTTTGAAACTCAACGTCTCTCTAAAGCAAAAGAGGTATGAAAAAAAAAGGTTTTGTTGCATTAAAGTTTGACATGATGTTATGAATATTTTATGGTGTCCAATCTAATTAAATATTTTTGTATTTATGTAGTCATTAGTTAAACGTGTAATATGAGCCACAAATGTATATCAGCCCATTAACTTCTTTGTAATCCATAAGTTAGCCAATTTCTCCTATAAAAGGAGGCTAACTTGTGGAAACCCTAAGAATTGCGAGGCTTCGAGAGTTAGAGGCTTCGAGTAGGGGTGGACTCGGGTCCGGGCCGGGTCCGGGTCGGGCCTAGGCCCGGGCGGGCCGGCGGGTCAGAAATGGTGGACCCGGGACCGGCCCGGGTAACCACCGAGTCCGGTCCGGGTCCGGGTCCGGGCCGGGCCCATTATAATTTTTTTTTTGTTTTCCTCTTCCTAATTAACCCCCCTCCCACCCCCAACCCCCAAACCACCCCAAATGGCCCAAAATACCCAGCCCAACCCAAAAAATTTTAAAAAAATTGAAAAAAAAATTGTTTTTGGCCCGAACCGGGCCCGGGCCCGCCCGGGTCGGGCCTTGTTTTGGGTGACCCGAGCCTGGACCGGAAAACCCACGGGCCGGGCCTACCCGGTCCGGTCACTGACCGGAAGTACCCGGACCGGTCACTGACCGGGCCACCGGGTCGGGTCGGGCCGGAACAGTACCGGTCCCGGGCCGGTTCCGGCTCGGGCCATCCGGCCCGAGTCCAAAGCTAGCTTCGAGTGTTAGAGGCGAAATAGAGAGTAGAGTTTGCCGCTGCTCTCCTTCTCGAGGGAGGGCAGCGGCCACGTTCACGGTATACCAGATTCGGTTTTCATCTTCTCGATATCTTTCTATGTGCTTCATCTTTATCTGCTATGGTTGTTTGATTGTTAAAGAACGGGGTCTATCAATTGGTATCAGAGCCGAGTCATCGTTACAAAACATATATCAAAATTTATAATTTTTTCTCTATCACATGATATCAATCTTAAATATTGGTGTCATATGAGAAACTTAAATAAAAAGTTATGAATCTTGATATATATTTTGTAACCATGAGAATACAAATTAAAAAGTCCTCCGACTATTATGTCATTGACACTTTTGGTACTCGACTTTGATTTTTTCCATTTTTAGTCCTTGACTATTGCGCTAGAGACACTTTTGGTACCCGTGTTTGAAAATTTTCATATTTAGTCTTTCAACTTTCATAAAAATGACACTTTTGGTTCTTCAACTATTATAATAGTGACATTTTTAGTCCTCTATTTATTGTGTCTAAAAATTACAATAGTCAGGGGACTAAATGTGGGAAATCTTGAAGTCGGGGACTAAAAGTATCTCTCGCACAATAGTCCAGAACTAAAAATAAAAAAATTAGAAGTCTAGTACCAAAAGTGTCACTTACATAATAGTTGGGGGACCGAACGTGGCATAAACTCATTTTGCTCAAACACTTAACTTTTGATTTTACACTGTACTGTGTTCGTGATAATCAAAATAAGTACGGTTGTAATAACTTTTCTGACTGAATTGCCTAAAATTACCGTAAAAGATCATTTTAACTATTTTTCACATATTTTTTTATTACTGCATTAATAAATATATTTTATTTTTTTATAGTTAGGCAGATACAACCACTTCAACCAAAACTTCATCAATTTCACCAAAATCAACCGATTCAGCCTATTTTTGTGTTACCGTACATGCTCTCTCAACAGGAACAATATATCACAGTTTTATTTTTAATCTACTAAAAATAAGACACAATTTAATTTTGATTGCTTAGTATATTAGAATTTTATAATTTTTTCTATATTTCATTACGATAGTCATTATATTTATTATTAGATCATCAATGGTGTTGCATATGATATGACATTCATTTTGGAACTTTCTCAATATGAATGCCATTAACTTATTTAATAAGTTTAGGGGTTGTTTGATGACCTCTATTTTCAGCTTATTAGCCTTTTCAGGCGTACTAACAGTAAGCGGTAATATTCAATACTTTTGTTTATATTTGAAATTAGAAGTGATCTCAGTTTTCAAATAAAGATGACCAAGAGAGACCGCTGATGGGCCCGAACGAACTCAAATTATCAAATAAAGGTCATTGAGAGCGATGATCGAGGGGGCGATATAAAAACTCAGTGATCAAATAAAGATGACCAGGAGATATGACCGGGGGGCGATAAGAAGTCCCAATAATCAATAATTTCCTTTTTCAAATCGTATGTAACTCCAGAGTGATTCTATTTCCTTCTTTCTTTAACTCTATTTTTTATATAGTACTACCTCCGTCCTCCTAATATTGGGGTGGAAGAGAATGGTGTGGTTTTTAAGAAAAGTATAATTATATGGTTGATAATGAGTTGATATGGTGTGAATAAAGTAAGAATGAATTAGAGCCACACAAATGTTATCAAATATAGTATGAGACAATAATATAGGGACATCCAAAAATGAAAAAATGGGACAATAATAGGGGACGAAGGGAGTAACAATGTCATTTTTATGGTACTAACATTTGATATTGACAATTGTGACATTTTTGTTGCATTGTTTTGTAAATTTTCATGGCATTGATATTGTTTATAATAATGTCACTTCTTATGCAACCTGACTTGACTTAGCTCCCGTCCGTGTCATGACTTGACGTGTCATTGATTTTTGAATCATAAAATAGACTTATCTATGATATGGTGAATTAATATAATAATTTATCATTAAGTAAACTCTTATGCTACCATAAATATCTCACATTTTTGGAGACATTATAACGTTATGACTTCAACAAAAAATGAGGCGTGGTGTCGTTCTTCACATTGTAAAGTCAATGAATTGAAAAGCTTCTCAGCTTTGATGCTCAAATTAGGAAATGAAAATATTGAGAATGTCATTATGGAGATGTCTTCATTTATATACCTGATGATATATTTATTACCACTCCACATGTCCCTCTTACTCAAAGTGTACCCAAATTGTTGCTAGCATGTATCCATCATTTCTGGATAATATGATTGATCTATTTAGATTTTGCATGTTTCACCGATTTCTTTGTCTCGTGCAACGCATGGGTTAAAGACTAGTACATATATTTATCTCTACATCTCTACAAGACTATAAGAGTGAATATTGTTAAGGGTATAACGGTCATACAAAATGTGTTGGTCTCTTGCTGCATAAGGTCATTGTACATTGTGTATGGGGTTTTGTACTTTTTAACTTAGTATTATAGCTTGTGTTTTAACGGAAAAAACATTTCCATTAGATGGTCCCCTTCTAATAAGCCTTCACTTTCGCTTATTTCCGTCCCAGCTGTATCCTTTGATTCCTTTCGCCTCCTCTTCTCTTGTCAAGCACCTCAACATTTTTGATACTCCACAGTTATGGCGAGCAGACACCTATTTGAATTCTCAATGGCTATGGCTTGCAATTTGTAAATACTTCACACTATTCGCATAAGATGTTCGTCGATTTCACACTTGTAAATCGAAAAAGAAGTGACTACAGTTTATCACTTTATCTACAGTTTAAAATATGGTGGATTGCATTTCTTCCGCTCAGAGGGAAAGTCGGCACTACTCACTGGCGTTTGACACATTGTCTCCATTCGTCTTCTCCCTGCAATTAGGTTATTCAGTTTTTTATTTTAATGATATCGATGATTGCATTTGAAGCTCTCATTGATTGTGAAATTAAAGATATAATGGGTCCGGGCCTGGCCCATTATAATTTTTTTTTTGTTTTCCTCTTCCTAATTAACCCCCCTCCCACCCCCAACCCCCAAACCACCCCAAATGGCCCAAAATACCCAGCCCAACCCAAAAATTTTAAAAAAATTGAAAAACAAAATTGTTTTTGGCCCGAACCGGGCCCGGGCCCGGCCGGGTCGGGCCTTGTTTTGGGTGACCCGAGCCCGGACCGGAAAACCCACGGGCCGGGCCTACCCGGACCGGTCACTGACCGGGCCACCGGGTCGGGCCGGGCCGGAACAGTACCGGTCCCGGGCCAGTTCCGGCTCGGGCCATCCGGCCCGAGTCCAAAGCTAGCTTCGAGTGTTAGAGGCGAAATAGAGAGTAGGGTTTGCCGCTGCTCTCCTTCTCGAGGGAGGGCAGCGGCCACGTTCACGGTATACCAGATTCGGTTTTCATCTTCTCGATATCTTTCTATGTGCTTCATCTTTATCTGCTATGGTTGTTTGATTGTTAAAGAACGGGGTCTATCAATTGGTATCAGAGCCGAGTCGTGAAACAGGTTGAATCTATCTGCGTTTTTCGAATCTAACGAAGAACTGCTCTGCTTTTCTTCTGTTTTACTTTATTTTGAGATTAGCCTTTGTAATCTTGTTTGTGATCGGAAAACCGTAAATGTTATAGTGTTGGAATCGCCATTTCATAACGATCCAGCAACATATCTTCTTTTTCGATTTCTGCAATTTTTCATTCTCGAAGATCTCTACATTAGGATCTCGAAATCCTTGTTTCTCGAGATTACAGAAAAGTTTTTTATTCGAAACTGATACAGGAAGAATATCGAACTTCATGGCTATTCAGAACAGTTTTCAGATTTTCAAAATTCGAAATTTTCATTTTGCAGGATCTCGACGTTCATACCTCGAGATTGTGATCGTGAGGTTTATACCTCGAGATTGTGATCACGAGGTTTAAACCTCAAGATTGTGATCTCGAGGTTTAAACCTCGAGATTGTGATCTCGAGATTTAAACCTCGAGATTAGGATTTCAACTTTCGAGGTATTGCCTTAGAATTTTCCTTAATCCCACCTGTTTTCGATATTCAACATCGAGACATATGTTTTCGATAATCAACATCGATATTCACAATAATTAAACAATAGTAAAATACAAATATACCAGGCATAAATTAGAGCAGGTCAGATCCGGACTTGAACATGTTAACTAGAAAAGAAAATCTAGGTCCATGTGAAAACATATGTAATCTAAATTCTATGTTCTAACACAAGTTTGCATAATATGCTTACATGCATTATCAGGTAATTGTAATCAATGCTGTTAATCTAAATACATCTGCCACAAAAGAACCAATATATGTTGCATAAATAATTTCATAACCGAATGGCTAAAAACAGAATGAACCCCAAAAATTTGTCCACCTGAATGAGCCATAACATCACCGGAAATGGCCCAAATTTTGTTATGTCTGGGGAAGGAGAGGCAAGCCTAAGACATATGCATGAGCCAATCCCAATCTTATCATCATGGACAGTAGACGAATGTAAGGATGAAACTGACCAAAAATAGCCCAAACTAACTAAAACCTGTCAAATGATTCTTTATGAAGCTAAAAGAAAAGAAAAAAGCAAAACCAAGCTGGAACCTATTCTTAATGATTTTCTCCACGAAGAAACTAAAAAACCAACTAAACCCTTTCCTTCATGTTTATACAAGTATTCCAAAGACAAAATTGAACAAACAATGTGATGGTGTACTTCTAGGCCACATCAATTTGTTTTGGGAAGGAAGATAAACTAAACAGTTTAATCGAATGGTTTTTTTCTTTCCAAGGAAAACCTTAAAACCCAGCTAAAACCAATCTTTGATACTCCCTCCGTCTTTTAAAACTTTGCCAAGTTTGACCGGCACAAAGATTAATAAAGTAAAAATTGTGTGTTTGAGGTTTGTGCAGAGGTGAGAGATTTAACAGGAACCACAAATTCTTTACTTAAAAGGGAAAGTGATAAAGTTAATAAGAATCCATCACCATCTATTGACCAACTACAAGTGACCTACACATCACATGCGATTCCAGGTATGGGCAACATACACCAAATACAAAATTATTATAATAATAATAACAATAATAATGACAACACAAGCAGCAGTGTAGATATAATAAATAAGAAACTAACACTACATTGCATATAAAGTGAAAATGATTTTTTCATTTATTTTTTTCTGGAATGCATGGAAACTCTCGGGGTGTGTGTTTGCATTCAACTATTAAAAAAAATCTCCGGAAATTCACAATCACCTTTTCTTCTACAAAAAGATTAGGTTTCTTGTTTCACATTTCCCGGTGACATCCACGTTTTCACGGAATAACTTTCTTTGTTTCGACTTTTAATTAGTTTTTCATACCAAATGATATTTAATTTTCATTTTATAATCCAAAGAAACTGTGAGTAGGTATTGGTCCACCTCACTGGCTCTTTGGTCCATCTCATTTAATGGCCTGTCTGCTATTCTTATCCACCTGGCCCGTTTGGGCTGTCCGCCTGACTTAGCCCACATGCCCTCATTTGTCTTTGCCCAAGCCCATGTCTCTGTGGCCCTTACCTTATATTGTCCCGTTCCTTCTGGAATCCCCTATTTGATCGTCCCGTTCCTCTCTCTATCCGATGAGAAGTCTTTCCGGTTACCCCAGTTCTAGAGTGAGAGAGTGCTGGTATCATCTAGGGTTTGAGCTCCGGCTACCCTCTGGTGATACCTTTGGGATCCTTCTGTGGGCTTCACTCTGTGCTGGTAGTCTTGTGGGGGGGTTTCTTCTCCGGTGGGTTTTCTCTGGGCAGTCTGGTCTGGGAGGGTTGGGCACTAAACTGAGCGTTTGAGACTAGATGCCCTCTGGTTTCCCTTGTTGACTCCTTGGTGGTGAATGGTGAGCTAGCCCTTGGGCTATGGTGATTGAGGTCTGAGCCGGTCCAGTAACTCTACAGTGGTATCAGAGCTGGAAGCTGCCTCCTCTCACCGACGCCGGAGACTCGCCGGAAGTACTTCCCCAAAACTGGTAACGCCTAGGCTCCTCCTCGGATTGGTAAGTCGGGAAGTCTGATCTAGACTCCCGCTCAGGTATATCAGCTTAAACCCTGTCTTGGGCTGCCGGAGTGCCACCGGCTTCTGTGATGCATGGGTAGTTCTGAAACCCTAGGTTGAGGAGCTGCCGGTTAGAAACCCTAGTTTTTTAATCCGTTGCATGTGTAGATTCTGTCTAAGACAGGTCTGCAGAAACCCTAGGTTGTTGAACTAGTGCATGGGTGGTGCTAATCTGTGTCGAACTTAGCCCACAGTTGCCTGTAATATTATCTGAGCACCTTTGCGTTTTCTACTTGTTTGCCAGTCCTCTGTTGTTGTTATTGTTATCTGTTTCCAGTATATTTTTTGTGTTGATAATTTTTGATCCATTGTAATACTGTGGCTGTGAAACCCTAGTTGGCTAAGGCACCTGAGGTTAGGGCCCTTTTCAAAAATGAAAAATATTCTTGTTATAGGCTCTAAAATTTGTCGTTAAAACCTTTAACGACGACTTTTTTTTGGTCGTCAAGTTGTTGTAATAGCCTCCCTCGTTATTGGTTTTAACGACCAAGTTCATCGTTAATAATAACGATGAAATAAAATGTCATCGTTACATATTAGCGACAATATACTTGTTTGTCGTTGCATAATTACGAGAACATAGTTTTTCATCGTCTCATTATAACAATGGCATACATAATTGTCGTTATTTATTTATACTGCAACGTAACCTAGCTAAGCTCTTACCAATACATATACCCAATAACAACTTTACATTGTTTGCCATAACAACCCCAACTTTGAAGTTTTTTAAATAATAATTATACGTGCTATATATAGTCATTGGTAGAAGTTTTCATTGTTTACAAAGTATTTTGTAATAAAACAACCTGCAGAATTGAACCAGATTAAATACAGCTTCCTTAGTGGAATTTACTGGACTTCTTATTATTTATTCAACCAATTGAAAAAACAATCAAGTATAGTACCTAAATAGAAATATCATTTGCAGAAACAATATGAATCGTCTGTAGAAACTATGTAGAAACAAAAAAAAATCTACAAGTCTAGTTCTAAAATATATGGATACAAAAAATGAAAGATTCAATACTAAGCTAGCTAGCTAATCCATCTAATAACTTGTCAGGCTCTGTGGAGTTCTATGATCACTTGGTAATTAATTTGTCATCTTCAAATACCTGTCAAATAAAAAAATGATATTTTTAAAATAGGATGATTAATACTTTAGTATCATAGGAGAAATACAATGTTTATTCAACTACAAAAATAAATCTCAAAATGATATTTCACATTCAGTGTCTTTAATTACTATTGCATTTAAATCATACCTTGCATTCAGTGTCTTCATATTCTATGAGGGAATGGAAACGTTGAGTTGTTTGACCAACATATCTTGAAACATTTCCATTCGAGACTCCATAAAACCAACACGACCCTTAAGTTCACTGTTTTCCTCTTGGATTGCACCAACACGACCCTTAAGTTCATTGTTTTCCTCTTGTATTGTTTCCATGCGATTTGCCATAAGCTGATTTTGTTGTTTAGCAGAATTCAGTTCAGCTTGAAGTTCTTCTCTACTGGGTTGTGACCTTGTTATATCTTTGAGCTTTACTCCTCCTCCATAACCGACAACCCGATCTCGAGACTTGGATTTAAAAACCATTTGTGCTACCTATATATGGATATGCAGGATATTATACCACTAAGCCACCCATTGCAAATAACTCAACATTTCAGAAAAAAATATGAATCATAATAATTGATTTAATATGCTTGCACTTCAAATCACTCAAAAAACAGTAATTGCAACCTTGTGAAAGCATTGGTATGCAAAAACAAAAGTGAGAAAAGTAACCTGAACATTGGAAAGTGATGGATCTTTGTCCGTTATTTCTCGAATTTCCTCCTACAATGTAGAACCATAACATTTCAATTAACAACCTATAAATGTAGGCTCACAAAACATAACCATTGAAACAATAAATTGAACTAAAACCACAAAAATTCTTCTTTTGAAGATCTCATTTTGGGCCTTATATACACCAACACCAATCAGATAATAAAAAATGGAGTGGTTTAAAAAATAGGCAAACACATTCGATAGAGCAGACATACATGTTTTTGTATTGTCTCCACATTTGGAAGCTTATCCCCTTTCTTGCGAGTCGTATAGAAGACATCAACTAAACTTGGATCATTCCCTTCATTGGCACCCTTCAATAATAGAACAAGTGTGAGCAGTCATATAACATATTCAAAAACAAATTTCCTAATGCAAAAAAAATTCAGGAATTAAACTTTCTTACCAAGTCATCCCAGATAACTTGCCTAAAAGGTTTGCTCCCTGTCCGGTGCATTAACTCATTAGCATAGCACCCTCTATTAGCCGAGTTTGTAGCACTTCTTTTCTGAAATGTAGAATTTTAGTTACTGCATATAAACACAATAAAATATATTTTTCAATCTTTTTAATAGAGCTAACCTGAAACTTAGGATTGGAATATATCTCCCTTATAAGCCATCTCCACTCATGCTTGTCAAGTCCAGTAGGCGGATCACGCATGTATGCAGTTTTTAAGGTTATTCCAATATTGGTCACATTATACCGCAACAAATCTGCCCTCCAATTTGTCCACAACTCTTTCATATGTGAAAGAGTGTGCTGTTTGTAAACTTCAATGTTTGCATTACTAAAGACATCCTAAAGTAAGAAAAAGAATTCAGAGAAAAATATCAACATAGAATTAGTAAACCAGTAGGTTAATACATACTCTTGTCATTAATAAGACTATTAAACCTATTGGAAATTTTATTACCGTGACAGCACTCCACATGTGTTCTTTTTCTTTTTCTCCGATATCATTCCATTTGTGAACTCTCACGGGACACATATTTGTATCTCGCACTATAATCCCCAAATGCCTTGCCCACACTTCATGATTCTTACCGACAGATCGATTGTTATAAAAAGTGACTTCAAGTTTCTCACCAGGTTTAAGCCTTGCTATTTCCTTGCATTTGTTTCTTCCCCTCTTTTTTTGAATCAAAATTTTCTCCTTATTGGTAAAAGAGCTACCACCTTTAGCTAAATAAAAAAATATGATCAATTCAAACTACTAAATGGTAAAATGTAAAAAAAAAATGTACCAAAACTAGTTAAAAGTTATTATTTTACCTTTTGGATCTTCTACGGCTTCTGGATCTACCTCAATTTCAGTTTCACTAACATCGAGAAGAATGTGTGTTCCTCTATTTTTTTCGTTCACATTTTTCCTCTTAGATTTATATGTGCCACCCCCTTCAACAAATATAAGAAACAATTGTAACAGCCTTCAAAATCAAATATATGTTTCTTTATCTTGGAACTCAAAAGAAGAAAACAAACCCTATACCACAAGAGGTTTTTCAAATTGATTCCCGCTCACAAAACCTTGTATTCATCAGTAAATTAATTACGCTCTATCGCCCCAGCATGGTAAAAAAATACATGACATAGTCACATCGAAATCCCTAATGATTCATATATTACATGCACATAATAACACATCACGTAAACCTTAAGCAACATGACAATATTTTCACAACTAAAAACGTAAAACTAACATAATTCAAAAAAAATAATGCTATTATCGAATGCTAAACCTTTACCATTTGGTTCTGGAAAAAATTGATTGGTCTCCATTTCAGTTTCACTAACATCTTCAAGAATGCTTTCCGCCATAGCTTTCATTTTAGTGATACAAGATGCACCTTCTATCAACATGAAATATAATAAAAAACTAAATGAAAACAATAAACGTAAAACAATCATTACAAGATTGAACATTTACCATTTGCATCTTGTAAAAATCCCTGATCTACCTCCATTTCAGAGTCGCTAACATCATCAAAAATGGTTCTTCTTCTCCTTTTCTCACCTTCAGTGTTCTTCTTAAAAGTAAATGAGCCGCATCCTTCAACCATAACAAATAAAATTTGATTTTAAGTGTTAAATGGTTAAATGCAAAAAATATTAAATGATTAAAGTATTAAATGATTAAAGTACAAATGATTAAAGTATTGAATGATTAAGCAATACATAAAAAATTCTTTCATTTGAGGACAAACCTTGACCATTTGGATCTCCTAAAAAACATGGATGTAACCCCATTTCATTGTCACTATCTTCATCAAGATCACTTCTTCCTCTCTGTTTTTCAACCATGTTGTTCTTCTTAAGACTAAACGACCCACATCCTTCAACAATATAATGATAGATAAAAATTGATTTTGAAATATTAATTGATAAAAACTAGAAATTAAAAAAAAACTACTTAATGACAAACCTTGACCATTTGAATCTTCAGGAATCATAACATCATCAAGAATACTTCTTCCTCTCTTATTTTCAGCCCCTGTATTCTTTTTAGAAGCAAACGAGCCACATCTTCCAACTAAGGGACAAGATACTAGAAAGTATTACATGCCAAAAGAAAAATAATCCAAGACATTAGAATATATTTAGTAAATGCCAAACCTTTTCCATCTAGATCTCCTAGTACTTCCGGGCACACATTCTGATCATAATCATTAACATCATCAAGAACATTTCTTCCTCTCTTTTTTTCAACCATGTTGTTCTTCTTAACATTAAACGAGCCACATCCTTCAACTATAATAAATAAAAATTGATTTTGAAATATTAATTGATAAAAACTAGAAATTAAAAAAAACTACTTAATGACAAACCTTGACCATTTGAATCTTCAGGAATCATAACATCATCAAGAATACTTCTTCCTCTCTTATTTTCAGCCCCTGTATTCTTTTTAGAAGCAAACGAGCCACATCTTCCAACTAAGGGACAAGATACTAGAAAGTATTACATGCCAAAAGAAAAATAATCCAAGACATTAGAATATATTTAGTAAATGCCAAACCTTTTCCATCTAGATCTCCTAGTACTTCCGGGCACACATTCTGATCATAATCATTAACATCATCAAGAACATTTCTTCCTCTCTTTTTTTCAACCATGTTGTTCTTCTTAACATTAAACGAGCCACATCCTTCAACTATAATAAATAAAAATTGATTTTGAAATATTAATTGATAAAAACTAGAAATTAAAAAAAAAAACAGCTACATAATGACAAACCTTGACCATTTGAATCTCCAGGAATCATAACATCATCAAGAATACTTCTTCCTCTCTTATTTTCAGCCCATGTATTCTTTTTAGAGGCAAATGAGCCACATCTTCCAACTAAGAGACAAGATAGTAGAAAGTATTAGATGCCAAAAGAAAAATAATGCAAAACATTAGAAAATTTAGTAAATTCCAAACCTTTTTCATTTGGGTCTCCTGGTACTTCTGGGTAATCATTCAGTTCATAATCATTAACATCATCAAAAATGTTATCTCCTTCAGGAGGTAAAGATTTCATGTTTTTGCCACTTGATTGAGGAAGAATCCGTAATGGATCAAAAACAGCACCACCAGAATGATCCCTTGTGGATACATCTTTGGAATGACCACTAGTCCCAGTAAATGAGTTTGCTCCAATCTGACCTTTAGAAGTAGAAAACAGACCGCTTATCTTTTTCCCACATCCCTTGGCTAACACTTGAGGTGGTACATAAGACCTTTTAGATCTTGGCATAGAAGGTTTGTGCGTAATATCACTAGGACGGAACATTTTCCTGTATGTTAGTAAAAGCATTATTATCTCAATTAAGAAGTTCATTGTAACTTCATTCCGTGCAATGTTTCAATTTCTTGCTTTCACATGACACAGAACAACATATATGAATCAAGTAGAAGAAGGCAGAGGGTTCCTGATAAACTTACTAGACTGTAGTAATATAAGTCATAGATAAAAAAGAAATTTTAACCAATCTTAAGCATGTAATTACCGGAAACAATATAAAAAAACAGTAGAAAGCAAGAGTATCTAGAACTAGGAGTAAAAAATGGACTATTCCTCTCTTCTCCTCTTTTGAACTCTTTGTTCATCTCTTCTCTTTCGGATATCTTCCACAATAATTGGATCCATACCATCTCTACTTTTGCAAATTTCAGCACTTGCGGTTGTTGAGGATGATGCAACATACATAGGTTGGGACAATTCTGTAAGTTCATATACATCACTTTTGTTGTTTCCAACATCGTGATCATCATCTGAAATGTCACAAAATATGCGAGGTTGATTCTTGACCACAAGTATCCAACCTTTACTAACATTATCAGTAACATAGAAAGCTTGTCTCGCTTGACTAGCCAAGATAAATGGCTCATTCGTCTTTAATTGCTTACTGGAATTCAAACTTATAAATCCATACTGATCTGTTTTAATTCCTCTAACTCTATCATGTACATCCCACCATTTGCATCGAAATAGTACGATTCGGTTCCCTCCAAGATATTGCAGCTCAATAATTTCGGTTACCACTCCATAATAATCAATATCTTCATCTCCATTCCCTGTGTTTCCTGTCACAACTACCCCACTATTTTGTGTCCTCAAAGTCTTCTCACGACTTTCAGTATGAAAGCTATAGCCATTAACTATATAACCACTAAAAGATGTCATGTATTGTTTTGGCCCACGTGACAGTGCAAGCAAGTTGATCATTTCATTGCCATTAGCATTCTCACACAGATTTGTAACCTACCAAAGAGAGTTAATAATATAAGAATTTTACATTTTCATACTATAATCCTTATTACAATTTAATATACTTTTGCTTACTTCATTCTTGAACCATTCTGAAAATTTCTTCCACCAATCCTCTTCCGAGTTTCCAGGCTCGTTTAGAGCATGACATTCTGCGTATTCTCTATAAAATAATATAAAATAAAATACTGGAATAATATTTAATTTGTAGAAATAAAGTGAACATATTGAATCTCAATTACTCACTTGAGAAAAGGTTGAACCTCATCACAGTTCTTCAATATATAAACGTGGGCTTGATCCAACTCACGCTTTCCAAGAGATGCAATAGTAGGACATCCTAAACCACGACCGGGGTGATTAAAAATGGACAGGTCTTCATCACAACCATTTTCATTTTCATAATTTCGGTCAAGACGATTAAATCTTGTCTGTACTGTATGCATATACCTTGAACACATAGTCATACACTCATCAACTAAATAGCCCTCTGCTATTGAAGCCTCTGGACGAGCCCTATTTCGAGCATAAGATTTGAGCTTATACATATATTGTTCAAAAGAGTACATCCACCTGAATGGAACTGGCCCTCCAATTCTAGCTTCCCTGGCTAAATGAATAGGTAAGTGAATCATGACATCAAAGAATGATGGAGGAAATATTTTCTCTAATTTGCATAGAGTGACAGGAATTTGTAACTCCAGTTGCTCCAGATCACTAACATTAACGACTTTAGCACATAATGTACTAAAGAACATTGATAGTTCAATTAACGCTTCACGTACAAGAGGAGTGAGAAGGCCACGTATTGCAAAAGGAAGAAGATGCTCGAGTATGACGTGACAATCATGGCTCTTCAAACCCGAAATTTTAGCATCCTTCGTGTTGACACAATAAGAGATATTTGATGAAAAACCATCAGGAACTTTAAGGCCTTTCAAAAACTCACAGAAAGTTCGTTTTTCAGAAGGGGACAAAGTATATGGAGCTGGAGGCATCTTCACCTTGTCTCCTTCTTTGATGAGGTGAAGTGTAGACCTCAACCCCATAGCTTCAAGATCAAGCCGTGATTTTATAGTGTCTTTGGTCTTTCCTTGTAGGTTCATAATTGTCCCAAGAACACTATCACATATGTTCTTCTCAATGTGCATCACGTCTAAATTGTGATGTAACAAATGTGTCTTCCAATATGGAAGCTCAAAAAAAATACTTTTTTTATTCCAATTGTCCCCTCTAACCTCATGAGATATTTTTGTCTTCACGCTTGGATCTTTAGACAATATGATACTCTCAAGATCTTTCAACTTGTGAAGAATATCGTCAATTGCAGAAGGTTGTGCAGGTACACCTCGCTCAACTTCTCCATCGAATGATTCCTTATCCCTTCTCCATCTATGATTCTTAGGCAAGTAGCGTCGATGACCCATGAAGCATTCCTTTCCGCCATTACATAACCTCTTTGAATGTGTATCTGTTAGACAACACGGGCATGCTAACTTACCCTTTGTGCTCCATCCGGATAACATCCCATAAGCTGGAAAGTCATTAATAGTCCACATCAAAACTGCGCGCATCTGAAAATGATGTCGGGATGCTGCGTCAAAGGTCTCAACACCAGTTTCCCACAAATCCTTTAATTCATCAATTAAAGGTTGCAAGTATATGTCAATGGAATCACCAGGACCTCTTGGGCCAGGAATAAGCATTGATAGAATCAAATTTGATTGCTTCATACAGAGATGAGGGGGTAAATTATATGGAACCAATATCACTGGCCAAATACTATGTGATGTTTTTGAATTTGCAAAGGGTTGAAAACCATCACTTGAAAGCCCAAGCCTCACATTTCGAGACTCTGATGCAAAGTCAGGGTGGTGTTTGTCAAATGATTGCCAACCAGATCCATCAACAGGATGTCTCATCGTACCATCTCTCCTCATTTTGTTATGATGCCACCTCATTAAAGGAGCAGTCTTCGAACACATAAATAACCTTTGCAGCCTTGGTTTTAATGGAAAGTATCGTAGTGTCTTCAATGGTATTTTTATACCATTTCTGTTGAACTTCTCTTCCCCATTGTGTTTATTAGATTTCCATCTTGATACTCCACAAATATTGCATCTATCCAACTCTTCATTTTCCTTCCAATATAACATGCAATCGTTAGTGCACGCATCAATTTTCTGATACGATAACCCAAGGTCTTTCATGATCTTCTTTGACTCATAGTAAGAATCAGGCAAGTTAGAGCCATCAGGAAGGAGGTCTTTCTTCAAGAATTCTAGAAGCATGGTAAACGACTCATTGCTCCAACGACCAAGCGTTTTAATATGAAGAAGTTTTAAAAGTGCGGACATTCTTGAGCTCTTACAACCTTCATACACAGGATCTTGTGAATCCTTCAAGAGATTATAAAATTTCTGCACATCTGCATTGGGCTCTTCATCGTGATTTTCATCGAATTGGGAACCAGCATCATAGTACTCTGGAAAAAGATCCCTTAAAATATCGGGAACTTCGTCTTCACTTTCTTTACCTTCCCTATCATCGTCACTTTCCGATATAGAATGTGGTTCATCTAATCTTTCCCCATGATGATACCAAAAGGTATACCGTTTGACTATTCCAAAAACTAATAGGTGTTCCCTGACTTTTTCACGATCACCAAACTCTACATTCACACATTTGCAACAAGGGCAACGTACTACCCTTGTTCCCAACTTTTGAAAAGCATAGTCCAAAAAATTATTAACTCCTACTTCATATGATTTGTCATTAATGTAATCTTCAATGGCCATCCAATCCTTGTTAGGAGTCATTCTATCCCACATAAAAGTAAAATATATGATGAATTGATAAATTTCTTTAGATACTATAAATGAAAAAAATTGTGTGCAAGTTTAGATAATAGAGGAGTAGCTAAAATTTAATAAAGTTATGTGCTTGGTTAATAATAAAGAATTGAACAAAAGCATATGAGGCAGTCATTCTAAAATACTTTAAAATGTGTCTGAGTTTATTTATTTCGATTGAAAAATATTAACTCATCAAATAAAAAAACTCAAAAAATCTGTTCAATATATTATTCATCATTAGTTGATCTAATCATTGATAATACGCCCACTCAACAAATAACTCGTACTAACTTCAAAAGCACTTGTAATGGGTAAGCACGCCTTTCATTTTGATGCAATAATTTGCCAAAAAATGATGCAATAATCATTAAAATTGGAGCAAGTAGATCATATGAATTTGATGAATGTTGGTAATAAGTTTATTTTTTTGCAAACGACTGTTGGTAAATTTTAAAAATATATATCTCCACATAGCTTTGCACTTAATATATATGTACACACACATAAACATTTATATACTATTTTCAATATTATGGAGACTTACAATTGAAAGAATGAGTAATAGAAAAAAAAGTAGTGGTAGATTTTTAGTAGAATAAATTCCTTGTGAAAAAAAAAACCATTCTAAGTATTTGATTTCAATTTTATTTGAAGGAAAAAAATTTGCCATCAACTAAAATTGTTCCAAATAAAATTTAGATCAAATGAATTCACAAAAATCTGATTTTATACTATTCAGTATTCATAATCATTCATATCGGCCCTAAATTCATAAAATTTTAGGCCTAAAAGAGTTATTCTTTTAAGTTTTTTAGTATTACAGCAATACTCTGTTTTGTTGGTTTGGTTCGAATTACATTAGCCAAACATAAAGCTTGATAAACTAACCTCAAAACCTAAAACAAAAATTTCCTAAAGTTTTTTAAATTGAGTTTATGCATCAAATCATTGATTGGCTAGAACATTGCAGAAAAACATAAGAGTAATTTAGAAGATACAAGTAAAATTCAAAACTACCTAGAACAAAAAATTTATGAACCCAGTGAGAACATTAGATCAGTTTACAGAACGAGATAACCTCAACGAACAACAAATTAATCCAGCAACATAAAACATAGACTAAAAGAGGAAGATTGATGTTGCAGCAATTGAACGAGAGAAAAAGTTTCGGCGATTGAGCTAGAAGAAAGCTTACCAATCGAACGAGCGGAAAAATTCAGCAATTGGGTGAGGGGAAACTTTCAGAAATCGAGCGATGAGCGATGACGGAGATCGAGCGCTTAGGGTTTATACTTTCTAAGGAATACTTCAATTCGTATTCCTTATCTAACCAAATCTTACGGAGTTGAAAAATTAGGCGGCATACTGAATTTTTATAATTAAGGTTATTTGAATGAATTGGTTTTTTTGATTTAATTTTTAAAATAATACGTGGTATTTAGATAATGAAGTAATTAGTAGTAACGATGATTTACATTAGTTAATAACGATAACTTTTAATTAGGTCGTTAAAATAAAATTTAATAACGACGAAGTTGTTAATTTATTGTTAGAAGATACTTTTAACGACAATATTTTAAAATCATCGTTATATGGTCGTCGTTAAAAGTCCTTTTTCTTGTAGTGGGGCTAGGGGATTCCCTGCCAGCCACCTCTGTGGCCCCGGATCTGCGTGGTCCCTTAGTCCGCAGTCTAACCTTCTAGGGCTAGGCTCCTGCATTACAGTTGGCTCATTAGTTGTGTGTGCTTGACTGTTATCATGGCTTCAAACCAGTATGGTATGATGCCTTTTAATGGTAAGACTGACTTTGATATTTGGAAACAAAAATTAAAATGTGTGTTAATACAACAGAAAGTTCATAGAGCTATTACTGGGCAATACTTAGAAACTGAGGAAAAACCTAAACAAGTTGAAATGAATGAAATGGCCTGCTCAACCATATATTTAAACTTGTCTGACTCTGTCCTTAGAAAGGTTGGAATCATTGAGTCTGCTAAAGACCTCTGGGATAAACTTGAGTCTCTATATACTGATACTTCCCTTCCTGGCAAACTGTTTTTGTTGGAAAAGTTTTTTAGGTTTAGGCTTGACCTAACAAAAGATATTGATGAAAACCTAGATATTTTTAACAAACTAATCCAAAACATTAAGCAGGCTGGGGATAAACATATAGATGACTACACTACCATAGTCTTATTGAATGCTATACATGATTCCTATAATGATGTTAAGTCTGCCATTAAATATGGGAGGGATGACATAACCCTTGATATTGTTATTAATGGCCTGAGAAGTAAAGAACTTGACTTAAAACATTCTAGGAACCATCATAGGGAATCTGGGGAAGCTTTGGTTGTTAGGGGAAGATCTAAAAGTAGGTCTAAACACCCTAAAAAGGACAATCAGGATAAGAATGGCAGACAACCTAGCAAGAAAAGGCATAAGTCTAAGAAAAGGGTGTGCTATAACTATGGGAACCCAGATCATTTCATCAAAGATTGTACCCAACCCAAAAGAAATGAACAGGCCAACTCTGTGACTGATAAGGAAATTAGTGAAGAAGTGTTCATGATCTGTGATCATGCTAATTCTGCCCTAAGCAACCTAACTGAATTTGAATGGTTAATAGATTCAGGTTGTACCTACCACATGACTCCTTTTAAAAATCTGTTTGCTTCTTATAGTGTTTGTGATTCTGGTTATGTGTCCTTAGCTGACAATAAGAAGTGTAAGGTCCATGGTGTGGGTGACATAAGTCTTAAGTTTGAAAATGGAACTGTTTTCAAATTAAAAAATGTTAGACATGTCCCTGATCTTAGGCACAACCTGCTTTCTGTTTCTGTTTTTGAAGAATGTGGTCTTGAGGGTAAATGGAGAAATGGGTGTATGAAGATTTTGAAGAACTCCCTTGTTTTGTTTAAAGCCTTGAAACAAAATAACCTTTATGTTGTGCATGCCAAACCTTTTTCTGAAAATGCTAATGTTGTACTCAGTGACAAGTCTGTGCTTTGGCACCAAAGACTGGGTCACATGAGTAATAAAGGATTGAATATTTTGAAACAAACTGGATGTTTTGGCAATGACTTGGTGTCACCCATACCTTTCTGTGCGGGTTGTGTCCTAGGTAAACAACATAGGGTTCAGTTTCATGTTTCTAGCTATTCTAGTGAGCCTAAGTCTAAAGCTGTCCTTGACTACATACATGCAGATGTATGGGGTCCTTCCAGTGTCCCTACCCATGGGGGTAGGAGGTATTTTCTGTCCATAATTGATGACTTTTCTAGGAAAGTCTGGGTCTGTTTGTTAGAACATAAATCTGATGTGTATGTTAGGTTTAAAGAATGGAAAATTATGGTAGAAAATCAAACTGGATGTAAGGTTAAAACCCTTAGAACTGACAATGGCTTAGAATTCTGCAATAAGGATATGGATAGGTTGTGTGTTGAGAGTGGGATTAGGAGACACAAAACTGTGCCCTATACTCCCCAACAGAATGGCTTAGCTGAGAGAATGAATAGGACCCTCCTAGACAAAGTTAGGAGCATGCTTGCCACTTCTGGCCTCACCAAGAAGTTTTGGGGAGAAGCTGTCAATACTGCCACCTACCTGATAAACAGATCCCCCTCTGTACCTTTAGAAGGTAAGTGTCCTGAGTCTGTCTTCTCTAAGAAACCCCTGGACTTGTCAAACTTAAAAGTGTTTGGGTGTGCTGCCTATGTACATCAACAGTCTGATAAGTTGGACCCGAGGTCTAAGAAATGCATTTTCTTAGGATATCCTGAAGGTGTTAAAGGATATAGGATCTGGGATAGGAACCAGAGTGGTTTTAAGGTCATTATAAGCAGAAATGTTGTGTTCAATGAAAGTGACTTTCCCTGCTTAGTTCAAAATGTGACTGACCCTCAAACTGTGCATGATGGCACCTCTCCTAGTGAGGTGGAGCCCATCCAGACCACTGCTACCCCTCTGGTGAATGAGTCTAGGACCCCTGAGTTGACCAACACTATGCATGACACCCACGCCACCTCTAGTGAGGTGGAGCAGCCCATTGGTATTGATGAAAATTTGCATGATGTGATTGTTCAATCTGATTTTGCTAATAATGAAGAACTTGGAGAGATCCAAGTTGAGAATGAGAGTCTAGATGATTATGTGTTAGCAAGAGATAGGACTAGAAGAAACATTAAGAGGATTTCTGATAGTATGACTGACTATGCATTTCACCTGTATGATACTTCATTATTTGCTTTCTCTGTTTTTGAAACTCTTGAGTTGAATGAGCCTAAACCCTACCAAGAAGCCCTTGCCTCTATAGAATCTAAAAATTGGCTATGTGCTATGCAAAGTGAGATAGATTCTCTTAAGTTGAATAAAACTTGGACCCTAGTTCCTAGGACTCCTAATTGTTCTGTTGTTGAGTGCAAATGGCTTTTCAAAGTTAAAGAAGAACCAAATGACATTAGGTTTAAATCTAGGTTAGTGGCTAAAGGTTTCACTCAAAAGGAAGGGGTAGACTATGCTGAAATTTTTGCTCCCGTAGTGAAATTCACAACAATTAGGATGATGCTTGCCCTTGTTGCCCATAATGACTGGGAGATGAAGCAGATGGATGTTACCACTGCTTTCCTGCATGGTGAACTAGATAAACAGATTTTCATGAGCCAACCTGAGAGTTTTATTGACCCTAAGTACCCTAGACATGTCTGTCTACTTAGGAAGGCCCTCTATGGCCTGAAACAGTCTCCCACATAATGGAATATCAAGTTTGACCAGTGTATGTCTTCCCTGAGTTTCAAAAGGTCTGATTCTGACCCTTGTTTGTATTTTAAGAATACTGCTGCTGTACCTGTTTTCTTGTTAATCTATGTTGATGACATGCTTATCATTAGCCCCTATGTGAATGCTATTAAGATAGTTCAAAAGTGCCTTTGTGAAAACTTTGCTATGAAAGATCTTGGAGATGCTAAGAGAATCCTAGGGATTAATATTCTTAGGGATAGGAGTAGGTGTACCCTTACCCTGAACCAAACCTCCTATCTTGAAAAGGTCTTGAAAAAGTTCAAAATTGACTCTGCCCAACCTGTGAATGTTCCCTTAGCACCCCATTTTGTGCTAAGCAAGGATCAGTCCCCAAGGACTGCTCCTGAGAAAGGTAGGATGAAGGCTGTACCTTATTCCAGTGCTATAGGGCCAGTCATGTATCTCATGGTAAGCACAAGGCCTGATATAGCTTATGCTGTTAGTTGCTTAAGTAGATATATGGCAAACCCTGGTATGTCTCACTGGACTGCCCTTAAATGGCTCCTTAGATACCTTAGGGGTACACCTTCTCATGGTCTCGTGTTTTCTAAAACTGAAACTGGCATTTTACTTAGTGGCTATGTTGACTCCAATTATGCAAATGATAGGGACAACAGAAAGTCTACTACTTCCTACATTTTTACTCTTTGTGGTTCCTGCATAAGTTGGAAATCTCAACTTCAACCTATTGTTGCACTGTCCACTACTGAATCTGAATACGTGGCAGCCACTGAGGCCTTTAAAGAGGCTATTTGGCTTAAATGAATGCTAACTGAAATTGGTTTTCTTAAGCAGGTTGTGACAGTGTACTCTGATAGCCAGTCTGCTATCCAATTGTGCAAGAATCCTGTATTCCATGACAGGACCAAGCACATTGATGTCAGGTTTCATTTTATTAGGAATATTGTGGATGCAGGTTGGATAAAGCTGTCCAAGATACCTTCAGAATTTAACTCTGCAGATATGGGGACTAAATGTCTCAATTTTGAAAAACTTTTGTCTTGTAAACGAACTCTTAATTTAGACTGTGGCTAGATAAGAACAGGTACAAAATCGGTGATGATGATACTCCCATTCACGTTGTGCTCTACACCATCAGGGGGACCAATAAGGTGGAGATTGTGAGTAGGTATTGGTCCACCTCACTGGCCCTTTGGTCCAACTCATTTAATGGCCTGTCTGCTATTCTTATCCACCTGGCCCGTTTGGGCTGTCCGCCTGACTTAGCCCACATGCCCTCATTTGTCTTTGCCCAAGCCCATGTCTCTATGGCCCTTACCTTATATTGTCCCGTTCCTTCTGGAATCCCCTATTTGATCGTCCCGTTCCTCTCTCTATCCGATGAGAAGTCTTTCCGGTTACCCCAGTTCTAGAGTGAGAGAGTGCTGGTATCATCTAGGGTTTGAGCTCCGGCTACCCTCCGGTGATACCTTTGGGATCCTTCTGTGGGCTTCACTCTGTGCTGGTAGTCTTGTGGGGGGGTTTCTTCTCCGGTGGGTTTTCTCTGGGCAGTCTGGTCTGGGAGGGTTGGGCACTAAACTGAGCGTTTGAGACTAGATGCCCTCTGGTTTCCCTTGTTGACTCCTTGGTGGTGAATGGTGAGCTAGCCCTTGGGCTATGGTGATTGAGGTCTGAGCCGGTCTAGTAACTCTACAGAAACAACTTTAAAAAGTATTCAAATGTCAATGAATGGATATATTAGGCACAAAGTCTTCTTGATAATACCACAGAATTAAAACTTATGCACATAAAAGAGAGTTTTCCAGATAGTCACATTTACATACAGAGCTTAAGCAGGAAAATGTAATTGCTTTACTTTGTCAATGCATATAATTTTTGTCATTTTATGTCATGCAAATGACAGCAGACAAGGACAAGTTCTCTGGTTTCTGAACTTGGTGGCATTGTGGCACAAGAGAGTCAATTTGTGACATGGGTGATGTCACAAATTTGGCTGCATAAAATATCTCTGTCCAGTGCTAGTCTTCACAGCTGTTCAGATCACATTTCACCAAAATTTGGTTTAAGATTTTCTAAAAACAAATACTATCCTAAAATTTTTCACTACATATATCTCAAAAAGCTACTTAGTACTCCCTCCGTCCCATAATTTACTTCCAACTTTCCCTTTTTGTCTGTCCTAAAAAGAACTTCCCTTTCCATTTTTGGCAAAGAATTTGTGGTTCACAGCAATTCTTACACATTCTTACACATTTCTCTCTCCTCTGCACGAACTCTTCACCACACAATTCCCACTTTCTTAATCCGTGTGCCATTTGTACTATGGAAGTAAATTTTGGGGCGAAGGGAGTATATAAAAAGGTTACTGCAAAACCACAATTTTAGGAATGTTGAAAGCAATTTCTTAAAATATGGATACAGTTAGTTTTGTTGCTTATCTTTGAACATGTGTGAATATTACAAATAAAAACAGGATTAAGCTGTCATTTAGAATATGTCAAACGGGATTACTGTTATAAAAGGATTGGATTGGATGTGATGGAATTCAAGCAAATCAATCTGAGACTATAGGATTACCTTTTCCAGAAAATCTAGAAGAAGGGTTCTAAGCTTCTGACAAGTGCGAATCTTGTTTGGGTTCGTCCCACGATATGATAGACTCAACCAATAGCACAAGTGCTCCTGCTATTAGAATAAGAACTAAAAGTAACTAGAAAGTTCAGGCAAACAAACAATAATAAGAATAAAAAGTTATACTACCTCCGTCCCGCTATGATTGTCCCGTTTTATTTTGTCGATTCGTCCCACTAAAATTGTCTCATACTAAATTTGGTAAAGTTTGTGTAGCTCTAAATCATTGTTACTTTATTATTACTTTATCAATTCAATATCAACCACATAAACCGTTTTTTATTGATTTGCGTGTCACTCCCTCTTGTCACATTGTTAGCGGGACGGAGTGAGTAGTTTTTTCCAGTCACTGGTCACGGTTTGTCCAGCCCCGCCAAAGTTATTGGGAGGATCTCTCCTCCTCCCCGTTCATCCTCTGCATCACATAAATCCCTCATCCTACAAGTTTTTTGGATCTTCTCCGGTCGAGAAACACACACTCCCGGGAACCTCGCGTCACCCCCATTTGGGTCTGTTTCCTGGATAAGACCCTTGTTCTCTTCCTCCTTAATGGTAACTTTACTATAATTCTGGACAAGGACTCCATGGGAACGGACTGAACTAAAAACAGTGAAGCACAAATAAAGTGTTAGAACATTGTTTAATTGTGTTCAAATTACTTGTAATTATTTTTGATTAATTAGTCTAGTATTAGCAGGCTTTTAGTTGAGAGAGAAGTGAGCTTAATTAATTAATAGCCCATGTGTGCCTACTTTTCTAATTGTAATAGGATGTTCGAATTCTCTCGTATAGATATAGGTAGAGGGGTTCGAAACATGTCTAAGTCTCTACACAATGTATTCCGCACATATCATTCTGGTAGATCGAGCATCACTTTAGTTTTTCTCTCTCAACAAGTCATACGTATATCATGTATTCTTGTCATATCCTTATGAATATATGATATTGATTGTTGATTGATTCTTCTTCTACATCAATTCTTCATATTATTATTTAGAAGTTATTCGACTGTTGATATGAGAATTAATAATTGGTATCATAGCATCGACGTAATTCTGTTCGTTCGTATATCTGAGATTATTTTAAGGAATTAATTTGATCAAAATCACAAGTTTTGGTTGAATTATTTCTGGATTTGTTCTTGGTATTCTACGTATAATTGTTACGACGGCTGAAGAAAAGAGATGAAAGATCACGGTCAGAACCCTATGTGTTCAAGTTACGTACTTCGCCCTACCGAAATCCTTAATTTCGGTCGTTCTCAGAAGATTTCGAGCATCATATTCCAGTCAGAAGAAGATTTCGAGCCTCCTAAGAATTTCGGACACCCGAGATCATATTTCACACGCTTAGCCAAGATCCTTAATTTCGAAACACGCCCGAGATCTCCAGTTTTTAAGTTTAGCCGAAATCTACAACTTCGAAGATCTCCCGAGATCTTGATTTCATCACTGTCCCGAATTCAAGAATTCGAGCAGGCCCGAGATATAAATCAGTTGAACCGAGATCAGCAATTTCAGAGCAAGCCCGAGATCACATCATCCGAAAACTAACACCTCAGCAGCACCAAATTCTTACTTTTCCCATAACAGTTCTCGCCCACGATCACCAACAATCCATCTTTTACAATGGAAGCTTATACTATATGGGCAGTGATTCAAGGCCTCCGATTCTGAGGAGATGCTCTAAATGACCTACACATCACGTGGGATTCCAGTTATGGGCAGCATACACCAAATAGAAAATCATTATTATAATAACAACAATAATGACAACAAAAACAACACTGTAGATATAATAAATAATAAACCAGCACTACATTGCATAAAAAGTGAAAATGACTTTTTCATTTAATTTTTTCTATAACACATGGAAACTCTCGAGGTGTGTGTTTGCATTAAACTATAAAGGAATTCTCCGGAAATTCACAATCACTTTTTCTTTTACAAAAAGATTAAATTTCTTGTTTAACATTTCCCGATGACATCCACGTTTTCACGGAAGAATTTTTTGCGTTGGACTTTTAATTAGTTTTTGCAACACAAAATGATATTTAATTTTCATTTTATTATCCAACGAAACAACTTTAAAAAGTATATAAATGTCATTAATGGATATTCTAGGCACAAAGTTTTCCTGATAATACTGCAAATTAAAGCTTATGCATATTATAGAGAGTTTTCCAGATACTCACATTTACATACAGAGCTTAAGCAGGAAAAGGTAATTGCTTTAATTTTCCAATGCATATAATTTTTGGCATTCCATGTCATGCAAATGACAGCAGGCAAGGAGAAGCTCTCTGGTTTCTGAACTTGGTGGCATTGTGGCACAAGAGAGAGTCATGCTTGCTGAATTTGAATTTGTTAATGGCTCAAGTAGTAAATATGCAGGTGATGTCACAAATTTGGCTGCATAAAATATCTCTGTCCTGCTAGTCTTCACGGCTGGTCACATCACATTTCACCAAATTTTGGTTTAAGATTTTCTAAAAACAAATACTATCGTAAATCTTTTCATTACATATATCTCAAAAAGCTACTTAGTATATAAAAAGGAGTTAATGCAAAACCACAATTTTGAAAATGTTGAAAGCAATGTCTTAAAATATGTGTGTGAATAAGAACAAGATTAAGCTGTCATTTAGAATGTGCCAAATGGGGTAACTGTTGTACAAGGACTGGATTGAATGTGATGGAATTAACCTTAGACTATAAGAATTACCTTTTCAAGAAAATCTAGAAGAAGGGTTCTAAGCTTCTGACAACTGCGAATCTTGCTTTGACTCTTCCAAAACCTTCAATTCACCCAGACCAACCCAAAAAAGAAGCCGTTCAGAGCCTAAACCCGTGAAAAACTAGAGACGGAAAGATGAGATGGGAAGAAAATGAGAGAGGAAGATAATAGTGTGCAGGGCTGGAGACAGAATTCCATGGCTCAGACTTCAAATTAAAAATAATTAAGAAATAAAAGTACCACTATTTTGCAGATGGAAGCATTATCTTGCATAAGGCCGCAAATAATCCATTGAAGACGAGAGAGAAGGTCGAGGGAGGGGAGAAATCAAACTGCTCCTGAAGACCTGAATGTATTAATTACCCTATCACATAAATGTATTACCACACCGGTACGTTATGGGAATTCAAAGAGTTTTAAGTTGAGCCCTAAACGTTATCTAGAACATGTAATTAAGTAATCCTGATCAATATGTATAATGATATTTGTGAAGAAAAGCTAGGCCTGATTCTTTAATTTAGAAAAAAAAATCTCTACATTATACAATCTGGCCTTAGCTTTTCTTCACAAATCTTACTTGTACCATATTATTCATAACATATTTTTTATATCAAATAAAATTTGCTGGGATTAATAATACCGCCCAAAATAAAGACTTAATGGTAAACTAATGTGAGATTTAAATATGGTAATGCATCCACCAAGCATTAATCATCAAAAAGTGCCAACAACGTGGTTTTAAAAAAGTACTCCACAACAAAGAAAGAAAAAACGGGTCCCATCTATATAGCAAATTTTATAATTTTTTATTATCTTTTCATATGACATCAATATTAAATATATAAAAATAAAAAACAGTTAAACCATTTAAAAACATCTATTTTTTAAAGTGCTATAATTTTTTGTTTGTACTCTAATTGTTACAAAAAAAATCAAAACTCATAACTTTTACGGAGTAGTATCTTTCATACGACACCGATGTTCAAAACATAAATATAAAATAATAATTTAACACTTTAAAATCATTTTTTTAAATGCTACAACTTTTTATTTATACTCCGATTGTTACAAATAGTATATCAAAATTCATGACTTTTTATTATCTTTTATATGACACCAATATTGATTTTATAAAAAAAAAAATATTTTAACCCTTTAAAAACATCCGCTTTTAAAGTGCTATAATTTTTTTGATTTTACTCCGATCGTTACAAAACATATATCAAAATTTATAATTTTTTCTCTTTCACATGATATCAATCTTAAATATTGGTGTCATATGAGAAACTTAAATAAAAAGTTATGAATCTTGATATATATTTTGTAACCATGAGAATACAAATTAAAAAGTCCTCCGACTATTATGTCATTGACACTTTTGGTACTCGACTTTGATTTTTTCCATTTTTAGTCCTCGACTATTGCGCTAGAGACACTTTTGGTACCCGTGTTTGAAAATTTTCATATTTAGTCTTTCAACTTTCATAAAAATGACACTTTTGGTTCTTCAACTATTATAATAGTGACATTTTTAGTCCTCTATTTATTGTGTCTAAAAATTACAATAGTCAGGGGACTAAATGTGGGAAATCTTGAAGTCGGGGACTAAAAGTATCTCTCACACAATAGTCCAGAACTAAAAATAAAAAAATTAGAAGTCTAGTACCAAAAGTGTCACTTACATAATAGTTGGGGGACCGAACGTGGCATAAACTCATTTTGCTCAAACACTTAACTTTTGATTTTACACTGTACTGTGTTCGTGATAATCAAAATAAGTACGGTTGTAATAACTTTTCTGACTGAATTGCCTAAAATTCAGTACCATTATACTATGCAGTACTACTATTATAATTAAATTATAGATACCAACAATCAGAGGTGAAGCCTGGGCAAATAAATATCATTCTCCTTCCCTTTTTTCAAATAAGTTGGTGTGATTAAAGTGAATAACAGTGATGCACCAAGTAAATATTAGTGAAGCACCCAGTGAGCTTTAATTAATTGAATGTTTTGGTTTTAGTGATAATAGAATTTTTATCAACTAATAAGAAACTGACATATTACTGGTTTATAACTCAGTTTTATTATATAAAATATTCCTTCCGTCTCTTATAACTTTGCCAACTTTCCTTTTTTGGTTGTCCCAAATACTTTGCCACTTTCCCTTTTAATCAATCAATTTGTGGCTCCCGTTATTTCCCTCTCCCCTGCACAAATTTCTACCACACAGTTTTTACTTTATTATATTATTTTACGTGCCGGTCAAACATGACAAACCTTTAAGGGACGGAGAGAGTAATATGTAGTAGTATTTTTATTTTATATATGCAATATTGATGGCCTATGAAAGATCATAAGAATTTATGAATTTTGAATTAATTTTTGTATAGGCTGGAGTACAAATAAAAAAGTTGTAGCACATTAAAAGGAGTTTTTTCATTCATTTCTCCAAATGAGTTGATGTCATTAATATGAATAGCACTGATGCACCCGATGACTAGCCGTGATGCACTGAGTGAACTTGCATTAATTAAATATTTTAGTAGTAATATAATTATAATAAAAATCTTGTTAACCAAAAAAGACTGACACATTATTTATTTTTACCTCAACTTTATTGTGTAAAATAATGTTTTTATTTTTATATATGCAATATTAGTGTCAAATGAAACATCATAAACAATTATAAACTTTGATGTATTTTTTTTTTTTTGTAAAAATTGGAGTATAAATAAACAAGCTATAATACCATAAAAAAGATTTGTTTCTCCTTTTCTTTCTCCAAATGAGCAGTGATGCATGTAGTGAATAACACTAATGAACCAAGTCAACTTATATGAATTAAATATTTTAGTAGTATTGATAATAATTTTATTATTAATTAATAGAATTTTTAACTTATATTTTCTATATAAATAACATATAATTTTTAATTTATATATATATATGATATTGGTGTCATATGAAAGATCATAAAAAGTTATGATTTTTGATTTTTTTTTTGAAAAAATTGGATTATAAATATAAAAGTTATATCACATTAAAAGAGAGAGTTTTTTCTCCTTCCCTTCCACCAAATTAGCCTTGATACACGATTCCAAGGAGGAACAATACTGATTACCGGAATTAATGGATTGTTTTAGTAGTAGTTATAATATATAGTATTTGTATTATCCAATAGGAAGTTGACACATCATTAGTTTTTAACTCAACTTTACTATATAAAACTATAGATGTTTTAGATAAATTATATGAGTCTTAATTGAATAAATAATATTCAAATCTAAATTAGGCCGGTCTCTTGAAAAGAAGAAAAACTTCTACTCCCCGTACTTTACAAGAAAAAAGAATAAAAAGTAAATTTCTTGTACTTTACAAAAAAATGAAATGTGAATTGATCAATTGAATGAATATATTAAATACATAAGAGATGAACAATAGTTTAAATGTAAAAAAGAAAATCTCCTCCTTGCGACCCCTTGTTTTGTATTGTTACTATACAAAATGTGCAATTATCTTATACCTAAAAGCACTACACTGTAGAGAGAAAATTCTTCTGTCTAAGCATTCTCTGCCTAAAATTCGAAAATGTAATTTCACTTTCCGCAAAGAAAAAAATCATCATCTTATACCTAAAAGCATTACATTGGAGAGAGAAAATTCTCTCGTCCAAGCATTCTCCGCTTATCCTATAACTAAAAGCACTGGAGAGAAAATTCTCCCGCCGAAACATTCTTTGCCTAAAATCGTAAAATGTAATTTCACTTTCCGCAAAAAAATAATCCTATATATATTATTATTATTATTACCTAAAAGCACTACAGTGGAGAGAGAAAATTCTCCCGCCTAAGCATTGTCCGCCTAAAATCCTAAAAAGTAAATTCACTTTCCGCAAAAAAAAACATATACCTAAAAGCAATACACTGGAGAGAGAAAATTCTCCCGTCTAAGCCAAAAATCCTAAAATGTAATTTCACTTTCACTTATGAGGAATATAGATCATTCATCTGAATTGTACAATTGTACACCATTTGTGGTGATTATACTTGGAGCTCATACCATCAAGGCTCAAATGATTCATGGAGAAAATGTCGGTAAAAAGTTTATTAATCTTAGATTCACTTTAGTACCATTAGACATTAGACTATGTAGATTTTCAGCACGCACAATTTCTATTAATTGTTAGGTTTGCAATGGTCATTAATAAAAGTCACAGACAATCGTTGAAAAAAGTTGTCATCTTACTCTGACGCCCCTTCATCACTCACAAACATTTGTATGTGGCGGTGTGGAGAGTAACAAGTTAATGGGATTTGAGTTTGTAATGACGAAGATGGACAACCAACCAAATCAACATTGACTGTTGTTTACAAAGAAATATGTACTGTAGAGTAATTTATAATTTTCGTTATAGTGTGGTGGACTTACATGCACATCCATTTCATCGTGTGATGTTTTACATTTAGTTCTTAACATTTATTCAGAATTTATTTAATGTATTCAAATTATTCTAACACAATCAGGTTTTTTTAAATATTTTTAAATATATAATTATATCTAATTATATCAAATATATAATTAAATATTTATTTGTAAATATTTTTAAATATATAATTATTCATGGACATGCCTTAATTGAAGAAATCAAGGATTGTTGGGTTGATTTGTAAATGAGCATCATCAGGGACGAATCTAGAATTTATAGTTAACGATGTAAAATCGATGTAATTATTTTCCATAGCATATAATATGATAATTTAAAGTACAACTATTTAAAATGACCCACAATTGAGAAATGGTTGCTTTTTAAAGGTAAAGTGTCTAATAGATGGACATGCATATGGTACTATTTGAGCAATGAACAATCAAATTCTTAATTAAAGTTTCTTTTTAGTTTTTAATAATTTGAGTGTTTAGAGTTCAAGAAAAGTGTTTGTAATTTTAAAATAGTACTCATCTATTTGTTGAATTAGAATTATTGTTATAAATCTGCTCAAATGTTATTTTTTCAATAAATAAAATTGGTTGGCGTTAATAAAATCATGCATCGTCAAATCTAATTACTTGAAATAGAAACTGCTATTTGGTTGAAAGAATCGCTCGGGAAATTTGACAGGATAGGCTCTTCGCTTGATTGGACAATTATACTTGATTGAGCTCAAGGGTATCACAATTCTTTGGTAGAGCATCTATTATAGTTCATGAGCTACTCCTAAGTTTGTGAACTCAACTTAGGGGCGGGATTTCAATCTTTATCAGACCCAAGCTCCATCAAGTTCAGAAACATCTCAAGAAGAAATTATCGGATTATCGGATGAGAACTTCTATATTGATCAGGATATCTTCCTGAAACCGTTTTAAGATTCCTAGAAGGAGTGCAAGGCTTTCACCCCTCATTAGTGGTTATCTTTCATTAGCATTTGTACTTTCCTTTGAGTTGTAATAAAATTTGCTTTTCTTAAAAAAATGGGAGGAACAAAAAACCAAAAATGAGGCTCACAAAAGAACCAACTACTCTCGCTAATTATAAAGATATTACTTATTTTTGCAATATATGTATATATTATGTGTATTAATGTTAGAATCTTTTAAAGTTTCGTGAGGCTACACAACAAAATGTACTGCGAAACTTTCCCTTTGAAAGATATCAGTGGACTTGGGATCGGGGACAGTGAACTGAGGCTTGGGTGGAGGACAAGCTTGACAGAATCCTTGTCAATGATGATTGGTGGAATTTTTTTAATGTTGTGTATGCCATGTCAGTAGAAGCCCCGGCTAGTGATCACATGGCACCGTATGTAACACTCTGGCACACGGATAACATTCACAGAAGGAGGCAATTGGTTTACCGAAGAAGAATGTCGGGTTATCATGGGATATAGTTTGCGAGCAGCACGTTACTTTTCTACAAGGGAAAGGATCTCCTTTTGTGGGAAGGAACTCCAAAGATGGGATTGCAGGGATAAGAGGGGCTTTAGGGCCCAGATTGATGCTCTGAAGTGAAGACTTAAATGGTTACGAGAGATGATTGATACGAGAAGTTCTTTGGAATTTTTACACGCCCGATCTTCACTGATCACATTGTTGGAAAAGGAGGAGATACAAATTCTAAATATTTTCATAACGAGGTTATGCAAAGGCGTCGGAGAAATAAAAATCCTAGGTTTGACCGACTTGAATGGCAACTGGATTACTGATAAATCCGGAATGGAGGGGATAGCTTCGAGCTACTTTGAGCAGGTATATTTGGTTAGTAGGACAGCCGCATGGCAGGAGGATTTGGAAGGTTTATTTGATTTTTCTAGCGTATCTCCGGAGTAGAATAGTAAGTTGATTAGGTCGATTAAACCGGAGGAAGTAAAAGCCGCAGTGTTTGGGATGCATCCTGACAAGGCACCGAGAGTGGATGGTATGAATCCTGTATTTTTCAAGCTTATTGGGATATTGTTGGACCAGATATTACTAGGTTATGATCACAATTTTTTATTCTGATAGTTTTCCCATGAGCTTAATGTTACTAATGTTGTTTTAATCCCAAAAAAGGACAAACTGGTGAATATGGGGGACTGGAGATCAATTGCGCTGCGCAATGTTGTTTATAAATTTTTTCAAAAGTTCTGGCCAATCGTTTGAAGGGTATTTTGGATTCCCTAGTTAGAGAAAATCAGAGTGCATTTATACCGGGTAGATACTTGTAGATAATATTATGGTGGCCTTTGAAACTCAACGTCTCTCTAAAGCAAAAGAGGTATGAAAAAAAAGGTTTTGTTGCATTAATGTTTGACATGATGTTATGAATATTTTATGGTGTCCAATCTAATTAAATATTTTTGTATTTATGTAGTCATTAGTTAAACGTGTAATATGAGCCACAAATGTGTATCAGCCCATTAACTTCTTTGTAATCCATAAGTTAGCCAATTTCTCCTATAAAAGGAGGCTAACTTGTGGAAACCCTAAGAATTGCGAGGCTTCGAGAGTTAGAGGCTTCGAGTAGGGGTGGACTCGGGTCTGGGCCGGGTCCGGGTCGGGCCTAGGCCCGGGCGGGCCGGCGGGTCAGAAATGGTGGACCCGGGACCGGCCTGGGTAACCACCGGGTCCGGGCCGGGCCCATTATAATTTTTTTTTTTGTTTTCCTCTTCCTAATTAACCCCCCTCCCACCCCCAACCCCCAAACCACCCCAAATGGCCCAAAATACCCAGCCCAACCCAAACAATTTTAAAAAAATTGAAAAAAAAATTGTTTTTGGCCCGAACCGGGCCCGGGCCCGCCCGGGTCGGGCCTTGTTTTGGGTGACCCGAGCCCGGACCGGAAAACCCACGGGCCGGGCCTACCCGGACCGGTCACTGACCGGGCCTACCCGGACCGGTCACTGACCGGGCCACCGGGTCAGGTCGGGCCGGAACAGTACCGGTCCCGGGCCGGTTCCGGCTCGGGCCGTCCGGCCCGAGTCCAAAGCTAGCTTCGAGTGTTAGAGGCGAAATAGAGAGTAGGGTTTGCCGCTGCTCTCCTTCTCGAGGGAGGGCAGCGGCCACGTTCACGGTATACCAGATTCGGTTTTCATCTTCTCGATATCTTTCTATGTGCTTCATCTTTATCTGCTATGGTTGTTTGATTGTTAAAGAACGGGGTCTATCAATTGGTATCAGAGCCGAGTCGTGAAACAGGTTGAATCTATCTGCGTTTTTCGAATCTAACGAAGAACTGCTCTGCTTTTCTTCTGTTTTACTTTATTTCGAGATTAGCCTTTGTAATCTTGTTTGTGATCGGAAAACCGTAAATTTTATACTGTTGGAATCGCCATTTCATAACGATCCAGCAACATATCTTCTTTTTCGATTTCTGCAATTTTTCATTCTCGAAGATCTCTACATTAGGATCTCGAAATCCTTGTTTCTCGAGATTACAGAAAAGTTTTTTATTCGAAACTGATACAGGAAGAATATCGAACTTCATGGCTATTCAGAACAGTTTTCAGATTTTCAAAATTCGAAATTTTCATTTTGCAGGATCTCGACGTTCATACCTCAAGATTGTGATCGTGAGGTTTAAACCTCAAGATTGTGATCTCGAGGTTTAAACCTCGAGATTGTGATCTCGAGATTTAAACCTCGAGATTAGGATTTCAACTTTCGGAATGTTGAAAGTAATGTCTTAAAATATGGACACAGTTAGTTTTGTTGCTTATCTTTGAACATGTGTGAATATTACAAATAAAAACAGGATTAAGTTGTCATTTAGAATATGTCAGACGGGATTACTGTTATAAAAGGATTGGATTGGATGTGATGGAATTCAAGCAAATCAATCTGAGACTATAGGATTACCTTTTCCAGAAAATCTAGAAGAAGGGTTCTAAGCTTCTGACAAGTGCGAATCTTGTTTGGGTTCGTCCCACGATATGATAGACTCAACCAATAGCACAAGTGCTCCTGCTATTAGAATAAGAACTAAAAGTAACTAGAAAGTTCAGGCAAACAAACAATAATAAGAATAAAAAGTTATACTACCTCCGTCCCGCTATGATTGTCCCGTTTTATTTTGTCGATTCGTCCCACTAAAATTGTCTCATACTAAATTTGGTAAAGTTTGTGTAGCTCTAAATCATTGTTACTTTATTATTACTTTATCAATTCAATATCAACCACATAAACCGTTTTTTATTGATTTGCGTGTCACTCCCTCTTGTCACATTGTTAGCGGGACGGAGTGAGTAGTTTTTTCCAGTCACTGGTCACGGTTTGTCCAGCCCCACCAAAGTTATTGGGAGGATCTCTCCTCCTCCCCGTTCATCCTCTGCATCACATAAATCCCTCATCCTACAAGTTTTTTGGATCTTCTCCGGTCGAGAAACACACACTCCCGGGAACCTCGCGTCACCCCCATTTGGGTCTGTTTCCTGGATAAGCCCCTTGTTCTCTTCCTCCTTAATGGTAACTTTACTATAATTCTGGACAAGGACTCCATGGGAACGGACTGAACTAAAAACAGTGAAGCACAAATAAAGTGTTAGAACATTGTTTAATTGTGTTCAAATTACTTGTAATTATTTTTGATTAATTAGTCTAGTATTAGCAGGCTTTTAGTTGAGAGAGAAGTGAGCTTAATTAATTAATAGCCCATGTGTGCCTACTTTTCTAATTGTAATAGGATGTTCGAATTCTCTCGTATAGATATAGGTAGAGGGGTTCGAAACATGTCTAAGTCTCTACACAATGTATTCCGCACATATCATTCTGGTAGATCGAGCATCACTTTAGTTTTTCTCTCTCAACAAGTCATACGTATATCATGTATTCTTGTCATATCCTTATGAATATATGATATTGATTGTTGATTGATTCTTCTTCTACATCAATTCTTCATATTATTATTTAGAAGTTATTCGACTGTTGATCTGAGAATTAATAATTGGTATCATAGCATCGACGTAATTCTGTTCGTTCGTATATCTGAGATTATTTTAAGGAATTAATTTGATCAAAATCACAAGTTTTGGTTGAATTATTTCTGGATTTGTTCTTGGTATTCTACGTATAATTGTTACGACGGCTGAAGAAAAGAGATAAAAGATCACGGTCAGAACCCTATGTGTTCAAGTTACGTACTTCGCCCTACCGAAATCCTTAATTTCGGTCGTTCTCAGAAGATTTCGAGCATCATATTCCAGTCAGAAGAAGATTTCGAGCCTCCTAAGAATTTCGGACACCCGAGATCATATTTCACACGCTTAGCCAAGATCCTTAATTTCGAAACACGCCCGAGATCTCCAGTTTTTAAGTTTAGCCGAAATCTACAACTTCGAAGATCTCCCGAGATCTTGATTTCATCACTGTCCCGAATTCAAGAATTCGAGCAGGCCCGAGATATAAATCAGTTGAATCGAGATCAGCAATTTCAGAGCAAGCCCGAGATCACATCATCCGAAAACTAACACCTCAGCAGCACCAAATTCTTACTTTTCCCATAACAGTTCTCGCCCACGATCACCAACAATCCATCTTTTACAATGGAAGCTTATACTATATGGGCAGTGATTCAAGGCCTCCGATTCTGAGGAGATGCTCTAAGTGACCTACACATCACGTGGGATTCCAGTTATGGGCAGCATACACCAAATACAAAATCATTATTATAATAACAACAATAATGACAACAAAAAGAACACTGTAGATATAATAAATAATAAACCAGCACTACATTGCATAAAAAGTGAAAATGACTTTTTCATTTAATTTTTTCTATAACACATGGAAACTCTCGAGGTGTGTGTTTGCATTAAACTATAAAGGAATTCTCCGGAAATTCACAATCACTTTTTCTTTTACAAAAAGATTAAATTTCTTGTTTAACATTTCCCGATGACATCCACGTTTTCACGGAAGAATTTTTTGCGTTGGACTTTTAATTAGTTTTTGCAACACAAAATGATATTTAATTTTCATTTTATTATCCAACGAAACAACTTTAAAAAGTATATAAATGTCATTAATGGATATTCTAGGCACAAAGTTTTCCTGATAATACTGCAAAATTAAAGCTTATGCATATTATAGAGAGTTTTCCAGATACTCACATTTACATACAGAGCTTAAGCAGGAAAAGGTAATTGCTTTAATTTTCCAATGCATATAATTTTTGGCATTCCATGTCATGCAAATGACAGCAGGCAAGGAGAAGCTCTCTGGTTTCTGAACTTGGTGGCATTGTGGCACAAGAGAGAGTCATGCTTGCTGAATTTGAATTTGTTAATGGCTCAAGTAGTAAATATGCAGGTAATGTCACAAATTTGGCTGCATAAAATATCTCTGTCCTGCTAGTCTTCACGGCTGGTCACATCACATTTCACCAAATTTTGGTTTAAGATTTTCTAAAAACAAATACTATCGTAAATCTTTTCATTACATATATCTCAAAAAGCTACTTAGTATATAAAAAGGAGTTAATGCAAAACCACAATTTTGAAAATGTTGAAAGCAATGTCTTAAAATATGTGTGTGAATAAGAACAAGATTAAGCTGTCATTTAGAATGTGCCAAATGGGGTAACTGTTGTACAAGGACTGGATTGAATGTGATGGAATTAACCTGAGACTATAAGAATTACCTTTTCAAGAAAATCTAGAAGAAGGGTTCTAAGCTTCTGACAACTGCGAATCTTGCTTTGACTCTTCCAAAACCTTCAATTCACCCAGACCAACCCAAAAAAGAAGCCGTTCAGAGCCTAAACCCGTGAAAAACTAGAGACGGAAAGATGAGATGGGAAGAAAATGAGAGAGGAAGATAATAGTGTGCAGGGCTGGAGACAGAATTCCATGGCTCAGACTTCAAATTAAAAATAATTAAGAAATAAAAGTACCACTATTTTGCAGATGGAAGCATTATCTTGCATAAGGCCGCAAATAATCCATTGAAGACGAGAGAGAAGGTCGAGGGAGGGGAGAAATCAAACTGCTCCTGAAGACCTGAATGTATTAATTACCCTATCACATAAATGTATTACCACACCGGTACGTTATGGGAATTCAAAGAGTTTTAAGTTGAGCCCTAAACGTTATCTAGAACATCTAATTAAGTAATCCTGATCAATATGTATAATGATATTTGTGAAGGAAAGCTAGGCCTGATTCTTTAATTTAGAAAAAAAAATCTCTACATTATACAATCTGGCCTTAGCTTTTCTTCACAAATCTTACTTGTACCATATTATTCATAACATTTTTTTTTATATCAAATAAAATTTGCTGGGATTAATAATACCGCCCAAAATAAAGACTTAATGGTAAACTAATGTGAGATTTAAATATGGTAATGCATCCACCAAGCATTAATCATCAAAAAGTGCCAACAACGTGGTTTTAAAAAAGTACTCCACAACAAAGAAAGAAAAAACGGGTCCCATCTATATAGCAAATTTTATAATTTTTTATTATCTTTTCATATGGCATCAATATTGAATATATAAAAATAAAAAACAGTTAAACCATTTAAAAACATCTATTTTTTAAAGTGCTATAATTTTTTGTTTGTACTCTAATTGTTACAAAAAAAATCAAAACTCATAACTTTTACGGAGTAGTATCTTTCATACGACACCGATGTTCAAAACATAAATATAAAATAATAATTTAACACTTTAAAATCATTTTTTTAAATGCTACAACTTTTTATTTATACTCCGATTGTTACAAATAGTATATCAAAATTCATGACTTTTTATTATCTTTTATATGACACCAATATTGATTTTATCAAAAAAAAAATATTTTAACCCTTTAAAAACATCCGCTTTTAAAGTGCTATAATTTTTTTGATTTTACTCCGATCGTTACAAAACATATATCAAAATTTATAATTTTTTCTCTTTCACATGATATCAATCTTAAATATTGGTGTCATATGAGAAACTTAAATAAAAAGTTATGAATCTTGATATATATTTTGTAACCATGAGAATACAAATTAAAAAGTCCTCCGACTATTATGTCATTGACACTTTTGGTACTCGACTTTGATTTTTTCCATTTTTAGTCCTCGACTATTGCGCTAGAGACACTTTTGGTACCCGTGTTTGAAAATTTTCATATTTAGTCTTTCAACTTTCATAAAAATGACACTTTTGGTTCTTCAACTATTATAATAGTGACATTTTTAGTCCTCTATTTATTGTGTCTAAAAATTACAATAGTCAGGGGACTAAATGTGGGAAATCTTGAAGTCGGGGACTAAAAGTATCTCTCACACAATAGTCCAGAACTAAAAATAAAAAAATTAGAAGTCTAGTACCAAAAGTGTCACTTACATAATAGTTGGGGGACCGAACGTGGCATAAACTCATTTTGCTCAAACACTTAACTTTTGATTTTACACTGTACTGTGTTCGTGATAATCAAAATAAGTACGGTTGTAATAACTTTTCTGACTGAATTGCCTAAAATTCAGTACCATTATACTATGCAGTACTACTATTATAATTAAATTATAGATACCAACAATCAGAGGTGAAGCCTGGGCAAATAAATATCATTCTCCTTCCCTTTTTTCAAATAAGTTGGCGTGATTAAAGTGAATAACAGTGATGCACCAAGTAAATATTAGTGAAGCACCCAGTGAGCTTTAATTAATTGAATGTTTTGGTTTTAGTGATAATAGAATTTTTATCAACTAATAAGAAACTGACATATTACTGGTTTATAACTCAGTTTTATTATATAAAATACTCCCTCCGTCTCTTATAACTTTGCCAACTTTCCTTTTTTGGATGTCCCAAATACTTTGCCACTTTCCCTTTTAATCAATCAATTTGTGGCTCCCGTTATTTCCCTCTCCCCTGCACAAATTTCTACCACACAGTTTTTACTTTATTATATTATTTTACGTGCCGGTCAAACATGACAAACCTTTAAGGGACGGAGAGAGTAATATGTAGTAGTATTTTTATTTTATATATGCAATATTGATGGCCTATGAAAGATCATAAGAATTTATGAATTTTGAATTAATTTTTGTATAGGCTGGAGTACAAATAAAAAAGTTGTAGCACATTAAAAGGAGTTTTTTCATTCATTTCTCCAAATGAGTTGATGTCATTAATATGAATAGCACTGATGCACCCGATGACTAGCCGTGATGCACTGAGTGAACTTGCATTAATTAAATATTTTAGTAGTAATATAATTATAATAAAAATCTTGTTAACCAAAAAAGACTGACACATTATTTATTTTTACCTCAACTTTATTGTGTAAAATAATGTTTTTATTTTTATATATGCAATATTAGTGTCAAATGAAACATCATAAACAATTATAAACTTTGATGTATTTTTTTTTTGTAAAAATTGGAGTATAAATAAACAAGCTATAATACCATAAAAAAGATTTGTTTCTCCTTTTCTTTCTCCAAATGAGCAGTGATGCATGTAGTGAATAACACTAATGAACCAAGTCAACTTATATGAATTAAATATTTTAGTAGTATTGATAATAATTTTATTATTAATTAATAGAATTTTTAACTTATATTTTCTATATAAATAACATATAATTTTTAATTTATATATATATGATATTGGTGTCATATGAAAGATCATAAAAAGTTATGAATTTTGATTTTTTTTTTGAAAAAATTGGATTATAAATATAAAAGTTATATCACATTAAAAGAGAGAGATTTTTTCTCCTTCCCTTCCACCAAATTAGCCTTGATACACGATTCCAAGGAGGAACAATACTGATTACCGGAATTAATGGATTGTTTTAGTAGTAGTTATAATATATAGTATTTGTATTACCGGAATTAATTACCCTATCACATAAATGTATTACCACACCGGTACGTTATGGGAATTCAAGGGGTTTTAAGTTGAGCCCTAAACGTTATCTAGAACATCTAATTAAGTAATCCTGATCAATATGTATAATGATATTTATGAAGAAAAGCTAGGCCTGATTCTTTAATTTAGAAACAAAAAATCTCTACATTATACAATCTGGCCTTAGCTTTTCTTCTCAAATCTTACTTGTACCATATTATTCATAACATTTTTTTTATATCAAATAAAATTTGCTGGGATTAATAATACCGCCCAAAATAAACACTTAATGGTAAACTAATGTGAGATTTAAATATGGTAATGCATCCACCAAGCATTAATCATCAAAAAGTGCCAACACCGTGGTTTTAAAAACATAAATATAAATTAATAATTTAACACTTTAAAATCATTTTTTTTAAATGCTACAACTTTTTATTTATACTCCGATTGTTACAAATAGTATATCAAAATTCATGACTTTTTATTATCTTTTATACGACACCAATATTGATTTTATCAAAAAAAATATATTTTAACCCTTTAAAAACATCCGCTTTTAAAGTGCTATAATTTTTTTGATTTTACTCCGATCGTTACAAAACATATATCAAAATTTATAATTTTTTCTTTATCACATGATATCAATCTTAAATATTGGTGTCATATGAGAAACTTAAATAAAAAGTTATGAATCTTGATATATATTTTGTAACCATGAGAATACAAATTAAAAAGTCCTCCGACTATTATGTCATTGACACTTTTGGTACTCGACTTTGATTTTTTCCATTTTTAGTCCTTGACTATTGCGCTAGAGACACTTTTGGTACCCGTGTTTGAAAATTTTCATATTTAGTCTTTCAACTTTCATAAAAATGACACTTTTGGTTCTTCAACTATTATAATAGTGACATTTTTAGTCCTCTATTTATTGTGTCTAAAAATTACAATAGTCAGGGGACTAAATGTGGGAAATCTTGAAGTCGGGGACTAAAAGTATCTCTCGCACAATAGTCCAGAACTAAAAATAAAAAAATTAGAAGTCTAGTACCAAAAGTGTCACTTACATAATAGTTGGGGGACCGAACGTGGCATAAACTCATTTTGCTCAAACACTTAACTTTTGATTTTACACTGTACTGTGTTCGTGATAATCAAAATAAGTACGGTTGTAATAACTTTTCTGACTGAATTGCCTAAAATTACAGTAAAAGATCATTTTAACTATTTTTCACATATTTTTTTTTATTACTTCATTAATAAATATATTTTATTTTTTTATAGTTAGGCAGATACAACCACTTCAACCAAAACTTCATCAATTTCACCAAAATCAACCGATTCAGCCTATTTTTGTGTTACCGTACATGCTCTCTCAACAGGAACAATATATCACAGTTTTATTTTTAAGCTACTAAAAATAAGACACAATTTAATTTTGATTGCTTAGTATATTAGAATTTTATAATTTTTTCTATATTTCATTACGATAGTCATTATATTTATTATTAGGTCATCAATGGTGTTGCATATGATATGACATTCATTTTGGAACTTTCTCAATATGAATGCCATTAACTTATTTAATAAGTTTAGGGGTTGTTTGATGACCTCTATTTTCAGCTTATTAGCCTTTTCAGGCGTACTAACAGTAAGCGGTAATATTCAATACTTTTGTTTATATTTGAAATTAGAAGTGATCTCAGTTTTCAAATAAAGATGACCAAGAGAGACCGCTGATGGGCCCGAACGAACTCAAATTATCAAATAAAGGTCATTGAGAGCGATGATCGAGGGGGCGATATAAAAACTCAGTGATCAAATAAAGATGACCAGGAGATATGACCGGGGGGCGATAAGAAGTCCCAATAATCAATAATTTCCTTTTTCAAATCGTATGTAACTCCAGAGTGATTCTATTTCCTTCTTTCTTTAACTCTATTTTTTATATAGTACTACCTCCGTCCTCCTAATATTGGGGTGGAAGAGAATGGTGTGGTTTTTAAGAAAAGTAGAATTATATGGTTGATAATGAGTTGATAAGGTGTGAATAAAGTAAGAATGAATTAGAGCCACACAAATGTTATCAAATATAGTATGAGACAATAATATAGGGACATCCAAAAATGAAAAAATGGGACAATAATAGGGGACGAAGGGAGTAACAATGTCATTTTTATGGTACTAACATTTGATATTGACAATTGTGACATTTTTGTTGCATTGTTTTGTAAATTTTCATGGCATTGATATTGTTTTTAATAATGTCACTTCTTATGCAACCTGACTTGACTTAGCTCCCGTCCGTGTCATGACTTGACGTGTCATTGATTTTTGAATCATAAAATAGACTTATCTATGATATGGTGAATTAATCTAATAATTTATCATTAAGTAAACTCTTATGCTACCATAAATATCTCACATTTTTGGAGACATTATAACGTTATGACTTCAACAAAAAATGAGGCGTGGTGTCGTTCTTCACATTGTAAAGTCAATGAATTGAAAAGCTTCTCAGCTTTGATGCTCAAATTAGGAAATGAAAATATTGAGAATGTCATTATGGAGATGTCTTCATTTATATACCTGATGATATATTTATTACCACTCCACATGTCCCTCTTACTCAAAGTGTACCCAAATTGTTGCTAGCATGTATCCATCATTTCTGGATAATATGATTGATCTATTTAGATTTTGCATGTTTCACCGATTTCTTTGTCTCGTGCAACGCATGGGTTAAAGACTAGTACATATATTTATCTCTACATCTCTACAAGACTATAAGAGTGAATATTGTTAAGGGTATAACGGTCATACAAAATGTGTTGGTCTCTTGCTGCATAAGGTCATTGTACATTGTGTATGGGGTTTTGTACTTTTTAACTTAGTATTATAGCTTGTGTTTTAACGGAAAAAACCTTTCCATTAGATGTTCCCCTTCTAATAAGCCTTCACTTTCGCTTATTTCCGTCCCAGCTGTATCCTTTGATTCCTTTCGCCTCCTCTTCTCTTGTCAAGCACCTCAACATTTTTGATACTCCACAGTTATGGCGAGCAGACACCTATTTGAATTCTCAATGGCTATGGCTTGCAATTTGTAAATACTTCACACTATTCGCATAAGATGTTCGTCGATTTCACACTTGTAAATCGAAAAAAAGTGACTACAGTTTATCACTTTATCTACAGTTTAAAATATGGTGGATTGCATTTCTTCCGCTCAGAGGGAAAGTCGGCACTACTCACTGGCGTTTGACACATTGTCTCCATTCGTCTTCTCCCTGCAATTAGGTTATTCAGTTTTTTATTTTAATGATATCGATGATTGCATTTGAAGCTCTCATTGATTGTGAAATTAAAGATATAATGGGTCCGGGCCGGGCCCATTATAATTTTTTTTTTGTTTTCCTCTTCCTAATTAACCCCCCTCCCACCCCCAACCCCCAAACCACCCCAAATGGCCCAAAATACCCAGCCCAACCCAAAAATTTTAAAAAAATTGAAAAAAAAAATTGTTTTTGGCCCGAACCGGGCCCGGGCCCGGCCGGGTCGGGCCTTGTTTTGGGTGACCCGAGCCCGGACCGGAAAACCCACGGGCCGGGCCTACCCGGACCGGTCACTGACCGATATACCAGATTCGGTTTTCATCTTCTCGATATCTTTCTATGTGCTTCATCTTTATCTGCTATGGTTGTTTGATTGTTAAAGAACGGGGTCTATCAATTGGTATCAGAGCCGAGTCGTAAAACAGGTTGAATCTATCTGCGTTTTTCGAATCTAATGAAGAACTGCTCTGCTTTTCTTCTGTTTTACTTTATTTCGAGATTAGCCTTTGTAATCTTGTTTGTGATCGGAAAACCGTAAATGTTATACTGTTGGAATCGCCATTTCATAACGATCCAGCAACATATCTTCTTTTTCGATTTCTGCAATTTTTCATTCTCGAAGATCTCTACATTAGGATCTCGAAATCCTTGTTTCTCGAGATTACAGAAAAGTTTTTTATTCGAAACTGATACAGGAAGAATATCGAACTTCATGGCTATTCAGAACAGTTTTCAGATTTTCAAAATTCGAAATTTTCATTTTGCAGGATCTCGACGTTCATACCTCAAGATTGTGATCATGAGGTTTATACCTCGAGATTGTGATCGCGAGGTTTAAACCTCGAGATTGTGATCTCGAGGTTTAAACCTCGAGATTGTGATCTCGAGATTTAAACCTCGAGATTAGGATTTCAACTTTCGAGGTATTGCCTTAGAATTTTCCTTAATCCCACCTGTTTTCGATATTCAACATCGAGACATATGTTTTCGATAATCAACATCGATATTCACAATAATTAAACAATAGTAAAATACAAATATACCAGGCATAAATTAGAGCAGGTCAGATCCGGACTTGAACATGTTAACTAGAAAAGAAAATCTAGGTCCATGTGAAAACATATGTAATCTAAATTCTATGTTCTAACACAAGTTTGCATAATATGCTTACATGCATTATCAGGTAATTGTAATCAATGCTGTTAATCTAAATACATCTGCCACAAAAGAACCAATATATGTTGCATAAATAATTTCATAACCGAATGGCTAAAAACAGAATGAACCCCAAAAATTTGTCCACCTGAATGAGCCATAACATCACCGGAAATGGCCCAAATTTTGTTATGTCTGGGGAAGGAGAGGCAAGCCTAAGACATATGCATGAGCCAATCCCAATCTTATCATCATGGACAGTAGACGAATGTAAGGATGAAACTGACCAAAAATAGCCCAAACTAACTAAAACCTGTCAAATGATTCTTTATGAAGCTAAAAGAAAAGAAAAAAGCAAAACCAAGCTGGAACCTATTCTTAATGATTTTCTCCACGAAGAAACTAAAAAACCAACTAAACCCTTTCCTTCATGTTTATACAAGTATTCCAAAGACAAAATTGAACAAGCAATGTGATGGTGTACTTCTAGGCCACATCAATTTGTTTTGGGAAGGAAGATAAACTAAACAGTTTAATCGAATGGTTTTTTTCTTTCCAAGGAAAACCTTAAAACCCAGCTAAAACCAATCTTTGATACTCCCTCCGTCTTTTAAAACTTTGCCAAGTTTGACCGGCACAAAGATTAATAAAGTAAAAATTGTGTGTTTGAGGTTTGTGCAGAGGTGAGAGATTTAACAGGAACCACAAATTCTTTACTTAAAAGGGAAAGTGATAAAGTTAATAAGAATCCATCACCATCTATTGACCAACTACAAGTGACCTACACATCACATGCGATTCCAGGTATGGGCAACATACACCAAATACAAAATTATTATAATAATAATAACAATAATAATGACAACACAAGCACCAGTGTAGATATAATAAATAAGAAACTAACACTACATTGCATATAAAGTGAAAATGATTTTTTCATTTATTTTTTTCTGGAATGCATGGAAACTCTCGGGGTGTGTGTTTGCATTCAACTATTAAAAAAAATCTCCGGAAATTCACAATCACCTTTTCTTCTACAAAAAGATTAGGTTTCTTGTTTCACATTTCCCGGTGACATCCACGTTTTCACGGAATAACTTTCTTTGTTTCGACTTTTAATTAGTTTTTCATACCAAATGATATTTAATTTTCATTTTATAATCCAAAGAAACTGTGAGTAGGTATTGGTCCACCTCACTGGCTCTTTGGTCCATCTCATTTAATGGCCTGTCTGCTATTCTTATCCACCTGGCCCGTTTGGGCTGTCCGCCTGACTTAGCCCACATGCCCTCATTTGTCTTTGCCCAAGCCCATGTCTCTGTGGCCCTTACCTTATATTGTCCCGTTCCTTCTGGAATCCCCTATTTGATCGTCCCGTTCCTCTCTCTATCCGATGAGAAGTCTTTCCGGTTACCCCAGTTCTAGAGTGAGAGAGTGCTGGTATCATCTAGGGTTTGAGCTCCGGCTACCCTCTGGTGATACCTTTGGGATCCTTCTGTGGGCTTCACTCTGTGCTGGTAGTCTTGTGGGGGGGTTTCTTCTCCGGTGGGTTTTCTCTGGGCAGTCTGGTCTGGGAGGGTTGGGCACTAAACTGAGCGTTTGAGACTAGATGCCCTCTGGTTTCCCTTGTTGACTCCTTGGTGGTGAATGGTGAGCTAGCCCTTGGGCTATGGTGATTGAGGTCTGAGCCGGTCCAGTAACTCTACAGTGGTATCAGAGCTGGAAGCTGCCTCCTCTCACCGACGCCGGAGACTCGCCGGAAGTACTTCCCCAAAACTGGTAACGCCTAGGCTCCTCCTCGGATTGGTAAGTCGGGAAGTCTGATCTAGACTCCCGCTCAGGTATATCAGCTTAAACCCTGTCTTGGGCTGCCGGAGTGCCACCGGCTTCTGTGATGCATGGGTAGTTCTGAAACCCTAGGTTGAGGAGCTGCCGGTTAGAAACCCTAGTTTTTTAATCCGTTGCATGTGTAGATTCTGTCTAAGACAGGTCTGCAGAAACCCTAGGTTGTTGAACTAGTGCATGGGTGGTGCTAATCTGTGTCGAACTTAGCCCACAGTTGCCTGTAATATTATCTGAGCACCTTTGTGTTTTCTACTTGTTTGCCAGTCCTCTGTTGTTGTTATTGTTATCTGTTTCCAGTATATTTTTTGTGTTGATAATTTTTGATCCATTCTAATACTGTGGCTGTGAAACCCTAGTTGGCTAAGGCACCTGAGGTTAGGGCTAGGGGATTCCCTGCCAGCCACCTCTGTGGCCCCGGATCTGCGTGGTCCCTTAGTCCGCAGTCTAACCTTCTAGGGCTAGGCTCCTGCATTACAGTTGGCTCATTAGTTGTGTGTGCTTGACTGTTATCATGGCTTCAAACCAGTATGGTATGATGCCTTTTAATGGTAAGACTGACTTTGATATTTGGAAACAAAAATTAAAATGTGTGTTAATACAACAGAAAGTTCATAGAGCTATTACTGGGCAATACTTAGAAACTGAGGAAAAACCTAAACAAGTTGAAATGAATGAAATGGCCTGCTCAACCATATATTTAAACTTGTCTGACTCTGTCCTTAGAAAGGTTGGAATCATTGAGTCTGCTAAAGACCTCTGGGATAAACTTGAGTCTCTATATACTGATACTTCCCTTCCTGGCAAACTGTTTTTGTTGGAAAAGGTTTTAGGTTTAGGCTTGACCTTACAAAAGATATTGATGAAAACCTAGATATTTTTAACAAACTAATCCAAAACATTAAGCAGGCTGGGGATAAACATATAGATGACTACACTGCCATAGTCTTATTGAATGCTATACATGATTCCTATAATGATGTTAAGTCTGCCATTAAATATGGGAGGGATGACATAACCCTTGATATTGTTATTAATGGCCTGAGAAGTAAAGAACTTGACTTAAAACATTCTAGGAACCATCATAGGGAATCTGGGGAAGCTTTGGTTGTTAGGGGAAGATCTAAAAGTAGGTCTAAACACCCTAAAAAGGACAATCAGGATAAGAATGGCAGACAACCTAGCAAGAAAAGGCATAAGTCTAAGAAAAGGGTGTGCTATAACTATGGGAACCCAGATCATTTCATCAAAGATTGTACCCAACCCAAAAGAAATGAACAGGCCAACTCTGTGACTGATAAGGAAATTAGTGAAGAAGTGTTCATGATCTGTGATCATGCTAATTCTGCCCTAAGCAACCTAACTGAATTTGAATGGTTAATAGATTCAGGTTGTACCTACCACATGACTCCTTTTAAAAATCTGTTTGCTTCTTATAGTGCTTGTGATTCTGGTTATGTGTCCTTAGCTGACAATAAGAAGTGTAAGGTCCATGGTGTGGGTGACATAAGTCTTAAGTTTGAAAATGGAACTGTTTTCAAATTAAAAAATGTTAGACATGTCCCTGATCGTAGGCACAACCTGCTTTCTGTTTCTGTTTTTGAAGAATGTGGTCTTGAGGGTAAATGGAGAAATGGGTGTATGAAGATTTTGAAGAACTCCCTTGTTTTGTTTAAAGCCTTGAAACAAAATAACCTTTATGTTGTGCATGCTAAACCTTTTTCTGAAAATGCTAATGTTGTACTCAGTGACAAGTCTGTGCTTTGGCACCAAAGACTGGGTCACATGAGTAATAAAGGATTGAATATTTTGAAACAAACTGGATGTTTTGGCAATGACTTGGTGTCACCCATACCTTTCTGTGCGGGTTGTGTCCTAGGTAAACAACATAGGGTTCAGTTTCATGTTTCTAGCTATTCTAGTGAGCCTAAGTCTAAAGCTGTCCTTGACTACATACATGCAGATGTATGGGGTCCTTCCAGTGTCCCTACCCATGGGGGTAGGAGGTATTTTCTGTCCATAATTGATGACTTTTCTAGGAAAGTCTGGGTCTGTTTGTTAGAACATAAATCTGATGTGTATGTTAGGTTTAAAGAATGGAAAATTATGGTAGAAAATCAAACTGGATGTAAGGTTAAAACCCTTAGAACTGACAATGGCTTAGAATTCTGCAATAAGGATATGGATAGGTTGTGTGTTGAGAGTGGGATTAGGAGACACAAAACTGTGCCCTATACTCCCCAACAGAATGGCTTAGCTGAGAGAATGAATAGGACCCTCCTAGACAAAGTTAGGAGCATGCTTGCCACTTCTGGCCTCCCCAAGAAGTTTTGGGGAGAAGCTGTCAATACTGCCACCTACCTGATAAACAGATCCCCCTCTGTACCTTTAGAAGGTAAGTGTCCTGAGTCTGTCTTCTCTAAGAAACCCCTGGACTTGTCAAACTTAAAAGTGTTTGGGTGTGCTGCCTATGTACATCAACAGTCTGATAAGTTGGACCCGAGGTCTAAGAAATGCATTTTCTTAGGATATCCTGAAGGTGTTAAAGGATATAGGATCTGGGATAGGAACCAGAGTGGTTTTAAGGTCATTATAAGCAGAAATGTTGTGTTCAATGAAAGTGACTTTCCCTGCTTAGTTCAAAATGTGACTGACCCTCAAACTGTGCATGATGGCACCTCTCCTAGTGAGGTGGAGCCCATCCAGACCACTGCTACCCCTCTGGTGAATGAGTCTAGGACCCCTGAGTTGACCAACACTATGCATGACACCCACGCCACCTCTAGTGAGGTGGAGCAGCCCATTGGTATTGATGAAAATTTGCATGATGTGATTGTTCAATCTGATTTTGCTAATAATGAAGAACTTGGAGAGATCCAAGTTGAGAATGAGAGTCTAGATGATTATGTGTTAGCCAGAGATAGGACTAGAAGAAACATTAAGAGGATTTCTGATAGTATGACTGACTATGCATTTCACCTGTATGATACTTCATTATTTGCTTTCTCTGTTTTTGAAACTCTTGAGTTGAATGAGCCTAAACCCTACCAAGAAGCCCTTGCCTCTAGAGAATCTAAAAATTGGCTATGTGCTATGCAAAGTGAGATAGATTCTCTTAAGTTGAATAAAACTTGGACCCTAGTTCCTAGGACTCCTAATTGTTCTGTTGTTGAGTGCAAATGGCTTTTCAAAGTTAAAGAAGAACCAAATGACATTAGGTTTAAAGCTAGGTTAGTGGCTAAAGGTTTCACTCAAAAGGAAGGGGTAGACTATGCTGAAATTTTTGCTCCCGTAGTGAAATTCACAACAATTAGGATGATGCTTGCCCTTGTTGCCCATAATGACTGGGAGATGAAGCAGATGGATGTTACCACTGCTTTCCTGCATGGTGAACTAGATAAACAGATTTTCATGAGCCAACCTGAGGGTTTTATTGACCCTAAGTACCCTAGACATGTCTGTCTACTTAGGAAGGCCCTCTATGGCCTGAAACAGTCTCCCACACAATGGAATATCAAGTTTGACCAGTGTATGTCTTTCCTGAGTTTCAAAAGGTCTGATTCTGACCCTTGTTTGTATTTTAAGAATACTGCTGCTGTACCTGTTTTCTTGTTAATCTATGTTGATGACATGCTTATCATTAGCCCCTATGTGAATGCTATTAAGATAGTTCAAAAGTGCCTTTGTGAAAACTTTGCTATGAAAGATCTTGGAGATGCTAAGAGAATCCTAGGGATTAATATTCTTAGGGATAGGAGTAGGTGTACCCTTACCCTGAACCAAACCTCCTATCTTGAAAAGGTCTTGAAAAAGTTCAAATTTGACTCTGCCCAACCTGTGAATGTTCCCTTAGCACCCCATTTTGTGCTAAGCAAGGATCAGTCCCCAAGGACTGCTCCTGAGAAAGGTAGGATGAAGGCTGTACCTTATTCCAGTGCTATAGGGCCAGTCATGTATCTCATGGTAAGCACAAGGCCTGATATAGCTTATGCTGTTAGTTGCTTACGTAGATATATGGCAAACCCTGGTATGTCTCACTGGACTGCCCTTAAATGGCTCCTTAGATACCTTAGGGGTACACCTTCTCATGGTCTTGTGTTTTCTAAAACTGAAACTGGCATTTTACTTAGTGGCTATGTTGACTCCAATTATGCAAATGATAGGGACAACAGAAAGTCTACTACTTCCTACATTTTTACTCTTTGTGGTTCCTGCATAAGTTGGAAATCTCAACTTCAACCTATTGTTGCACTGTCCACTACTGAATCTGAATACGTGGCAGCCACTGAGGCCTTTAAAGAGGCTATTTGGCTTAAATGAATGCTAACTGAAATTGGTTTTCTTAAGCAGGTTGTGACAGTGTACTCTGATAGCCAGTCTGCTATCCAATTGTGCAAGAATCCTGTATTCCATGACAGGACCAAGCACATTGATGTCAGGTTTCATTTTATTAGGAATATTGTGGATGCAGGTTGGATAAAGCTGTCCAAGATACCTTCAGAATTTAACTCTGCAGATATGGGGACTAAATGTCTCAATTTTGAAAAACTTTTGTCTTGTAAACGAACTCTTAATTTAGACTGTGGCTAGATAAGAACAGGTACAAAATCGGCGATGATGATACTCCCATTCACGTTGTGCTCTACACCATCAGGGGGACCAATAAGGTGGAGATTGTGAGTAGGTATTGGTCCACCTCACTGGCCCTTTGGTCCATCTCATTTAATGGCCTGTCTGCTATTCTTATCCACCTGGCCCGTTTGGGCTGTCCGCCTGACTTAGCCCACATGCCCTCATTTGTCTTTTCCCAAGCCCATGTCTCTATGGCCCTTACCTTATATTGTCCCGTTCCTTCTGGAATCCCCTATTTGATCGTCCCGTTCCTCTCTCTATCCGATGAGAAGTCTTTCCGGTTACCCCAGTTCTAGAGTGAGAGAGTGCTGGTATCATCTAGGGTTTGAGCTCCGGCTACCCTCCGGTGATACCTTTGGGATCCTTCTGTGGGCTTCACTCTGTGCTGGTAGTCTTGTGGGGGGGTTTCTTCTCCGGTGGGTTTTCTCTGGGCAGTCTGGTCTGGGAGGGTTGGGCACTAAACTGAGCGTTTGAGACTAGATGCCCTCTGGTTTCCCTTGTTGACTCCTTGGTGGTGAATGGTGAGCTAGCCCTTGGGCTATGGTGATTGAGGTCTGAGCCGGTCTAGTAACTCTACAGAAACAACTTTAAAAAGTATTCAAATGTCAATGAATGGATATATTAGGCACAAAGTCTTCCTGATAATACCACAGAATTAAAACTTATGCACATAAAAGAGAGTTTTCCAGATAGTCACATTTACATACAGAGCTTAAGCAGGAAAATGTAATTGCTTTACTTTGTCAATGCATATAATTTTTGTCATTTTATGTCATGCAAATGACAGCAGACAAGGACAAGTTCTCTGGTTTCTGAACTTGGTGGCATTGTGGCACAAGAGAGTCAATTTGTGACATGGGTGATGTCACAAATTTGGCTGCATAAAATATCTCTGTCCAGTGCTAGTCTTCACAGCTGTTCAGATCACATTTCACCAAAATTTGGTTTAAGATTTTCTAAAAACAAATACTATCCTAAAATTTTTCACTACATATATCTCAAAAAGCTACTTAGTACTCCCTCCGTCCCATAATTTACTTCCAACTTTCCCTTTTCGTCTGTCCTAAAAAGAACTTCCCTTTCCATTTTTGGCAAAGAATTTGTGGTTCACAGCAATTCTTACACATTCTTACACATTTCTCTCTCCTCTGCACGAACTCTTCACCACACAATTCCCACTTTCTTAATCCGTGTGCCATTTGTACTATGGAAGTAAATTTTGGGGCGAAGGGAGTATATAAAAAGGTTACTGCAAAACCACAATTTTAGGAATGTTGAAAGCAATTTCTTAAAATATGGATACAGTTAGTTTTGTTGCTTATCTTTGAACATGTGTGAATATTACAAATAAAAACAGGATTAAGCTGTCATTTAGAATATGTCAAACGGGATTACTGTTATAAAAGGATTGGATTGGATGTGATGGAATTCAAGCAAATCAATCTGAGACTATAGGATTACCTTTTCCAGAAAATCTAGAAGAAGGGTTCTAAGCTTCTGACAAGTGCGAATCTTGTTTGGGTTCGTCCCACGATATGATAGACTCAACCAATAGCACAAGTGCTCCTGCTATTAGAATAAGAACTAAAAGTAACTAGAAAGTTCAGGCAAACAAACAATAATAAGAATAAAAAGTTATACTACCTCCGTCCCGCTATGATTGTCCCGTTTTATTTTGTCGATTCGTCCCACTAAAATTGTCTCATACTAAATTTGGTAAAGTTTGTGTAGCTCTAAATCATTGTTACTTTATTATTACTTTATCAATTCAATATCAACCACATAAACCGTTTTTTATTGATTTGCGTGTCACTCCCTCTTGTCACATTGTTAGCAGGACGGAGTGAGTAGTTTTTTCCAGTCACTGGTCACGGTTTGTCCAGCCCCGCCAAAGTTATTGGGAGGATCTCTCCTCCTCCCCGTTCATCCTCTGCATCACATAAATCCCTCATCCTACAAGTTTTTTGGATCTTCTCCGGTCGAGAAACACACACTCCCGGGAACCTCGCGTCACCCCCATTTGGGTCTGTTTCCTGGATAAGCCCCTTGTTCTCTTCCTCCTTAATGGTAACTTTACTATAATTCTGGACAAGGACTCCATGGGAACGGACTGAACTAAAAACAGTGAAGCACAAATAAAGTGTTAGAACATTGTTTAATTGTGTTCAAATTACTTGTAATTATTTTTGATTAATTAGTCTAGTATTAGCAGGCTTTTAGTTGAGAGAGAAGTGAGCTTAATTAATTAATAGCCCATGTGTGCCTACTTTTCTAATTGTAATAGGATGTTTGAATTCTCTCGTATAGATATAGGTAGAGGGGTTCGAAACATGTCTAAGTCTCTACACAATGTATTCCGCACATATCATTCTGGTAGATCGAGCATCACTTTAGTTTTTCTCTCTCAACAAGTCATACGTATATCATGTATTCTTGTCATATCCTTATGAATATATGATATTGATTGTTGATTGATTCTTCTTCTACATCAATTCTTCATATTATTATTTAGAAGTTATTCGACTGTTGATATGAGAATTAATAATTGGTATCATAGCATCGACGTAATTCTGTTCGTTCGTATATCTGAGATTATTTTAAGGAATTAATTTGATCAAAATCACAAGTTTTGGTTGAATTATTTCTGGATTTGTTCTTGGTATTCTACGTATAATTGTTACGACGGCTGAAGAAAAGAGATGAAAGATAACGGTCAGAACCCTATGTGTTCAAGTTACGTACTTCGCCCTACCGAAATCCTTAATTTCGGTCGTTCTCAGAAGATTTCGAGCATCATATTCCAGTCAGAAGAAGATTTCGAGCCTCCTAAGAATTTCGGACACCCGAGATCATATTTCACACGCTTAGCCAAGATCCTTAATTTCGAAACACGCCCGAGATCTCCAGTTTTTAAGTTTAGCCGAAATCTACAACTTCGAAGATCTCCCGAGATCTTGATTTCATCACTGTCCCGAATTCAAGAATTCGAGCAGGCCCGAGATATAAATCAGTTGAACCGAGATCAGCAATTTCAGAGCAAGCCCGAGATCACATCATCCGAAAACTAACACCTCAGCAGCACCAAATTCTTACTTTTCCCATAACAGTTCTCGCCCACGATCACCAACAATCCATCTTTTACAATGGAAGCTTATACTATATGGGCAGTGATTCAAGGCCTCCGATTCTGAGGAGATGCTCTAAGTGACCTACACATCACGTGGGATTCCAGTTATGGACAGCATACACCAAATACAAAATCATTATTATAATAACAACAATAATGACAACAAAAACAACACTGTAGATATAATAAATAATAAACCAGCACTACATTGCATAAAAAGTGAAAATGACTTTTTCATTTAATTTTTTCTATAACACATGGAAACTCTCGAGGTGTGTGTTTGCATTAAACTATAAAGGAATTCTCCGGAAATTCACAATCACTTTTTCTTTTACAAAAAGATTAAATTTCTTGTTTAACATTTCCAGATGACATCCACGTTTTCACGGAAGAATTTTTTGCGTTGGACTTTTAATTAGTTTTTGCAACACAAAATGATATTTAATTTTCATTTTATTATCCAACGAAACAACTTTAAAAAGTATATAAATGTCATTAATGGATATTCTAGGCACAAAGTTTTCCTGATAATACTGCAAATTAAAGCTTATGCATATTATAGAGAGTTTTCCAGATACTCACATTTACATACAGAGCTTAAGCAGGAAAAGGTAATTGCTTTAATTTTCCAATGCATATAATTTTTGGCATTCCATGTCATGCAAATGACAGCAGGCAAGGAGAAGCTCTCTGGTTTCTGAACTTGGTGGCATTGTGGCACAAGAGAGAGTCATGCTTGCTGAATTTGAATTTGTTAATGGCTCAAGTAGTAAATATGCAGGTGATGTCACAAATTTGGCTGCATAAAATATCTCTGTCCTGCTAGTCTTCACGGCTGGTCACATCACATTTCACCAAATTTTGGTTTAAGATTTTCTAAAAACAAATACTATCGTAAATCTTTTCATTACATATATCTCAAAAAGCTACTTAGTATATAAAAAGGAGTTAATGCAAAACCACAATTTTGAAAATGTTGAAAGCAATGTCTTAAAATATGTGTGTGAATAAGAACAAGATTAAGCTGTCATTTAGAATGTGCCAAATGGGGTAACTGTTGTACAAGGACTGGATTGAATGTGATGGAATTAACCTTAGACTATAAGAATTACCTTTTCAAGAAAATCTAGAAGAAGGGTTCTAAGCTTCTGACAACTGCGAATCTTGCTTTGACTCTTCCAAAACCTTCAATTCACCCAGACCAACCCAAAAAAGAAGCCGTTCAGAGCCTAAACCCATGAAAAACTAGAGACGGAAAGATGAGATGGGAAGAAAATGAGAGAGGAAGATAATAGTGTGCAGGGCTGGAGACAGAATTCCATGGCTCAGACTTCAAATTAAAAATAATTAAGAAATAAAAGTACCACTATTTTGCAGATGGAAGCATTATCTTGCATAAGGCCGCAAATAATCCATTGAAGACGAGAGAGAAGGTCGAGGGAGGGGAGAAATCAAACTGCTCCTGAAGACCTGAATGTATTAATTACCCTATCACATAAATGTATTACCACACCGGTACGTTATGGGAATTCAAAGAGTTTTAAGTTGAGCCCTAAACGTTATCTAGAACATCTAATTAAGTAATCCTGATCAATATGTATAATGATATTTGTGAAGGAAAGCTAGGCCTGATTCTTTAATTTAGAAAAAAAAATCTCTACATTATACAATCTGGCCTTAGCTTTTCTTCACAAATCTTACTTGTACCATATTATTCATAACATTTTTTTTTATATCAAATAAAATTTGCTGGGATTAATAATACCGCCCAAAATAAAGACTTAATGGTAAACTAATGTGAGATTTAAATATGGTAATGCATCCACCAAGCATTAATCATCAAAAAGTGCCAACAACGTGGTTTTAAAAAAGTACTCCACAACAAAGAAAGAAAAAACGGGTCCAATCTATATAGCAAATTTTATAATTTTTTATTATCTTTTCATATGACATCAATATTGAATATATAAAAATAAAAAACAGTTAAACCATTTAAAAACATCTATTTTTTAAAGTGCTATAATTTTTTGTTTGTACTCTAATTGTTACAAAAAAAATCAAAACTCATAACTTTTACGGAGTAGTATCTTTCATACGACACCGATGTTCAAAACATAAATATAAAATAATAATTTAACACTTTAAAATCATTTTTTTAAATGCTACAACTTTTTATTTATACTCCGATTGTTACAAATAGTATATCAAAATTCATGACTTTTTATTATCTTTTATATGACACCAATATTGATTTTATCAAAAAAAAAAATATTTTAACCCTTTAAAAACATCCGCTTTTAAAGTGCTATAATTTTTTTGATTTTACTCCGATCATTACAAAACATATATCAAAATTTATAATTTTTTCTCTTTCACATGATATCAATCTTAAATATTGGTGTCATATGAGAAACTTAAATAAAAAGTTATGAATCTTGATATATATTTTGTAACCATGAGAATACAAATTAAAAAGTCCTCCGACTATTATGTCATTGACACTTTTGGTACTCGACTTTGATTTTTTCCATTTTTAGTCCTCGACTATTGCGCTAGAGACACTTTTGGTACCCGTGTTTGAAAATTTTCATATTTAGTCTTTCAACTTTCATAAAAATGACACTTTTGGTTCTTCAACTATTATAATAGTGACATTTTTAGTCCTCTATTTATTGTGTCTAAAAATTACAATAGTCAGGGGACTAAATGTGGGAAATCTTGAAGTCGGGGACTAAAAGTATCTCTCACACAATAGTCCAGAACTAAAAATAAAAAAATTAGAAGTCTAGTACCAAAAGTGTCACTTACATAATAGTTGGGGGACCGAACGTGGCATAAACTCATTTTGCTCAAACACTTAACTTTTGATTTTACACTGTACTGTGTTCGTGATAATCAAAATAAGTACGGTTGTAATAACTTTTCTGACTGAATTGCCTAAAATTCAGTACCATTATACTATGCAGTACTACTATTATAATTAAATTATAGATACCAACAATCAGAGGTGAAGCCTGGGCAAATAAATATCATTCTCCTTCCCTTTTTTCAAATAAGTTGGTGTGATTAAAGTGAATAACAGTGATGCACCAAGTAAATATTAGTGAAGCACCCAGTGAGCTTTAATTAATTGAATGTTTTGGTTTTAGTGATAATAGAATTTTTATCAACTAATAAGAAACTGACATATTACTGGTTTATAACTCAGTTTTATTATATAAAATACTCCCTCCGTCTCTTATAACTTTGCCAACTTTCCTTTTTTGGTTGTCCCAAATACTTTGCCACTTTCCCTTTTAATCAATCAATTTGTGGCTCCCGTTATTTCCCTCTCCCCTGCACAAATTTCTACCACACAGTTTTTACTTTATTATATTATTTTACGTGTCGGTCAAACATGACAAACCTTTAAGGGACGGAGAGAGTAATATGTAGTAGTATTTTTATTTTATATATGCAATATTGATGGCCTATGAAAGATCATAAGAATTTATGAATTTTGAATTAATTTTTGTATAGGCTGGAGTACAAATAAAAAAGTTGTAGCACATTAAAAGGAGTTTTTTCATTCATTTCTCCAAATGAGTTGATGTCATTAATATGAATAGCACTGATGCACCCGATGACTAGCCGTGATGCACTGAGTGAACTTGCATTAATTAAATATTTTAGTAGTAATATAATTATAATAAAAATCTTGTTAACCAAAAAAGACTGACACATTATTTATTTTTACCTCAACTTTATTGTGTAAAATAATGTTTTTATTTTTATATATGCAATATTAGTGTCAAATGAAACATCATAAACAATTATAAACTTTGATGTATTTTTTTTTTTTTGTAAAAATTGGAGTATAAATAAACAAGCTATAATACCATAAAAAAGATTTGTTTCTCCTTTTCTTTCTCCAAATGAGCAGTGATGCATGTAGTGAATAACACTAATGAACCAAGTCAACTTATATGAATTAAATATTTTAGTAGTATTGATAATAATTTTATTATTAATTAATAGAATTTTTAACTTATATTTTCTATATAAATAACATATAATTTTTAATTTATATATATATATGATATTGGTGTCATATGAAAGATCATAAAAAGTTATGATTTTTGATTTTTTTTTTGAAAAAATTGGATTATAAATATAAAAGTTATATCACATTAAAAGAGAGAGTTTTTTCTCCTTCCCTTCCACCAAATTAGCCTTGATACACGATTCCAAGGAGGAACAATACTGATTACCGGAATTAATGGATTGTTTTAGTAGTAGTTATAATATATAGTATTTGTATTATCCAATAGGAAGTTGACACATCATTAGTTTTTAACTCAAGTTTACTATATAAAACTATAGATGTTTTAGATAAATTATATGAGTCTTAATTGAATAAATAATATTCAAATCTAAATTAGGCCGGTCTCTTGAAAAGAAGAAAAACTTCTACTCCCCGTACTTTACAAGAAAAAAGAATAAAAAGTAAATTTCTTGTACTTTACAAAAAAATGAAATGTGAATTGATCAATTGAATGAATATATTAAATACATAAGAGATGAACAATAGTTTAAATGTAAAAAAGAAAATCTCCTCCTTGCGACCCCTTGTTTTGTATTGTTACTATACAAAATGTGTAATTATCTTATACCTAAAAGCACTACACTGTAGAGAGAAAATTCTTCTGTCTAAGCATTCTCTGCCTAAAATTCGAAAATGTAATTTCACTTTCCGCAAAGAAAAAAATCATCATCTTATACCTAAAAGCATTACATTGGAGAGAGAAAATTCTCTCGTCCAAGCATTCTCCGCTTATCCTATAACTAAAAGCACTGGAGAGAAAATTCTCCCGCCGAAACATTCTTTGCCTAAAATCGTAAAATGTAATTTCACTTTCCGCAAAAACATAATCCTATATATATTATTATTATTATTACCTAAAAGCACTACAGTGGAGAGAGAAAATTCTCCCGCCTAAGCATTGTCCGCCTAAAATCCTAAAAAGTAAATTCACTTTCCGCAAAAAAAAACATATACCTAAAAGCAATACACTGGAGAGAGAAAATTCTCCCGTCTAAGCCAAAAATCCTAAAATGTAATTTCACTTTCACTTATGAGGAATATAGATCATTCATCTGAATTGTACAATTGTACACCATTTGTGGTGATTATACTTGGAGCTCATACCATCAAGGCTCAAATGATTCATGGAGAAAATGTCGGTAAAAAGTTTATTATTTTTAGATTCACTTTAGTACCATTAGACATTAGACTATGTAGATTTTCAGCACGCACAATTTCTATTAATTGTTAGGTTTGCAATGGTCATTAATAAAAGTCACAGACAATCGTTGAAAAAAGTTGTCATCTTACTCTGACGCCCCTTCATCACTCACAAACATTTGTATGTGGCGGTGTGGAGAGTAACAAGTTAATGGGATTTGAGTTTGTAATGACGAAGATGGACAACCAACCAAATCAACATTGACTGTTGTTTACAAAGAAATATGTACTGTAGAGTAATTTATAATTTTCGTTATAGTGTGGTGGACTTACATGCACATCCATTTCATCGTGTGATGTTTTACATTTAGTTCTTAACATTTATTCAGAATTTATTTAATGTATTCAAATTATTCTAACACAATCAGGTTTTTTTAAATATTTTTAAATATATAATTATATCTAATTATATCAAATATATAATTAAATATTTATTTGTAAATATTTTTAAATATATAATTATTCATGGACATGCCTTAATTGAAGAAATCAAGGATTGTTGGGTTGATTTGTAAATGAGCATCATCAGGGACGAATCTAGAATTTATAGTTAACGATGTAAAATCGATGTAATTATTTTCCATAGCATATAATATGATAATTTAAAGTACAACTATTTAACATGACCCACAATTGAGAAATGGTTGCTTTTTAAAGGTAAAGTGTCTAATAGATGGACATGCATATGGTACTATTTGAGCAATGAACAATCAAATTCTTAATTAAAGTTTCTTTTTAGTTTTTAATAATTTGAGTGTTTAGAGTTCAAGAAAAGTGTTTGTAATTTTAAAATAGTACTCATCTATTTGTTGAATTAGAATTATTGTTATAAATCTGCTCAAATGTTATTTTTTCAATAAATAAAATTGGTTGGCGTTAATAAAATCATGCATCGTCAAATCTAATTACTTGAAATAGAAACTGCTATTTGGTTGAAAGAATCGCTCGGGAAATTTGACAGGATAGGCTCTTCGCTTGATTGGACAATTATACTTGATTGAGCTCAAGGGTATCACAATTCTTTGGTAGAGCATCTATTATAGTTCATGAGCTACTCCTAAGTTTGTGAACTCAACTTAGGGGCGGGATTTCAATCTTTATCAGACCCAAGCTCCATCAAGTTCAGAAACATCTCAAGAAGAAATTATCGGATTATCGGATGAGAACTTCTATATTGATCAGGATATCTTCCTGAAACCGTTTTAAGATTCCTAGAAGGAGTGCAAGGCTTTCACCCCTCATTAGTGGTTATCTTTCATTAGCATTTGTACTTTCCTTTGAGTTGTAATAAAATTTGCTTTTCTTAAAAAAATTGGAGGAACAAAAAACCAAAAATGAGGCTCACAAAAGAACCAACTACTCTCGCTAATTATAAAGATATTACTTATTTTTGCAATATGTGTATATATTATGTGTATTAATGTTAGAATCTTTTAAAGTTTCGTGAGGCTACACAACAAAATGTACTGCGAAACTTTCCCTTTGAAAGATATCAGTGGACTTGGGATCGGGGACAGTGAACTGAGGCTTGGGTGGAGGACAAGCTTGACAGAATCCTTGTCAATGATGATTGGTGGAATTTTTTTAATGTTGTGTATGCCATGTCAGTAGAAGCCCCGGCTAGTGATCACATGGCACCGTATGTAACACTCTGGCACACGGATAACATTCACAGAAGGAGGCAATTGGTTTACCGAAGAAGAATGTCGGGTTATCATGGGATATAGTTTGCGAGCAGCACGTTCCTTTTCTACAAGGGAAAGGATCTCCTTTTGTGGGAAGGAACTCCAAAGATGGGATTGCAGGGATAAGAGGGGCTTTAGGGCCCAGATTGATGCTCTGAAGTGAAGACTTAAATGGTTACGAGAGATGATTGATACGAGAAGTTCTTTGGAATTTTTACACGCCCGATCTTCACTGATCACATTGTTGGAAAAGGAGGAGATACAAATTCTAAATATTTTCATAACGAGGTTATGCAAAGGCGTCGGAGAAATAAAAATCCTAGGTTTGACCGACTTGAATGGCAACTGGATTACTGATAAATCCGGAATGGAGGGGATAGCTTCGAGCTACTTTGAGCAGGTATATTTGGTTAGTAGGACAGCCGCATGGCAGGAGGATTTGGAAGGTTTATTTGATTTTTCTAGCGTATCTCCGGAGTAGAATAGTAAGTTGATTAGGTCGATTAAACCGGAGGAAGTAAAAGCCGCAGTGTTTGGGATGCATCCTGACAAGGCACCGAGAGTGGATGGTATGAATCCTGTATTTTTCAAGCTTATTGGGATATTGTTGGACCAGATATTACTAGGTTATGATCACAATTTTTTATTCTGATAGTTTTCCCATGAGCTTAATGTTACTAATGTTGTTTTAATCCCAAAAAAGGACAAACTGGTGAATATGGGGGACTGGAGATCAATTGCGCTGCGCAATGTTGTTTATAAATTTTTTCAAAAGTTCTGGCCAATCGTTTGAAGGGTATTTTGGATTCCCTAGTTAGAGAAAATCAGAGTGCATTTATACCGGGTAGATACTTGTAGATAATATTATGGTGGCCTTTGAAACTCAACGTCTCTCTAAAGCAAAAGAGGTATGAAAAAAAAGGTTTTGTTGCATTAATGTTTGACATGATGTTATGAATATTTTATGGTGTCCAATCTAATTAAATATTTTTGTATTTATGTAGTCATTAGTTAAACGTGTAATATGAGCCACAAATGTGTATCAGCCCATTAACTTCTTTGTAATCCATAAGTTAGCCAATTTCTCCTATAAAAGGAGGCTAACTTGTGGAAACCCTAAGAATTGCGAGGCTTCGAGAGTTAGAGGCTTCGAGTAGGGGTGGACTCGGGTCTGGGCCGGGTCCGGGTCGGGCCTAGGCCCGGGCGGGCCGGCGGGTCAGAAATGGTGGACCCGGGACCGGCCTGGGTAACCACCGGGTCCGGGCCGGGCCCATTATAATTTTTTTTTTTGTTTTCCTCTTCCTAATTAACCCCCCTCCCACCCCCAACCCCCAAACCACCCCAAATGGCCCAAAATACCCAGCCCAACCCAAACAATTTTAAAAAAATTGAAAAAAAAATTGTTTTTGGCCCGAACCGGGCCCGGGCCCGCCCGGGTCGGGCCTTGTTTTGGGTGACCCGAGCCCGGACCGGAAAACCCACGGGCCGGGCCTACCCGGACCGGTCACTGACCGGGCCTACCCGGACCGGTCACTGACCGGGCCACCGGGTCAGGTCGGGCCGGAACAGTACCGGTCCCGGGCCGGTTCCGGCTCGGGCCGTCCGGCCCGAGTCCAAAGCTAGCTTCGAGTGTTAGAGGCGAAATAGAGAGTAGGGTTTGCCGCTGCTCTCCTTCTCGAGGGAGGGCAGCGGCCACGTTCACGGTATACCAGATTCGGTTTTCATCTTCTCGATATCTTTCTATGTGCTTCATCTTTATCTGCTATGGTTGTTTGATTGTTAAAGAACGGGGTCTATCAATTGGTATCAGAGCCGAGTCGTGAAACAGGTTGAATCTATCTGCGTTTTTCGAATCTAACGAAGAACTGCTCTGCTTTTCTTCTGTTTTACTTTATTTCGAGATTAGCCTTTGTAATCTTGTTTGTGATCGGAAAACCGTAAATTTTATACTGTTGGAATCGCCATTTCATAACGATCCAGCAACATATCTTCTTTTTCGATTTCTGCAATTTTTCATTCTCGAAGATCTCTACATTAGGATCTCGAAATCCTTGTTTCTCGAGATTACAGAAAAGTTTTTTATTCGAAACTGATACAGGAAGAATATCGAACTTCATGGCTATTCAGAACAGTTTTCAGATTTTCAAAATTCGAAATTTTCATTTTGCAGGATCTCGACGTTCATACCTCAAGATTGTGATCGTGAGGTTTAAACCTCAAGATTGTGATCTCGAGGTTTAAACCTCGAGATTGTGATCTCGAGATTTAAACCTCGAGATTAGGATTTCAACTTTCGGAATGTTGAAAGTAATGTCTTAAAATATGGACACAGTTAGTTTTGTTGCTTATCTTTGAACATGTGTGAATATTACAAATAAAAACAGGATTAAGTTGTCATTTAGAATATGTCAGACGGGATTACTGTTATAAAAGGATTGGATTGGATGTGATGGAATTCAAGCAAATCAATCTGAGACTATAGGATTACCTTTTCCAGAAAATCTAGAAGAAGGGTTCTAAGCTTCTGACAAGTGCGAATCTTGTTTGGGTTCGTCCCACGATATGATAGACTCAACCAATAGCACAAGTGCTCCTGCTATTAGAATAAGAACTAAAAGTAACTAGAAAGTTCAGGCAAACAAACAATAATAAGAATAAAAAGTTATACTACCTCCGTCCCGCTATGATTGTCCCGTTTTATTTTGTCGATTCGTCCCACTAAAATTGTCTCATACTAAATTTGGTAAAGTTTGTGTAGCTCTAAATCATTGTTACTTTATTATTACTTTATCAATTCAATATCAACCACATAAACCGTTTTTTATTGATTTGCGTGTCACTCCCTCTTGTCACATTGTTAGCGGGACGGAGTGAGTAGTTTTTTCCAGTCACTGGTCACGGTTTGTCCAGCCCCACCAAAGTTATTGGGAGGATCTCTCCTCCTCCCCGTTCATCCTCTGCATCACATAAATCCCTCATCCTACAAGTTTTTTGGATCTTCTCCGGTCGAGAAACACACACTCCCGGGAACCTCGCGTCACCCCCATTTGGGTCTGTTTCCTGGATAAGCCCCTTGTTCTCTTCCTCCTTAATGGTAACTTTACTATAATTCTGGACAAGGACTCCATGGGAACGGACTGAACTAAAAACAGTGAAGCACAAATAAAGTGTTAGAACATTGTTTAATTGTGTTCAAATTACTTGTAATTATTTTTGATTAATTAGTCTAGTATTAGCAGGCTTTTAGTTGAGAGAGAAGTGAGCTTAATTAATTAATAGCCCATGTGTGCCTACTTTTCTAATTGTAATAGGATGTTCGAATTCTCTCGTATAGATATAGGTAGAGGGGTTCGAAACATGTCTAAGTCACTACACAATGTATTCCGCACATATCATTCTGGTAGATCGAGCATCACTTTAGTTTTTCTCTCTCAACAAGTCATACGTATATCATGTATTCTTGTCATATCCTTATGAATATATTATATTGATTGTTGATTGATTCTTCTTCTACATCAATTCTTCATATTATTATTTAGAAGTTATTCGACTGTTGATCTGAGAATTAATAATTGGTATCATAGCATCGACGTAATTCTGTTCGTTCGTATATCTGAGATTCTTTTAAGGAATTAATTTGATCAAAATCACAAGTTTTGGTTGAATTATTTCTGGATTTGTTCTTGGTATTCTACGTATAATTGTTACGACGGCTGAAGAAAAGAGATAAAAGATCACGGTCAGAACCCTATGTGTTCAAGTTACGTACTTCGCCCTACCGAAATCCTTAATTTCGGTCGTTCTCAGAAGATTTCGAGCATCATATTCCAGTCAGAAGAAGATTTTGAGCCTCCTAAGAATTTCGGACACCCGAGATCATATTTCACACGCTTAGCCAAGATCCTTAATTTCGAAACACGCCCGAGATCTCCAGTTTTTAAGTTTAGCCGAAATCTACAACTTCGAAGATCTCCCGAGATCTTGATTTCATCACTGTCCCGAATTCAAGAATTCGAGCAGGCCCGAGATATAAATCAGTTGAATCGAGATCAGCAATTTCAGAGCAAGCCCGAGATCACATCATCCGAAAACTAACACCTCAGCATCACCAAATTCTTACTTTTCCCATAACAGTTCTCGCCCACGATCACCAACAATCCATCTTTTACAATGGAAGCTTATACTATATGGGCAGTGATTCAAGGCCTCCGATTCTGAGGAGATGCTCTAAGTGACCTACACATCACGTGGGATTCCAGTTATGGGCAGCATACACCAAATACAAAATCATTATTATAATAACAACAATAATGACAACAAAAAGAACACTGTAGATATAATAAATAATAAACCAGCACTACATTGCATAAAAAGTGAAAATGACTTTTTCATTTAATTTTTTCTATAACACATGGAAACTCTCGAGGTGTGTGTTTGCATTAAACTATAAAGGAATTCTCCGGAAATTCACAATCACTTTTTCTTTTACAAAAAGATTAAATTTATTGTTTAACATTTCCCGATGACATCCACGTTTTCACGGAAGAATTTTTTGCGTTGGACTTTTAATTAGTTTTTGCAACATAAAATGATATTTAATTTTCATTTTATTATCCAACGAAACAACTTTAAAAAGTATATAAATGTCATTAATGGATATTCTAGGCACAAAGTTTTCCTGATAATACTGCAAAATTAAAGCTTATGCATATTATAGAGAGTTTTCCAGATACTCACATTTACATACAGAGCTTAAGCAGGAAAAGGTAATTGCTTTAATTTTCCAATGCATATAATTTTTGGCATTCCATGTCATGCAAATGACAGCAGGCAAGGAGAAGCTCTCTGGTTTCTGAACTTGGTGGCATTGTGGCACAAGAGAGAGTCATGCTTGCTGAATTTGAATTTGTTAATGGCTCAAGTAGTAAATATGCAGGTAATGTCACAAATTTGGCTGCATAAAATATCTGTCCTGCTAGTCTTCACGGCTGGTCACATCACATTTCACCAAATTTTGGTTTAAGATTTTCTAAAAACAAATACTATCGTAAATCTTTTCATTACATATATCTCAAAAAGCTACTTAGTATATAAAAAGGAGTTAATGCAAAACCACAATTTTGAAAATGTTGAAAGCAATGTCTTAAAATATGTGTGTGAATAAGAACAAGATTAAGCTGTCATTTAGAATGTGCCAAATGGGGTAACTGTTGTACAAGGACTGGATTGAATGTGATGGAATTAACCTGAGACTATAAGAATTACCTTTTCAAGAAAATCTAGAAGAAGGGTTCTAAGCTTCTGACAACTGCGAATCTTGCTTTGACTCTTCCAAAACCTTCAATTCACCCAGACCAACCCAAAAAAGAAGCCGTTCAGAGCCTAAACCCGTGAAAAACTAGAGACGGAAAGATGAGATGGGAAGAAAATGAGAGAGGAAGATAATAGTGTGCAGGGCTGGAGACAGAATTCCATGGCTCAGACTTCAAATTAAAAATAATTAAGAAATAAAAGTACCACTATTTTGCAGATGGAAGCATTATCTTGCATAAGGCCGCAAATAATCCATTGAAGACGAGAGAGAAGGTCGAGGGAGGGGAGAAATCAAACTGCTCCTGAAGACCTGAATGTATTAATTACCCTATCACATAAATGTATTACCACACCGGTACGTTATGGGAATTCAAAGAGTTTTAAGTTGAGCCCTAAACGTTATCTAGAACATCTAATTAAGTAATCCTGATCAATATGTATAATGATATTTGTGAAGGAAAGCTAGGCCTGATTCTTTAATTTAGAAAAAAAAATCTCTACATTATACAATCTGGCCTTAGCTTTTCTTCACAAATCTTACTTGTACCATATTATTCATAACATTTTTTTTTATATCAAATAAAATTTGCTGGGATTAATAATACCGCCCAAAATAAAGACTTAATGGTAAACTAATGTGAGATTTAAATATGGTAATGCATCCACCAAGCATTAATCATCAAAAAGTGCCAACAACGTGGTTTTAAAAAAGTACTCCACAACAAAGAAAGAAAAAACGGGTCCCATCTATATAGCAAATTTTATAATTTTTTATTATCTTTTCATATGGCATCAATATTGAATATATAAAAATAAAAAACAGTTAAACCATTTAAAAACATCTATTTTTTAAAGTGCTATAATTTTTTGTTTGTACTCTAACTGTTACAAAAAAAATCAAAACTCATAACTTTTACGGAGTAGTATCTTTCATACGACACCGATGTTCAAAACATAAATATAAAATAATAATTTAACACTTTAAAATCATTTTTTTAAATGCTACAACTTTTTATTTATACTCCGATTGTTACAAATAGTATATCAAAATTCATGACTTTTTATTATCTTTTATATGACACCAATATTGATTTTATCAAAAAAAAAATATTTTAACCCTTTAAAAACATCCGCTTTTAAAGTGCTATAATTTTTTTGATTTTACTCCAATCGTTACAAAACATATATCAAAATTTATCATTTTTTCTCTTTCACATGATATCAATCTTAAATATTGGTGTCATATGAGAAACTTAAATAAAAAGTTATGAATCTTGATATATATTTTGTAACCATGAGAATACAAATTAAAAAGTCCTCCGACTATTATGTCATTGACACTTTTGGTACTCGACTTTGATTTTTTCCATTTTTAGTCCTCGACTATTGCGCTAGAGACACTTTTGGTACCCGTGTTTGAAAATTTTCATATTTAGTCTTTCAACTTTCATAAAAATGACACTTTTGGTTCTTCAACTATTATAATAGTGACATTTTTAGTCCTCTATTTATTGTGTCTAAAAATTACAATAGTCAGGGGACTAAATGTGGGAAATCTTGAAGTCGGGGACTAAAAGTATCTCTCGCACAATAGTCCAGAACTAAAAATAAAAAAATTAGAAGTCTAGTACCAAAAGTGTCACTTACATAATAGTTGGGGGACCGAACGTGGCATAAACTCATTTTGCTCAAACACTTAACTTTTGATTTTACACTGTACTGTGTTCGTGATAATCAAAATAAGTACGGTTGTAATAACTTTTCTGACTGAATTGCCTAAAATTCAGTACCATTATACTATGCAGTACTACTATTATAATTAAATTATAGATACCAACAATCAGAGGTGAAGCCTGGGCAAATAAATATCATTCTCCTTCCCTTTTTTCAAATAAGTTGGCGTGATTAAAGTGAATAACAGTGATGCACCAAGTAAATATTAGTGAAGCACCCAGTGAGCTTTAATTAATTGAATGTTTTGGTTTTAGTGATAATAGAATTTTTATCAACTAATAAGAAACTGACATATTACTGGTTTATAACTCAGTTTTATTATATAAAATACTCCCTCCGTCTCTTATAACTTTGTCAACTTTCCTTTTTTGGATGTCCCAAATACTTTGCCACTTTCCCTTTTAATCAATCAATTTGTGGCTCCCGTTATTTCCCTCTCCCCTGCACAAATTTCTACCACACAGTTTTTACTTTATTATATTATTTTACGTGCCGGTCAAACATGACAAACCTTTAAGGGACGGAGAGAGTAATATGTAGTAGTATTTTTATTTTATATATGCAATATTGATGGCCTATGAAAGATCATAAGAATTTATGAATTTTGAATTAATTTTTGTATAGGCTGGAGTACAAATAAAAAAGTTGTAGCACATTAAAAGGAGTTTTTTCATTCATTTCTCCAAATGAGTTGATGTCATTAATATGAATAGCACTGATGCACCCGATGACTAGCCGTGATGCACTGAGTGAACTTGCATTAATTAAATATTTTAGTAGTAATATAATTATAATAAAAATCTTGTTAACCAAAAAAGACTGACACATTATTTATTTTTACCTCAACTTTATTGTGTAAAATAATGTTTTTATTTTTATATATGCAATATTAGTGTCAAATGAAACATCATAAACAATTATAAACTTTGATGTATTTTTTTTTTGTAAAAATTGGAGTATAAATAAACAAGCTATAATACCATAAAAAAGATTTGTTTCTCCTTTTCTTTCTCCAAATGAGCAGTGATGCATGTAGTGAATAACACTAATGAACCAAGTCAACTTATATGAATTAAATATTTTAGTAGTATTGATAATAATTTTATTATTAATTAATAGAATTTTTAACTTATATTTTCTATATAAATAACATATAATTTTTAATTTATATATATATGATATTGGTGTCATATGAAAGATCATAAAAAGTTATGAATTTTGATTTTTTTTTTTGAAAAAATTGGATTATAAATATAAAAGTTATATCACATTAAAAGAGAGAGATTTTTTCTCCTTCCCTTCCACCAAATTAGCCTTGATACACGATTCCAAGGAGGAACAATACTGATTACCGGAATTAATGGATTGTTTTAGTAGTAGTTATAATATATAGTATTTGTATTACCGGAATTAATTACCCTATCACATAAATGTATTACCACACCGGTACGTTATGGGAATTCAAGGGGTTTTAAGTTGAGCCCTAAACGTTATCTAGAACATCTAATTAAGTAATCCTGATCAATATGTATAATGATATTTATGAAGAAAAGCTAGGCCTGATTCTTTAATTTAGAAACAAAAAATCTCTACATTATACAATCTGGCCTTAGCTTTTCTTCTCAAATCTTACTTGTACCATATTATTCATAACATTTTTTTTATATCAAATAAAATTTGCTGGGATTAATAATACCGCCCAAAATAAACACTTAATGGTAAACTAATGTGAGATTTAAATATGGTAATGCATCCACCAAGCATTAATCATCAAAAAGTGCCAACACCGTGGTTTTAAAAACATAAATATAAATTAATAATTTAACACTTTAAAATCATTTTTTTTAAATGCTACAACTTTTTATTTATACTCCGATTGTTACAAATAGTATATCAAAATTCATGACTTTTTATTATCTTTTATACGACACTAATATTGATTTTATCAAAAAAAAAATATTTTAACCCTTTAAAAACATCCGCTTTTAAAGTGCTATAATTTTTTTGATTTTACTCCGATCGTTACAAAACATATATCAAAATTTATAATTTTTTCTTTATCACATGATATCAATCTTAAATATTGGTGTCATATGAGAAACTTAAATAAAAAGTTATGAATCTTGATATATATTTTGTAACCATGAGAATACAAATTAAAAAGTCCTCCGACTATTATGTCATTGACACTTTTGGTACTCGACTTTGATTTTTTCCATTTTTAGTCCTTGACTATTGCGCTAGAGACACTTTTGGTACCCGTGTTTGAAAATTTTCATATTTAGTCTTTCAACTTTCATAAAAATGACACTTTTGGTTCTTCAACTATTATAATAGTGACATTTTTAGTCCTCTATTTATTGTGTCTAAAAATTACAATAGTCAGGGGACTAAATGTGGGAAATCTTGAAGTCGGGGACTAAAAGTATCTCTCGCACAATAGTCCAGAACTAAAAATAAAAAAATTAGAAGTCTAGTACCAAAAGTGTCACTTACATAATAGTTGGGGGACCGAACGTGGCATAAACTCATTTTGCTCAAACACTTAACTTTTGATTTTACACTGTACTGTGTTCGTGATAATCAAAATAAGTACGGTTGTAATAACTTTTCTGACTGAATTGCCTAAAATTACCGTAAAAGATCATTTTAACTATTTTTCACATATTTTTTTTATTACTTCATTAATAAATATATTTTATTTTTTTATAGTTAGGCAGATACAACCATTTCAACCAAAACTTCATCAATTTCACCAAAATCAACCGATTCAGCCTATTTTTGTGTTACCGTACATGCTCTCTCAACAGGAACAATATATCACAGTTTTATTTTTAAGCTACTAAAAATAAGACACAATTTAATTTTGATTGCTTAGTATATTAGAATTTTATAATTTTTTCTATATTTCATTACGATAGTCATTATATTTATTATTAGGTCATCAATGGTGTTGCATATGATATGACATTCATTTTGGAACTTTCTCAATATGAATGCCATTAACTTATTTAATAAGTTTAGGGGTTGTTTGATGACCTCTATTTTCAGCTTATTAGCCTTTTCAGGCGTACTAACAGTAAGCGGTAATATTCAATACTTTTGTTTATATTTGAAATTAGAAGTGATCTCAGTTTTCAAATAAAGATGACCAAGAGAGACCGCTGATGGGCCCGAACGAACTCAAATTATCAAATAAAGGTCATTGAGAGCGATGATCGAGGGGGCGATATAAAAACTCAGTGATCAAATAAAGATGACCAGGAGATATGACCGGGGGGCGATAAGAAGTCCCAATAATCAATAATTTCCTTTTTCAAATCGTATGTAACTCCAGAGTGATTCTATTTCCTTCTTTCTTTAACTCTATTTTTTATATAGTACTACCTCCGTCCTCCTAATATTGGGGTGGAAGAGAATGGTGTGGTTTTTAAGAAAAGTAGAATTATATGGTTGATAATGAGTTGATAAGGTGTGAATAAAGTAAGAATGAATTAGAGCCACACAAATATAGTATGAGACAATAATATAGGGACATCCAAAAATGAAAAAATGGGACAATAATAGGGGACGAAGGGAGTAACAATGTCATTTTTATGGTACTAACATTTGATATTGACAATTGTGACATTTTTGTTGCATTGTTTTGTAAATTTTCATGGCATTGATATTGTTTTTAATAATGTCACTTCTTATGCAACCTGACTTGACTTAGCTCCCGTCCGTGTCATGACTTGACGTGTCATTGATTTTTGAATCATAAAATAGACTTATCTATGATATGGTGAATTAATCTAATAATTTATCATTAAGTAAACTCTTATGCTACCATAAATATCTCACATTTTTGGAGACATTATAACGTTATGACTTCAACAAAAAATGAGGCGTGGTGTCGTTCTTCACATTGTAAAGTCAATGAATTGAAAAGCTTCTCAGCTTTGATGCTCAAATTAGGAAATGAAAATATTGAGAATGTCATTATGGAGATGTCTTCATTTATATACCTGATGATATATTTATTACCACTCCACATGTCCCTCTTACTCAAAGTGTACCCAAATTGTTGCTAGCATGTATCCATCATTTCTGGATAATATGATTGATCTATTTAGATTTTGCATGTTTCACCGATTTCTTTGTCTCGTGCAACGCATGGGTTAAAGACTAGTACATATATTTATCTCTACATCTCTACAAGACTATAAGAGTGAATATTGTTAAGGGTATAACGGTCATACAAAATGTGTTGGTCTCTTGCTGCATAAGGTCATTGTACATTGTGTATGGGGTTTTGTACTTTTTAACTTAGTATTATAGCTTGTGTTTTAACGGAAAAAACCTTTCCATTAGATGTTCCCCTTCTAATAAGCCTTCACTTTCGCTTATTTCCGTCCCAGCTGTATCCTTTGATTCCTTTCGCCTCCTCTTCTCTTGTCAAGCACCTCAACATTTTTGATACTCCACAGTTATGGCGAGCAGACACCTATTTGAATTCTCAATGGCTATGGCTTGCAATTTGTAAATACTTCACACTATTCGCATAAGATGTTCGTCGATTTCACACTTGTAAATCGAAAAGAAGTGACTACAGTTTATCACTTTATCTACAGTTTAAAATATGGTGGATTGCATTTCTTCCGCTCAGAGGGAAAGTCGGCACTACTCACTGGCGTTTGACACATTGTCTCCATTCGTCTTCTCCCTGCAATTAGGTTATTCAGTTTTTTATTTTAATGATATCGATGATTGCATTTGAAGCTCTCATTGATTGTGAAATTAAAGATATAATGGGTCCGGGCCGGGCCCATTATAATTTTTTTTTTTGTTTTCCTCTTCCTAATTAACCCCCCTCCCACCCCCAACCCCACAACCACCCCAAATGGCCCAAAATACCCAGCCCAACCCAAAAATTTTAAAAAAATTGAAAAAAAAAATTGTTTTTGGCCCGAACCGGGCCCGGGCCCGGCCGGGTCGGGCCTTGTTTTGGGTGACCCGAGCCCGGACCGGAAAACCCACGGGCCGGGCCTACCCGGACCGGTCACTGACCGGGCCACCGGGTCGGGCCGGGCCGGAACAGTACCGGTCCCGGGCCGGTTCCGGCTCGGGCCATCCGGCCCGAGTCCAAAGCTAGCTTCGAGTGTTAGAGGCGAAATAGAGAGTAGGGTTTGCCGCTGCTCTCCTTCTCGAGGGAGGGCAGCGGCCACGTTCACGGTATACCAGATTCGGTTTTCATCTTCTCGATATCTTTCTATGTGCTTCATCTTTATCTGCTATGGTTGTTTGATTGTTAAAGAACGGGGTCTATCAATTGGTATCAGAGCCGAGTCGTGAAACAGGTTGAATCTATCTGCGTTTTTCGAATCTAACGAAGAACTGCTCTGCTTTTCTTCTGTTTTACTTTATTTTGAGATTAGCCTTTGTAATCTTGTTTGTGATCGGAAAACCGTAAATGTTATAGTGTTGGAATCGCCATTTCATAACGATCCAGCAACATATCTTCTTTTTCGATTTCTGCAATTTTTCATTCTCGAAGATCTCTACATTAGGATCTCGAAATCCTTGTTTCTCGAGATTACAGAAAAGTTTTTTATTCGAAACTGATACAGGAAGAATATCGAACTTCATGGCTATTCAGAACAGTTTTCAGATTTTCAAAATTCGAAATTTTCATTTTGCAGGATCTCGACGTTCATACCTCAAGATTGTGATCATGAGGTTTATACCTCGAGATTGTGATCGCGAGGTTTAAACCTCAAGATTGTGATCTCGAGGTTTAAACCTCGAGATTGTGATCTCGAGATTTAAACCTCGAGATTAGGATTTCAACTTTCGAGGTATTGCCTTAGAATTTTCCTTAATCCCACCTGTTTTCGATATTCAACATCGAGACATATGTTTTCGATAATCAACATCGATATTCACAATAATTAAACAATAGTAAAATACAAATATACCAGGCATAAATTAGAGCAGGTCAGATCCGGACTTGAACATGTTAACTAGAAAAGAAAATCTAGGTCCATGTGAAAACATATGTAATCTAAATTCTATGTTCTAACACATGTTTGCATAATATGCTTACATGCATTATCAGGTAATTGTAATCAATGCTGTTAATCTAAATACATCTGCCACAAAAGAACCAATATATGTTGCATAAATAATTTCATAACCGAATGGCTAAAAACAGAATGAACCCCAAAAATTTGTCCACCTGAATGAGCCATAACATCACCGGAAATGGCCCAAATTTTGTTATGTCTGGGGAAGGAGAGGCAAGCCTAAGACATATGCATGAGCCAATCCCAATCTTATCATCATGGACAGTAGACGAATGTAAGGATGAAACTGACCAAAAATAGCCCAAACTAACTAAAACCTGTCAAATGATTCTTTATGAAGCTAAAAGAAAAGAAAAAAGCAAAACCATGCTGGAACCTATTCTTAATGATTTTCTCCACGAAGAAACTAAAAAACCAACTAAACCCTTTCCTTCATGTTTATACAAGTATTCCAAAGACAAAATTGAACAAGCAATGTGATGGTGTACTTCTAGGCCACATCAATTTGTTTTGGGAAGGAAGATAAACTAAACAGTTTAATCGAATGGTTTTTTCTTTCCAAGGAAAACCTTAAAACCCAGCTAAAACCAATCTTTGATACTCCCTCCGTCTTTTAAAACTTTACCAAGTTTGACCGGCACAAAGATTAATAAAGTAAAAATTGTGTGTTTGAGGTTTGTGCAGAGGTGAGAGATTTAACAGGAACCACAAATTCTTTACTTAAAAGGGAAAGTGATAAAGTTAATAAGAATCCATCACCATCTATTGACCAACTACAAGTGACCTACACATCACATGCGATTCCAGGTATGGGCAACATACACCAAATACAAAATTATTATAATAATAATAACAATAATAATGACAACACAAGCAGCAGTGTAGATATAATAAATAAGAAACTAACACTACATTGCATATAAAGTGAAAATGATTTTTTCATTTATTTTTTTCTGGAATGCATGGAAACTCTCGGGGTGTGTGTTTGCATTCAACTATTAAAAAAAATCTCCGGAAATTCACAATCACCTTTTCTTCTACAAAAAGATTAGGTTTCTTGTTTCACATTTCCCGGTGACATCCACGTTTTCACGGAATAACTTTCTTTGTTTCGACTTTTAATTAGTTTTTCATACCAAATGATATTTAATTTTCATTTTATAATCCAAAGAAACTGTGAGTAGGTATTGGTCCACCTCACTGGCTCTTTGGTCCATCTCATTTAATGGCCTGTCTGCTATTCTTATCCACCTGGCCCGTTTGGGCTGTCCGCCTGACTTAGCCCACATGCCCTCATTTGTCTTTGCCCAAGCCCATGTCTCTGTGGCCCTTACCTTATATTGTCCCGTTCCTTCTGGAATCCCCTATTTGATCGTCCCGTTCCTCTCTCTATCCGATGAGAAGTCTTTCCGGTTACCCCAGTTCTAGAGTGAGAGAGTGCTGGTATCATCTAGGGTTTGAGCTCCGGCTACCCTCTGGTGATACCTTTGGGATCCTTCTGTGGGCTTCACTCTGTGCTAGTAGTCTTGTGGGGGGGTTTCTTCTCCGGTGGGTTTTCTCTGGGCAGTCTGGTCTGGGAGGGTTGGGCACTAAACTGAGCGTTTGAGACTAGATGCCCTCTGGTTTCCCTTGTTGACTCCTTGGTGGTGAATGGTGAGCTAGCCCTTGGGCTATGGTGATTGAGGTCTGAGCCGGTCCAGTAACTCTACAGTGGTATCAGAGCTGGAAGCTGCCTCCTCTCACCGACGCCGGAGACTCGCCGGAAGTACTTCCCCAAAACTGGTAACGCCTAGGCTCCTCCTCGGATTGGTAAGTCGGGAAGTTTGATCTAGACTCCCGCTCAGGTATATCAGCTTAAACCCTGTCTTGGGCTGCCGGAGTGCCACCGGCTTCTGTGATGCATGGGTAGTTCTGAAACCCTAGGTTGAGGAGCTGCCGGTTAGAAACCCTAGTTTTTTAATCCGTTGCATGTGTAGATTATGTCTAAGACAGGTCTGCAGAAACCCTAGGTTGTTGAACTAGTGCATGGGTGGTGCTAATCTGTGTCGAACTTAGCCCACAGTTGCCTGTAATATTATCTGAGCACCTTTGTGTTTTCTACTTGTTTTCCAGTCCTCTGTTGTTGTTATTGTTATCTGTTTCCAATATATTTTTTGTGTTGATAATTTTTGATCCATTGTAATACTGTGGCTGTGAAACCCTAGTTGGCTAAGGCACCTGAGGTTAGGGCTAGGGGATTCCCTGCCAGCCACCTCTGTGGCCCCGGATCTGCGTGGTCCCTTAGTCCGCAGTCTAACCTTCTAGGGCTAGGCTCCTGCATTACAGTTGGCTCATTAATTGTGTGTGCTGGACTGTTATCATGGCTTCAAACCAGTATGGTATGATGCCTTTTAATGGTAAGACTGACTTTGATATTTGGAAACAAAAATTAAAATGTGTGTTAATACAACAGAAAGTTCATAGAGCTATTACTGGGCAATACTTAGAAACTGAGGAAAAACCTAAACAAGTTGAAATGAATGAAATAGCCTGCTCAACCATATATTTAAACTTGTCTGACTCTATCCTTACAAAGGTTAGAGTCATTGAGTCTGCTAAAGACCTCTGGGATAAACTTGAGTCTCTATATACTGATACTTCCCTTCCTGGCAAACTGTTTTTGTTGGAAAAGTTTTTTAGGTTTAGGCTTGACCTAACAAAAGATATTGATGAAAACCTAGATATTTTTAACAAACTAATCCAAAACATTAAGCAGGATGGGGATAAACATATAGATGACTACACTGCCATAGTCTTATTGAATGCTATACATGATTCCTATAATGATGTTAAGTCTGCCATTAAATATGGGAGGGATGACATAACCCTTGATATTGTTATTAATGGCCTGAGAAGTAAAGAACTTGACTTAAAACATTCTAGGAACCATCATAGGGAATCTGGGGAAGCTTTGGTTGTTAGGGGAAGATCTAAAAGTAGGTCTAAACACCCTAAAAAGGACAATCAGGATAAGAATGGCAGACAACCTAGCAAGAAAAGGCATAAGTCTAAGAAAAGGGTGTGCTATAACTGTGGGAACCCAGATCATTTCATCAAAGATTGTACCCAACCCAAAAGAAATGAACAGGCCAACTCTGTGACTGATAAGGAAATTAGTGAAGAAGTGTTCATGATCTGTGATCATGCTAATTCTGCCCTAAGCAACCTAACTGAATTTGAATGGTTAATAGATTCAGGTTGTACCTACCACATGACTCCTTTTAAAAATCTGTTTGCTTCTCATAGTGCTTGTGATTCTGGTTATGTGTCCTTAGCTGACAATAAGAAGTGTAAGGTCCATGGTGTGGGTGACATAAGTCTTAAGTTTGAAAATGGAACTGTTTTCAAATTAAAAAATGTTAGACATGTCCCTGATCTTAGGCACAACCTGCTTTCTGTTTCTGTTTTTGAAGAATGTGGTCTTGAGGGTAAATGGAGAAATGGGTGTATGAAGATTTTGAAGAACTCCCTTGTTTTGTTTAAAGCCTTGAAACAAAATAACCTTTATGTTTTGCATGCCAAACCTTTTTCTGAAAATGCTAATGTTGTACTCAGTGACAAGTCTGTGCTTTGGCACCAAAGACTGGGTCACATGAGTAATAAAGGATTGAATATTTTGAAACAAACTAGATGTTTTGGCAATGACTTGGTGTCACCCATACCTTTCTGTGAGGGTTGTGTCCTAGGTAAACAGCATAGGGTTCAGTTTCATGTTTCTAGCTATTCTAGTGAGCCTAAGTCTAAAGCTGTCCTTGACTACATACATGCAGATGTATGGGGTCCTTCCAGTGTCCCTACCCATGGGGGTAGGAGGTATTTTCTGTCCATAATTGATGACTTTTCTAGGAAAGTCTGGGTCTGTTTGTTAGAACATAAATCTGATGTGTATGTTAGGTTTAAAGAATGGAAAATTATGGTAGAAAATCAAACTGGATGTAAGGTTAAAACCCTTAGAACTGACAATGGCTTAGAATTCTGCAATAAGGATATTGGATAGGTTGTGTGTTGAGAGTGGGATTAGGAGACACAAAACTGTGCCCTATACTCCCCAACAGAATGGCTTAGCTGAGAGAATGAATAGGACCCTCCTAGACAAAGTTAGGAGCATGCTTGCCACTTCTGGCCTCCCCAAGAAGTTTTGGGGAGAAGCTGTCAATACTGCCACCTACCTGATAAACAGATCCCCCTCTGTACCTTTAGAAGGTAAGTGTCCTGAGTCTGTCTTCTCTAAGAAATCCCTGGACTTGTCAAACTTAAAAGTGTTTGGGTGTGCTGCCTATGTACATCAACAGTCTGATAAGTTGGACCCTAGGTCTAAGAAATGCATTTTCTTAGGATATCCTGAAGGTGTTAAAGGATATAGGATCTGGGATAGGAACCAGAGTGGTTTTAAGGTCATTATAAGCAGAAATGTTGTGTTCAATGAAAGTGACTTTCCCTGCTTAGTTCAAAATGTGACTGACCCTCAAACTGTGCATGATGGCACCTCTCCTAGTGAGGTGGAGCCCATCCAGACCACTGCTACCCCTCTGGTGAATGGGTCTAGGACCCCTGAGTTGACCAACACTATGCATGACACCCACGCCACCTCTAGTGAGGTGGAGCAGCCCATTGGTATTGATGAAAATTTGCATGATGTGATTGTTCAATCTGATTTTGCTAATAATGAAGAACTTGGAGAGATCCAAGTTGAGAATGAGAGTCTAGATGATTATGTGTTAGCCAGAGATAGGACTAGAAGAAACATTAAGAGGATTTCTGATAGTATGACTGACTATGCATTTCACCTGTATGATACTTCATTATTTGCTTTCTCTGTTTTTGAAACTCTTGAGTTGAATGAGCCTAAACCCTACCAGGAAGCCCTTGCCTCTAGAGAATCTAAAAATTGGCTATGTGCTATGCAAAGTGAGATAGATTCTCTTAAGTTGAATAAAACTTGGACCCTAGTTCCTAGGACTCCTAATTGTTCTGTTGTTGAGTGCAAATGGCTTTTCAAAGTTAAAGAAGACTATGCTGAAATTTTTGCTCCCGTAGTGAAATTCACAACAATTAGGATGATGCTTGCCCTTGTTGCCCATAATGACTGGGAGATGAAGCAGATGGATGTTACCACTGCTTTCCTGCATGGTGAACTAGATAAACAGATTTTCATGAGCCAACCTGAGGGTTTTATTGACCCTAAGTACCCTAGACATGTCTGTCTACTTAGGAAGGCCCTCTATGGCCTGAAACAGTCTCCCACACAATGGAATATCAAGTTTGACCAGTGTATGTCTTCCCTGAGTTTCAAAAGGTCTGATTCTGACCCTTGTTTGTATTTTAAGAATACTGCTGCTGTACCTGTTTTCTTGTTAATCTATGTTGATGACATGCTTATCATTAGCCCCTCTGTGAATGCTATTAAGATAGTTCAAAAGTGCCTTTGTGAAAACTTTGCTATGAAAGATCTTGGAGATGCTAAGAGAATCCTAGGGATTAATATTCTTAGGGATAGGAGTAGGTGTACCCTTACCCTGAACCAAACCTCCTATCTTGAAAAGGTCTTGAAAAAGTTCAAAATTGACTCTGCCCAACCTGTGAATGTTCCCTTAGCACCCCATTTTGTGCTAAGCAAGGATCAGTCCCCAAGGACTGCTCCTGAGAAAGGTAGGAAGAAGGCCGTACCTTATTCCAGTGCTATAGGGCCAGTCATGTATCTCATGGTAAGCACAAGGCCTGATATAGCTTATTCTGTTAGTTGCTTAAGTAGATATATGGCAAACCCTGGTATGTCTCACTGGACTGCCCTTAAATGGCTCCTTAGATACCTTAGGGGTACACCTTCTCATGGTCTTGTGTTTTCTAAAACTGAAACTGGCATTTTACTTAGTGGCTATGTTGACTCCAATTATGCAAATGATAGGGACAACAGAAAGTCTACTACTTCCTACATTTTTACTCTTTGTGGTTCCTGCATAAGTTGGAAATCTCAACTTCAACCTATTGTTGCACTGTCCACTACTGAATCTGAATACGTGGCAGCCACTGAGGCCTATAAAGAGGCTTTTTGGCTTAAACGAATGCTAACTGAAATTGGTTTTCTTAAGCAGGTTGTGACAGTGTACTCTGATAGCCAGTCTGCTATCCAATTGTGCAAGAATCCTGTATTCCATGACAGGACCAAGCACATTGATGTCAGGTTTCATTTTATTAGGAATATTGTGGATGCAGGTTGGATAAAGTTGTCCAAGATACCTTCAGAATTTAACTCTGCAGATATGGGGACTAAATGTCTCAATTTTGAAAAACTTTTGTCTTGTAAACGAACTCTTAATTTAGACTGTGGCTAGATAAGAACAGGTACAAAACCGGCGATGATGATACTCCCATTCACGTTGTGCTCTACACCATCAGGGGGACCAATAAGGTGGAGATTGTGAGTAGGTATTGGTCCACCTCACTGGCCCTTTGGTCCATCTCATTTAATGGCCTGTCTGCTATTCTTATCCACCTGGCCCGTTTGGGCTGTCCGCCTGACTTAGCCCACATGCCCTCATTTGTCTTTGCCCAAGCCCATATCTCTGTGGCCCTTACCTTATATTGTCCCGTTCCTTCTGGAATCCCCTATTTGATCGTCCCGTTCCTCTCTCTATCCGATGAGAAGTCTTTCCGGTTACCCCAGTTCTAGAGTGAGAGAGTGCTGGTATCATCTAGGGTTTGAGCTCCGGCTACCCTCCGGTGATACCTTTGGGATCCTTCTGTGGGCTTCACTCTGTGCTGGTAGTCTTGTGGGGGGGTTTCTTCTCCGGTGGGTTTTCTCTGGGCAGTCTGGTCTGGGAGGGTTGGGCACTAAACTGAGCGTTTGAGACTAGATGCCCTCTGGTTTCCCTTGTTGACACCTTGGTGGTGAATGGTGAGCTAGCCCTTGGGCTATGGTGATTGAGGTCTGAGCCGGTCTAGTAACTCTACAGAAACAACTTTAAAAAGTATTCAAATGTCAATGAATGGATATATTAGGCACAAAGTCTTCCTGATAATACCACAGAATTAAAACTTATGCACATAAAAGAGAGTTTTCCAGATAGTCACATTTACATACAGAGCTTAAGCAGGAAAATGTAATTGCTTTACTTTGTCAATGCATATAATTTTTGTCATTTTATGTCATGCAAATGACAGCAGACAAGGACAAGTTCTCTGGTTTCTGAACTTGGTGGCATTGTGGCACAAGAGAGTCAATTTGTGACATGGGTGATGTCACAAATTTGGCTGCATAAAATATCTCTGTCCAGTGCTAGTCTTCACAGCTGTTCAGATCACATTTCACCAAAATTTGGTTTAAGATTTTCTAAAAACAAATACTATCGTAAAATTTTTCACTACATATATCTCAAAAAGCTACTTAGTACTCCCTCCGTCCCATAATTTACTTCCAACTTTCCCTTTTCGTCTGTCCTAAAAAGAACTTCCCTTTCCATTTTTGGCAAAGAATTTGTGGTTCACAGCAATTCTTACACATTCTTACACATTTCTCTCTCCTCTGCACGAACTCTTCACCACACAATTCCCACTTTCTTAATCCGTGTGCCATTTGTACTATGGAAGTAAATTTTGGGGCGAAGGGAGTATATAAAAAGGTTACTGCAAAACCACAATTTTAGGAATGTTGAAAGCAATTTCTTAAAATATGGACACAGTTAGTTTTGTTGCTTATCTTTGAACATGTGTGAATATTACAAATAAAAACAGGATTAAGCTGTCATTTAGAATATGTCAAACGGGATTACTGTTATAAAAGGATTGGATTGGATGTGATGGAATTCAAGCAAATCAATCTGAGACTATAGGATTACCTTTTCCAGAAAATCTAGAAGAAGGGTTCTAAGCTTCTGACAAGTGCGAATCTTGTTTGGGTTCGTCCCACGATATGATAGACTCAACCAATAGCACAAGTGCTCCTGCTATTAGAATAAGAACTAAAAGTAACTAGAAAGTTCAGGCAAACAAACAATAATAAGAATAAAAAGTTATACTACCTCCGTCCCGCTATGATTGTCCCGTTTTATTTTGTCGATTCGTCCCACTAAAATTGTCTCATACTAAATTTGGTAAAGTTTGTGTAGCTCTAAATCATTGTTACTTTATTATTACTTTATCAATTCAATATCAACCACATAAACCATTTTTTATTGATTTGCGTGTCACTCCCTCTTGTCACATTGTTAACAGGACGGAGTGAGTAGTTTTTTCCAGTCACGGTTTGTCCAGCCCCACCAAAGTTATTGGGAGGATCTCTCCTCCTCCCCGTTCATCCTCTGCATCACATAAATCCCTCATCCTACAAGTTTTTTGGATCTTCTCCGGTCGAGAAACACACACTCCCGGGAACCTCGCGTCACCCCCATTTGGGTCTGTTTCCTGGATAAGCCCCTTGTTCTCTTCCTCCTTAATGGTAACTTTACTATAATTCTGGACAAGGACTCCATGGGAACGGACTGAACTAAAAACAGTGAAGCACAAATAAAGTGTTAGAACATTGTTTAATTGTGTTCAAATTACTTGTAATTATTTTTGATTAATTAGTCTAGTATTAGCAGGCTTTTAGTTGAGAGAGAAGTGAGCTTAATTAATTAATAGCCCATGTGTGCCTACTTTTCTAATTGTAATAGGATGTTCGAATTCTCTCGTATAGATATAGGTAGAGGGGTTCGAAACATGTCTAAGTCTCTACACAATGTATTCCGCACATATCATTCTGGTAGATCGAGCATCACTTTAGTTTTTCTCTCTCAACAAGTCATACGTATATCATGTATTCTTGTCATATCCTTATGAATATATGATATTGATTGTTGATTGATTCTTCTTCTACATCAATTCTTCATATTATTATTTAGAAGTTATTCGACTGTTGATCTGAGAATTAATAATTGGTATCATAGCATCGACGTAATTCTGTTCGTTCGTATATCTGAGATTATTTTAAGGAATTAATTTGATCAAAATCACAAGTTTTGGTTGAATTATTTCTGGATTTGTTCTTGGTATTCTACGTATAATTGTTACGACGGCTGAAGAAAAGAGATAAAAGATCACGGTCAGAACCCTATGTGTTCAAGTTACGTACTTCGCCCTACCGAAATCCTTAATTTCGGTCGTTCTCAGAAGATTTCGAGCATCATATTCCAGTCAGAAGAAGATTTCGAGCCTCCTAAGAATTTCGGACACCCGAGATCATATTTCACACGCTTAGCCAAGATCCTTAATTTCGAAACACGCCCGAGATCTCCAGTTTTTAAGTTTAGCCGAAATCTACAACTTCGAAGATCTCCCGAGATCTTGATTTCATCACTGTCCCGAATTCAAGAATTCGAGCAGGCCCGAGATATAAATCAGTTGAATCGAGATCAGCAATTTCAGAGCAAGCCCGAGATCACATCATCCGAAAACTAACACCTCAGCAGCACCAAATTCTTACTTTTCCCATAACAGTTCTCGCCCACGATCACCAACAATCCATCTTTTACAATGGAAGCTTATACTATATAGGGAGTGATTCAAGGCCTCCGATTCTGAGGAGATGCTCTAAGTGACCTACACATCACGTGGGATTCCAGTTATGGGCAGCATACACCAAATACAAAATCATTATTATAATAACAACAATAATGACAACAAAAACAACACTGTAGATATAATAAATAATAAACCAGCACTACATTGCATAAAAAGTGAAAATGACTTTTTCATTTAATTTTTTCTATAACACATGGAAACTCTCGAGGTGTGTGTTTGCATTAAACTATAAAGGAATTCTCCGGAAATTCACAATCACTTTTTCTTTTACAAAAAGATTAAATTTCTTGTTTAACATTTCCCGATGACATCCACGTTTTCACGGAAGAATTTTTTGCGTTGGACTTTTAATTAGTTTTTGCAACACAAAATGATATTTAATTTTCATTTTATTATCCAACGAAACAACTTTAAAAAGTATATAAATGTCATTAATGGATATTCTAGGCACAAAGTTTTCCTGATAATACTGCAAAATTAAAGCTTATGCATATTATAGAGAGTTTTCCAGATACTCACATTTACATACAGAGCTTAAGCAGGAAAAGGTAATTGCTTTAATTTTCCAATGCATATAATTTTTGGCATTCCATGTCATGCAAATGACAGCGGGCAAGGAGAAGCTCTCTGGTTTCTGAACTTGGTGGCATTGTGGCACAAGAGAGAGTCATGCTTGCTGAATTTGAATTTGTTAATGGCTCAAGTAGTAAATATGCAGGTGATGTCACAAATTTGGCTGCATAAAATATCTCTGTCCTGCTAGTCTTCACGGCTGGTCACATCACATTTCACCAAATTTTGGTTTAAGATTTTCTAAAAACAAATACTATCGTAAATCTTTTCATTACATATATCTCAAAAAGCTACTTAGTATATAAAAAGGAGTTAACGCAAAACCACAATTTTGAAAATGTTGAAAGCAATGTCTTAAAATATGTGTGTGAATAAGAACAAGATTAAGCTGTCATTTAGAATGTGCCAAATGGGGTAACTGTTGTACAAGGACTGGATTGAATGTGATGGAATTAACCTGAGACTATAAGAATTACCTTTTCAAGAAAATCTAGAAGAAGGGTTCTAAGCTTCTGACAACTGCGAATCTTGCTTTGACTCTTCCAAAACCTTCAATTCACCCAGACCAACCCAAAAAAGAAGCCGTTCAGAGCCTAAACCCGTGAAAAACTAGAGACGGAAAGATGAGATGGGAAGAAAATGAGAGGAAGATAATAGTGTGCAGGGCTGGAGACAGAATTCCATGGCTCAGACTTCAAAATAAAAATAATTAAGAAATAAAAGTACCACTATTTTGCAGATGGAAGCATTATCTTGCATAAGGCCGCAAATAATCCATTGAAGACGAGAGAGAAGGTCGAGGGAGGGGAGAAATCAAACTGCTCCTGAAGACCTGAATGTATTAATTACCCTATCACATAAATGTATTACCACACCGGTACGTTATGGGAATTCAAAGAGTTTTAAGTTGAGCCCTAAACGTTATCTAGAACATCTAATTAAGTAATCCTGATCAATATGTATAATGATATTTGTGAAGAAAAGCTAGGCCTGATTCTTTAATTTAGAAAAAAAAATCTCTACATTATACAATCTGGCCTTAGCTTTTCTTCACAAATCTTACTTGTACCATATTATTCATAACATTTTTTTATATATCAAATAAAATTTGCTGGGATTAATAATACCGCCCAAAATAAAGACTTAATGGTAAACTAATGTGAGATTTAAATATGGTAATGCATCCACCAAGCATTAATCATCAAAAAGTGCCAACAACGTGGTTTTAAAAAAGTACTCCACAACAAAGAAAGAAAAAACGGGTCCCATCTATATAGCAAATTTTATAATTTTTTATTATCTTTTCATATGGCATCAATATTGAATATATAAAAATAAAAAATAGTTAAACCATTTAAAAACATCTATTTTTTAAAGTGCTATAATTTTTTGTTTGTACTCTAATTGTTACAAAAAAAATCAAAACTCATAACTTTTACGGAGTAGTATCTTTCATACGACACCGATGTTCAAAACATAAATATAAAATAATAATTTAACACTTTAAAATCATTTTTTTAAATGCTACAACTTTTTATTTATACTCCGATTGTTACAAATAGTATATCAAAATTCATGACTTTTTATTATCTTTTATATGACACCAATATTGATTTTATCAAAAAAAAATATTTTAACCCTTTAAAAACATCCGCTTTTAAAGTGCTATAATTTTTTTGATTTTACTCCGATCGTTACAAAACATATATCAAAATTTATAATTTTTTCTCTTTCACATGATATCAATCTTAAATATTGGTGTCATATGAGAAACTTAAATAAAAAGTTATGAATCTTGATATATATTTTGTAACCATGAGAATACAAATTAAAAAGTCCTCCGACTATTATGTCATTGACACTTTTGGTACTCGACTTTGATTTTTTCCATTTTTAGTCCTCGACTATTGCGCTAGAGACACTTTTGGTACCCGTGTTTGAAAATTTTCATATTTAGTCTTTCAACTTTCATAAAAATGACACTTTTGGTTCTTCAACTATTATAATAGTGACATTTTTAGTCCTCTATTTATTGTGTCTAAAAATTACAATAGTCAGGGGACTAAATGTGGGAAATCTTGAAGTCGGGGACTAAAAGTATCTCTCGCACAATAGTCCAGAACTAAAAATAAAAAAATTAGAAGTCTAGTACCAAAAGTGTCACTTACATAATAGTTGGGGGACCGAACGTGGCATAAACTCATTTTGCTCAAACACTTAACTTTTGATTTTACACTGTAATGTGTTCGTGATAATCAAAATAAGTACGGTTGTAATAACTTTTCTGACTGAATTGCCTAAAATTCAGTACCATTATACTATGCAGTACTACTATTATAATTAAATTATAGATACCAACAATCAGAGGTGAAGCCTGGGCAAATAAATATCATTCTCCTTCCCTTTTTTCAAATAAGTTGGCGTGATTAAAGTGAATAACAGTGATGCACCAAGTAAATATTAGTGAAGCACCCAGTGAGCTTTAATTAATTGAATGTTTTGGTTTTAGTGATAATAGAATTTTTATCAACTAATAAGAAACTGACATATTACTGGTTTATAACTCAGTTTTATTATATAAAATACTCCCTCCGTCTCTTATAACTTTGCCAACTTTCCTTTTTTGGTTGTCCCAAATACTTTGCCACTTTCCCTTTTAATCAATCAATTTGTGGCTCCCGTTATTTCCCTCTCCCCTGCACAAATTTCTACCACACAGTTTTTACTTTATTATATTATTTTACGTGCCGGTCAAACATGACAAACCTTTAAGGGACGGAGAGAGTAATATGTAGTAGTATTTTTATTTTATATATGCAATATTGATGGCCTATGAAAGATCATAAGAATTTATGAATTTTGAATTAATTTTTGTATAGGCTGGAGTACAAATAAAAAAGTTGTAGCACATTAAAAGGAGTTTTTTCATTCATTTCTCCAAATGAGTTGATGTCATTAATATGAATAGCACTGATGCACCCGATGACTAGCCGTGATGCACTGAGTGAACTTGCATTAATTAAATATTTTAGTAGTAATATAATTATAATAAAAATCTTGTTAACCAAAAAAGACTGACACATTATTTATTTTTACCTCAACTTTATTGTGTAAAATAATGTTTTTATTTTTATATATGCAATATTAGTGTCAAATGAAACATCATAAACAATTATAAACTTTGATGTATTTTTTTTTTGTAAAAATTGGAGTATAAATAAACAAGCTATAATACCATAAAAAAGATTTGTTTCTCCTTTTCTTTCTCCAAATGAGCAGTGATGCATGTAGTGAATAACACTAATGAACCAAGTCAACTTATATGAATTAAATATTTTAGTAGTATTGATAATAATTTTATTATTAATTAATAGAATTTTTAACTTATATTTTCTATATAAATAACATATAATTTTTAATTTATATATATATGATATTGGTGTCATATGAAAGATCATAAAAAGTTATGATTTTTGATTTTTTTTTTGAAAAAATTGGATTATAAATATAAAAGTTATATCACATTAAAAGAGAGAGATTTTTTCTCCTTCCCTTCCACCAAATTAGCCTTGATACACGATTCCAAGGAGGAACAATACTGATTACCGGAATTAATGGATTGTTTTAGTAGTAGTTATAATATATAGTATTTGTATTACCGGAATTAATTACCCTATCACATAAATGTATTACCACACCGGTACGTTATGGGAATTCAAGGGGTTTTAAGTTGAGCCCTAAACGTTATCTAGAACATCTAATTAAGTAATCCTGATCAATATGTATAATGATATTTGTGAAGAAAAGCTAGGCCTGATTCTTTAATTTAGAAACAAAAAATCTTTACATTATACAATCTGGCCTTAGCTTTTCTTCACAAATCTTACTTGTACCATATTATTCATAACATTTTTTTTATATCAAATAAAATTTGCTGGGATTAATAATACCGCCCAAAATAAACACTTAATGGTAAACTAATGTGAGATTTAAATATGGTAATGCATCCACCAAGCATTAATCATCAAAAAGTGCCAACACCGTGGTTTTAAAAACATAAATATAAATTAATAATTTAACACTTTAAAATCATTTTTTTTAAATGCTACAACTTTTTATTTATACTCCGATTGTTACAAATAGTATATCAAAATTCATGACTTTTTATTATCTTTTATACGACACCAATATTGATTTTATCAAAAAAAAAATATTTTAACCCTTTAAAAACATCCGCTTTTAAAGTGCTATAATTTTTTTGATTTTACTCCGATCGTTACAAAACATATATCAAAATTTATAATTTTTTCTCTATCACATGATATCAATCTTAAATATTGGTGTCATATGAGAAACTTAAATAAAAAGTTATGAATCTTGATATATATTTTGTAACCATGAGAATACAAATTAAAAAGTCCTCCGACTATTATGTCATTGACACTTTTGGTACTCGACTTTGATTTTTTCCATTTTTAGTCCTCGACTATTGCGCTAGAGACACTTTTGGTACCCGTGTTTGAAAATTTTCATATTTAGTCTTTCAACTTTCATAAAAATGACACTTTTGGTTCTTCAACTATTATAATAGTGACATTTTTAGTCCTCTATTTATTGTGTCTAAAAATTACAATAGTCAGGGGACTAAATGTGGGAAATCTTGAAGTCGGGGACTAAAAGTATCTCTCGCACAATAGTCCAGAACTAAAAATAAAAAAATTAGAAGTCTAGTACCAAAAGTGTCACTTACATAATAGTTGGGGGACCGAACGTGGCATAAACTCATTTTGCTCAAACACTTAACTTTTGATTTTACACTGTACTGTGTTCGTGATAATCAAAATAAGTACGGTTGTAATAACTTTTCTGACTGAATTGCCTAAAATTACCGTAAAAGATCATTTTAACTATTTTTCACATATTTTTTTTATTACTTCATTAATAAATATATTTTATTTTTTTATAGTTAGGCAGATACAACCACTTCAACCAAAACTTCATCAATTTCACCAAAATCAACCGATTCAGCCTATTTTTGTGTTACCGTACATGCTCTCTCAACAGGAACAATATATCACAGTTTTATTTTTAAGCTACTAAAAATAAGACACAATTTAATTTTGATTGCTTAGTATATTAGAATTTTATAATTTTTTCTATATTTCATTACGATAGTCATTATATTTATTATTAGGTCATCAATGGTGTTGCATATGAAATGACATTCATTTTGGAACTTTCTCAATATGAATGCCATTAACTTATTTAATAAGTTTAGGGGTTGTTTGATGACCTCTATTTTCAGCTTATTAGCCTTTTCAGGCGTACTAACAGTAAGCGGTAATATTCAATACTTTTGTTTATATTTGAAATTAGAAGTGATCTCAGTTTTCAAATAAAGATGACCAAGAGAGACCGCTGATGGGCCCGAACGAACTCAAATTATCAAATAAAGGTCATTGAGAGCGATGATCGAGGGGGCGATATAAAAACTCAGTGATCAAATAAAGATGACCAGGAGATATGACCGGGGGGCGATAAGAAGTCCCAATAATCAATAATTTCCTTTTTCAAATCGTATGTAACTCCAGAGTGATTCTATTTCCTTCTTTCTTTAACTCTATTTTTTATATAGTACTACCTCCGTCCTCCTAATATTGGGGTGGAAGAGAATGGTGTGGTTTTTAAGAAAAGTAGAATTATATGGTTGATAATGAGTTGATAAGGTGTGAATAAAGTAAGAATGAATTAGAGCCACACAAATATAGTATGAGACAATAATATAGGGACATCCAAAAATGAAAAAATGGGACAATAATAGGGGACGAAGGGAGTAACAATGTCATTTTTATGGTACTAACATTTGATATTGACAATTGTGACATTTTTGTTGCATTGTTTTGTAAATTTTCATGGCATTGATATTGTTTTTAATAATGTCACTTCTTATGCAACCTGACTTGACTTAGCTCCCGTCCGTGTCATGACTTGACGTGTCATTGATTTTTGAATCATAAAATAGACTTATCTATGATATGGTGAATTAATCTAATAATTTATCATTAAGTAAACTCTTATGCTACCATAAATATCTCACATTTTTGGAGACATTATAACGTTATGACTTCAACAAAAAATGAGGCGTGGTGTCGTTCTTCACATTGTAAAGTCAATGAATTGAAAAGCTTCTCAGCTTTGATGCTCAAATTAGGAAATGAAAATATTGAGAATGTCATTATGGAGATGTCTTCATTTATATACCTGATGATATATTTATTACCACTCCACATGTCCCTCTTACTCAAAGTGTACCCAAATTGTTGCTAGCATGTATCCATCATTTCTGGATAATATGATTGATCTATTTAGATTTTGCATGTTTCACCGATTTCTTTGTCTCGTGCAACGCATGGGTTAAAGACTAGTACATATATTTATCTCTACATCTCTACAAGACTATAAGAGTGAATATTGTTAAGGGTATAACGGTCATACAAAATGTGTTGGTCTCTTGCTGCATAAGGTCATTGTACATTGTGTATGGGGTTTTGTACTTTTTAACTTAGTATTATAGCTTGTGTTTTAACGGAAAAAACCTTTCCATTAGATGTTCCCCTTCTAATAAGCCTTCACTTTCGCTTATTTCCGTCCCAGCTGTATCCTTTGATTCCTTTCGCCTCCTCTTCTCTTGTCAAGCACCTCAACATTTTTGATACTCCACAGTTATGGCGAGCAGATACCTATTTGAATTCTCAATGGCTATGGCTTGCAATTTGTAAATACTTCACACTATTCGCATAAAATGTTCGTCGATTTCACACTTGTAAATCGAAAAAGAAGTGACTACAGTTTATCACTTTATCTACAGTTTAAAATATGGTGGATTGCATTTCTTCCGCTCAGAGGGAAAGTCGGCACTACTCACTGGCGTTTGACACATTGTCTCCATTCGTCTTCTCCCTGCAATTAGGTTATTCAGTTTTTTATTTTAATGATATCGTTGATTGCATTTGAAGCTCTCATTGATTGTGAAATTAAAGATAGATAGTAAGCCTTTGTTTTTTTGAGTTCCAGTGAAGACCAACTTATGACATCTGCTAATTCTCTCGGAAAAACTCATACGCTACCTCACCGCATTTGCGCGGTAAGAACCCTCTTTCTCTGCTTTGTTTTCCCTTCACTGTGATGCTTTTGAATTTCTTTTTAGTGTTTTTGTGCATTGTTAATTACTCTCTACTTGGAAGATATTAGTTGAGAATGCAACTAATATGATTTAGTGTGGTCCAAATTTCAACCATTTCTGCCTAACCTCAAATTTATTTCATTAATCTTTAATCTTCTAACTTTGTGAGTGTATTCAGAAATAGTTTTTCAAAGTATTTACTCTTAATACTGATTTGGGAAGAAATAATGAAACGTATGCAGACCTCAATCTGATGTCGTTTATGTCTTGCTTTTATATATTTCCTTTTGTTGTTCCTCAATTTCAGGAATGAACCTCATACCATCTTTTGCCTTAATCTGTTTTCCCTTTAATAGCTTAAAGCCTCAAATATGATATGGGAGTATAAAAACTATATAGAAAATAAGTATGATAGGTTTGGTAAATAGAAACAAACAAAATATACTGTAGGAGTTTGAATCAAGACTCTCCAAAAATCCTCAAGGACTGCTGGTAGGAGCAGGTAAAATTTCTTGTCTAAAATTAATCTAAAGCTAAATATAGACATGAATAGAAACACAATGCGTATGAAGGGCCACCCAATGACAAAATATTCAAATTCTTTTTAACTTTAAATAGAAAATACGGAAACATCCATCAAAATGTTAGTCACGCGGACAAACATGCCAAAATGATAGCTCTGTGGAACTAATCAAGTTGCACTCATACTAAAGAGCTGACGTGGCACTCTCTATTAGATAATCAGTTGTATACAGTTAGATAGTTGACGTAATTTGTAAATATATATATTAAGTCTGAACACTTGTAATGATACGCTTGCTGAACTATCTTTCTATCGATTCTCTATTTTCATCTTTCTGGAATATCTTCCTTCTTGTCTTCAATCTCCATTGTTGCTAAGCTGTAATATGCCCTTCAATGGAGATTAGTTATTTTCATATGGTATCAGAGCCACAGTATCAGTAAACAATCCAATACATAACATATGTTTCTCACCGATAACGTCAATTTCAAGTTATCGGAACTTCTCTTTTCTTCGATTTTCATCGATAATCTGAATTTCTAGTTTCGATCTTTGTTTTCTGAAAATGCCAGAAACTACGGATTCTGAGTCACATACAACTCATAATTCTCAGGATTATGATTTCTTTGATGATCCTCTCTTCCTTTCTTCCTCGGATCAACCTAACCTGAAGCTTGTAGATAATCTGTTTGATGGATCAAACTTTCTCTCATGGAAACGTGACATCACTATGGCTTTGGCATCGAAGAACAAATATGGATTAAAGACTAGTACATATATTTATCTCTACATCTCTACAAGACTATAAGAGTGAATATTGTTAAGGGTATAACGGTCATACAAAATGTGTTGGTCTCTTGCTGCATAAGGTCATTGTACATTGTGTATGGGGTTTTGTACTTTTTAACTTAGTATTATAGCTTGTGTTTTAACGGAAAAAACCTTTCCATTAGATGTTCCCCTTCTAATAAGCCTTCACTTTCGCTTATTTCCGTCCCAGCTGTATCCTTTGATTCCTTTCGCCTCCTCTTCTCTTGTCAAGCACCTCAACATTTTTGATACTCCACAGTTATGGCGAGCAGACACCTATTTGAATTCTCAATGGCTATGGCTTGCAATTTGTAAATACTTCACACTATTCGCATAAGATGTTCGTCGATTTCACACTTGTTAATCGAAAAAGAAGTGACTACAGTTTATCACTTTATCTACAGTTTAAAATATGGTGGATTGCATTTCTTCCGCTCAGAGGGAAAGTCGGCACTACTCACTGGCGTTTGACACATTGTCTCCATTCGTCTTCTCCCTGCAATTAGGTTATTCAGTTTTTTATTTTAATGATATCGATGATTGCATTTGAAGCTCTCATTGATTGTGAAATTAAAGATAGATAGTAAGCCTTTGTTTTTTTGAGTTCCAGTGAAGACCAACTTATGACATCTGCTAATTCTCTCGGAAAAACTCATGCGCTACCTCACCGCATTTGCGCGGTAAGAACCCTCTTTCTCTGCTTTGTTTTCCCTTCACTGTGATGCTTTTGAATTTCTTTTTAGTGTTTTTGTGCATTGTTAATTACTCTCTACTTGGAAGATATTAGTTGAGAATGCAACTAATATGATTTAGTGTGGTCCAAATTTCAACCATTTCTGCCTAACCTCAAATTTATTTCATTAATCTTTAATCTTCTAACTTTGTGAGTGTATTCAGAAATAGGTTTTCAAAGTATTTACTCTTAATACTGATTTGGGAAGAAATAATGAAACGTATGCAGACCTCAATCTGATGTCGTTTATGTCTTGCTTTTATATATTTCCTTTTGTTGTTCCTCAATTTCAGGAATGAACCTCATACCATCTTTTGCCTTAATCTGTTTTCCCTTTAATAGCTTAAAGCCTCAAATATGATATGGGAGTATAAAAACTATATAGAAAATAAGTATGATAGGTTTGGTAAATAGAAACAAACAAAATATACTGTAGGAGTTTGAATCAAGACTCTCCAACCAAGAACTGCTCTGCTTTTCTTCTGTTTTTCTTCATCTTTATCTGCTATGGTTGTTTGATTGTTAAAGAACGGGGTCTATCAATTGGTATCAGAGCCGAGTCGTGAAACAGGTTGAATCTATCTGCGTTTTTCGAATCTAACGAAGAACTGCTCTAATTGTATGTTCTAACACAAGTTTGCATAATATGCTTACATGCATTATCAGGTAATTGTAATCAATGCTGTTAATCTAAATACATCTGCCACAAAAGAACCAATATATGTTGCATAAATAATTTCATAACCGAATGGCTAAAAACAGAATGAACCCCAAAAATTTGTCCACCTGAATGAGCCATAACATCACCGGAAATGGCCCAAATTTTGTTATGTCTGGGGAAGGAGAGGCAAGCCTAAGACATATGCATGAGCCAATCCCAATCTTATCATCATGGACAGTAGACGAATATAAGGATGAAACCTAACTGAATTTGAATGGTTAATAGATTCAGGTTGTACCTACCACATGACTCCTTTTAAAAATCTGTTTGCTTCTTATAGTGCTTGTGATTCTGGTTATGTGTCCTTAGCTGACAATAAGAAGTGTAAGGTCCATGGTGTGGGTGACATAAGTCTTAAGTTTGAAAATGGAACTGTTTTCAAATTAAAAAATGTTAGACATGTCCCTGATCTTAGGCACAACCTGCTTTCTGTTTCTGTTTTTGAAAAATGTGGTCTTGAGGGTAAATGGAGAAATGGGTGTATGAAGATTTTGAAGAACTCCCTTGTTTTGTTTAAAGCCTTGAAACAAAATAACCTTTATGTTGTGCATGCCAAACCTTTTTCTGAAAATGCTAATGTTGTACTCAGTGACAAGTCTGTGCTTTGGCACCAAAGACTGGGTCACATGAGTAATAAAGGATTGAATATTTTGAAACAAACTGGATGTTTTGGCAATGACTTGGTGTCACCCATACCTTTCTGTGAGGGTTGTGTCCTAGGTAAACAACATAGGGTTCAGTTTCATGTTTCTAGCTATTCTAGTGAGCCTAAGTCTAAAGTTGTCCTTGACTACATACATGCAGATGTATGGGGTCCTTCCAGTGTCCCTACCCATGGGGGTAGGAGGTATTTTCTGTCCATAATTGATGACTTTTCTATGAAAGTCTGGGTCTGTTTGTTAGAACATAAATCTGATGTGTATGTTAGGTTTAAAGAATGGAAAATTATGGTAGAAAATCAAACTGGATGTAAGGTTAAAACCCTTAGAACTGACAATGGATTAGAATTCTGCAATAAGGATATGGATAGGTTGTTTGTTGAGAGTGGGATTAGGAGACACAAAACTGTGCCCTATACTCCCCAACAGAATGGCTTAGCTGAGAGAATGAATAGGACCCTCCTAGACAAAGTTAGGAGCATGCTTGCCACTTCTGGCCTCCCCAAGAAGTTTTGGGGAGAAGCTGTCAATACTGCCACCTACCTGATAAACAGATCCCCCTCTGTACCTTTAGAAGGTAAGTGTCCTGAGTCTGTCTTCTCTAAGAAACCCCTGGACTTGTCAAACTTAAAAGTGTTTGGGTGTGCTGCCTATGTACATCAACAGTCTGATAAGTTGGACCCTAGGTCTAAGAAATGCATTTTCTTAGGATATCCTGAAGGTGTTAAAGGATATAGGATCTGGGATAGGAACCAGAGTGGTTTTAAGGTCATTATAAGCAGAAATGTTGTGTTCAATGAAAGTGACTTTCCCTGCTTAGTTCAAAATGTGACTGACCCTCAAACTGTGCATGATGGCACCTCTCCTAGTGAGGTGGAGCCCATCCAGACCACTGCTACCCCTCTGGTGAATGAGTCTAGGACCCCTGAGTTGACCAACACTATGCATGACACCCACGCCACCTCTAGTGAGGTGGAGCATCCCATTGGTATTGATGAAAATTTGCATGATGTGATTGTTCAATCTGATTTTGCTAATAATGAAGAACTTGGAGAGATCCAAGTTGAGAATGAGAGTCTAGATGATTATGTGTTAGCCAGAGATAGGACTAGAAGAAACATTAAGAGGATTTCTGATAGTATGACTGACTATGCATTTCACCTGTATAATACTTCATTATTTGCTTTCTCTGTTTTTGAAACTCTTGAGTTGAATGAGCCTAAACCCTACCAGGAAGCCCTTGCCTCTAGAGAATCTAAAAATTGGCTATGTGCTATGCAAAGTGAGATAGATTCTCTTAAGTTGAATAAAACTTGGACCCTAGTTCCTAGGACTCCTAATTGTTCTGTTGTTGAGTGCAAATGGCTTTTCAAAGTTAAAGAAGAACCAAATGACATTAGGTTTAAAGCTAGGTTAGTGGCTAAAGGTTTCACTCAAAAGGAAGGGGTAGACTATGCTGAAATTTTTGCTCCCGTAGTGAAATTCACAACAATTAGGATGATGCTTGCCCTTGTTGCCCATAATGATTGGGAGATGAAGCAGATGGATGTTACCACTGCTTTCCTGCATGGTGAACTAGATAAACAGATTTTCATGAGCCAACCTGAGGGTTTTATTGACCCTAAGTACCCTAGACATGTCTGTCTACTTAGGAAGGCCCTCTATGGCCTGAAACAGTCTCCCACACAATGGAATATCAAGTTTGACCAGTGTATGTCTTCCCTGAGTTTCAAAAGGTCTGATTCTGACCCTTGTTTGTATTTTAAGAATACTGCTGCTGTACCTGTTTTCTTGTTAATCTATGTTGATGACATGCTTATCATTAGCCCCTCTGTGAATGCTATTAAGATAGTTCAAAAGTGCCTTTGTGAAAACTTTGCTATGAAAGATCTTGGAGATGCTAAGAGAATCCTAGGGATTAATATTCTTAGGGATAGGAGTAGGTGTACCCTTACCCTGAACCAAACCTCCTATCTTGAAAAGGTCTTGAAAAAGTTCAAAATTGACTCTGCCCAACCTGTGAATGTTCCCTTAGCACCCCATTTTGTGCTAAGCAAGGATCAGTCCCCAAGGACTGCTCCTGAGAAAGGTAGGATGAAGGCTGTACCTTATTCCAGTGCTATAGGGCCAGTCATGTATCTCATGGTAAGCACAAGGCCTGATATAGCTTATGCTGTTAGTTGCTTAAGTAGATATATGGCAAACCCTGGTATGTCTCACTGGACTGCCCTTAAATGGCTTCTTAGATACCTTAGGGGTACACCTTCTCATGGTCTTGTGTTTTCTAAAACTGAAACTGGCATTTTACTTAGTGGCTATGTTGACTCCAATTATGCAAATGATAGGGACAACAGAAAGTCTACTACTTCCTACATTTTTACTCTTTGTGGTTCCTGCATAAGTTGGAAATCTCAACTTCAACCTATTGTTGCACTGTCCACTACTGAATCTGAATACGTGGCAGCCACTGAGGCATTTAAAGAGGCTATTTGGCTTAAATGAATGCTAACTGAAATTGGTTTTCTTAAGCAGGTTGTGACAGTGTACTCTGATAGCCAGTCTGCTATCCAATTGTGCAAGAATCCTGTATTCCATGACAGGACCAAGCACATTGATGTCAGGTTTCATTTTATTAGGAATATTGTGGATGCAGGTTGGATAAAGCTGTCCAAGATACCTTCAGAATTTAACTCTGCAGATATGGGGACTAAATGTCTCAATTTTGAAAAACTTTTGTCTTGTAAACGAACTCTTAATTTAGACTGTGGCTAGATAAGAACAGGTACAAAATCGGCGATGATGATACTCCCATTCACGTTGTGCTCTACACCATCAGGGGGACCAATAAGGTGGAGATTGTGAGTAGGTATTGGTCCACCTCACTGGCCCTTTGGTCCATCTCATTTAATGGCCTGTCTGCTATTCTTATCCACCTGGCCCGTTTGGGCTGTCCGCCTGACTTAGCCCACATGCCCTCATTTGTCTTTGCCCAAGCCCATGTCTCTGTGGCCCTTACCTTATATTGTCCCGTTCCTTCTGGAATCCCCTATTTGATCGTCCCGTTCCTCTCTCTATCCGATGAGAAGTCTTTCCGGTTACCCCAGTTCTAGAGTGAGAGAGTGCTGGTATCATGTAGGGTTTGAGCTCCGGCTACCCTCCGGTGATACCTTTGGGATCCTTCTGTGGGCTTCACTCTGTGCTGGTAGTCTTGTGGGGGGGTTTCTTCTCCGGTGGGTTTTCTCTGGGCAGTCTGGTCAGGGAGGGTTGGGCAAATAAATATCATTCTCCTTCCCTTTTTTCAAATAAGTTGGTGTGATTAAAGTGAATAACAGTGATGCACCAAGTAAATATTAGTGAAGCACCCAGTGAGCTTTAATTAATTGAATGTTTTGGTTTTAGTGATAATAGAATTTTTATCAACTAATAAGAAACTGACATATTACTGGTTTATAACTCAGTTTTATTATATAAAATACTCCCTCCGTCTCTTATAACTTTGCCAACTTTCCTTTTTTGGTTGTCCCAAATACTTTGCCACTTTCCCTTTTAATCAATCAATTTGTGGCTCCCGTTATTTCCCTCTCCCCTGCACAAATTTCTACCACACAGTTTTTACTTTATTATATTATTTTACGTGCCAGTCAAACATGACAAACCTTTAAGGGACGGAGAGAGTAATATGTAGTAGTATTTTTATTTTATATATGCAATATTGATGGCCTATGAAAGATCATAAGAATTTATGAATTTTGAATTAATTTTTGTATAGGCTGGAGTACAAATAAAAAAGTTGTAGCACATTAAAAGGAGTTTTTTCATTCATTTCTCCAAATGAGTTGATGTCATTAATATGAATAGCACTGATGCACTGAGTGAACTTGCATTAATTAAATATTTTAGTAGTAATATAATTATAATAAAAATCTTGTTAACCAAAAAAGACTGACACATTATTTATTTTTACCTCAACTTTATTGTGTAAAATAATGTTTTTATTTTTATATATGCAATATTAGTGTCAAATGAAACATCATAAACAATTATAAACTTTGATGTATTTTTTTTTTTTTGTAAAAATTGGAGTATAAATAAACAAGCTATAATACCATAAAAAAGATATGTTTCTCCTTTTCTTTCTCCAAATGAGCAGTGATGCATGTAGTGAATAACACTAATGAACCAAGTCAACTTATATGAATTAAATATTTTAGTAGTATTGATAATAATTTTATTATTAATTAATAGAATTTTTAACTTATATTTTCTATATAAATAACATATAATTTTTAATTTATATATATATATGATATTGGTGTCATATGAAAGATCATAAAAAGTTATGATTTTTGATTTTTTTTTTGAAAAAATTGGATTATAAATATAAAAGTTATATCACATTAAAAGAGAGAGTTTTTTCTCCTTCCCTTCCACCAAATTAGCCTTGATACACGATTCCAAGGAGGAACAATACTGATTACCGGAATTAATGGATTGTTTTAGTAGTAGTTATAATATATAGTATTTGTATTATCCAATAGGAAGTTGACACATCATTAGTTTTTAACTCAAGTTTACTATATAAAACTATAGATGTTTTAGATAAATTATATGAGTCTTAATTGAATAAATAATATTCAAATCTAAATTAGGCCAGTCTCTTGAAAAGAAGAAAAACTTCTACTCCCCGTACTTTACAAGAAAAAAGAATAAAAAGTAAATTTCTTGTACTTTACAAAAAAATGAAATGTGAATTGATCAATTGAATGAATATATTAAATACATAAGAGATGAACAATAGTTTAAATGTAAAAAAGAAAATCTCCTCCTTGCGACCCCTTGTTTTGTATTGTTACTATACAAAATGTGCAATTATCTTATACCTAAAAGCACTACACTGTAGAGAGAAAATTCTTCTGTCTAAGCATTCTCTGCCTAAAATTCGAAAATGTAATTTCACTTTCCGCAAAGAAAAAAATCATCATCTTATACCTAAAAGCATTACATTGGAGAGAGAAAATTCTCTCGTCCAAGCATTCTCCGCTTATCCTATAACTAAAAGCACTGGAGAGAAAATTCTCCCGCCGAAACATTCTTTGCCTAAAATCGTAAAATGTAATTTCACTTTCCGCAAAAAAATAATCCTATATATATTATTATTATTATTACCTAAAAGCACTACAGTGGAAAGAGAAAATTCTCCCGCCTAAGCATTGTCCGCCTAAAATCCTAAAAAGTAATTTCACTTTCCGCAAAAAAAAACATATACCTAAAAGCAATACACTGGAGAGAGAAAATTCTCCCGTCTAAGCCAAAAATCCTAAAATGTAATTTCACTTTCACTTATGAGGAATATAGATCATTCATCTGAATTGTACAATTGTACACCATTTGTGGTGATTATACTTGGAGCTCATACCATCAAGGCTCAAATGATTCATGGAGAAAATGTCGGTAAAAAGTTTATTATTCTTAGATTCACTTTAGTACCATTAGACATTAGACTATGTAGATTTTCAGCACGCACAATTTCTATTAATTGTTAGGTTTGCAATGGTCATTAATAAAAGTCACAGACAATCGTTGAAAAAAGTTGTCATCTTACTCTGACGCCCCTTCATCACTCACAAACATTTGTATGTGGCGGTGTGGAGAGTAACAAGTTAATGGGATTTGAGTTTGTAATGACGAAGATGGACAACCAACCAAATCAACATTGACTGTTGGTTACAAAGAAATATGTACTGTAGAGTAATTTATAATTTTCGTTATAGTGTGGTGGACTTACATGCACATCCATTTCATCGTGTGATGTTTTACATTTAGTTCTTAACATTTATTCAGAATTTATTTAATGTATTCAAATTATTCTAACACAATCAGGTTTTTTTAAATATTTTTAAATATATAATTATATCTAATTATATCAAATATATAATTAAATATTTATTTGTAAATATTTTTAAATATATAATTATTCATGGACATGCCTTAATTGAAGAAATCAAGGATTGTTGGGTTGATTTGTAAATGAGCATCATCAGGGACGAATCTAGAATTTATAGTTAACGATGTAAAATCGATGTAATTATTTTCCATAGCATATAATATGATAATTTAAAGTACAACTATTTAACATGACCCACAATTGAGAAATGGTTGCTTTTTAAAGGTAAAGTGTCTAATAGATGGACATGCATATGGTACTATTTGAGCAATGAACAATCAAATTCTTAATTAAAGTTTCTTTTTAGTTTTTAATAATTTGAGTGTTTAGAGTTCAAGAAAAGTGTTTGTAATTTTAAAATAGTACTCATCTATTTGTTGAATTAGAATTATTGTTATAAATCTGCTCAAATGTTATTTTTTCAATAAATAAAATTGGTTGGCGTTAATAAAATCATGCATCGTCAAATCTAATTACTTGAAATAGAAACTGCTATTTGGTTGAAAGAATCGCTCGGGAAATTTGACAGGATAGGCTCTTCGCTTGATTGGACAATTATACTTGATTGAGCTCAAGGGTATCACAATTCTTTGGTAGAGCATCTATTATAGTTCATGAGCTACTCCTAAGTTTGTGAACTCAACTTAGGGGCGGGATTTCAATCTTTATCAGACCCAAGCTCCATCAAGTTCAGAAACATCTCAAGAAGAAATTATCGGATTATCGGATGAGAACTTCTATATTGATCAGGATATCTTCCTGAAACCGTTTTAAGATTCCTAGAAGGAGTGCAAGGCTTTCACCCCTCATTAGTGGTTATCTTTCATTAGCATTTGTACTTTCCTTTGAGTTGTAATAAAATTTGCTTTTCTTAAAAAAATGGGAGGAACAAAAAACCAAAAATGAGGCTCACAAAAGAACCAACTACTCTCGCTAATTATAAAGATATTACTTATTTTTGCAATATGTGTATATATTATGTGTATTAATGTTAGAATCTTTTAAAGTTTCGTGAGGCTACACAACAAAATGTACTGCGAAACTTTCCCTTTGAAAGATATCAGTGGACTTGGGATCGGGGACAGTGAACTGAGGCTTGGGTGGAGGACAAGCTTGACAGAATCCTTGTCAATGATGATTGGTGGAATTTTTTTAATGTTGTGTATGCCATGTCAGTAGAAGCCCCGGCTAGTGATCACATGGCACCGTATGTAACACTCTGGCACACGGATAACATTCACAGAAGGAGGCAATTGGTTTACCGAAGAAGAATGTCGGGTTATCATGGGATATAGTTTGCGAGCAGCACGTTCCATTTCTACAAGGGAAAGGATCTCCTTTTGTGGGAAGGAACTCCAAAGATGGGATTGCAGGGATAAGAGGGGCTTTAGGGCCCAGATTGATGCTCTGAAGCGAAGACTTAAATGGTTACGAGAGATGATTGATACGAGAAGTTCTTTGGAATTTTTACACGCCCGATCTTCACTGATCACATTGTTGGAAAAGGAGGAGATACAAATTCTAAATATTTTCATAACGAGGTTATGCAAAGGCGTCGGAGAAATAAAAATCCTAGGTTTGACCGACTTGAATGGCAACTGGATTACTGATAAATCCGGAATGGAGGGGATAGCTTCGAGCTACTTTGAGCAGGTATATTTGGTTAGTAGGACAGCCGCATGGCAGGAAGATTTGGAAGGTTTATTTGATTTTTCTAGCGTATCTCCGGAGTAGAATAGTAAGTTGATTAGGTCGATTAAACCGGAGGAAGTAAAAGCCGCAGTGTTTGGGATGCATCCTGACAAGGCACCGAGAGTGGATGGTATGAATCCTGTATTTTTTCAAGCTTATTGGGATATTGTTGGACCAGATATTACTAGGTTATGCTCACAATTTTTTATTCTGATAGTTTTCCCATGAGCTTAATGTTACTAATGTTGTTTTAATCCCAAAAAAGGACAAACTGGTGAATATGGGGGACTGGAGATCAATTGCGCTGCGCAATGTTGTTTATAAATTTTTTCAAAAGTTCTGGCCAATCGTTTGAAGGGTATTTTGGATTCCCTGGTTAGAGAAAATCAGAGTGCATTTATACCGGGTAGATACTTGTAGATAATATTATGGTGGCCTTTGAAACTCAACGTCTCTCTAAAGCAAAAGAGGTATGAAAAAAAAGGTTTTGTTGCATTAAAGTTTGACATGATGTTATGAATATTTTATGGTGTCCAATCTAATTAAATATTTTTGTATTTATGTAGTCATTAGTTAAACGTGTAATATGAGCCACAAATGTATATCAGCCCATTAACTTCTTTGTAATCCATAAGTTAGCCAATTTCTCCTATAAAAGGAGGCTAACTTGTGGAAACCCTAAGAATTGCGAGGCTTCGAGAGTTAGAGGCATCGAGTAGGGGTGGACTTGGGTCTGGGCCGGGTCCGGGTCGGGCCTAGGCCCGGGCGGGCCGGCGGGTCAGAAATGGTGGACCTGGGACCGGCCCGGGTAACCACCGGGTCCGGTCCGGGTCCGGGCCGGGCCCATTATAATTTTTTTTTTGTTTTCCTCTTCCTAATTAACCCCCCTCCCACCCCCAACCCCCAAACCACCCCAAATGGCCCAAAATACCCAGCCCAACCCAAAAAAATTTAAAAAAATTGAAAAAAAAAATTGTTTTTGGCCCGAACCAAGCCCGGGCCCGCCCGGGTCGGGCCTTGTTTTGGGTGACCCGAGCCCGGACCGGAAAACCCACGGGCCGGGCCTACCCGGACCGGTCACTGACCGGGCCACCGGGTCGGGTCGGGCCGGAACAGTACCGGTCCCGGGCCGGTTCGGCTCGGGCCATCCGGCCCGAGTCCAAAGCTAGCTTCGAGTGTTAGAGGCGAAATAGAGAGTAGGGTTTGCCGCTGCTCTCCTTCTCGAGGGAGGGCAGCGGCCACGTTCACGGTATACCAGATTCGGTTTTCATCTTCTCGATATCTTTCTATGTGCTTCATCTTTATCTGCTATGGTTGTTTGATTGTTAAAGAACGGGGTCTATCAATTGGTATCAGAGCCGAGTCGTGAAACAGGTTGAATCTATCTGCGTTTTTCGAATCTAACGAAGAACTGCTCTCCTTTTCTTCTGTTTTACTTTATTTCGAGATTAGCCTTTCTAATCTTGTTTGTGATCGGAAAACCGTAAATGTTATACTGTTGGAATCGCCATTTCATAACGATCCAGCAACATATCTTCTTTTTCGATTTCTGCAATTTTTCATTCTCGAAGATCTCTACATTAGGATCTCGAAATCCTTGTTTCTCGAGATTACAGAAAAGTTTTTTATTCGAAACTGATACAGGAAGAATATCGAACTTCATGGCTATTCAGAACAGTTTTCAGATTTTCAAAATTCGAAATTTTCATTTTGCAGGATCTCGACGTTCATACCTCAAGATTGTGATCGTGAGGTTTAAACCTCGAGATTGTGATCGCGAGGTTTAAACCTTAAGATTGTGATCTCGAGGTTTAAACCTCGAGATTGTGATCTCGAGATTTAAACCTCGAGATTAGGATTTCAACTTTCGGAATGTTGAAAGTAATGTCTTAAAATATGGACACAGTTAGTTTTGTTGCTTATCTTTGAACATGTGTGAATATTACAAATAAAAACAGGATTAAGCTGTCATTTAGAATATGTCAAACGGGATTACTGTTATAAAAGGATTGGATTGGATGTGATGGAATTCAAGCAAATCAATCTGAGACTATAGGATTACCTTTTCCAGAAAATCTAGAAGAAGGGTTCTAAGCTTCTGACAAGTGCGAATCTTGTTTGGGTTCGTCCCACGATATGATAGACTCAACCAATAGCACAAGTGCTCCTGCTATTAGAATAAGAACTAAAAGTAACTAGAAAGCTCAGGCAAACAAACAATAATAAGAATAAAAAGTTATACTACCTCCGTCCCGCTATGATTGTCCCGTTTTATTTTGTCGATTCGTCCCACTAAAATTGTCTCATACTAAATTTGGTAAAGTTTGTGTAGCTCTAAATCATTGTTACTTTATTATTACTTTATCAATTCAATATCAACCACATAAACCGTTTTTTATTGATTTGCGTGTCACTCCCTCTTGTCACATTGTTAGCGGGACGGAGTGAGTAGTTTTTTCCAGTCACTAGTCACGGTTTGTCCAGCCCCACCAAAGTTATTGGGAGGATCTCTCCTCCTCCCCGTTCATCCTCTGCATCACATAAATCCCTCATCCTACAAGTTTTTTGGATCTTCTCCGGTCGAGAAACACACACTCCCGGGAACCTCGCGTCACCCCCATTTGGGTCTGTTTCCTGGATAAGCCCCTTGTTCTCTTCCTCCTTAATGGTAACTTTACTATAATTCTGGACAAGGACTCCATGGGAACGGACTGAACTAAAAACAGTGAAGCACAAATAAAGTGTTAGAACATTGTTTAATTGTGTTCAAATTACTTGTAATTATTTTTGATTAATTAGTCTAGTATTAGCAGGCTTTTAGTTGAGAGAGAAGTGAGCTTAATTAATTAATAGCCCATGTGTGCCTACTTTTCTAATTGTAATAGGATGTTCGAATTCTCTCGTATAGATATAGGTAGAGGGGTTCGAAACATGTCTAAGTCTCTACACAATGTATTCCGCACATATCATTCTGGTAGATCGAGCATCACTTTAGTTTTTCTCTCTCAACAAGTCATACGTATATCATGTATTCTTGTCATATCCTTATGAATATATGATATTGATTGTTGATTGATTCTTCTTCTACATCAATTCTTCATATTATTATTTAGAAGTTATTCGACTGTTGATCTGAGAATTAATAATTGGTATCATAGCATCGACGTAATTCTGTTCGTTCATATATCTGAGATTCTTTTAAGGAATTAATTTGATCAAAATCACAAGTTTTGGTTGAATTATTTCTGGATTTGTTCTTGGTATTCTACGTATAATTGTTACGACGGCTGAAGAAAAGAGATAAAAGATCACGGTCAGAACCCTATGTGTTCAAGTTACGTACTTCGCCCTACCGAAATCCTTAATTTCGGTCGTTCTCAGAAGATTTCGAGCATCATATTCCAGTCAGAAGAAGATTTCGAGCCTCCTAAGAATTTCGGACACCCGAGATCATATTTCACACGCTTAGCCAAGATCCTTAATTTCGAAACACGCCCGAGATCTCCAGTTTTTAAGTTTAGCCGAAATCTACAACTTCGAAGATCTCCCGAGATCTTGATTTCATCACTGTCCCGAATTCAAGAATTCGAGCAGGCCCGAGATATAAATCAGTTGAATCGAGATCAGCAATTTCAGAGCAAGCCCGAGATCACATCATCCGAAAACTAACACCTCAGCAGCACCAAATTCTTACTTTTCCCATAACAGTTCTCGCCCACGATCACCAACAATCCATCTTTTACAATGGAAGCTTATACTATATGGGCAGTGATTCAAGGCCTCCGATTCTGAGGAGATGCTCTAAGTGACCTACACATCACGTGGGATTCCAGTTATGGGCAGCATACACCAAATACAAAATCATTATTATAATAACAACAATAATGACAACAAAAAGAACACTGTAGATATAATAAATAATAAACCAGCACTACATTGCATAAAAAGTGAAAATGACTTTTTCATTTAATTTTTTCTATAACACATGGAAACTCTCGAGGTGTGTGTTTGCATTAAACTATAAAGGAATTCTCCGGAAATTCACAATCACTTTTTCTTTTACAAAAAGATTAAATTTCTTGTTTAACATTTCCCGATGACATCCCCGTTTTCACGGAAGAATTTTTTGCGTTGGACTTTTAATTAGTTTTTGCAACACAAAATGATATTTAATTTTCATTTTATTATCCAACGAAACAACTTTAAAAAGTATATAAATGTCATTAATGGATATTCTAGGCACAAAGTTTTCCTGATAATACTGCAAAATTAAAGCTTATGCATATTATAGAGAGTTTTCCAGATACTCACATTTACATACAGAGCTTAAGCAGGAAAAGGTAATTGCTTTAATTTTCCAATGCATATAATTTTTGGCATTCCATGTCATGCAAATGACAGCAGGCAAGGAGAAGCTCTCTGGTTTCTGAACTTGGTGGCATTGTGGCACAAGAGAGAGTCATGCTTGCTGAATTTGAATTTGTTAATGGCTCAAGTAGTAAATATGCAGGTAATGTCACAAATTTGGCTGCATAAAATATCTCTGTCCTGCTAGTCTTCACGGCTGGTCACATCACATTTCACCAAATTTTGGTTTAAGATTTTCTAAAAACAAATACTATCGTAAATCTTTTCATTACATATATCTCAAAAAGCTACTTAGTATATAAAAAGGAGTTAATGCAAAACCACAATTTTGAAAATGTTGAAAGCAATGTCTTAAAATATGTGTGTGAATAAGAACAAGATTAAGCTGTCATTTAGAATGTGCCAAATGGGGTAACTGTTGTACAAGGACTGGATTGAATGTGATGGAATTAACCTGAGACTATAAGAATTACCTTTTCAAGAAAATCTAGAAGAAGGGTTCTAAGCTTCTGACAACTGCGAATCTTGCTTTGACTCTTCCAAAACCTTCAATTCACCCAGACCAACCCAAAAAAGAAGCCGTTCAGAGCCTAAACCCGTGAAAAACTAGAGACGGAAAGATGAGATGGGAAGAAAATGAGAGAGGAAGATAATAGTGTGCAGGGCTGGAGACAGAATTCCATGGCTCAGACTTCAAATTAAAAATAATTAAGAAATAAAAGTACCACTATTTTGCAGATGGAAGCATTATCTTGCATAAGGCCGCAAATAATCCATTGAAGACGAGAGAGAAGGTCGAGGGAGGGGAGAAATCAAACTGCTCCTGAAGACCTGAATGTATTAATTACCCTATCACATAAATGTATTACCACACCGGTACGTTATGGGAATTCAAAGAGTTTTAAGTTGAGCCCTAAACGTTATCTAGAACATCTAATTAAGTAATCCTGATCAATATGTATAATGATATTTGTGAAGGAAAGCTAGGCCTGATTCTTTAATTTAGAAAAAAAAATCTCTACATTATACAATCTGGCCTTAGCTTTTCTTCACAAATCTTACTTGTACCATATTATTCATAACATTTTTTTTTATATCAAATAAAATTTGCTGGGATTAATAATACCGCCCAAAATAAAGACTTAATGGTAAACTAATGTGGGATTTAAATATGGTAATGCATCCACCAAGCATTAATCATCAAAAAGTGCCAACAACGTGGTTTTAAAAAAGTACTCCACAACAGAAAGAAAAAACGGGTCCCATCTATATAGCAAATTTTATAATTTTTTATTATCTTTTCATATGGCATCAATATTGAATATATAAAAATAAAAAACAGTTAAACCATTTAAAAACATCTATTTTTTAAAGTGCTATAATTTTTTGTTTGTTCTCTAATTGTTACAAAAAAAAATCAAAACTCATAACTTTTACGGAGTAGTATCTTTCATATGACACCGATGTTCAAAACATAAATATAAAATAATAATTTAACACTTTAAAATCATTTTTTTAAATGCTACAACTTTTTATTTATACTCCAATTGTTACAAATAGTATATCAAAATTCATGACTTTTTATTATCTTTTATATGACACCAATATTGATTTTATCAAAAAAAAAATATTTTAACCCTTTAAAAACATCCGCTTTTAAAGTGCTATAATTTTTTTGATTTTACTCCGATCGTTACAAAACATATATCAAAATTTATAATTTTTTCTCTTTCACATGATATCAATCTTAAATATTGGTGTCATATGAGAAACTTAAATAAAAAGTTATGAATCTTGATATATATTTTGTAACCATGAGAATACAAATTAAAAAGTCCTCCGACTATTATGTCATTGACACTTTTGGTACTCGACTTTGATTTTTTCCATTTTTAGTCCTCGACTATTGCGCTAGAGACAATTTTGGTACCCGTGTTTGAAAATTTTCATATTTAGTCTTTCAACTTTCATAAAAATGACACTTTTGGTTCTTCAACTATTATAATAGTGACATTTTTAGTCCTCTATTTATTGTGTCTAAAAATTACAATAGTCAGGGGACTAAATGTGGGAAATCTTGAAGTCGGGGACTAAAAGTATCTCTCGCACAATAGTCCAGAACTAAAAATAAAAAAATTAGAAGTCTAGTACCAAAAGTGTCACTTACATAATAGTTGGGGGACCGAACGTGGCATAAACTCATTTTGCTCAAACACTTAACTTTTGATTTTACACTGTACTGTGTTCGTGATAATCAAAATAAGTACGGTTGTAATAACTTTTCTGACTGAATTGCCTAAAATTCAGTACCATTATACTATGCAGTACTACTATTATAATTAAATTATAGATACCAACAATCAGAGGTGAAGCCTGGGCAAATAAATATCATTCTCCTTCCCTTTTTTCAAATAAGTTGGCGTGATTAAAGTGAATAACAGTGATGCACCAAGTAAATATTAGTGAAGCACCCAGTGAGCTTTAATTAATTGAATGTTTTGGTTTTAGTGATAATAGAATTTTTATCAACTAATAAGAAACTGACATATTACTGGTTTTTAACTCAGTTTTATTATATAAAATACTCCCTCCGTCTCTTATAACTTTGCCAACTTTCCTTTTTTGGTTGTCCCAAATACTTTGCCACTTTCCCTTTTAATCAATCAATTTGTGGCTCCCGTTATTTCCCTCTCCCCTGCACAAATTTCTACCACACAGTTTTTACTTTATTATATTATTTTACGTGCCGGTCAAACATGACAAACCTTTAAGGGACGGAGAGAGTAATATGTAGTAGTATTTTTATTTTATATATGCAATATTGATGGCCTATGAAAGATCATAAGAATTTATGAATTTTGAATTAATTTTTGTATAGGCTGGAGTACAAATAAAAAAGTTGTAGCACATTAAAAGGAGTTTTTTCATTCATTTCTCCAAATGAGTTGATGTCATTAATATGAATAGCACTGATGCACCCGATGACTAGCCGTGATGCACTGAGTGAACTTGCATTAATTAAATATTTTAGTAGTAATATAATTATAATAAAAATCTTGTTAACCAAAAAAGACTGACACATTATTTATTTTTACCTCAACTTTATTGTGTAAAATAATGTTTTTATTTTTATATATGCAATATTAGTGTCAAATGAAACATCATAAACAATTATAAACTTTGATTTATTTTTTTTTTGTAAAAATTGGAGTATAAATAAACAAGCTATAATACCATAAAAAAGATTTGTTTCTCCTTTTCTTTCTCCAAATGAGCAGTGATGCATGTAGTGAATAACACTAATGAACCAAGTCAACTTATATGAATTAAATATTTTAGTAGTATTGATAATAATTTTATTATTAATTAATAGAATTTTTAACTTATATTTTCTATATAAATAACATATAATTTTTAATTTATATATATATGATATTGGTGTCATATGAAAGATCATAAAAAGTTATGAATTTTGATTTTTTTTTTTTTGAAAAAATTGGATTATAAATATAAAAGTTATATCACATTAAAAGAGAGAGATTTTTTCTCCTTCCCTTCCACCAAATTAGCCTTGATACACGATTCCAAGGAGGAACAATACTGATTACCGGAATTAATGGATTGTTTTAGTAGTAGTTATAATATATAGTATTTGTATTACCGGAATTAATTACCCTATCACATAAATGTATTACCACACCGGTACGTTATGGGAATTCAAGGGGTTTTAAGTTGAGCCCTAAACGTTATCTAGAACATCTAATTAAGTAATCCTGATCAATATGTATAATGATATTTGTGAAGAAAAGCTAGGCCTGATTCTTTAATTTAGAAACAAAAAATCTCTACATTATACAATCTGGCCTTAGCTTTTCTTCACAAATCTTACTTGTACCATATTATTCATAACATTTTTTTTATATCAAATAAAATTTGCTGGGATTAATAATACCGCCCAAAATAAACACTTAATGGTAAACTAATGTGAGATTTAAATATGGTAATGCATCCACCAAGCATTAATCATCAAAAAGTGCCAACACCGTGGTTTTAAAAACATAAATATAAATTAATAATTTAACACTTTAAAATCATTTTTTTTAAATGCTACAACTTTTTATTTATACTCCGATTGTTACAAATAGTATATCAAAATTCATGACTTTTTATTATCATTTATACGACACCAATATTGATTTTATCAAAAAAAAAATATTTTAACCCTTTAAAAACATCCGCTTTTAAAGTGCTATAATTTTTTTGATTTTACTCCGATCGTTACAAAACATATATCAAAATTTATAATTTTTTCTCTATCACATGATATCAATCTTAAATATTGGTGTCATATGAGAAACTTAAATAAAAAGTTATGAATCTTGATATATATTTTGTAACCATGAGAATACAAATTAAAAAGTCCTCCGACTATTATGTCATTGACACTTTTGGTACTCGACTTTGATTTTTTCCATTTTTAGTCCTTGACTATTGCGCTAGAGACACTTTTGGTACCCGTGTTTGAAAATTTTCATATTTAGTCTTTCAACTTTCATAAAAATGACACTTTTGGTTCTTCAACTATTATAATAGTGACATTTTTAGTCCTCTATTTATTGTGTCTAAAAATTACAATAGTCAGGGGACTAAATGTGGGAACTCTTGAAGTCGGGGACTAAAAGTATCTCTCGCACAATAGTCCAGAACTAAAAATAAAAAAATTAGAAGTCTAGTACCAAAAGTGTCACTTACATAATAGTTGGGGGACCGAACGTGGCATAAACTCATTTTGCTCAAACACTTAACTTTTGATTTTACACTGTACTGTGTTCGTGATAATCAAAATAAGTACGGTTGTAATAACTTTTCTGACTGAATTGCCTAAAATTACCGTAAAAGATCATTTTAACTATTTTTCACATATTTTTTTTATTACTTCATTAATAAATATATTTTATTTTTTTATAGTTAGGCAGATACAACCACTTCAACCAAAACTTCATCAATTTCACCAAAATCAACCGATTCAGCCTATTTTTGTGTTACCGTACATGCTCTCTCAACGAGAACAATATATCACAGTTTTATTTTTAAGCTACTAAAAATAAGACACAATTTAATTTTGATTGCTTAGTATATTAGAATTTTATAATTTTTTCTATATTTCATTACGATAGTCATTATATTTATTATTAGGTCATCAATGGTGTTGCATATGATATGACATTCATTTTGGAACTTTCTCAATATGAATGCCATTAACTTATTTAATAAGTTTAGGGGTTGTTTGATGACCTCTATTTTCAGCTTATTAGCCTTTTCAGGCGTACTAACAGTAAGCGGTAATATTCAATACTTTTGTTTATATTTGAAATTAGAAGTGATCTCAGTTTTCAAATAAAGATGACCAAGAGAGACCGCTGATGGGCCCGAACGAACTCAAATTATCAAATAAAGGTCATTGAGAGCGATGATCGAGGGGGCGATATAAAAACTCAGTGATCAAATAAAGATGACCAGGAGATATGACCGGGGGGCGATAAGAAGTCCCAATAATCAATAATTTCCTTTTTCAAATCGTATGTAACTCCAGAGTGATTCTATTTCCTTCTTTCTTTAACTCTATTTTTTATATAGTACTACCTCCGTCCTCCTAATATTGGGGTGGAAGAGAATGGTGTGGTTTTTAAGAAAAGTAGAATTATATGGTTGATAATGAGTTGATAAGGTGTGAATAAAGTAAGAATGAATTAGAGCCACACAAATGTTATCAAATATAGTATGAGACAATAATATAGGGACATCCAAAAATGAAAAAATGGGACAATAATAGGGGACGAAGGGAGTAACAATGTCATTTTTATGGTACTAACATTTGATATTGACAATTGTGACATTTTTGTTGCATTGTTTTGTAAATTTTCATGGCATTGATATTGTTTTTAATAATGTCACTTCTTATGCAACCTGACTTGACTTAGCTCCCGTCCGTGTCATGACTTGACGTGTCATTGATTTTTGAATCATAAAATAGACTTATCTATGATATGGTGAATTAATCTAATAATTTATCATTAAGTAAACTCTTATGCTACCATAAATATCTCACATTTTTGGAGACATTATAACGTTATGACTTCAACAAAAAATGAGGCGTGGTGTCGTTCTTCACATTGTAAAGTCAATGAATTGAAAAGCTTCTCAGCTTTGATGCTCAAATTAGGAAATGAAAATATTGAGAATGTCATTATGGAGATGTCTTCATTTATATACCTGATGATATATTTATTACCACTCCACATGTCCCTCTTACTCAAAGTGTACCCAAATTGTTGCTAGCATGTATCCATCATTTCTGGATAATATGATTGATCTATTTAGATTTTGCATGTTTCACCGATTTCTTTGTCTCGTGCAACGCATGGGTTAAAGACTAGTACATATATTTATCTCTACATCTCTACAAGACTATAAGAGTGAATATTGTTAAGGGTATAACGGTCATACAAAATGTGTTGGTCTCTTGCTGCATAAGGTCATTGTACATTGTGTATGGGGTTTTGTACTTTTTAACTTAGTATTATAGCTTGTGTTTTAACGGAAAAAACCTTTCCATTAGATGTTCCCCTTCTAATAAGCCTTCACTTTCGCTTATTTCTGTCCCAGCTGTATCCTTTGATTCCTTTCGCCTCCTCTTCTCTTGTCAAGCACCTCAACATTTTTGATACTCCACAGTTATGGCGAGCAGACACCTATTTGAATTCTCAATGGCTATTGCTTGCAATTTGTAAATACTTCACACTATTCGCATAAGATGTTCGTCGATTTCACACTTGTAAATCGAAAAAGAAGTGACTACAGTTTATCACTTTATCTACAGTTTAAAATATGGTGGATTGCATTTCTTCCGCTCAGAGGGAAAGTCGGCACTACTCACTGGCGTTTGACACATTGTCTCCATTCGTCTTCTCCCTGCAATTAGGTTATTCAGTTTTTTATTTTAATGATATCGATGATTGCATTTGAAGCTCTCATTGATTGTGAAATTAAAGATATAATGGGTTCGGGCCGGGCCTATTATAATTTTTTTTTTGTTTTCCTCTTCATAATTAACCCCCCTCCCACCCCCAACCCCCAAACCACCCCAAATGGCCCAAAATACCCAGCCCAACCCAAAAATTTTAAAAAAATTGAAAAACAAATTGTTTTTGGCCCGAACCGGGCCTGGGCCCGGCCGGGTCGGGCCTTGTTTTGGGTGACCCGAGCCCGGACCGGAAAACCCACGGGCCGGGCCTACCCGGACCGGTCACTGACCGGGCCACCGGGTCGGGTCGGGCCGGAACAGTACCGGTCCCGGGCCGGTTCCGGCTCGGGCCATCCGGCCCGAGTCCAAAGCTAGCTTCGAGTGTTAGAGGCGAAATAGAGAGTAGGGTTTGCCGCTGCTCTCCTTCTCGAGGGAGGGCAGCGGCCACGTTCACGGTATACCAGATTCGGTTTTCATCTTCTCGATATCTTTCTATGTGCTTCATCTTTATCTGCTATGGTTGTTTGATTGTTAAAGAACGGGGTCTATCAATTGGTATCAGAGCCGAGTCGTGAAACAGGTTGAATCTATCTGCGTTTTTCGAATCTAACGAAGAACTGCTTTGCTTTTCTTCTGTTTTACTTTATTTTGAGATTAGCCTTTGTAATCTTGTTTGTGATCGGAAAACCGTAAATGTTATAGTGCTGGAATCGCCATTTCATAACGATCCAGCAACATATCTTCTTTTTCGATTTCTGCAATTTTTCATTCTCGAAGATCTCTACATTAGGATCTCGAAATCCTTGTTTCTCGAGATTACAGAAAAGTTTTTTATTCGAAACTGATACAGGAAGAATATCGAACTTCATGGCTATTCAGAACAGTTTTCAGATTTTCAAAATTCGAAATTTTCATTTTGCAGGATCTCGACGTTCATACCTCAAGATTGTGATCGTGAGGTTTATACCTCGAGATTGTGATCGCGAGGTTTAAACCTCAAGATTGTGATCTCGAGGTTTTAACTAGAAAAGAAAATCTAGGTCCATGTGAAAACATATGTAATCTAAATTCTATGTTCTAACACAAGTTTGCATAATATGCTTACATGCATTATCAGGTAATTGTAATCAATGCTGTTAATCTAAATACATCTGCCACAAAAGAACCAATATATGTTGCATAAATAATTTCATAACCGAATGGCTAAAAACAGAATGAACCCCAAAAATTTGTCCACCTGAATGAGCCATAACATCACCGGAAATGGCCCAAATTTTGTTATGTCTGGGGAAGGAGAGGCAAGCCTAAGACATATGCATGAGCCAATCCCAATCTTATCATCATGGACAATAGACGAATGTAAGGATGAAACTGACCAAAAATAGCCCAAACTAACTAAAACCTGTCAAATGATTCTTTATGAAGCTAAAAGAAAAGAAAAAAGCAAAACCAAGCTGGAACCTATTCTTAATGATTTTCTCCACGAAGAAACTAAAAAACCAACTAAACCCTTTCCTTCATGTTTATACAAGTATTCCAAAGACAAAATTGAACAAGCAATGTGATGGTGTACTTCTAGGCCACATCAATTTGTTTTGGGAAGGAAGATAAACTAAACAGTTTAATCGAATGGTTTTTTTCTTTCCAAGGAAAACCTTAAAACCCAGCTAAAACCAATCTTTGATACTCCCTCCGTCTTTTAAAACTTTGCCAAGTTTGACCGGCACAAAGATTAATAAAGTAAAAATTGTGTGTTTGAGGTTTGTGCAGAGGTGAGAGATTTAACAGGAACCACAAATTCTTTACTTAAAAGGGAAAGTGATAAAGTTAATAAGAATCCATCACCATCTATTGACCAACTACAAGTGACCTACACATCACATGCGATTCCAGGTATGGGCAACATACACCAAATACAAAATTATTATAATAATAATAACAATAATAATGACAACACAAGCAGCAGTGTAGATATAATAAATAAGAAACTAACACTACATTGCATATAAAGTGAAAATGATTTTTTCATTTATTTTTTTCTGGAATGCATGGAAACTCTCGGGGTGTGTGTTTGCATTCAACTATTAAAAAAAATCTCCGGAAATTCACAATCACCTTTTCTTCTACAAAAAGATTAGGTTTCTTGTTTCACATTTCCCGGTGACATCCACGTTTTCACGGAATAACTTTCTTTGTTTCGACTTTTAATTAGTTTTTCATACCAAATGATATTTAATTTTCATTTTATAATCCAAAGAAACTGTGAGTAGGTATTGGTCCACCTCACTGGCTCTTTGGTCCATCTCATTTAATGGCCTGTCTGCTATTCTTATCCACCTGGCCCGTTTGGGCTGTCCGCCTGACTTAGCCCACATGCCCTCATTTGTCTTTGCCCAAGCCCATGTCTCTGTGGCCCTTACCTTATATTGTCCCGTTCCTTCTGGAATCCCCTATTTGATCGTCCCGTTCCTCTCTCTATCCGATGAGAAGTCTTTCCGGTTACCCCAGTTCTAGAGTGAGAGAGTGCTGGTATCATCTAGGGTTTGAGCTCCGGCTACCCTCTGGTGATACCTTTGGGATCCTTCTGTGGGATTCACTCTGTGCTGGTAGTCTTGTGGGGGGGTTTCTTCTCCGGTGGGTTTTCTCTGGGCAGTCTGGTCTGGGAGGGTTGGGCACTAAACTGAGCGTTTGAGACTAGATGCCCTCTGGTTTCCCTTGTTGACTCCTTGGTGGTGAATGGTGAGCTAGCCCTTGGGCTATGGTGATTGAGGTCTGAGCCGGTCCAGTAACTCTACAGTGGTATCAGAGCTGGAAGCTGCCTCCTCTCACCGACGCCGGAGACTCGCCGGAAGTACTTCCCCAAAACTGGTAACGCCTAGGCTCCTCCTCGGATTGGTAAGTCGGGAAGTCTGATCTAGACTCCCGCTCAGGTATATCAGCTTAAACCCTGTCTTGGGCTGCCGGAGTGCCACCGGCTTCTGTGATGCATGGGTAGTTCTGAAACCCTAGGTTGAGGAGCTGCCGGTTAGAAACCCTAGTTTTTTAATCCGTTGCATGTGTAGATTCTGTCTAAGACAGGTCTGCAGAAACCCTAGGTTGTTGAACTACTGCATGGGTGGTGCTAATCTGTGTCGAACTTAGCCCACAGTTGCCTGTAATATTATCTGAGCACCTTTGTGTTTTCTACTTGTTTGCCAGTCCTCTGTTGTTGTTATTGTTATCTGTTTCCAGTATATTTTTTGTGTTGATAATTTTTGATCCATTGTAATACTGTGGCTGTGAAACCCTAGTTGGCTAAGGCACCTGAGGTTAGGGCTAGGGGATTCCCTGCCAGCCACCTCTGTGGCCCCGGATCTGCGTGGTCCCTTAGTCCGCAGTCTAACCTTCTAGGGCTAGGCTCCTGCATTACAGTTGGCTCATTAATTGTGTGTGCTTGACTGTTATCATGGCTTCAAACCAGTATGGTATGATGCCTTTTAATGGTAAGACTGACTTTGATATTTGGAAACAAAAATTAAAATGTGTGTTAATACAATAGAAAGTTCATAGAGCTATTACTGGGCAATACTTAGAAACTGAGGAAAAACCTAAACAAGTTGAAATGAATGAAATAGCCTGCTCAACCATATATTTAAACTTGTCTGACTCTATCCTTAGAAAGGTTGGAGTCATTGAGTCTGCTAAAGACCTCTGGGATAAACTTGAGTCTCTATATACTGATACTTCCCTTCCTGGCAAACTGTTTTTATTGGAAAAGTTTTTTAGGTTTAGGCTTGACCTAACAAAAGATATTGATGAAAACCTAGATATTTTTAACAAACTAATCCAAAACATTAAGCAGGATGGGGATAAACATATAGATGACTACACTGCCATAGTCTTATTGAATGCTATACATGATTCCTATAATGATGTTAAGTCTGCCATTAAATATGGGAGGGATGACATAACCCTTGATATTGTTATTAATGGCCTGAGAAGTAAAGAACTTGACTTAAAACATTCTAGGAACCATCATAGGGAATCTGGGGAAGCTTTGGTTGTTAGGGGAAGATCTAAAAGTAGGTCTAAACACCCTAAAAAGGAAAATCAGGATAAGAATGGCAGACAACCTAGCAAGAAAAGGCATAAGTCTAAGAAAAGGGTGTGCTATAACTGTGGGAACCCAGATCATTTCATCAAAGATTGTACCCAACCCAAAAGAAATGAACAGGCCAACTCTGTGACTGATAAGGAAATTAGTGAAGAAGTGTTCATGATCTGTGATCATGCTAATTCTGCCCTAAGCAACCTAACTGAATTTGAATGGTTAATAGATTCAGGTTGTACCTACCACATGACTCCTTTTAAAAATCTGTTTGCTTCTTATAGTGCTTGTGATTCTGGTTATGTGTCCTTAGCTGACAATAAGAAGTGTAAGGTCCATGGTGTGGGTGACATAAGTCTTAAGTTTGAAAATGGAACTGTTTTCAAATTAAAAAATGTTAGACATGTCCCTAATCTTAGGTACAACCTGCTTTCTGTTTCTGTTTTTGAAGAATGTGGTCTTGAGGGTAAATGGAGAAATGGGTGTATGAAGATTTTGAAGAACTCCCTTGTTTTGTTTAAAGCCTTGAAACAAAATAACCTTTATGTTTTGCATGCCAAACCTTTTTCTGAAAATGCTAATGTTGTACTCAGTGACAAGTCTGTGCTTTGGCACCAAAGACTGGGTCACATGAGTAATAAAGGATTGAATATTTTGAAACAAACTGGATGTTTTGGCAATGACTTGGTGTCACCCATACCTTTCTGTGAGGGTTGTGTCCTAGGTAAACAACATAGGGTTCAGTTTCATGTTTCTATCTATTCTAGTGAGCCTAAGTCTAAAGCTGTCCTTGACTACATACATGCAGATGTATGGGGTCCTTCCAGTGTCCCTACCCATGGGGGTAGGAGGTATTTTCTGTCCATAATTGATGACTTTTCTAGGAAAGTCTGGGTCTGTTTGTTAGAACATAAATCTGATGTGTATGTTAGGTTTAAAGAATGGAAAATTATGGTAGAAAATCAAACTGGATGTAAGGTTAAAACCCTTAGAACTGACAATGGCTTAGAATTCTGCAATAAGGATATGGATAGGTTGTGTGTTGAGAGTGGAATTAGGAGACACAAAACTGTGCCCTATACTCCCCAACAGAATGGCTTAGCTGAGAGAATGAATAGGACCCTCCTAGACAAAGTTAGGAGCATGCTTGCCACTTCTGGCCTCCCCAAGAAGTTTTGGGGAGAAGCTGTCAATACTGCCACCTACCTGATAAACAGATCCCCCTCTGTACCTTTAGAAGGTAAGTGTCCTGAGTCTGTCTTCTCTAAGAAATCCCTGGACTTGTCAAACTTAAAAGTGTTTGGGTGTGCTGCCTATGTACATCAACAGTCTGATAAGTTGGACCCTAGGTCTAAGAAATGCATTTTCTTAGGATATCCTGAAGGTGTTAAAGGATATAGGATCTGGGATAGGAACCAGAGTGGTTTTAAGGTCATTATAAGCAGAAATGTTGTGTTCAATGAAAGTGACTTTCCCTGCTTAGTTCAAAATGTGACTGACCCTCAAACTGTGCATGATGGCACCTCTCCTAGTGAGGTGGAGCCCATCCAGACCACTGCTACCCCTCTGGTGAATGAGTCTAGGACCCCTGAGTTGACCAACACTATGCATGACACCCACGCCACCTCTAGTGAGGTGGAGCAGCCCATTGGTATTGATGAAAATTTGCATGATGTGATTGTTCAATCTGATTTTGCTAATAATGAAGAACTTGGAGAGATCCAAGTTGAGAATGAGAGTCTAGATGATTATGTGTTAGCCAGAGATAGGACTAGAAGAAACATTAAGAGGATTTCTGATAGTATGACTGACTATGCATTTCACCTGTATGATACTTCATTATTTGTTTTCTCTGTTTTTGAAACTCTTGAGTTGAATGAGCCTAAACCCTACCAGGAAGCCCTTGCCTCTAGAGAATCTAAAAATTGGCTATGTGCTATGCAAAGTGAGATAGATTCTCTTAAGTTGAATAAAACTTGGACCCTAGTTCCTAGGACTCCTAATTGTTCTGTTGTTGAGTGCAAATGGCTTTTCAAAGTTAAAGAAGACTATGCTGAAATTTTTGCTCCCGTAGTGAAATTCACAACAATTAGGATGATGCTTGCCCTTGTTGCCCATAATGACTGGGAGATGAAGCAGATGGATGTTACCACTGCTTTCCTGCATGGTGAACTAGATAAACAGATTTTCATGAGCCAACCTGAGGGTTTTATTGACCCTAAGTACCCTAGACATGTCTGTCTACTTAGGAAGGCCGTCTATGGCCTGAAACAGTCTCTCACACAATGGAATATCAAGTTTGACCAGTGTATGTCTTCCCTGAGTTTCAAAAGGTCTGATTCTGACCCTTGTTTGTATTTTAAGAATACTGTTGCTGTACCTGTTTTCTTGTCAATCTATGTTGATGACATGCTTATCATTAGCCCCTCTGTGAATGCTATTAAGATAGTTCAAAAGTGCCTTTGTGAAAACTTTGCTATGAAAGATCTTGGAGATGCTAAGAGAATCCTAGGGATTAATATTCTTAGGGATAGGAGTAGGTGTACCCTTACCCTGAACCAAACCTCCTATCTTGAAAAGGTCTTGAAAAAGTTCAAAATTGACTCTGCCCAACCTGTGAATGTTCCCTTAGCACCCCATTTTGTGCTAAGCAAGGATCAGTCCCCAAGGACTGCTCCTGAGAAAGGTAGGATGAAGGCTGTACCTTATTCCAGTGCTATAGGGCCAGTCATGTATCTCATGGTAAGCACAAGGCCTGATATAGCTTATTCTGTTAGTTGCTTAAGTAGATATATGGCAAACCCTGGTATGTCTCACTGGACTGCCCTTAAATGGCTCCTTAGATACCTTAGGGGTACACCTTCTCATGGTCTTGTGTTTTCTAAAACTGAAACTGGCATTTTACTTAGTGGCTATGTTGACTCCAATTATGCAAATGATAGGGACAACAGAAAGTCTACTACTTCCTACATTTTTACTCTTTGTGGTTCCTGCATAAGTTGGAAATCTCAACTTCAACCTATTGTTGCACTGTCCACTACTGAATCTGAATACGTGGCAGCCACTGAGGCCTATAAAGAGGCTTTTTGGCTTAAACGAATGCTAACTGAAATTGGTTTTCTTAAGCAGGTTGTGACAGTGTACTCTGATAGCCAGTCTGCTATCCAATTGTGCAAGAATCCTGTATTCCATGACAGGACCAAGCACATTGATGTCAGGTTTCATTTTATTAGGAATATTGTGGATGCAGGTTGGATAAAGCTGTCCAAGATACCTTCAGAATTTAACTCTGCAGATATGGGGACTAAATGTCTCAATTTTGAAAAACTTTTGTCTTGTAAACGAACTCTTAATTTAGACTGTGGCTAGATAAGAACAGGTACAAAACCGGCGATGATGATACTCCCATTCACGTTGTGCTCTACACCATCAGGGGGACCAATAAGGTGGAGATTGTGAGTAGGTATTGGTCCACCTCACTGGCCCTTTGGTCTATCTCATTTAATGGCCTGTCTGCTATTCTTATCCACCTGGCCCGTTTGGGCTGTCCGCCTGACTTAGCCCACATGCCCTCATTTGTCTTTGCCCAAGCCCATATCTCTGTGGCCCTTACCTTATATTGTCCCGTTCCTTCTGGAATCCCCTATTTGATCGTCCCGTTCCTCTCTCTATCCGATGAGAAGTCTTTCCGGTTACCCCAGTTCTAGAGTGAGAGAGTGCTGGTATCATCTAGGGTTTGAGCTCCGGCTACCCTCCGGTGATACCTTTGGGATCCTTCTGTGGGCTTCACTCTGTGCTGGTAGTCTTGTGGGGGGGTTTCTTCTCCGGTGGGTTTTCTCTGGGCAGTCTGGTCTGGGAGGGTTGGGCACTAAACTGAGCGTTTGAGACTAGATGCCCTCTGGTTTCCCTTGTTGACTCCTTGGTGGTGAATGGTGAGCTAGCCCTTGGGCTATGGTGATTGAGGTCTGAGCCGGTCTAGTAACTCTACAGACACAACTTTAAAAAGTATTCAAATGTCAATGAATGGATATATTAGGCACAAAGTCTTCCTGATAATACCACAGAATTAAAACTTATGCACATAAAAGAGAGTTTTCCAGATAGTCACATTTACATACAGAGCTTAAGCAGGAAAATGTAATTGCTTTACTTTGTCAATGCATATAATTTTTGTCATTTTATGTCATGCAAATGACAGCAGACAAGGACAAGTTCTCTGGTTTCTGAACTTGGTGGCATTGTGGCACAAGAGAGTCAATTTGTGACATGGGTGATGTCACAAATTTGGCTGCATAAAATATCTCTATCCAGTGCTAGTCTTCACAGCTGTTCAGATCACATTTCACCAAAATTTGGTTTAAGATTTTCTAAAAACAAATACTATCGTAAAATTTTTCACTACATATATCTCAAAAAGCTACTTAGTACTCCCTCCGTCCCATAATTTACTTCCAACTTTCCCTTTTCGTCTGTCCTAAAAAGAACTTCCCTTTCCATTTTTGGCAAAGAATTTGTGGTTCACAGCAATTCTTACACATTCTTACACATTTCTCTCTCCTCTGCACGAACTCTTCACCACACAATTCCCACTTTCTTAATCCGTGTGCCATTTGTACTATGGAAGTAAATTTTGGGGCGAAGGGAGTATATAAAAAGGTTACTGCAAAACCACAATTTTAGGAATGTTGAAAGCAATTTCTTAAAATATGGACACAGTTAGTTTTGTTGCTTATCTTTGAACATGTGTGAATATTACAAATAAAAACAGGATTAAGCTGTCATTTAGAATATGTCAAACGGGATTACTGTTATAAAAGGATTGGATTGGATGTGATGGAATTCAAGCAAATCAATCTGAGACTATAGGATTACCTTTTCCAGAAAATCTAGAAGAAGGGTTCTAAGCTTCTGACAAGTGCGAATCTTGTTTGGGTTCGTCCCACGATATGATAGACTCAACCAATAGCACAAGTGCTCCTGCTATTAGAATAAGAACTAAAAGTAACTAGAAAGTTCAGGCAAACAAACAATAATAAGAATAAAAAGTTATACTACCTTTGTCCCGCTATGATTGTCCCGTTTTATTTTGTCGATTCGTCCCACTAAAATTGTCTCATACTAAATTTGGTAAAGTTTGTGTAGCTCTAAATCATTGTTACTTTATTATTACTTTATCAATTCAATATCAACCACATAAACCGTTTTTTATTGATTTGCGTGTCACTCCCTCTTGTCACATTGTTAGCGGGACGGAGTGAGTAGTTTTTTCCAGTCACTGGTCACGGTTTGTCCAGCCCCGCCAAAGTTATTGGGAGGATCTCTCCTCCTCCCCGTTCATCCTCTGCATCACATAAATCCCTCATCCTACAAGTTTTTTGGATCTTCTCCGGTCGAGAAACACACACTCCCGGGAACCTCGCGTCACCCCCATTTGGGTCTGTTTCCTGGATAAGCCCCTTGTTCTCTTCCTCCTTAATGGTAACTTTACTATAATTCTGGACAAGGACTCCATGGGAACGGACTGAACTAAAAACAGTGAAGCACAAATAAAGTGTTAGAACATTGTTTAATTGTGTTCAAATTACTTGTAATTATTTTTGATTAATTAGTCTAGTATTAGCAGGCTTTTAGTTGAGAGAGAAGTGAGCTTAATTAATTAATAGCCCATGTGTGCCTACTTTTCTAATTGTAATAGGATGTTCGAATTCTCTCGTATAGATATAGGTAGAGGGGTTCGAAACATGTCTAAGTCTCTACACAATGTATTCCGCACATATCATTCTGGTAGATCGAGCATCACTTTAGTTTTTCTCTCTCAACAAGTCATACGTATATCATGTATTCTTGTCATATCCTTATGAATATATGATATTGATTGTTGATTGATTCTTCTTCTACATCAATTCTTCATATTATTATTTAGAAGTTATTCGACTGTTGATATGAGAATTAATAATTGGTATCATAGCATCGACGTAATTCTGTTCGTTCGTATATCTGAGATTATTTTAAGGAATTAATTTGATCAAAATCACAAGTTTTGGTTGAATTATTTCTGGATTTGTTCTTGGTATTCTACGTATAATTGTTACGACGGCTGAAGAAAAGAGATAAAAGATCACGGTCAGAACCCTATGTGTTCAAGTTACGTACTTCGCCCTACCGAAATCCTTAATTTCGGTCGTTCTCAGAAGATTTCGAGCATCATATTCCAGTCAGAAGAAGATTTCGAGCCTCCTAAGAATTTCGGACACCCGAGATCATATTTCACATGCTTAGCCAAGATCCTTAATTTCGAAACACGCCCGAGATCTCCAGTTTTTAAGTTTAGCCGAAATCTACAACTTCGAAGATCTCCCGAGATCTTGATTTCATCACTGTCCCGAATTCAAGAATTCGAGCAGGCCCGAGATATAAATCAGTTGAACCGAGATCAGCAATTTCAGAGCAAGCCCGAGATCACATCATCCGAAAACTAACACCTCAGCAGCACCAAATTCTTACTTTTCCCATAACAGTTCTCGCCCACGATCACCAACAATCCATCTTTTACAATGGAAGCTTATACTATATGGGCAGTGATTCAAGGCCTCCGATTCTGAGGAGATGCTCTAAGTGACCTACACATCACGTGGGATTCCAGTTATGGGCAGCATACACCAAATACAAAATCATTATTATAATAACAACAATAATGACAACAAAAACAACACTGTAGATATAATAAATAATAAACCAGCACTACATTGCATAAAAAGTGAAAATGACTTTTTCATTTAATTTTTTCTATAACACATGGAAACTCTCGAGGTGTGTGTTTGCATTAAACTATAAAGGAATTCTCCAGAAATTCACAATCACTTTTTCTTTTACAAAAAGATTAAATTTCTTGTTTAACATTTCCCGATGACATCCACGTTTTCACGGAAGAATTTTTTGCGTTGGACTTTTAATTAGTTTTTGCAACACAAAATGATATTTAATTTTCATTTTATTATCCAACGAAACAACTTTAAAAAGTATATAAATGTCATTAATGGATATTCTAGGCACAAAGTTTTCCTTATAATACTGCAAAATTAAAGCTTATGCATATTATAGAGAGTTTTCCAGATACTCACATTTACATACAGAGCTTAAGCAGGAAAAGGTAATTGCTTTAATTTTCCAATGCATATAATTTTTGGCATTCCATGTCATGCAAATGACAGCAGGCAAGGAGAAGCTCTCTGGTTTCTGAACTTGGTGGCATTGTGGCACAAGAGAGAGTCATGCTTGCTGAATTTGAATTTGTTAATGGCTCAAGTAGTAAATATGCAGGTGATGTCACAAATTTGGCTGCATAAAATATCTCTGTCCTGCTAGTCTTCACGGCTGGTCACATCACATTTCACCAAATTTTGGTTTAAGATTTTCTAAAAACAAATACTATCGTAAATCTTTTCATTACATATATCTCAAAAAGCTACTTAGTATATAAAAAGGAGTTAATGCAAAACCACAATTTTGAAAATGTTGAAAGCAATGTCTTAAAATATGTGTGTGAATAAGAACAAGATTAAGCTGTCATTTAGAATGTGCCAAATGGGGTAACTGTTGTACAAGGACTGGATTGAATGTGATGGAATTAACCTGAGACTATAAGAATTACCTTTTCAAGAAAATCTAGAAGAAGGGTTCTAAGCTTCTGACAACTGCGAATCTTGCTTTGACTCTTCCAAAACCTTCAATTCACCCAGACCAACCCAAAAAAGAAGCCGTTCAGAGCCTAAACCCGTGAAAAACTAGAGACGGAAAGATGAGATGGGAAGAAAATGAGAGAGGAAGATAATAGTGTGCAGAGCTGGAGACAGAATTCCATGGCTCAGACTTCAAATTAAAAATAATTAAGAAATAAAAGTACCACTATTTTGCAGATGGAAGCATTATCTTGCATAAGGCCGCAAATAATCCATTGAAGACGAGAGAGAAGGTCGAGGGAGGGGAGAAATCAAACAGCTCCTGAAGACCTGAATGTATTAATTACCCTATCACATAAATGTATTACCACACCGGTACGTTATGGGAATTCAAAGAGTTTTAAGTTGAGCCCTAAACGTTATCTAGAACATCTAATTAAGTAATCCTGATCAATATGTATAATGATATTTGTGAAGAAAAGCTAGGCCTGATTCTTTAATTTAGAAAAAAAAATCTCTACATTATACAATCTGGCCTTAGTTTTTCTTCACAAATCTTACTTGTACCATATTATTCATAACATTTTTTTATATATCAAATAAAATTTGCTGGGATTAATAATACCGCCCAAAATAAAGACTTAATGGTAAACTAATGTGAGATTTAAATATGGTAATGCATCCACCAAGCATTAATCATCAAAAAGTGCCAACAACGTGGTTTTAAAAAAGTACTCCACAACAAAGAAAGAAAAAACGGGTCCCATCTATATAGCAAATTTTATAATTTTTATTATCTTTTTATATGGCATCAATATTGAATATATAAAAATAAAAAACAGTTACACCATTTAAAAACATCTATTTTTTAAAGTGCTATAATTTTTTGTTTGTACTCTAATTGTTACAAAAACAATCAAAACTCATAACTTTTACGGAGTAGTATCTTTCATACGACACCGATGTTCAAAACATAAATATAAAATAATAATTTAACACTTTAAAATCATTTTTTTAAATGCTACAACTTTTTATTTATACTCCGATTGTTACAAATAGTATATCAAAATTCATGACTTTTTATTATCTTCTATATGACACCAATATTGATTTTATCAAAAAAAAAAATTTTAACCCTTTAAAAACATCCGCTTTTAAAGTGCTATAATATTTTTGATTTTACTCCGATCGTTACAAAACATATATCAAAATTTATAATTTTTTCTCTTTCACATGATATCAATCTTAAATATTGGTGTCATATGAGAAACTTAAATAAAAAGTTATGAATCTTGATATATATTTTGTAACCATGAGAATACAAATTAAAAAGTCCTCCGACTATTATGTCATTGACACTTTTGGTACTCGACTTTGATTTTTTCCATTTTTAGTCCTCGACTATTGCGCTAGAGACACTTTTGGTACCCGTGCTTGAAAATTTTCATATTTAGTCTTTCAACTTTCATAAAAATGACACTTTTGGTTCTTCAACTATTATAATAGTGACATTTTTAGTCCTCTATTTATTGTGTCTAAAAATTACAATAGTCAGGGGACTAAATGTGGGAAATCTTGAAGTCGGGGACTAAAAGTATCTCTCGCACAATAGTCCAGAACTAAAAATAAAAAAATTAGAAGTCTAGTACCAAAAGTGTCACTTACATAATAGTTGGGGGACCGAACGTGGCATAAACTCATTTTGCTCAAACACTTAACTTTTGATTTTACACTGTACTGTGTTCGTGATAATCAAAATAAGTACGGTTGTAATAACTTTTCTGACTGAATTGCCTAAAATTCAGTACCATTATACTATGCAGTACTACTATTATAATTAAATTATAGATACCAACAATCAGAGGTGAAGCCTGGGCAAATAAATATCATTCTCCTTCCCTTTTTTCAAATAAGTTGGCGTGATTAAAGTGAATAACAGTGATGCACCAAGTAAATATTAGTGAAGCACCCAGTGAGCTTTAATTAATTGAATGTTTTGGTTTTAGTGATAATAGAATTTTTATCAACTAATAAGAAACTGACATATTACTGGTTTATAACTCAGTTTTATTATATAAAATACTCCCTCCGTCTCTTATAACTTTGCCAACTTTCCTTTTTTGGTTGTCCCAAATACTTTGCCACTTTCCCTTTTAATCAATCAATTTGTGGCTCCCGTTATTTCCCTCTCCCCTGCACAAATTTCTACCACACAGTTTTTACTTTATTATATTATTTTACGTGCCGGTCAAACATGACAAACCTTTAAGGGACGGAGAGAGTAATATGTAGTAGTATTTTTATTTTATATATGCAATATTGATGGCCTATGAAAGATCATAAGAATTTATGAATTTTGAATTAATTTTTGTATAGGCTGGAGTACAAATAAAAAAGTTGTAGCACATTAAAAGGAGTTTTTTCATTCATTTCTCCAAATGAGTTGATGTCATTAATATGAATAGCACTGATGCACCCGATGACTAGCCGTGATGCACTGAGTGTACTTGCATTAATTAAATATTTTAGTAGTAATATAATTATAATAAAAATCTTGTTAACCAAAAAAGACTGACACATTATTTATTTTTACCTCAACTTTATTGTGTAAAATAATGTTTTTATTTTTATATATGCAATATTAGTGTCAAGTGAAACATCATAAACAATTATAAACTTTGATGTATTTTTTTTTTGTAAAAATTGGAGTATAAATAAACAAGCTATAATACCATAAAAAAGATTTGTTTCTCCTTTTCTTTCTCCAAATGAGCAGTGATGCATGTAGTGAATAACACTAATGAACCAAGTCAACTTATATGAATTAAATATTTTAGTAGTATTGATAATAATTTTATTATTAATTAATAGAATTTTTAACTTATATTTTCTATATAAATAACATATAATTTTTAATTTATATATATATGATATTGGTGTCATATGAAAGATCATAAAAAGTTATGAATTTTGATTTTTTTTTTGAAAAAATTGGATTATAAATATAAAAGTTATATCACATTAAAAGAGAGAGTTTTTTCTCCTTCCCTTCCACCAAATTAGCCTTGATACACGATTCCAAGGAGGAACAATACTGATTACCGGAATTAATGGATTGTTTTAGTAGTAGTTATAATATATAGTATTTGTATTATCCAATAGGAAGTTGACACATCATTAGTTTTTAACTCAACTTTACTATATAAAACTATAGATGTTTTAGATAAATTATATGAGTCTTAATTGAATAAATAATATTCAAATCTAAATTAGGCCGGTCTCTTGAAAAGAAGAAAAACTTCTACTCCCCGTACTTTACAAGAAAAAAGAATAAAAAGTAAATTTCTTGTACTTTACAAAAAAATGAAATGTGAATTGATCAATTGAATGAATATATTAAATACATAAGAGATGAACAATAGTTTAAATGTAAAAAAGAAAATCTCCTCCTTGCGACCCCTTGTTTTGTATTGTTACTATACAAAATGTGCAATTATCTTATACCTAAAAGCACTACACTGTAGAGAGAAAATTCTTCTGTCTAAGCATTCTCTGCCTAAAATTCGAAAATGTAATTTCACTTTCCGCAAAGAAAAAAATCATCATCTTATACCTTAAAGCATTACATTGGAGAGAGAAAATTCTCTCGTCCAAGCATTCTCCGCTTATCCTATAACTAAAAGCACTGGAGAGAAAATTCTCCCGCCGAAACATTCTTTGCCTAAAATCGTAAAATGTAATTTCACTTTCCGCAAAAAAATAATCCTATATATATTATTATTATTATTATTATTATTATTATTACCTAAAAGCACTACACTGGAGAGAGAAAATTCTCCCGCCTAAGCATTGTCCGCCTAAAATCCTAAAAAGTAATTTCACTTTCCGCAAAAAAAAACATATACCTAAAAGCAATACACTGGAGAGAGAAAATTCTCCCGTCTAAGCCTAAAATCCTAAAATGTAATTTCACTTTCACTTATGAGGAATATAGATCATTCATCTGAATTGTACAATTGTACACCATTTGTGGTGATTTTACTTGGAGCTCATACCATCAAGGCTCAAATGATTCATGGAGAAAATGTCGGTAAAAAGTTTACTATTCTTAGATTCACTTTAGTACCATTAGACATTAGACTATGTAGATTTTCAGCACGCACAATTTCTATTAATTGTTAGGTTTGCAATGGTCATTAATAAAAGTCACAGACAATCGTTGAAAAAAGTTGTCATCTTACTCTGACGCCCCTTCATCACTCACAAACATTTGTATGTGGCGGTGTGGAGAGTAACAAGTTAATGGGATTTGAGTTTGTAATGACGAAGATGGACAACCAACCAAATCAACATTGACTGTTGTTTACAAAGAAATATGTACTGTAGAGTAATTTATAATTTTCGTTATAGTGTGGTGGACTTACATGCACATCCATTTCATCGTGTGATGTTTTACATTTAGTTCTTAACATTTATTCAGAATTTATTTAATGTATTCAAATTATTCTAACACAATCAGGTTTTTTTAAATATTTTTAAATATATAATTATATCTAAATTATTATGTGGGTGTCTCACTCCCGTGCAGCGCACGGGTGGAGTAACTAGTTATATACTATTTCATGTATATAAAACCAATTTTCTTTTATGATGCTAAATTTAGCCACCATGTATTTAACTCTTGACCAAGTATTTCTTCCCAGAATGATTTTCATGGGCATGCCTTAATTGAAGAAATCAAGGATTGTTGGGTTGATTTGTAAATGAGCATCATCAGGGACGAATCTAGAATTTATAGTTAACGATGTAAAATCGATGTACTTATTTTCCATAGCATATAATATGATAATTTAAAGTACAACTATTTAACATGACCCACAATTGAGAAATGGTTGCTTTTTAAAGGTAAAGTGTCTAATAGATGGACATGCATATGGTACTATTTGAACAATGAACAATCAAATTCTTAATTAAAGTTTCTTTTTAGTTTTTAATAATTTGAGTGTTTAGAGTTCAAGAAAAGTGTTTGTAATTTTAAAATAGTACTCATCTAATTGTTGAATTAGAATTATTGTTATAAATCTGCTCAAATGTTATTTTTTCAATAAATAAAATTGGTTGGCGTTAATAAAATCATGCATCGTCAAATCTAATTACTTGAAATAGAAAATGCTATTTGGTTGAAAGAATCGCTCGGGAAATTTGACAGGATAGGCTCTTCGCTTGATTGGACAATTATACTTGATTGAGCTCAAGGGTATCACAATTCTTTGGTAGAGCATCTATTATAGTTCATGAGCTACTCCTAAGTTTGTGAACTCAACTTAGGGGCGGGATTTCAATCTTTATCAGACCCAAGCTCCATCAAGTTCAGAAACATCTCAAGAAGAAATTATCGGATTATCGGATGAGAACTTCTATATTGATCAGGATATCTTCCTGAAACCGTTTTAAGATTCCTAGAAGGAGTGCAAGGCTTTCACCCCTCATTAGTGGTTATCTTTCATTAGCATTTGTACTTTCCTTTGAGTTGTAATAAAATTTGCTTTTCTTAAAAAAATGGGAGGAACAAAAAACCAAAAATGAGGCTCACAAAAGAACCAACTACTCTCGCTAATTATAAAGATATTACTTATTTTTGCAATATGTGTATATATTATGTGTATTAATGTTAGAATCTTTTAAAGTTTCGTGAGGCTACACAACAAAATGTACTGCGAAACTTTCCCTTTGAAAGATATCAGGCTACACAACAAAAGGCTTGGGTGGAGGACAAGCTTGACAGAATCCTTGTCAATGATGATTGGTGGAATTTTTTTAATGTTGTGTATGCCATGTCAGTAGAAGCCCCGGCTAGTGATCACATGGCACCGTATGTAACACTCTGGCACACGGATAACATTCACAGAAGGAGGCAATTGGTTTACCGAAGAAGAATGTCGGGTTATCATGGGATATAGTTTGCGAGCAGCACGTTCCTTTTCTACAAGGGAAAGGATCTCCTTTTGTGGGAAGGAACTCCAAAGATGGGATTGCAGGGATAAGAGGGGCTTTAGGGCCCAGATTGATGCTCTGAAGCGAAGACTTAAATGGTTACGAGAGATGATTGATACGAGAAGTTCTTTGGAATTTTTACACGCCCGATCTTCACTGATCACATTGTTGGAAAAGGAGGAGATACAAATTCTAAATATTTTCATAACGAGGTTATGCAAAGGCGTCGGAGAAATAAAAATCCTAGGTTTGACCGACTTGAATGGCAACTGGATTACTGATAAATCCGGAATGGAGGGGATAGCTTCGAGCTACTTTGAGCAGGTATATTTGGTTAGTAGGACAGCCGCATGGCAGGAGGATTTGGAAGGTTTATTTGATTTTTCTAGCGTATCTCCGGAGTAGAATAGTAAGTTGATTAGGTCGATTAAACCGGAGGAAGTAAAAGCCGCAGTGTTTGGGATGCATCCTGACAAGGCACCGAGAGTGGATGGTATGAATCCTGTATTTTTTCAAGCTTATTGGGATATTGTTGGACCAGATATTACTAGGTTATGCTCACAATTTTTTATTCTGATAGTTTTCCCATGAGCTTAATGTTACTAATGTTGTTTTAATCCCAAAAAAGGACAAACTGGTGAATATGGGGGACTGGAGATCAATTGCGCTGCGCAATGTTGTTTATAATTTTTTTCAAAAGTTCTGGCCAATCGTTTGAAGGGTATTTTGGATTCCCTGGTTAGAGAAAATCAGAGTGCATTTATACCGGGTAGATACTTGTAGATAATATTATGGTGGCCTTTGAAACTCAACGTCTCTCTAAAGCAAAAGAGGTATGAAAAAAAAGGTTTTGTTGCATTAAAGTTTGACATGATGTTATGAATATTTTATGGTGTCCAATCTAATTAAATATTTTTGTATTTATGTAGTCATTAGTTAAACGTGTAATATGAGCCACAAATGTATATCAGCCCATTAACTTCTTTGTAATCCATAAGTTAGCCAATTTCTCCTATAAAAGGAGGCTAACTTGTGGAAACCCTAAGAATTGCGAGGCTTCGAGAGTTAGAGGCTTCGAGTAGGGGTGGACTCGGGTCCGGGCCGGGTCCGGGTCGGGCCTAGGCCCGGGCGGGCCGGCGGGTCAGAAATGGTGGACCCGGGACCGGCCCGGGTAACCACCGGGTCCGGTCCGGGTCCGGGCCGGGCCCATTATAATTTTTTTTTTGTTTTCTCTTCCTAATTAACCCCCCTCCCACCCCCAACCCCCAAACCACCCCAAATGGCCCAAAATACCCAGCCCAACCCAAAAAATTTTAAAAAAATTGAAAAAAAAATTGTTTTTGGCCCGAACCGGGTCGGGCCTTGTTTTGGGTGACCCGAGCCCGGACCGGAAAACCCAAGGGCCGGGCCTACCCGGACCGGTCACTGACCGGGCCACCGGGTCGGGTCGGGCCGGAACAGTACCGGTCCCGGGCCGGTTCCGGCTCAGGCCATCCGGCCCGAGTCCAAAGCTAGCTTCGAGTGTTAGAGGCGAAATAGAGAGTAGGGTTTGCCGCTGCTCTCCTTCTCGAGGGAGGGCAGCGGCCACGTTCACGGTATACCAGATTCGGTTTTCATCTTCTCGATATCTTTCTATGTGCTTCATCTTTATCTGCTATGGTTGTTTGATTGTTAAAGAACGGGGTCTATCAATTGGTATCAGAGCCGAGTCGTGAAACATGTTGAATCTATCTGCGTTTTTCGAATCTAACGAAGAACTGCTCTGCTTTTCTTCTGTTTTACTTTATTTCGAGATTAGCCTTTGTAATCTTGTTTGTGATCGGAAAACCGTAAATGTTATACTGTTGGAATCGCCATTTCATAACGATCCAGCAACATATCTTCTTTTTCGATTTCTGCAATTTTTCATTCTCGAAGATCTCTACATTAGGATCTCGAAATCCTTGTTTCTCGAGATTACAGAAAAGTTTTTTATTCGAAACTGATACAGGAAGAATATCGAACTTCATGGCTATTCAGAACAGTTTTCAGATTTTCAAAATTCGAAATTTTCCTTTTGCAGGATCTCGACGTTCATACCTCAAGATTGTGATCGTGAGGTTTAAACCTCGAGATTGTGATCGCGAGGTTGAAACCTTAAGATTGTGATCTCGAGGTTTAAACCTCGAGATTGTGATCTCGAGATTTAAACCTCGAGATTAGGATTTCAACTTTCGGAATGTTGAAAGTAATGTCTTAAAATATGGACACAGTTAGTTTTGTTGCTTATCTTTGAACATGTGTGAATATTACAAATAAAAACAGGATTAAGCTGTCATTTAGAATATGTCAAACGGGATTACTGTTATAAAAGGATTGGATTGGATGTGATGGAATTCAAGAAAATCAATCTGAGACTATAGGATTACCTTTTCCAGAAAATCTAGAAGAAGGGTTCTAAGCTTCTGACAAGTGCGAATCTTGTTTGGGTTCGTCCCACGATATGATAGACTCAACCAATAGCACAAGTGCTCCTGCTATTAGAATAAGAACTAAAAGTAACTAGAAAGTTCAGGCAAACAAACAATAATAAGAATAAAAAGTTATACTACCTCCGTCCCGCTATGATTGTCCCGTTTTATTTTGTCGATTCGTCCCACTAAAATTGTCTCATACTAAATTTGGTAAAGTTTGTGTAGCTCTAAATCATTGTTACTTTATTATTACTTTATCAATTCAATATCAACCACATAAACCGTTTTTTATTGATTTGCGTGTCACTCCCTCTTGTCACATTGTTAGCGGGACGGAGTGAGTAGTTTTTTCCAGTCACTGGTCACGGTTTGTCCAGCCCCGCCAAAGTTATTGGGAGGATCTCTCCTCCTCCCCGGTCATCCTCTGCATCACATAAATCCCTCATCCTACAAGTTTTTTGGATCTTCTCCGGTCGAGAAACACACACTCCCGGGAACCTCGCGTCACCCCCATTTGGGTCTGTTTCCTGGATAAGCCCCTTGTTCTCTTCCTCCTTAATGGTAACTTTACTATAATTCTGGACAAGGACTCCATGGGAACGGACTGAACTAAAAACAGTGAAGCACAAATAAAGTGTTAGAACATTGTTTAATTGTGTTCAAATTACTTGTAATTATTTTTGATTAATTAGTCTAGTATTATCAGGCTTTTAGTTGAGAGAGAAGTGAGCTTAATTAATTAATAGCCCATGTGTGCCTACTTTTCTAATTGTAATAGGATGTTCGAATTCTCTCGTATAGATATAGGTAGAGGGGTTCGAAACATGTCTAAGTCTCTACACAATGTATTCCGCACATATCATTCTGGTAGATCGAGCATCACTTTAGTTTTTCTCTCTCAACAAGTCATACGTATATCATGTATTCTTGTCATATCCTTATGAATATATGATATTGATTGTTGATTGATTCTTCTTCTACATCAATTCTTCATATTATTATTTAGAAGTTATTCGACTGTTGATCTGAGAATTAATAATTGGTATCATAGCATCAACGTAATTCTGTTCGTTCGTATATCTGAGATTCTTTTAAGGAATTAATTTGATCAAAATCACAAGTTTTGGTTGAATTATTTCTGGATTTGTTCTTGGTATTCTACGTATAATTGTTACGACGGTTGAAGAAAAGAGATAAAAGATCACGGTCATAACCCTATGTGTTCAAGTTACGTACTTCGCCCTACCGAAATCCTTTATTTCGGTCGTTCTCAGAAGATTTCGAGCATCATATTCCAGTCAGAAGAAGATTTCGAGCCTCCTAAGAATTTCGGACACCCGAGATCATATTTCACACGCTTAGCCAAGATCCTTAATTTCGAAACACGCCCGAGATCTCCAGTTTTTAAGTTTAGCCGAAATCTACAACTTCGAAGATCTCCCGAGATCTTGATTTCATCACACTCCCGAATTCAAGAATTCTAGCAGGCCCGAGATATAAATCAGTTGAATCGAGATCAGCAATTTCAGAGCAAGCCCGAGATCACATCATCCGAAAACTAACACCTCAGCAGCACCAAATTCTTACTTTTCCCATAACAGTTCTCGCCCACGATCACCAACAATCCATCTTTTACAATGGAAGCTTATACTATATGGGCAGTGATTCAAGGCCTCCGATTCTGAGGAGATGCTCTAAGTGACCTACACATCACGTGGGATTCCAGTTATGGGCAGCATACACCAAATACAAAATCATTATTATAATAACAACAATAATGACAACAAAAAGAACACTGTAGATATAATAAATAATAAACCAGCACTACATTGCATAAAAAGTGAAAATGACTTTTTCATTTAATTTTTTCTATAACACATGGAAACTCTCGAGGTGTGTGTTTGCATTAAACTATAAAGGAATTCTCCGGAAATTCACAATCACTTTTTCTTTTACAAAAAGATTAAATTTCTTGTTTAACATTTCCCGATGACATCCACGTTTTCACGGAAGAAGTTTTTGCGTTGGACTTTTAATTAGTTTTTGCAACACAAAATGATATTTAATTTTCATTTTATTATCCAACGAAACAACTTTAAAAATTATATAAATGTCATTAATGGATATTCTAGGCACAAAGTTTTCCTGATAATACTGCAAAATTAAAGCTTATGCATATTATAGAGAGTTTTCCAGATACTCACATTTACATACAGAGCTTAAGCAGGAAAAGGTAATTGCTTTAATTTTCCAATGCATATAATTTTTGGCATTCCATGTCATGCAAATGACAGCAGGCAAGGAGAAGCTCTCTGGTTTCTGAACTTGGTGGCATTGTGGCACAAGAGAGAGTCATGCTTGCTGAATTTGAATTTGTTAATGGCTCAAGTAGTAAATATGCAGGTGATGTCACAAATTTGGCTGCATAAAATATCTCTGTCCTGCTAGTCTTCACGGCTGGTCACATCACATTTCACCAAATTTTGGTTTAAGATTTTCTAAAAACAAATACTATCGTAAATCTTTTCATTACATATATCTCAAAAAGCTACTTAGTATATAAAAAGGAGTTAATGCAAAACCACAATTTTGAAAATGTTGAAAGCAATGTCTTAAAATATGTGTGTGAATAAGAACAAGATTAAGCTGTCATTTAGAATGTGCCAAATGGGGTAACTGTTGTACAAGGACTGGATTGAATGTGATGGAATTAACCTGAGACTATAAGAATTACCTTTTCAAGAAAATCTAGAAGAAGGGTTCTAAGCTTCTGACAACTGCGAATCTTGCTTTGACTCTTCCAAAACCTTCAATTCACCCAGACCAACCCAAAAAAGAAGTCGTTCAGAGCCTAAACCCGTGAAAAACTAGAGACGGAAAGATGAGATGGGAAGAAAATGAGAGAGGAAGATAATAGTGTGCAGGGCTGGAGACAGAATTCCATGGCTCAGACTTCAAATTAAAAATAATTAAGAAATAAAAGTACCACTATTTTGCAGATGGAAGCATTATCTTGCATAAGGCCGCAAATAATCCATTGAAGACGAGAGAGAAGGTCGAGGGAGGGGAGAAATCAAACTGCTCCTGAAGACCTGAATGTATTAATTACCCTATCACATAAATGTATTACCACACCGGTACGTTATGGGAATTCAAAGAGTTTTAAGTTGAGCCCTAAACGTTATCTAGAACATCTAATTAAGTAATCCTGATCAATATGTATAATGACATTTGTGAAGGAAAGCTAGGCCTGATTCTTTAATTTAGAAAAAAAAATCTCTACATTATACAATCTGGCCTTAGCTTTTCTTCACAAATCTTACTTGTACCATATTATTCATAACATTTTTTTTTATATCAAATAAAATTTGTTGGGATTAATAATACCGCCCAAAATAAAGACTTAATGGTAAACTAATGTGAGATTTAAATATGGTAATGCATCCACCAAGCATTAATCATCAAAAAGTGCCCACAACGTGGTTTTAAAAAAGTACTCCACAACAAAGAAAGAAAAAACGGGTCCCATCTATATAGCAAATTTTATAATTTTTTATTATCTTTTCATATGGCATCAATATTGAATATATAAAAATAAAAAACAGTTAAACCATTTAAAAACATCTATTTTTTAAAGTGCTATAATTTTTTGTTTGTACTCTAATTGTTACAAAAAAAATCAAAACTCATAACTTTTACGGAGTAGTATCTTTCATACGACACCGATGTTCAAAACATAAATATAAAATAATAATTTAACACTTTAAAATCATTTTTTTAAATGCTACAACTTTTTATTTATACTCCGATTGTTACAAATAGTATATCAAAATTCATGACTTTTTATTATCTTTTATATGACACCAATATTGATTTTATCAAAAAAAAATATTTTAACCCTTTAAAAACATCCGCTTTTAAAGTGCTATAATTTTTTTGATTTTACTCCGATCGTTACAAAACATATATCAAAATTTATAATTTTTTCTCTTTCACATGATATCAATCTTAAATATTGGTGTCATATGAGAAACTTAAATAAAAAGTTATGAATCTTGATATATATTTTGTAACCATGAGAATACAAATTAAAAAGTCCTCCGACTATTATGTCATTGACACTTTTGGTACTCGACTTTGATTTTTTCCATTTTTAGTGCTCGACTATTGCGCTAGAGACACTTTTGGTACCCGTGTTTGAAAATTTTCATATTTAGTCTTTCAACTTTCATAAAAATGACACTTTTGGTTCTTCAACTATTATAATAGTGACATTTTTAGTCCTCTATTTATTGTGTCTAAAAATTACAATAGTCAGGGGACTAAATGTGGGAAATCTTGAAGTCGGGGACTAAAAGTATCTCTCGCACAATAGTCCAGAACTAAAAATAAAAAAATTAGAAGTCTAGTACCAAAAGTGTCACTTACATAATAGTTGGGGGACCGAACGTGGCATAAACTCATTTTGCTCAAACACTTAACTTTTGATTTTACACTGTACTGTGTTCGTGATAATCAAAATAAGTACGGTTGTAATAACTTTTCTGACTGAATTGCCTAAAATTCAGTACCATTATACTTCGTACTATGCAGTACTACTATTATAATTAAATTATAGATACCAACAATCAGAGGTGAAGCCTGGGCAAATAAATATCATTCTCCTTCCCTTTTTTCAAATAAGTTGGCGTGATTAAAGTGAATAACAGTGATGCACCAAGTAAATATTAGTGAAGCACCCAGTGAGCTTTAATTAATTGAATGTTTTGGTTTTAGTGATAATAGAATTTTTATCAACTAATAAGAAACTGACATATTACTGGTTTATAACTCAGTTTTATTATATAAAATACTCCCTCCGTCTCTTATAACTTTGCCAACTTTCCTTTTTTGGTTGTCCCAAATACTTTGCCACTTTCCCTTTTAATCAATCAATTTGTGGCTCCCGTTATTTCCCTCTCCCCTGCACAAATTTCTACCACACAATTTTTACTTTATTATATTATTTTACGTGCCGGTCAAACATGACAAACCTTTAAGGGACGGAGAGAGTAATATGTAGTAGTATTTTTATTTTATATATGCAATATTGATGGCCTATGAAAGATCATAAGAATTTATGAATTTTGAATTAATTTTTGTATAGGCTGGAGTACAAATAAAAAAGTTGTAGCACATTAAAAGGAGTTTTTTCATTCATTTCTTCAAATGAGTTGATGTCATTAATATGAATAGCACTGATGCACCCGATGACTAGCCGTGATGCACTGAGTGAACTTGCATTAATTAAATATTTTAGTAGTAATATAATTATAATAAAAATCTTGTTAACCAAAAAAGACTGACACATTATTTATTTTTACCTCAACTTTATTGTGTAAAATAATGTTTTTATTTTTATATATGCAATATTAGTGTCAAATGAAACATCATAAACAATTATAAACTTTGATGTATTTTTTTTTTGTAAAAATTGGAGTATAAATAAACAAGCTATAATACCATAAAAAAGATTTGTTTCTCCTTTTCTTTCTCCAAATGAGCAGTGATGCATGTAGTGAATAACACTAATGAACCAAGTCAACTTATATGAATTAAATATTTTAGTAGTATTGATAATAATTTTATTATTAATTAATAGAATTTTTAACTTATATTTTCTATATAAATAACATATAATTTTTAATTTATATATATATGATATTGGTGTCATATGAAAGATCATAAAAAGTTATGAATTTTGATTTTTTTTTTGAAAAAATTGGATTATAAATATAAAAGTTATATCACATTAAAAGAGAGAGATTTTTTCTCCTTCCCTTCCACCAAATTAGCCTTGATACACGATTCCAAGGAGGAACAATACTGATTACCGGAATTAATGGATTGTTTTAGTAGTAGTTATAATATATAGTATTTGTATTACCGGAATTAATTACCCTATCACATAAATGTATTACCACACCGGTACGTTATGGGAATTCAAGGGGTTTTAAGTTGAGCCCTAAACGTTATCTAGAACATCTAATTAAGTAATCCTGATCAATATGTATAATGATATTTGTGAAGAAAAGCTAGGCCTGATTCTTTAATTTAGAAACAAAAAATCTTTACATTATACAATCTGGCCTTAGCTTTTCTTCACAAATCTTACTTGTACCATATTATTCATAACATTTTTTTTATATCAAATAAAATTTGCTGGGATTAATAATACCGTCCAAAATAAACACTTAATGGTAAACTAATGTGAGATTTAAATATGGTAATGCATCCACCAAGCATTAATCATCAAAAAGTGCCAACACCGTGGTTTTAAAAACATAAATATAAATTAATAATTTAACACTTTAAAATCATTTTTTTTAAATGCTACAACTTTTTATTTATACTCCGATTGTTACAAATAGTATATCAAAATTCATGACTTTTTATTATCTTTTATACGACACCAATATTGATTTTATCAAAAAAAAAATATTTTAACCCTTTAAAAACATCCGCTTTTAAAGTGCTATAATTTTTTTGATTTTACTCCGATCGTTACAAAACATATATCAAAATTTATAATTTTTTCTCTATCACATGATATCAATCTTAAATATTGGTGTCATATGAGAAACTTAAATAAAAAGTTATGAATCTTGATATATATTTTGTAACCATGAGAATACAAATTAAAAAGTCCTCCGACTATTATGTCATTGACACTTTTGGTACTCGACTTTGATTTTTTCCATTTTTAGTCCTCGACTATTGCGCTAGAGACACTTTTGGTACCCGTGTTTGAAAATTTTCATATTTAGTCTTTCAACTTTCATAAAAATGACACTTTTGGTTCTTCAACTATTATAATAGTGCCATTTTTAGTCCTCTATTTATTGTGTCTAAAAATTACAATAGTCAGGGGACTAAATGTGGGAAATCTTGAAGTCGGGGACTAAAAGTATCTCTCGCACAATAGTCCAGAACTAAAAATAAAAAAATTAGAAGTCTAGTACCAAAAGTGTCACTTACATAATAGTTGGGGGACCGAACGTGGCATAAACTCATTTTGCTCAAACACTTAACTTTTGATTTTACACTGTACTGTGTTCGTGATAATCAAAATAAGTACGGTTGTAATAACTTTTCTGACTGAATTGCCTAAAATTACCGTAAAAGATCATTTTAACTATTTTTCACATATTTTTTTATTACTTCATTAATAAATATATTTTATTCTTTTATAGTTAGGCAGATACAACCACTTCAACCAAAACTTCATCAATTTCACCAAAATCAACCGATTCAGCCTATTTTTGTGTTACCGTACATGCTCTCTCAACAGGAACAATATATCACAGTTTTATTTTTAAGCTACTAAAAATAAGACACAATTTAATTTTTATTGCTTAGTATATTAGAATTTTATAATTTTTTCTATATTTCATTACGATAGTCATTATATTTATTATTAGGTCATCAATGGTGTTGCATATGATATGACATTCATTTTGGAACTTTCTCAATATGAATGCCATTAACTTATTTAATAAGTTTAGGGGTTGTTTGATGACCTCTATTTTCAGCTTATTAGCCTTTTCAGGCGTACTAACAGTAAGCGGTAATATTCAATACTTTGGTTTATATTTGAAATTAGAAGTGATCTCAGTTTTCAAATAAAGATGACCAAGAGAGACCGCTGATGGGCCCGAACGAACTCAAATTATCAAATAAAGGTCATTGAGAGCGATGATCGAGGGGGCGATATAAAAACTCAGTGATCAAATAAAGATGACCAGGAGATATGACCGGGGGGCGATAAGAAGTCCCAATAATCAATAATTTCCTTTTTCAAATCGTATGTAACTCCAGAGTGATTCTATTTCCTTCTTTCTTTAACTCTATTTTTTATATAGTACTACCTCCGTCCTCCTAATATTGGGGTGGAAGAGAATGGTGTGGTTTTTAAGAAAAGTAGAATTATATGGTTGATAATGAGTTGATAAGGTGTGAATAAAGTAAGAATGAATTAGAGCCACACAAATGTTATCAAATATAGTATGAGACAATAATATAGGGACATCCAAAAATGAAAAAATGGGACAATAATAGGGGACGAAGGGAGTAACAATGTCATTTTTATAGTACTAACATTTGATATTGACAATTGTGACATTTTTGTTGCATTGTTTTGTAAATTTTCATGGCATTGATATTGTTTTTAATAATGTCACTTCTTATGCAACCTGACTTGACTTAGCTCCCGTCCGTGTCATGACTTGACGTGTCATTGATTTTTGAATCATAAAATACACTTATGTATGATATGGTGAATTAATCTAATAATTTATCATTTAGTAAACTCTTATGCTACCATAAATATCTCACATTTTTGGAGACATTATAACGTTATGACTTCAACAAAAAATGAGGCGTGGTGTCGTTCTTCACATTGTAAAGTCAATGAATTGAAAAGCTTCTCAGCTTTGATGCTCAAATTAGGAAATGAAAATATTGAGAATGTCATTATGGAGATGTCTTCATTTATATACCTGATGATATATTTATTACCACTCCACATGTCCCTCTTACTCAAAGTGTACCCAAATTGTTGCTAGCATGTATCCATCATTTCTGGATAATATGATTGATCTATTTAGATTTTGCATGTTTCACCGATTTCTTTGTCTCGTGCAACGCATGGGTTAAAGACTAGTACATATATTTATCTCTACATCTCTACAAGACTATAAGAGTGAATATTGTTAAGGGTATAACGGTCATACAAAATGTGTTGGTCTCTTGCTGCATAAGGTCATTGTACATTGTGTATGGGGTTTTGTACTTTTTAACTTAGTATTATAGCTTGTGTTTTAACGGAAAAAACCTTTCCATTAGATGTTCCCCTTCTAATAAGCCTTCACTTTCGCTTATTTCCGTCCCAGCTGTATCATTTGATTCCTTTCGCCTCCTCTTCTCTTGTCAAGCACCTCAACATTTTTGATACTCCACAGTTATGGCGAGCAGACACCTATTTGAATTCTCAATGGCTATGGCTTGCAATTTGTAAATACTTCACACTATTCGCATAAGATGTTCGTCGATTTCACACTTGTAAATCGAAAAAGAAGTGACTACAGTTTATCACTTTATCTACAGTTTAAAATATGGTGGATTGCATTTCTTCCGCTCAGAGGGAAACTCGGCACTACTCACTGGCGTTTGACACATTGTCTCCATTCGTCTTCTCCCTGCAATTAGGTTATTCAGTTTTTTATTTTAATGATATCGATGATTGCATTTGAAGCTCTCATTGATTGTGAAATTAAAGATAGATAGTAAGCCTTTGTTTTTTTGAGTTCCAGTGAAGACCAACTTATGACATCTGCTAATTCTCTCGGAAAAACTCATGCGCTACCTCACCGCATTTGCGCGGTAAGAACCCTCTTTCTCTGCTTTGTTTTCCCTTCACTGTGATGCTTTTGAATTTCTTTTTAGTGTTTTTGTGCATTGTTAATTACTCTCTACTTGGAAGATATTAGTTGAGAATGCAACTAATATGATTTAGTGTGGTCCAAATTTCAACCATTTCTGCCTAACCTCAAATTTATTTCATTAATCTTTAATCTTCTAACTTTGTGAGTGTATTCAGAAATAGTTTTTCAAAGTATTTACTCTTAATACTGATTTGGGAAGAAATAATGAAACGTATGCAGACCTCAATCTGATGTCGTTTATGTCTTGCTTTTATATATTTCCTTTTGTTGTTCCTCAATTTCAGGAATGAACCTCATACCATCTTTTGCCTTAATCTGTTTTCCCTTTAATAGCTTAAAGCCTCAAATATGATATGGGAGTATAAAAACTATATAGAAAATAAGTATGATAGGTTTGGTAAATAGAAACAAACAAAATATACTGTAGGAGTTTGAATCAAGACTCTCCAAAAATCCTCAAGGACTGCTGGTAGGAGCAGTTAAAATTTCTTGTCTAAAATTAATCTAAAGCTAAATATAGACATGAATAGAAACACGATGCGTATGAAGGGCCACCCAATGACAAAATATTCAAATTCTTTTTAACTTTAAATAGAAAATACGGAAACATCCATCAAAATGTTAGTCACGCGGACAAACATGCCAAAATGATAGCTCTGTGGAACTAATCAAGTTGCACTCATGTTGAAGAGCTGACGTGACACTCTCTATTAGATAATCAGTTGTATACAGTTAGATAGTTGACGTAATTTGTAAATATATATATTAAGTCTGAACACTTGTAATGATACGCTTGCTGAACTATCTTTCTATCGATTCTCTATTTTCATCTTTCTGGAATATCTTCCTTCTTGTCTTCAATCTCCATTGTTGCTAAGCTGTAATATGCCCTTCAATGGAGATTAGTTATTTTCATATGGTATCAGAGCCACAGTATCAGTAAACAATCCAATACATAACATATGTTTCTCACCGATAACGTCAATTTCAAGTTATCGGAACTTCTCTTGTCTTCGATCTTCATCGATAATCTGAATTTCTAGTTTCGATCTTTGTTTTCTGAAAATGCCAGAAACTACGGATTCTGAGTCACATACAACTCATAATTCTCAGGATTATGATTTCTTTGATGATCCTCTCTTCCTTTCTTCCTCGGATCAACCTAACCTGAAGCTTGTAGATAATCTGTTTGATGGATCAAACTTTCTCTCATGGAAACGTGACATCACTATGGCTTTGGCATCGAAGAACAAATCTGGATTTCTTGATGGTAGATGTTCTGCACCTGACAAGAAAGACAAAAGGTATCATTAATGGCTTCGTTGTGGCCTAATGGTTATGAAATGGCTGCTTAATTCAATGGATAAAGTCATAAAAGAAAACTTGATGTATTCTAACACATCTAAGGAACTGTGATCAGAAATTACAGAAAGGTATGGTCAAACTAATGGATTGGAGATTTATCAGATTAAGAAAGAGATAAGTAATCTTACACAAGAAAATCAACCGTTGATTCATTATTACAATAATCTGAAAAGGAAATGGGAGGATGTTCATAGCCTAGATCCTGTACCAGACTGTACTTGTGGAGCACTCAGTCTTTGCACATGTCAGTTACTGAAACGTATTCTGGATAAGGAGAATCACTCAAAACTCATCCAGTTGTTAATGGGACTCAATTCTAGATATGAGAATGTGAAGAGTACTATTTTGACCATGGATCCACTTCCATAGATGAATAAAGCTTTATCACTTCTGCAGAAAATTGAAAGGCAAAAACAGATTACTGATGCATTGGATGTTCTTACAGAAGCAAATGCTTATGCTTCTCTTTCAACAGGAGGAATAAATAACAAAAGAAATGATGAACAAAGAAGAGAGGACAATTGGAAAAGAACCAAAACTGAAGATGATGAGTACTATGGTTATGCTGCTGCTGTGGGAAAGAAATGTACTTATTGTTACCATAAGGGACACAATAAGGAAGAATGTTTTAAATTGATCGAATGTGCATATTGTGGAAGAAAGGGGCACAAAAAGGACCAATGTTACAAGTTATATCCTGAAAAGAATCCAAGAAATTCAGCAGGTTCTGGAAAATATACAAGGAAGAGTACCTCAGGAAACAATAACTTCAGGAAAGCTGATAATGTGAATGTTCTTGACTATTCTGAGGAAGATATTCCAATGGAGGAATTTCCTATATCAGGAAACAGAAATAATTCAGAAATTGCTATTGATCAATCTTCTATGAATGGAATTGTTAACACAGTTGTTCAACAAGTAATGAAAATAATCTCAGAACAAAATGGAGCAAGATGCTCAAATGCTGCAGTCAGCTTTGCAGGTAACCCTTCAACAATTCATGCTTTAACAGTTGATACTATTGTGCACCAAGAATGGATAATTGATACATGAGCTTCTGATCACATGACTTCTAAGATTGACTGGTTGTATGACATCAAACAACTAAAAAAACTGTTATGGTAGGGTTACCTGATAGATCTATTAAACTTGTTCATAAAGTTGGAAAGTTGAAGTTAACTTCAAATATCATCCTTGAAAATGTTCTGGTTGTTCCTGATTTTCAGCAAAATTTACTATCTGTTGGTCGTTTAATTGAAAACACTAACATGATTATGATTTTCTTTCCAAATGAGTGCATCATTCGGACCATTCAAGTGAGATTATTCTTGGAAGGGGTCAGAGAAGAGGAGATCTTTACAAGTTTTATCAAGTTCATGCTGATAGTCATCCTAGTCCTAATACACATATTATGTGTAATACTTCTACTAGTAACAAACAATCTGCATTGAATAAGTGTAAGCAAGTTGATATCTCTTTGATCCGTGCTAGACTAGGCCATACTTCTATTGAGAAGTTGAAACGCATATATGATAGCAGTGTACATGGAATAAAAGAATATTTCTGTGAATCATGTGTCGTAGCTAAACATCATATTTTACCATTTCCTAGAAGTGATTCCTATGCTAAAACCTGTTTTGATTTACTGCACATGGATGTTTGGGGACCATATAAAACCCCCACTATGACTGGAGCTAGGTCTTTTCTAACTATTGTTGATGATCATTCAAGAACCACCTGGACGTTTTTTATACAAAACAAGCAACAAGTTCCAGGATTAATCAAGAATTTCTTGAACTATATTCAAACACAATTTCAAGCTCAAGTTAAAATTGTTAGAACAGACAATGGTACAGAATTTATACAAGACTTCTATGATACAACATTTAAAGAAAAAGGGATAGTTCATCACAGAAGTGTACCCGGAAGACCCCAGCAGAATGGCAGAATAGAAAGGAAACATAGACACTTAATAGAGACAACAAGAGCATTGAGAATACATGTTAATCTTCTTATCAAGTTCTGGGGGGAGTGTCTGTTAACTGCCACCACATATCTCATAAACAAGATGCCATCTTCCATTTTACAAGGGAAAACACCATATGAGTTACTCTTCAAAGAACCACCAGATTATGAAGAATTAAAGGTCTTTGGCTCATTATGCTTTGCTTCCTTACCCAATACAGTCAAGGACAAATTTGGTTTAAAGGCAAGAAGATGTATATTCATTGGTCATCCTTTTGGACAAAAGGGATATAAATTATATGACCTGAACAACCATACTGTTTTTATCAGTAGAGATGTCAAGTTTCAAGAAGACAAATTTCCATTCAAAACTGACACTTAAGCTACTCAGAATACAACAGAGGATTCTATCTTCAATACTTTTAACCCTATCATTCCAGAATATAGGGGTAATGAAGATAGGAGTAATTCAATTCCTGAAGATAGGAGGAATTCAATTCCTCTAATTCAGTCATCATCTCAAGAGCATATCTCAAATGTTCCACCTATTGTCATGACTACTGAGATTGATCAATCTGTTCATTTACATGAACAAGAAAATGAATCCAACTCTAATCCTCGAGATCTCCCAGTGAGAAGATCTACTAGAGCAAAACAGATGTCAACAAAACTCCAAGGATTTCATTGTCCTATTAAACTTCCTGTTCAGAACAACAGAAATATTTCAACATCTTTTCATGCTCACATGTTAGACAAGTTGACTACTTTTGATCCAGAATACATAGCTACTTTATGCAATGTAATAAGTGAACATGAACCAAATAGTTACCAACAAGCTGTTAAGGATGACAGATGGGTTGCAGCAATGAATAAGGAGATTGAGGCACTGGAGTCTAATCAAACATGGGAAATGACTCAATTACCCCCAGGAAAAAGGGCAATAGGATCAAGATGGGTATACAAAATCAAGCATAAAGCAAATGGAAGTGTTGAAAGATTTAAAGCAAGACTTGTTGCTAAGGGGTATAATCAAGTGAAGGATAAAGATTATAAACATACTTTCTCCCCTGTAGCAAAACTTACTACTGTAAGAACAATTTTTGCTTTAGCTGCTATCAAGGAATGGCCTCTACACCAACTTGATATTAACAATGCTTTTCTGCATGGTTATATTGATGAAGAAGTCTTTATGATACCACCAGATCAAGGGTATTATACAGACAAAGGAGATCAAGTTTGCAGACTAAAAGATCTTTATATGGGTTGAAACAAGCTTCAAGACAATGGAATATTGAATTGACCAACTATCACAGGATCTCATACTATTGCCCTAGTATATGTTGATGATGTGCTACTTACGTGGAATGATCAAACATAAATTCAATTTGTGAAGAAAGGACTTGATAAGAAATTTACTGTCAAAGATCTGGGATTAATGAGATACTTCCTAGGGATAGAAGTAACAAGAAATGAGACAGGAATATTACTCAATCAAAGGAAGTATATCATTGACATTCTCAGAGATCTAAACATGGAAAATTGCAAAGATACTCATTTCCCATTACCAAAGGGATTGAAATTATCTGTTGATCAAGGATATTTGCTACCCAATCCAGATTACTACAGAAGAATAATTGGAAGACTGTTGTATCTCAACCTAACAAGAGCTGACATATCATATTCAGTCCAACATTTAAGCCAATTCTTTAGTCAACCAAGAATACCACATTTACAGGCAGCAATGCATGTGGTTAGATATTTGAAAACAACTATAATTGTTGGTCTATTTTATTCTGCTAAATCAGATCTTTACCTGAAGGCTTATAGTGATGCTGATTGGGGACAATGTGCTTTCAATTGCAAATCATTAAGTGGATATTGTGTTTTCCTTGGTGATTCATTAGTATCCTGGAAAACTAAAATACAGAAAACTGTTAGCAAGAGTACAGCAGAAGCAGAGTATAGAAGCATGTCTTATACCGCATGTGAAATGGTATGGATAGAAAGATTACTCACAGACCTGCAAATTCAAGTTCCACTACCCATCAATCTTTTTTGTGATAATAAAGCTGCAGAACACATTGCTCAGAATCCAGTTTTCCATGAGAGAACTAAACATTTAAATGTAGATTGTCATTATGTTAGAGAGAAACAGCAAGAAGGATTTCTTTTAACACAACATGTGAAATCAAGTTTGCAGTTAGCTGACATTATGACAAAACCTTTTGGTGCTGAGCAACACAAATTTCTATCCGTCAAGCTTGGAATGAAGTTCTTTCCATCCATTCCAGCTTGAGGGGGGAATGTGGAACTAATCAAGTTGCACTCATACTGAAGAGCTGATGTGGCACTCTGTTAGATAATCAGTTGTATACAGTTAGATAGTTGACTTAATGTGTACATATATATATTAAGTCTGAACACTTGTAATGATACGCTTGTTGAACAATCTTTCTATCGATTCTCTATTTTCATCTTTCTGGAATATCTTCCTTCTTGTTCTTCACTCCATTGTTGCTAAGTTGTAATATGCCCCTCAATGGAGATTAGTTATTTTCATAAGCTCCATGCAGCATTTTTAGCACAATTTGTTAAATTAATGATCTAAATTTGAAAAACACATTAAAAATATAAGAAAGTGATTGTATGAATGTAATAAAAGTCGAAACATGTTCCTAAAAGTATTACTGCCAGCTCAAGGAAAAGGCGGAGCAAGAGAGTAACTCTGTTTTTAAAGCATTTCAAATTTCTCTTTCTAGCTTCACAGAATAAATCGCTAATAACTCTAAACTGCATTTCAGGAAATTTTTAAAAAGAACCGAATTGTATTTTCTTTCAAATACTTTTTTGAAAAAAAATTGAAAGCTATTTGATTGTTGGTGTTAACACACATTATAAAGCAGCTATCTTTTCCACGTTTTAGAACACACACAGACCTCCTGAAAGTGAGTAATTGCCACAAGTCATTAGTGCACACCCTTCTGACATGGAAAGGAGAGCATATTTGGATTTTCCAAATGTATCTTCTTTGGATATAAGTGCAGAATTATCTTCTGTTTGCTTTTGATTCTGCGTTGCTCCCATTTGAGTGTGATGCTTCCTTGACACTTATTGCATATGCCTTATTGCTTTTTTACAAGATAACATCTGCACTTGTAGGAAGCTTTTAGAAAGGTGTGAAACCTATTTTGAATAGTTAGGTTTCTAACCTATTTTCTGGAATAAAAGCATATTAATTCATGTAAGCATATGTGGTTATTAGTACATCATACTTCTTTTTCCGTTAGATCGATGTTTATTTTTCTCATTAGGTTTTTTATTGGCAAAGTTTTCAGCAAGTTAATTATTTCTACACTTATCACCTTATACTTGGCACTTAGGGGGAGGATTAAAGGAAATATATTCCTTTATTTGTGTGCTTTCGATATGGTAAATAATGTAAAAAGTATTGGAATGCACATACATTTCAAATATCCTTGATTAATGTATTTATGAAGTATAGGTGTAGATGTGAGGGGGAGTCGTCTCGACACATACACAACGTTACACTGTTTTCCTTTAACCAAGTTTTATTTTCTCGTTGGGTTTTGTTACTTGGTAAGTTTTTTAATGAGGTAACAATACATATAAATATTATTGATCAAAGCAAGGATAAAATAAAGATAGACTTAATAGAAGAAGTCTATCGTGATGCTATACTTTTTTTCTCCGGTCAAGGTTGTTTTTCCCCACACGGTTTTGTTATTTATACTTTTTTTCTCCGGTCAAGGTTGTTTTCCCCCATAAGGTTTTGTTATTTGACAATGTTTTGACGAGGCAACAAGTCTGATACCAAATTCTATCTGCAACTAAGCACAATGGGATGTGTTTAGGGAAATTCTATGTAGTGTGTTATCCAGTATATAGAATATGTATTAGAGTCATCTTGCGTATACTCTGTATTATGGGCATGTTAGCTCATCCTTGTAAAGCCTACTCTCTCCCTATTTATAGAGAATTTGGTACTGAAATCGCACACACAATTCTCCCTACAACATATATACATAAAATTTTCCTTTCTCATCAAGATGATTGAGGCCATCATTTAATTTTATGGTAGCATACTTGAACAATTTGAGCATTTCCTAAATAAAGAGAATAATCCACCAGACTATTATGAATGTCAAATAGTAATTGCTTTCATTGATATTCTTAGAATTAAGGTAGAATTTGAGTTTTCACGCTATTTTATTGTTCAAATTGGACTTTGCACCACGTTCTTAAAAATTTTGTTTTTGCACCTCAACCCCGAATGAAAAGATAAAAATGACCCTCCATTAACAACATTGTTGGCCTTCAACACTCCTATCTAATTGTCCGGTCGGTGTTGGGGGGTCCTCAGGGATGGCCGGATGGGGTGTCATCCTTTTTTGTTGGCCTTCAACATATTCCTGATCGAGTGGCATTTTTGTCTTTTCATACGGGATAGGGGTGCACATACAAAGTGTAAAATCTAATTTGAATACTAAAATGGGATGCAAACTCAAGTTTTCCCTAGATTTAATGGTTTGTGAACTTGGTGTCATTGTGGGCTTGAGGCACAAGAGAGAGCCATGGTTGATGAATTTGAAATCTTAATGGCTCCCGTAGCGAAAATGCAGGTGAGGTGAAGTCACAAATTTGGCTGCATAAAATATGGGTTTAATGCATAGAATCCCCCTGTGATATTAAAATGCTGCGTATTATCCCCCACTGTTATGAAAATGCACGAAAGCCCCTTATGTTTTTATTAAATGTGCTTACCCGCCCGAATAAAGGAATGACGCCGTTACTTTTTTTCAAATATCCCGTTATATCCTTATTTCGTAGCCAACTTCAAACCCAGTTCTTACACTAAATTAGGGCAGCCGTTCAATACTCCATTCAAAAATCGAAGGGGAAGAAGGTCGTCGCACCAATTTGAAGCCAGATGATCCAAAATACCTAACTTCCACTAACTGTCCTTCTTAAAACTTCTACGTACTGGATGGTGAAAAATTAGACTGCTGCTCGTCATTAATTTTGAGGTATGCTTTACCAATAACTTGTCCTTTTCATATTGTTTGATAATTGTAATTTTACTTTTGTTTTATAAAAGTTTATTGTTTATTAATGTAGTCTGATTTTTTTTGGGTTACTTAGTATAGTACGTATTAGTAGGGATTGTAACTGGGGCTTATTTAGAGTCAATAAATACTAAGGATTACTTGTATTTTCTTTTTCTGAAAATAAAGTGAGTAAAAATAAAATTCAAGCTCTAATGGAAAGAACTTGTTAGTTTTTAACTGCATTTTATGTTCTAATTTGGGTTATTTTTTCTTCTTCTGCACTGTTTATATATTGAGCAACTGCTATATTTAGTTTTGAACATTTATACATGGGTAAACATAAATTAAAAGTTCTGCATTTTTTAGTTTGAGCATGTGTTTCTTTGCACATTATATCGAACATACAAGGGTTAAAATTAATTGTTTGACCACATTGATGATTTGGACTTTGCTTATATATATATTTGGCAGGACACATAAAAATGTCTTCTGAACTTTTGACAATTAATGTAAATGAACCTTATACTGAAGTAGAAGATGAAGAGGGGAATTCTTCAACTGATGATTCAGACTCAGGGGTCTCTTCTAGCCCCTCCTGGGCATTGGAAGATATGGAAGGGGGCGATGATGATGACATCTTCTCTGCAAGGCCACTCCTTGGATTCATCTTCGTGGTAGTAGGGAATTTGCCTTGCTCCCTAGAACTTACTTTTTGGGCAAGTTGCCCCATTTGAACTTCAAGATTCCGAATGGAAGCCTTGGGGTATTGCTCAATGATTTTGATGCGTTGGTTGAGCTTTATATTTTGATCTTCAAAACGAAGATCCAACTTGGTGAATTGAGAGTGGAGATTCCCAATGGATGCCTCCACTCTACTATGGTTTTCCTCATTTTGAGCCTTCATGCTTGCCATGCTCTTGGACATGAACTGCATCATATCCTCCATGCTGGTTTCTTTGGATTGCCCAAAATTTGGTGCTCCGGATTGAGGTTGTGAGGAATTAGCTTGTGGCTTCCAATTATTCCCTAGGTTCCACCTTTGTTGATTAGAAAAATTGTTGTTCCCCCGATTCCCATACGAGTTCATATAATTTACCTCTTCAAGATGTTGAGATAAATCACCTTCCGGGTTTGATATGCTTTCCACATTGGCTACTTGTTTAGCCCCTCCAATCACGGCTTGTAGAGCCGTGTGAATTGAAGCTTGAAGATCTATGTGCATGGCTTGTTGAAAATCAGCAAACCGTTTGTCCAATTCATGAGCTATAGACACTTAACTCACACCGGACACTTTGACATCTCCTCCTTGTAATTGAGGATTTGAAGCAATGGATTCAAGGATTCTTAATGCCTCCATTTCAGTTTTGTTTCCAATATAGCCTTCTGCACGGTTATCTACAATGGCTTGGCATGAAGAGTTCAAGCCATTATAGAGTGTGTCAATTTGAAGATCAAGAGGAATGCGATGATGTGGGCATTCCTTCAACAAGGCCTTAAAACGCCTCCATGCGTCTTGAAATAGTTCTCCAACTTGTTGTTTGAAGTTGAAGATTCGTTGCCTTAGCTCTTGAGTCATCGTGGGTGTGTAATACTTAGAAATGAAATCATTATAGATACCTTCCCACATTGTAAAACTCGCCGGTGTTTGCTCCAAGAACCATCCCCTTGCTGCCCCTTTCAAGGTGTAGGGAAAGCTTTTGAGTTTGAGGTCGTCCTCGGAGAGACCATGCCTAGGAATTCCTCGGATGAATCCATAGAACTCGATGATGAAGTTAAGTGGATTCTCCCCCGGATGACCATGAAATTGAGGCATAGCATTGAAGTAGTTATTCTTCATTTCATAGTCCCTTGCCGCCTCGCTTAGAACAATACACGAGGGAGTGGCGGCAACCACGGGCCTCTTCCTTTCGTTGAGTGTTGGCATCATTTTTGCTTCTTTTCTTTCCCTCCGGTTGTGTTTGAAAGTTCTTTGTATTTCAAGATCAATAGGTTCAAGATGTTTAGAATCTTGACTTCTCAAATGCATTCAAACACAAAGCATAGGCTATACACATGAAATGAAAAATACCACAAGAACAAGTGAAAAGCAATGGGAAATGAAAAATTCAGGATATTTGATTGATTGATTTTTTTTTTGATTGTTTTGGACTTTATTAAACAAGACCGTTTCCCCGGCAACGGCGCCAAAAACTTGACCGGGCTAAACTTGCAAGTGTACAAGTGCCGATATAGTAATAAATTCCGGTAAAATACCGGGTCGAATCCACAAGGAAACGTTGTTTAATTTAGTCTGTGAGTAGATAATTTTTAAATGAAGAAACGAGTAAAGTGCAGGGATTTTAATTTGGGTTTATATTTTTGGTTTTTTTCACTCTTTGTTCAAGAAGATAATCGTTAACTAACTTTAAGTTTAAGATGAATAATAACAACAACTAAGGTTTCGGGAATCACTTAAATGCTTTAATAGGGTTGAATATTAGTTCTTTGACAATAATTATGAATACGATGTCGCTAATATATTCTCAACTCCGGTTAAGGCAGCGAGAGTGTGGTTTTCGTTACGTGTAAGTCCCGTTACGGCTTACATTCATCTACCGAAACCCCCGTTGAATATCAAGACATCACACCCGTATCATATAAGACCGGATATATTTCTATTCTCGGTACTATATATGTTTATCCTTTAATGTTCATAGTTTAGACTTCAACGTTAATTGCAAGTATAAACTAAATTTAACATACTTCTATGTTGTACACCATAGTCATAAACAATCAATATACAAAGGATAAATCACAATTTATTGGTTTAGAACTTTTATCAAACACCTAATGGGTATAGAAGTTCATCCCTAGCCTTAGCTAAGAATTTAGCCTCTAATGCTCATATTAATTACAAAAGTGTCACTAAGAACAAATAAATACAATAACATATAAGAAAAATTACCTAGAACCAATTGTAGAGGAGAGAAATAGCTTCTTCTCCAAAGAACTTGAAGAAAAATAGCAAGAACAAAATATAAAAGTTATGAATTAATCTATGGAATGGAATGCCTTTTGCATGATGAATGAGGGGTTTATATAGGCTAAAGAATGGCATCTTTTAGTCTATTCGAACCCAACAATCAGGTATGGAAGCCAAATTTGATTAGCATTGAGGAAGATGAAGTTTTCTCATCAAAAATCGTCTTGCACGTTGCTGTGTTTTAGCAGAATCAGACCCAACCGGCGCCAGTTCTGGCCTGACCGGCGCCGGTCATGCATATTTTTTTCGGAATTTAAGGTCCAACCGGCGCCAAAATGTTTACTTGCTTCTTCTTCTCAATTTCATGTCTGTGATTTATCCAGAAGTGTCGATTTTCAATCCCTTTTGACTTTTGACCCCGTATTTGTCGCTCCTAGCCATATTCCACATTTTTGCACATTTTAAAATATTTATCTGTTTTCGCTCTATATTTTTGTACAGATAAATATAATTACTAATGTAAAACATAAGTAATTATTGTGCTTATCAAGTTCTTTTAAGTATAAGATAAGCTGGCTAACAATTGAGGAGAAGAATTTTGTCTCTCATATGTAGTGGTTTTATGTATAAGAAAATAAGCTTGCTAATAATTGAGCGGGAGAATTTTCTCACATGTAGTGCTTCAATGTATCAGAAGATAAGCTTGCTAACAACTGAGCGGGAAAATTTTCTCTCATATATAATGCTTTTTGGGATTACTAGAAGATAATTTTGCTAATAATTCAAAGGGAAATCTATCTCTCTCATATGTAGTGCTTTAAAGTATAAGATATGATAAGATTAGAAATAAATTTGCTAATAATTGAGCAGTTCTATTTGACAATTGAGTTTGTTCATAGAAGGGATTTTGCGCTTAATTAATTAAAACACAAGTGGGTTTGACGCATTTTTTAAATCACAGGGGGTTAATGGGCCGAATTTCCATATCATGGGAGGTTTGGTGTATTAAACTCATTAATAAAATATAGTCAAAGTAGAATATGTGAATAATGCAAAACGTCCAATTTTGTAATTACAAGAGAATGAATGTAGTATATATTTAGTCATTCATGTACCATTATTGTAGTAAATCTCAATAACTTTTTTAAAATCTTTATTTTTATAAAAGAACAATATAGAATGCAAAACAGCAATGAATTTGACCTAAAAACAATTGTGAATAATTTCATCTGACTCGTTAAGTATCATCTGACATGCTGCCTATATATGGATCACTACTTTTTTCATGCCTTGAACTCACGTACACATAGATTCAACTTCCTGAAATGTTTGTGTTCTAATTGGTGGCATACAACTGAGAAAATTTTGAAATTCATCTTGAGATTTAGCTTTGTGATGGAGTGAAAGTGTGAAACAAGGAAGAAAAATGATTAGCAGAAAAATGATTCCAGAGGGCTAAAAGGATTGCATATAAAGCTCAATTCTTGATCCTGAACTTGACAACCTACCCCAAGTATAAGTCATATGTTAAAAATAACATGATAAGTTCAGAAGTTACAGGATTGGTAAGATCTCTCTCAAGTTGATAGATTAGCGGATGAAACAACTCTTGAGAAACATTTTTGGAAACTCCTATCCTTGCAACTGCCCCACAACCTGTTACGATCCCATACAAGTCAAGTATGGGTTTGATCGGTGGCTTATAAGCAAGGTGTTTCCTCCTCCTAATCGGCTGGTCTTTTAGGAGTGAGTTCTACACGTGAGCTTATGCCACTGGTATAGGCCTAGTATGGGCTAGTTCCGTAACACAACCAAGAAGTATTAGAGCTGTGCACTTGCGCTACACTCGAACAAAAACAATCCCCCACTTGAAGATATTTCATGTTATTCAGTATATATCGGCCATTACATCACTCTCAGGCATTTGTTTATTTGTTGGAGTTGGGTTGTCAGAAGCTAGCTTCACCAAGCAACATACGAACAATGCCTGAATTATAAGCTTTGTTGGTGATTTTAGTATCACCAGGTTCATTTTAGTGTAATGGAATTTACAGATTACCAATGGAGTTCAAGTTTAATTTTAGACAAGTTAGGAGGTGCGGAGCGCACACTTGTACGAAATTAAATTTAAACTTGGTTCGATTAAATGGCGGGGGGTCAAGGGGGCTGCGCCCCCTTGCGGGGTCCAAGGGGCAGCGCCCCTGGCGGGGTCCAAGGGGCAGCGCCCCTAGCTGCTGCCGGTAAAGACGCAGAATGGCTAAGGGATTTGGTTTTTGAGATTCCATTATGGACAAAGCCAATTGCACCCATTTCTATTCGTTGTGATAGTGCTGCCACGTTGGCTAAGGCCTATAGCCAAGTGTATAATGGGAAGTCTAGACATTTAGGTGTTAGACACAGTATGATTAGGGACTTAATCATGAAGGGTGTAATTTCTGTTGAGTATGTGAAATCACAACAGAATTTGGCGGATCATTTAACTAAAGGTCTGGCCAGGGACTTAGTGCACAAGTCTGCGATTGGGATGGGTTTAAAGTCCATTTAATTCCATAATGATGAGACACCCAATTCCCCTCTAATATAATATTAGAGGTTGAATTCAATGAGGAAAGCTCATACTTAAGGAATGGAACACATGCATTTTGTCATCCTCGGTTAGTGTGTTCGGACCTGTAGTAAAAGGGTTGAATATATATTCTTAATAATTCCTTTGTTAAAATGTAAGCAGATACATGATTAAAGGAATTACCTATATGATCGTGAAGTGTAGCCGCACTTCGAAAAGTTGGGACTTGACTTTTATATGATTATGAATGGATTGGGACACTCGGCTTAATAATAGTGTCAAAGTTTTGAACTAGTTGTTTATTTGAACTTATGTGTATGTTATCTTCATGTATTCAAATGGGTTGAAGGGTTCAATTCTTAGAACACCCTGATTCTCGAGTATTTGGAATGTGTAATGTACTAATATGAAAATTCAATCGTTTCGATATTTTCATGTATGCATAAGTTTGGTTGTCTCTAATTCTTGTTTATGTAGATTCCTGGTTACACTAAAATGGGGGAGGATTGTTGGTGATTTTAGTATCACCAGGTTCATTTTAGTGTAATGGAATTTACAGATTACCAATGGAGTTCAAGTTTAATTTTAGACAAGTTAGGAGGTGCGGAGCACACACTTGTACGAAATTAAATTTAAACTTGGTTCGATTAAATGGCGGGGGGTCAAGGGGGCTGCGCCCCCTTGCGGGGTCCAAGGGGCAGCGCCCCTAGCAGGGGGTCTCTAGAAATAAATATGGAAATTTATTTTCGGATAAACATGTCCATATTAATTATTTAATAGAATGACTTTCTGTTAGAGTAAAACTCTAACTGATTGGCCTTATCTCTTTGGTAATCAGAAGAATTCGAGTTCTACTAAAACTGCTAGTTCATGGTCTATATATTGGTGCCTCAGTTTTAGACTGTCTCTCAGAGTGATTATCCCCATAATCTAAATTTCGTGTAACCCAAGGCATAGGGTCGAAATATTAGATTCGGAAAGTGATCACACGATACTCTGAGAAATCCGCCAGATTTTCTAAACCATTTTACCAACTCCCCAGTCTTAACAATCGAATCTAATATTTTTCTTGTTTCGGAAAATCATGGCTGAATCTGTAAAAGAAATGACTTCCAAATTCGACAAGTTGGAGAAATTCCAAGGAGTTGATTTCCGTCGCTGGCAAAAGAAGATGCACTTTCTGTTGACCACACTGAAGGTGGTTTACGTTCTGAGTACGCTTATGCCAGAGTATCACGAAGATGAAACTCTTGAGCAGTCAAGGCGTCGTTCCAAGTGGGAAAACGATGACCACATCTGTAGGGGCCATATTCTAAACGGTATGTCTGATACTTTATTTGATATTTACCAAAACGTGGAGAGTGCGAAGGAATTGTGGAATTCACTTGAGTCCAAGTATATGGCTGAGGATGCTTCTAGTAAGAAGTTCCTTGTTAGTGATTTTTATCACTATAAGATGATGGACTCAAGGCCTGTTATGGAACAATACAATGAAATTCTTCGCATTCTGGGCCAACTCACTCAACATAATATGAAGATGGATGAGTGCGTCGCAGTAGCGATGATAATTGAAAAATTACCACCAACATGGAAGGATTACAAGCGTGATCTGAAACATGGGAATGAAGAGTTGTCTCTGTTACAACTCGGTAGTCACATACAGATTGAGGAATCACTCTGCATTCAAGAAGGTGACAAAAATAAGGCAAAGCCTGATGTTGGACAGCCTACTGTCCACATGGTTGAAGTAAACAAAAACAATCAAAATCACAAGGGAAAAGGCATCAAATGCAAGAATGATAGCCGAGACAAACCAAATAAGAATCCTAAGGATCTGGTTTGTTGGAGATGTCAAAAGACGGGTCATGTTAAGCGTGATTGTCGGGTGAATCTCAATAAGAACAATGCTGCAAATAGTGGTGGAGGAAACAGTGGTGGTGGAAGCAGTGGGCCTAAGGACTCTACTGCATCTAGAGGAGGTCAGAATCTTTCTAACCCTCTTTATAAATCTACTCAGAATTATTGTTCACTAATTCCTGGTTCTTTTTATGTACAGGATGATGACCGTACATGGTGGGTTGACTCGGGTGCCACAATAGAATGACTTTCTGTTAGAGTAAAACTCTAACTGATTGGCCTTATCTCTTTGATAATCAGAAGAATTCGAGTTCTATTAAAACTGCTAGTTCACGGTCTATATATTGGTGCCTCAGTTTTAGACTGTCTCTCAGAGTGATTATCCCCATAATCTAAATTTCGTGTAACCCAGGCATAGGGTCGAAATATTAGATTCGGAAAGTGATCACACGATACTCTGAGAAATCCGCCAGATTTTCTAAACCAGTTTACCAACTCCCCAGTCTTAACAAGCTTCCCTTCTCGGAATTGAAGAGGCTGGATCTGAATACTCTAAATTATACTCCGTATAAGGTTTCTTGTTTCTTTGGTTTGTTTTGAGGGGCGTCGATGAGCTGAGCCTGCCGAGCTATATTTCAGTGGCATTAAGGTGTCATTTGTGACTTTAGGATAAAATAATCACAAAGATATATTCATAAGAACAGAATCCAAGAAAAGAATGAGGACAAAAGTGTAGTCTCTTAAGTTTTTTATACAAACAAAATGTATTGAGAAGAAGGATGCTACGTAGGATTGTAGGTAACAGTATATTGAAGTGTGATGAACATTTTAAGCAAGGGAATGTCTCTGTGAACGGTTATTATGGTATTCTGAATGGTCTCTGGATTGAGTTGGATCAATATCAGACTTTGACAATGAAGTGTGATGAATATTCTACTCTCCTAACTTAGTTTGTTGAAAAAGCCAGGATCTTTAAATTTTTCTCTGGACTTAGCTATGAATCTTTTTTTACTCTTGCAAATCCTTCAATTCACCCAAATCAAACCAAAACAGAAGCCGTTCAGAGCCTAAACCAGTGACAAATCTAGAGACAGAAGCCCATAATCCCAGCTGCTCACCATTGAAGACGAAAGAGAAGCACCACGCCACCAGGGATGGAAGCTATAAAACGGCTCCTAAATGTATGTCCGTATGACCCACACCGACATCATTATAGCTTTCAAAGGCTTAAAAGTCTAAATAATATAGATAGTGGTTAATAATGGGTTATTATGTATAATAATACTTGTACGGTGGGGGCATTCTTACATTGTTTGATTCAAAACTAATTCGAAGACTCAATTATTTCTAAATCACACAATGTAAGGGTGTCCAACCGTGAAAGTATTATTTATTAGATATTTTTTTTAGATGAATTAGATGAGTCTTGATCGATTAAATAAATTGATGATTATATGAGCTAACTAGTGTAACACCCGGGGGCATGACCCGGTAGTTTTAATTTGATATGATTCAGGTGTCAAATACTGATAAACATTGTGAACTATTCTTAGGATATTATCAAAAGTTTTGTCGTAATCGATTTCTTTTATGAGCTAACCATGCACCATGAATACGCGTCAGGAATCACCATCTTTTAGAGAATGAATTTGTGGCTATATTGTGGTTTAAGTACTTATTGTTGTAATTGTTGACCTTGTTTCCAACAATTGGAATTGAGAATATGTGGAATTTATAATTTTACATTATTTTAGATATTTATGTGTATTATTGGTGTTGTACGATTAGAGTCTCATTCACGTGAACTAAAGTTCCATTATTTAAAAAAATTGGTCTTGAATTATAGAGCCTCACTCAAATGTGTAAGATTAATTTTGTATGATTAGAGTCGTATTATGTGTTATTATTACGTGTATTAGAGTCTCATTATTCAAAGAATTTGATGTTACAATTACTTTGGAAATTAAATTGATATGGTATTTATCCGAGAATTAAACTCTATTTATCTGATATAAATATTTATAATCTTAAATTTTTAAGATCTGGTCTGATTGATCTAATTTCTTTTATCTTGTTTGATCTTGTATGATCTCGCATTAAAAATACTAGTCAATTCACCCGTGCGTTGCACGGATAAGAGATGAGATCATTTATTTTTTAAAATAATTCATGAGAAATGTGTATATACATAGTTATTGTAAAGTTGGTGTGATTCTAAATCATTCATACTTTATTCTTACTTTATCAATTCAATATCACCCACATAAATTATTAGTGGGGTATCATAGTATTGAAATTTTTATAACGATATGCACCAATCATATGAATTGTAGACATGCTATCTTTACTTATTAGTGGGTTATCAATGTATTGACCTTTTTTATTTTTATTTTTCAATGTATTGTTGTGCAAATGGTTGTTTATTTCCGTTTAATTAATTTCTAGGTCAATTAAGTTCAAATTCATGTTAAATTTCATAAAGTACAATCATATACTCCGTATTTGATTGTTTGCATCTAGTAACGATTAAATTCTTTTTAAAATAGTTACTTATTTACTAATGGATAGATTTATTTAAATCGTCTTTTTTATGGATCGATGTAGTAGAGTTAAATGAATGCATTTTTATTTTATTTTGTAACTTATTATCGATAACAATTCCTCTCTCATCTCATTAAACTTTGCTAACTTTATTTATGGAACTGACTCAAAAAATTGGTGATTTCCATTTAAGTATTAAGTTTGTGGGTAAATTGTTTTTCCATTTAAACAATTCCTTCTTTATGCTCACTTTTCTAATTTATATTTGTAACTTACAATCATTAATTAGGTTTGTACTTGATCATTGATTTTTATTAACTATTGACATATTAAATAATGTTTAATTAATTGTGACAATATTTTTTCACTTCTTTTGGCTCCAAATAGATTTCTATTTGGATCTCCACCAAATTCTCTTGATCATTGATCTGAATCTTTCTAATCTAATCTGAATTCTTCAGATTTTAATTTGATTTGAATCATTTCAATCTTATCTAAACATTTTTTTATGTGATTGAGTGTTTATTAGTATTATTAAGTTGTTATTACGATTATCATTATTGTCATTATTATCTTCATATTTATAATTATAATTATCATTATAACTATAATTATAAATATATATATAATTACAATCATAACTATACCTATAATATCATTTTATTGTCGTTATAGTTATCCTTATTTTTATATTTACGATTTTCATCGTGATAAGCGTTATCAATACCATTATACTATGCAGTACTACTATTATAATTAAATTATAGATACCAACAATCAGAGGTGAAGCCTGGGCAAATAAATATCATTCTCCTTCCCTTTTTTCAAATAAGTTGGCGTGATTAAAGTGAATAACAGTGATGCACCAAGTAAATATTAGTGAAGCACCCAGTGAGCTTTAACTAATTGAATGTTTTGGTTGTAGTGATAATAGAATTTTTATCAACTAATAAGAAACTGACATATTACTGGTTTATAACTCAGTTTTATTATATAAAATACTCCCTCCGTCCCTTATAACTTTGCCAACTTTCCTTTTTTGGTTGTCCCAAATACTTTGCAACTTTCCTTTTTAATCAATCAATTTGTGGCTCCCGTTATTTCCCTCTCCCCTGCACAAATTTCTACCACACAGTTTTTACTTTATTATATTATTCTACGTGCCGGTCAAACATGGCAAACCTTTAAGGGACGGAGGGAGTAATATGTAGTAGTATTTTTATTTTATATATGCAATATTGATGGCCTATGAAAGATCATAAGAATTTATGAATTTTGAATTAATTTTTGTATAGGCTGGAGTACAAATAAAAAAGTTGTAGCACATTAAAAGGAGTTTTTTCATTCATTTCTCCAAATGAGTTGATGTCATTAATATGAATAGCACTGATGCACCCGATGACTAGCCGTGATGCACTGAGTGAACTTGCATTAATTAAATATTTTAGTAGTAATATAATTATAATAAAAATCTTGTTAACCAAAAAAGACTGACACATTATTTATTTTTACCTCAACTTTATTGTGTAAAATAATGTTTTTATTTTTATATATGCAATATTAGTGTCAAATGAAACATCATAAACAATTATAAACTTTGATGTATTTTTTTTTTGTAAAAATTGGAGTATAAATAAACAAGCTATAATACCATAAAAAAGATTTGTTTCTCCTTTTCTTTCTCCAAATGAGCAGTGATGCATGTAGTGAATAACACTAATGAACCAAGTCAACTTATATGAAATAAATATTTTAGTAGTGTTGATAATAATTTTATTATTAATTAATAGAATTTTTAACTTAGATTTTCTATATAAATAACATATAATTTTTAATTTATATATATATGATATTGGTGTCATATGAAAGATCATAAAAAGTTATGAATTTTGATTTTTTTTTTGAAAAAATTGGATTATAAATATAAAAGTTATATCACATTAAAAGAGAGAGATTTTTTCTCCTTCCCTTCCACCAAATTAGCCTTGATACACGATTCCAAGGAGGAACAACACTGATTACCGGAATTAATGGATTGTTTTAGTAGTAGTTATAATATATAGTATTTGTATTATCCAATAGGAAGTTGACACATCATTAGTTTTTAACTCAATTTTACTATATAAAACTATAGATGTTTTAGATAAATTATATGAGTCTTAATTGAATAAATAATATTCAAATCTAAATTAGGCCGGTCTCTTGAAAAGAAGAAAAACTTCTACTCCCCGTACTTTACAAGAAAAAAGAATAAAAAGTAAATTTCTTGTACTTTACAAAAAAAATGAAATGTGAATTGATCAATTGAATGAATATATTAAATACATAAGAGATGAACAATAGTTTAAATGTAAAAAAGAAAATATCCTCCTTGCGAGCCCTTGTTTTGTATTGTTACTATACAAAATGTGCAATTATCTTATACCTAAAAGCACTACACTGGAGAGAGAAAATTCTTCTGCCTAAGCATTCTCTGCCTAAAATTCAAAAATGTAATTTCACTTTCCGCAAAGAAAAAAATCATCATCTTATACCTAAAAGCATTACACTGGAGAGAGAAAATTCTCCCGTCCAAGCATTCTCCGCTTATCCTATAACTAAAAGCACTGGAGAGAAAATTCTCCCGCCGAAGCATTCTTTGCCTAAAATCGTAAAATGTAATTTCACTTTCCGCAAAAAAATAATCCTATATATATATATATATATTACCTAAAAGCACTACACTGGAGAGAGAAAATTCTCCCGCCTAAGCATTGTCCGCCTAAAATCCTAAAAAGTAATTTCACTTTCCGCAAAAAAAAACATATACCTAAAAGCAATACACTGGAGAGAGAAAATTCTCCTGTCTAAGCCTAAAATCCTAAAATGTAATTTCACTTTCACTTATGAGGAATATAGATCATTCACCCGAATTGTACAATTGTACACCATTTGTGGTGATTATACTTGGAGCTCATACCATCAAGGCTCAAATGATTCATGGAGAAAATGTCGGTAAAAAGTTTATTATTCTTAGATTCACTTTAGTACCATTAGACATTAGACTATGTAGATTTTCATCACGCACAATTTCTATTAATTGTTAGGTTTGCAATGGTCATTAATAAAAGTCACAGACAATCGTTGAAAAAAGTTGTCATCTTACTCTGACGCGCCTTCATCACTCACAAACATTTGTATGTGGCAGTGTGGAGAGTAACAAGTTAATGAGATTTGAGTTTGTAATGATGAAGATGGACAACCAACCAAATCAACATTGAGTGTTGTTTACAAAGAAATATGTACTGTAGAGTAATTTATAATTTTCGTTATAGTGTGGTGGACTTACATGCATCAGTAGGGACGAATCTAGAATTTATAGTTAACGATGTAAAATCGATGTAATTATTTTCCATATCATATAATATGATACTTTAAAGTACAACTATTTAACATGACCCACAATTGAGAAATGGTTGCTTTTTAAAGGTAAAGTGTCTAATAGATGGACATGCATATGGTACTATTATATTTGAACAATGAACAATCAAATTCTTAATTAAAGTTCCTTTTTAGTTTTTAATAACTTGAGTGTTTACAGTTCAAGAAAAGTGTTTGTAATTTTAAAATAGTACTCATCTAATTGTTGAATTAGAATTATTGTTATAAATCTGCTCAAATGTTATTTTTTCAATAAATAAAATTGGTTGGCATTAATAAAATCATGCATCGTCAAATGTAATTACTTGAAATAGAAACTGCTATTTGGTTAAAAGAATCGCTCGGGAAATTTGACAGGATAGGCTCTTCGCTTGATTGGACAATTATACTTGATTGAGCTCAAGGGTATCACAATTCTTTGGTAGAGCATCTATTATAGTTCATGAGCTACTCCTAAGTTTGTGAACTCAACTTAGGGGCGGGATTTCAATCTTTATCAGACCCAAGCTCCATCAAGTTCAGAAACATCTCAAGAAGAAATTATCGGATTATCGGATGAGAACTTCTAGATTGATCAGGATATCTTCCTGAAACCGTTTCAAGATTCCTAGAAGGAGTGCAAGGCTTTCACCCCTCATTAGTGGTTATCTTTCATTAGCATTTGTACTTTCCTTTGAGTTGTAATAAAATTTGCTTTTCTTAAAAAAATGGGAGGACTAAAAAACCAAAAATGAGGCTCACAAAAGAACCAACTACTCTCGCTAATTATAAAGATATTACTTATTTTTGCAATATGTGTATATATTATGTGTATTAATGTTAGAATCTTTTAAAGTTTCGTGAGGCTACACAACAAAATGTACTGCGAAACTTTCCCTTTGAAAGATATCAGTGGACTTGGGATCGGGGACGATGAACTGAGGCTTGGGTGGAGGACAAGCTTGACAGAATCCTTGTCAATGATGATTGGTGGAATTTTTTAATGTTGTGTATGCCATGTCAGTAGAAGCCCCAGCTAGTGATCACATGGCACCGTATGTAACACTCTGGCACACGGATAACATTCACAGAAGGAGGCAATTGGTTTACCGAAGAAGAATGTCGGGTTATCGTGGGATGTAGTTTGCGAGCAGCACGTTCCTTTTCTATAAGGGAAAGGATATCCTTTTGTCGGAAGGAACTCCAAAGATGGGATTGCAGGGATAAGAGGGGCTTTAGGGCCCAGATTGATGCTCTGAAGCGAAGACTTAAATGGTTACGAGAGATGATTGATACGAGAAGTTCTTTGGAATTTTTACACGCCCGATCTTCACTGATCACATTGTTGGAAAAGGAGGAGATACAAATTCTAAATATTTTCATAACGCGGTTAAGCAAAGGCGTCGGAGAAATAAAAATCCTAGGTTTGACCGACTTGAATGGCAACTGGATTACTGATAAATCCGGAATGGAGGGGATAGCTTCGAGCTACTTTGAGCAGGTATATTTGGTTAGTAGGACAGCCGCATGGCAGGAGGATTTGGAAGGTTTATTTGATTTTTCTAGCGTATCTCCGGAGTAGAATAGTAAGTTGATTAGGTCGATTAAACCGGAGGAAGTAAAAGCCGCAGTGTTTGGGATGCATCCTGACAAGGCACCGAGAGTGGATGGTATGAATCCTGTATTTTTTCAAGCTTATTGGGATATTGTTGGACCAGATATTACCTAAAAGCACTACACTGGAGAGAGAAAATTCTTCTGCCTAAGCATTCTCTGCCTAAAATTCAAAAATGTAATTTCACATTCCGCAAAGAAAAAAATCATCATCTTATACCTAAAAGCATTACACTGGAGAGAGAAAATTCTCCCGTCCAAGCATTCTCCGCTTATCCTATAACTAAAAGCACTGGAGAGAAAATTCTCCCGCCGAAGCATTCTTTGCCTAAAATCGTAAAATGTAATTTCACTTTCCGCAAAAAAATAATCCTATATATATATATATATATATATATATATATATATATTACCTAAAAGCACTACACTGGAGAGAGAAAATTCTCCCGCCTAAGCATTGTCCGCCTAAAATCCTAAAAAGTAATTTCACTTTCCGCAAAAAAAAACATATACCTAAAAGCAATACACTGGAGAGAGAAAATTCTCCTGTCTAAGCCTAAAATCCTAAAATGTAATTTCACTTTCACTTATGAGGAATATAGATCATTCACCTGAATTGTACAATTGTACACCATTTGTGGTGATTATACATGGAGCTCATACCATCAAGGCTCAAATGATTCATGGAGAAAATGTCGGTAAAAAGTTTATTATTCTTAGATTCACTTTAGTACCATTAGACATTAGACTATGTAGATTTTCAGCACGCACAATTTCTATTAATTGTTAGGTTTGCAATGGTCATTAATAAAAGTCACAGACAATCGTTGAAAAAAGTTGTCATCTTACTCTGACGCCCCTTCATCACTCACAAACATTTGTATGTGGCAGTGTGGAGAGTAACAAGTTAATGAGATTTGAGTTTGTAATGACGAAGATGGACAACCAACCAAATCAACATTGAGTGTTGTTTACAAAGAAATATGTACTGTAGAGTAATTTATAATTTTCGTTATAGTGTGGTGGACTTACATGCACATCCATTTCATCGTGTGATGTTTTACATTTAGTTCTTAACATTTATTCAGAATTTATTTAATGTTTTCAAATTATTCTAACACAATCATGTTTTTTAAATATTTTTAAATATATAATTATATCTAAATTATTATGTGGGTGTCTCACTCCCGTGCAGCGCACGGGTGGAGTAACTAGTTATATACTATTTCATGTATATAAAACCAATTTTCTTTTATGATGCTAAATTTAGCCACCATGTATTTAACTCTTGACCAAGTATTTCTTCCCAGAATGATTTTCATGGACATGCCTTAATTGAAGAAATCAAGGATTGTTGGGTTGATTTGTAAATGAGCATCATCAGGGACGAATCTAGAATTTATAGTTAACGATGTAAAATCGATGTAATTATTTTCCATAGCATATAATATGATACTTTAAAGTACAACTATTTAACATGACCCACAATTGAGAAATGGTTGCTTTTTAAAGGTAAAGTGTCTAATAGATGGACATGCATATGGTACTATTATATTTGAACAATGAACAATCAAATTCTTAATTAAAGTTCCTTTTTAGTTTTTAATAACTTGAGTGTTTACAGTTCAAGAAAAGTGTTTGTAATTTTAAAATAGTACTCATCTAATTGTTGAATTAGAATTATTGTTATAAATCTGCTCAAATGTTATTTTTTCAATAAATAAAATTGGTTGGCATTAATAAAATCATGCATCGTCAAATGTAATTACTTGAAATAGAAACTGCTATTTGGTTAAAAGAATCGCTCGGGAAATTTGACAGGATAGGCTCTTCGCTTGATTGGACAATTATACTTGATTGAGCTCAAGGGTATCACAATTCTTTGGTAGAGCATCTATTATAGTTCATGAGCTACTCCTAAGTTTGTGAACTCAACTTAGGGGCGGGATTTCAATCTTTATCAGACCCAAGCTCCATCAAGTTCAGAAACATCTCAAGAAGAAATTATCGGATTATCGGATGAGAACTTCTAGATTGATCAGGATATCTTCCTGAAACCGTTTCAAGATTCCTAGAAGGAGTGCAAGGCTTTCACCCCTCATTAGTGGTTATCTTTCATTAGCATTTGTACTTTCCTTTGAGTTGTAATAAAATTTGCTTTTCTTAAAAAAATGGGAGGACTAAAAAACCAAAAATGAGGCTCACAAAAGAACCAACTACTCTCGCTAATTATAAAGATATTACTTATTTTTGCAATATGTGTATATATTATGTGTATTAATGTTAGAATCTTTTAAAGTTTCGTGAGGCTACACAACAAAATGTACTGCGAAACTTTCCCTTTGAAAGATATCAGTGGACTTGGGATCGGGGACGATGAACTGAGGCTTGGGTGGAGGACAAGCTTGACAGAATCCTTGTCAATGATGATTGGTGGAATTTTTTTAATGTTGTGTATGCCATGTCAGTAGAAGCCCCGGCTAGTGATCACATGGCACCGTATGTAACACTCTGGCACACGGATAACATTCACAGAAGGAGGCAATTGGTTTACCGAAGAAGAATGTCGGGTTATCGTGGGATATAGTTTGCGAGCAGCACGTTCCTTTTCTATAAGGGAAAGGATATCCTTTTGTCGGAAGGAACTCCAAAGATGGGATTGCAGGGATAAGAGGGGCTTTAGGGCCCAGATTGATGCTCTGAAGCGAAGACTTAAATGGTTACGAGAGATGATTGATACGAGAAGTTCTTTGGAATTTTTACACGCCCGATCTTCACTGATCACATTGTTGGAAAAGGAGGAGATACAAATTCTAAATATTTTCATAACGCGGTTAAGCAAAGGCGTCGGAGAAATAAAAATCCTAGGTTTGACCGACTTGAATGGCAACTGGATTACTGATAAATCCGGAATGGAGGGGATAGCTTCGAGCTACTTTGAGCAGGTATATTTGGTTAGTAGGACAGCCGCATGGCAGGAGGATTTGGAAGGTTTATTTGAGTTTTCTAGCGTATCTCCGGAGTAGAATAGTAAGTTGATTAGGTCGATTAAACCGGAGGAAGTAAAAGCCGCAGTGTTTGGGATGCATCCTGACAAGGCACCGAGAGTGGATGGTATGAATCCTGTATTTTTTCAAGCTTATTGGGATATTGTTGGACCAGATATTACCTAAAAGCACTACACTGGAGAGAGAAAATTCTTCTGCCTAAGCATTCTCTGCCTAAAATTCAAAAATGTAATTTCACTTTCCGCAAAGAAAAAAATCATCATCTTATACCTAAAAGCATTACACTGGAGAGAGAAAATTCTCCCGTCCAAGCATTCTCCGCTTATCCTATAACTAAAAGCACTGGAGAGAAAATTCTCCCGCCGAAGCATTCTTTGCCTAAAATCGTAAAATGTAATTTCACTTTCCGCAAAAAAATAATCCTATATATATATATATATATATATATATATATATATATATATATATATATATATATATATATATATATATTACCTAAAAGCACTACACTGGAGAGAGAAAATTCTCCCGCCTAAGCATTGTCCGCCTAAAATCCTAAAAAGTAATTTCACTTTCCGCAAAAAAAAACATATACCTAAAAGCAATACACTGGAGAGAGAAAATTCTCCTGTCTAAGCCTAAAATTTGGTTTAAGATTTTCTAAAAAACAAATACTATCGTAAATTTTTTCACTACATATATCTCAAAAAGCTACTTAGTACTCCCTCCGTCCCATAATTTACTTCCAACTTTCCCTTTTCGTCTGTCCCAAAAAGAACTTCACTTTCCCTTTTTGGCAAAGAATTTGTGATTCACAGCAATTCTTATACATTCTTACACATTTCTCTCTCCTCTGCACGAACTCTTCACCACACAATTCCCACTTTCTTAATCCGTGTGCCATTTGTACTATGGAAGTAAATTTTGGAGCGGAGGAAGTATATAAAAAGGTCCATGTGAAAACATATGTAATCTAAATTATATGTTCTAACACAAGTTTGCATAATATGCTTACATGCATTATCAGGTAATTGTAATCAATGCTGTTAATCTAAATACATCTGCCACAAAAGAACCAATATATGTTGCATAAATAATTTCATAACCGAATGGCTAAAAACAGAATGAACCCCAAAAATTTGTCCACCTGAATGAGCCATAACATCACCGGAAATGGCCCAAATTTTGTTATGTCTGGGGAAGGAGAGGCAAGCCTAAGACATATGCATGAGCCAATCCCAATCTTATCATCATGGACAGTAGACGAATGTAAGGATGAAACTGACCAAAAATAGCCCAAACTAACTAAAACCTGTCAAATGATTCTTTATGAAGCTAAAAGAAAAGAAAAAAGTAAAACCAAGCTGGAACCTATTCTTAATGATTTTCTCCACGAAGAAACTAAAAAACCAACTAAACCCTTTCCTTCATGTTTATACAAGTATTCCAAAGACAAAATTGAACAAGCAATGTGATGGTGTACTTCTAGGCCACATCAATTTGTTTTGGGAAGGAAGATAAACTAAACAGTTTAATCGAATGGTTTTTTTCTTTCCAAGGAAAACCTTAAAACCCAGCTAAAACCAATCTTTGATACTCCCTCCGTCTTTTAAAATTTTGCCAAGTTTGTGTTAGTATATATGTCTGTCCTAGCGACAATCACTTTTTAGATATATACGTACTTGATCACATTCAGTTTTATATATTTGATATATACGGTATTACACATTGATGATTAAGCATTTCGATTGTCAATGACTTATTCATAATTGTGTTCCCTTGGACTTATGTTGTCAATAAGTAAGTGAGAGCTTAGATGATATAACATAAGGTCCTAAAAAGGCCACAATCAATGATCATCAAGAATGGGATATTGATGATATGCGATAAGATTGGTATGTGGACTGCATCATACTTTTAGAAAGTATGGTTGATCTCACGACTATGAGTTCTTGTAATTCATGATGGTCACATAGATATTTTAGAGAATATTGGCATACCCACCGAGAAACCATTTGATAAGTTCTATTCATGTGTCTATGGGATTATCGGCGTATAGAGTAGTGTAATAGTTCTCCGACTTGAGGTCAATACGTACTACATGTGCAGAGTGATGTACTTTGACCATGACCAACGCTTGCACTCCAATCGGGGTAGATACGGCATGTGTTGGGTGCATCACGAAGCACATGGAGTAGTAGTTGAGCCAAGAAAGGATTCATTCCTCGTAATAGATTAAGAGAGAACATTCTACTTCTCATATCTAGATAGATCATAAAGTCATTGGCCAATGCAAAGATATATTCGTTTTGGATATCGAATATGATCGTAATGGATCATCTAGAAAGATTGAGAGACAGAGACTGAGTTATTGGAATAGACACAATATCATGTTCTAGACTTAGTTGAATGTTCGTTTGAATGAAAGGACCGTATCACTATGAGCTCTATATTACAGGGAGTTTGTATAGTCCTCACAAACGTCCTTATATATTAAGTTTGTCTGGAGAATCGTCTAGGGATTCGCTAAGACCTTAATTTGATTAGTGCTTAATATATAAGGCCCTATGGGTCACACAACAAGTGATTATACCTTTCGATTGAATTGTTAGAAGGAATTAAATATTATTAATTGGATTAAATAATATTTAATTTGTAATACTGAAAATGAATTAAATATTAATTAGATTAAACATATTTAATTCATGAAGCTGAAGGAGAGTTCTATTTGATAGAATTAATTAAGTAAGATAAATTTGATTTATCATACTTAAATAAGATGTATTTATTATTAAATAAAGTAGATATTTTCTTTGGTAATTTTGAATTAAAAGAAAAGTAAATAAAATAAATATTAATATATAATAATTAGAAAGTGGCGTGCAGCCACATCTCAATTATTATTATTATTATTTGATTTTGTTTTATCTACTTATTTAATTAATAAGGAGTATTGGTCCTGTTAGGATTAGAACTCATTAATGAAGAACACTTTCATTGTGATTGGGAAACTAGTTTAGAACTAGTATAAATACATCCTCCTCCTTCATAATTTACAGACCAGTTTTAAGATTCAGTATTAACAGTTTATTTCCCTGCGAAGAGATTTCCTAGCCTTTCTCTTAGGGAAATCTAACCGTTCTTTCGGAAAGGAGAAATCACGTGGATACCAAAGGTCAAGGATTATCACCGCTAGGTTGGAAGATCTGTAAGTTCTAACTCAGATCTATTATTATTATCATATTCGTTATTTTGTCATAATCAGGGAAGATCTGTTTGGGAAAATTTTAAACTTCCGCTGCCGTACTTTCGAGGTACGTTACATCAATTTCCTAACAGTTTGACCGGCACAAAGATTAATAAAGTAAAAATTGTGTGTTTGAGGTTTCTGCAGAGGTGAGAGATTTAACAGGAACCACAAATTCTTTACTTAAAAGGGAAAGTGATAAAGTTAATAAGAATCCATCACCATCTATTAACCAACTACAAGTGACCTACACATCACATGCGATTCCAGGTATGGGCAACATACACCAAATACAAAATTATTATAATAATAATAACAATAATAATGACAACACAAGCAGCAGTGTAGATATAATAAATAAGAAACTAACACTACATTGCATATAAACTGAAAATGATTTTTCATTTATTTTTTTCTGGGATGCATGGAAACTCTCGGGGTGTGTGTTTGCATTCAACTATTAAAAAAGTTCTCCGGAAATTCACAATCACCTTTTCTTCTACAAAAAGATTAGGTTTCTTGTTTCACATTTCCCGGTGACATCCACGTTTTCACGGAATAACTTTCTTTGTTTCGACTTTTAATTAGTTTTTCATACCAAATGGTATTTAATTTTCATTTTATAATCCAAAGAAACAACTTTAAAAAGTATTCAAATGTCAATGAATGGATATATTAGGCACAAAGTCTTCCTGATAATACCACAGAATTAAAACTTATGCACATAAAAGAGAGTTTTCCAGATAGTCACATTTACATACAGAGCTTAAGCAGGAAAATGTAATTGCTTTACTTTGTCAATGCATATAATTTTTGGCATTTTATGTCATGCAAATGACAGCAGACAAGGACAAGTTCTCTGGTTTCTGAACTTGGTGGCATTGTGGCACAAGAGAGTCAATTTGTGACATGGGTGATGTCACAAATTTGGCTGCATAAAATATCTCTGTCCAGTGCTAGTCTTCACAGCTGTTCAGATCACATTTCACCAAAATTTGGTTTAAGATTTTCTAAAAAACAAATACTATCGTAAATTTTTTCACTACATATATCTCAAAAAGCTACTTAGTACTCCCTCCGTCCCATAATTTACTTCCAACTTTCCCTTTTCGTCTGTCCCAAAAAGAACTTCCCTTTCCCTTTTTGGCAAAGAATTTGTGGTTCACAACAATTCTTACACATTCTTACACATTTCTCTCTCCTCTGCACGAACTCTTCACCACACAATTCCCACTTTCTTAATCTGTTTGCCATTTGTACTATGGAAGTAAATTTTGGGGCGGAGAGAGTATATAAAAAGGTTACTGCAAAACCACAATTTTAGGAATGTTGAAAGCAATGTCTTAAAATATGGACACAGTTAGTTTTGTTGCTTATCTTTGAACATGTGTGAATATTACAAATAAAAACAGGATTAAGCTGTCATTTAGAATATGTCAAACGGGATTACTGTTATAAAAGGATTGGATTGGATGTGATGGAATTCAAGCAAATCAATCTGAGACTATAGGATTACCTTTTCCAGAAAATCTAGAAGAAGGGTTCTAAGCTTCTGACAAGTGCGAATCTTGTTTGGGTTCGTCCCACGATGTGATAGACTCGACCAATAGCACAAGTGCTCCTGCTATTAGAATAAGAACTAAAAGTAACTAGAAAGTTCAGGCAAACAAACAATAATAAGAATAAAAAGTTATACTACCTTCGTCCCGCTATGATTGTCCCGTTTTATTTTGTCGGTTCGTCCCACTAAAATTGTCTCATACTAAATTTGGTAAAGTTTGTGTAGATCTAAATCATTGTTACTTTATTATTACTTTATCAATTCAATATCAACCACATAAACCGTTTTTTATTGATTTGCGTGTCACTCTCTCTTGTCACATTGTTAGCGGGACGGAGTGAGTAGTTTTTTCCAGTCACTGGTCACGGTTTGTCCAGCCCCGCCAAAGTTATTGGGAGGATCTCTCCTCCTCCCCGTTCATCCTCTGCATCACATAAATCCCTCATCCTACAAGTTTTTTGGATCTTCTCCGGTCGAGAAACACACACTCCCGGGAACCTCGCGTCACCCCCATTTGGGTCTGTTTCCTGGATAAGCCCCTTGTTCTCTTCCTCCTTAATGGTAACTTTACTATAATTCTGGACAAGGACTCCATGGGAACGGACTGAACTAAAAACAGTGAAGCACAAATAAAGTGTTAGAACATTGTTTAATTGTGTTCAAATTACTTGTAATTATTTTTGATTAATTAGTCTAGTATTAGCAGGCTTTTAGTTGAGAGAGAAGTGGTGAGCTTAATTAATTAATAGCCCATGTGTGCTTACTTTTCTAATTGTAATAGGATGTTCGAATTCTCTCGTATAGATATAGGTAGAGGGGTTCGAAACATGTCTAAGTCTCTACACAATGTATTCCGCACATATCATTCTGGTAGAGCATCACTTTAGTTTTTCTCTCTCAACAAGTCATACGTATATCATGTATTCTTGTCATATCCTTATGAATATATGATATTGATTGTTGATTGATTCTTCTTCTACATCAAATCTTCATATTATTATTTAGAAGTTATTCGACTGTTGATCTGAGAATTAATAATTGGTATCATAGCATCCACGTAATTCTGTTCGTTCGTATATCTGAGATTCTTTTAAGGAATTAATTTGATCAAAATCACAAGTTTTGGTTGAATTATTTCTGGATTTGTTCTTGGTATTCTACGTATAATTGTTACGACGGCGGAAGAAAAGAGATAAAAGATAATTGCTTAATTTCGGTCGTTCTTGGTATTCTACGTATCAAGTTACGTACTTCGCCCTACCGAAATCCTTAATTTCGGTCGTTCTTAGAAGATTTCGAGCATCATATTCCAGTCAGAAGAAGATTTCGAGCCTCCTAAGAATTTCGGACACCCGAGATCATATTTCACACGCTTAGCCAAGATCCTTAATTTCGAAACACGCCCGAGATCTCCAATTTTTAAGTTTAGCCGAAATCTACAACTTCGAAGATCTCCCGAGATCTTGATTTCATCACTGTCCCGAATTCAAGAATTCGAGCAGGCCCGAGATATAAATCAGTTGAACCGAGATCAGCAATTTCAGAGCAAGCCCGAGATCACATCATCCGAAAACTAACACCTCAGCAGCACCAAATCCTTACTTTTCTCAGAACAGTTCTCGCCCACGATCACCAACAATCCATCTTTTACAATGGAAGCTTATACTATATGGGCAGTGATTCAAGGCCTCCGATTCTGAGGAGATGCTCTAAGTGACCTACACATCACGTGGGATTCCAGTTATGGGCAGCATACACCAAATACAAAATCATTATTATAATAACAACAATAATGACAACAAAAACAACACTGTAGATATAATAAATAATAAACTAGCACTACATTGCATAAAAAGTGAAAATGACTTTTTCATTTAATTTTTTCTATAACACATGGAAACTCTCGAGGTGTGTGTTTGCATTAAACTATAAAGGAATTCTCCGTAAATTCACAATCTCTTTTTCTTTTACAAAAAGATTAAATTTCTTGTTTAACATTTCCCGATGACATCCACGTTTTCACGGAAGAATTTTTTGCGTTGGACTTTTAATTAGTTTTTGCAACACAAAATGATATTTAATTTTCATTTTATTATCCAACGAAACAACTTTAAAAAGTATATAAATGTCATTAATGGATATTCTAGGCACAAAGTTTTCCTGATAATACTGCAAAATTAAAGCTTATGCATATTATAGAGAGTTTTCCAGATACTCACATTTACATACAGAGCTTAAGCAGGAAAAGGTAATTGCTTTAATTTTCCAATGCATATAATTTTTGGCATTCCATGTCATGCAAATGACAGCAGGCAAGGAGAAGCTCTCTGGTTTCTGAACTTGGTGGCATTGTGGCACAAGAGAGAGTCATGCTTGCTGAATTTGAATTTGTTAATGGCTCAAGTAGTAAATATGCAGGTGATGTCACAAATTTGGCTGCATAAAATATCTCTGTCCTGCTAGTCTTCACGGCTGGTCACATCACATTTCACCAAATTTTGGTTTAAGATTTTCTAAAAACAAATACTATCGTAAATCTTTTCATTACATATATCTCAAAAAGCTACTTAGTATATAAAAAGGAGTTAATGCAAAACCACAATTTTGAAAATGTTGAAAGCAATGTCTTAAAATATGTGTGTGAATAAGAACAAGATTAAGCTGTCATTTAGAATGTGCCAAATGGGGTAACTGTTGTACAAGGACTGGATTGAATGTGATGGAATTAACCTGAGACTATAAGAATTACCTTTTCAAGAAAATCTAGAAGAAGGGTTCTAAGCTTCTGACAACTGCGAATCTTGCTTTGACTCTTCCAAAACCTTCGATTCACCCAGACCAACCCAAAAAAGAAGCCGTTCAGAGCCTAAACCCGTGAAAAACTAGAGACGGAAAGATGAGATGGGAAGAAAATGAGAGAGGAAGATAATAGTGTGCAGGGCTGGAGACAGAATTCCATGGCTCAGACTTCAAATTAAAAATAATTAAGAAATAAAAGTACCACTATTTTGCAGATGGAAGCATTATCTTGCATAAGGCCGCAAATAATCCATTGAAGACGAGAGAGAAGGACGAGGGAGGGGAGAAATCAAACTGCTCCTGAAGACCTGAATGTATTAATTACCCTATCACATAAATGTATTACCACACCGGTACGTTACGGGAATTCAAGGGGTTTTAAGTTGAGCCCTAAACGTTATCTAGAATGTCTAATTAAGTAATCCTGATAAATATGTATAATGATATTTGTGAAGAAAAGCAAGGCCTGATTCTTTAATTTAGAAACAAAAAATCTCTACAAATCTTACTTGTACCATATTATTCATAACATTTTTTTTTATATCAAATAAAATATTCTGGGATTAATAATACCGCCCAAAATAAACACTTAATGGTAAACTAATGTGAGATTTAAATATGGTAATGCATCCACCAAGCATTAATTCATAACAAAAAGTTATGAATCTTGATATATATTTTGTAACCATGAGAATACAAATTAAAAAGTCCTCCGACTATTATGTCATTGACACTTTTGGTACTCGACTTTGATTTTTTCCATTTTTAGTCCTCGACTATTGCGCTAGAGCCAATTTTGGTACCCGTGTTTGAAAATTTTCATATTTAGTCTTTCAACTTTCATAAAAATGACACTTTTGGTTCTTCAACTATTATAATAGTGACATTTTTAGTCCTCTATTTATTGTGTCTAAAAATTACAATAGTCAGGGGACTAAATGTGAGAAATCTTGAAGTCGAGGACTAAAAGTATCTCTCGCACAATAGTCCAGAACTAAAAATAAAAAAATTAGAAGTCCTGTACCAAAAGTGTCACTTACATAATAGTTGGGAGACCGAACGTGGCATAAACTCATTTTGATCAAACACTTAACTTTTGATTTTACACTGTATTGTGTTCGTGATAATCAAAATAAGTACGGTTGTAATAACTTTTCTGACTGAATTGCCTAAAATTACCGTAAAAGATCATTTTAACTATTTTTCACATATTTTTTTATTACTTCATTAATAAATATATTTTATTTTTTATAGTTAGGCAGATACAACCACTTCAACCAAAATTTCATCAATTTCACCAAAATCAACCGATTCAGCCTATTTTTGTGTTACCGTACATGCTCTCAACAGGAACAATATATCACAGTTTTATTTTTAAGCTATTAAAAATAAGACACAATTTAATTTTGATTGCTTAGTATATTAGAATTTTATAACTTTTTCTATATTTCTGATGGATAGTGTACCCGGGGGTAGCTTATCCGAGGGGTTATTACGGGGAATAACAAGAGAGAAGTCAGAGCAAGTAAGAAGAGAGAGAAAGTATATTAGAAAGTCTGTAGCGTGCGTATTGTGACTTGGTTACAAATGGGGAAATGAGGTGCTATTTATAGTAGCAATAAATGCCAGACAGGGACACGTGTCAAGCGTCTATTGGCCGAGAGGTCATCTCAACTGGTTGGCGCTGGCAACCGCATGTGGCCGCATTTAATGCGGCTGTTGGATGGGACGTTGTACAGGGTACGGTGATCCATACGCATGTGGAGCGGATATTATGTCGGAAGTGGCGCCCTCGGCAGTAGATGACTAGCCGAGGGCTCTGAGTACCGGGGACCCCCTTAGTGCCGAGGGCTCCCACTGCCGAGCGCTCAACAGAACCATCTGAGTGATACTTTGTTTTATAAATCTATACCTACCCATGATAGCTAGATTATTCCTTTGCAAAAAAAAAAAAAAGATTTTTTAGAAAACAAATACTATCGTATATTTTTTTCACTACATACTATCACAAAAAACTACTACGTACTTAATATATAAAAAGAAGTTACCGCAAAACCACAATTTTTGAAATGTTGAAAGCAATGTCTTTAAATATGGACACTTAGTTTTGTTGCTTATCTTTGAACATGCGTGTGAGTATTACAAATAAAACAAGATTAAGCTGTCATTTAGAATATGTCAAACGGGATTACTGTTATAAAAGGACTGGAATGGATGTGATGGAATTCAGGAAAATCAATCTGAGAGAGACTATAGGAATTACCTTTCCAGAAAATCCTAAAGAAGGGTTCAGAGCTTCTACAACTGTGAATCTTGCTTTGACTCTTCCAAAACCTTCAATTCACCCAGACCAACCCAAAAAAGAAGCCGTTCAGAGCCTAAACCCGTGAAAAACTAGAGACGGAAAGATGAGATGGGAAGAAAATGAGAGAGGAAGATAATAGTGTGCAGGGCTGGCGAAAGATTTCCATGGCTCGGACTTCAAATTAAAAATAATTAAGAAATAAAAGTACCACTATTTTGCAGATGGAAGCATTATCTTGCATAAGGCCGCAAATAATCCATTGAAGACGAGAGAGAAGGTCGAGGGAGGGGAGAAATCAAACTGCTCCTGAAGACCTGAATGTATTAATTACCCTATCACATTAATGTATTACCACACCGGTAGGTTATGGGAATTCAAGGGGTTTTAAGTTGAGCCCTAAACGTTATCTAGAACATCTCATTAAGTAATCTTGATCAATATGTATAATGATATTTATGCAGAAAAGCTAGGCCTGATTCTTTAATTTAGAAACAAAAAATTTCTACATTATACAATCTGGCCTTGCTTTTCTTCATAAATCTTACTTGTACCATATTATTCATAACATTTTTATTTCTTATATCAAATAAAATTGGCTGGGATTAATAATACCGCCCAAAATGAAGACTTAATGGTAAACTAATGTGAGATTTAAATATGGTAATGCATCCACCAAGCATTAATCATCAAAAAGTGCCAACACCGTGGGTTTTAAAAAAGTACTCCACAACAAAGAAAGAAAAAACGGGTCCCATCTATATAACAAATTTTATATCAAAATTTATAATTTTTACTGGGATCGTTACAAAACATATATCAAAATTTATAATTTTTTCTCTTTCACATGATATCAATCTTAAATATTGGTGTCATATGAGAAACTTAAATAAAAAGTTATGAATCTTGATATATATTTTGTAACCATGAGAATACAAATTAAAAAGTCCTCCGACTATTATATCATTGACACTTTTGGTACTCGACTTTGATTTTTTCTATTTTTAGTCCTCGACTATTGCGCTAGAGACACTTTTGGTATCCGTGCTTGAAAATTTTCATATTTAGTCTTGCAACTTTCATAAAAATGACACTTTTGGTTCTTCAACTATTATAATAGTGACATTTTTAGTCCTCTATTTATTGTGTCTAAAAATTACAATAGTCAGGGGACTAAATGTGAGAAATCTTGAAGTCGGGGACTAAAAGTATCTCTCGCACAATAGTCCAGAACTAAAAATGAAAAAATTAGAAGTCCAGTACCAAAAGTGTCACTTACATAATAGTTGGGGGACCGAACGTGGCATAAACTCATTTTGATCAAACACTTAACTTTTGATTTTACACTGTACTGTGTTCGTGATAATCAAAATAAGTACGGTTGTAATAACTTTTCTGACTGAATTGCCTAAAATTACCGTAAAAGATCATTTTAACTATTTTTCACATATTTTTTTTATTACTTCATTAATAAATATATTTATTTTTTTATAGTTAGGCAGATACAACCACTTCAACCAAAACTTCATCAATTTCACCAAAATCAACCGATTCAGCCTATTTTTGTGTTACCGTACATGCTCTCAACAGGAACAATATATCACAGTTTTATTTTTAAGCTATTAAAAATAAGACACAATTTAAATTTGATTGCTTAGTATATTAGAATTTTATAATTTTTTCTATATTTCATTACGATAGTCATTATATTTATTATTAGGTCATCAATGGTGTTGCATATGATATGACATTCATTTTGGAACTTTCTCAATATGAATGCCATTAACTTATTTAATAAGTTTAGGGGTTGTTTGATGACCTCTATTTTCAGCTTATTAGCCTTTTCAGGCATACTAACAGTAAACGGTAATATTTAATACTTTTGTTTATATTTGAAATTAGAAGTGATCTCAGTTTTCAAATAAATATGACCAAGAGAGACCGCTGATGGGCCCGAACGAACTCAAATTATCAAATAAAGGTCATTGAGAGCGATGATTGAGGGGGAGATATAAAAACTCAGTGATCAAATAATGATGACCAAGAGATATGACCGGGGGGGGGGGGGCGATAAGAAGTCCCAATAATCAATAATTTCCTTTTTCAAATCGTACGTAACTCCAGAGTGATTCTATTTCCTTCTTTCTTTAACTCTATTTTTTATATAGTACTACCTCCGTCCCCTTAATATTGGGGTGGAAGAGAATGGTGTGGTTTTTAAGAAAAGTAGAATTATGTGGTTGATAATGAGTTGATAAGGTGTGAATAAAATAAGAATGAATTAGAGTCACACAAATGTTATCAAATATAGTATGAGACAATAATATAGGGACATCCAAAAATGAAAAAATGGGACAATAATAGGGGACGAAGGGAGTAACAATGTCATTTTTATGGTACTACATTTGATATTGACAATTGTGACATTTTTGTTGCATTGTTTTGTAAATTTTCATGGCATTGATATTGTTTTTTATAATGTCACTTCTTATGCAACCTGACTTGACTTAGCTCCCGTCCGTGTCATGACTTGACGTGTCATTGATTTTTGAATTATAAAATAGACTTATCTATGATATGGTGAATTAATCTAATAATTTATCATTAAGTAAACTCTTATACTACCATAAATATCTCACATTTTTGGAGACATTATCACGTTATGACTTCAACAAAAAATGAGGCGTGGTGTCGTTCTTCACATTGTAAAGTCAATGAATTGAAAAGCTTCTCAGCTTTGATGCTCAAATTAGGAAATGAAAATATTGAGAATGTCATTATGGAGATGTCTTCATTTATATATATACCTGATGATATATTTATTACCACTCCACATGTCCCTCTTACTCAAAGTGTACCCAAATTGTTGCTAGCATGTATCCATCATATCTTGATAATATGATTGATCTATTTAGATTTTGCATGTTTCACCGATTTCTTTGTCTCGTGCAACGCATGGGTTAAAGACTAGTACATATATTTATCTCTACATCTCTACAAGACTATAAGAGTGAATATTTTTAAGGGTATAACGGTCATACAAAATGTGTTGGTCTCTTGTTGCATAAGGTCATTGTACATTGTGTATCGGGTTTTGTACTTTTTAACTTAGTATTATAGCTTGTGTTTTAACAGAAAAAACCTTTCCCTTAGATGTTCCCCTTCTAATAAGACTTCACTTTCGCTTATTTCCGTCCCAGTTGTATCCTTTGATTCCTTTCGCCTCCTCTTCTCTTGTCAAGCACCTCAACATTTTTGATGCTCCACAGTTATGGCGAGCAGACACCTATTTGAATTCTCAATGGCTATGGCTTGCAATTTGTAAATACTTCACACTATTCGCATTAAATGTTCGTCGATTTCACACTTGTAAATCGAAAAAGAAGTGACTACAGTTTATCACTTTATCTACAGTTTAAAAAATGGTGGATTGCATTTCTTCCGCTCAGAGGGAAACTCGGCACTACTCACTGGCGTTTGACACATTGTCTCCATTCGTCTTCTCCCTGCAATTAGGTTATTCAGTTTTTTATTTTAATGATATCGTTGATTGCATTTGAAGCTCTCATTGATTGTGAAATTAAAGATAGATAGTAAGCCTTTGTTTTTTTTAGTTCCAGTGAAGACCAACTTATGACATCTGCTAATTCTCTGGGAAAAACTCATGCGCTACCTCACCGCATTTGCGCGGTAAGAATCCTCTTTCTCTGCTTTGTTTTCCCTTCACTGTGATGCTTTTGAATTTCTTTTGAGTGTTTTTGTGCATTGTTAATTACTCTCTACTTGGAAGATATTAGTTGAGAATGCAACTAATATGATTTAGTGTGGTCCAAATTACAACCATTTCTGCCTAACCTCAAATTTATTTCATTAATCTTTAATCTTCTAACTTTGTGAGTGTATTCAGAAATAGTTTTTCAAAGTATTTACTCTTAATACTGATTTGGGAAGAAATAATGAAACGTATGCAGACCTCAATCTGATGTCGTTTATGTCTTGCTTTTATATATTTCCTTTTGTTGTTCCTCAATTTCAGGAATGAACCTCATACCATCTTTTGCCTTAATCTGTTTTCCCTTTAATAGCTTAAAGCCTCAAATATGATATGGGAGTATAAAAACTATATAGAAAATAAGTATGATAGGTTTGGTAAATAGAAACAAACAAAATATACTGTAGGAGTTTGAATCAAGACTCTCCAAAAATCCTCAAGGACTGCTGGTAGGAGCAGGTAAAATTTCTTGTCTAAAATTAATCTAAAGCTAAATATAGACATGAATAGAAACACGATGCGTATGAAGGGCCACCCAATGACAAAATATTCAAATTCTTTTTAACTTTAAATAGAAAATACGGAAACATCTATCAAAATGTTAGTCACGCGGACAAACATGCCAAAATGATAGCTCTGTGGAACTAATCAAGTTGCACTCATACTGAAGAGCTGACGTGGCACTCTCTATTAGATAATCAGTTGTATACAGTTAGATAGTTGACGTAATTTGTAAATAAATATATTAAGTCTGAACACTTGTAATGATACGCTTGCTGAACTATCTTTCTATCGATTCTCTATTTTCATCTTTCTGGAATATCTTCCTTCTTGTCTTCAATCTCCATTGTTGCTAAGCTGTAATATGCCCTTCAATGGATGATATGCACTAGTTTATAGTGCATAAATGTATGTTTTTATGTTGATTGGGTGTGGACTTTCCATCGCTTTTAGTTAGTTTGTAAGTACTTGTTTTATTTTGTTTGTAATTGCTTTCTCCTTCTTTTCGTAGTTATAGAATAGTGATAGAGTTTGTAGCAAGGAAAAGGGGAGAAAAGGTGAAGACAAAAATACCCAGGAGCACAAAAACCCGACCGGGTCAAACCTTGAACCCGGTCGGGTCAGTTGAAGACCGGATCTAAGAAGAAAAAGTAAGACCCGGTCAGGTCCCCTACTCGACCCGGTCGGGTCAGATATGACCCGGAACACCAGAACATGCTGAAGATCACAAAGATTTGGAAAAATCTTATTTAGACCAAACCCGGTCGGGTCCCTTACTTGACCCGGTCAGGTCTGACTTGACCCGGGACAATTTAACGTGCTGGAACACAAAAACATGGAAGATTATCTGATTTTGACCGGTACCCCGGTCGGGTATGTACCTATATCCGGTCGGGTACCCAGCCAAAGGTGTTGAAAAACACCTATAAATAGCACTCCTTTTCTCCTCTAAAAATCATCCCTTCTTCCATTCTCTTTAGCTCAGTTTAGAATAGCATTTCTTTATATTTTTCTAGCTATGTTTAGCCTCCAAATGAGGAGCTAAACTTCCATTCTTGGTTTTGCTCTTGAAGCTTGTTGATTATTAAAGTTGTGAGTTATTTTCTTAACTTCTTCTCTTGATTATTAATTCTTCCCTTAATCTCATTCTATATTAATGTTGGAGGGTTGCTAAGTGACGATTAGTTAACGTTCCGACATTAATTACTACTAGAAACGATCAACGAACCGATGGTTAATCGTTTTTGGTTTCACAAGTAAGTAACTTCGGTTTATTAATGCACGGTTGTGGTTAATAGACTTAAGAGGAATCAATTTTGTTGGTTAAACCGAAACCGTTGTGTTAAGGTTATCAATCTCAATTGATTTCATCACGGAGTTAAAAAGATTGAATGCTACTATTATATCGGTATACGGCGTTGTTCTATATTTGATTAATAGTAAGGGTTATTAATGAACGGTCGTTGTTAATAACTACCCTCGATGAATTGGAGATACTCCTCGATTGAGTATTCGAGAGGGGATAATTTATAGATATAACAAGGATCGACTAAAATATATCAACAAGTGGAAAGTAGCAAAGTCAAGTCCCTTTTATTCTTGAATTAAACACATATAGGTTGTTCATCTTAGTTTCTTAATTGAATTAAATCACTCAAAACCAAAACCCCCCTTTTTATTACTAGTTTCATAGAAAGAAAATCATTCCTTTCCCTGTGGATACGAACTCTACTACGCTATACTACGTATAAGTGTTTAGTATTGACATTATTTTGACGCACCATGACAAAGTGCTCGTCAAATTTGGCGCCGTTGCCGGGGAAAGGCAATTATTTTTCTTTCTATTTTATTTCAAGAAAAATATAAAAAAAACATTTAAAAGATTTCTATTTTGGCTGAGCTTTGTTTGAGTATATGGTTAAACACCGATCTATAAACCAAATCACCTACCAAACAAAACCCGAAACAGAACAAGCCTTCGAGAGGTTCAGAAATCTATTTCCGAATACTTCTTCGGAGGAATCATCAAGTGCTAGTTCTCATTCTAGCGAACCCGAAGAGTCCTTCCACATGGCCCTGGAAACAAGAACGCTGAGGGAGCTAACGGCTCCGAATCTAAATCAACAACCCTTATGCATCACTTTTCCAACTCTTGATACGGGGGTCACATTCGAGCTAAAATCTGGGCTCATTCATCTACTTCCCTCTTTCCATGGCCTACGAGGGGAAGATCCAAATAAACACTTGTCAGAGTTCCATATTGTGTGCACAAGCATGTGCCCCAATGGCGTGTCCGAGGAGCAAATCAAGCTGAGAGCCTTCCCATTCTCCCTCAAAGACACCGCCAAAGATTGGCTATTCTATCTTCCCTCGGGGAGCATCAATACATGGGCTCAAATGAAAAAGAGCTTCCTTGACAGGTACTATCCCGCATCTATCTCTTCAAGTCTCAAGAAGCAAATCAGCAACATTGAGCAAACGGATAATGAGACCTTATATGAATATTGGGAGCGATTTAAAAAATTATGTGCTAGTTGCCCATATCATGGGTATTCAAAACAAGATCTCATCCTCTACTTCTATGATGGACTTGTTGATCAAGATAGACGCATGGTGAATGCGGCATGCGGAGGGGGTGTTGTTAACAAAACCCCTTCTCAAGCAAGAGACCTCATTTCGGAGTTGGCCGAAAACTCGAGACATTACAATGGAAGGTCGTCATCGAAACGAGTCATATCAGCAGAATCCAACAACTCATTGGAGAGTCAAGTAGCTGGCTTGACTTCTTTGGTTAAAGATTTCCTTTTAAATCCAAAAACCCAAGAAGTCAAGGTCTGCGGCATCTGTTCAACGCAAGGGCATCCCACAGATTCTTGCCTAACGCTACAATAAGAGAACTCCGAGCAAGTTAATGATTTGGGGTTCCAAGGTCAAAGGAGGTACGATCCTCAAGGCAATACTTACAACCCGGGATGGAGGGATCATCCGAATTTAAGGTACGGAAATTCTCAAACAAATCCTCCTCCTCAACAATATAAACCACAAGGCCAAACATCGAACTCGAGTATGTCCACCGAAGACATGATTCGAGTGCTGGCCGTTAATATGGGAACAATGCAGCAAAGCATGGGGCAATTCCAACAAACCATGATGCAATTCCAACATGAAACCAAATCGAGCATTCAAAATTTGGAAACTCAAGTTAGCCAAATTTCAAATGCCGTAAGTCGACTTGAAGCAAAAGATTCGGGTAGGCTCCCCTCCCAAACTGAGCAAAACCCAAGACAACATGTCAATGCAATCATGTTGAGGAACGGTAAAGAATTGCAACCACGGGAAGTTGAGGAGGAGAAGCAAGAGGTTGATCTTGAAGAAGGCTTTCAACAAGAAGAGGAGAAGCCAACGAAGACTAAATTCCCTCCACTGTCATCATATGAACCACTCCCTCCATTCCCTGAGGCATTGAAAGACACGAGGAAGCTGAAGAATGATCGGGACATCTACGAAACATTCGTCAATTCTGAGGTAAACATCCCACTCTTCAAACTGATCAAAAGTGTTCCCCGTTATGCAAAGTTCTTAAAGGAACTATGCACAATGAAAAAGAAAAATAAAATGGAAGGGAAACAAAAAGTTGAAGTGAGTGAACGTGTCTCGGCCATTTTTAAAAAGAAACTCCCTGAGAAATGTAGCGATCCAGGCATGTTCACTATTCCTTGCAAAATAGGGAATACCTTATTTTCTAAGGCCTTGTTGGATTTAGGAGCGTCAATAAATGTCATTCCTTATTCCTTATATAAATCCTTACAACTCGGCCCACTACATCAAACTGGTGTAGTGATTCAACTAGCGGATCAGTCTAATACTTACCCGAAGGGTGTAGTAGAAGATGTGCTAGTAGAAGTAGAAAATTTGATTTTCCCTGTTGATTTTTATGTTCTGGAAATGGGAGATGATAACCAAACTACACCCATCCTCTTGGGTAGGCCTTTTCTAAAAACCGCAAAAACAAAAATAGACGTGTCTAATGGTTCATTAACTTTAGAGTTTGATGATCAAAAGGTAGAATTCAACATTTTTGATTCTACGAAAAAACAAATTAAAGATCAATCTCTTTGTTCTTTAAATGTTTTTGAACCACCACCGACACTAAATATTTTTGTTGGAGAGGAAACTGAAAAAATTTTAATTTTTAATGAAATAAAAATTAAGCCAAAAAAATCTATTTTGAAAGGAGAAGAACTTAAAAAGTCACCTCGGTGCGAATTAAAACCACATACGATTGAGGTGATAATGAGAAAGAAATCTCAACCTTACTGGAAAAGGCGGAGGAAGAAAAATGAAACAAGGGATGCTCACGATCCCACTTAAAATAGAAAATAAAATAAAAATAACGTCGTGCCGCGACATTAAATCAAGCGCTTCTTGGGAGGCAACCCAAGTTTTTATTTTTAATTTCATATTTTTTCAGTTCGTGTGTTATAATTTTTTCAAAAAAAAAATGAGCCTGGGCTGAAACCCGGTCGGGTATCTCAAACAGCCCGGTCGGGTTTATTAATAAAAAAGGATACCCGGGCAACACGACCACCGGGTTGCTAACGAAAACAAAAAAAAAAAACATATGCCCGACCGGGGGCTTCCAAAACCCGACCGGGTTTGCACATATTTTTGGCTCTGAACACTGGAATGCATACCCATTCGGGTATTTCTGAAACTCGGGCGGGTACGAATTTAATTTTTAAAAAATCAGCAAGACCCGACCGGGTACCCTAAAGCACCCAACCGGGTAGTCGTTCCAGTAGCTACTGGATAAGAAACACCGCACAGCCCGACCGGGCGGAAGACTTCACCCGACCGGGTAAACGGGAAATTCGCACTTAACCAGGTCGGGCTCACCCCCTTCCCCTCCCACTTTTTCTTCCTCCCCACGAAAAAATCCTCAAAACCCTCCATTTTTACACATCAAAACCTTCGATTCTACACCATTTCTCCACCAAATCCACTAAATAACACCATAATCTTCATCTCCTCAACCTTCTCAACACACCCATACCCATAAAATCCCAAATTCTTCTCCTAATAATCATCCTCTCCACTCTCACAACCCCAAAATACCCAAGACCCACCAAAATTCCAAAGTTCCAAACCCCACCCTACCCAAGTCCGAAAATCACAAAAAAAAAAATCCAAAATAAAAAGTGGACTTCAATGGCTCCAAGAAAGTCAAAAGCATCTTCCTCAAGGGGAAATCGAGCTATCCCACCGGTAGCGGGCTATGAGAGCGTGGAGTTTGCTACGGAGGCTCAACGGAACAACTTCATCAACCAAGCAAAGAGGGAGGTAAAACAATCCCGTTTTATGTGCTTAACTACTTTAGCACTACTATGGATTGATACTGTGATGCGTGACATATTTGCAAGAATTGGAATATCTAGAATGTTTGAAATGCAATATGTGACATATCCTCATTTGGTGTATGAATTTTTTAGCTCATTTGCGTATACAAAAGATGTGAATGATCATGCAAATGACATAATCACCTTTCGTTTACTAAATGAGGATCGTTCATTAACCAAAAGAGAATTTGTTCACCATTTTGGTCTCCCATGGTTTGATGAAGCACGTACATATGATTCTCTTGTGGGGTATGAATTGTGGAGAAGAATGACCGGAAAGAATGTGGTTGATCTATCTAAACTGAGTGTGAATCGTGTGCAACATCCGGTCTTCCGACTATTCTTAAAATTTTGCTCAAATTGTTTCCTCGGAAGACCGAATAATCATCACACACGTATCTGGGATGTGTGTGTTCTAGCACAAGATGTTTTGCCGGGCCCAGATCAAGTTGATGTTGCCACCATCTTATGGACTCATTTCAACAACGTGGCAACATCAACAGGACCAATTGCTATGGGGGGCCTAATCACACATCTAGCCACTTTATATGGTTTTATAGACCCCGGCCCCATCACCTCAAGACACTTATTTGCACTGAATGGCTTTTACAAAAGACGCTAGACTTGGTCCCCTCGCACACAACACCAACTGGGGCACACATCTATAATTGGCGCATTCTCCCACGCACTTCCATCTACCTCCAGATACCCTCGGCCGACGTCCCCCTGGATATCATCAATCACCAAATCGGGGATGGTCATCACTATTGTCTTCCCGGGGCAATCCCGGATCATTATGAAGAACCCATCCAAGATGAAGATGATGAAGAACCCCCAATCATACCCGAACAACCACAACCTCAAGCATTCCACTACACACCTTTCGAGCAACAAATGCTCGATAACATGGTCACACTCAACCAGAGCATTGTGAGGATGGAGGAGCAGCGGCAAGCAGACTGGCGTAGGTATGAGGAGGACATGCGGAGATCTGAGGAGGATCAGCGTAGGACCTATGGCACTTTATATTCCTATGTGGCACATCAGAGTGGATTTGCATCTATGGCAAATCCCCCTCCCGCACCCTCTTGGTACGATCCGACTACATGGGGGTATTTTGGAGACTCGAGTTCCGGTGGTGGAGGCAATGATGGTGGTTATGGCGGGGACCACATGGATGAAGACAGACACCACGGTGGAGGTATGGGCGAGCACTAGGGACAGTGCCAGGTACTAAGTGTGGGGGTGTTAAGATTATTCTGGTAAGCTCACAATCCTACTCTTTTCATTTTTATCTTCAAAAAAAAACAGCTTGTTAAGTTGAAAACCCACAAAGGGCAGCTTAAGCAAAAATAAAGAAAAAAAAAAATAAGAGTGAGTTGTGAGATTCATTAAAGAAAAATGTGGGAAGCTGGGTTGAAAACCTGAAAGGGCACCTAAGGCAAAATGAGAGAATGAGAGAAAGTTATTTTTTTTTATTTTGCAGGATCCTGAGGGTGATTACTATAGAGAGTTCGTCGGATGAGGAAATTGAAATTGAAGACCCATCTTTAGTCTTTTTTGTTTTGGAGATACTTTATGTATTTGTTATAAACACTTGTGGATGTTGGTGCTGCTACTCTTGTCAATTAAGGACTTCTTGGACAGAATTTGTTTTACTCGAGACGAGTAAAAATTCAAGTGTGGGGGTGTTTGATATGCACTAGTTTATAGTGCATAAATGTATGTTTTTATGTTGATTGGGTGTGGACTTTCCATCGCTTTTAGGTAGTTTGTAAGTACTTGTTTTATTTTGTTTGTAATTGCTTTCTCCTTCTTTTCGTAGTTATAGAATAGTGATAGAGTTTGTAGCAAGGAAAATGGGAGAAAAGCTGAAGACAAAAATACCCAGAAGCACAAAAACCCGACCAGGTCAAACCTTGAACCCGGTCGGGTCAGTTGAAGACCGGATCTAAGAAGAAAAAGTAAGACCCGGTCGGGTCCCCTACTCGACCCGGTCGGGTCAGATATGACCCGGAACACCAGAACATGCTGAAGATCACAAAGATTTGGAAAAATCTGATTTAGACCAAACCCGGTCGGGTCCCTTACTTGACCCGGTCGGGTCTGACTTGACCCGGGACAATTTAACGTGCTGGAACACAAAAACATGGAAGATTATCTGATTTTGACCGGTACCCGGTCGGGTATGTACCTATACCCGGTCGGGTACCCGGCCAAAGGTGTTGAAAAACACCTATAAATAGCACTCCTTTTCTCCTCTAAAAATCATCCCTTCTTCCATTCTCTTTAGCTCAGTTTAGAATAGCATTTCTTTATATTTTTCTAGCTATGTTTAGCCTCCAAATGAGGAGCTAAACTTCCATTCTTGGTTTTGCTCTTGAAGCTTGTTGATTATTAAAGTTGTGAGTTATTTTCTTAACTTCTTCTCTTGATTATTAATTCTTCCCTTAATCTCATTCTATATTAATGTTGGAGGGTTGCTAAGTGACGATTAGTTAACGTTCCGACATTAATTACTACTAGAAACGAGCAACGAACCGATGATTAATCGTTGGTGGTTTCACAAGTAAGTAACTTCGGTTTATTAATGCACGGTCGTGGTTAATAGACTTAAGAGGGATCAATTTTGTTGGTTAAACCGAAACCGTTGTGTTAAGGTTATCAATCTCAATTGATTTCATCAAGGAGTTAAAAAGATTGAATGCTACTATTATATCGGTATACGGCGTTGTTCTATATTTGATTAATAGTAAGGGTTATTAATGAACGGTCGTTGTTAATAACTACCCTCGATGAATTGGAGATACTCCTCGATTGAGTATTCGATAGGGGATAAGTTATAGATATAACAAGGATCGACTAAAATATATCAACAAGTGGAATGTAGCAAAGTCAAGTCCCTTTTATTCTTGAATTAAACACATATAGGTTGTTCATCTTAGTTTCTTAATTGAATTAAATCACTCAAAACCAAAACCCCCCTTTTTATTACTAGTTTCATAGAAAGAAAATCATTCCTTTCCCTGTGGATACGAACTCTACTACGCTATACTACGTATAAGTGTTTAGTATTGAAATTATTTTGACGCACCGTGACAAAGTGCTCGTCAATGGAGATTAGTTATTTTCATATGGTATCAGAGCCACAGTATCAGTAAACAATCCAATACATATCATCTGTTTCTCACCGATAACGTCAATTTCAAGTTATCGGAACTTCTCTTCTCTTCGATCTTCATCGATAATCTGAATTTCTAGTTTCGATATTTGTTTTCTGAAAATGCCAGAAACTACGGATTCTGAGTCACATACAACTCATAATTCTCAGGATTATGATTTCTTTGATGATCCTCTCTTCCTTTCTTCCTCGGATCAACCTAACCTGAAGCTTGTAGATAATCTGTTTGATGGATCAAACTTTCTCTCATGGAAACGTTACATCACTATGGCTTTGGCATCGAAGAACAAATCTGGATTTCTTGATGGTAGATGTTCTGCACCTGACAAGAAAGACAAAAGGTATCATTAATGGCTTCGTTGTGACCTAATGGTTATGAAATGGCTGCTTAATTCAATGGATAAAGTCATAAAAGAAAACTTGATGTATTCTAACACATCTAAGGAACTGTGGTCAGAAATTACAGAAAGGTATGGTCAAACTAATGGATTGGAGATTTATCAGATTAAGAAAGAGATAAGTAATCTTACACAAGAAAATCAACCGTTGATTCATTAATACAATAATCTGAAAAGGAAATGGGAGGATGTTCATAGCCTAGATCATGTACCAGACTGTACTTGTGGAGCACTAAGTCTTTGCACATGTCAGTTACTGAAACGTATTCTGGATCAGGAGAATCACTCAAAACTCATCCAGGTTTTAATGGGACTCAATTCTGGATATGAGAATGTGAAGAGTACTATTTTGACCATGGATCCACTTCCATAGATGAATAAAGCTTTATCACTTCTGCAGAAAATTGAAAGGCAAAAACAGATTACTTATGCATTGGATGTTCTTACAGAAGCAAATGCTTATGCTTCTCTTTCAACAGAAGGAATAAATAACAAAAGAAATGATGAACAAAGAAGAGAGGACAATTGGAAAAGAACCAAAACTGAAGATGATGAGTACTATGGTTATGCTGCTGCTGTGGGAAAGAAATGTACTTATTGTTACCAAAAGGGACACAATAAGGAAGAATGTTTTAAATTGATCGAATGTGCATATTGTGGAAGAAAGAGCCACACAAAGGACCAATGTTACAAGTTATATCCTGAAAAGAATCCAAGAAATTCAGCAGGTTCTGGAAAATATACAAGGAAGAGTACCTCAGGAAACAATAACTTCAGGAAAGCTGATAATGTGAATGTTCTTGACTATTCTGAGGAAGATATTCCAATGGAGGAATTTCCTATATCAGGAAACAGAAATAATTCAGAAATTGCTATTGATCAATCTTCTATGAATGGAATTGTTAACACAGTTGTTCAACAAGTAATGAAAATAATCTCAGAACAAAATGAAGCAAGATGCTCAAATGTTGCAGTCAGCTTTGCAGGTAACCCTTCAACAATTCATGCTTTAACAGTTGATACTATTGTGCACCAAGAATGGATAATTGATACAGGAGCTTCTGATCACATGACTTCTAAGATTGACTGGTTGTATGACATCAAACAACTAAAAAAACTGTTATGGTGGGGTTACCTGATGGATCTATTAAACTTGTTCATAAAGTTGGAAAGTTGAAGTTAACTTCAGATATCATCCTTGAAATGTTCTGGTTGTTCCTGATTTTCAGCAAAATTTACTATCTGTTGGTCGTTTAATTGAAAACACTAACATGATTATGATTTTCTTTCCAAATGAGTGCATCATTCGGACCATTCAAGTGAGATTATTCTTGGAAGGGGTCAGAGAAGAGGAGATCTTTACAAGTTTTATCAAGTTCATGCTGATAGTCATCCTAGTCCTAATACACATATTATGTGTAATACTTCTACTAGTAACAAACAATCTGCATTGAATAAGTGTAAGCATGTTGATATCTCTTTGATCCGTGCTAGACTAGGCCATACTTCTATTGAGAAGTTGAAACGCATATATGATAGCAGTTTACATGGAATAAAAGAATATTTCTGTGAATCATGTGTCGTAGCTAAACATCATATTTTACCATTTCCTAGAAGTGTTTTTTATGCTAAAACCTGTTTTGATTTACTGCACATGGATGTTTGGGGACCATATAAAACCCCCACTATGACTGGAGCTAGGTCTTTTCTAACTATTGTTGATGATCATTCAAGAACCACCTGGACGTTTTTTATACAAAACAAGCAACAAGTTCCAGGATTAATCAAGAATTTCTTGAACTATATTCAAACACAATTTCAAGCTCAAGTTAAAATTGTTAGAACAGACAATGGTACAGAATTTATACAAGACTTCTATGATACAACATTTAAAGAAAAAGGGATAGTTCATCACAGAAGTGTACCCGGAAGACCCCAGCAGAATGGCAGAATAGAAAGGAAACATAGACACTTAATAGAGACAGGAAGAGCATTGAGAATACATGTTAATCTTCTTATCAAGTTCTGGGGGGAGTGTCTGTTAACTGCCACCACATATCTCATAAACAAGATGCCATATTCCATTTTACAATGGAAAACACCATATGAGTTACTCTTCAAAGAACCACCAGATTATGAAGAATTAAAGGTCTTTGGCTCATTATGCTTTGCTTCCTTACCCAATACAGTCAAGGACAAATTTGGTTTAAAGGCAAGAAGATGTATATTCATTGGTTATCCTTTTGGACAAAAGGGATATAAATTATATGACCTGAACAACCATACTGTTTTTATCAGTAGAGATGTCAAGTTTCAAGAAGACAAATTTCCATTCAAAACTGACACTCAAGCTACTCAGAATACGACAGAGGATTCTATCTTCAATACTTTTAACCCTATCATTTCAGAATATAGGGGTAATGAAGATAGGAGTAATTCAATTCCTGAAGATAGGAGGAATTCAATTCCTCTAATTCAGTCATCATCTCAAGAGCATATCTCAAATGTTCCACCTATTGTCATGACTACTGAGATTGTTCAATCTGTTCATTTACATGAACAAGAAAATGAATCCAACTCTAATCCTCGAGATCTCCCAGTGAGAAGATCTACTAGAGCAAAACAGATGTCAACAAAACTCCAAGGATTTCATTGTCCTATTAAACTTCCTGTTCAGAACAACAGAAATATTTCAACATCTTTTCATGCTCACATGTTAGACAAGTTGACTACTTTTGATCCAGAATACATAGCTACTTTATGCAATGTAATAAGTGAACATGAACCAAATAGTTACCAACAAGTTGTTAAGGATGAGAGATGGGTTGCAGCAATGAACAAGAAGATTGAGGCACTGGAGTCTAATCAAACATGGGAAATGACTCAATTACCCCCAGGAAAAAGGGCAATAGGATCAAGATGGGTATACAAAATCAAGCATAAAGCAGATGGAAGTGTTGAAAGATTTAAAGCAAGACTTGTTGCTAAGGGGTATAATCAAGTGAAGGATAAATATTATAAACATACTTTCTCCCCTGTAGCAAAACTTACTACTGTAAGAACAATTTTTGCTTTAGCTGCTATCAAGGAACGGCCTCTACACCAACTTGATATTAACAATGCTTTTCTGCATGGTTATATTGATGAAGAAGTCTTTATGATACCACCAGATCAAGGGTATTATACAGACAAAGGAGATCAAGTTTGCAGACTAAAGAGATTTTTATATGGGTTGAAACAAGCTTCAAGACAATGGAATATTGAATTGACCAACTATCACAGGATCTCATACTATTGCCCTAGTATATGTTGATGATGTGCTACTTACGTGGAATGATCAAACAGAAATTCAATTTGTGAAGAAAGGACTTGATAAGAAATTTACTGTCAAAGATCAGGGATTAATGAGATACTTCCTAGGGATAGAAGTAACAAGAAATGAGACAGGAATATTACTCAATCAAAGGAAGTATATCATTGACATTCTCAGAGATCTAAACATGGAAAATTGCAAAGATACTCATTTCCCATTACCAAAGGGATTGAAATTATCTGTTGATCAAGGATATTTGCTACCCAATCCAGATTACTACAGAAGAATAATTGGAAGACTGTTGTATCTCAACCTAACAAGAGCTGACATATCATATTCAGTCCAACATTTAAGCCAATTCTTGAGTCAACCAAGAATACCACATTTACAGGCAGCAATGCATGTGGTTAGATATTTGAAAACAAATATAATTGTTGGTCTATTTTATTCTGCTAAATCAGATCTTTACCTGAAGGCTTATAGTGATGCTGATTGGGGACAATGTGCTTTCAATTGCAAATCATTGAGTGGATATTGTGTTTTCCTTGGTGATTCATTAGTATCCTGGAAAACTAAAATACAGAAAACTGTTAGCAAGAGTACAGCAGAAGCAGAGTATAGAAGCATGTCATATAACGCATGTGAAATGGTCTGGATAGAAAGATTACTCACAGACCTGCAAATTCAAGTTCCACTACCCATCAATCTTTTTTTTGATTATAAAGCTGCAGAACACATTGCTCAGAATCCAGTTTTCCATGAGAGAACTAAACATTTAAATGTAGATTGTCATTATGTTAGAGAGAAACAGCAAGAAGGATTTCTTTTAACACAACATGTGAAATCAAGTTTGCAGTTAGCTGACATTATGACAAAACCTCTTGGTGCTGAGCAACACAAATTTCTATCCGTCAAGCTTGGAATGAAGTTCTTTCCATCCATTCCAGCTTGAGGGGAGAATGTGGAACTAATCAAGTTGCACTCATACTGAAGAGCTGATGTGGCACTCTGTTAGATAATCAGTTGTATACAGTTAGATAGTTGACTTAATTTGTAAATATATATATTAAGTCTGAACACTTGTAATGATACGCTTGTTGAACAATCTTTCTATCGATTCTCTATTTTCATCTTTCTGGAATATCTTCCTTCTTGTTCTTCACTCCATTGTTGCTAAGCTGTAATATTCCCTTCAATGGAGATTAGTTATTTTCATAAGCTCCATGCAGCATTTTTAGCACAATTTGTTAAATTAATGATCTAAATTTGAAAAACACATTAAAAATATAAGAAAGTGATTGTATGAATGTAATAAAAGTCGAAACATGTTCCTAAAAGTATTACTGCCAGCTCAAGGAAAAGGTGGAGCAAGAGAGTAACTCTGTTTTTAAAGCATTTCAAATTTCTCTTTCTAGCTTCACAGAATAAATCGCTAATAACTCTAAACTGCATTACAGGAAGTTTTTAAAAATAACCGAATTGTATTTTCTTTCAAATACTTTTTTGAAAAAAAAAATTTAAAAAAATTGAAAGCTATTTGATTGTTGGTGTTAACACACATTATAAAGCAGCTATCTTTTCCACGTTTTAGAACACACACAGACCTCCTGAAAGTGAGTAATTTCCACAAGTCATTAGTGCACACCCTTCTGACATGGAAAGGAGAGCACATTTGGATTTTCCAAATGTATCTTCTTTGGATATAAATGCAAAATTATCTTCTGTTTGCTTTTGATTCTGCGTTGCTCCCATTTGAGTGTGATGCTTCCTTGACACTTATTGCATATGCCTTATTGCTTTTTTACAAGATAACATCTGCACTTGTAGGAAGCTTTTAGAAAGGTGTGAAACCTATTTTGAATAGTTAGGTTTCTAACCTATTTTCTGGAATAAAAGCATATTTTCTCGTGTAAGCATATGTGGTTATTAGTACATCATACTTCTTTTTCCGTTTGATCGATGTTTATTTTTCTCATTAGGTTTTTTATTGGCAAAGTTTTCAGCAAGTTAATAATTTCTACACTTATCACCTTATACTTGGCACTTAGGGGGAGGATTAAAGGAAATATATTCCTTTATTTGTGTGCTTTCGATATGGTAAATAATGTAAAAAGTATTGGAATGCACAGACATTTCAAATATCCTTGATTAATGTATTTATTAAGTATAGGTGTAGATGTGAGGGGGAGTCGTCCCGACACATACACAACGTTACACTGTTTTCCTTTAACCAAGTTTAATTTTCTCGTTGGGTTTTGTTACTTGGTAAGTTTTTTAATGAGGTAACAATACATATAAATATTATTGATCAAAGCAAGGATAAAATAAAGATAGACTTAATAGAAGAAGTCTATCGTGATGCTATACTTTTTTTCTCCGGTCAAGGTTGTTTTTCCCCACACGGTTTTGTTATTTATACTTTTTTTCTCCGGTCAAGGTTGTTTTTCCCCATAAGGTTTTGTTATTTGACAATGTTTTGACGAGGCAACAAGTCTGATACCAAATTCTATCTGCAACTAAGCACAATGGGATGTGTTTAGGGAAATTCTATGTAGTGTGTTATCCAGTATATAGAATATGTATTAGAGTCATCTTGTGTATACTCAGTATTATGGGCATGTTAGCTCATCCTTGTAAAGCCTACTCTCTCCCTATTTATAGAGCATTTGGTACTGAAATCGCACACACAATTCTCCCTACAACATATATACATAAAATTTTCCTTTCTCATCAAGATGATTGAGGCCATCATTTAATTTTACGGTAGCATACTTGAACAATTTGAGCATTTCCTAAATAAAGAGAATAATCCACCAGACTATTATGAATGTCACATAGTAATTGCTTTCATTGATATTCTTAGAATTAAGGTAGAATTTGAGTTTTCACGCTATTTTGTTGTTCAAATTGGACTATGCACCACGTTCTTAAAAATTTTGTTTTTGCACCTCAACCCCGAATGAAAAGATAAAAATGACCCTCCATTAACAGCATTGTTGGCCTTCAACACTCCTATCTAATTGTCCGGTCGGTGTTGGGGGTCCTCAGGGATGGCTGGATGGGGTGTCATCCTTTTTTGTTGGCCTTCAACATATTCCTGATCGAGTGGCATTTTTGTCTTTTCATACGGGATAGGGGGTGCACATACAAAGTTTTTTAAAATGAAGTGTAAAATCTAATTTGAATACTAAAATGGGATGCAAACTCAAATTTTCCCTAGAATTAATGGTTTGTGAACTTGGTGTCATTGTGGGCTTGAGGCACAAGAGAGAGCCATGGTTGATGAATTTGAAATGTTAATGGCTCCCGTAGCGAAAATGCAGGTGAGGTGAAGTCACAAATTTGGCTGCATAAAATATGAGTTTAATGCATAGAATCCCCCTGTGATATTAAAATGCTGTGTATTATCCCCCTCTGTTATAAAAAATGCACGAAAGCCCCTTATGTTTTTATTAAATGTGCTTACCCGCCCCTATCAGAATAAAGGAATGACGCTGTTACTTTTTTTCAGATATCCCGTTATATCCTTATTTCGTAGCCAACTTCAAACCCCGTTCTTACGCTAAATTAGGGCAGCCGTTCAATACTCCATTCAAAAATCGAAGGGGAAGAAGGTCGTCGCACCAATTTGAAGCCAGATGATCCAAAATACCTAACTTCCACTAACTTTCCTTCTTAAAACTTCTACGTACTGGATGGTGAAAAATTAGACCGCTGCTCGTCATTAATTTTGAGGTATGCTTTACCAATAACTTGTCCTTTTCATATTGTTTGATAATTGTAATTTTACTTTTGTTTTGTAAAAGTTTATTGTTTATTAATGTAGTCTGATTTTTTTTTGGGTTACTTAGTATAGTACGTATTAGTAGGGATTGTAACTGGGGCTTATTTAGAGTCAATAAAGACTAAGGATTACTTGTATTTTCTTTTTCTGAAAATAAAGTGAGTAAAAATAAAATTCAAGCTCTAATGGAAAGAACTTGTTAGTTTTTAACTGCATTTTATGTTCTAATTTGGGTTATTTTTTCTTCTTCTGCACTGTGCATATATTGAGCAACTGCTATATTTAGTTTTGAACATTTATACATGGGTAAACATAAATTAAAAGTTCAGCATTTTTTAGTTTGAGCATGTGTTTCTTTGCACATTATATCGAACATACAAGGGTTAAAATTAATTGTTTGACCACATTGATGATTTGGACTTTGCTTATATATATATTTGGCAGGACACATAAAAATGTCTTCTGATCTTTTGACAATTAATGTAAATGAACCTTATACTGAAGTAGAAGATGAAGAGGGGAATTCTTCAACTGATGATTCAGACTCAGGGGTCTCTTCTAGCCCCTCCTGGGCATTGGAAGATATGGAAGGGGGCGATGATGATGACATCTTCTCTGCAAGGCCACTCCTTGGATTCATCTCCGTGGTAGTAGGGAATTTGCCTTGCTCCCTAGAACTTACTTTTTGGGCAAGTTACCCCATTTGAACTTCAAGATTCCGAATGGAAGCCTTGGTGTACTGCTCAATGGTGTTGATGCGTTGGTTGAGATTTATATTTTGATCTTCAAAACGAAGATCCAACTTGGTGAATTGAGAGTGGAGATTCTCAATGGATGCCTCCACTCTACTATGGTTTTCCTCATTTTGAGCCTCCATGCTTGCCATGCTCTTAGACATGAATTGCATCATATCCTCCATGCTGGTTTCTTTGGATTGCCCAAAATTTGGTGCTCCGGATTGAGGTTGTGAGGAACTAGCTTGTGGCTTCCAATTATTCCCTTGGTTCCACCTTTGTTGATTAGAAAATTTGTTGTTCCCCCGATTCCCATACGAGTTCATATAATTTACCTCTTCAAGATGTTGAGATAAATCACCTTCCGGGTTTGATATGCTTTCCACATTGGCTACTTGTTTAGCCCCTCCAATCACGGCTTGTAGAGCCGTGTGAATTGAAGCTTGAAGATCTTTATGCATGGCTTGTTGAAAATCAGCAAACCGTTTGTCCAATTCATGAGCTATAGACACTTAACTCACACCGGCCACTTTGACATGTCCTCCTTGTAATTGAGGATTTGAAGCAATGGATTCAAGGATTCTGAATGCCTCCATTTCAGTTTTGTTTCCAATATAGCCTTCTGCACGGTTATCTACAATGGCTTGGCATGAAGAGTTCAAGCCATTATAGAATGTGTCAATTTGAAGATCAAGAGGAATGCGATGATGTGGGCATTCCTTCAACAAGGCCTTAAAACGCCTCCATGCGTCTTGAAATAGTTCTCCAACTTGTTGTTTGAAGTTGAAGATTCGTTGCCTTAGCTCTTGAGTCATCGTGGGTGTGTAATACTTAGAAATGAAATCATTATAGATACCTTCCCATGTTGTAAAACTCACCGGTGTTTGCTCCAAGAACCATCCCCTTGCTGCCCCTTTCAAGGTGTAGGGAAAGCTTTTGAGTTTGAGGTCGTCCTCGGAGAGACCATGCCTAGGAATTCCTCGGATGAATCCATAGAACTCGGTGATGAAGTTAAGTGGATTCTCCCCCGGATGACCATGAAGTATGGGCTAGGTCCGTAGTACAACCAAGAAGTATTAGAGCTGTGCACTTGCGCTACACTCGAACTAAAACAATCCCCCACTTGAAGATATTTCATGTTATTCAATATATATCGGCCATTACATCACTCTCAGGCATTTGTTTATTTGTTGGAGTTGGGTTGTCAGAAGCTAGCTTCACCAAGCAACATACGAACAATGCCTGAATTATAAGCTTCCCTTCTCGGAATTGAAGAGGCTGGATCTGAATACTCTAAATTATACTCCGTATAAGGTTTCTTGTTTCTTTGGTTTGTTTTGAGGGGCGTCGATGAGCTGAGCCTGCCGAGCTATATTTCAGTGGCATTAAGGTGTCATTTGTGACTTTAGGATAAATTAATCACAAAGATATATTCATAAGAACAGAATCCAAGAAAAGAATGAGGACAAAAGTGTAGTCTCTTAAGTTTTTTATACAAACAAAATGTATTGAGAAGAAGGATGCTATGTAGGATTGTAGGTAACAGTATATTGAAGTGTGATGAACATTTTAAGAAAGGGAATGTCTCTGTGAACGGTTATTATGGTATTCGGAATGGTCTCTGGATTGAGTTGGATCAATATCAAACTTTGACAATGAAGTGTGATGAATATTCTACTCTCCTTGTAACACCCGGGGGCATGACCCGGTAGTGTTAATTTGATATGATTCAGGTGTCAAATACTAATAAACATTGTGAACTATTCATAGGATATTATCAAAAGTTTTGTCGTAATCGATTTCTTTTATGAGCTAACCATGCACCATGAATACGAGTCAGGAATCACCATCTTTTAGAGAATGAATTTGTGGCTATATTGTGGTTTAAGTACTTATTGTTGTAATTGTTGACCTTGTTTCCAACAATTGGAATTGAGAATATGTGGAATTTATAATTTTACATTATTTTAGATATTTATGTGTATTATTGGTGTTGTACGATTAGAGTCTCATTCACGTGAACTAAAGTTCCATTATTTAAAAAAATTGGTCTTGAATTATAGAGCCTCACTCAAATGTGTAAGATTAATTTTGTATGATTAGAGTCGTATTATGTGTTATTATTACGTGTATTAGAGTCTCATTATTCAAAGAATTTGATGTTACAATTACTTTGGAAATTAAATTGATATGGTATTTATCCGAGAATTAAACTCTATTTATCTGATATAAATATTTATAATCTTAAATTTTTAAGATCTGGTCTGATTGATCTAATTTCTTTTATCTTGTTTGATCTTGTATGATCTCGCATTAAAATTACTAGTCAATTCACCCGTGTGTTGCACGGATAAGAGATGAGATCATTTATTTTTAAAAATAATTCATGAGAAATGTGTATATACATAGTTATTGTAAAGTTGGTGTGATTCTAAATCATTCATACTTTATTCTTACTTTATCAATTCAATATCACCCACATAAATTATTAGTGGGGTATCATTGTAACACCCCGGCCCCGCAGGCCCCGAGGTAGTTACTTCTGACCTCTAGTACTGTCCTCACAAACCGCCACTAGCCTTTTCCGCGCACTTTGTCCTCACTCGTGCGCGCCCCAAGAAACTTCCCAGGGGGTCACCCATCCCAAGACTACTCCCGTGCAAGCACGCTTAACTTTGGAGTTTTTTTGGCTAATGAGCTCCCTTAAAAGAAGATGCACCTTGTTGGTATGAGTAGTACTATTAATCCGTTTAAATTAAATCTCAAGTGTTACAATCACCCCCACTTCGGATCGCAACGTCCTCATTGCGCCCTTAACACTCTCAATCAAACTCCAGAATCTTGCCCCGCTAAGTGCCTGCCCGATATCTAACGGGTCAACACACTGTCGCAGGGTTGCTCTGATACCACCTGTAACACCCCGGCCCCGCAGGCCCCGAGGTAGTTACTTCTGACCTCTAGTACTGTCCTCACAAACTGCCACTAGCCTTTTCCGCGCACTTTGTCCTCACTCGTGCGCGCCCCAAGAAACTTCCCAGGGGGTCACCCATCCCAAGACTACTCCCGTGCAAGCACGCTTAACTTTGGAGTTTTTTTGGCTAATGAGCTCCCTTAAAAGAAGATGCACCTTGTTGGTATGAGTAGTACTATTAATCCGTTTAAATTAAATCTCAAGTGTTACAATATTTGTAACACCCCGGCCTCGCAGGACCCGAGGTAGCTACTCTAGACCAATAGTACTATCCTCACAAACCGCCACTAGCCTTTTCCGCGCACTTTGTCCTCACTCATGCGCGCCCTTAGAAACTTCCCAGGGGGTCACCCATCCCAAGACTACTCCCGTGGAAGCACGCTTAACTTTGGAGTTCTTGGCTAATGAGCTCCCTTAAAAGGAGATGCACCTTGTTGGTATGAGTAGTACTATTAATCCGTTTAAATTAAATCTCAAGTGTTACAATCATAGTATTGAAATTTTTATAACGATATGGACCAATCATATGAATTGTAGACATGCTATCTTTACTTATTAGTGGGTTATCAATGTATTGACCTTTTTTATTTTTATTTTTCAATGTATTGTTGTGCAAATGGTTGTTTATTTCCGTTTAATTAATTTCTAGCTCAATTAAGTTCAAATTCATGTTAAATTTCATAAAGTACAATCATATACTCCGTATTTGATTGTTTGCATCTAGTAACGATTAAATTCTTTTTAAAATAGTTACTTATTTACTAATGGATAGATTTATTTAAATCGTCTTTTTTAAGGATCGATGTAGTAGAGTTAAATGAATGCATTTTTATTTTATTTTGTAACTTATTATCGATAACAATTCCTCTCTTATCTCATTAAACTTTGCTAACTTTATTTATGGAACTGACTCAAAAAATTGGTGATTTCCATTTAAGTATTAAGTTTGTGGGTAAATTGTTTTTCCATTTAAACAATTCCTTCTTTATGCTCACTTTTCTAATTTATATTTGTAACTTACAATCATTAATTAGGTTTGTACTTGATCATTGATTTTTATTAACTATTGACATATTAAATAATGTTTAATTAATTGTGACAACAATTTTTCACTTCTTTTGGCTCCAAATAGATTTCTATTTGGATCTCCACCATATTCTCTTGATCATTGATCTGAATCTTTCTAATCTAATCTGAATTCTTCAGATTTTAATTTGATTTGAATCATTTCAATCTTATCTAAACATTTTTTTATGTGATTGAGTGTTTATTAGTATTATTAAGTTGTTATTACGATTATCATTATTGTCATTATTATCTTCATATTTATAATTATAATTATCATTATAACTATAATTATAAATATAATTATAATTACAATCATAACTATACCTATAATATCATTTTATTGTCGTTATAGTTATCCTTATTTTTATATTTACGATTTTCATCGTGATAAGCGTTATCAATACCATTATACTATGCAGTACTACTATTATAATTATATTATGGATACCAACAATCAGAGGTGAAGCCTGGGCAAATAAATATCATTCTCCTTCCCTTTTTTCAAATAAGTTGGCGTGATTAAAGTGAATAACAGTGATGCACCAAGTAAATATTAGTGAAGCACCCAGTGAGCTTTAATTAATTGAATGATTTGGTTGTAGTGATAATAGAATTTTTATCAACTAATAAGAAACTGACATATTACTGGTTTATAACTCAGTTTTATTATATAAAATACTCCCTGCGTCCCTTATAACTTTGCCAACTTTCCTTTTTTGGTTGTCCCAAATACTTTGCCACTTTCCCTTTTAATCAATCAATTTGTGGCTCTCGTTATTTCCCTCTCCCCTGCACAAATTTCTACCACACAGTTTTTACTTTATTAGACATTAGACTATGTAGATTTTCAGCACGCACAATTTCTATTAATTGTTAGGTTTGCAATGGTCATTAATAAAAGTCACAGACAATCGTTGAAAAAAGTTGTCATCTTACTCTGACGCCCCTTCATCACTCACAAACATTTGTAAGTGGCGGTGTGGAGAGTAACAAGTTAATGGGATTTGAGTTTGTAATGACGACGATGGACAACCAACCAAATCAACATTGATTGTTGTTTACAAAGAAATATGTACTGTAGAGTAATTTATAATTTTCGTTATAGTGTGGTGGACTTACATGCACATCCATTTCATCGTGTGATGTTTTACATTTAGTTCTTAACATTTATTCAGAATTTATTTAATATTTTCAAATTATTCTAACACAATCATGCTTTTTTAAATATTTTTAAATATATAATTATATCTAAATTATTATGTGGGTGTCTCACTCCCGTGCAGCGCACGGGTGGAGTAACTAGTTATATACTATTTCATGTATATAAAACCAATTTTCTTTTATGATGCTAAATTTAGCCACCATGTATTTAACTCTTGACCAAGTATTTCTTCCCAGAATGATTTTCATGGACATGCCTTAATTGAAGAAATCAAGGATTGTTGGGTTGATTTGTAAATGAGCATCATCAGGGACGAATCTAGAATTTATAGTTAACGATGTAAAATCGATGTAATTATTTTCCATAGCATATAATATGATACTTTAAAGTACAACTATTTAACATGATCCACAATTGAGAAATGGTTGCTTTTTAAAGGTAAAGTGTCTAATAGATGGACATGCATATGGTACTATTATATTTGAACAATGAACAATCAAATTCTTAATTAAAGTTCCTTTTTAGTTTTTAATAACTTGAGTGTTTACAGTTCAAGAAAAGTGTTTGTAATTTTAAAATAGTACTCATCTAATTGTTGAATTAGAATTATTGTTATAAATCTGCTCAAATGTTATTTTTTCAATAAATAAAATTGGTTGGCATTAATAAAATCATGCATCGTCAAATGTAATTACTTGAAATAGAAACTGCTATTTGGTTAAAAGAATCGCTCGGGAAATTTGACAGGATAGGCTCTTCGCTTGATTGGACAATTATACTTGATTGAGCTCAAGGGTATCACAATTCTTTGGTAGAGCATCTATTATAGTTCATGAGCTACTCCTAAGTTTGTGAACTCAACTTAGGGGCGGGATTTCAATCTTTATCAGACCCAAGCTCCATCAAGTTCAGAAACATCTCAAGAAGAAATTATCGGATTATCGGATGAGAACTTCTAGATTGATCAGGATATCTTCCTGAAACCGTTTTAAGATTCCTAGAAGGAGTGCAAGGCTTTCACCCCTCATTAGTGGTTATCTTTCATTAGCATTTGTACTTTCCTTTGAGTTGTAATAAAATTTGCTTTTCTTAAAAAAATGGGAGGAATAAAAAACCAAAAATGAGGCTCACAAAAGAACCAACTACTCTCGCTAATTATAAAGATATTACTTATTTTTGCAATATGTGTATATATTATGTGTATTAATGTTAGAATCTTTTAAAGTTTCGTGAGGCTACACAACAAAATGTACTGCGAAACTTTCCCTTTGAAAGATATCAGTGGACTTGGGATCGGGGACGGTGAACTGAGGCTTGGGTGGAGGACAAGCTTGACAGAATCCTTGTCAATGATGATTGGTGGAATTTTTTTAATGTTGTGTATGCCATGTCAGTAGAAGCCCCGGCTAGTGATCACATGGCACCGTATGTAACACTCTGGCACACGGATAACATTCACAGAAGGAGGCAATTGGTTTACCGAAGAAGAATGTCGGGTTATCGTGGGATATAGTTTACGAGCAGCACGTTCCTTTTCTATAAGGGAAAGGATCTCCTTTTGTGGGAAGGAACTCCAAAGATGGGATTGCAGGGATAAGAGGGGCTTTAGGGCCTAGATTGATGCTCTGAAGCGAAGACTTAAATGGTTACGAGAGATGATTGATACGAGAAGTTCTTTGGAATTTTTACACGCCCGATCTTCACTGATCACATTGTTGGAAAAGGAGGAGATACAAATTTTAAATATTTTCATAACGCGGTTAAGCAAAGGCGTCGGAGAAATAAAAATCCTAGGTTTGACCGACTTGAATGGCAACTGGATTACTGATAAATCCGGAATGGAGGGGATAGCTTCGAGCTACTTTGAGCAGGTATATTTGGTTAGTAGGACAGCCGCATGGCAGGAGGATTTGGAAGGTTTATTTGATTTTTCTAGCGTATCTCCGGAGTAGAATAGTAAGTTGATTAGGTCGATTAAATCGGAGGAAGTAAAAGCCGCAGTGTTTGGGATGCATCCTGACAAGGCACCGAGAGTGGATGGTATGAATCCTGTATTTTTTCAAGCTTATTGGGATATTGTTGGACCAGATATTACTAGGTTATGCTCACAATTTTTTATTCTGATAGTTTTCCCATGAGCTTAATGTTACTAATGTTGTTTTAATCCCAAAAAAGGACAAACTGGTGAATATGGGGGACTGGAGATCAATTGCGCTGCGCAATGTTGTTTATAAATTCTTTCAAAAGTTCTGGCCAATCGTTTGAAGGGTATTTTGGATTCCCTGGTTAGAGAAAATCAGAGTGCATTTATACCGGGTAGATACTTGTAGATAATATTATGGTGGCCTTTGAAACTCAACGTCTCTCTAAAGCAAAAGAGGTATGAAAAAAAAGGTTTTGTTGCATTAAAGTTTGACATGATGTTATGAATATTTTATGGTGTCCAATCTAATTAAATATTTTTGTATTTATGTAGTTATTAGTTAAACGTGTAATATGAGCCATAAATGTATATCAGCCCATTAACTTCTTTGTAATCCATAAGTTAGCCAACTTCTCCTATAAAAGGAGGCTAACTTGTGGAAACCCTAAGAATTGCGAGGCTTCGAGAGTTAGAGGCTTCGAGTGTTAGAGGCGAAATAGAGAGTAGGTTTTGCCGCTGCTCTCCTTCTCGAGGGAGGGCAGCGGCCATGTTCACGGTATACCAGATTCGGTTTTCATCTTCTCGATATCTTTCTATGTGCTTCATCTTTATCTGCTATGGTTGTTTGATTGTTAAAGAACGGGGTCTATCAATTGGTATCAGAGCCGAGGCGTGAAACAGGTTGAATCTATCTGCGTTTTTCGAATCTAACGAAGAACTGCTCTGCTTTTCTTCTGTTTTACTTTATTTCGAGACTAGCCTTTGTAATCTTGTTTGTGATCGGAAAACCGTAAATGTTATACTGTTGGAATCACCATTTCATAACGATCCAGCAACATTACCCTATCACATTAATGTATTACCACACCGGTACGTTATGGGAATTCAAGGGGTTTTAAGTTGAGCCCTAAACGTTATCTAGAACATCTCATTAAGTAATCTTGATCAATATGTATAATGATATTTATGAAGAAAAGCTAGGCCTGATTCTTTAATTTAGAAACAAAATATCTCTACATTATACAATCTGGCTATGCTTTTCTTCATAAATATTACTTGTACCATATTATTCATAACATTTTTATTTTTTATATCAAATAAAATTGGCTGGGATTAATAAAATCATACATGGTCTATACAACAAAATGAAGCATTAATCATCAAAAAGTGCCAACACCGTGGGTTTTAAAAAAGTACTCCACAACAAAGAAAGAAAAAACTGGTCCCATCTATATAACAAATTTTATAATTTTTTATTATCTTTTATATGGCATCAATATTGAATATATAAAAATAAAAAATAGTTAAACCATTTAAAAACATCTATTTTTAAAGTGCTATAAATTTTTTGTTTGTACTCTAATTGTTACAAAAAAAATCAAAACTCATAACTTTTACGGATTAGTATCTTTCATATGACACCGATGTTCAAAACATAAATATAAAATATTAATTTAACACTTTAAAATCATTTTTTTAAAATGCTACAACTTTTTATTTATACTCCGATTGTTACAAATAGTATATCAAAATTCATGACTTTTTATTATCTTTTATATGACACCAATATTGATTTTATCAAAAAAAAATTAACCCTTTAAAAACATCCGCTTTTAAAGTGCTATAATTTTTTTGATTTTACTCCGATCGTTACAAAACATATATCAAAATTTATAATTTTTTCTCTTTCACATGATATCAATCTTAAATATTGGTGTCATATGAGAAACTTAAATAAAAAGTTATAAATCTTGATATATATTTTGTAACCATGAGAATACAAATTAAAAAGTCCTCCGACTATTATGTCATTGACACTTTTGGTACTCGACTTTGATTTTTTCCATTTTTAGTCCTCGATTATTGCGCTAGAGACACTTTTGGTACCCGTGTTTGAAAATTTTCATATTTAGTTATTCAACTTTCATAAAAATGACACTTTTGGTTCTTCAACTATTATAATAGTGACATTTTTAGTCCTCTATTTATTGTGTCTAAAAATTACAATAGTCAGGAGACTAAATGTGGGAAATCTTGAAGTCGGGGACTAAAAGTATCTCTCGCACAATAGTCCAGAACTAAAAATAAAAAAATTAGAAGTCCAGAACCAAAAGTGTCACTTACATAATAGTTGGGGGACCGAACGTGGCATAAACTCATTTTGATCAAACACTTAACTTTTGATTTTACACTGTATTGTGTTCGTGATAATTAAAAAAGTACGGTTGTAATAACTTTTCTGACTGAATTGCCTAAAATTACCGTAAAAGATCATTTTAACTATTTTCACATATTTTTTTATTACTTCATTAATAAATATATTTTATTGTTTTATAGTTAGGCAGATACAACCACTTCAACCAAAACTTCATCAATTTCACCAAAATCAACCGATTCAGCCTATTTTTGTGTTACCGTACATGCTCTCAACAGGAACAATATATCACAGTTTTATTTTTAAGCTATTAAAAATAAGACACAATTTAATTTTGATTGCTTAGTATATTAGAATTTTAAAAAAAATTCTATATTTCATTACGATAGTCATTATATTTATTATTAGGTCATCAATGGTGTTGCATATGATATGACATTCATTTTGGAACTTTCTCAATATGAATGCCATTAACTTATTTAATAAGTTTAGGGGTTGTTTGATGACCTCTATTTTCAGCTTATTAGCCTTTTCAGGCGTACTAACAGTAAACGGTAATATTCAATACTTTTGTTTATATTTGAAATTAGAAGTGATCTCAGTTTTCAAATAAATATGACCAAGAGAGACCGCTGATGGGCCCGAACGAACTCAAATTATCAAATAAAGGTCATTGAGAGCGATGATCGCGGGGGCGATATAAAAACTCAGTGATCAAATAAAGATGACCAAGAGATATGACCGGGGGGCGATAAGAAGTCCCAATAATCAATAATTTCCTTTTTCAAATCGTACATAACTCCAGAGTGATTCTATTTCCTTCTTTCTTTAACTCTATTTTTTATATAGTACTACCTCCGTCCCCCTAATATTGGGGTGGAAGAGAATGTTGTGGTTTTTAAGAAAAGTAAAATTATGTGGTTGATAATGAGTTGATAAGGTGTGAATAAAGTAAGAATGAATTAGAGTCACACAAATGTTATCAAATATAGTATGAGACAATAATATAGGGACATCCAAAAATGAAAAAATGGGACAATAATAGGGGACGAAGGGAGTAACAATGTCATTTTAGATATGATTTCTCAAATGTATCCATCATTTCTGGATAATATGATTGATCTATTTAGATTTTGCATGTTTCACCGATTTCTTTGTCTCGTGCAACGCATGGGTTAAAGACTAGTACATATATTTATCTCTACATCTCTACAAGACTATAAGAGTGAATATTGTTAAGGGTATAACGGTCATACAAAATGTGTTGGTCTCTTTCTGCATAAGGTCATTGTACATTGTGTATGGGGTTTTGTACTTTTTAACTTAGTATTATAGCTTGTGTTTTAACGGAAAAAACCTTTCCATTAGATGTTCCCCTTCTAATAAGCCTTCACTTTCGCTTATTTCCGTCCCAGCTGTATCCTTTGATTCCTTTCGCCTCCTCTTCTCTTGTCAAGCACCTCAACATTTTTGATACTCCACAGTTATGGCGAGCAGACACCTATTTGAATTCTCAATGGCTATGGCTTGCAATTTGTAAATACTTCACACTATTCGCATAAGATGTTCGTAGATTTCACACTTGTAAATCGAAAAAGAAGTGACTACAGTTTATCACTTTATCTACAGTTTAAAATATGGTGGATTGCATTTCTTCCTCTCAGAGGGAAAGTCGGCACTACTCACTGGCGTTTGACACATTGTCTCCATTCGTCTTCTCCCTGCAATTAGGTTATTCAGTTTTTTATTTTAATGATATCGATGATTGCATTTGAAGCTCTCATTGATTGTGAAATTAAAGATAGATAGTAAGCCTTTGTTTTTTTGAGTTCCAGTGAAGACCAACTTATGACATCTGCTAATTCTCTGGGAAAAACTCATGCGCTACCTCACCGCATTTGCGCGGTAAGAATCCTCTTTCTCTGCTTTGTTTTCCCTTCACTGTGATGCTTTTGAATTTCTTTTGAGTGTTTTTGTGCATTGTTAATTACTCTCTACTTGGAAGATATTAGTTGAGAATGCAACTAATATGATTTAGTGTGGTCCAAATTACAACCATTTCTGCCTAACCTCAAATTTATTTCATTAATCTTTAATCTTCTAACTTTGTGAGTGTATTCAGAAATAGTTTTTCAAAGTATTTACTCTTAATACTGATTTGGGAAGAAATAATGAAACGTATGCAGACCTCAATCTGATGTCGTTTATGTCTTGCTTTTATATATTTCCTTTTGTTGTTCCTCAATTTCAGGAATGAACCTCATACCATCTTTTGCCTTAATCTGTTTTCCCTTTAATAGCTTAAAGCCTCAAATATGATATGGGAGTATAAAAACTATATAGAAAATAAGTATGATAGGTTTGGTAAATAGAAACAAACAAAATATACTGTAGGAGTTTGAATCAAGACTCTCCAAAAATCCTCAAGGACTGCTGGTAGGAGCAGGTAAAATTTCTTGTCTAAAATTAATCTAAAGCTAAATATAGACATGAATAGAAACACGATGCGTATGAAGGGCCACCCAATGACAAAATATTCAAATTCTTTTTAACTTTAAATAGAAAATACGGAAACATCCATCAAAATGTTAGTCACACGGACAAACATGCCAAAATGATAGCTCTGTGGAACTAATCAAGTTGCACTCATACTGAAGAGCGGACGTGGCACTCTCTATTAGATAATCAGTTGTATACAGTTAGATAGTTGACGTAATTTGTAAATATATATATTAAGTCTGAACACTTGTAATGATACGCTTGCTGAACTATCTTTCTATCGATTCTCTATTTTCATCTTTCTGGAATATCTTCCTTCTTGTCTTCAATCTCCATTGTTGCTAAGCTGTAATATGCCCTTCAATGGAGATTAGTTATTTTCATATGGTATCAGAGCCACAGTATCAGTAAACAATCCAATACATATCATCTGTTTCTCACCGATAACGTCAATTTCAAGTTATCGGAACTTCTCTTCTCTTCGATCTTCATCGATAATCTGAATTTCTAATTTCGATCTTTGTTTTCTGAAAATGCCAGAAACTACAGATTCTGAGTCACATACAACTCATAATTCTCAGGATTATGATTTCTTTGATGATCCTCTCTACCTTTCTTCCTCGGATCAACCTAACCTGAAGCTTGTAGATAATCTGTTTGATGGATCAAACTTTCTCTCATGGAAACGTGACATCACTATGGCTTTGGCATCGAAGAACAAATCTGGATTTCTTGATGGTAGATGTTCTGCACCTGACAAGAAAGACAAAAGGTATCATTAATGGCTTCGTTGTGACCTAATGGTTATGAAATGGCTGCTTAATTCAATGGATAAAGTCATAAAAGAAAACTTGATGTATTCTAACACATCTAAGGAACTGTGGTCAGAAATTACAGAAAGGTATGGTCAAACTAATGGATTGGAGATTTATCAGATTAAGAAAGAGATAAGTAATCTTACACAAGAAAATCAACCGTTGATTCATTATTACAATAATCTGAAAAGGAAATGGGAGGATGTTCATAGCCTAGATCCTGTACCAGACTGTACTTGTGGAGCACTCAGTCTTTGCACATGTCAGTTACTGAAACGTATTCTGGATAAGGAGAATCACTCAAAACTCATCCAATTGTTAATGGGACTCAATTCTGGATATGAGAATGTGAAGAGTACTATTTTGACCATGGATCCACTTCCATAGATGAATAAAGCTTTATCACTTCTGCAGAAAATTGAAAGGCAAAAACAGATTACTTATGCATTGGATGTTCTTACAGAAGCAAATGATTATGCTTCTCTTTCAACAGAAGGAACAAATAACAAAAGAAATGATGAACAAAGAAGAGAGGACAATTGGAAAAGAACCAAAACTGAAGATGATGAGTACTATGGTTATGCTGCTGCTGTGGGAAAGAAATGTACTTATTGTTACCAAAAGGGACACAATAAGGAAGAATGTTTTAAATTGATCGAATGTGCATATTGTGGAAGAAAGGGCCACAAAAAGGACCAATGTTACGAGTTATATCCTGAAAAGAATCCAAGAAATTCAGCAGGTTCTGGAAAATATACAAGGAAGAGTACCTCAGGAAACAATAACTTCAGGAAAGCTGATAATGTTAATGTTCTTGACTATTCTGAGGAAGATATTCCAATGGAGGAATTTCCTATATCAGGAAACAGAAATAATTCAGAAATTGCTATTGATCAATCTTCTATGAATGGAATTGTTAACACAGTTGTTCAACAAGTAATGAAAATAATCTCAGAACAAAATGGAGCAAGATGCTCAAATGCTGCAGTCAGCTTTGCAGGTAACCCTTCAACAATTCATGCTTTAACAGTTGATACTATTGTGCACCAAGAATGGATAATTGATACAGGAGCTTCTGATCACATGACTTCTAAGATTGACTGGTTGTATGACATCAAACAACTAAAAAAAACTGTTATGGTAGGGTTACCTGATGGATCTATTAAACTTGTTCATAAAGTTGGAAAGTTGAAGTTAACTTCAGATGTCATCCTTGAAAATGTTCTGGTTGTTCCTGATTTTCAGCAAAATTTACTATCTGTTGGTCGTTTAATTGAAAACACTAACATGATTATGATTTTATTTCCAAATGAGTGCATCATTCGGACCATTCAAGTGAGATTATTCTTGGAAGGGGTCAGAGAAGAGGAGATCTTTACAAGTTTTATCAAGTTCATGCTGATAGTCATCCTAGTCCTAATACACATATTATGTGTAATACTTCTACTAGTAACAAACAATCTGCATTGAATAAGTGTAAGCATGTTGATATCTCTTTGATCCGTGCTAGACTAGGCCATACTTCTATTGAGAAGTTGAAACACATATATGATAGCAGTGTACATGGAATAAAAGAATATTTCTGTGAATCATGTGTCATAGCTAAACATCATATTTTACCATTTCCTAGAAGTGATTCCTATGCTAAAACCTGTTTTGATTTACTGCACATGGATGTTTGGGGACCATATAAAACCCCCACTATGACTGGAGCTAGGTCTTTTCTAACTATTGTTGATGATCATTCAAGAATCACCTGGACGTTTTTTATACAAAAAAAGCTACAAGTTCCAGGATTAATCAAGAATTTCTTGAACTATATTCAAACACAATTTCAAGCTCAAGTTAAAATTGTTAGAACAGACAATGGTACAGAATTTATACAAGACTTCTATGATACAACATTTAAAGAAAAAGGGATAGTTCATCACAGAAGTGTACCCGGAAGACCCCAGCAGAATGGCAGAATAGAAAGGAAACATAGACACTTAATAGAGACAGGAAGAGCATTGAGAATACATGTTAATCTTCTTATCAAGTTCTGGGGGGAGTGTCTGTTAACTGCCACCACATATCTCATAAACAAGATGCCATCTTCCATTTTACAATGGAAAACACCATATGAGTTACTCTTCAAAGAACCACCAGATTATGAAGAATTAAAGGTCTTTGGCTCATTATGCTTTGCTTCCTTACCCAATACAGTCAAGGACAAATTTGGTTTAAAGGCAAGAAGATGTATATTCATTGGTTATCCTTTTGGACAAAAGGGATATAAATTATATGACCTGAACAACCATACTGTTTTTATCAGTAGAGATGTCAAGTTTCAAGAAGACAAATTTCCATTCAAAACTGACACTCAAGCTACTCAGAATACAACAGAGGATTCTATCTTCAATACTTTTAACCCTATCATTCCAGAATATAGGGGTAATGAAGATAGGAGTAATTCAATTCCTGAAGATAGGAGGAATTCAATTCCTCTAATTCAGTCATCATCTCAAGAGCATATCTCAAATGTTCCACCTATTGTCATGACTACTGAGATTGATCAATCTGTTCATTTACATGAACAAGAAAATGAATCCAACTCTAATCCTCGAGATCTCCCAGTGAGAAGATCTACTAGAGCAAAACAGATGTCAACAAAACTCCAAGGATTTCATTGTCCTATTAAACTTCCTGTTCAGAACAACAGAAATATTTCAACATCTTTTCATGCTCACATGTTAGACAAGTTGACTACTTTTGATCCAGAATACATAGCTACTTTATGCAATGTAATAAGTGAACATGAACCAAATAGTTACCAACAAGCTGTTAAGGATGACAGATGGGTTGCAGCAATGAACAAGGAGATTGAGGCACTGGAGTCTAATCAAACATGGGAAATGACTTAATTACCCCCAGGAAAAAGGGCAATAGGATCAATATGGGTATACAAAATCAAGCATAAAGCAGATGGAAGTGTTGAAAGATTTAAAGCAAGACTTGTTGCTAAGGGGTATAATCAAGTAAAGGATAAAGATTATAAACATACCTTCTCCCCTGTAGCAAAACTTACTACTGTAAGAACAATTTTTGCTTTAGCTGCTATCGAGAAATGGCCTCTACACCAACTTGATATTAACAATGCTTTTCTGCATGGTTATATTGATGAAGAAGTCTTTATGATACCACCAGATCAAGGGTATTATACATACAAAGGAGATCAAGTTTGCAGACTAAAGAGATCTTTATATGGGTTGAAACAAGCTTCAAGACAATGGAATATTGAATTGACCAACTATCACAGGATCTCATACTATTGCCCTAGTATATGTTGATGATGTGCTACTTACGTGGAATGATCAAACAGAAATTCAATTTGTGAAGAAAGGACTTGATAAGAAATTTACTGTCAAAGATCTGGGATAAATGAGATACTTCCTAGGGATAGAAGTAACAAGAAATGAGACAGGAATATTACTCAATCAAAGGAAGTATATCATTGACATTCTCAGAGATCTAAACATGGAAAATTGCAAAGATACTCATTTCCCATTACCAAAGGGATTGAAATTATCTGTTGATCAAGGATATTTGCTACCCAATCCAGATTACTACAGAAGAATAATTGGAAGACTGTTGTATCTCAACCTAACAAGAGCTGAGATATCATATTCAGTCCAACATTTAAGCCAATTCTTGAGTCAACCAAGAATACCACATTTACAGGCAGCAATGCATGTGGTTAGATATTTGAAAACAAATATAATTGTTGGTCTATTTTATTCTGCTAAATCAGATCTTTACCTTAAGGCTTATAGTGATGCTGATTGGGGACAATGTGCTTTCAATTGCAAATCATTGAGTGGATATTGTGTTTTCCTTGGTGATTCATTAGTATCCTGGAAAACTAAAATACAGAAAACTGTTAGCAAGAGTACAGCAGAAGCAGAGTATAGAAGCATGTCTTATACCGCATGTGAAATGGTCTGGATAGAAAGATTACTCACAGACCTGCAAATTCAAGTTCCACTACCCATCAATCTTTTTTGTGATAATAAAGCTACAGAACACATTGCTCAGAATCCAGTTTTCCATGAGAGAACTAAACATTTAAATGTAGATTGTCATTATGTTAGAGAGAAACAGCAAGAAGGATTTCTTTTAACACAACATGTGAAATCAAGTTTGCAGTTAGCTGACATTATGACAAAACCTCTTGGTGCTGAGCAACACAAATTTCTATCCGTCAAGCTTGGAATGAAGTTCTTTCCATCCATTCCAGCTTGAGGGGGGAATGTGGAACTAATCAAGTTGCACTCACACTGAAGAGCTGATGTGGCACTCTGTTAGATAATCAGTTGTATACAGTTAGATAGTTAACTTAATGTGTACATATATATATTAAGTCTGAACACTTGTAATGATACGCTTGTTGAACAATCTTTCTATCGATTCTCTATTTTCATCTTTCTGGAATATCTTCCTTCTTGTTCTTCACTCCATTGTTGCTAAGCTGTAATATGCCCCTCAATGGAGATTAGTTATATTCATAAGCTCCATGTAGCATTTTTAGCACAATTTGTTAAATTAATGATCTAAATTTGAAAAACACATTAGAAATATAAGAAAGTGATTGTATGAATGTAATAAAAGTCGAAACATGTTCCTAAAAGTATTACTGCCAGCTCAAGGAAAAGGTGGAGCAAGAGAGTAACTCTGTTTTTAAAGCATTTCAAATTTCTCTTTCTAGCTTCACAGAATAAATCGCTAATAACTCTAAACTGCATTTCAGGAAATTTTTAAAAATAACCGAATTGTATTTTCTTTCAAATACTTTTTTGAAAAAAAAATTGAAAAAAATTGAAAGCTATTTGATTGTTGGTGTTAACACACATTATAAAGCAGCTATCTTTTCCAAGTTTTAGAACACACACAGACCTCCTGAAAGTGAGTAATTGCCACAAGTCATTAGTGCACACCCTTCTGACATGGAAAGGAGAGCACATTTGGATTTTCCAAATGTATCTTCTTTGGATATAAGTGCAGAATTATCTTCTGTTTGCTTTTGATTCTGCGTTGCTCCCATTTGAGTGTGATGCTTCCTTGACACTTATTGCATATGCCTTATTGCTTTTTTACAAGATAACATCTGCACTTGTAGGAAGCTTTTAGAAAGGTGTGAAACCTATTTTGAATAGTTAGGTTTCTAACCTATTTTCTGGAATAAAAGCATATTTTCTCGTGTAAGCATATGTGGTTATTAGTACATCATACTTCTTTTTCCGTTTGATCGATGTTTATTTTTCTCATTAGGTTTTTTATTGGCAAAGTTTTCAGCAAGTTAATAATTTCTACACTTATCACCTTATACTTGGCACTTAGGGGGAGGATTAAAGGAAATATATTCCTTTATTTGTGTGCTTTCGATATGGTAAATAATGTAAAAAGTATTGGAATGCACAGACATTTCAAATATCCTTGATTAATGTATTTATTAAGTATAGGTGTAGATGTGAGGGGGAGTCGTCCCGACACATACACAACGTTACACTGTTTTCCTTTAACCAAGTTTTATTTTCTCGTTGGGTTTTGTTACTTGGTAAGTTTTTTAATGAGGTAACAATACATATAAATATTATTGATCAAAGCAAGGATAAAATAAAGATAGACTTAATAGAAGAAGTCTATCGTGATGCTATACTTTTTTTCTCCGGTCAAGGTTGTTTTTCCCCACACGGTTTTGTTATTTATACTTTTTTTCTCCGGTCAAGGTTGTTTTTCCCCATAAGGTTTTGTTATTTGACAATGTTTTGACGAGGCAACAAGTCTGATACCAAATTCTATCTGCAACTAAGCACAATGTGATGTGTTTAGGGAAATTCTATGTAGTGTGTTATCCAGTATATAGAATATGTATTCGAGTCATCTTGTGTATACTTAGTATTATGGGCATGTTAGCTCATCCTTGTAAAGCCTACTCTCTCCCTATTTATAGAGCATTTGGTACTGAAATCGCACACACAATTCTCCCTACAACATATATACATAAAATTTTCCTTTCTCATCAAGATGATTGAGGCCATCATTTAATTTTATGGTAGCATACTTGAACAATTTGAGCATTTCCTAAATAAAGAGAATAATCCACCAGACTATTATGAATGTCACATAGTAATTGCTTTCATTGATATTCTTAGAATTAAGGTAGAATTTGAGTTTTCACACTATTTTATTGTTCAAATTGAACTATGCACTACGTTCTTAAAAATTTTGTTTTTTGCACCTCAACCCCGAATGAAAAGATAAAAATGACCCTCCATTAACAACATTGTTGGCCTTCAACACTCATATCTAATTGTCCGGTCGGTGTTGGGGGGTCCTCAGGGATGGCCGGATGGGGTGTCATCCTTTTTTGTTGGCCTTCAACATATTCCTGATCGAGTGACATTTTTGTCTTTTCATACGGGATAGGGGTGCACATACAAAGTTTTTTAAAATGAAGTGTAAAATCTAATTTGAATACTAAAATGGGATGTAAACTCAAATTTTCCCTAGAATTAATGGTTTGTGAACTTGGTGTCATTGTGGGCTTGAGGCACAAGAGAGAGCCATGGTTGATGAATTTGAAATGTTAATGGCTCCCGTAGCGAAAATGCAGGTGAGGTGAAGTCACAAATTTGGCTGCATAAAATATGGGTTTAATGCATAGAATCCCCCTGTGATATTAAAATGCTGCGTATTATCCCCCTCTGTTATAAAAAATGCACAAAAGCCCCTTATGTTTTTATTAAATGTGCTTACCCGCCCCTATCAGAATAAAGGAATGACGTCCTTACTTTTTTCAAATATCCCGTTATATCCTTATTTCGTAGCCAACCTCAAACCCAGTTCTTACGCTAAATTAGGGCAGCCGTTCAATACTCCATTCAAAAATCGAAGGGGAAGAAGGTCGTCGCACCAATTTGAAGCCAGATGATCCAAAATACCTAACTTCCACTAACTTTCCTTCTTAAAACTTCTATGTACTGGATGGTGAAAAATTAGACTGCTGCTCGTCATTAATTTTGAGGTATGCTTTACCAATAACTTGTCCTTTTCATATTGTTTTATAATTGTAATTTTACTTTTGTTTTGTAAAAGTTTATTGTTTATTAATGTAGTCTGATTTTTTTTTTGGGTTACTTAGTATAGTACGTATTAGTAGGGATTGTAACTGGGGCTTATTTAGAGTCAATAAAGACTAAGGATTACTTGTATTTTCTTTTTCTGAAAATAAAGTGAGTAAAAATAAAATTCAAGCTCTAATGGAAAGAACTTGTTAGTTTTTAACTGCATTTTATGTTCTAATTTGGGTTATTTTTTCTTCTTCTGCACTGTGCATATATTGAGCAACTGCTATATTTAGTTTTGAACATTTATACATGGGTAAACATAAATTAAAAGTTCTGCATTTTTTAGTTTGAGCATGTGTTTCTTTGCACATTATATCGAACATACAAGGGTTAAAATTAATTGTTTGACCACATTGATGATTTGGACTTTGCTTATATATATATATTTGGCAGGACACATAAAAATGTCTTCTGAACTTTTGACAATTAATGTAAATGAACCTTATACTGAAGTAGAAGATGAAGAGGGGAATTCTTCAACTGATGATTCCCCTCAGGGGTCTCTTCTAGCCCCTCCTGGGCATTGGAAGATATGGAAGGGGGCGATGATGATGACATCTTCTCTGCAAGGCCACTCCTTGGATTCATCTCCGTGGTAGTAGGGAATTTGCCTTGCTCCCTAGAACTTACTTTTTGGGCAAGTTGCCCCATTTGAACTTCAAGATTCCGAATGGAAGCCTTGGTGTATTGCTCAATGGTGTTGATGCGTTGGTTGAGCTTTATATTTTGATCTTCAAAACGAAGATCCAACTTGGTGAATTGAGAGTGGAGATTCCCAATGGATGCCTCCACTCTACTATGGTTTTCCTCATTTTGAGCCTTCATGCTTGCCATGCTCTTGGACATGAATTGCATCATATCCTCCATGTTGGTTTCTTTGGATTGCCCAAAATTTGGTGCTCCGGATTGAGGTTGTGAGGAACTAGCTTGTGGCTTCCAATTATTCCCTTGGTTCCACCTTTGTTGATTAGAAAAATTGTTGTTCCCCCGATTCCCATACGAGTTCATATAATTTACCTCTTCAAGATGTTGAGATAAATCACCTTCCGGGTTTGATATGCTTTCCACATTGGCTACTTGTTTAGCCCCTCCAATCACGGCTTGTAGAGCCGTGTGAATTGAAGCTTGAAGATCTTTGTGCATGGCTTGTTGAAAATCAGCAAACCGTTTGTCCAATTCATGAGCTATAGACACTTAACTCACACCGGCCACTTTGACATCTCCTACTTGTAATTGAGGATTTGAAGCAATGGATTCAAGGATTCTTAATGCCTCCATTTCAGTTTTGTTTCCAATATAGCCTTCTGCACGGTTATCTACAATGGCTTGGCATGAAGAGTTCAAGCCATTATAGAGTGTGTCAATTTGAAGATCAAGAGGAATGCGATGATGTGGGCATTCCTTCAACAAGGCCTTAAAACGCCTCCATGCGTCTTGAAATAGTTCTCCAACTTGTTGTTTGAAGTTGAAGATTCGTTGCCTTAGCTCTTGAGTCATCGTGGGTGTGTAATACTTAGAAATGAAATCATTATAGATACCTTCCCACGTTGTAAAATTCGCCGGTGTTTGCTCCAAGAACCATCCCCTTGCTGCCCCTTTCAAGGTGTAGGGAAAGCTTTTGAGTTTGAGGTCGTCCTCGGAGAGACCATGCCTAGGAATTCCTCGGATGAATCCATAGAACTCGGTGATGAAGTGAAGTGGATTTTCCCCCGGATGACCATGAAATTGAGGCATAGCATTGAAGTAGTTATTCTTCATTTCATAGTCCCTTGCCGCCTCGCTTAGAACAATACATGAGGGAGTGGCGGCAACCACGGGCCTCTTCCTTTCGTTGAGTGTTGGCATCATTTTTGCTTCTTTTCTTTCCCTCCGGTTGTGTTTGAAAGTTCTTTGTATTTCAAGATCAATAGGTTCAAGATGTTTAGAATCTTGACTTCTCAAATGCATTCAAACACAAAGCATAGGCTACACACATGAAATGAAAAATACCACAAGAATAAGTGAAAAGCAATGGGAAATGAAAAATTCAGGATATTTGATTGATTTTTTTTTTGATTGTTTTGGACTTTATTAAACAAGACCGTTTCCCCGGCAACGGCGCCAAAAACTTGACCGGGCTAAACTTGTAAGTGTACAAGTGCCGATATAGTAATAAATTCCGGTAAAATACCGGGTCGAATCCACAAGGAAACGTTGTTTAATTTAGTCTGTGAGTAGATAATTTTTAAATGAAGAAATGAGTAAAGTGCAGGGATTTTAATTTGGGTTTATATTTTTGGGTTTTTTCACTCTTTGTTCAAGAAGATAATCGTTAACTAACTTTAAGTTTAAGATGAATAATAACAACAACTAAGGTTTCGGGAATCACTTAAATGCTTTAATAGGGTTGAATATTAGTTCTTTGACAATAATTATGAATACGATGTCGCTAATATATTCTCAACTCCGGTTAAGGCAGCGAGAGCGTGGTTTTCGTTACGTGTAAGTCCCGTTACGGCTTACATTCATCTACCTAAAACCCCGTTGAATATCAAGACATCACACCCGTATCATATAAGACCGGATATATTTCTATTCTCGGTACTATATATGTTTATTCTTTAATGTTCATAGTTTAGACTTCAACGTTAATTGCAAGTATAAACTAAATTTAACATACTTCTATGTTGTACACCATAGTCATAAACAATCAATATACAAAGGATAAATCACAATTTATTGGTTTAGAACTTTTATCAAACACCTAATGGGTATAGAAGTTCATCCCTAACCTTAGCTAAGAATTTAGCATCTAATGCTCATATTAATTACAAAAGTGTCACTAAGAACAAATAAATACAATAGCATATAAGAAAAATTACCTAGAACCAATTGTAGAGGAGAGAAATAGCTTCTTCTCCAAAGAACTTGAAGAAAAATAGCAAGAACAAAATATAAAAGTTATGAATTAATCTATGGAATGGAATGCCTTTTGCATGATGAATGAGGGTTTATATAGGCTAAAGAATAGCATCTTTTAGTCTATTCGAACCCAACAATCAGGTATGGAAGCCAAATTTGATTAGCATTGAGGAAGATAAAGTTTTCCCATCAAAAATCGTCTTGCACGTTGCTGTGTTTTAGCAGAATCAGACCCAACCGGCGCCGGTTCTGGCCTGACCGGCACCGGTCATGCATATTTTTTTCGGAATTTAAGGTCCAACCGGCGCCGGTTCTGGCCTGACCGGTCACTGCGCCAAAATGTTTACTTGCTTCTTCTTCTCAATTTCATGTCTGTGATTTATCCAGAAGTGTCGATTTTCAATCTTTTTTGACTTTTGACCCCGTATTTGTCGCTCCTAGCCATATTCCACATTTTTGCACATTTTGAAATATTTATCTGTTTTCGCTCTATATTTTTGTACAGATAAATATAATTACTTATGTAAAACATAAGTAATTATTGTGCTTATCAAGTTCTTTTAAGTATAAGATAAGATGGCTAACAATTGAGGAGAAGAATTTTGTCTCTCATATGTAGTGGTTTTATGTATAAGAAAATAAGTTTGCTAATAATTGAGCGGGAGAATTTTCTCACATGTAGTGCTTCAATGTATCAGAAGATTAGCTTGCTAACAACTGAGCGGGAAAATTTTCTCTCATATGTAATGCTTTTTGGGATTACTAGAAGATAATTTTGCTAATAATTCAGAGGGAAATCTCTCTCCCATATGTAGTGCTTTTAAGTATAAGATAAGATAAGATTAGAAATAAATTTGCTAATAATTGAGCAGTTCTATTTGACAATTGAGTTTGTTCATAGAAGGGATTTTGCGCATAATTAATTAAAACACAAGTGGGTTTGACGCATTTTTTAAATCACAGGGGTTAATGGGCCGAATTTCCATATCACGGGAGGTTTGGTGTATTAAACTCATTAATAAAATATAGTCAAAGTAGAATATGTGAATAATGCAAAACGTCCAATTTTGTAATTACAAGAGAATGAATGTAGTATATATTTAGTCATTCATGTACCATTATTGTAGTAAATCTCAATAACTTTTTTAAAATCCTTATTTTTATAAAAGAACAATATAGAATGCAAAACAGCAATGAATTTGACCTAAAAACAATTGTGAATAATTTCATCTGACTCGTTAAGTATCATCTGACATGCTGCCTATATATGGATCACTACATTTTTCATGCCTTGAACTCACGTACACATAGATTCAACTTCCTGAAATGTTTGTGTTATCATTGGTGGCATACAACTGAGAAAATTTTGAAATTCATCTTGAGATTTAGCTTTGTGATGGAGTGAAAGTGTGAAACAAGGAAGAAAAATGATTAGCAGAAAAATGATTCCAGAGGGCTAAAAGGATTGCATATAAAGCTCAATTCTTGATCCTGAACTTGACAACCTACCCCAAGTATAAGTCATATGTTAAAAATAACATGATAAGTTCAGAAGTTAAAGGATTGGTAAGATCTCTCTCAAGTTGATAGATTAGCGGATGAAACAACTCTTGAGAAACATTTTTGGAAACTCCTATCCTTGCAACTGCCCCACAACCTGTTACGATCCCATACAAGTCAAGTATGGGTTTGATCGGTGGCTTATAAGCAAGGTGTTTCCTCCTCCTAATCGGCTGGTCTTTTAGGAGTGAGTTCTACACGTGAGCTTATGCCACTGGTATAGGCCTAGTATGGGCTAGTCCCGTAACACAACCAAGAAGTATTAGAGCTGTGCACTTGCGCTACACTCGAACATATTTGTTTATATATATATCGGCCATTACATCACTCTCAGGCATTTGTTTATTTGTTGGAGTTGGGTTGTCAGAAGCTAGCTTCACCAAGCAACATACGAACAATGCCTGAATTATAAGCTTCCCTTCTCGGAATTGAAGAGGCTGGATCTGAATACTCTAAATTATACTCCGTATAAGGTTTCTTGTTTCTTTGGTTTGTTTTGAGGGGCGTCGATGAGCTGAGCCTGCCGAGCTATATTTCAGTGGCATTAAGGTGTCATTTGTGACTTTAGGATAAATTAATCACAAAGATATATTCATAAGAACAGAATCCAAGAAAAGAATGAGGACAAAAGTGTAGTCTCTTAAGTTTTTTATACAAACAAAATGTATTGAGAAGAAGGATGCTATGTAGGATTGTAGGTAACAGTATATTGAAGTGTGATGAACATTTTAAGCAAGGGAATGTCTCTGTGAACGGTTATTATGGTATTCTGAATGGTCTCTGGATTGAGTTGGATCAATATCAAACTTTGACAATGAAGTGTGATGAATATTCTACTCTCCTAACTTAGTTTGTTGAAAAAGCCAGGATCTTTAAATTTCTCTCTGGACTTGGCTATGAATCTTTTTTTACTCTTGCAAATCCTTCAATTCACCCAAATCAAACCAAAACAGAAGCCGTTCAGAGCCTAAACCAGTGACAAATCTAGAGACAGAGAAGCCCATAATCCCAGCTGCTCACCATTGAAGACGAAAGAGAAGCACCACGCCACCAGGGATGGAAGCTATAAAACGGCTCCTAAATGTATGTCCGTATGACCCACACAGACATCATTATAGCTTTCAAAGGCTTAAAAGTCTAAATAATATAGATAGTGGTTAATAATGGGTTATTATGTACGATAGTATAATAATACTTGTACGGTGGGGCATTCTTACATTGTTTGATTCAAAACTAATTCGAAGACTCAATTATTTCTAAATCACACAATGTAAGGGTGTCCATCCAACCGTGAAAGTATTATTTATTAGATATTTTTCTAGATGAATTAGATGAGTCTTGATCGATTAAATAAATTGATGATTATATGAGCTAACTAGTGTAACACCCGGGGGCATGACCCGGTAGTGTTAATTTGATATGATTCATGTGTCAAATACTAATAAACATTGTGAACTATTCATAGGATATTATCAAAAGTTTTGTCGTAATCAATTTCTTTTATGAGCTAACCATGCACCATGAATAGGCGTCAGGAATCACCATCTTTTAGAGAATGAATTTGTGGCTATATTGTGGTTTAAGTACTTATTGTTGTAATTGTTGACCTTGTTTCCAACAATTGGAATTGAGAATATGTGGAATTTATAATTTTACATTATTTTAGATATTTATGTTCATTATTGGTGTTGTACGATTAGAGTCTCATTCACGTGAACTAAAGTTCCGTTATTTAAACAAATTGGTCTTGAATTATAGAGCCTCACTCAAATGTGTAAGATTAATTTTGTATGATTAGAGTCGTATTATGTGTTATTATTACGTGTATTAGAGTCTCATTATTCAAAGAATTTGATGTTACAATTACTTTGGAAATTAAATTGATATGGTATTTATCCGAGAATTAAACTCTATTTATCTGATATAAATATTTATAATCTGAAATTTTTAAGATCTGGTCTGATTGATCTAATTTCTTTTATCTTGTTTGATCTTGTATGATCTCGCATTAAAAATACTAGTCAATTCACCCGTGCGTTGCACGGATAAGAGATGAGATCATTTATTTTTAAAAATAATTCATGAGAAATGTGTATATACATAGTTATTGTAAAGTTGGTGTGATTCTAAATCATTCATACTTTATTCTTACTTTATCAATTCAATATCACCCACATAAATTATTAGTGGGGTATCATAGTATTGAAATTTTTATAACGATATGGACCAATCATATGAATTGTAGACATGCTATCTTTACTTATTAGTGGGTTATCAATGTATTGACCTTTTTATTTTTATTTTTCAATGTATTGTTGTGCAAATGGTTGTTTATTTCCGTTTAATTAATTTCTAGCTCAATTAAGTTCAAATTCATGTTAAATTTCATAAATTCATTATTTGCACCGTATTAAATTCTTTTTAAAATAGTTACTTATTTACTAATGGATAGATTTATTTAAATCGTCTTTTTTATGGATCGATGTAGTAGAGTTAAATGAATGCATTTTTATTTTATTTTGTAACTTATTATCGATAACAATTCCTCTCTCATCTCATTAAACTTTGCTAACTTTATTTATGGAACTGACTCAAAAAATTGGTGATTTCCATTTAAGTATTAAGTTTGTGGGTAAATTGTTTTTCCATTTAAACAATTCCTTCTTTATGCTCACTTTTCTAATTTATATTTGTAACTTACAATCATTAATTAGGTTTGTACTTGATCATTGATTTTTATTAACTATTGACATATTAAATAATGTTTAATTAATTGTGACAACAATTTTTCACTTCTTTTGGCTCCAAATAGATTTCTATTTGGATCTCCACCATATTCTCTTGATCATTGATCTGAATCTTTCTAATCTAATCTGAGTTCTTCAGATTTTAATTTGATTTGAATCATTTCAATCTTATCTAAACATTTTTTTATGTGATTGAGTGTTTATTAGTATTATTAAGTTGTTATTACGATTATCATTATTGTCATTATTATCTTCATATTTATAATTATAATTATCATTATAACTATAATTATAAATATAATTATAATTACAATCATAACTATACCTATAATATCATTTTATTGTCGTTATAGTTATCCTTATTTTTATATTTACGATTTTCATCGTGATAAGCGTTATCAATACCATTATACTATGCAGTACTACTATTATAATTAAATTATAGATACCAACAATCAGAGGTGAAGCCTGGGCAAATAAATATCATTCTCCTTCCCTTTTTTCAAATAAGTTGGCGTGATTAAAGTGAATAACAGTGATGCACCAAGTAAATATTAGTGAAGCACCCAGTGAGCTTTAATTAATTGAATGTTTTGGTTTTAGTGATAATAGAATTTTTATCAACTAATAAGAAACTGACATATTACTGGTTTATAACTCAGTTTTATTATATAAAATACTCTCTCTGTCCCTTATAACTTTGCCAACTTTCCTTTTTTGGTTGTCCCAAATACTTTGCCACTTTCCCTTTTAATCAATCAATTTGTGGCTCCCGTTATTTCCCTCTCCCATGCACAAATTTCTACCACACGGTTTTTACTTTATTATATTATTCTACGTGCCGGTCAAACATGGCAAACCTTTAAGGGACGGAGGGAGTAATATGTAGTAGTATTTTTATTTTATATATGCAATATTGATGGCCTATGAAAGATCATAAGAATTTATGAATTTTGAATTAGTTTTTGTATAGGCTGGAGTACAAATAAAAAAGTTGTAGCACATTAAAAGGAGTTTTTTCATTCATTTCTCCAAATGAGTTGATGTCATTAATATGAATAGCACTGATGCACCCGATGACTAGCCGTGATGCACTGAGTGAACTTGCATTAATTAAATATTTTAGTAGTAATATAATTATAATAAAAATCTTGTTAACCAAAAAAGACTGACACATTATTTATTTTTACCTCAACTTTATTGTGTAAAATAATGTTTTTATTTTTATATATGCAATATTAGTGTCAAATGAAACATCATAAACAATTATAAACTTTGATGTATTTTTTTTTTGTAAAAATTGGAGTATAAATAAACAAGCTATAATACCATAAAAAAGATTTGTTTCTCCTTTTCTTTCTCCAAATGAGCAGTGATGCATGTAGTGAATAACACTAATGAACCAAGTCAACTTATATGAATTAAATATTTTAGTAGTATTGATAATAATTTTATTATTAATTAATAGAATTTTTAACTTAGATTTTCTATATAAATAACATATAATTTTTAATTTATATATATAAGATATTGGTGTCATATGAAAGATCATAAAAAGTTATGAATTTTGATTTTTTTTTTGAAAAAATTGGATTATAAATATAAAAGTTATATCACATTAAAAGAGAGATTTTTTCTCCTTCCCTTCCACCAAATTAGCCTTGATACACGATTCCAAGGAGGAACAATACTGATTACCGGAATTAATGGATTGTTTTAGTAGTAGTTATAATATATAGTATTTGTATTATCCAATAGGAAGTTGACACATCATTAGTTTTTAACTCAATTTTACTATATAAAACTATAGATGTTTTAGATAAATTATATGAGTCTTAATTGAATAAATAATATTCAAATCTAAATTAGGCCGGTCTCTTGAAAAGAAGAAAAACTTCTACTCCCCGTACTTTACAAGAAAAAAGAATAAAAAGTAAATTTCTTGTACTTTACAAAAAAAATGAAATGTGAATTGATCAATTGAATGAATATATTAAATACATAAGAGATGAACAATAGTTTAAATGTAAAAAAGAAAATCTCCTCCTTGCGACCCCTTGTTTTGTATTGTTACTATACAAAATGTGCAATTATCTTATACCTAAAAGCACTACACTGGAGAGAGAAAATTATTCTGTCTAAGCATTCTCTGCCTAAAATTCGAAAATGTAATTTCACTTTCCGCAAAGAAAAAAATCATCATCTTATACCTAAAAGCATTACATTGGAGAGAGAAAATTCTCCCGTCCAAGCATTCTCCGCTTATCCTATAACTAAAAGCACTGGAGAGAAAATTCTCCCGCCGAAGCATTCTTTGCCTAAAATCGTAAAATGTAATTTCACTTTCCGCAAAAAAATAATCCTATATATATTATTATTATTACCTAAAAGCACTACACTGGAGAGAGAAAATTCTCCCGCCTAAGCATTGTCCGCCTAAAATCCTAAAAAGTAATTTCACTTTCCGCAAAAAAAAACATATACCTAAAAGCAATACACTGGAGAGAGAAAATTCTCCCGTCTAAGCCTAAAATCCTAAAATGTAATTTCACATTCACTTATGAGGAATATATATCATTCATCTGAATTGTACAATTGTACACCATTTGTGGTGATTATACTTGGAGCTCATACCATCAAGGCTCAAATGATTCATGGAGAAAATGTCGGTAAAAAGTTTATTATTCTTAGATTCACTTTAGTACCATTAGACATTAGACTATGTAGATTTTCAGCACGCACAATTTCTATTAATTGTTAGGTTTGCAATGGTCATTAATAAAAGTCACAGACAATCGTTGAAAAAAGTTGTCATCTTACTCTAACGCCCCTTCATCACTCACAAACATTTGTATGTGGCGGTGTGGAGAGTAACAAGTTAATGGGATTTGAGTTTGTAATGACGAAGATGGACAACCAACCAAATCAACATTGACTGTTGTTTACAAAGAAATATGTACTGTAGAGTAATTTATAATTTTCGTTATAGTGTGGTGGACTTACATGCACATCCATTTCATCGTGTGATGTTTTACATTTAGTTCTTAACATTTATTCAGAATTTATTTAATGTATTCAAATTATTCTAACACAATCATGTTTTTTTAAATATTTTTAAATATATAATTATATCTAAATTATTATGTGGGTGTCTCACTCCCGTGCAGCGCACGGGTGGAGTAACTAGTTATATACTATTTCATGTATATAAACCCAATTTTCTTTTATGATGCTAAATTTAGCCACCATGTATTTAACTCTTGACCAAGTATTTCTTCCCAGAATGATTTTCATGGACATGCCTTAATTGAAGAAATCAAGGATTGTTGGGTTGATTTGTAAATGAGCATCATCAGGGACGAATCTAGAATTTATAGTTAACGATGTAAAATCGATGTAATTATTTTCCATAGCATATAATATGATACTTTAAAGTACAACTATTTAACATGACCCACAATTGAGAAATGGTTGCTTTTTAAAGGTAAAGTGTCTAATAGATGGACATGCATATGGTACTATTTGAACAATGAACAATCAAATTCTTAATTAAAGTTCCTTTTTAGTTTTTAATAATTTGAGTGTTTACAGTTCAAGAAAAGTGTTTGTAATTTTAAAATAGTACTCATCTAATTGTTGAATTAGAATTATTGTTATAAATCTGCTCAAATGTTATTTTTTCAATAAATAAAATTGGTTGGCATTAATAAAATCATGCATCGTCAAATCTAATTACTTAAAATAGAAACTGCTATTTGGTTAAAAGAATCGCTCGGGAAATTTGACAGGATAGGCTCTTCGCTTGATTGGACAATTATACTTGATTGAGCTCAAGGGTATCACAATTCTTTATTAGAGCATCTATTATTATTCATGAGCTACTCCTAAGTTTGTGAACTCAACTTAGGGGCGGGATTTCAATCTTTATCAGACCCAAGCTCCATCAAGTTCAGAAACATCTCAAGAAGAAATTATCGGATGAGAACTTCTAGATTGATCAGGATATCTTCCTGAAACCGTTTTAAGATTCCTAGAAGGAGTGCAAGCCTTTCACCCCTCATTAGTGGTTATCTTTCATTAGCATTTGTACTTTCCTTTGAGTTGTAATAAAATTTGCTTTTCTTAAAAAAATGGGAGGAACAAAAAACCAAAAATGAGGCTCACAAAAGAACCAACTACTCTCGCTAATTATAAAGATATTACTTATTTTTGCAATATGTGTATATATTATGTGTATTAATGTTAGAATCTTTTAAAGTTTCGTGAGGCTACACAACAAAATGTACTGCGAAACTTTCCCTTTGAAAGATATCAGTGGACTTGGGATCGGGGACGGTGAACTGAGGCTTGGGTGGAGGAAAAGCTTGACAGAATCCTTGTCAATGATGAATGGTGGAATTTTTTTAATGTTGTGTATGCCATGTCAGTAGAAGCCCCGGCTAGTGATCACATGGCACCGTATGTAACACTCTGGCACACGGATAACATTCACAGAAGGAGGCAATTGGTTTACCGAAGAAGAATGTCGGGTTATCGTGGGATATAGTTTGCGAGCAGCACGTTCCTTTTCTATAAGGGAAAGGATCTCCTTTTGTGGGAAGGAACTCCAAAGATGGGATTGCAGGGATAAGAGGGGCTTTAGGGCCCAGATTGATGCTCTGAAGCGAAGACTTAAATGGTTACGAGAGATGATTGATACGAGAAGTTCTTTGGAATTTTTACACGCCCGATCTTCACTGATCACATTGTTGGAAAAGGAGGAGATACAAATTCTAAATATTTTCATAACGCGGTTAAGCAAAGGCGTCGGAGAAATAAAAATCCTAGGTTTGACCGACTTGAATGGCAACTGGATTACTGACAAATCCGGAATGGAGGGGATAGCTTCGAGCTACTTTGAGCAGATATATTTGGTTAGTAGGACAGCCGCATGGCAGGAGGATTTGGAAGGTTTATTTGATTTTTCTAGCGTATCTCCGAAGTAGAATAGTAAGTTGATTAGGTCGATTAAACCGGAGGAAGTAAAAGCCGCAGTGTTTGGGATGCATCCTGACAAGGCACCGAGAGTGGATGGTATGAATCCTATATTTTTTCAAGCTTATTGGGATATTGTTGGATCAGATATTACTAGGTTATGCTCACAATTTTTTATTCTGATAGTTTTCCCATGAGCTTAATGTTACTAATGTTGTTTTAATCCCAAAAAAGGACAAACTGGTGAATATGGGGGACTGGAGATCAATTGCGCTGCGCAATGTTGTTTATAAATTTTTTCAAAAGTTCTGGCCAATCGTTTGAAGGGTATTTTGGATTCCCTGGTTAGAGAAAATCAGAGTGCATTTATACCGGGTAGATACTTGTAGATAATATTATGGTGGCCTTTGAAACTCAACGTCTCTCTAAAGCAAAAGAGGTATGAAAAAAAAGGTTTTGTTGCATTAAAGTTTGACATGATGTTATGAATATTTTATGGTGTCCAATCTAATTAAATATTTTTGTATTTATGTAGTTATTAGTTAAACGTGTAATATGAGCCACAAATGTATATCAGCCCATTAACTTCTTTGTAATCCATAAGTTAGCCAACTTCTCTTATAAAAGGAGGCTAACTTGTGGAAACCCTAAGAATTGCGAGGCTTCGAGAGTTAGAGGCTTCGAGTGTTAGAGGCGAAATAGAGAGTAGGGTTTGCCGCTGCTCTCCTTCTCGAGGGAGGGCAGCGGCCACGTTCACGGTATACCAGATTCGGTTTTCATCTTCTCGATATCTTTTTATGTGCTTCATCTTTATCTACTATGGTTGTTTGATTGTTAAAGAACGGGGTCTATCCATTGGTATCAGAGCCGAGTCGTGAAACAGGTTGAATCTATCTGCGTTTTTCGAATCTAACGAAGAACTGCTCTGCTTTTCTTCTGTTTTACTTTATTTCGAGATTAGCCTTTGTAATCTTGTTTGTGATCGGAAAACCGTAAATGTTATACTGTTGGAATCGCCATTTCATAACGATCCAACAACATATCTTCTTTTTCGATTTCTGCAATTTTTCATTCTCGAAGATCTCTACATTGAGATCTCGAAATCCTTGTTTCTCGAGATTACAGAAAGGGTTTTTATTCGAAACTGATACAGGAAGAATATCGAACTTCATGGCTATTCAGAACAGTTTTCAGATTTTCAAAATTCGAAATTTTCATTTTGCAGGATCTCGACGTTCATACCTCAAGATTGTGATCGTGAGGTTTAAACCTCGAGATTGTGATCGCAAGTTTAAACCTCGAGATTGTGATCGCGAGGTTTAAACCTCAAGATTATGATCTCGAGGTTTAAACCTCGAGATTGTGATCTCGAGATTTAAACCTCGAGATTAGGATTTCAACTTTCGAGGTATTGCCTTAGAATTTTCCTTAATCCCACTTGTTTTCGATATTCAACATCGAGACATATGTTTTCGATAATCAACATCGATATTCACAATAATTAAACAATAGTAAAATACAAATATACAAGGCATAAATTAGAGCAGGTCAGATCCGGACTTGAACATGTTAACTAGAAAAGAAAATCTAGGTCCATGTGAAAACATATGTAATCTAAATTCTATGTTCTAACACAAGTTTGCATAATATGCTTACATGCATTATCAGGTAATTGTAATCAATGCTGTTAATCTAAATACATCTGCCACAAAAGAACCAATATATGTTGCATAAATAATTTCATAACCGAATGGCTAAAAACAGAATGAACCCCAAAAATTTGTCCACCTGAATGAGCCATAACATCACCGGAAATGGCCCAAATTTTGTTATGTCTGGGGAAGGAGAGGCAAGCCTAAGACATATGCATGAGGCAATCCCAATCTTATCATCATGGACAGTAACTAAGACGAATGTAAGGATGAAACTGACCAAAAATAGCCCAAACTAACTAAAACCTGTCAAATGATTCTTTATGAAGCTAAAAGAAACGAAAAAAGCAAAACCAAGCTGGAACCTATTCTTAATGATTTTCTCCACGAAGAAACTAAAAAACCAACTAAACCCTTTCCTTCATGTTTATACAAGTATTCCAAAGACAAAATTGAACAAGCAATGTGATGGTGTACTTCTAGGCCACATCAATTTGTTTTGGGAAGGAAGATAAACTAAACAGTTTAATCGAATGGTTTTTTTCTTTCCAAGGAAAACCTTAAAACCCAGCTAAAACCAATCTTTGATACTCCCTCCGTCTTTTAAAACTTTGCCAAGTTTGACCGGCACAAAGATTAATAAAGTAAAAATTGTGTGTTTGAGGTTTGTGCAGAGGTGAGAGATTTAACAGGAACCACAAATTCTTTACTTAAAAGGGAAAGTGATAAAGTTAATAAGAATCCATCACCATCTATTAACCAACTACAAGTGACCTACACATCACATGCGATTCCAGGTATGGGCAACATACACCAAATACAAAATTATTATAATAATAATAACAATAATAATGACAACACAAGCAGCAGTGTAGATATAATAAATAAGAAACTAACACTACATTGCATATAAAGTGAAAATGATTTTTTCATTTATTTTTTTCTGGGATGCATGGAAACTCTCGGGGTGTGTGTTTGCATTCAACTATTAAAAAAATTCTCCGGAAATTCACAATCACCTTTTCTTCTACAAAAAGATTAGGTTTCTTGTTTCACATTTCCCGGTGACATCCACGTTTTCACGGAATAACTTTCTTTGTTTCGACTTTTAATTAGTTTTTCATACCAAATGATATTTAATTTTCATTTTATAATCCAAAGAAACAACTTTAAAAAGTATTCAAATGTCAATGAATGGATATATTAGGCACAAAGTCTTCCTGATAATACCACAGAATTAAAACTTATGCACATAAAAGAGAGTTTTCCAGATAGTCACATTTACATACAGAGCTTAAGCAGGAAAATGTAATTGCTTTACTTTGTCAATGCATATAATTTTTGGCATTTTATGTCATGCAAATGACAGCAGACAAGGACAAGTTCTCTGGTTTCTGAACTTGGTGGCATTGTGGCACAAGAGAGTCAATTTGTGACATGGGTGATGTCACAAATTTGGCTGCATAAAATATCTCTGTCCAGTGCTAGTCTTCACAGCTGTTCAGATCACATTTCACCAAAATTTGGTTTAAGATTTTCTAAAAAACAAATACTATCGTAAATTTTTTCACTACATATATCTCAAAAAGCTACTTAGTACTCCCTCCGTCCCATAATTTACTTCCAACTTTCCCTTTTCGTCTGTCCCAAAAAGAACTTCCCTTTCCCTTTTTGGCAAAGAATTTGTGGTTCACAACAATTCTTACACATTCTTACACATTTCTCTCTCCTCTGCACGAACTCTTCACCACACAATTCCCACTTTCTTAATCCGTGTGCCATTTGTACTATGGAAGTAAATTTTGGGGCGGAGAGAGTATATAAAAAGGTTACTGCAAAACCACAATTTTAGGAATGTTGAAAGCAATGTCTTAAAATATGGACACAGTTAGTTTTGTTGCTTATCTTTGAACATGTGTGAATATTACAAATAAAAACAGGATTAAGCTGTCATTTAGAATATGTCAAACGGGATTACTGTTATAAAAGGATTGGATTGGATGTGATGGAATTCAAGCAAATCAATCTGAGACTATAGGATTACCTTTTCCAGAAAATCTAGAAGAAGGGTTCTAAGCTTCTGACAAGTGCGAATCTTGTTTGGGTTCGTCCCACGATGTGATAGACTCAACCAATAGCACAAGTGCTCCTGCTATTAGAATAAGAACTAAAAGTAACTAGAAAGTTCAGGCAAACAAACAATAATAAGAATAAAAAGTTATACTACCTCCGTCCCGCTATGATTGTCCCGTTTTATTTTGTCGGTTCGTCCCACTAAAATTGTCTCATACTAAATTTGGTAAAGTTTGTGTAGCTCTAAATCATTGTTACTTTATTATTACTTTATCAATTCAATATCAACCACATAAACCGTTTTTTATTGATTTGCGTGTCACTCCCTCTTGTCACATTGTTAGCGGGACGGAGTGAGTAGTTTTTTCCAGTCACCGGTCACGGTTTGTCCAGCCCCGCCAAAGTTATTGGGAGGATCTCTCCTCCTCCCCGTTCATCCTCTGCATCACATAAATCCCTCATCCTACAAGTTTTTTGGATCTTCTCCGGTCGAGAAACACACACTCCCGGGAACCTCGCGTCACCCCCATTTGGGTCTGTTTCCTGGATAAGCCCCTTGTTCTCTTCCTCCTTAATGGTAACTTTACTATAATTCTGGACAAGGACTCCATGGGAACGGACTGATCTAAAAACAGTGAAGCACAAATAAAGTGTTAGAACATTGTTTAATTGTGTTCAAATTAGTTGTAATTATTTTTGATTAATTAGTCTAGTATTAGCAGGCTGTTAGTTGAGAGAGAAGTGAGCTTAATTAATTAATAGCCCATGTGTGCCTACTTTTCTAATTGTAATAGGATGTTCGAATTCTCTCGTATAGATATAGGTAGAGGGGTTCGAAACATGTCTAAGTCTCTACACAATGTATTCCGCACATATCATTCTGGTAGAGCATCACTTTAGTTTTTCTCTCTCAACAAGTCATACGTATATCATGTATTCTTGTCATATCCTTATGAATATATGATATTGATTGTTGATTGATTCTTCTTCTACATCAAATCTTCATATTATTATTTAGAAGTTATTCGACTGTTGATCTGAGAATTAATAATTGGTATCATAGCATCGACGTAATTCTGTTAGTTCGTATATCTGAGATTCTTTTAAGGAATTAATTTGATCAAAATCACAAGTTTTGGTTGAATTATTTCTGGATTTGTTCTTGGTATTCTACGTATAATTGTTACGACGGCTGAAGAAAAGAGATAAAAGATCACGGTCAGAACCCTATGTGTTCAAGTTACGTACTTCGCCCTACCGAAATCCTTAATTTCGGTCGTTCTCAGAAGATTTCGAGCATCATATTCCAGTCAGAAGAAGATTTCGAGCCTCCTAAGAATTTCGGACACCCGAGATCATATTTCACACGCTTAGCCAAGATCCTTAATTTCGAAACACGCCCGAGATCTCCAGTTTTTAAGTTTAGCCGAAATCTACAACTTCGAAGATCTCCCGAGATCTTGATTTCATCACTGTCCCGAATTCAAGAATTCGAGCAGGCCCGAGATATAAATCAGTTGAACCGAGATCAGCAATTTCAGAGCAAGCCCGAGATCACATCATCCGAAAACTAACACCTCAGCAGCACCAAATCCTTACTTTTCTCAGAACAGTTCTCGCCCACGATCACCAACAATCCATCTTTTACAATGGAAGCTTATACTATATGGGCAGTGATTCAAGGCCTCCGATTCTGAGGAGATGCTCTAAGTGACCTACACATCACGTGGGATTCCAGTTATGGGCAGCATACACCAAATACAAAATCATTATTATAATAACAACAATAATGACAACAAAAACAACATTGTAGATATAATAAATAATAAACCAGCACTACATTGCATAAAAAGTGAAAATGACTTTTTCATTTAATTTTTTCTATAACACATGGAAACTCTCGAGGTGTGTGTTTGCATTAAACTATAAAGGAATTCTCCGGAAATTCACAATCACTTTTTCTTTTACAAAAAGATTAAATTTCTTGTTTAACATTTCCCGATGACATCCACGTTTTCACGGAAGAATTTTTTGCGTTGGACTTTTAATTCGTTTTTGCAACACAAAATGATATTTAATTTTCATTTTATTATCCAACGAAACAACTTTAAAAAGTATATAAATGTCATTAATGGATATTCTAGGCACAAAGTTTTCCTGATAATACTGCAAAATTAAAGCTTATGCATATTATAGAGAGTTTTCCAGAAACTCACATTTACATACAGAGCTTAAGCAGGAAAAGGTAATTGCTTTAATTTTCCAATGCATATAATTTTTGGCATTCCATGTCATGCAAATGACAGCAGGCAAGGAGAAGCTCTCTGGTTTCTGAATTTGGTGGCATTGTGGCACAAGAGAGAGTCATGATTGCTGAATTTGAATTTGTTAATGGCTCAAGTAGTAAATATGCAGGTGATGTCACAAATTTGGCTGCATAAAATATCTCTGTCCTGCTAGTCTTCACGGCTGGTCACATCACATTTCACCAAATTTTGGTTTAAGATTTTCTAAAAACAAATACTAGCGTAAATCTTTTCATTACATATATCTCAAAAAGCTACTTAGTATATAAAAAGGAGTTAATGCAAAACCACAATTTTGAAAATGTTGAAAGCAATGTCTTAAAATATGTGTGTGAATAAGAACAAGATTAAGCTGTCATTTAGAATGTGCCAAATGGGGTAACTGTTGTACAAGGACTGGATTGAATGTGATGGAATTAACCTGAGACTATAAGAATTACCTTTTCAAGAAAATCTAGAAGAAGGGTTCTAAGCTTCTGACAACTGCGAATCTTGCTTTGACTCTTCCAAAACCTTCAATTCACTCAGACCAACCCAAAAAAGAAGCCGTTCAGAGCCTAAACCCGTGAAAAACTAGAGACGGAAAGATGAGATGGGAAGAAAATGAGAGAGGAAGATAATAGTGTGCAGGGCTGGAGACAGAATTCCATGGCTCAGACTTCAAATTAAAAATAATTAAGAAATAAAAGTACCACTATTTTGCAGATGGAAGCATTATCTTGCATAAGGCCGCAAATAATCCATTGAAGACGAGAGAGAAGTACCCTATCACATAAATGTATTACCACACCGGTACGTTATGGGAATTCAAGGGGTTTTAAGTTGAGCCCTAAACGTTATCTAGAACATCTAATTAAGTAATCCTGATCAATATGTATAATGATATTTGTGAAGAAAAGCTAGGCCTGATTCTTTAATTTAGAAACAAAAAATCTCTACATTATACAATTTGGCCTTAGTTTTTCTTCACAAATCTTACTTGTACCATATTATTCATAACATTTTTTTTATATCAAATAAAATTGGCTGGGATTAATAATACCGCCCAAAATAAAGACTTAATGGTAAACTAATGTGAGATTTAAAAGTGCCAACACCGTGGTTTTAAAAAAGTACTCCACAACAAAAAAAAGAAAAAATTGGTCCCATCTATATAACAAATTTTATAATTTTTTATTATCTTTTATATGGCATCAATATTGAATATATAAAAATAAAAAACAGTTAAACCATTTAAAAACATCTATTTTTTAAAGTGCTATAAATTTTTTGTTTGTACTCTAATTGTTACAAAAAAAAATCAAAACTCATAACTTTTACGGAGTAGTATCTTTCATACGACACCGATGTTCAAAACATAAATATAAAATAATAATTTAACACTTTAAAATCATTTTTTTAAAATGCTACAACTTTTTATTTATACTCCGATTGTTACAAATAGTATATCAAAATTCATGACTTTTTATTATCTTTTATATAACACCAATATTGATTTTATCAAAAAAAAAAATTAACCCTTTAAAAACATCTGCTTTTAAAGTGTTGTAATTTTTTTAATTTTACTCCGATCGTTACAAAACATATATCAAAATTTATAATTTTTTCTCTTTCACATGATATCAATCTTAAATATTGGTGTCATATGAGAAACTTAAATAAAAAGTTATGAATCTTGATATATATTTTGTAACCATGAGAATACAAATTAAAAAGTCCTCCGACTATTATGTCATTGACACTTTTGGTACTCGACTTTGATTTTTTCCATTTTTAGTCCTCGACTATTGCGCTAGAGACACTTTTGGTACCCGTATTTGAAAATTTTCATATATAGTCTTTCAACTTTCATAAAAATGACACTTTTGGTTCTTCAACTATTATAATAGTGACCTGGGGGGACTCCTTTGCCGTCGGTTTCCTCTTCGCTGCAGCAGCGTCGCCCTCGGGCTTCTTGAAAAGCGCACCGACAGGCTTTTGGCCGCCCGCGTCCGACCCCTTCGGATCCTTGGCCGGTTTGTTCTTGAATCGGGCAAGGCCTTTGACGTTCATCATATTCACTGGGACACCTGCAAAAATAATATGGGGTTAAAATCGAGGGGTTACTAACAGATGGAATAAAGAATAAACAAACAAGCAAATGAACTATGTGCTAAAATATGAAGGTGAGAGTGCCCTCAGCCACTACCTCCGGAGGCTCCCTCAAACACCGGGAACTTCTCATCTGTTTCCCCCAGGAAGCGGTACCGCCGGAACCCGAGGGTGTAGAGATCTTCCTCCTTGGTGCACTCCTTGATGGTAATATTTTTGACCCGGCCCTCCGGGATCGTGGCCAGAATCCTGCCGTCTTTCTCGAGGGCGGCGCTCCTCCTCTTCTCGTGCCTCTTGAAACGGTCACGCAACTCCCTCGGGAAGGGGCTCTCAGTCAGCTTCACGTAGCACCACCGGTCCTTCCACCCTTTGTTCGAGGAGGGCGCCTCAGTGAAGAGCTTGAACATTGCCACCTGCTGCAAGTTGGCGAAGCCCTCGGCGTTCGCATGCCCCCCCGGCACAAATTGAAGCTCTGGAAGAAGAGGTCCAGGCTAGGTGTCACCCCCCGGGACTTGCAAAGCTGGAGGAAGCCGGTAACGTAGGAATGGCTGTTCGGGGTCAGCTGGCAGGGGACCAGACCCACGAACCGGAGGTACTCCCGGAGGAAAGGGTGCAGGGGGAAGCGGAGCCCCATGGACACCGAAAGAACGTGCACAGCAATACAGCCCTCGGGAGCCCGGGAGAGGACGTCATCTGGACCCGGTGTCACCACGATGGCCGAGGGGCCCACGTGAAGCTGGGTGACGTAGATGTCCGCCGCATCAACCTTCGACTTTATTTCCAAGGCGGCGGTGTTCAGGTAGGAGTACCCATCGGGCATATCGAGGGGCTTCCCTTGATCTGCGACGCTGCCCTTCTTCTTGGGAACAGCTACCTTGACCTTCTTCTTCCCGGTGGCCACCCGGATGGGAACTGCGTTCAGCGGCCGAGAGGTATTGGCCTCACCAGCACCCCGAGGGGGAAGGACAGCCACGGTCACCCTCGTCCTCTCCTTTGCCTCCTCCTCCTCTGCAACCTGCATGGCGAGGGCCAACTCTTCGTCTTCCACCTCCTGCTCGAAGCCCTCGGCTTCAACTTCAGCCAGCAGCTCCTTCTGCACCTCTACTGCCATCGCAACGTCCTCCTGGGCCGAGGACTGTTCGTTTGAGGACTCCACATCCGAAAGGACTTCATCCTCCATCGAGGGCGCCCCCGAGATGTCTTGAGAATCACTGTGTGAAGACATTGATGTACTAGGTCGAGGGTTCGGGGACGCTAAGTGATCTAAGCTACCTACCTAGTCTAAGGCCACAAATACAGCTAGCTAAGAGGTGAAATGCGAATGGAGAACTCACCTTAGAATCTGATCGAGGGCTGCTGTTTCTCTCTCTAGAAAAATTGGCAGAGCTTCGCTATAAGAATTTCGCACAAGGAGGAGTGCCTGGCCTTGGGGTATTTATAGGCGCTGGAATCCGGGCTTGGGCCTGGAAACCGGGCCTCCGGATGGACCGTCATCATTACACGTTGTGTCTTCGCCCAACCGGTGACGCCGCCCACGGACAGCCAACCGTCACGCGCCACGTGTACCCCCCCCCCCCCCCCCCAACGGCTATATCCTGACGTTACATATTCCAATGGCTATATTTCCAACGGCTATATTCTGGGAGCCCCCGGATTTTCTTATTTCACTCCACTTCATCAAGGAGAGCCTCCGGGTACACTTACCTAGAGACGCCCCCGGGTTGTGCCCACACAGTACATAACAGTCGCCTTCGGGATCACTCCTTTAGAAGGCCAAGGCTTCATATCAGGCCACCCCTTGGGGATTCCCCCTCAGCAGTGTAAGGGTCGGGTAGCCCCCGGGGAGTATGCCTCATTGACGGATAGCCTACGGCACACAGGTAATGAGAGCCCTCGGATATCCTCATCACCAACTAATCAGCAAGCACGAGCAATGATCAACTATTGCCCTCATCCATCACGCCCTTGATCCCCAGATTGAGGGGCTCCCCTTCGGCACCTCCCAGGACATCAACAGCAAGCCTCCGGCTACTCAACACATGAGCCCTCAGAACAAGGAGAGCCTTCGGCATTACCATTATTCTCCATTTTTGACTAAGGTTTCACATTTTCGATTCATCGTTGGGGGAATTCGGTGCACTCTTTTTCCCTCATTAAGATTTTTTCCCCCAGGGTTTTTCCTAATGAGGTTTTTAACGAGGCATCCCCCCAAAATGAAACGAAAAGCGTCAGCCTTCGGCCCCATGCTACAACGGACTAAACTCTACTCCTTTTCACCACTTTACAAGTGCCTCAAGGAGTGGGGGACTGGAGAACCCCTTCGGGAAAATTATTAAATTACAAAATTGGTGAAAAATTCCAACAGGCGGCAAAGCAATCCCTCAAGTCCCGACATGTGGGTAACTGAGGGACTGCCTTCGGCAGGGACATGCAAGCAACAACTCCTCACCAATCTCAGAGATTACAACGGAACAACGGCAGGGGACAAACACAAATTACTCCTTTTCCCTCAAGTACCTTTCGGCAAAAGGAGTGAGGGACTCCTGATGGAGTATATGGCCCGGGAACACCCGGCCCACAGACTCATACTACTCCAGAAAAGGGCCCAACAGGCCCAGAAGGCCCAACAGGCCCAAATCACAGCGCCCAGAGTACCAAGCAGCCCGCAATGCGCACCAGGGGTGCCTTCGGCCCCCTGGCCGAAGGCTCTAAACTCTCACAGAACGGGTTTCTCAAGCAAACTAAGAAACTAGGAAAAACGGCAGAAAACAGCAGCCCTCGGCACCTGGAGCCCTCGGCACCCAGGGGTCCCCGGCACTCAGAGCCCTCGGCTAGTCCTCCGCAGCCGAGGGCACTTTTCCCGACATAATATCCGCGCCACATGCGTACAGATCACCGTACCCTGTACAACGTCCCATCCAACATCCGCATTAAATGCGGCCACATGCGGCTGTCAGCGCCAACCAGTTGAGGTGACCTCTCGGCCAATGGGCGCTTGACACGTGTCCCTGTCCGGCATTTATTGCTACTATAAATAGCACCTCATTTCCCCATTTATAACCAAGTCATAAACGCTGCATACTTGCTGAATACACTTTCTCTCTCTATACTACGTACTTAATATATAAAAAGGAGTTACCGCAAAACCACATTTTTTGAAATGTTGAAAGCAATGTCTTTAAATATGGACACTTAGTTGTGTTGCTTATCTTTGAACATGCGTGTGAATATTACAAATAAAACAAGATTAAGCTGTCATTTAGAATATGTCAAACGGGATTACTGTTATAAAAGGACTGGAATGGATGTGATGGAATTCAAGAAAATCAATCTGAGAGAGACTATAGGAATTACCTTTCCAGAAAATCCTGAAGAAGGGTTCAGAGCTTCTACAACTGTGAATCTTGCTTTGACTCTTCCAAAACCTTCAATTCACCCAGACCAACCCAAAAAGAAGCCGTTCAGAGCCTAAACCCGTGAAAAACTAGAGACGGAAAGATGAGATGGGAAGAAAATGAGAGAGGAAGATAATAGTGTGCAGGGCTGGCGACAGAATTCCATGGCTCGGACTTCAAATTAAAAATAATTAAGAAATAAAAGTACCACTATTTTGCAGATGGAAGCATTATCTTGCATAAGGCCGCAAATAATCCATTGAAGACGAGAGAGAAGGTCGAGGGAGGGGAGAAATCAAACTGCTCCTGAAGACCTGAATGTATTAATTACCCTATCACATAAATGTATTACCACACCGTTATGGGAATTCAAGGGGTTTTAAGTTGAGCCCTAAACGTTATCTAGAACATCTTATTAAGTAATCTTGATCAATATGTATAATGATATTTATGCAGAAAAGCTAGGCCTGATTCTTTAATTTAGAAACAAAAAATCTCTACATTATACAATCTGGCCTTGCTTTTCTTCATAAATCTTACTTGTACCATATTATTCATAACATTTTTATTTTTTATATCAAATAAAATTTGCTGGGATTAATAGTACCGCCCAAAATGAAGACTTAATGGTAAACTAATGTGAGATTTAAATATGGTAATGCATCCACCAAGCATTAATCATCAAAAAGTGCCAACACCGTGGGTTTTAAAAAAGTACTCCACAACAAAGAAAGAAAAAACGGGTCCCATCTATATAACAAATTTTATAATTTTTTATTATCTTTTATATGACATCAATATTGAATATATAAAAATAAAAAACAGTTAAACCATCTAAAAACATCTATTTTTTAAAGTGCTATAATTTTTTGTTTGTACTCTAATTGTTACAAAAAAAATCAAAACTCATAACTTTTACGGAGTAGTATCTTTCATACGACACCGATGTTCAAAACATAAATATAAAATAATAATTTAACACTTTAAAATCATTTTTTTTTAAATGCTACAACTTTTTATTTATACTCCGATTGTTAATGTAAATTTTTTTTGATTTTACTCCGATCGTTACAAAACATATATCAAAATTTATAATTTTTTCTCTTTCACATGATATCAATCTTAAATATTGGTGTCATATGAGAAACTTAAATAAAAAGTTATGAATCTTGATATATATTTTGTAACCTTGAGAATACAAATTAAAAAGTCCTCCGACTATTATGTCATTGACACTTTTGGTACTCGACTTTGATTTTTTCTATTTTTAGTCCTCGACTATTGCGCTAGAGACACTTTTGGTATCCGTGTTTGAAAATTTTCATATTTAGTCTTTCAACTTTCATAAAAATGACACTTTTGGTTCTTCAACTATTATAATAGTGACATTTTTAGTCCTCTATTTATTGTGTCTAAAAATTACAATAGTCAGGGGACTAAATGTGAGAAATCTTGAAGTCGGGGACTAAAAGTATCTCTCGCACAATAGTCCAGAACTAAAAATGAAAAAATTAGAAGTCCAGTACCAAAAGTGTCACTTACATAATAGTTGGGGGACCGAACGTGGCATAAACTCATTTTGATCAAACACTTAACTTTTGATTTTACACTGTATTGCGTTCGTGATAATCAAAATAAGTACGGTTGTAATAACTTTTCTGACTGAATTGCCTAAAATTACCGTAAAAGATCATTTTAACTATTTTTCACATATTTTTTTATTACTTCCTTAATAAATATATTTTATTTTTTTATAGTTAGGCAGATACAAACACTTCAACCAAAACTTCATCAATTTCACCAAAATGAACTGATTTGGCCTATTTTTGTGTTGCCGTACATGCTCTCAACAGGAACAATATATCACAGTTTTATTTTTAAGCTATTAAAAATAAGACACAGTTTAGTTTTGATTGCTTAGTATCTTAGAATTTTATATTTTTTTCTATATTGCATTACGATAGTCATTATATTTATTATTGGGTCATCAATGGTGTTGCATATGATATGACATTCATTTTGGAACTTTCTCAATATGAATGCCATTAACTTATTTAATAAGTTTAGGGGTTGTTTGATGACCTCTATTTTCAGCTTATTAGCCTTTTCAGGCGTACTAAAAGTAAGCGGTAATATTCAATACTTTTGTTTATATTTGAAATTAGAAGTGACCTCAGTTTTCAAATAAAGATGACCAAGAGAGACCGCTGATGGGCCCGAACGAACTCAAATTATCAAATAAAGGTCATTGAGAGCGATGATCGAGGGGGCGATATAAAAACTCAGTGATCAAATAAAGATGACCAAGAGATATGACCGGGGGCGATAAGAAGTCCCAATAATCAATAATTTCCTTTTTCAAATCGTACGTAACTCCAGAGTGATTCTATTTCCTTCTTTCTTTATTAACTCTATTTTTTTTATAGTACTACCTCCGTCTCCCTAATATTGGGGTGAAAGAGAATGGTGTGGTTTTTAAGAAAAGTAGAATTATGTGGTTGATAATGAGTTGATAAGGTGTGAATAAAGTAAGAATGAATTAGAGCCACACAAATGTTATCAAATATAGTATGAGACAATAATATAGGGACATCCAAAAATGAAAAAATGGGACAATAATAGGGGACGAAGGGAGTAGCAATGTCATTTTTATGGTACTAACATTTGATATTGACAATTGTGACATTTTTGTTGCATTGATTTGTAGATTTTCATGGCATTGATATTGTTTTTAATAATGTCACTTCTTATGCAACCTGACTTGACTTAGCTCCCGTCCGTGTCATGACTTGACGTGTCATTGATTTTTGAATCATAAAATAGACTTATCTATGATATGGTGAATTAATCTAATAATTTATCATTAAGTAAACTCTTATGCTACCATAAATATCTCACATTTTGGAGACATTATCACGTTATGACTTCAACAAAAAATGAGGCGTGGTGTCGTTCTTCACATTGTAAAGTCAATGAATTGAAAAGCTTCTCAGCTTTGATGCTCAAATTAGGAAATGAAAATATTGAGAATGACATTATGGAGATGTCTTCATTTATATACCTGATGATATATTTATTACCACTCCACATGTCCCTCTTACTCAAAGTGTACTCAAATTGTTGCTAGCATGTATCCATCATTTCTGGATAATATGATTGATCTATTTAGATTTTGCATGTTTCACCGATTTCTTTGTCTCGTGCAACGCATGGGTTAAAGACTAGTACATATATTTATCTCTACATCTCTACAAGACTATAAGAGTGAATATTGTTAAGGGTATAACGGTCATACAAAATGTGTTGGTCTCTTGCTGCATAAGGTCATTGTACATTGTGTATGGGGTTTTGTACTTTTTAACTTAGTATTATAGCTTGTGTTTTAACGGAAAAAACCTTTCCATTAGATGTTCCCCTTCTAATAAGCCTTCACTTTCGCTTATTTCCGTCCCAGCTGTATCCTTTGATTCCTTTCGCCTCCTCTTCTCTTGTCAAGCACCTCAACATTTTTGATACTCCACAGTTATGGCGAGCAGACACCTATTTGAATTCTCAATGGCTATGGCTTGCAATTTGTAAATACTTCGCACTATTCGCATAAGATGTTCGTCGATTTCACACTTGTAAATCGAAAAAGAAGTGACTACAGTTTATCACTTTATCTACAGTTTAAAATATGGTGGATTGCATTTCTTCCGCTCAGAGGGAAGGTCGGCACTACTCACTGGCGTTTGACACATTGTCTCCATTCGTCTTCTCCCTGCAATTAGGTTATACTGTTTTTTATTTTAATGATATCGATGATTGCATTTGAATCTCTCATTGATTGTGAAATTAAAGATAGATGGTAAGCCTTTGTTTTTTTGAGTTCCAGTGAAGACCAACTTATGACATCTGCTAATTCTCTGGGAAAAACTCATGCGCTACCTCACCGCATTTGTGCGGTAAGAATCCTCTTTCTCTGCTTTGTTTTCCCTTCACTGTGATGCTTTTGAATTTCTTTTTAGTGTTTTTGTGCATTTTTAATTACACTCTACTTGGAAGATATTAGTTGAGAATGCAACTAATATGATTTAGTGTGGTCCAAATTACAACCATTTCTGCCTAACCTCAAATTTATTTCATTAATCTTTAATCTTCTAACTTTGTGAGTGTATTCAGAAATAGTTTTTCAAAGTATTTACTCTTAATACTGATTTGGGAAGAAATAATGAAACGTATGCAGACCTGAATCTGATGTCGTTTATGTCTTGCTTTTATATATTTCCTTTTGTTGTTCCTCAATTTCATGAATGAACCTCATACCATCTTTTGCCTTAATCTGTTTTCCCTTTAATAGCTTAAAGCCTCAAATATGATATGGGAGTATAAAAACTATATAGAAAATAAGTATGATAGGTTTGGTAAATAGAAACAAACAAAAGATACCGTAGGAGTTTGAATCAAGACTCTCCAAAAATCCTCAAGGACTGCTGGTAGGAGCATGTAAAATTTCTTGTCTAAAATTAATCTAAATCTAAATATAGACATGAATAGAAACATGATGCGTATGAAGGGCCACCCAATGACAAAATATTCAAATTCTTTTTAACTTTAAATAGAAAATACAGAAACATCCATCAAAATGTTAGTCACGCGGACAAACATGCCAAAATGATAGCTCTGTGGAACTAATCAAGCTGCACTCATACTGAAGAGCTGACGTGGCACTCTATTAGATAATCAGTTGTATACAGTTAGATAGTTGACTTAATTTGCAAATATATATATTAAGTCTGAACACTTGTAATGATACGCTTGCTGAACTATCTTTCTATCGATTCTCTATTTTCATCTTTCTGGAATATCTTCCTTATTGTCTTCAATCTCCATTGTTGCTAAGCTGTAATATGCCCTTCAATGGAGATTAGTTATTTTCATATGGTATCAGAGCCACAGTATCAGTAAACGATCCAATACATATCATCTGTTTCTCACCGATAACGTCAATTTCAAGTTATCGGAACTTCTCTTCTCTTCGATCTTCATCGATAATCTGAATTTCTAGTTTCGATCTTCGTTTTCTGAAAATGCCAGAAACTACGGATTCTGAGTCACATACAACTCATAATTCTCAGAATTATGATTTCTTTGATGATCCTCTCTTCCTTTCTTCCTCGGATCAACCTAACATGAAGCTTGTAGATAATCTGTTTGGTGGATCAAACTTTCTCTCATGGAAACGTGACATCACTATGGCTTTGGCATTGAAGAATAAATCTGGATTTCTTGATGGCAGATGTTCTGCACCTGACAAGAAAGATAAAAGGTATCATCAATGGCTTCGTTGTGACCTAATGGTTATGAAATGGCTGCTTAATTCAATGGATAAAGTCATAAAAGAAAACTTGATGTATTCTAACACATCTAAGGAACTGTGGTCAGAAATTACAGAAATGTATGGTCAAACTAATGGATTGGAGATTTATCAGATTAAGAAAGAGATAAGTAATCTTACACAAGAAAATCAACCGTTGATTCATTATTACAATAATCTAAAAAGGAAATGGGAGGATGTTCATAGCCTAGATCCTGTACCAGACTGTACTTGTGGAGCACTCAGTCTTTGCACATGTCAGTTACTGAAACGTATTCTGGATAAGGAGTATCACTCAAAACTCATCCAGTTGTTAATGGGACTCAATTCTGGATATGAGAATGTGAAGAGTACTATTTTGACCATGGATCCACTTCCACAGATGAATAAAGCTTTATCACTTCTGCAGAAAATTGAAAGGCAAAAACAAATTACTGATGCATTGGATTTTCTTACAGAAGCAAATGCTTATGCTTCTCTTTCAACAGAAGGAATAAATAACAAAAGAAATGATGAACAAAGAAGAGAGGACAATTGGAAAAGAACCAAAACTGAAGATGATGAGTACTATGGTTATGATGCTGCTGTGGGAAAGAAATGTACTTATTGTTACCAAAAGGGACACAATAAGGAAGAATGTTTTAAATTGATCGAATGTGCATATTGTGGAAGAAAGGGGCACAAAAAGGACCAATGTTACAAGTTATATCCTGAAAAGAATCCAAGAAATTCAGCAGGTTCTGGAAAATATACAAGGAAGAGTACCTCAGGAAACAATAACTTCAGGAAAGCTGATAATGTGAATGTTCTTGACTATTCTGAAGAAGATATTCCAATGGAGGAATTTCCTATATCAGGAAACAGAAATAATTCAGAAATTGCTATTAATCAATCTTCTATGAATGGAATTGTTAACACAGTTGTTCAACAAGTAATGAAAATAATCTCAGAACAAAATGGAGCAAGCTGCTCAAATGCTGCAGTCAGCTTTGCAGGAAACCCTTCAACAATTCATGCTTTAACAGTTGATACTATTATGCACCAAGAATGGATAATTGATACAAGAGCTTCTGATCACATAACTTCTAAGATTGACTGGTTGTATGACATCAAACAACTAAAAAAAACTGTTATGGTAGGGTTACCTGATGGATCTATTAAACTTGTTCATAAAGTTGGAAAGTTGAAGTTAACTTCAGATATCATCCTTGAAAATGTTCTGGTTGTTCCTGATTTTCATCAAAATTTACTATTTGTTGGTCGTTTAATTGAAAACACTAACATGATTATGATTTTCTTTCCAAATGAGTGCATCATTCAGGACCATTCAAGTGAGATTATTCTTGGAAGCGGTCAGAGAAGAGGAGATCTTTACAAGTTTTATCAAGTTCATGCTGATAGTCATCCTAGTCCTAATACACATATTATGTGTAATACTTCTACTAGTAATAAACAATTTGCATTGAATAAGTGTAAGCATGTTGATATCTCTTTGATCCGTGCTAGACTAGGCCATACTTCTATTGAGAAGTTGAAACACATATATGATAGCAGTGTACATGGAATAAAAGAATATTTCTGTGAATCATGTGTCGTAGCTAAACATCATATTTTACCATTTCCTAGAAGTGATTCCTATGCTAAAACCTGTTTTGATTTACTGCACATGGATGTTTGGGGACCATATAAAACCCCCACTATGACTGGAGCTAGGTCTTTTCTAACTATTGTTGATGATCATTCAAGAACCACCTGGACGTTTTTTATACAAAACAAGCAACAAGTTCCAGGATTAATCAAGAATTTCTTGAACTATATTCAAACACAATTTCAAGCTCAAGTTAAAATTGTTAGAACAGACAATGATACAGAATGTATACAAGACTTCTGTGATACAACATTTAAAGAAAAAGGGATAGTTCATCACAGAAGTGTACCCGGAAGACCCCAGCAGAATGGCAGAATAGAAAGGAAACATAGACACTTAATAGAGATAGCAAGAGCATTGAGAATACATGCTAATCTTCTTATCAAGTTCTGGGGGGAGTGTCTGTTAACTGCCACATATCTCATAAACAAGATGCCATCTTCCATTTTACAATGGAAAACACCATATGAGTTACTCTTCAAAGAACCACTAGATTATGAAGAATTAAAGGTCTTTGGCTCATTATGCTTTGTTTCCTTACCCAATACAGTCAAGGACAAATTTGGTTTAAAGGCAAGAAGATGTATATTCATTGGTTATCCTTTTGGATAAAAGGGATATAAATTATATGACCTGAACAACCATACTGTTTTTATCAGTAGAGATGTCAAGTTTCAAGAAGACAAATTTTCATTCAAAACTGACACTCAAGCTACTCAGAATACAACAGAGGATTCTATCTTCAATACTTTTAACCCTATCATTCCAGAATATAGGGGTAATGAAGATAGGAGTAATTCAATTCCTGAAGATAGGAGGAATTCAATTCCTCTAATTCAGTCATCATCTCAAGAGCATATCTCAAATGTTCCACCTATTGTCATGACTACTGAGATTGATCAATCTGTTCATTTACATGAACAAGAAAATGAATCCAACTCTAATCCTCGAGATCTCCCAGTGAGAAGATCTACTAGAGCAAAACAGATGTCAACAAAACTCCAAGGATTTCATTGTCCTAATAAACTTCCTGTTCAGAACAACAGAAATATTTCAACATCTTTTCATGCTCACATGTTAGACAAGTTTACTTTTGATCCAGAATACATAGCTACTTTATGCAATGTAATAAGTGAACATGAACCAAATAGTTACCAACAAGCTGTTAAGGATGACAGATGGGTTGCAGCAATGAACAAGGAGATTGAGGCACTAGAGTCTAATCAAACATGGGAAATGACTCAATTACCCCCAGGAAAAAGGGCAATAGGATAAAGATGGGTATACAAAATCAAGCATAAAGCAGATGGAAGTGTTGAAAGATTTAAAGCAAGACTTGTTGCTAAGGGGTATAATCAAGTGAAGGATAAAGATTATAAACATACTTTCTCCCCTGTAGCAAAACTTACTACTGTAAGAACAGTTTTTGCTTTAGCTGCTATCAAGGAATGGCCTCTACACCAACTTGATATTAACAATGCTTTTCTGCATGGTTATATTGATGAAGAAGTCTTTATGATACCACCAGATCAAGGGTATTACAAAGACAAAGGAGATCAAGTTTGCAGACTAAAGAGATCTTTATATGGGTTGAAACAAGCTTCAAGACAATGGAATATTCAATTGACCAACTATCACAGGATCTCATACTATTGCCCTGGTATATGTTGATGATGTGCTACTTACTGGGAATGATCAAACAAAAATTCAATTTGTGAAGAAAGGACTTGATAAGAAATTTACTGTCAAAGATCTGGGATTAATGAGATACTTCCTAGGGATAGAAGTAACAGGAAATGAGACAGGAATATTACTCAATCAAAGGAAGTATATCATTGACATTCTCAGAGATCTAAACATGGAAAATTGCAAAGATACTCATTTCCCATTACCAAAGGGATTGAAATTATCTGTTGATCAAGGAGATTTGCTACCCAATCCAGATTACTACAGAAGAATAATTGGAAGACTGTTGTATCGCATCCTAACAAGAGCTGACATATCATATTCAGTCCAACATTTAAGCGAATTCTTGAGTCAACCAAGAATACCACATTTACAGGCAGCAATGCATGTGGTTAGATATTTGAAAACAACTATAAATGTTGGTCTATTTTATTCTGCTAAATCAGATCTTTACCTGAAGGCTTATAGTGATGCTGATTGGGGACAATGTGCTTTCAATTGCAAATCATTGGGTGGATATTGTGTTTTCCTTGGTGATTCATTAGTATCCTGGAAAACTAAAAAACAAAAAACTGTTAGCAAGAGTACAGCAGAAGCAGAGTATAGAAGCATGTCTTATACTGCAAGTGAAATGGTATGGATAGAAAGATTACTCACAGACCTGCAAATTCAAGTTCCACTACCCATCAATCTTTTTTGTGATAATAAAGCTGCAGAACACATTGCTCAGAACCCAGTTTTCCATGAGAGAACTAAACATTTAAATGTAGATTGTCATTATGTTAGAGAGAAACAGCAAGAAGGATTTCTTTTAACACAACATGTGAAATCAAGTTTGCAGTTAGCTGACATTATGACAAAACCTCTTGGTGCTGAGCAACACAAATTTCTATCCGTCAAGCTTGGAATGAAGTTCTTTCCATCCATTCCAGCTTGAGGGGGAATGTGGAACTAATTAAGCTGCACTCATACTGAAGAGCTGATGTGGCACTCTGTTAGATAATCAGTTGTATACAGTTAGATAGTTGACTTAATTTGTAAATATATATATTAAGTCTGAACACTTGTAATGATACGCTTGTTGAACTGTCTTTCTATCGATTCTCTATTTTCATCTTTCTGGAATATCTTCCTTCTTGTTCTTCAATCTCCATTGTTGCTAAGCTGTAATATGCCCTTCAATGGAGATTAGTTATTTTCATAAGCTCCATGCAGCATTTTTAGCACAATTTGTTAAATTAATGATCTAAATTTGAAAAACACATTAAAAATATAAGAAAGTGATTGTATGAATGTAATAAAAGTCGAAACATGTTCCCAAAAGTATACCTGTCAGCTCAAGGAAAAGGTGGAGCAAGAGAGTAACTCTGTTTTTAAAGCATTTCAAATTTCTCTTTCTAGCTTCACAGAATAAATCGCTAATAACTTTAAACTGCATTTCAGGAAATTTTTAAAAATAACCGAATTGTATTTTCTTTCAAATACTTTTTAAAAAAAATGAAAAAAATTGAAAGCTATTTGATTGTTATTGTTAACACACATTATAAAGCAGCTATCTTTTCCACGTTTTAGAACACACACAGACCTCCTGAAAGTGAGTAATTGTCACAAGTCATTAGTGCACACCCTTCTGACATGGAAAGGAGAGCACATTTGGATTTTCCAAATGTATCTTCTTTGGATATAAGTGCAGAATTATCTTCTGTTTGCTTTTGATTCTGTGTTGCTCCCATTTGAGTGTGATGCTTCCTTGACACTTATTGCATATGCCTTATTGCTTTTTACAAGATAACATCTGCACTTGTAGGAAGCTTTTAGAAAGGTGTGAAACCTATTTTGAATAGTTAGGTTTCTAACCTATTTCCTAGAATAAAAGCATATTAATTCATGTAAGCATATGTGGTTATTAGTACATCATACTTCTTTTTCCGTTTGATCGATGTTTATTTTTCTCATTAGGTTTTTTATTGGCAAAGTTTTCAGCAAGTTAATAATTTCTACACTTATCACCTTATACTTGGCACATAGGGGGAGGATTAAAGGAAATATATTCCTTTATTTGTGTGCTTTCGATATGGTAAATAATGTAAAAAGTATTGGAATGCACAGACATTTCAAATATCCTTGATTAATGTATTTATTAAGTATAGGTGTAGATGTGAGGGGGAGTCGTCCCGACACATACACAACGTTACACTGTTTTCCTTTAACCAAGTTTTATTTTCTCGTTGGGTTTTGTTACTTGGTAAGTTTTTTAATGAGGTAACAATACATATAAATATTATTGATCAAAGCAAGGATAAAATAAAGATAGACTTAATAGAAGAAGTCTATCGTGATGCTCTACTTTTTTTCTCCGGTCAAGGTTGTTTTTCCCCACAAGGTTTTGTTATTTATACTTTTTTTCTCCAGTCAAGGTTGTTTTTCCCCACAAGGTTTTGTTATTTGACAATGTTTTGAAGAGGCAACAAGTCTGATACCAAATTCTATCTGTAACTAAACACAATGGGATGTGTTTAGGGAAATTCTATGTAGTGTGTTATCCAGTATATAGAATATGTATTAGAGTCATCTTGTGTATACTCAGTATTATGGGCATGTTAGCTCATCCTTGTAAAGCCTACTCTCTCCCTATTTATAGAGCATTTGGTACTCAAATCGCACACACAATTCTCCCTACAACATATATACATAAAATTTTCCTTTCTCATCAAGATGATTGAGGCCATCATTTAATTTTATGGTAGCATACTTGAACAATTTGAGCATTTCCTAAATAAAGAGAATAATCCACCAGACTATTATGAATGCCACATAGTAATTGCTTTCATTGATATTCTTAGAATTAAGGTAGCATTTGAGTTTTCACGCTATTTTATTGTTCAAATTGGACTTTGCACCCCGTTCTTAAAAATTTTGTTTTTGCACCTCAACCCCGAATGAAAAGATAAAAATGACCCTCCATTAACAACATTGTTGGCCTTCAACACTCCTATCTAACTGTCCGGTCGGTGTTGGGGGGTCCTCAGGGATGGGGTGTCATCCTTTTTTGTTGGCCTTCAACATATTCCTGATCGAGTGGCATTTTTGTCTTTTCATACGGGATAGGGGTGCACATACAAAGTTTTTAAAAAACGAAGTGTAAAATCTAATTTGAATACTAAAATGGGATGCAAACTCAAATTTTCCCTAGAATTAATGGTTTGTGAACTTGGTGTCATTGTGGGCTTGGGGCACAAGAGAGAGCCATGGTTGATGAATTTGAAATGTTAATGGCTCCCGTAGCGAAAATGCAGGTGAGGTGAAGTCACAAATTTGGTTGCATAAAATATGAGTTTAATGCATAGAATCCCCCTGTGATATTAAAATGATGCGTATTATCCTCCTCTGTTATAAAAAATGCACGAAAGCCCCTTATGTTTTTATTAAATGTGCTTACCCGCCCCTATCAGAATAAAGGAATGACGCCCTTTACTTTTTTTCAAATATCCCGTTATATCCTTATTTCGTAGCCAACTTCAAACCCAGTTCTTACGCTAAATTAGGGCAGCCGTTCAATACTCCATTCAAAAATCGAAGGGGAAGAAGGTCGTCGCACCAATTTGAAGCCAGATGATCCAAAATACCTAACTTCCACTAACTTTCCTTCTTAAAACTTCTACGTACTGGATGGTGAAAAATTAGACTGCTGCTCGTCATTAATTTTGAGGTACGCTTTACCAATAACTTGTCCTTTTCATATTGTTTGATAATTGTAAATTTACTTTTTGTTTTGTAAAAGTTTATTGTTTATTAATGTAGTCTGATTTTTTTTGGGTTACTTAGTATAGTACGTATTAGTAGGGATTGTAATTGGGGCTTATTTAGAGTCAATAAAGACTAAGGATTACTTGTATTTGCTTTTTCTGAAAATAAAGTGAGAAAAAATAAAATTCAAGCTCTAATGGAAAGAACTTGTTAGTTTTTAACTGCATTTTATGTTCTAATTTGGGTTATTTTTCTTCTTCTGCACTGTGCATATATTGAGCAACTGCTATATCTAGTTTTGAACATTTATACATGGGTAAACATAAATTAAAAGTTCTGCATTTTTTAGTTTGAGCATGTGTTTCTTTGCACATTATATCGAACATACAAGGGTTAAAATTAATTGTTTGACCACATTGATGATTTGGACTTTGCTTATATATGTATTTGGCAGGACACATAAAAATGTCTTCTGAACTTTTGACAATTAATGTTAATTAACCTTATACTGAAGTAGAAGATGAATGGGGGAATTCTTCAACTGATGATTCAGACTCAGGGGTCTCTTCTTGCCCCTCCTGGGCATTGGAAGATATGGAAGGGGGCGATGATGATGACATCTTCTCTGCAAGGCCACCAGACCATTCACGAAAAGTATGGGAGTGTGTGAGAAACTGCGTGAAGGATAGGAAACAAAAAAGGAAAGAGGTAAGAGATGCTGAAAAAACAAGAAAAATCCTAGAAAAAGAAGAATGGTATAGTGATGGTGAAAAAGAAGAATTGAGGGAGGATCAGTTTGAATGGGGTGAAAGTGTTGATATGCAGAGCTATGAATTGGCTTCCGGACATAGGTTCCCTGATCGGAAAATTTTTCAGAAAGTGTTAAAAGATTGGTCTGTTAGGAAAGGGTATGATCTTAAGTATCCAAAGTGTGAAGCCAAGGTTATAACTGCTGTTTGTAAGGGTGGGTGTGAATGGAGGATGAGACAATCGGTGATTCAAAACAGCTCAACATTTCAAGTGAAAACTTTAATGGGAGAGCACAAGTGTTCTTTTAGAACAGATAATCATCAAGCGGACTATAAGTATCTTGGGGAGAGGATATTGGAAGCTGTTAGGGACAATCCTAATGGGACCTTGGATGCTTTGAAAAATAAAATTAAAAGTGAATGTGGGATAGAAGTAAGTATGCATAAGGTTTATAGGGCTACGATGCACGCCCTTTCTTTGTTAACAACTGACATCCGTTTGCAAATCAAAAGATTGTATGACTATTGTGCCACCGTGGAGAAATATAATCCAAGGAGTAGTATGGTGCTAAAGGTTGAGAGGTCTCTAACTACACCCAAATTGCATCTACCTGCATCCACTCATCCCATTTTTGTTTGAGCATACAGGATATTCTAGGAGCAACAATGCAGCCTGATACATCTAACTGCATCCACTCATCCCATAAAGCTAGCCAAAAAGCTTCAAGTACAAATAAATAGGTTTGCATGTGTGACCAGTTTAGTATGGTAGATTGGTAGTAACTAGTAATATGTTTAAGACAACAATTATTCATTCTCGAAAGGATGAATTTTTTGTTGTTGCTTTATATTTTGCTATTCTGAAAATTTTGACAATGCAAAACACTGGTACTTATTGTTGTTCTTTTGGTGAAGGGTAATATTCCTTCTTTGTCCTGCTAAGTTGTGTTTTTTCCAGCACCATGTTGTAATATTCCTCTTTAATTTTGCTATTTGAAAACGTGTGATACTCCAAATTGGCTATTTTTATTTTAATTTTTGCGTATTTTGGATCACTTCAATTTAATGTTTGGAAATTAAAATTGCATGCTTTTAAAAAAAGTTGATGACGCTATGTGACATCACTTTTTAAAATATACTTTTTAAAAAATAGATTGTAAAAGAAGTTAAAAATCTGGAAAACAAATACGGAGTAATTAAATATAGTATAATTAATGGTTCAAGTCTACACACAACACTTACAGAAATGAGATACGAAACAAAATTCAGAAAATCAGCTTGGGGCAATTATTAGGAAAGGAGGTGATGAATATGGGGTAAATTGGACATTTTGCTAGTTAAAAATGTAAAAAAGAACCAAAAAATGCATTAATCGCGCGTGTAGTACAATCACGTTAACTTCACCGTTTGTAGGGGTAATGTGCTTAGTTTATTAAAACACACAGGGGTTGGGTGCATTTTTTACAACAGAAGGGGGTAACACGCATAATTTTAATATCACATCACATCACATTTCACCAAAATTTGGTTTACGATTTTAAAAAAAAAAAACGTAGTACTATCGAATATTTTTTCAAAAATGTTGTTTGTACTCACTCTTATATTCACTTTTATACCCACCATGTTTGTGCAAAACTTTTTTTTGTCTATGAATCCCGCTCACAGACAAAATATGTGTGTACAAATTTTGCACAGACAAAATAAGACATATTTTATCTATGAACCGGATTCATAGAATACAAACAAAAATTATTTTTTACATTGCACCACATATACTAACACTTTTCTGAAAAAAACCATAAATATATAGTAAAGTTTTGAAATAATATTTTATACTATCAATATTAAATTGTGATATAAAAATAGTAAAAAGGGGAATTGGACATAATTTTTTTATTTATTAATTTCGAATTTTAAATTTAGAATTTATTTTTGGCGTTTTTTAAATTTTATTTTTATTTATTTAAAGTCAATAAGAGTAAATTTGCTCCTTTATAGAAACATGAGGCATTTTTCCTTTTTTGCACCTTTCAGAAATGTAGGAGTATGGATGTTTTTACTTAGACTGAATTTTTTTGGTCTGATTTGGTCTGATCTTGTCTGGTCTGATCTTGTCTGGGACTAAAAATAGTACAAGTAAAAACATCTTATATGTGCACATTCACATATACTTCAGGATGGATCCTTTCATACAACTAACCCTTAGTTGCATAAAAAGTGAAAATGATTTTTTTGTAACCACTCTCGATGTTACAAAATGGACTTCCCATTTCGGATTACGATGCTTGACAGACGATAAAGTAACTCGATCTCTGTTCATACTGAGATTACTTTTAGTAAATAAAATTTACATATTGAGAAACTACATTAAAACCGCTACAAAGGCTGATAAAAAAATATAAATTTGATAAAAAAATTAATATAGAAAATATAAGATTAAGAGTAATTTAAGTTGACCATGTGAATAGTGACTGTGAAGTTCATTTTGGGACGGAGGGAGTACTAAATAGGAATTCACCGGGAATTCACAATCACTTTTTCTTCTATCAAAAATTAACTCCATATGTGATACTGGTTTTTTCGTTCACGTTACTTAGTTTAATGCATCATACTCTCTTGTGATATAGAAATTTAACGCCCATATGATTTTAAAAATGTATCAAGCCTCTTGCGTTATACTACGTATTATGTACTATATAAAACTATATAAGTATAAGGAAAAATGAACATGAATAATCTCAACTATTAATAATCTGCTTTAACCAATCTCAAATATCAAATTACTAAAAATAACCTCAACTATTGAAAAAAGTTCTCAAAATACCCCTATTCAGTGACTTATAGTAACCCGTAATCTGTTTATAATATTTACGAGCCATTGGAACATTTTGTGAATTTTTTTCAATAGTTGGGATTATTTTGACATAATTGATATTGTGGATCATTTCAAGCAGATCATGAATAGATGAGATTATTATTGTCCATTTTGCTTAAGTATAATTCTAATAGTAATATATTCAATATGAATTTGTAGAATATATATTGAGAGTAGACAGATTGAGTAGAAGTAAAATAGAATTGTAGGAAAAAATGAAGAAATGATTAGATATTTATAGAATTTGTTTAGGCCCCCAATCGTTCAAGCATATCTCTTTGAAAAAGCATCCAAAGGACATGATTCAAGTCTCATATGAAAGCTAACTTCAAGTGCTACAAATCATATGAAGACACCATTGCGAGAATCTGAGATGAAAAAGGTGAAAACAGACGATGAAAGCCAACTCCCCGCGAAACCCCCCAATGGCTATATAGCCAGTTGGGACTAGGACTGATACTGTCTGATGCCCAAAATACATAAAATGTGTGTAAATTCATACATGAAAATTGTTGGGATATTAGGCAGAGGTTGAAGACCGGGACCAAATACCCCAAGAGGCCCAATTCGCATACAGGTCCAATCGCAGTCCAGTCAATTCAGGAACACCGCTTGGCTACCCCGCACGAGCAGCGCCGCTTGGTGGCATTGTGGGCTTGTGGCTCAAGACAGAGTCATGCTTTATAAATTTGAATTGTTAATGGCTCCAATAGCAAATACTCAAGTGATGTCACAAATTTGGCTGCAAAAAATATTTGTCTGGTGCTAGTCTTCACAGCTGGTCAAGTCATATTTCACCAAATTTGGGCTTAAATATTTTCACCAAAACAAGGCATATTTTTTCAATACATGTATTTCAAAAAGGAGTTGCTTCAAACCCATAATTTTGGAAATGTTGAAAGCATTGTTGTAAATATGGACACAGTTTTTGTTGATTATCTGGAAACGGCAAAATATGTTAGGGCAGCAGGAGAAACATAATACTTGGATTGGATGTGATGGAATTCGAGAGAATCAAACTCAGGCTATAGGTATTACCTTTCCAGAAAATCTAGAAGAAGTGTTCCAAGCTTTTCACAACTACGAATCTTGCTTTACTCTTCAAATCCTTTGATTTATCCAAAGTAAACCAAAATAGAAGCCGTTCAGATCCTAAATCGGTGAAAATTCAGAGATGGAAAGAAGGAAATAGTAAGAAGGAAAACAAGGATGTATCGGTTTGGGAGACAGAATTCCATGGCATCCAAAATTCAAATTAAAAATAATTAAGAAATGAAAGCAGAAGCTGAAGGGATGGAAGAAGTAAAACGGCTCCTATGTACTACCCACACCGGTGGCATTTTGGGTTTAAAAGGGGTTTTATCTTTGCTTGAAAATGTTAACTTCAATCTTCTAATTAATTTCGGTAATGGATAATTGAGGATTGTTATGTAAATTAATATTTATGGAGGGCAGTTTCACCTTTAATATATTAGCCCCTCATGATTTAAAAAATGCGCAAAAATCCCCTTCAAGAACAAATTTTACAATTTTGAAATCTCTTTTTTTAATAATATGATTGAATATGCAAGTAACTTTGTCAAAATTTCTAAATTATATAAAAAAATTAATCATTTTTCATCTTTTTTGAAATTAAATTTGTTCTTGGAAGGGGTTTGGCGCATGATTAATGATAACACAAGGGGGTTTGACGCATTTTTTAAATCACAGGGGGTTAATGCGTCGAATTTATATTTCACGAGGGGGTTTGGTGCATTAAACCCACCAGGTTGAGTAGCCGAAGTCGTCGAGTCATGAAGAATGAAAAACGTCTGCTAAAGCCCACGGGATAAGGCTTAGTGCCTAGACGGGTGGCTAATCAGTGACTACTCGAAGACACATAAATTATATTTTTATCAATATTTTTGCATAAATACGATAAGTAATACATAGTAAAACGGTAGTGTTGTGTTTTTGTGTGTACGAAAAATATACACACACATTAACATGCATGAATGATAGAAATGTCACATGCCATAATATATGATAACTAATCAATTAACTACGTTATGTTAAAAATATTGAATGAATAATAAAACTCAAGTAAATATACAAATATATATGGTTTTCATCTTAACTTACAAGTATCTTTCTTCATGTCTGTGAATCTGTGATTAAAGTTAAAAGTACATATATCTTTTACAAAAGAAAAATAGATATAAAAAATTAATTGTTTGTGGAATCTAGACGCCCTAAGTTGCGATTAAGCGCTCTAGACAAACAACTAGACATCCTAGACGACTGACTAATTTACTTAGGCGTCAAACCAATTAGTTGGGAGGCCTAGACAAACCGGAGTGTCTAGCCACCGCCGAGCACCTAGGTGGGGACTAGTCGAGTTGAGCGAATTTTAAAAGGATGGATTTTTCATGCAACGAGCCATGAAAAATAATTCCCCCCCCTGCATTCTTGTTTTATAGCCGCGTGATGATGTAGCTTTTTCATTTTTGTTTTAGTTTTCTTCTTTTCTCTTGCTTGCTCGAGCAGTCCAAGACTCGCCATAATTTCGGTGTTTTCGTTGTGTTCTTTTTCTCTGCGACTTCTACTCTTGTTTTTTAGATTAATTTATTATACATGAAGCAAAGTTAAGTCATGACATTTTTTTTTCTATCAGACATATAGTTTAAAGAGTTAATGACTCAAATAGGACTAATAGAAAAGTTAATTGCACATTTAGGACCACAAACGAAATACAACTTTCATAGGACCAAATTCAGTACAGTTGGACAAAAATACCCCTCTTTTAATTTTTTAAATTTAAAACTGTAAAATAAAAAAAAATTGAAATCCTAGAAGTAGCACTGCTGCCACCAGAGCCAAACCGCCTGCCGCCACCCCTCGCCGGCGCAACCTGCCGCCACCCTCTTCGATGACAGCGCCCCCTGTCGCCGCCCTCGCCATCTACCATCTGCCACCGCATCCTTGCCGATGCACCGTCGCCATCCATCGTCGCCCCTTGCCGCTTCCCACACTAGCGTCGTCATCTATGCCATCACTATCTAACCGGCGTCACCATCCACCCAAGCCACCATCGTCTGAGCGCCGCCACAATAGTGACAACTCAGACAGAATAATCTGCCATTAACTTGGCAGATTTAGGATTGGGGATTAGATTCACTTCTGCCATGAACAAGTGCTTCAGATCTGCCAAAAAAGTTGGCATATTCAACTTGGCATCAGTCACACAAAACTGCCACAAATTTGACAAAAATAAAAAAAACATGAAGTAAATAACCAGATATTCAAACAACTAAAAATTTTAATGGAACAAGCATTTTAACACAACCGCAAATTAGAAAAACGAAGGCATTGACAAAAAAACAGAAAAACCAATTTATACCAAAGCATTTCTTCCATAATATGATTGTAAATGTACACATTTTTGCCATAAACTTGGCCAAATCTGAAGCAATCATCCAAAAATTTATGAAAATCGGATTTTTGAACTCTGAAATTAAAAATCAGAAAATCGAAATAGAAGTCTGAAAAACTGGAAAAACAATTCAAAATTCAGAAAAAATGGAGGAAAATCGAGAAGAAGAAGAAGAAGAACAAGATGAAGAAGAAGAGAAAGAGGAAGAAGAAGAAGAAGGATGGAGGAGAACCTTAGTGGTAGCGGCGTACAGAGAAATTGACAGCAACGGCGGCGTGAGAGAGAAATTGATCTTGTGTGCAAGGCGAAAATCGGTGGCGGCAGCGATGGCTAGGGTGAAGTCGGTAGATGATGTGCAGTGAAGGAAGAGGGGGAGCAGTTGTGCGCAGAGAATGGGGGAGCGGTTGTGCGCAGGGGAGAAGATAGATGAGCGTAAAAGGGATAGGGGGTTAATAATGAAATAAAAATACAGATGTTTTCTAATAGGACTAAAATAGTCTTATTTAGGGGAAAAATCATACATGATCCTATTTGAGATTTTTTTTCTTCTTTTAGTCCTATATGGGGCAATAACTTTAGTTTAAAACACGCCTCACTTAACATGTTAACCGCATAACAAAAAATAATAATTAATCAATAACTTATTCTATTATAAATATACCCTTATACGGAGTATCACATTTTATTGAGAAACATCTATTCATAAACAGTTAATTTTAACAAAAACATTTTTTAACAATAACTGCTAACGGCTAACAACCAAGTACTAAAGAAGTTCTTAAGTCTTCTCTCTAGATCACTTGTCTACATGTTGGTAAGTTTTTCTCAAAATGGTTTTCATAGATGAGTTCGGCTAGTAAAAAACAACCCAAACAACATTTAGTCCGAAACAAAAAATAAAAACAAGAACCAGATAATTAAAATAAATCCAAACTTCAAACAATATCTTCCAAACTATAATCACACGATTCTTTCACGGTTGCGGTTTGAGAGGGGGACGAACTGACAATACTGCATCTTCTTCCCCTCCTTGCTCCTTATTCATAACATTCTCTGCTACTGAGCAATCAAAAGTGTAGGACAAGTCTATGTGTAGCCAAGTGCCGTATTTGTTAACAATGGACTCCATGGTTTCTTTTTGTCGTGTTGAGCAGTTAAAGACGAACCTGCAAACAAAAAACAAAGTATGCGCGATGCGTGAGACTGAAAAATCCTAGCTGCACAAAGCCTAGGTCGGCCAACGGAAAAGAAACCCTACGTGAGGGAAAGGCCACATTTTGTAAAAAATACTTTTGAATCATGTGGAGTTTAGGCTGTAATCTCCTAAAATAACTGAAACAACATAGATATAATTATATGAATAGTGATCTCTAACAAAAATATAATTATTCAAACAACATGGATATAATTAAAAAGTATTTATCCCTAAATGATGTTGTGTATTTACTCATTTTTATCATTTAAAAAAAAATATTTGAATAGGACTTTCGGTATAACGGTATACCAGTATACCTTTTATTTTCAAAACATATATCGATAGCATACCAAAGTAATTCAGTACGGTACCATGCCAAACTCAAATTGTTGGTATACCTAAATCTCCGGTAAATCCGATATTTTCCGATATCATAAATGTGGTATACCAAAATTTCGGTATTTCCCCCTAGCCTTGATATAGACCCTTTACCTCATTCTCTACCTCTCACATGTCGGCGCTCTCCACCACCAAAGAAGTAATTTAAATATTACTCCTATATAATCTCTATCAGAACTAATTAGATTGAATGACTATTTGCATTGCTGGATCCATACCATCGGGTCTCAATATCAGGCCTAACTAGTAGGACGCGTATACTGTACAGCCGGCTGTACAGTGATCACTGTACAACCGGTGGCAAAATTGTAATTTTTGTGAAAATCGCGGATTCTCCTAAATGAGCATTTATGCAACTTTGATGAGCATCAATCCTGTTCTTTTGAGTATTAGGAGACTAACGGTGAGAATCAGTGATCTCTGCTTCAAACCTTATATATCACTTTTGGTTTATTATTTTTTCGTTTAGTACGATACATTTGAAATGTTCAACATTTTAAAATGAGCATACATAACTTACAAGTTAGTATCAAATAACTAAAAGATTCGTTTGTGTGTGCTCATTATTTTTGGACGTTATACTCATTTGAGTTTAACATAAAACTCATTTCATTTAAAATGAGTATTAAGCAAATATCAAATGAGTATACATAAATTACAAAATGAGCAATCATAAAACTCATTCGAAATGTCTACTATGCTCATAATTTCATTTTGTATAAAAAAAATGTGGCAGCCCATGTAGCAGGCCAGTAATTAGCGGAGACCGAAAAATAGAGTGTGAAGAATAGGAATCGCTCGCAGGGGTAGAGCCGTCTCTGCGTCGGCTAAGAATCTCAGTCGTGACTCGTGAGTTGCACTTGGAAGCTTGGCTATCGGCGATCTGCCTTCGTGAGTTGCACCAGACTTTCGATCTGCCGTCCTTCGTCGTCTTCGTTGGTGAGTTGCAGGGCTGAATCGCAAGTTGCAGGGCTGAATCACGGAGATTTAATTACAAAAAAAACCAGTTGTACGGTGAGCACCGTACAGCCGGCCGTACGGTGTATTTTACCTAGCTAGTAGACACATCTTATAATGTACTCCCTGCGTCCCTTATAAATTTGCCAACTTTCCTTTTTTGGTTGTCTCAAAAACTTTGCCACTTTTCATTTTAATCAATCAATTTGTGGCTCCTGTTATTTCTCTCTTCTCTGCACAAATATCTAACACACAATTTTTATTTAAGGGAGGGAGAGAGTATCATTTGAAAAGGAGGAAACACGGAATGTCCACACCTACCATTAGCATTTACTTCTTTTCCCCTACTTCAATTCACAAATGAGATCATATTTGAAAAGGTGGAAATAAGAGAGGTCCATACCCCAGCATGATGATTTACTTCTTTTTCCACGTCTTTACTTATCAAGCATTTAAGCTTCACCCATTATATTTGGACCAGGCCAAGCCTCAACTCTACACTTTCAAGACAAACAGAAAGTAAATGAAATATAAAAGGCTCTAATCATTAAGAACCACCCTAGATTAAATTTAAAGATTAAATCTATATTGTTAAAGGACGCTCGTAGGCTTTTAGGAAAGCTACCTACGACATCCAAGCAGGAATCAAGAAAGTAAGAACGAAAATGGAAAGTTGCAAAGGGAATTTGGTGGTCAGAAATAGCATCTCTATTTGAAATTAGAATTGCCTTTTATATGCGATTACAAATGATGTCAAACATAATAATGACTAAATTAATTACAACATTAATACGGAATTAAATACATAATTAATAGCGCATTGATTGTTGGTCATTACTCTTCCTGGCTGGCTGGCAGAACGCTTGAGCTCCTCGGGCAGCAGGCTTCCGCTAGGCTGGAGGACAAGCTCCTCACTAGGCCAAAAGGCAGGCTTCCGGTTGGGCCGGTAGGCAGGCTCCCCACTGGTCTGAAGGACAGGCTCTCCGCTGGGCTGGAGGACATGCTCCTCGCTAGGCCGAAAGGCATGCTTCCGGTTGGGCCAGTAGGCAGGCCATCTCGAGCTTCCGCTCAGTTGCACTTCTGCTCCTTGATGGGCTTGTTCGGTTGGGCCGACATGAGCTCTGGGTTGCTGGGCCCACTGGTCAGACTGTGTAACACCCCCATTTTCCCTCCCAAAATAATACTTGAAATAGTATTAATCAGTAAAAACGTACTTTATTAAAATAAATAGTAATGCAGCGGAAACAATAATTTAATGGAAAAAGGGGTGTCACCGCCACATCCGACTATCTCTTAGCCGAATGCACAGGCTAAACCACCATCCAAAAATATTCCAAGTATTTAAGTACAGAAAATTTCAAAAATAATTTAAATGTCTACATGTTCTCAAACTGAAATAAACAATAACTAGGTGATTATAAATACTAAACTACGTGATCTAACGCATCTCTCATCATCATGCATAACCTTCATCACCTGCACAAATAAAATGCAGAAACAAAACAAAAGTGCCCACCTAACCCCGTAAAATAATCACGTTTGGCGAAAATAGTTTTATACATAACTATAACTTTAAAAATTCATTTTCTTCCCACAAAACTAATTTGGTGTTTAAAATAATATTTATAAACTCTTAGTAACTCACACATTCATATACAAGTATCACTTTTCAAAATATAATTTATAGCTAATCACTCTTTTTAAATATACTCAATTGCTCTTTGAAAATAACCTCCATAGTCTTCCTCTTTCCAAAACCAAAATCTCCTACTTTCTTTTAAGATGGGCGGTACTTTCGGATACTTATGCCCGAAGCCCAATGAGTCGTTGTTATTTACGAACTCATCCTCGAATCCAGTTCCCATCACTATCTCTTGAATCGAAACGGCCACTAAACTTGTTCTCTTTAAGTAGTAGTAGCCCTAACCATCCTCCACATTTATCCGGATGCGAAAAACCGACACCACAGATTTCTCCCGGGGTGCTCACCTCTTATGAAAATGTTAATTTTCATCTTGAATCAAGATGCACTTCAAAATATTTTCCAAACTCTCTAAATAGTCAAAAAGGTGTTTAAAAGTATTTAATACCCCAAAAGTACATAGTTTGTATTTCTCAAATACTATAGATTAAATATCTCTTTAAATAACACATATACATAATTAAAAAACTCAATACATAATCACATAGCACATAATAATCACATAGCACGGAATATTTCTCAAGTCTCCAAATATTCTCAATGGTGTTTAAAAATATTTAATACCCCAATATCTCTTCTTTCTCAAATACTATAAATTTAATGTCACTTCAAATAATACATATTCAAAATTCAAACTTTAATCAAATAATAGCATATAATACGAGGAAAACATTTTGGATCGGCAGAGAAACTTACAATTTATGATTTATCCAAAACTAGTTCCAAAATAGTATTTAATACCATATTCAAAATAATCCAATAAGGATATTTATAACTCCAGAATATATATGTAAATTTTCATACCAAATTATACATTTAAAAATATATAATTTATCCCAAAAGATTTGATCTCACAACACTTTCCAAAAAGAGAGTTTAACCCAAACAACCACTTCCCAAAAGTAGCATTTACTACTACCACCAAAATAATCAAATTGGAGTATTCTGAACCCATAATATATTTTCAATATAACCAGTTATAATAGTCTCAAATCATTCTTCAACTCATACCAAAACAATCACCAAAATTTTCCAATCCCAAAAAACAATCATCAAAAATCACAATTTTAGCCATGATAAACTGATTTGATAAATTCACCAAAGATCACACGTTCATAAATTCCCAGAAAAACATACATCATCATACTCATACTATTATAGCCGAATTATCCATAAAATTTCAGAAAGAAACTCAAATCATAGCACAACCCTAGTTTATACAATATAGGGGCAAAATAGTAATTTTGGTTGCAATAGTCCTTACCTCGAGGCTAGCAACGAATCCTAAACGTGAAACCTAGCTTGATGAGTCATTCGCACGTCCCTAGGAAGTGATAGGGTCGAAGGATCACAATTTAAGAGAGAGGAATCAAGAAAACGGATACACAATGCGAATTAGGCAACAAACGACTTACCAGAAGATTGGATTGTTTGATCACGTTCTTGGACTCAAAAATCGTGTTGTTTATGTTAATATTTAAGATCTGGAATAGATATATCTTGAAGAGGCGGTCCTAGGGTTTTTGGAATGAGGAAAATTGGGTTAGGGATGTATTTATAGTGAATTTCCGAAGTTTGAGCCGCATTAGGATAAAATAGGGACGCACGCGTGCGTACCTTCCACGCACGCCGTGCGTGGCTGGCAGTAGCTATTCCGCTTGATTTTCTTGCCACGCACGCTGTGCGTGACCCCACGCACACTGTGCGTGACCCCCAAGCGCCCCAAACCTTAGTTTTTGCCCCGTTTCTTCCCCGTTTGAACCTCCCCTTGATCCCAAACAATAAACCAACCATAATAAACTACCTAAAGACCGTCTAAACGATATGAAACAAAATTTTAATTATTTCCCAAATTCTCTCAAATTTTCGGGGTATTACAGACTGTCCCGGTAAGATAATGGTCCTGGGCTTGGGCCTGTTGGTCCAAGTTCGGGGCCCGTGCCGATTAGACATTGGGCCTAGTCCCATAACCCCATCAATGAGTATGAATTTTAGATTTATAATTTTTACATAGTACTCCGTACATAACTATGTAAAAATAAATTAACCAACCATTCCAACTCACTGGATGGGAGGTTACCGTGTCCTAGCGGAGGTCTCGGGTTCGAATCCCGCTAGGCACATTTAGGGGAGAGGAGGGAGGTCTTGCTCTCAATGATTCTTCCTACCTCACGGAGTTGCACATCGCCTTAAAAGGGAGCGGATATAAATTCAGGTCGCGAATTTGCGTGGTGGTAGGATCCTTCTGGACTCAGTTGAAAGGAAACCCTGCAAAGTAGGAGGACCCTTCTGGATTCAGTTGAAAGGAAAACCTGCTGGATTCGTACTGTGGTACCAGTATTTACGAGGGCTGACTGTGATAATATACGGATTTGACTGTCTAAGGACTTTGGCGGATAGTCAATAGACTCCAGGATTAGAGGAGCGCAAGCACCGACACCTGGACTATAAAAAAAATAAAAATAAATTGATGTCACATCATTATGTGTTTGATTTCTGAAATATAGGCAGCACAATATATTTCAGAAAATCATTTAACTTCCTTCTGGGTTGAATTTTTAGCTGAAATTTGGTATGGATAAACTAGACTTAATGAAGAAGATGCTTGAAAATTTTTATCAAAAAATTCCATCAGACTGCATTCGTGTCCGCGCACACGAGTCGCGGTTTTTCTTCTCCGTTTCGGGATTTGATCGGCACCCTTCAAGTACAGTTGGATATCTTCCATATTGCAGTTCACGATTTTGGGTTTTACGTAAATACCTCAAAACTCGTACTATTGCCTTCCAGTGTTCATCACCGGGGTTGCTAGTATATCTACTTAGCTTACTAACCACAAAGGCAATATCATGTCTGGTACAACTCATTAGATACATCAAGCTTCCAATAATCCTAGCGTATTCTACTTGAGAAATACACTCTCCACGGTTTTTGGTAAGGTGTACGTTTTTATCTAATGGAGTTCTTGCCTCTTGATAATCATCCTTATTAAATTTCGTAAGGATTTTATCAACGTAATGGGATTGGCTTAGTGTAAGACCGTCAGGTCCTCTAATTATTTTTAATCCCAAGGATTAAATCGGCCAGCCTCATATCCTTCATGTCAAATCTAGAATTTAGCATTCTTTTGGTAGAATTACTCATTAGATTATTGCTACCCACGATGAGTATATCATCCACGTATAAACATAAAATGACATAGCCGTCTACCGTGCTCTTCACATAGACGCATTTGTCACTTTCGTTTATTTTAAGCCCATTAATTAACACTGCATGGTCGAACTTTTCGTGCCACTGTTTAGGGGCTTGTTTCAATCCATACAATGATTTAATTAATTTACACACTTTCCTTTCTTGACCAGGAACACGAAAGCCCTCGGGCTGTTCCATATAGATTTCTTCGTCTATGTCGCCATTTAGAAAAGCGGTTTTTACGTCCATTTGATGAACTTCCAATTTCCGCAATGCGGTGATTGCTAGTATCATCCTAATGGAATTTATTCTCGTCACAGGAGAATACGTGTCAAAGTAATCATGGCCCTCACGTTGCTTCTATCCTTTGATTACAAGTCTGGCCTTGTACTTATCGATGGAACCGTCAGGTTTCATTTTCCGTTTAAAAATCCACTTGGATCCCAAAGGTTTATTTCCCGGAGGAAGATCAACCAATTCCCACGTGTGATTTTTTTAGGATAGAATCCACCTCACTTTTGATGGCTTTTTTCCACATAGGACCTTCGGTAGACGTCACGACTTCCGTATAAGTCCGTGGTTCATTTTCTACCAAACATGTTAGAAAATCCGGTTCATTTTCTACCATACATGTTAGAATATCCGAGTCAAATTCTAAAAGGTAGGTGAGAAAATCTGGTCCGAAGGATTTTTCAACTCTAGCACGTTTGCTACGTCGGGGTTCGGTTTCTTCTTCAGAGCCCTCGCTAGTATTTTCCATAGCTACGTCAAATGTTCATTTTGACGTGCTTGGTCCTTCGTTGGACTTGCAAGGAAATACGTCTTCAAAGAATGATGCATTCCTTGATTCAATTATTGTTTTTTTATGTACATCCGGGTTATTCGAATCGTACATTAAAAATCGATAAGCACTACTATTTTGTGCATATCCACTAAAAATACAATCCACCGTTTTGGACCTATTTTTATTTTCTTAGGTGTTGGTACAAGCACCTTAGCAAGACACCCCCACACTTTCAAATGTTGATAGGAAGGCCGTCTACCTTTCCACAACTCGTACGGAGTTTTATCATATTTTTTCCGGGGAACCTTATTTAAAAGGTAAATGCTTGACAAGACTGCTTCGCCCCACATATTTTGTGGCAGGCCCGAACTTACTAGCATCGCATTCATCATATCTTTCAATGTGCGATTCTTTCGTTCGGCAACACCGTTTGATTGAGGTGAATAGGGTGCGGTACGTTCATGTACTAGACCCACACTCGCGCAAAAGTCACCTATTGGTGCTTCATACTCACCACCTCGATCACTTCTAACCGTTTTAATCCGTCGATTAAGTTGGTTTTCCACTTCATTCTTATAAAGAATGAATTTATCAATTGTTTCGTGTTTATTTTTTAATAAATAAACATAGCTATAGCGAGTGCTATCATCGATAAAAGTAATAAAATATTTATTACCGCCATGTGTTTGTATTGATTTAAAATCACAAACGTCACTATGAATTAATTCAAGTGGTTCCGTTTTTCTTTCAACCGATTTGAAAGGCGTTTTCGTTAGTTTTGCCTCTACACAAACTTCACATTTGTGCTTCACAACAATTGTGAATTTAGGAATGTGCTCCATGTTATAATCTACGTATAGAATTAAAATTAACATGTCCTAGCCTACCATGCCACACATTAGAAGACTCAAGCAAGTGAGCAGAAGAGATTTTATTATTATTATTATTAATAGTAATTACATTGAGCTTAAACAACCCATCACATGTATACCTCTTGCCCACATACATTCCCGACTTAGACAAAACTAGTTTGTCCGACTCAAAGACCATGCGTAAGCCATGCTTGTTCAACAACGAGCCGGAGATCATGTTTTTGCGTATCTCCGGAACGAATAGCACTTGGTTGAGAGTCAGCTCCTTGTCCAAAGTCATCTTCAGGACCACCTTGCCCACGCCTTCAACCACGGAATGAGCCGAGTTTCCTATCCACACCTTCTCACCATTTGATGGCTCAAAAGTAGTGAATAACTCCCGGTTTGAGCAAATATGCCGGGTTGCATCGGTGTCCACGAACCACTCCTTGGAATTGGATCCAACGAGGTTGACCTCGGTCACCACAGCCGCAAGGATAATCTCTTCATCCTTTTGCCCACCTTGCACCAAGTTGACTTGAGAGTCCCTCTTCTTCTTGGGTGCCTTGCAATCCACGGACTTGTGTCCGTTTTTATTGCAATTGAAGCATTTTCCGTTGAACTTCGTCTTGGAAATGCCTCCCTTGGGACCGAGCTTGCTCTTCCCATTATTTTTATTTTTGGAGCCTTTAGCATGCTCCACCACATTGGCCTTGGCGCTGGTAACGATTGGGAGTTTCCCATCGTTCTTCTGGTTATCCTCTTCAATCCGCAGACGGAGGATCAATTGCTCCAAGTTCATTTCCTTTCGCTTATGCTTAAGGTAGTTTTTGAAATCCTTCCAAGCCCGCGGTAATAAATGGATAATTGACGCCACTTGGAAAGACTCACTAACTGTCATTCCTTCATCTCGAATTTCGTTGAAGATCATTTACATCTCTTCAACTTGACTCAAGACCGTCTTCGAATCCACCATTTTAAAATCAAGGAATCGACCAACAACAAATTTCTTTGCGCCGGCATCCTCGCTTTTATATTTGTGGTCCAAAGCATTCCATAGCTCCTTAGCCGTAGCTAATTTGCTATACACGTCGTACAAAGCATCATGCAGCCCGTTCAACACATAGTTTCGGCAAAGAAAATCAGAATGCTTCCATGCTTCAACTGCGTTGAAAGATTGCGCATCCACCTCACCCCCGGTTGCTACCGGCGCATCTTCGGTCAAGAACCTTGCAAGACCGAGAGTAGTGAGATAGAATAGCATCTTTTGCTACCACCTCATGAAGTTTAACCCATTAAATTTTTCGGGTTTCTCCACAGAGTTGCTTGGCACGGTAACCATAGAGATTGCCCCTTGGTTGCCCAAAGTAGATGCTCCGGGTTGTGAACCATTGTTCACCGGAGCTCCACTTTCAGAGTGAGTGTCGTTTAGCATGTTCTGCCCACCAACATTTCCAATTTCTTGTGAAGCCATTTTAACGTTTTCTTACGTTTTCCGAAAACACAAAAAAAAATGTTCGTTCAGCAAAGTGACAAACTACGATTTTAAGATTGTTTACCTCAGTAGAACAATCACCGAATACGTTTTAAGATTGTTGGGTGTGTCTCGGAAAAACGAAGAAATATTAATTAAATAAAATTAATTAATAAATAAAATAGCCAAAGAAAACAGAAAATAGATGGAGCAGATTTTAGCTAGAGCTCGTGCTACGCACGATGTCCTTAAAACGTATTCATCGCCTCCCACGGTGCTAGGAGCGTTGCAACGACCGTTTCCCAGGATACGGTGGCTAACTAACTAATGTTTGAGCACACAAACGAGAGTTCCAACGAACGGGCAGAACACTCAGGAATTTTCGGAGTAGCTAGAAGTGTTTTAGAGCTCAAAAAAACGTGAGGAATGTATGGTGTGTTGTGTCTGAACGTGTGTTTGTTGCAAACCACCTGCCAGCTATTTATAGGAGGATTTGTTGTGGGTTAAATGGGGTGTTAATGGACCTGAACGTTGGACATCAATGACCAGTCCGTTGGGCATTGAATCATCCATAAACTGTCCATTTAACGCAGCATTAAAAGACAAGAACATTGGACATTTATTGCTGTAACGGACCAGAAGAACCCAACAGAACACCTCGAGGTGTTCTGTCCGAAGGTCACCAGAGGACCTCAAAGCCTTCTGTCCGGAAGCCAACAGAGAACCTCTGAGGTCTTCTGTCCGGAAGCCAACAGAGAACCTCTCTGGTCTTCTGGCAGGGACAGAATACCTCATGCCCTTCTGTCGCGAACAGAAGCGATGCGGTTCTGTTGGAAAAAATTAAGGAACGTTACGAGAAGAAAAAAAAATTAAATCGTATCTTTGAATGATAGATTATCCGTTTCGGGATTTGATCGTATTTTTTTTTAATTTTTTTACGTTTGTGCTTTAAATAATTTAGCAAATGTCTTCTAGAATTTGGAGAACTTTAGTCTCAATTGTGTAAGATGTTGCAAATGATGTTCATCAATTTCAAATGTTTATGACATTATAAAACATCTGTGGCGGCTGGAGCATGGGGGCCTTTCTTCTTTTCATTTTGCAAGTTATGAGCTTCAAATGGATTCCTTTTCCAGCACTTGAATGGAATACTGTTGATTGCTCAGCCTAGTGCTAGTCTTCACAGCCGAATGGGATTACTGTTATACAGGGACTGGATTGGATGTGATGGAATTCGAGAGAATCAAACTCAGCCTATACGTATTACTAGTACCTTTTACTCCGTACAAAACAACTATTCTTGATGTACATCTTCTTATACATATCAGTACACCCTAATGTCTGTGAGAGTTTATTTTTGTCTGTGAATCCCAGCCCACAGACAAAAACTGGCTTGTTTTGTCTGTGAAAAAATCTACAGAAAAAGCAAGCCAATTTTTGTCTGTGGACTGGAATTCACAGACAAAAAAAACTCTCACAGACACAGAATGTACTGATGTGTATAAGAAGTTGTACAAAAAGAATTTTTGTTTCAAGAAAATCAAGAAGGGGTCAAAGCTTTGGACAACTATGCAAAAAAAAAACATAAGGTCCTATTCTCTTACAACTACCATATTTTAGTCCTATATATGTCAATTACTCACTTTATTATTATACACTAATATTAATCAAAAGTTCACTTACCAATTAACCGACATTAACATAATTTCAACCGTAACCGTACCATATGCCGTTTTTTCTTTACGATTGGTTAACCATACCGCGAATTTTAAAAAAATTGGTACGATTAACCAAAAAATACCTCAATTTTTCGGTTTTTTAATTCCGTTAATCGGTTATGGTTTTTTTTGCCCAGGATAAAGAGAGCATATATCCAATATTTAAGGTTTGAATTAGAACTCGTTTAAGTTCAACCGGCCAATCAATCATCCACGCATTTTCAATTATACATACCTGCTGTGCTGTTTTTCAAGTGTCTTCGTAATTCATCCGATCTTATTCTAACATGAAGAATTTTTATGGGGTTCATCATATTAGCAGAGATAGCAAACTTGGCTGAACAGAAAGCTAGGATATTAAATTTCATTGAATGCACTAAAATCGTTGCACAGCTAGGATATTCAATGAAATTTATAACAGACAATTTTATAACAGACAATTTTCATTGAAATTTTATAACAGACAATTTTATAATGCACTTCGAAGGGGATTATAAAATTGTCTGTTATAAAACGATATATGTGATGGAATTCGCATAATCAATCTCAGACTATAGCCAGGAACTAAATTTCCAGAAAATCTAGAAGAAGGGTTCAAAGCTTTTGGCAACTACGAATATTGTTTTGGCTCTTCCAAATCCTTCAATTCACCCAAATCAAACCAAAATAGAAGCCGTTCAGAGCCTAAACCAGTGACAAATCTAGAGAGAAAGATGCGAAAATGCGAGAGGTGACGAGAGGAAGAAATAGAACTGCACCTAAATGCATCTCCCACACCGGCGGCATTGTGGATTTTGAAGGGTTTTTAATTTCAAACGGAAACGTTTCGTTTAAAATCAAATTGTTGTGTATAAAAATAAGATTTGGCAAGGGTCGTCTTTCATATCACACTTTAAATTGAAATTGAAAGTTTCAAATTTTTAGATTGATACGAAAGATACTCTTGCCAAACAGTTTTATAGATACATGCCCGACACGTTTATTTTTACTTATATTTTTATTACATCCTTTCTATTATTTTTTCCACAATTAATAAAAGATGAGATTTTTCTCTTTTCATTGTGTGTATATGGATGTACTAACTGAACGTTCATATTAGATTTTAATAGTCTTGTTTGGTTATTATCATATTTTTTCTTGATTAATTATTTTTCAATTTAAGTATTTTTAAGTTCAAATTAATTTAGATTGCCTTCTTTCTTGTCTTGTAGATGCACGAAACTTTTATGTGACATCTCACATCGAGAGTCATCTAGGCGATGCCACTTTTTTTGTCTTTTAAAATAATAATTTTTATATTAAAATATCAATGATTAAGTGAATAAAGCGGTGAGTGGCAATGGCATGGGGAACCCCTAGCCGCCACCTCCTCTTTTTCTCTTCTTTTCTTCTCCTCTTTCAATCTTCTTTGATTTCAATAATAGAAAAACATCTTCTTTCCCAACGTTGTTTGGAGGTATTATTTTCGGTAGCGAAATATCGTCTGCCAGATCCATATTCCCCGCCACTTTCGGTCTGGCATTCTTGTGTGCTAAAAAGAGATTTGCACTGATCTCTTCATCAATCAAAAACATGATTTCCTTCTGCGCCGATATTGAGATGGATCGCTCCCCTCCTGAACCACCGCTGTTCCAGGAAGATGAGATCATTTGGATTACATTCTTTTCAGTGGCTGGTGAAACCAGAACAAATTCTATAGTTGGCTCCTTACCGGTGTTTGGAGAAACCAGGATGTTTAAGAGTTCTTTTGATAATTATTATGATCGTAGCAGGAGCAGTCAATCTGCATGTAGAGTCTACTTCTTTGCGGGATTAGCGATTCAGCATTTTCGATTAGATTCGTCTGTTTCTATGTCTCATCCCATTTTAGCCTTGAGCTTTATGATTATAATGCTTCTTGTCATCTTCATTAATAATAATTAAGTTATTTGTTTTCAAAAAAAAAGTGAATAAAGCGGTTACCCGCAATTATAATTGTTACCCGTTGAGGCAGTTATGATTTGAATAAAAATTACCTGTTGCATAATAGGGCGTTTACAGGGCGGGGAAGTTACCAAACGGAGCGGGTACAATTATATGTATAACGGTCCACGATCCGCCCATCGTCATCTCTAATCACATATTTGGCAGTCACACTTGCAAGATGACAATAAATACTGTCATGTTAGTCTCATTTCGGGTATAAAAACATAGTAATCCTATTTTGGAATTTCAAACTCCATTTACTCCTATTGTGGGAAATCTCCCGAGACCCTCATATGTAGTGCTTTTAAGTATAAGAAGATGAGCGGAAAGATTTCCTCTTTCATATGTAGTGATAAATGGTATAAGATAAGCTGACTAATAAATGGGCTAGAGAATTTTCTCTCTCATATGTTGTCTTTTAGATATAAGATAAATGGACAAATAATTGAGCGAGATAATTTTAACTCTCATATGTAATGCTTTTAAATATACTCAATAAGCGGACTAATAACTAAGCAAGTGCATTTTCTCTTACATATGCAGTGTTTTTAGGTACCCCTCACCCCAATTTGTAAGACATGTTTCATATTTACTTGGTCAACACAAATCACTCTTAATCTCTTACTTTATATATCAAATTTTTAACAAATTTGATATTTGCAAAAAAAAACAAATTTGGTTTTAGCATTTGCAACTTTGTAAGACTTTTAATGTAGTTTGTGAATATTTATTTTTTTTTCTACAATAATTTGAGTGCGAACAGGGATCCATTTGCTTTATCGTCGGCTTAACATCTTAAACCGTAAAGTGTCTTACAAATTAGGATGGAGGGAGTATAAGATAAACAGACTAATAATTAACCAGACGAATTTCGTCTGTCATGTGTAGTACTTTTATGTACTCCCTCCGTCCCCTTTTAAATGTCCCGGAAGAGGGTGGCACGAGTTTTAAGAAAAGTAGGTTTGTGTGGTTGATATTAATAGATAAAGTAAGAATAAAGTAAGAATGATTTTGAGCCACACAAACTTTACCAAATAAGGTATATTAAATAGGGACATCCCAATATGGTAAAATGGGACATTTAAAAGGGGACAGAGGGAGTATAAGATAAGTGGACTAATAATTGAATGAGTGAATTCTCTCTCATACGTAGTATGTTTAGATATAAGACGATAAACGTGCTGATAATTGTGCAGGAGAATTTTTGTTCTCTCATACGTAATTCTTTGAAGTATAAGATATGATAAGATAAGATATGCGAACTAATAATTGAGCGGGAAAGTTTTTCTCTCATATGTAGTTATATTTGGTATAATAAGATGAGCAGACTAATAAATGGGCGGAAGAATTTTTCTCTCATACGTTGTGCTTTTAGATATACTCAACAAGCAAACTAATATTTGAGCAAACAAGTGCATTTTCTCTTACATATGTAGCCTTTTTAGGTACCCTAAGTCCCAATTTGTAAGACATGTTTCCTATTCACTTGGTCAACACAAATTACTCTTAATCTCTTACTTTATATATCAATTTTTTATCAAATTTGGTTCTGGTATTTGCTACTGTGTAAAACTTTGAATGTAGTTTCTGAATATGTAATTTCTTTTCTAAAAATAATTTGAGAGCGGGCATTGATCCGTTTACTTTATCATCGACCAAACATCATAAACCATAAAGTGTCTTACAAATTGGGACAAACAGAGTATAAGATAAACATGCTAATAATTAACCGGTCGAATTTCATCTCCCATGTGTAGTAGTTTTATGTATAAGATAAGCGGACTAAGAATTGAACGAGATAATTTTCTCTCTCATACGTAGTGCTTTTGGATATAAGAAGATAAACGTGCTTATAATTAAGTGAGACCATTTTCTCTCTCATACGTAATTTTTTTAAGTATAAGATAAGATAAGTGTTGGTCCAAAATAGGACGCTCGTAGGCTTTTAGGAAAGCTACGTACGACACTCAAGCAGGAATTAGGAAAGTACGAATATGGAAAGTTAGCCAGAAATAGCATATCTGTATTTGAAATTCGAATTGCCTTTTATAGGCGATTACAAATGGTAACTGCCGAACATAATAATGACTAAATTAATTACAACATTAATACAGAATTAAACACATAATTAAGTCGCGCATTAATTGTTGGCCGTTACTCTTCTTGGCTGGCAAGTCAGTCTGGCTGGCAGGCTGGACGCTTGAGCTCCCTCCTGCTGGACTGGATGGTGGGCTTCCCACTAGGCTGGAGGAAGGCTTCTGACCGGGCTGGAGGCAGGCTCCCGGGTAGGCTTGACCGCAGGCTTCCAGTTGGGCTGGACCGCAGGCTCCCAGCTGGGCTGGTGGTCGGCAGGCTCCTGGCTAGGCTGGAAGGTAGGCTCCCCACTGGGCTGGAAGGCAGGCTCCCGGGTAGGCTGGACCGCAGGCTCCCAGCTGGGCTGGTGGTCGGCAGGCTCCTGGCTAGGCTGGAAGGCGGGCTCCCCACTGGGCTGGAAGGCAGGCTCCCGGGTAGGCTGGACCGCAGGCTCCCAGTTGGGCTGGACCGCAGGCTCCCAGCTGGGCTGGTGGTCGGCAGGCTCCTGGCTAGGCTGGAAGGCGGGCTCCCGGGTAGGCTGGACCGCAGGCTCCCAGTTGGGCTGGACCGCAGGCTCCCAGCTGGGCTGGTGGTCGGCAGGCTCCTGGCTAGGCTGGAAGGCGGGCTCCCCACTGGGCTGGAAGGCAGGCTCCCGGGTAGGCTGGACCGCAGGCTCCCAGTTGGGCTTCCGCTCCTTGATTGCCCTGGTTGGTTGGGCTGACTCGAGCTCTGGGTTGCTGGGCTTGGGCCCGCTGGTCCAAGTTCAGGGCCTGGGCCGATTAGGCTCTGGGCCTAGTCCCATAACCCCATCACGAGTCCCCCCCCCCCCTCCCTTAGTCGAGTAGTAGACTCGGCTAAGAGGGAGTAGTTTAAGTCAGCTGCCGATTTAAAAATATTCACATATCAGGGAGCCATAATTGTGGATTATGGGAATCCCAGAATTTATGGAAATTCCCAAATTAAATCAGGCTCCCAAAAAAGGCTCCAAATAAATTCCTTCCTTTTCTTTTCTTTCCTTTTCTTTTCTTTCCTTTTTTTTTTCTTTTCCTTTCTTTTCTTTTCTTCCTTTCTTTTCTTTTCTTTCCTTTTCTTTTTCTTTCCTTTCTTTTCTTTTTCCTCTCTCTCCTGGAACCGCGTGCGTGCGTCTTCCTCGCGTAGCCCTTGCGCAGCACAGCAGTCGGAAATCCAGCTCCCCTGCGCAGCACAGCAGTCGGAAATCCAGCATGCCTCAACCCCCAAATCGCAGACCGATTCTTCAGCAGCAGGGCGTCGCCGGGTGAATCTCCAGGCTGACGGTCGTTCAGCGGCAAGGTGTCGCCGGGTTGAACCTTCGGCCGCACCAGGGCTTCACCGGACGGACCTTCACGACGGCGGACGAACTCGAGCGGAAAATTGCCCAGTGCCCCAGGTCGGACGTCACTCGCTCGGTCGGCGCTGTTGCTTCCAGGATTTAGGCGGCGGCTCCAGGCGGTGATAACTCCGGACGGAGTCGGCGGCAGTGGATCCAAGACGGCGATGGATTCCTTTGCGGCGGGTCTAAACTTGGCTGCCCTCCATCGTGCGGCGGATGCGGCGGCGTCCCAGTCCGTCGGGCGTCCGCGTTGGCCGGCGGTTGCCCCGACGCGGTTCTTCTCTCTAGCGGCAAGGTGGCTGCTGCCATCTTCTTCCTTTTACCTTGAGAGAGACGGAAACATGTGTGAATAGATGCCCCACTAGTCCGCCTAAAAACCCTGCAGGCATAGCAATCCCATGTTCGTTCACTGTTAAATGTTAATCTTGTGGACATAGGGAACTTTGGCGCCTTTCAACTTGGTCAACTGCTGGCAGCCTGTGGCGCAGGTCCCATGCCCTTGGTTGGCCGGTATTCTGTGAGTTGACGGTGATGCCCAGCCGCGGGTTGGACTGCTGACCTCCATCACTCAGCGACAACTTCTAGGATGGAGGCCGCGAAGGGTGCAGCGGCCACGACGACGATGGTCTCCTTGTTCTGTATGAGTCCCAAACGTCTTGGCACCTCAACCTTTAGGACGTATTAGAATGAATCCCTACTGCTTGGTGCCCCTCCTACCAGGCGTTCGTGCTATAGGACTGGCGGGTGAGGGTCACGTTCTTATTCTTCACAGGTGGGTGATCCTCCAGATGGGTGCCCTTCTAACAACGACTTTTTTTTTTGCAGGTAGGAATACCAACAAGCGGGCATCAGCATGAGGCTTAGGCCGGGCGCATATGAGGGATAAGTGGCTTCATGTCCTCCCATGTTGAGCGGCAAGCATTCGGAGGTTGGCGCCCGCAACTCAGATTGGAGCAAAGGTGGCTAGCGGCAGGCCTGTCACTAATTGGAGTGTGGCGGATAGTAGTCACCTTCGACCACCCGTCGAAAGGGGGATGACCATAGCATGGGCCGCGCTGGAGTCCAGATTTGGAGAGAGATACTTGAGATTCTTAGCAACTCCCCTCACTAGACCATTGTACTTGATAAGGATGAGTTCACCAAGTCATGATCTTGTATTTTGTATTTCCTTTGTTTCCCACTTGAATACTTTGTGTTTCGAATGGATGTTTGATTTTTATTTCGTACGCCTCCTTTTCTATACTTTGCATTACGAATACTTAGCAATTTATTCGGGGATCTGGCTTCTCTAACCTCCCGGGGGGCGGTTAGGCTGGCGTGGCCGAGCCTATCCGTGCCTCTCCTAGTTGGATAGAAGTGATCTGTTCGCTATTGATATGGAATCAACAAGTAAGCGACTTGTTTGGCCAGCAAGGTCGGACATTGAACCGACGAGGAAGACCCTTAGGTCGGTATCCTGAACGTTCATGACCCGGGGGTCAGTCCTACTGTCACTTTAACCCGTCCAGTTTGCCCGGACTTGGGAATAATCTGGTTACTCCCGCATGGATAGCCAAACAACAGGGGCGGACCCTGCATGATCCACCAGAACGAACCCGCACCGCCAACTCAGGGATGACGAGAGTGCGAGCTGCTTGGCCAGCGATGTTAGGCGGCGAGCACTCGAAAGGACCCGGAGGTCAGCATCCTGAGTACCCTCGACCCGGAGGCCGGCCCTACCGTCGCCTCGACTGTCGCGGCTAGCTCTTTACTTTAGAAAATTGCCCAGATTCTTGAAAATTGCTTGGCTATTTTCGGTTAAAGAGCCTGGCCGAGGTCGGCCAAACACCGAGGGGGGGCATAGTACCCTTTTTTTTTTTTTTTTTTTGCCGCCGCCCTTTATTGCTAAGTGAGGTCGGACCTCTTTTGATGACAAAATATCGCTAGCAAAGTATATTGAATTCATGATGTGGGCGGACCACATGAAGAATTACAAATTGTAATCCCGTGCTCGGAGCACAGGAGTTTACAAAGAAAAGTGAAACTTCGATTTTCTACTGGTAAAACTTCATCAGGTGCTCGGCATTCCAGACGCGGTCTACCAACCGGCCTGTTGTTGTTTTCAACTTGTATGTCCCAGGGCCGATCACTGCGTCAACCACGTAAGGGCCTTCCCACTTGACGGAGAGCTTACCTCCCTCTGTCGGCCTGCTGGCCTTCCTACGTCTTAGGACATAATCACCGACGTCAAAACTCTGGGGTCGGGCTCGGCTGTCTTGGTACGCCTTGACTTGTCGTCGATAGTTTTCCGCTTTGATGAAGGCACAGTCTCTTCTTTCCTCAATGAGGTGGAGCTCGGCTCGGAGCCTCTCCTCATTGCTGGCTGGTTCAAACTCTTCTACTCGCCGGCTGGGAACTACGGCCTCGAATGGTGCCCTCGCCTCAAAACCATAACACAAGGCAAAGGGGGTCTCTCCTGTTGCCTTCCTTGGGGTTGTTCTGAAGGTCCAAAGTATATTGTTCAACTCCTCCACCCAGGCAGTCCCGAGGGCCTCCAACTTCTTTTGCAGTCCATCGACGATCGTCCGGTTGGTGTTCTCCACCTGTCCATTTGCCTGGGGGTAGCAGACCGCAACTCGGCTGGATTCTACTCCCCACTCTGCACAGAATTGCCGGAAGGCTTCGCAGTCAAACTGCCTTCCGTTGTCGGAGATTATTTGGAGGGGAATCCCAAACCGGCAGAAAATATTCTTCCATATGAACTTCTTACATTGGAGATGTGTGATGCTGGCAAGTGGCTCAGCCTCAACCCACTTCGTAAAGTAGTCCACCGCGACGATGACAAACTTCCGGTTTCCCGACCCGGTTGGTAAGGGACCGACCAGGTCGACACCCCATCTTGTGAATGGAAGGGCGGTGCTGATCGGTGTGTACATCGTTGCTGGTCGGCCGGGGCTCTTCTGGAATTTCTGGTATGTCTTGCATCTCCTTGCATAGTCAGCGCAATCCTTCATTATTGTTGGCCAAAAGTACCCCTGGAGGACGACCTTCCTAGCTAACGTGCATGCCCCCTGATGGGCGGAGCATACGCCCCCATGGAGTTCAGAGACGATCATTTCTGCCTCATGTGGGCGTAAACACTTTAGCAAGGTCCCATTGTAGGACCTCTTGTACAACTTCCCAGCCAAGACGACGTAGCCTGGAGCTCGTCGCCGGACTAACCTTGCCTCCTCTTCTCTCTCGGGGAGCGTTCCATCGGCTATGTAGCGCAGGAGGTCATCCACCCAACACCAGGCGACTGGTTGCAGGGGAAGGACGTCAATGGACGGTGAGGCTGATATGCTTGAGGTCGTCATCTCCTCAATGCGTGCAATTCTCGATATATGTTCAGGTAACCCTTGGGATAGCTTTGAGAGGAGGTCTGCATCGGAGTTTTGATTTCTCGGGATGCAGATCAACTCTGCTTGCTTGAACAACCCGAGCAACTCCCGAACAACATCTCGATACTTCATCATTCTTTCTTCCTTCGCTTCGAACTCACCTTTGACCTGTGAAACCACCAGACGGGAGTCACATTTCACCGTTATCCACTCTGCTCCCATGGCGGCCGCCAATCGTAGCCCAGATAGTAGGGCCTCGTACTCCACCTCATTGTTGGAGACTTTGAAAAGATAGCGGTAGGCATAGTAGGCTCGGAATCCCTCGGGTGAGATGAGGACGATTCCGCCCCCGCATCCCTTGGCTCCTGCCGACCCATCAGTCGCTAGAGTCCACCATTGTTCATTGCTCTCCTGTTGCCTATCTGCCACTTCTCGGGCCGTGCATTCCACAATGAAATCAGCCAGAGCCTGGCCTTTGATGGACGTCCGAGGCTGGAAGTCAACCTCGTATTGGTTGAGGAGCATCGACCACTTCACTACCCGGGTTGTGTCGGGCGCCCTCAGAGCGGCACCTAGGGGTCGGTCTGACAGGATTCTGATCGGGTGCGCTTGGAAGTAGTGTGTCAACTTCTTGGCGGTGATGTAGGCGGCATATATTGTCTTCTCGAGCGGGGTGTACCGGAGCTCAGCATTCTGGAGGGTCTTGCTCACATAGTAGACGGGACGCTGAACGCTTTCCTCCTCGCGAACCAGACGGTGCTGGAGATGGTCCTGCCTTCGTCGGCTGACCATGGTTCCAGTGCCTGCGTCGGCCATCCGAGGTGCTGTGGCAAGTAGAGGTTGTTTATTGATTACTTGATCCTTTCGCGGGTGTGATAAGTGCCCGCTTCGTCCTGGTCATCCTCAGGATTGCGATGCTTTTTTTCATACCAAACGTTGGTGCCTCAAAGGACTATGGCCGATGAAGGTCACCTCTCGCGTGTCACCCAACCGATGTGGTTAGGGTTTTAAAGGCGTGTGTATCGGCCTTGATTGTTCCCTCGTAGTGTGTGGGCGTGTCGTCCTTGTTACCTGTCAGTGGTACTTACACTTGTGTTTAACTGATATGTACTTGGCCTAGTTAGGCCTGAGTTGTGGGGATTTTATTTTTTCATTGCTCAAGGCCGGCAAGTGTGCGCGGCCGTCGGCTTCCCTCTTTTTCCCTTGTATATATATATATATATATATATATATATATATATATATATATATATATATATATATATATATATATATATATATATATATATATATTGTTTCGGGGGTATCCTTCTTTCAGGCTTCGGCCGAAGGGTGTGCTCGTCCTTCGGCCGGTTCGGACTTCGTTTATAACGTCCGTGATCTCAGGGCGGGTCCCGTCGCCTATTTATGACGCGGGCTAGACTTTTGGTTGGTTTCCAACGGATGTCGTTGCCCATCCTTGAGTTTTGGGATTTTGTCACCTCGGCCATGATTTCAGGCCTGTCGTCCTGCGATTCGGCGCGTGGACGACGCGGTGAGCTTCCCGTTTCAAGACGTGGGCCGTTTGCGGGCCCCTCGTCCTGGGGACATCGTCGGCCATACCTGAGCGTTTCACTTCTAGGCTTACGGGGCCAGGACGATGTGCTCTCTCAGCTAGGCCTGAGCCCTTTGCTGATACAAAATACAATGGAGTGCCTGAGCTTGTCGCTCGTAGGATGCAAATGCAAGGGGCCATGTTGGCCAGACCTGAGCCTTTCGCTCTAAGGTGGCCGACGAGGGCACCTGCTAATGTTTGACTTTAAATTCCAGAAAAAATCAGAACATGATTTTATTCATAAGTGGCTCGAGGCTGAGGGTGGCGTTCGATCAGTAACCCGTTAAGGGGTGAGGGCTTCGCCGTCTGCACCTCCTTCGGATTACTGATAAAACTTCACCAGATGGTGTACATTCCATGTTCGTGGTACATTGGACCCATTCGGGCGTTTAAGCTTGTAGGTGCCGGGTTTGACCACGGCACTGACGATGTAGGGCCCTTCGTACTTCAATGCTAGCTTGCCACCCTCTGTCGGCTGGCTTGCTTCCCTTCGGCGGAGGACGTAGTCCCCCACCTGAAATTCCCGGGAACGTACCTTGGCGTCATAGTATGATTTCACTTGACGCCGGTAGTTCTCTGCTCGGACGTAAGCTTGCTCACGCCTCTCATCAACCAGGTGTAGGTCAATCTTCATGTTCTCTTCGTTGGTGTCAGGCTCGTATTGCTCCACCCGCCGGCTGGGGATGGCAACTTCTGTGGGCGCCTTTGCTTCAAAGCCGTAGCACAGGGCGAAAGGCGTTTCACCTGTCGCCCTCCTCGGCGTGGTTCTGTAGCACCACAGGATGTTGGGGAGCTCGTCGACCCAACTACCTCCTGCGGCCTGGAGGTTCTTCTTCAGCCCCTCCATTATTGTTCTGTTGGCGTTCTCGACCTGACCGTTGCCCTGAGGATAGGCAACGGAGGAGAAACGGTGCCTCACCCCAAACTCCCGGAGGAGCTCCTGGAAAGGGGCTGCCTCGAATTGGGTGCCGTTGTCTGATATGATCTCCTGGGGGACACCAAAGCGCGTGATGATGTTCTTGTAAACAAATTTTTGGCATCTGGCCCCCGTGATGCTGGCCAAGGGTTCCGCCTCGACCCACTTGGTGAAGTAATCGACGGCGACGATGATGTAGCGGTTATTCCCGGCGGCTCTGGGCAGGGGGCCGACCAGGTCAATCCCCCATCTGGAGAATGGAATTGCGGTGCTGACAGGGGCATAGTTGACGGCTGGCCGACCAGGGGCCTTCTGGAGTACCTGGCATGTGGTGCACTTCCTGGCCAGGTCAGCGCAGTCCCGTGCCATCGTCGGCCAGAAGAAGCCCTGGACGACGAGACGCCGGGACATGCTGAAAGGGCCCTGGTGTGAGGAACAGACGCCACAATGAACTTCTTCCATGGCCGTGTCGGCCTCGTCCTGGTGCAGGCATCGGAGGAGAGTGTCATTGTAGGACCGTTTGTAGAGTTTGCCATCTTCGACGGTGTAGCTTGGGGCCCTGAGCTTGGCAAGTTTGGCCCTCTCCTCGTCCGGGGGCAGCTCCCCCGTGGTGATGAAGGTGGCGATGTCGGAGATCCAGTCCTCTGGACGCTGCTGGACGCACAAGACGGGGCTGGCATGGATGCTGGACATGCTCAACTCCTCGATCTTGGCCAAGTGGGAGATGTGCTCCGAGGTGTCCGAGCTGAGCTTGGAGAGGATGTCGGCTTCAGCGTTCTCGGCCCTTGGGATCTGAGTTATCTCGTGGGTTTCAAACGCTTTCAGCAATTCCTCCGCTGCTTGTTTGTACTGCTTCATCCGGCCTTCCTTCGCCTCGTACGAGCCCTCCACCTGGCCCACTACCAGTTTGGAGTCGCACTTGATCTTGAGGTGCTTGGCCTTGAGGCCGGCGGCGAGTCTGAGACCGCTGAGGAGGGACTCATACTCGGCTTCGTTGTTGGATACCCTGAAGTTGAAGCGGATGGCATAGTAAGCTCTGAATCCTTCAGGGGATATGAGGACGACGCCGCCGCCGCATGATTTCGCGGCTGACGAGCCGTCAGTGAACAGGGTCCACGTGTCGTCTGGTTCCGGCCCGTGGTTGGCGACGGCCGTCTCCCTTGCTGTGCATTCGATGACGAAGTCGGCCAAGGCTTGCCCTTTGATGGATGGCCTTGGCTTGATCTCAATTTGAAACTGGCTGAGGAAGATCGCCCATTTCACCATCCTCGAGGAGCTTGTGGGGCTCCTCATGAGCGCGCCAAGAGGCTGCTGGGTCAGCACATGGACGGTGTGGGCATGGAAATAGTGCCCCAACTTCTTCACGGTGTGGACGATGGCCAGCACCGTCTTCTCAATGGGGGAGTACCTGAGCTCGGCCTCCCTAAGTGTCTTGCTGATGTAGAAGATGGCCTTCTGCACCCCTTCGTCCTCACGGATGAGCACGGAGCTGATGGCCGACGTGCTCACCCCTAAGTACAAGAAGAGGGTTTCGCCGGCTTTGGGCTTGGAGAGTACGGGTGGGGACGACAGGTACCTTTTCAATTCGTCGAATGCTTCCTGGCACTCCGTCGTCCACTTGAAGCTGTTTGCCTTACGCATGATCTGGAAGAAGGGAAGTGCCCTCTCAGCTGACCTGGAGAGGAACCGGTTCAAGGCCGTCAGGCGCCCCGTCAGTCGTTGTACCTCCTTGACGTTGCGGGGCGGCTCCATGTTGATGATAGCCTGCGTCTTCTCCGGGTTTATCTCGATGCCTCTCCGGCTGACCATGTAGCCAAGGAACTTGCCGCCCTGGACGCCGAAGGCGCACTTCTTGGGGTTAAGGCGGAGCCTGAACTCCTTCATGATTTCAAAGATTTCCCGGAGGTCGTCGGCGTGGGAGGTGGCCTGCCTGCTCTTGACGATCATGTCGTCGACGTACGCCTCCATCGTCCGGCCAAGGACTGCTCTGAAGATTTTGGCCACCATCCTAGTATAGGTGGCGCCTGAGTTTTTGAGTCCGAAGGCCATGACGAGGTAGCAAAATATTCCCTCTGGGGTCATGAATGCCGTCTTCTCGGCGTCATCTTCGTGCATGGAGATCTGGTGGTACCCTCTGAAAGCGTCGAGGAACGACATCAACTCGCACCCCGCCGTCTCGTCCACCAACTGATCAATGTTTGGGAGAGGGAACGGGTCCATGGGGCACGCCTTGTTCAGGTCAGTGTAGTCAACACACATTCTGAACGTCGGCGGTTTCTGTGCGAGGACGACGTTGGCCAACCATGTTGGGTACTTCACCTCTTTGATATGTTTGATCGATAGGAGCATGGCGACCTCCCCTTTGACGAAGTCCCGCCTGTCAGCGGACAAGTAGCGCCGCTTCTGTTTGAGGGCGCGGAGGCCGGATCGACGGTCAGCCGGTGAGTGATCACCTGGCGGCTGATGCCGGGCATATCGTCCGGGCCCCACGCGAAGACAACGGCGTATGACCGTAGGACGGGGAGGATGGCGTCTCGTTGGTCCTGGGGGAGTTGCTTTCCGACCCTGAGAACCCGCTCCGGCCGGGAGGTATCCAGAGGGATTTCCTTGACCTCCTCGGCCGGCTCCGCATGTGGCCTCTCCTCGTCCATGGCGACGGCGGCCGTGATGGTGTCTATCCGCTGTCCTTCCCTTTCGGCCGGCCTCGTCAGCTTGAGGTAGCAAGCTCTGGCTATCCTCTGATTTCCTCTGGCGTAGCCGATGCCGTCATTGGTGGGGAACTTCAAGCATAGGTGCTTCATGGAGATGATGGCCTCCAAGTCCTCCAGCGCTGGCCGGCCCAAGATCAGGTTGTGGGCGCACTGGAGGTTGACCACCATGAACTCCATGTCAATTTTGGCATGGTGGGGGCCGTCACCGACTTCCACGGGGAGGACTATCCTGCCCTCGGCGCCGATAGAGTCCCCGGTGAAGCCGGATAACGGGGTCTTGATCGGCTTCAGCAGAGCTCTGTCCAGCTTCAGCTGCTTGAAGGTGTCTAGGTACATCACGTTGACGGAGCTCCCCGTATCGATGTAAGTACGGTGGATGATGGAGTCACCGATCTCACATCGGATGACGAGGGCGTCCCTGTGTGACTCCGTACCCGGAGGCAGATCCTTGTCGGTGAAGATGATCGCCTCCGTTCGCTGCTTCTTCGGCTGGGGGGGAACGTGGGACACCTCTCCAATGTAAAGGGATTGTGCCCATTTCTTTCTCTGAGTGGCGGAATCCCCCCCAGTGTTCCTGCCTACGATGAGGTGGATGTGATTCTTCTTCGGCGGAGGCTCCTCGAAGTCCTCGTCGTCGCTGAGCCTACCAATCTCGCGCTTCTTCGCAGAGGGTTCGCCCCCACGTTTGCCGGTGTTTACCCAAGTGTTTGTACGTGGGCCACCTTTGACAAACTGGGAGAGTTCCCCCTGGCGAATAAGGCGCTCGATGGCCTTTTTCAGTGTGATACAATCGTCGGTGTTGTGCGACGAGTTCTTGTGGAACCGGCAGTACGTGCCGCCCTGCTGGATGGCAAGGATCTCCTCGGCCGGACGAGGAGCCTGCTCGATGAGGCCGTGCTTCTCGGCATAATCGAGGATGGTGCCGACCGGGTGGGTGAGGGTTACCCCCGGCCGTTCCAGCCTCGGCCGCCAGTGGCGGTCTTTCTTACTCTGTCCACCAGAGCCGTGACGGCCCTGGGCACCCTGGCCGGCCGGGGACGGACCCGGGGCCGGCGAAGGATTTGTCCTCTTGGGGGGGGGATGGCCCCCCTCTCTCTTGTGATTGTGGAGCTCGTCAGCGTCGGCGTACAAGCCTCCGCGCTGGAGTGCCTTAGCGTACGACCTCGGGGGGTCGGTGATGAGGCTCCTAGCGTACGGGGAGCTGCGGTCTTCGGTTGGGGATGAGGAGGGTGCGCTCATCGGCCCCCTCGACCTCCTCGGTCTCCCTCGTCCACCGATCGATGAATGACCGGAGGGACTCCTCGTGCTGCTGCTTGACGGAGAGGAGGTGGGTGAAATACTTCTTGGCGCGCTTCCTCCCGGCAAAGTGAGTGAGGAAGCGCTGGGCGAGGTCCTGCCATGAGTCGATGCTTCCTTCCGGCAGTCCGTTGAACCACTCGTACGTTGGCCCCTCGAGGGTAGAGAGGAACCAACGGCAGAGGTATTCGTCGGACGCGTTCACCATCAGCATGTTGTTTTGGTAACGGCTGAAGTGCTCCTGGGGGTCTGATCGGCCATCGTAGGACTTGATGGCGTTCCCCCTGTACTTCTCAGGGATGGGGGCCGAGAGGACGCTGTTAGTGAAAGGGGTCCTGGTCCTGACCTGGATGATGGGGTCACCTCGGCCAGCTCCCTCTCCAGGGCGCTAACTTTGTTCATGAGCGCGTTGAGGCCGGGGTCGTTGGAGGCGCCGGCCGTAGGGATGTTGGCCGACTGCTTGGCCTCCATCTGAGCCAACCTCCTTTCCAGTTGGGCGATGACCTCGTCCCGGGGGTCTCTGTCGGCCGCGGCGGCACCCGGCTGGTTCCTCAGGCGCTCGTTGTGAGCCGCGTTGATCTGGTGACGCACGTCATCCTCGTGCAACTTCCCCTTGCCCTTGTCCGGGCGGGGCTGGTCCGCTGTCCGGGACACAGACCCCAAACTCTCCCTTGGCGAGCCAGGACGTGGATCACCAATCCGTCCCGCCATCCTCTCCGAAACCGGACGACGACGCGTGTCACCCAGCCTATTGAAGGCAGAGGCTTTTCCACGCGCTGGGGTCTGCCCGGGGCGAAGAGGGGAAGCAGGGTGGGAGTGGGACGATGCCGTGTCCTGGGCCACAACCCCCTCATTGTTGCCTATCTGGACGGCCAACGGTTGGGGATGAGGAGGTGGAGTGACGTTTCCCCCGGTCCTTGGCAAGAGTGCGCTGAGGACGGTGGGATTCTGAGCCAAGCTGGCGATGATAGCCGATAGTGCGGCCTGGACCTGAGGATCTACGGACGGAGAGGCCGCGGCCACAGGCTGGGCCGGGGCGTGGTCCGCTTTCTCAGCTCGTTTCTTTTCCAGGCCGAGGCGGGCGTCGGGGACTCCGCCATTGAGTTGGTTGCGGAGGTCCGTCGTGAGGTTGAAGGCCTCATGGAAGAGGTCCCCTCCGCCGACCTGGTCGGCCGTGGCGTCCTCATCGTGCTCCCTGGGCTCTTGGTCCTCAGGGATGACTTTGCTGACGAGGTTGCGGTTTGACTTAGTTCTCCCCATGATCAGTGGTTAGCTGTGCTTGGTAGCGACGAAGGGTGCTAACTTGATTGTTCTAGCTCTCAACGAGAGCACCAAATGATAGAGTATATCTAGAGAGAAGTGAGAGCTAGAGAGAGAAGTGCAATAATATGCTTCAATAGAATGATTTTGTAACCCCTATAACTACTCCCAAGGGGAGTATTTATAGAGAAAATTAGGGTTGGGCTCCCAAGCCTTGGGCTTGGGAGGCCCATTTACAACTGGACCGCTACTGGGCCGAATACAAAGCCTCTAATGGGCTGTACAAATGAGTAAGCATAGAATCCGTTTCTGGGAGGTCTTCGTGGCCGACGAGGGCGTGGCCGACGAGGGCACGGCCGACGAGGGCACGGCCGACGAGGGCACGGCCGACGAGGGCACCCGAGTTCCTTGGGTTCAGGACCGTAATCTGAGTTGGCCCCTTTTCGGCCGACGGGGGCGTCTTGGCCGACGAGGGCGCCACTCTGTTGTCTTGTGCTCTGTTCTTCCGAGTATGTGGGTCCTGGAGCTCAGACCCATATACTCCATCAGTTGAGGTGACCTCTCGGCCAATGGACGCTTGACACGTGTCCCTGTCCGGCATTTATTGCTACTATAAATAGCACCCCATTTCCCCATTTGTAACTACGCTGAAAACGCTCCACTCTTTATAATATATTCTCTCTCTCTATACTTGTTTGCTCTGACTTCTCTCTTGTTATTCCTCGTGATAACCCCTCAGATAAGCTACCCCCCGGGTACACTATCCATCATTTGGTTCTCTCGTTGAGAGGTCGAACAATCAAGTAAGAAACCCTCCCCCTTCGCCAAACACTAGCCCTCTACCAAAATGGTGAGAACTACACGTGCCAACTCCAAAAACGTAGAAGACAAGAACTTGGCCCTCGGCGACGTCAACGCCCCCGAAGCCTCTCACAGGGCTCCCGAGGGCGGTGTCATCGCTGGGCTGGAACAGGCGGCTGTCGACCTACGCCTTCAGATCCAGCAGAATGCCCCCAATGCCCGCCTCGGCATCAAGGCCAAGAAGAAGAACCGGAGCGATGACCAAGTCAGCCCTCCGGTCCTCACCATCGACGTTCATTCGGCGCTCTCCGCCTTCATCCAGACACTCACTCAGAACCCGGGTGCCTTCGGCACCCTGGCTTTGGCTCAACCCCAGGTTGGGGAGAACATCATGCTTCCCCCTCTGCCACACCCCTTCGGAAACCCCATCCCTCGGATTGGGAATGACGAAGGGGTAGTGGCCCAGGATACGGCCTCCTAGGAAGTTCAGTCCCGGGACCGCCACAATGACAACAGGGAAAGGCCCCGCACTTCCGCCCTCAACCGGCTCGGAGGGGGGCAAGACCGCCGAGGGGTCCAAGACCGCCTCGGAGGAAAGGCACTCCAAAGGCCCCAGGAAAGCGGAGGGTCTGTCTCGAGGGCAGACAAGGAGCGTCCTCCTCGGGACAAAGGCAAGGCACCCCTTCATGCCGACGATGCTCGCCACCAAATCAACCAGGCCCACTCGGCCCGGGTTCATTCGCAGGGGGCGGAGACCCTCCCGAGGGACCCCCGGGACGAAATTATGAAATGGAGGCCAACAAAGCTCACGCCACCACCTTCACCCCTCATTCAGACCTCAAATACGAGGCCATGATGGCCAAAATGGAGGAATTACAGAAGAAGGTTGTCGAGGGCTCCGGGAAACCCATCATCCAGCTCCGGACCCGGACGCCATTCACCCCAAGGGTATTGGCGGCCCGGATCCCGGAAAAATACCGAGGGCAACACATACAACCCTACAACGGGAAGACGGACCCCCAGGAACACTACAGCAATTATCAGAACAACATGATGATGGTAGGGGCGTTGGACGAATATTTGTGTCGTTGGTTCCTCTCCACCTTAGAGGGGTCGGCGTATGAATGGTTCAACCGGTTGCCCGAAGGCTGCATTGATTCGTGGCAAGAACTCGCCCAGCGATTCTTGACGCAATTTGCCGGGAGACGTCGCACGAGGAAGCATTTCTCCCACCTCCTAACCGTACGCCAGAGGAGGGATGAGACCCTTCGGGACTTCCTGGAGCGCTGGAGAACGGAAGCCGACAAACTCGACGGTGCTGACGACGGGAGCCTCCTGGCCCTCCTACAAACCGTCCTCCGCACCGACAACTTTTCAAGGAGCCTCATCATTGAACCCCCCCCCCCCCCCCCCCGCGACTACACAAGGGCCCTGCAGCAGGGGGACCGATATGCCGAGGCCGAGGAGGTGGAGAAATACCACCAGCATCCAGATCAGCAACCCCCGAAGGCTAACAACAGGAACAACCGGGGGCCGGGGGCTCCTCCAAATCAGCCCAAGGCTTCAGGACCCTCTGATGACCGCCCTCGGCAAGGCCAAGCCCGGTGGAGGTTATAAGAACAACCCTAAGACTTAGGCACAGCCCGTTCTCCTGGACCGCCCCCGGACACCATTGACGCACCCCGTCAACATCATCCTTGATTTTGCCGAGGAGAGGGGCCTCGTTGAGCGCGATTCTCGTGCACCCCCGGAGGTACATGCTATCAACCCTCAGTTCCCCTACTGTCGTTTCCATCGGCACCAGGGGCACAGAACCGATGACTGCCATCAGCTAAAGACGGCCATCGAGAGATTGATACAAGCGGGCCATCTGTCCCAATTTATCTAGAGCCCTCGGCAGGAGGGACCTTCTCATCAGGGACCTCCCCGAGGGCACCACACGAAGGTGAACGCTTGGATGAACCCGAACACCATCCCCCTCGGCAAGAAGAGGGAGATCGGAAACTTGGAGGAGGAAGAGGAGTACCCCCACTACCAGGAGAAAAAACGCCACATCCTCATGATTACCGGTGGCAATACAGGGGGCGATTCCACCAGCCAGCGGAAAAAGTGGGCTCAATCGCTTTACGTGGGGGAAGTCACTCATATGCCCCCGGTAAAGCGGCTGAGGGAGGAACCCATCACCTTCACCAACGCAGATCTCCCTCCTACTTCTTCTCCCCACAGGGATGCCCTGGTGATTCGGACTGAAATAAACAACACCATCATTCACCGAACTTATGTTGACACAGGCAGCTCCGTCAACGTAATGTACCTCAGCACCTTTAGAGAGCTGCATCTAGAGAGGGGGTCCCTTCGGTTCATTAAGACCCCTCTTGCCGGTTTCACCGGTGATACTATTGATTCCGAGGGGGTAATAACCCTCCCGGTGATCTTCGGCGACGGGCTCCATAGAGCCCAGCTCAAAGTGGAGTTCGTCGTCAACATCGACTGCGCCCACAACATCATCCTCGGCCGGCCAGCCCTCGAGGATCTTGAGGCCGTCATCTCCATGAGGCACCTCTGCCTCAAGTTCCCAGCCGAGGGGGGCATTGGCTACTCACGGGGGAATCAGAAAATTGCCCGCGCTTGCTATCTTCAAGTCACGAAGAAAGTAAGTAAGACGGAATTCCGTGTTGACACCATCACCGGAACCATCGACGAAGAAGAAAAGAGGCCGAGGGCTGAACCAGCCGAGGACGTAGAAGACTTTGCGCTCGATCCGGCCAAGCCGGAGAGAGTCGTGAAGATTGGAGCCCAGCTCCCTGAAGATCTGAAGACCGGTATCACCGACGCCCTCCGCGCCTACTCCATTGTCTTTGCATGGGGGCCGGAGGACATGCCGGGAATAAGCCGAAGGGTCATCACCCACCGCCTCTCGGTGGACCCCTCGGCCAAACCAGTAGAACAGCGAAGGAGACCCCTCTCGGCCGAGAGAAGGGAATTTGTGAAGAGAGAGGTCGCCATGCTTCTTTCTATCAAGCAGATCAAGGAGGTGAAATACCCCTCATGGTTGGCGAACGTAGTCCTCGCACAGAAACCGCCCTCATTCCGCATGTGCGTGGACTACACGGATCTCAACAAGGCATGTCCCATGGACCCCTTTCCTCTGCCCAATATTGATCAGCTGGTGGATGAAACCGCGGGGTGTGAGATCATGTCATTCCTTGACGCATTCCGCGGATACCATCAAATATACATGCATGAGGAAGACGCCGAAAAAATAGCCTTCATGACTCCCGAGGGCATCTTCTGCTACCTAGTGATGGCCTTCGGCCTAAAGAACTCAGGGGCCACTTACACCCGGATGGTGGCCCGAGTCTTTCAGGCCGTCCTAGGGCGCACCATGGAGGCCTATGTTGACGACATGATCGTCAAAAGCAAACAATCTTCCAGCCATACCGACGACCTCCGGGAAATCTTCGCCATCATGCAAAAGTTCAACCTTCGGCTAAACCCGAAGAAGTGCACCTTCGGCGTCCAAGGGGGCAAATTCTTAGGCTACATGGTGAGCCGAAGGGGTATCGAGGCCAATCCCGAGAAGATCAAGGCCATCATCAACATGGAGCCCCCACGCAATGTGAAGGAAGTTCAACGGTTGACGGGCCACCTGGCAGCCCTCAACCGCTTTCTATCTAAATCAGCGGAGAAGTCTTTACCCTTCTTCCAGATCATGAGGAAGACGGCTGGCTTTCAATGGACTCCAGAATGCCAGGAGGCTTTCGACGAGCTCAAACGATATCTATCTTCACCCCCTGTGCTCTCCAAACCAAAGGTAGGGGAGACCCTCTACCTCTACCTTGGGGTCAGCCCGGCGGCCATCAGCTCTGTGCTCATCCGGGAGGAAGACGGCATCCAACATGCCATCTTCTATGTAAGCAAGACCCTAAGGGAGGCCGAGCTCAGGTACTCTCCTGTGGAAAAAACGGTGTTAGCTATCGTTTGGAGCGTCAAGAAGTTGGGCCACTACTTTCAGGCTCACCCGGTTCAGGTCCTCACTCATCAACCCCTCGGCCCCCTCACGAGGAGCCCCACCAGCTCCTCCCGCATGGTGAAATGGGATATCTTCTTGAGCCAGTACAACATTGACATCCGTCCGAGGCCTGCCATCAAGGGCCAAGCCCTGGCGGACTTTGTGACGGAGTGTACCGCAAGGGCAGCCACGGACGGGGAGCCCTCGGCTACCTCGGACGACCGGTGGACCCTCTACACCGACGGCTCCTCCGCAACCAAAGCATGCGGGGGAGGGGTAGTCCTCATTACTCCCGAGGGCTTCAAAGCCTACTATGCAATCCGCTTCTCCTTCAAAGTCTCCAACAACGAGGCCGAGTATGAGGCCCTCCTATGTGGCCTTCGGCTGGCTGCCAACATGAAGGCTCGACAGATCCATATCAAATGCGACTCCAAGTTGGTCGTTGGCCAAATCTCCGAGGAGTATGAGGCCAAGGAGGGAAGAATGAAACAGTACAAGGAGGCGGCCAAGGAGTTGCTTAAGGTATTTCAGGCACACTCTCTCACTCAAATACCGAGGGCTCAGAACTCCGAGGCCGACATACTATCTAAGCTCTCGGCCGACTCCCCCAAGCACATCTCTAAGATTGCTAAAATTGAGGAACTCAGTCTCTCGAGTATCCATGCGAGCCCCATCATGAACATACAACAACGCCGAGAGGACTGGATCTCAGATATCATCACCTTCATCTCCACAGGGCAGCTACCCGAAAATGAGACCCGCGCTAAACTAGCAAAGTTGAGGGCTCCTAGCTACACCATCGAAGACGGAAGGCTCTACAAACGGTCCTACAACGGCACGCTACTTCGGTGCCTTCATCAAGATGAAGCCGAGGTCGCAATGGAGGAAGTGCACAGTGGCACTTGCTCAGCTCACCAGGGACCCTTCTCCATGTCCCGAAGGCTCATTCTCCAGGGCTACTTCTGACCAACCATGGCCAGAGATTGTGCTGACCTTGCCCGAAGGTGCACCGCATGCCAACATTTCTAGAAAGCCCCCGGCAGGCCAGCGGTCAACTATGCCCCCATCAGCACATCCGTCCCCTTTTCTTGATGGGGGATAGACCTCGTGGGCCCTCTCCTGAGGGGTACCTCCAACAACAGGTACATCATTGTGGCCATCGACTACTTTACCAAGTGGGTGGAGGCTGAGCCCCTCGCCAGCATCACAGAGGCGAAGTGTCGTCACTTCGTCCTCAAGAACATCCTCACAAGGTTTGGCGTCCCCCAGCAGATCATCTCCGACAACGGAACACAATTTGAGGCAGCCCCTTCTATGCCCTTCTGGAGGCATGGGGCATCAAACACACCTTCTCCTCCGTTGCCTACCCTCAAGGCAACGGGCAAGTAGAGAACGCCAACCGGACCTTGCTCGAGGGCCTCAAAAAGAAGCTGGAGGCCGAGGGCGGTGGCTGGGTAGAAGAGCTCCACAACATCCTTTGGGCCTACCGCACCACCCCTCGGCGAGCAACAGGTGAAACCCCCTTCTCCCTCTGCTACGGGTTTGAAGCCAAAGCTCCTACGGAAGTCACCCTTCCCACCCGGAGGGTGATCCAATATGACCCCGAGGTCAACGACGGCAACATGGCCCTCGACCTCCACCTCCTTTCAGAACGCCGGGAGCAAGCCTTCATCCGGGCAGAAAACTACCGAAGGCAAGTCAAAGGCTACATCGACGCCAAGGTTCGCACCCGAGAATTCCAAGTGGGGGACTATGTCCTCCGGAGGAGGGAAGCCAGCCAACCGACCGAGGGAGGCAAAATGGCACCAAAGTTCGAAGGTCCCTACATCATAGCAGCCATCATCAAACCTGGGACTTACAAGCTCAAACGCCCCAACGGGAAAGAGGTCCCTAGGCACTGGAATGTACACCACTTAGTTAAATTTTATCAATAATGTAAGAGCGGCCAAGCCCTCATAACTAGTGAATGTACTATCCTATGGCCCAAGGCCTCCAATTTTGAAGAATGAAGACACATTCAAGACACCAAGAACAACCACAAGACACTTATGAGCGGCCAAGCCCTCATACCGACTACAGGCCCCAGGCCTCACCACGAGAAGAACCCCCTCCGACACCAAGTGCCGAGGGCGGACACCACCAACACTTCCAACAACAGTGAAAACACCAAGTGTTTCGAACAAGACCCCTCGGTACCAAGTACCGAAGGTGGGGACTCCCATCACCGGCAACAGGAAACACCAAGTGTTTCATTTCAAGACCCTTCGGCACCCATTGCCGGGGGTACACATCTCCACCATCAACATCAAAAAGAAGAACACCAAGTGTTCCTACAGAAGACCCCTCGGTACCAAGTACCGGGGGCACACATCTCCACCATCAACATCAAATAGAAGAAGAACACTAAGTGTTCCTACAGAAGACCCCTCGGTACTAAATACCGGGGGGCTACATATCGAAACTAACACCAAGTGTTGTTTCTAAAGCCATACCCCACGAGGACGCATATACCGAAGGCGCCACCATCGGTGCCGGCGGCACATAGTGCCCCCGGCCATTTGCAACTAGTGTGCAAATGAAAACCCTTCCTTGAAACGCTTTCCGCGTCACTACCCCCAGGGTATGACAAGCATGAGAAATGCCCAGGATTCGACTTTCAAAACGGAACGCTTTCCGTGTCATCACCCCAAGGGTATGACAGGCACGAGAAATGCCCAGGATTCGACTTCCAAACCGAAACGCTCCCCGCGCTACCACCCCAAGGGTGTGGCAGGCCACGGACTATGTCTAGTGCCGAGGGGACGACTTTCAAAACTGAGGCGCTTTCCGCGCCATCCCCCAAGGGGAGGCAGGTTACAGACCACCATATCTTGTGCCCAGGAAATGACCCTCGATCCCCTCGGAACTCGGAAGGTTAACCCGAGGGAGGAGAGCCATTGGTGTATTCTGATGGTCTCCTAATAGGCCCAGCCTTACCAAGAAACCAAGTTTCTTGATGCCTTCCCTTCACCACCAACCAAAAAAAAAGGGGGGGGGGTGAAGGGGAGTAGACTCATCGAGAAATCAATGAGTACAACACTCCAACAAATCACAACATACCGAGGGCTCCCTACGGGAACACCTCCGGTAACTGAAGGCTCCTATTTTCCGAAGGTTACTACTCAACAATACAACGGGATTGGACTGTCTCAAGTACACTAAACGGCTAAGTCCACTTCAAATAAGTGCCGAGGGCACCTACCATCGGTCATCCATTGCCACCGAGGGGTCCTATCCCGTAAAAGGGGATGCAACTGACTAAGGCAACTCAACAACCCTTCAAGTGAATGCCGAGGGCACCTATATCCCACCAGCATTCACTACAACATCAATGTCCTACAAATTTTCCTAAGTCCACACTTTTGGAAAATGACAACAGTCGGAGGCTCATATATCACCTAACAACCGAGGGGAAGCAACACTTAGAAGATTGAGCCCCCGGCCTGATCAATATTTCAACTGAGGGACCATGGTAGCCGAAGGCTACGTGATGCAACAACACTTAGAAGATTTTCTAAGTCCTACATATTTTTCCCTCGGTCAAACTACTTATACATCAAGGAGAAGGCTATCACCCCGGAGCCGAGGGCTACTTGACACCATGCATTAGGAAGTAAGGCTAAGTCCTGAATATTTGGCCCTCGGCCAAATATCCACGCAACAGGAAGGTTCACCCAATGATTCGAGGGCTCCTATCAGGACCACTCGGGGGCTCAACATCTGAGATCCACTTAGAAAATTTTCTAAGTCCCAAATATTCTCCCCTCGGACAGACTCCTCACTGACCGAAGGTTCAACATCTACAACACACTTAGAAAATTTTCTAAGTCCTATATATTGGGCCCTCGGTCCAATATTCACACATCAGGAAAGAGGCTACCAGCCGAGGGCTTCCAAGGGCAAACTACACTTAGAAATTTTTCTAAGTCCTAAGGATTGGGTTCTCAACCTAATCATCTCACAACAATTGAACTACAAACACCCGAAGGCCCTATGGTGGGCTACACTTAGAAAAATTTTCTAAGTCCTAAACATACATTCAAGAGAAAACGACGGCATACATTCGAGAGGAAATAAGTTAAAGAAAACAAGTCAAATACGCAAGGCCCGAGGGCTAACATTCATCCATCAAAAAGAAGAGTAAATGTAATTGTTACAACGATGGCCAGGGCCGGAAGCATACAAATGTGACCATTACAAAGTAAGTCCCAAATATTTACTAAGTACAGATTACAAATCAACAACATCATTCCCGGAGGCGTCCTCTACTACAGGCTTAGACGCGGCATCATCCCCGGTTTCTTCCTCTTCGTCACTGCCCTCGGCCATCAGCATGGAGTCTTCCAAATCAGGCCTCGCAACACCTTCAGGGAGGGGAACCCTGGGGTTTGGCTGAAGGGAGAGGAGACCATAGGATGCCGGGTCGAAGGCCTTCGGGTCCACCCCAAGATGCCGGGACAGCCTTCGATATACAAGGGCCTGAGTAAAGTACTCACCCCCGTCATAATACTCTTTCCCCTTTCGGGCCAGCCACATTGCGCCTGGGCCTTTCACCTATTCGTTCACCGAAGCCTCCACCACCGAAGCCACCCATTCCTGCCGGCCTCCGGCTTTCCATCCCTCCTCAGCAAAAGCGGCAATAGCATCCTCCCGGGCTTCGGCGACGACTTTGATCTGGGCCTCCTCGGCATCCTTCGCGGCCTTCTTGGCAGCATCGTCCGCAGCCTTCTCCACCTTTGCCTTGCCTTCGGCCCTGGCCACCGTCTTGGAGCTCTCGAGGATTTCATTAAAAGCCTCTTGCTCAGCTTTGCGAGCTTCCTCGGCCTCTTTGAGCTGCCTTCGGGCCTCAGCCAATGCTTCATCGGTTTTCTTCTTCTCCGAATCATACTGCTCTATCCTCTGGACCAGCTCGCCAAGGCCAAGGCTTGCCTGAAAGCAAGCATAAATTACCGAAGGTTAAGTCACTACACACGTAAAGAATTAAGTTACCTGCAAAAGAGAAGGAAGGAACCTTACCGTAACCGAGGCCATCAGAACCTTAGAGCAGAGGACATCATCGGCTTGGCGGGAGAGCACAGACTTATCGGTTGGAGGGGTGGCACCCCTCAAAAACTCCTTCGGGTTCAGGGTCCCGTGCATGATAGCAGTCCCCTTCGTGATGGAGAATTGGATTTTGTCCTGGGGCCATGTCAGACCAGTGGCTTGACCCGAAGGCTTGGGGGGAGAAGATTCATCTACGACCACAACGGGGGCTTCCTTCAACTCCGGGCCCCCCTTCTTCTTCTTCTTCCCCTCCGGTTATGCCAGGTCCTTCCCAAGTCTCTTCCTCTTCGGCTCCAGACCGGGGGAGCCTCCGACGGTGGTCTCCACGACGGGCCCTACCTCCTTGGCCTCTTCGGCCGCTCCCGCCTTAGGGAATATCTCGTCGACCGCCCTCTGCTGTGCGGGGCCTCCTTCTTCTGGTCTTCCTTGGCGAGTTGCCTCTTCAGCTTGACAAGGTTCCGAGCGTCCATATCTGGTCCTGAAACACAAGAAGGCACACAAGGGTTAGTTTACTACTACAACAAAGCGGAAAAAAAAAATTCTAAGTATGAAAATTAAAGCCCTCGGCATTGCAACAACCTTCGGCGCTCTCATATACGCGATCAATCGTGGGGTAGCCTTCCTCTTTCTCCCCCATCAGCCGGTACCGACGGAAGCCAAGCTTGTACAACTCACTGGAGAGAGTTGCGCCTTTGATGGACACGTGCTTATCAGACCCCTCCGGTTTCTTGGACAACACCCGCCCATTTTTCTCGAGGGCATACCCTTCTGCCTTCATGTGCCGCCGAAACCTATCACCAAGCGGAGCGGAGAAAGGATTCTCGGCCAGACGGATGTAGCAGAACTTGTCTTTCCACCCCTTGTGAGACGAAGGCGCCTCGTCGAAAATCCTGAACTTCGGGAGCTGCTGCAAATTACCATAGCCCCCGGCATTCGAATGATCCCCCCGACACAAGTTGAACGACAGAAAGAATTGCTCCAGAGTAGGGGGGACCTTGCGGCTGAGGCACAGCGACAGGAACCCTGCCAGGTATGAGTGACTGTTCGGGGTCAACTGGCAGGGGGCTAGCTTGACGAAGCGTAGGTATTCCAACACGAAGGGATGAAGGGGAAATCTGAGACCCAGCTCCACTGAAAGCAGATGTACGACAAAACAGCCCTCGGGGGCACGGAGGAGCACATCATCCGGCTTTGGCTCTACCACCTGCGCCGAAGGTCCAACCAAAAATTGTGCCACCATCATCTCCCCTCGGGTAGCTTTGTTTTTGACCTCCAAGGCGGCCGTATTCAGGAAAGAATAGCCCTCGGGCAGTCCCACTGGCTGGCCAACGTCGACGGCAGCTTGCTTCTTCTTCGGAGCCATCCTCGTCTTCTTTCTCTTCTTCCCTGGGGCCACACTGAGGGGTACGGCGTCAAGAGGCCGGGAGCTCCCAGCTTCGGTATCACGCCGAGGAGGAGGGATAGCTACAGTCACCTTCAGGCCCTCCTTCTGGGCCTCGTCCTCGGCCACCTGACAGGCGATGGCAAGCTCTTCATCCGCGTTCACCTGCTCGAAGTCTTCGGCCTCGAGTTCAAGCCGAAGGTCACCCTGTATTGCCTCGGCTACGGCCCTGTCGTCGATGACCGAGAGCTGCTCGCTTGAGGATTCCACGTCAGACGCCACTTCGATGTTCACTGAAGCCTCCCCGGAGATGTCATGGGAATCACTAGCTGACGACATTACTTCTAAAAAGCGAGGGGTCGAAAAATTCGTACACAGAAGGGTCCTGAAGGGTCCTAAACCCTAACCCTAAGGCCAAAAGCTAAGTACTCAAATAGAGCTAAGGACAGAAGGAGAACTAACCTCTGAGACTTGGTTTGACCGAAGGCCGGAGTTTCTCTCTCTAGAAATTTTGGCAGAGCTTCGCTAACAGTATGATCGCACAAAGGCGAATGGCCTTGGTCGGGGGTATTTAGAGGCGCCCAGATCCGGGCTTGGGGCCAAAAAAACGGGCCCCCGGCAAAAGGTCATCATTACACGCCGCGTCTTCGCCCAATCGGTGACGCCGCCCACGGGCAGCCAACCATCACGCGCCACGTGTACTCCCCCTCCAACGGTCACATTACAATGGCTATATTCTGGGAACCTGGAGGTACGCCCTCGGGTAAACACTCCATCAAATAAAGGGGTAGTCCCCGGGCTTCCCTCCTTCGCTCCACCTCACAAAGGGGACCCCCCGGGCTCACAACTGGTGGACCTCTCGGGTATCCTCCCCCCTACAACACATTAATTTCCGGGCAGCCCACGGGGAATATCACTTCATCAACAAGCGCGCCCCCGGCACGCAGGAAACGGGACCCTTCGGGTGCTCCCCTCATCAGCTAAATAATAAAGGACGTGAAGCCTTCGGGATCTTCACAGCTACTATTTACGTTTATCACGCCCTCAGTCCCATGGATTGAGGGACTCTACTTCGACGCCTCCCAGAATATCAACGACGCGCCTTCAGCAATACAACAAGGAGCCCTCAGAACAAGGAGAGCCCTCGGCATTACCATTATTCTCCATTTTGAGCCAAGGTTTCACATTTTCGATTCATCATTGGGGGAATCCGGTGCACTCTTTTTCCCTCATTAGGATTTTTTCCCACAGGGTTTTTCCTAATGAGGTTTTTAACGAGGCATCCCCCCAAAATGAAACGAAAAGCGTCAGCCTTCGGCCCGCAACAGCAACGCAACTGCTTCACTCCTTTTCACCACTTCGCAAGTGCCTCAAGGAGTGGGGGACTGGAGGACCCCTTCGGGAAAATCATTAAATTACAAAATGGTGAAAAATTCCAACAAACGGCAAAAGCAATCCCTCAAGTCCCGACATGTGGGTAACTGAGGGACTGCCTTCGGCAGGGACATGCAAACAACAACTCCTCACCAACTTCAGAGATTACAATGGGACAACATCAAAGGGCAAGCACAAATTACTCCTTTCCCCTCAAGTACCTTTCGGCAAAAGGAGTGAGGGACTCCAGATGGAGTATATGGCCCGGGAATCCCCGGCCCACAGACTCCTACTACACCAATAAAGGCCCAACCGGCCCAGGAAGCACAACAGGCCCAAATTACGGCGCCCCAAGCACTTAGCAGCCCACAGCGCACACTGGGGAGCCTTCGGCCCCCTGGCCGAAGGCTCAAATCTCTCACAGAACGGGTTTTTCAAGCAAACTAAGAAACTGGGAGGAAAACGGCAATAAAAAAACAGTAGCCCTCGGCATTAGCGTGCCCTCGGCAACAAAGAGCCTTCAGCAACTACTATACGGCCGAAGGCAGCTCGCACGACAGGATCCTCCCTCCACGCGCATCTGGGTCACCGTACCAAGTACGACGTCCCATCCAACAGCCGCATTAAATGCAGCCACATGCGGTTGCCAGCGCCAACCAGTTGAGGTGACCTCTCGGCCAATGGACGCTTGACACGTGTCTCTGTCCGGCATTTATTGCTACTATAAATAGCACCCCATTTCCCCATTTGTAACCACGCTGAAAACGCTCCACTCTTTATAATATATTCTCTCTCTCTATACTTGCTTGCTCTGACTTCTCTCTTGTTATTCCTCGTGATAACCCCTCGGATAAGCTACCCCCCGGGTACACTATCCATCACCTGGCCTCTGATTCTTAGTCTTCATAGGCGGGCCTACTTCTCGAAGCCCGCCTCCTCCCCGTTTTTTGTCCCATCCAGCGCCATATTTTCTTTCCCTTACAGATCATCTTCCCGTGTCTCCCATAGCCTCCTACGCTTTTGTTCTCCTGTGCCTTCTTCCTTATTCTCACCTCCTACACCTTTTGTTGTACTCTGTTCTGACTCAGCTCCTGATTCTTTTCTCCCGACTCTCATCCTATCCTCGCTTTTAGCCCCTTCCCCGTACCCCTGGTCCCTGCCAGAGCTCGATGAATCCTCCAACGACCATTGGTTTCTCCCTGTAGGACTCGTGGACTCATCTTCCCTCCAACACTTGCTCTGAGATGAACTCCAAACCTTTTCTCCAAAACAAGATCTTCTTCGTAGTTCAAGTGGCAAAATTTGTCTGAGTGACCAATTAATCCACAACTAAAACTGAAATTTGGCAATCTCTCATATTTAAAATCAACCCAGTAACTTTTGCCATCCTTCTTCAGATTAATACCTCTTTTCAGAACTTTTTCCACATTAATACACACTCGTATTCTCATATAGGTCTCTCACTTTTCACTATTCTGATTATCAGCGTATTTTATAAACTTTCCTATAAGATTGTCAACTTTCCTGGTCGTACCTAAATTAACTAAGCTATAAGGCACATTAACTAAATTAACTTTCCTATAAGGCACATTGTGAGGAATATCATCAAGTTTAACTTCTTTTAATAACAATAATTTTTTCTCAAATTGACATGATCATCCATCCAAAACACGATTCATATCTGAGCTGTGATAAAAAGTAAATAAATACATTTTCTCCCAGACTTCTTTGACTCATAGGCCTTTACGTGGTCTCCGTAACGCTACCATCTCCTTTATCGCCGGAAATCTGACTTTTCCATCCGTCAGCAGCGCTCCAACCACAGGGAAGCCCGAAATGTTCTCCTCCTCCTCCTCCTCCTCCTCCTCCTCCAAAGCTGATCCGTCTGTATTTGTCCACTAAGCTTTCCATACAGTCGCCCATGCTCCTTCCTATACTCAGTAAACATGATCACTTGAACCCCTCCCAAAACAAAACTAAACCCTGCCCTTCCAAATCGTCTGAAGCCAACTCGCCTAATGAATCAAAATCCAAATAGGTACACACCGACGTTTCGAGAACGAAGCTCGGCAATAGAACCTCGCTTCGCACGGACTCCTGGCGCTGGCCTGGTTGAATCCGGCGGCGGCGGAAAGTCCTAAGCGTTACCGATGGGTAACCCTAGAGAGAAGCAAATCTATTTAGACTTTATCAAAGTTAGAAACCATGTTTGGAAAATGATGCTTATATTTGGGACCGAAATATTAGATACTCCGTAGTTGAAATTAGAGGTGAAAGATAATAAATGGCAAAAAAGCATAGCTCATCATATTGATGTAGCTAGATATATATACGTAGTATTAGAGCTTGAGAAGCTCCAGGTTGTTACAAGTGATAAGGTTTGATATACAAGGATAATATCCTAATACAAATAAGCTACGTAAAGGATAATTATACAAAGAATATAATTGGATAATACATGAATAATAATATAGACATTATATTCTATCATGCCCCCGCAAGCAAAGGGATCCGGGGAGGATGCCAAGCTTGGATCGATGAGAGAGAAACAACTTCCGATGAAGAGGTTTTGTGAGGGAATCAGCAAGTTGGTCGTGAGTGGGAACATGAACAACTCGAAGAGAACCATTATCAACTTGTTCACGGACAAAATGAAAATCAATAGCAACATGCTTCATACGTGAGTGAAATACTGGATTGGCACACACATAGGTAGCACTTAGGTTGTCACAATAAACAGTAGGAGCACGGGGAGGAGAAATGTGCAATTCTTTAAGAAGATTACGTATCCAAGTGAGTTCGGCTGTGGCACCGGCAATGGCCCGGTATTCAGCTTCAGTAGATGAACGAGCAACGGTAGTTTGTTTTTTTGAGCTCCAGCTAATGGGATTACGGCCAATGAAGATGACATAAGCAGAAGTAGAGTGACGTGTATCAGTATCACCGGCCCAGTCGGCATCAGCAAATGCATGCAAAGAGAGAGGAGTATGAGCAGATATATAAATACCAAAATGAGTTGTGCCTTTGAGATATCTAAGGACACGTTTAACAGCCTGCCAATGGAGCGTAGAGGGACAATGCATAAACTGGGCTAATTTGTTGACTACAAAACTGATATCTGGACGGGTGATGGCCAAGTACTGAAGAGCACCTAAAACACTACGGTACTCTTTGGGATCGTAAGAGGCAGCACCATCTTTCAATGATAGATGGTCATTAGGGGAGATAGGTGTAGGTACAGAACTGGCATCTTGCATGTTGGTACGACTAAGTAAGTCACGGGTATACTTGTGTTGACTGAGAAAAAGTCCTGATGATGAGCGTAAGGCTTCCAAACCAAGAAAATATGATAAGGAGCCCAAATCTTTGAGAGAGAACCGACTGGCCAACCGGGTAATAAATGATAGAACAGTAGATTCAGAGTTACCCGTGATGATGATGTCATCCACGTAAACCAAGAGGAAAAGAAGACAGCCCGATGTATGATGGATGAAGAGGGAGACATCACTTTTGCTATTAGTAAAACCAGAGGCGAGGAGATAGGTGCGAAGTTCACAGTACCATGCCCGGGGTGCTTGACGCAGACCATAGAGAGCTTTGTGGAGGAGGCAAACATGGCTAGGATGATTTGGATCAACAAAACCGGAAGGTTGCTGCATGAAAACTTTATCAGATAAGGTGCCCTGTAAAAAAGCATTATTAACATCCAATTGTCTAATTGGCCAGTGATGAGTAACCGCTAAAGTGAGAACAATTCGGACGGTAGCCGGCTTAACAACCGGGCTAAAAGTATCAGTAAAATCAACGCCAGGGCGTTGGTGAAAACCTTTGGCAACAAGCCTTGCTTTATATCGTGCAACAGAACCATCAGGATTTTGCTTAACCCGAAAAACCCATTTACAACCAATAACATTTTGTGTGGAATCAGGAGGTATAAGAGACCATGTTTGATTTTTATGAAGAGCAGTGATTTCTTCCTGCATAGCAGTGCGCCAATGAGGAAGGAGATTTGCTTGTTTGAAGGTTGTGGGAGCAACTGGTGCAGGGGTTTGAAGTGTAGTATGCAAGGCATATTTTGGATTAGGCTTGAAAATGTTGTTTTTAGAACGGGTGATACGGGGAGAGAGAAGAGGCTTACTTGATGCATGAGAATTCATGCACGTAGATGGATGTTGGGTGGAATGAGTGGGAGGTGGGATGTTGGGTGAGGATATGGGTTGACTTGGGGGTGCATTAGAATTAATGCACGTAGATGGGATATTGTTATTAAGTGGAGATGTTGGTGGGGTATTATTTAGGTGAGGTGGAGAGATAGAATTTGTGGGGGAAGGTGGATCAGTAGTGGAAGGATAAGGGATGACAAGGTGAGGAGATAAGTGTTGACTAGGTAAATGTGGCGCAGATTTGCTGGAGGAATTAGTGGTGGCCGTTTGGGGGGTGAGAGATGGATAGAATTGTTCAAGTATATGTGGAGGAACGGTGAGAGGAGTATTAGCTGATTTATAGGGTAAAATATGTTCATGAAAAATGACATGCCTAGAAATATACATACGATTTGTTGATAAATCAAGACAGTAATTTGCATGATGTGTGGGGGAAAAACCGAGATATAAACAAGGACGAGAACGAGGTTGTAATTTATGATTACTATATGGACGGAGCCAGGGATAACAAAGACATCCAAAAATACGAAGAGTCCGATAATTAGGAGTGTCTCCGAATAATTTGGAAAATGGACTTTGGTGAGATAAGAGTGGAGTTGGGAGACGATTTATGAGATATGATGCATGTTGAAATGCATAGGTCCAAAATTTGAGTGGGACCCCGGCATAAAATAAGAGGGTAAGAGCTGTTTCAGTAACATGACGGTGTTTACGTTCAGCAGAACCAACATGTTCAGGTGTATATGGGGGAGATTTGAGATGCTCAATTCCATGTTTGGAGAGTAGAGGTGTGAGAGCTTGAAATTCACCGCCACCATCACTATAAAGAGTTTGAATTTTTGTGCTAAAATAATTTTCAATGAGAGCACGAAATTTATCAAAGACAGAATAAACATCTGATTTATATTTGAGCGGAAATAACCAAGTGTATTTGGAATAGTAATCAATAAATAGAACATAATATCGTTCATTATTAATTGAGGTAACCGGGGATGGACCCCATACATCGGTATATAAATACTGAAATGGACGGGTACATTTTATTGAGGAAGAAGAGAAAGGTAATTTATGCATTTTTGCTTGAATACATGAATCACATGAGTCAACAGGTTTATTTTGGGGACATAATTGACGATGGACTTGAGCAGATGGTTGACCGAGGCGGTAATGCCATAATTGAGAGACTGTGAGATTGACTTGAGGACGAGTGGAACGAGGCCAAACATAGAGATTGTTTTCACTCCGGCCGCGGGCCAAGGATTCCCCCGTGAGTAGATCCTTCACAATAAAAGAGTCGGGTGAGAATTCAATAGAGGTACGGTTTTGTTTACAAAACTGATTAACGGAGATGAGATTAGTATGAATATGTGGAGCACACAAAATGTTATTAAGTTTAAAATGAGAGTGGGGAGAAGAAATAACCGAGGAACCTGTATGAGATATAGAGAGACTTTTACCATTACCAAGCATTACTGAGTCAGGGCCACCGTAGTCAGAGTGAACTTGAAGGTTGTTGAGGTCCGAAGTGATATGGTGAGTAGCACCAGTATCCAGGAGCCAATTGGAAGGGGAAGAACTAGTAGTAGTACTGGAGGCAACATTAGCAGCAGGGGGGAAACGACTGTAGCATGTCTTAGCGGTATGGCCTGGTTTGTCACACAATTGACAAGTAGCAGCGGGAGAACCAAATCCCTGGGAATGAGGTATGGATGCAGAATACGGAGATCGACCACGACCACGACCTCGTGGTTTAGCAGATGAACCACGTCGTTGAGTGTATTGCGCCGTAATAGGGACATCAAAGCTAGTGGGCTGATCTCCGGCAAGAATTTCAGCTTCAATAAGAAAGTCACGTAATTGCTCAAACGAAGGAGGAGTAGGTTGGACACGGAGTGCGCCAACCAGGTCTTTGTATTCGCCGCCTAATCCAGTGAGAATATAGGAAGCAATCTGACCAGTGCTTTGAGGGTGACCTATGGTGGCGAGATCGTCGATGAAAGTGCGCATGGTGGCCATATAATCAGCAACGGATTTGCCAGCCTTTTTTGTGGTCATCAAAGAGGAGAGCAAAGAGAGCATTCGAGTTGTGGAGCTGTTAGCAAAGCTGGTCTCAAGCTTTGTCCATGCCGAGGAAGAAGAGGTGCAGGAATTGATGATAGGGCTAATAGTGACAGCCACTGTGGACTGAATAGCCAGTAAAACTAGTCGATCTTGACGTAACCACAAGGAGCGATTGGCATCGGAGGAAGTCGGGCAGGGGGTGGAGCCGTCGATGTATCCCAGGAGATCATAACCAAATAATAGGTTAGTGAGTTGTGATTTCCAAGATGAATAGTTGCTGCCATCTTTAGATAATTTGATTGGAATTTGGGAAGAAGCATTGAGAGATATGAGCTGGGAAAGATCATGTTGGGTGGGTATGAGGTGTGAGGCAGAGGTAGTAGATGATGGCATCGTAAATGGATCGGAGATCAATCAAAAGATTGAGGCGTCTGATACCATGAAAGATAATAAATGGCAAAAAAGCATAGCTCATCATATTGATGTAGCTAGATATATATACATAGTATTAGAGCTTGAGAAGCTTCAGGTTGTTACAAGTGATAAGGTTTGATATACAAGGATAATATCCTAATACAAATAAGCTACGTAAAGGATAATTAAACAAAGAATATAATTGGATAATACATGAATAATAATATAGACATTATATTCTGAGGTACCCTGGTTGAGATTATTATGTTGATTTCCGCCGCCCTTCCAAGTTAACACCATAGCCGTATAGGTCTGTAGAAGCCAATTTTCCTTTAGCTAATAGGCGACGCTGGCTAGCAACTTCAGGGTCCGCTTGCCGCATAGTCAGCCACTCAGCCTAGAAGCAAAGGCCATTGCTGCCCACCAGGTAATTCTCTGCATTCTATAATGGCCCCTCCCCCATTTTGGGATTGTGCGAAAGCTGAATCAACATATCAGTAGAGCCTTCGCTTTTGGAGTGTTTTGTATATAGTTTTTACATGTATTTATATATTAATATTTATTTGATTTGAAATTTTATAAAAAAAATAATAATGTTTAAGTGAATCTTAGAAACAACCCATCACATGGAAGTAATGGAACATACTGATTCATTACAGTCAATTTGAATGCAGAAGTTCTTAAATTTAAGCGTTGGCTGTTACCATGGATGGTCCGAGGTTGCCTCAAGACTGTTTCTTGCCGGAAGAAGCTTTCAATAAATAGTAATAATAATAGCAAAAACAACAATAATCGTCATCTCCCTGTTTACGCTAAAGTCGCTTACATCTTAGGCCTTCAAGTCTCTCCTTCTCACAGGTTTTTATTTTTATTTATAAACATTAAAAATACAAACATTACTTTGAAAAATGGAATTTATTGTTTGTTAATGTTTATATTTTGTGTTTTATTTATAGGAAGTTATAACGTTTTTAAATTCAATGCATGGTTTATATTTAAAAGAAAATGGAGATTGAGTACAATCTGGTTTAACTTGTTAATTGAAGTTGACGGAAATTCATGAGTAAATATTGATTGGTACTGCACAATCACTGGCCTTGATTTCGGGGAACATGTTGACTGATGACTGTATCAATATTTTTCAGGTGCAAGATAGTTCTTCAGGACTCTTGAAGAACTATATTTGAAGACGCTCTAACAATTGTTAGTGGAAATCAGCCTGCAAAATCTCAAGGAAGAGCTATCCATCTGTCTACCATGGAGTTTTCAGAGGACTGGAAGTCCCTATGGCCAGTATCCTTATCCTTCTCTCCCCCGCTCCTTCTTCCAAACAAAGCATCAAAGCGCCCCTGTCTCGAGAAAAGCTCCGTCGGACCCCTAATCTTCAACCCATGTCGGAAAATGTTGGTCCAGCTTTTGAACCCCCCCTCCATATGCCCCACTCCCCCTCCATATTCAGAAGTCACCTTTCCGGAATTTCTATCGACTTCAAGTGCCCTACGCCACTACCCATTACCACTACGATTGCATCTGATTTGGGAACCCCACAGGGTCTTAGCACTGTCCACAACCACAATGCTCTTCATCTGTTCCATTGCCCTAATGTAAAATCTGGTAGTGATCATACTATGGTTCTTACTTTTTTTCCCACCGGTGATAATTATGACCAGCTAGGGTTTGCTATGCTCATTTTGAAAGATTCTAAATTTATGAGCGTAATTCAGGGACAAGAGCGATTTCTTTGTGCATAGCCACAGGTTGAATCATCGGATATCTAGATTATTGGTAAACCCAGTCTCTGATTTTGATGTCTTTTCATCATCATCCTGTGGTTATCTGTATTCAACCTTGCATTATACTGTTATTGGGCATGTCATGGTTTGCACGACATTTTCTGTGCATTGGTATATTGTTAAGATGCCTAAAGAGCGCTTAGGAGATACAGTTTTAGAATATGGTGGCCATGCTGGTCTTAAGTTATTTCAAGGTTCTTCTGTTGTTCATGCGTGTTAGAGATCACACATGAGTGTATTGTGCTTCTTGAGAACGGAAAACTCTTCTTGTTTGATGGGAGTTTTTGGCTGAAGAAAAGCAACAAGAGAATTGGAGAAGTTCAAGGCAAAAAATTGTGTATATCATGGGGCAATGATTTGAATGAAAATAATGGGAGGTGGTTGAGTTGTGAATTCAGTTGTTGCTCATTCTAATATTCTTTTCCTAGTTGATTTGAGGTCTGATAGGTGTCAAGTTTCTACTTTACTAAATATTGATTTTTTATCCACAGGGAATTCTGATAGATTTGTTGCTATATCTAGGTCAGATTCCGGCGGCTTCTATTTTGCTGCTTCCTCAAACAGTTTACTAATACTCCGTGATGTGAGAAAATCATTCGTCCCGATGTTGCAATGGGGCATGGGCCCACAATCTCCAAAACCCTGAATACATCACTGTTTTCAAATTATCCAAAGCTTCGACCAACTACCAAGATGATGATCAGTTCAAGTGGGCATATGAATATGGCCGCTGCATTTTATTATGTTCATTTTGGAATTGTGAATTTAGTCGTTTTTTCTACGAACCACCGGATGACAGGAGGGATCCACATGCTATATCAACTGTCTGCAACTCATTCTCTTCGTGTGGTCTCCCTTCAGAACTGTGTTTGTCGGGGCATGACTGTTTTTGTGGAAGTTGTCTTGTAAGAGGAGATATCCTCAAGGATCTTCTTCCTGTTTGGGTTGACTGGAAACAGAAGAAAGACGTTGTATTGGGTTTGGGATTCTTGATAAAGCTTCATGTGATAATCGTGATAGGTTCTCTCTGGTTAGGTTAATGTCCTCTGGCAAACCGGAAGCTCAAAGATACGTTGCGGCTTGGGAGTTCAATAGCATTTCGGGAAAAGCCCACAAAGAGTCAATGTTCAGTACCATCGATGATAATTTTCTGGTATTTATGTGGAAAATATAAAACTTAAGCTTAATCATCTGAGAATGTACTTTCTGAAAGAGTTTCTGAGTGACAATCTTACTCAGCTTGTTGAGAGGAGACAAATAAACCCCCGGATTTCTGCTAAGCAAAACGAATCAAAGTTCCATCATGAAATATGTGAGAAGCTGAATAGTTGTGGCATCACTGCATTGTTAAGACCGCCACAAGGTATTCTAGAAATGTTAAAAAAAAGCTGTCACCTTTCCCACTAGCATAAATGAGATTGCTTTGAAAAGTATTTGGGCTAGTTCGCCTATGAGTCTCCTTGCCCCCGGCTGCTTTCTCTGTTTTTCCCGTCGGTGGTGATGTGGTTTTAGATAAAACCCGAGTTCCTTTCCCCTTTGCCTCTTCATCTGATGAACAAGTGCAATATTCTTCTTCTGATGCTGCTGCTGCCCATGTCAGCCCAGTTCTTCCTACTCATTTCCTGATTGCTCTTCGTAACCTGCAATTGGAAGAAAACGATATTTCACCGGTTGATGATGAATTCCAAAATGAGTGTGATAAAGTAATGAAATCGGCATGTTCCATGCAGAATGGCGATATGGCTTCACTTGCCGGCGAAAAGGATGAGATACCAAACGTGGCTGGTAAAATGATTTTTTTTTTGTTTTGACAGACCTACTTTTATTTCTTCACTAGAAAAATCTGATGATAAACATAGTAGGACATATGAGACCTTTGTTTACCAGAAATGCCAGAAGGAGGTGTTAGGGGTGGTGAAGGAGGTATTTGATGAGGGGTGCCCATTAGATTTGAATTTTAATAGCTGTGGTTTCGACTTGACACCAAATGAACTGAATTTTCTTCAACGCATGAAGAGGCACGACTTGAATTTTGCAGAACAATTCCAACCATATCAGGAATATCTGAACAATGAGTTGAATTTTGGAGGATTGTACGAGTGCATTTAAAGCTTCCCTTGATCCAACCATAGCACTTGGCGGCTTTTCGGGTAACAGTTACTCAGAGGTAATCCTTTTTTACATTTCTCTTGCATGAGTTAATGAGTTGTATATCGATTTTGCATTTTGTTGATCTTACACTAGCAATGTTGATCTAGCAGGTTGTGCTATTGAATAATTTAATTGACTTGATCTAGTTTTCATTTAGTCTTTGTCTATTCTGGTTCTTTTAGCCTGACTAAGTGCTTCTGTATTTTTGTCAGGCTATGAATATGGTGTTGTTCAAGCATCAGCATTTATGCTATGCACAGATTAAATTTTTCATCTGATTTCATCTAAAGTCCTTTCAATATTTTATTTACTTATTTTAAATGGGCCATGTTAATTATCAAGAGCTGTGTGGAATTTTGCTTTTAGAATGTCTGATTCTTTGAAGGTAACCTTTATGACGCTGACTAAAATATGCACTTGTAGTTCAGTATTCACAGTATTTGAGTTTGTTAGTAGTTCGCAGTCGTTCTTTTCATGCAAGTTTTTTTCTTTCCCAAAATTTCCTATTAATCTACTTTTGGGCGTTCAAACTTTTTTAGCTTGAAGCCTTGAAGAAGCTGAGGTTATTTTGTTATATTTTCTGTTTTTAATGAAAAGTAAACAAAATTATATAGTGTGAACTTGGGAGAGGGCTGGTCGTTCAGTAGACCGGAAGTGCTGATCGTATGATTTTCTTGTAAAAACCTATACATTCCATACAAGAATACCCGTAGTTAGCACCTAACATTGTTTTACCTCACACTTCACTTGTGGAGTGAACACCTTATATTGCATAAGCTCTCTCCTTAATACAATGTTTTCAAATGCTTTCATGTTCTATATACTAGTTGTGTTTTAATAGTTATGTATAGACCAACGTATTTAGCCTCTAGCTTTCTGTAGCTAGAGAAGCTATCTTAAAATTATATAGCCAGGGAAGTATCATGCTCGTGTCTGAGAGGAAAGATCATCCCAATGCTTCAGAGCACATTATTTTTGTACTTCTTGGTCCTACCAACATGACCTAGTCTCCAGCATTTTATTCTCGTGGATCAATTCATCATTTAAAATGTACACCAGATTCACCTCTGTCTGCAAAGCCATTTAGAACCTTTCAGTAGTAGTAAAAATCATACCCCTTGGCATGTCATTATAGATTTCTGTGATTCTCCTTTAGGAAATTCTATTAGAACTCTTAAATGAGACCAATGAAGTGTAGCGCAAGGTGAGTGTTTGGCTGTGCACTGAATCCAGTTTTGCACAAAATATCTTTCTTTTTAAGTGGTTCAAATTGAAAGTGAATTTCAGCAATTTGGGCTCTGCAATTTTGTCTTTGAACTTTTGAAGGAAGGAATATATGTTTCTGAAATAGTTTGAATAGTTTTCAGCTTCTGATTTAATTAGTCATTGTAGCTGTTATGTAGTTGTTTTTAGGGGAATGTGTTTGATTTTTTTGAATGCCTTGTTTAGAATTATGTGGTCAAATAATAGTTTCAAAGAAAAATGGGATTCAAAAGGTTAAAAGAACTGTCCACTGGCATAAATGAAGTGCTATAAAAAAGACACATGACAGTAATTGATAATTTTACTTTGAGAAGTAAAGAACATATATGAATAGAAATAAAATACAAGTTTTTTGTTTTTTCTTGACAATATATCTACTGAGAAAAATAATGAGAAAAATAGACTGTCTAGACAAAATAAGACCTTGTTATTTTAATTTTCCTTCAAATAATGATTATTACCAACTGATTTGGTGTTATATGGATATATTCGTATATTTATCTAACATAAGTTAACTTAGACATAAGATGTTATTACTTGAACCGAAATTTTCTAGTATGGTCTGTTTAAGTCTAGTTTGATCTGGTAGGTCTGGTAGGTGTCTGGTCTCTGTATGTGTATTTTACAGTTGTAGAAGTCTGATCTGTTCTGGTATGAGATTGAAATAAGTTCAAGTTAGGCCTGCGACCGGTTCGGTTCTTACTCAAAATTGGTGGAACCGTTACAAAAATTTTAACTAATGAAATCGGTTCGATTCTTGTGTAAAAAATTAAGAACCATTATGGAACTGAACCAATACTTAACGGTTCGGTTCTTACTTTTATCGGTTCCTCGAATAATTTTTTCCTCATCTAATAAATGGGCACATTATTTGCTTTCTACCACATTAAAATGTCAAAAAAAAAATCAAAAACAAGTATTAAAATTTTATTTAAAGTTCTAATAACTTCAAACATCAAAGCTCAAACTTAATTAAGTGAACACTTAATAGAATAAAAGAAAGTTTCAATTTTCATTTAATAAGTAGAACATAAAAATCTTAGTTAAGATAGGAAGGTTGTTCATCATCATGGTAGCAAGATATGACGTCCACTCCAAGTATTTCAAAACATAAAAAATATATTGAGTTTGCATGTATAGTTATAGAATTATCATTGCAGTCTATTTGCTAGTAGTATAATTTACAATAAATCTAATAGTTACAAATATAATGAAGATAGTGAAGTAAAATATATGCAATCAACTACAAGTTATTTGAGTTATTTTATATTTATAAAATATATGTGATTTAACAAAACTTGATTTTGTAAAAATGGGCTTAACGTATTCAATCTCTTGTGCAATATTGATTACTTTTGTTTTCGTTGGTTAAATTAGAATTGTTGGGTAAATATCATTGATTGTACTATTATTGTTATTGTTGATATTATTGTTATTACTATCACGGTTCTTTAACGGTTCTGTGCACATATTTTTTATAGTAACCAGGAATCGAACCGTTAATAACAACTAGGAACCGAACCGTTAAGAACTAATACCACATTTGTAGGAACCGAACCGGGTTATAACGGTTCGGTTCCAACCGGTTCTACGGTTCCCGGTTCCAAAATCACATCCCTAGTTCAAGTAAAAACATAATAGAATTAAATCGAAGTGTACTTTTTTGAAATTCAAATAGCATATTCTGTGCTTCAAAACAATCATGAAGTTGACATAAAAATCCGGTTTTTCTAGAAGCTATTTGAGAAAATAGTTCTGAAATATCTTCAAAACGCATTTGAAAAATAGTTTTCGAAATTATTCTTTAGAGGTTTAAGTTTGAATACATAAAGTATGTTTGATAGATTGTCAAAACATATTCTTGGTTATTAGATTAAGAATAGTCAGATTGGAGTAGTAACCGAATTACACATGGAATAGAAGTTTGTTTGGGAGTTTGAAGTAGTTGAAAGCAGATTATCACTTGAGGCTTCTTTATTATAGTAATTTTGAGTACAAGAGTTGAATTTACACACGTTTTGAGTAAAAGGTTTTGGAGTGCTTTATTAACATATACGTAGTATATTTTTTTTGAAATTAGGATTCAATTAAAATGAAGCTAAAACAGGATATATAAGTGTGCCTTCAAGATCTGATGCCATTGCACCTTTAACAGTATTAGGAACGTTTAGTAAATTAAATAAATCTCTAACTATTGAGAATCTAAACCATATTTGGCTAATAGGTGAGCAACTTCATTGATTTATTTAAAGCAGCGTGTCCCTGATATGCAGGTCTGCAACAACGACCTTAATCATAGCAAATTTGCTCCTATGTGGCCTTGGGGATTTGCTCCTATGTGGCCTTGGGAATCAGACTCAACATAGAAGTGAGTGTATCCTGCTGTTTAGCACCATTTCAATAGAAGTGAGTGTATCAGGCGAGTAAAATTGCCACTCAGATACTCTTTCACAAAGTCCATTCTCAGATAATTAAGCTTAAGTTTTATATTCTCCTCATAATCACTTGTGTCATACAGAAAATTATCATCGATGATACTGAACATTGACTCTTTGTGGACTTTTCCCGAAATGTTATTGAACTCCCAAGCCGCAACGTATCTTTGAGCTTCCAGTTTGCCAGAGGACATTAACCTAACCAGAGAAAACCCATCACGATGATCACATGGAGCCTTATCAAGAATCCCAAAACCCAATACAATGTCTTTCTTCTGTTTCCAGTCAACCCAAACAGGAAAAAGATCCTTGAGGAAATCTCCTCTTACAAGACAACTTCCACAAAAACAGTCATGACCCGACAAACGTAGTTCTGAAGGGAGACCCCACGAAGAGAATGAGTTGCAGACAGTTGATATAGCATGTGGATCCCTCCTGTCATCCGGTGGTCCGTAGAAAAAGACTAAATTCACAATTCCAAAATGAACCCAATAAAATGCAGTGGCCAGATTCAGATGCCCACTTGAACTGGTCATCATCTTGGTAGTTGGTCGAAGCTTGGTTAATTTGAAAACAGTGATGTATTCAGGGTTTTGGAGATTGTGGGCCCATGCCCCATTGCAACACCGGCACAAATGGTTTTCTCACATCACAGTGTATTAGTAAATTGTTTGAGGAAGCATATATATCAAAATGCCCTGTGGATAAAAAAATCAATATTTAGTAAAGTAGAAACTTGACACCTATCGGATCTCAAAATTCCCGAAATGTACATTCGACCCTGAAAGTTGTATTCCTCAGATTGTTTTAATTAAATTTCATTTTATCGGGTCAAATGATATATAAATCATCCTCCCAACTATTATGAGCATCTAGAATGAATATATATTTCCCAACTTTGATTTGGTAGTCCTTGGATTTTTTTATGAACTGTTATCTGATAAATTATCAATACCATTAATTGGGTCTTGTTTGACAAATCGGCCAACTTTATTCCTTTGCTGCGGCTATTGATGGACTCGGGCCGGGTTGGGCTCGGGCCTAGGCCCGGTCGGGCCGCCGGGTAGTATGACATGGGCCCGGGACCGGCCCGAGGGTTGGACGGGTCCGGGCCGGGCCACCCGCCCGGGTCACGGGTCGGGTCCGGTTCGGGCCGGTTAATTTTTTTTTATAATTTATATTTTATAGTTTATAGTTTTATACGAGTATTAAAAACAAACTTCAATTGCATTTATTTGAAATGAAATAGGAACTACATTTGAAAATTAAAACAAACTTTAACAGATAAACATTTTGAAAATTGTAATCAATCGGAACTTCCCGCACCTCCCGATCCTTTGGCTTTGTCACATGACTTCATATGCTTGATTGCCATTCCGAATCCGTCAGAAACCCTCATGCTACATTTTTTCTCGCACCATTTGCAAATTGCGTACCACATCCCGGTCTTCGGGTCCTTCCGCTTATCAAAATTATACCGTATAATGGCATCTTGATTTTCCATCTTAACTTCTTAAGTATAAACTATAAAGTAGATATATAAATAATAAATATAATATATTGGAGAATAAGAGAATTAGAGAGTAGAGAGTTAAGAATAGGATTTAGGAAGAATTGGAGAAGAGATATGAAAAAATGTTTAAGATTAGGAGTATTTATAGGTTTTTTTACCCCCCCCCCCCCCACCACCCCCCCACCAGCCAACCCCCCCGGACCCCCCCTTTACCCCACCCAACGGCTATATAGCCGTTTGGGTTGTCCCCAGCCCCACCCCCAACGGCTAGTAGCCCAAACCAATTTTTTTTTTTTAAATTAGACCCGGGCCCGACCCGGCCGGGCCGGGTCACAATAATCCAGCACCGAGCCCGCCCCGCCCCTTCTCACAGGTTCGGGTCCATACCCGGTCCCGGACCGCCCGACCGGGCCGGTCCCGGGCCCGCACAGTACCGGGCCGGGTCACGGGCCGGGTGGCCCGAACTGAATCCAACCCTAGCTGCGGCCCAACATGAATATACAACATCATATAAATATTATCTAGACTAAGATGAATATAATATGCGGCCTCGAAAATATCGAGTGGTCTCTGCTCCCGTTGTGGGCCCCACATGCATTCTACTAACACTTGATATAAATAACAAAAATTTACAACCTCGTAAATTCATTAATCATTTCTCAAAGTTCAATACACGATTTAGTAAAAATAAATATACTTGGGGACAGTGTTACACGACCGCTTCCCCATATTGCCCCCAGAATGTCTTCAAAATCATACTTTGGTTTTCGGTTTGTTGTTTTTGTGGTTGGCTGTTTTGTTGATTTTTGTTGCTTCACCACGTTTGTTTTGTTGGTGCTAGCGTGGCTTTTGGCAGGTTGCTGGTTTTTGATTGGGAAGGTTATCCTTGTTGGATAACCTACACTTTTGTTTCCCTTTCCTTGTTTGTACATTCTTGAACCCCTCTTTCTCTTGGGTGTCTTTTTAATATACTTACATTTCACCCCAAAAAAATCATATTCCATGACTCTTGCTGCCTCCTCATATTGGGTAATCCGTAATATCCCGTAAACCTCCATTCCGATTTGCCCTCCACCTAGCTACTGAACTATACAATCGACGTAGTTTGCACCCCAAGTGTTGATCAAGACCTGAATTTCTTCACGCCACCGAAATCAATACTGTCCCTTTACCCGTGACTTTTAATTGCAAAATTGTGTTAAACCTGAATTGCTGTCATACTTGGTCACAACGAAGTGATTGTGCCTTGGTTTCCATCAAGAAGACAATGTGTGGGTTCTTCTCAATTATTTTGAAAGCACTATTGTTCATTTGGTTGTATAAACTTGTTAAATAGCCCATTTGATGCTTAAATTTCATTCGAAAACTCTTTTTCCTCAGCTTATTATTCTCATCGGTCATTTTTTAACAAATACATAATATTTTGTACGTTGAATTGTGTAATAATCAAAGTAAATATGGTTGAATTTATTTTTCTGATTGAAGTAGGTGAAATTACCGTATATGACCATTTGAACTATTTTTTCATACTCTAGGGTATGTTCTTTTCTTTATTTGATTAACATAAAACTATGTATAATTTTTTTTATAATTGAATAATTTACTACGTATGCGAGTAGAGTTGTATACAAATCAAATAATTTATACTCGATTCGAGATTCGAATTCGTATAAGACTACTCGAATTCGAAAAATTCAAATACAAATAAAAATACTAAGTTTGATTCAAATTGTTATCAAATACAAATATGAATATCAGTATATTCGATTCAAATGCTAATCAAGTATATTTGATTAACAATAGTGATATTATTATTAATAATAATAATATTATTAATAATAACAGTAATAGCACAAATATAACTTTTAAAAGTTAGTTATACCCTCAAAGTGTAACTCGTACATACATTTACGTATACACATTCTATGTCCATTTGTAATAAATCACAAGTATCAGAAGAAGTAAGAGTTGTAAATGAAGTAAATAATTTTAATTCGATTTGTGATTTGGACTAAAAAATATGATTTAAGTTTGAAGATATAGAATATAAATACGATTACAAATCAGATATTTGGTTCTAACATCTTTCACATACGAATAAAAATAAGTATTTATTCGATTTGAAGAATAATCAAATACGGAGTACATTCATTTATACATATACAAAATCAACTACCTAGTATGCGTGTGTATAGTATAAACTATATATCTGATGGTTCATTTTACTATCTAAAATGCTAAATATCTAACATAAAATTAGAGTCGTTGAATTTGATATATATAATTATCACCTTTTTTGACATATTATATGTATAATTTCTAATGTGTGTTAGTGTTTATTACATAACATTTGAAATAGATTTATATATAGTAATCATAAAATTGATTCACTTCACTATATTGTGTACACCCTGGAAATGCATCGATCCATTAAGTTTTAAGGAAAAATGTAATTTTAAAAATTAAATTCTTAAAACACATATTAAGTTATAGCATGCATTTAAAAGATATAGAAATATTTGTTTTAAAGTGATTTGAATAATATAACTTTAAACAAATACAAATTCAAATACAAATCGAAATTAATATTCATTTTATTAAAAAAACAACAAATATAAAATCACACATTTGAACTGAGAGTACTAAATAGAGGATATCAATAGTTCCCACCCCTCCCGACATTGCAAGGCCAAAGAACTACGTGAATGATTAACAACAAGACGGGAGGAAGGGTTCGTTGAACGTTGTAGGACAAGAGAATGGAAATGGTGTCAGATGGTTATGGATCTTTCATAGATAAATTCTCACTCCAACCAATTGTTTCTTCTTCACAGCTTCCCTTACATGGCCTCACATTTTCTTTAAAAGATGTAATTCCCCTCGACCCTCTCGCAGAAAGAGCTAGTAATGTAATTCAGTTCGAATCTTGCGAGTTTACTCCATTGGTCGATCATCATGTGTTTCACTTTTGCTGTTTAGTAATTTATACATTTACTAACTAATACGGAGTATATAAATTATTATTTTTTCCTTTGTAAATACGTAGTAACAAATAGTAATAATTTGGCATTAGATTCGATGTGGAAGGGTACGTGACGTGATTTGGTAACCCAGATTGGGCAAGGACTCATTCTGCAGCAGCATCCACTTCACTTGTGGTTTTGGATCTTCCAAGGGCAGGTGCCACTGCTGTTGGCAAGACTGTCATGGATGAAATGGCATACAGGTTGTTTGCTCATCTCCAAGTTTTTTTAATTCAGTTTCAAACTCTCAAAAATGTTGTCATTGTTCCAACTCTAAACATAATAGAATGACGAAAATTCCCTAAAAAGTGAAACACAACACATTTCCTCAAACAGGAGTGGAATGTATCGAACACGAGTATCATTGCTTCCTATTGGGAAGCAATGCTAATAGAAGGGAGTATGGTTGTTTTTCTGCCAAACAATGACCCATTCATTACTACTTTGGAAAGTTTTCATTGTTTTATGATTTTAGTATATTTTCCCGAAATTTTCAAGTCAGTCTGGTCTAGTAGGCTCTATTTAAGTTCAAACGAGCCTAGTCTGATAAGGGCTAATATTATTTGTATTTTACTGCTACCTAGTCTGTTTCATCTGGTTGAGTATGATATGTTTTAGTCTACTCAAGTTTGATCTGGTCAGAGATGAAATCTGTCCTGTTTAAAATATTCTTAATACGATTGAAGAAGTCCTATTTTCCAAATAAAACCTACTTGGTCCTAGTTTTTAACTTTGTTCACGTTTTACTCGCAATTTTTTACTAGAATATTGTTTACACTGTCAATACAGTTTCCTCAGATGAATTAGTTGTGATGGGTAATGTTCTTTTTGAAATGGTCAAATATAAATATACAAATTCAAATATAATGCAGGAACAAAATCACATACAAACTCAAACTGACATGCAAAACCTTCCACTACTCTATCCCATAATGTCACTTTTAAAATTTTAGGATGGGACCTAAATCTTCAATACTTATGATTCAAGAGTTTATTATGATCAAATGAGAGATATGATCCGAATATCCGATCAAGTCTCAGAGGATTAAATCCCAAGTGTTGGACTGCTGGTCTATTAATTTGAAACTCATGCATATATTGGCAATATAAACGGTGAGAACATCCACTATGGGACACCCAGAAATCCATATGCTGCAGATAGGGTTCCTGGAGGGTCATCTAGTGTGGAGCTGCTGTTAGTGTTGGTGCGATGCTGGTGGACTTCTCCTTAGGTACTAATGTTTATTCATTTGAAGTGTTTGTGCATGTCATGTTTTTGAGTCTATAGTTCATGAAATGGTTTCAATCTCTCACAGGTACTGACACTGGGGGAAGTGTAAGAGTCCCTGCATCCTATTGTGGAATATTTGGAATCCGACCGTCTCATGGAGTTGTTTCGATTGCTGGAGTTATTCCAATGGCACAAAGTTTTGATACAGTTGGTGAGAAATTAGTACTGTATAATACTTCACCTATCTCACCAGATTTTGTTAATTTTCTTTATTTGACTGCCTCAAAAACTTTGTCACTTGTTTTAAAGTAATAAACTCATGATTAATATTATTTCTTTCTCCTCTGCACAAACCATAACCGCACAATTTTTACTTTCTCATTCAAGGTGCAAGTCAAGTTTGTCAAGTTTAGTGGAATGGTGGGAGTATGTTTTATAAAAAGTATCAGTAGTAAGAGACAGTTAGAGGAAATGATGTTAGTTCTAATAGTTTAATTCCCTCATAACTTTGAGAGCTCAATGTATTATACTACCTCCGCTCTGAAAAGAATTATGTGTGGTCAATATAAGACTCTTTAGTTCTGGTAAGGCACTTCTGAGATAAATCATAAAGCTACATTTCTTTGGTAATAACATATGAACATTTCATATGTTGTCACGTGACCTGTCTGTGATTTTTTGTTTGAAAAAATTGCCTGATAATTAGTTTAGTTTGATGAATAGTACTCTGTGTATTGTTTGAAGCGGATAAATGGATTTAAAACGTTTAATGGCCCATACGGAATTACTTTAAGGTTCAGGGTTTTTAATGTGAAATTGTCAAATTGATGATTCCATTTTTTGTCATGTCTAAATGTCATATAATGAGTATGAAGATTGTTAATTGGAATTCTAAAAAAAGCTTGTAATGTTCAATCAGGGAAAGATTTGAACCAATTTGATGGACAAATAGATTTAAAATGCTTAAGGGCAACTAGAAAACTACACGAAGACAAGAGATATTAAATGTGGAATTGATGATTCAATCCTCTTTATGTCTTGTATTTTGTATGAAGAGTGTCAATGGTAGTGACTATACCATCAAAATTCTAATGAATAAATTCGCTTTTCAGGATGGTTTGCTAGGGATTCATCTATCTTAAAGAAAGTAGGGGAAGTCTTATTGTCTTCTCAAAACTTGCATCCCACTAGACCTGATCAAGTTATCATTGCAGAGGATTGTTTCAAGCTTCAAGACTTTTGGGGCATCCAGTCACCAACAGCATTTGAAAAATTCAGTAAAGAAGTTATACGGATGTAAGTGATTTACATATTGAATTCGCATGTTGTGACAACAACAACGACATGCAACAAGAATTCACATGTTCTGACCTTTTAGAAAATTAAAAGTGGATGAATAAGTTGTGCAAGTGAGACCATTAAACACACAAGTTTGGGAGAATTTGTTGAGAATAATGTTCCAAGTCTGAAATCTTTCATAGACCAAGGATATGGAGATCAAGAATATATACCCTCTCTATTAGCTCTTTCAAATGCTATGCGATTGCTTCAAAGGTGTGGGGAAAAAGTGAATTATGTACTGGTTTAGACATTACGTTTGTTTCTTTTTATGGTTCTTGATAGAGTTCCAGTAAGGAGAAATCTATGAGTTAATCATAAGATTTTAGGTTGAACTAGCTAATAGACTTGATTCGATCTTTTTTGGTCCAAGTGTCTTATGGCCGAGTTGAGCAACCCAATCCAGTATTGAATTCTACTCGTTTTTTGCCTACCTTGTGTTTTATTCTAAGTAATTCATTTTGGTACACTTGAAATGGAAACATATCATGAAACTGTGCAGATATGAATTCAAGAAGAACCATGGTGAGTGGGTTAGCACAGTTAGGCCAAATTTAGGTCCAGGGATAACAGAACGGGTTTGGGAAGCACTCAAGACTACAAATGAAAGGATAGATGTCTGTCTCTCTATAAAGTTTGAACTAAAAGCAGCTCTCAGTACACTCTTGGGGGTAATTGAAACCTCTCATTTATGTACACTATGTTGTTCTCATTTTCGACCCGTTGAATGTTACTCTTCCCCAAATTTTAGGAGATGTTCAGAATCTCAGATTATAAAACTTGACTACAATAAACTTCAACTTTCGTTTGGTTGTATTTAATTTAAAGTTAATAACAAAACAAGAATATGGGCCATAGTCTTGAAAACAATGTGCTCTTTAATATGAGCAACGATGCTATGAAGAGAGAAACGAACTGCGAAAGCAATCTTTTCTCAATTAATTGTTCTGACTCTTATTTATGAATAGGATGGTGGCATACTTGTGATACCTACCGTTCCTGGAGCTCCACCAAAGCTACAGACAGATCCCAACAGCTTGGAAGCCTTTCGTGTCAAAGCTTTTAGTCTATTATCCGTTGCTGGAATATCAGAGTTTTGTCAGGTTAAGTTTCTCTCAACTCTTCCCCACCCATAAGTATAACAACTATGACAAAAGCTATTCGTTAGCTACTAAAATTTGTTTATCTTGCTCTTCTTATTCCCAAGTTTTCTTCATTTTCATTTCTTTATCTAGGAGCCAAAGACTCGCTATTTTTTGCAATGGAGCCAAAGACTCGCTATTTTTTGGTTTAGTACATCCGACCACCGACACCTTATCCCACCTAGGAGCCTTTGCGGCACTGGGTGATGATGATGATTTCTCTTTTAATTGTAAGACATTCATTTTCACGTTTGTTAACACACAATTTTGACCACTAATATAATTCATTCCCTATTTGTAATTTTTTTTTAAAAATCACATTTTGAAAATTTAAAATGAGAGAAATCTAATTATATTTTTAAAAAAATTAAATTCTTAGTGCATTTGTAAATGAAATGTAGTCAAAAAAACTACGTGAATAGTGTAAAATTTACAATGTTGCAATTATTTAAGAAAACTACGTGAATAGTAGTAGACTCTTGTTTTAAAATAATGAAGTATGATGGATTGGGAATTCATGTGTTATATTTATATTTATACTTCCTCCATTTGTGGAGGTATTTTAAACAAAGAACTTTTTCCTCTGATGGAGAGGAGGAAGAGCATGGGGCGGGAATGGGCTTGGGCCCACTTCAATGGGTCGATTATGGGCGGGAATGGGCTTGGGCCCACTTCAATGGGTCGATTATGGGCTGGGTTATCCGTGGGCTGAGTTATTAATTTTAATTAGCTTCAATTATGATGTTCACTTTAGTATGCTTCTTATTATGTTAAGCTAAATTATTACTAATAGGCCATTATATTTTTCTTTTTTGCAAATAATAGGCCATTATATTAGTCACCTAGTTATAGCCTAGGCACTTAAACTCTAAATATGCCATTAGTCACCTAATTGTAAATATGCCACTATACTAGGTGGCTGGTGCCTAATTGCCATTTGCAAAAATGCTCTCCTGCACTCATTTGGGTGGGGTGGGGACTTAAAGATCTCCCGTGTCCCATATTATAATTATGAGTCAAAGTTCTGTATTTATATAAGGTTATGAACCAAACAGAGTCTTAAGGATTGGACCAACAGGTAAACATACCACTCGGAGCATATGGCAACCTTCCTGTTGGAATATCATTGTTGGCAAAGCATGGCTCTGATCTTTTCCTTCTCGATACTGTTGATGCTATCCATGGAAGTCTCAAGGAGCATATTGAAATGTTAAAAGACTGATTACTTTTCCTCAGTAAGTTTCTGTGCTTAATTGTTTCTTATTTCTCCTCTCCACTTTTACATACTAAAACAGCACCACTGAACATTAATATTTATCCAAGAGTTTTTTATCTGTGGAAATTCTTTTAACAACAGCTGATCAGAAGAACAAGTGTTTGCGTAATACACTAATACTGTGTACTAGTGTGTTATTTTCTATAAATCAACAAGGATTTACATCAGACAACGTAACACAGTAAAAACCATCACATATTTCACACACTCAAACTGACACAATAACTAAATAAAGAAAGTGCAGGCCTTCCTTTAGCACAACACAGACATTATAATTACACAATACATAAGAAGCTAGCCGCCCTTACTAACACTCTCCTTGTCATTGCCCTTTATTTTTACTTCAACCACTAACAATTGTTCCTCCTGCAAAAGCGTACCAGAAACATTACATTTCTCAGGAAATGCATAAAACATGCATCAGCTATGACTAGAGTATGTCTTTTACCAAAAAGAAAAAAGGCAAATGTCTAGCGTACCATTGGGGTGGAGGACTTGGCCTGTGATGTAACTGGATTCCGGGCTGGACGCGAGGAAAACATACGACGGAGCCACCTCGATGGGGTGGCCTGCCCTCTGCATTGGAACTTCTTTACCAAAGCTTTGACATTCGGATTCGGTGAATGAAGCCGGGATCAGCGGTGTCCAGATTGGACCAGGGGCAACCGCGTTCACACGTATCCCCTTGTTCACCAACTGCAGAGCAAGCCCTCTGGTGAACGCCACAATTGCGCCCTTCGTTGCGCAGTAATCAAGCAGCTTCGGACTCCCTTTGTATGCTGTCACTGAGGTTGTGTTTATTATTGAGCTCCCTTCCTTCATGTGCTTCACTGCATGCCTGAAATCATCAGGATACATATTTTGAAATGGTGACATATGTGCATGAGCATGACTAAAAAGGATAGAAGAGAATGGATGTGATATATACTTGGTAAGAAAGATATGGGAAAAGATATTAGTCCTAAAAACCCTCAAAAGCCTAGACTCTTCAATCTCCTCAATCGACCCGGTCTCATACTGCTCGGCTGCATTGTTGACAAGAATATCAATCCTCCCGTAAGCATTCACCACTGCATCCACGACCTTCTTGCAGTTCTCATCGAACCCCAAGTCGGTCGGTATTGCCATAGGTTCTTTTCCACCTTTGGATGCCTGCTTTAAGATCTCAAGGGTGTCCCTGGCATCCTTGTCCTCTTGTGGTTTCACGTAGGTGAATGCCACCGTTGCACCCTCCAATGCAAAGCAGTGGCAAACAGCTCGCCCGATCCCCGAATCTCCTCCGGTCACCAGTGCGATCTTTCCCTGCATACAAGTTTTTAACGTAGCATTAGTAGGGGAGTACATACTCTGATCTGCACGCATGCATGCATGAGCAGTTGATATTGAAAAAGTTTGTGAAAAGAGAAAAAAGCAAGCAAAATCACAACTTAACAAATAAAATACTTGAGAGGAAGTGACCATAACCAAAAAGGAAAGCTCAGTGAGACGGGGAAGCAGAGATAAATAAGGAAAATAGATTAAGAAAGAAAGGAAATTTGAAGTATATACTTGAAGCCTGTTGGAAGGCTTATAATCTTGAGAAGAGAAGCGAGGGGTGGGATTCATGAGGTGTTCTCTGCCAGGTTGAGAGTCCTGCTTTTGCGGAGGGAAGTGGTTGCCGTCCGATGCCATGACCGCCGGAAAGTGAACGCGAGGTGGTTTACGGTGCGTTGCGGTGGCGCCGCCCACGTACTTTTAAGAAGTCAATTTAAAACAGGTACTTGTGTGATTTAGTTTGGTTATGGTAGTGGAGAAATGAAAGGGTGTGGCATTGTATATATAGGCAAATGGACGTGAGGGATCGAAGCGGCGAGAAGTACGTGGCAGGCGGAGAAAGTGTATAAGGTTTGGCTTGGGGCTACAGGCGGTGGACACGTCCGATCCTAAAATTAGGAAAACGCTAGGTGTATGTGGATCCATCTCATATGCTAAAACGTAAATATCTAAGTTTAAAATGAATTCTGGAAGGTAACACGTAAATATCTAAGTTTAAAATGAATTCTGGAAGGTAACACAGTTATTTTCAAGACTTCATTTGAATGCCTTTCTGATCGAAGTTTTAACTTAAATTTGGTCTGATTAAACTAGACTTAATGAATAAGATGCTCAAAAGATTTCATCAAAAAATTCCACCTGGAACTGCTCTGAGTGCGACGGCCGGACAGAGCCTCCTGTACAAGGACTTATTTGACCATTTTTATACAACTTCGATGACCAATCTGTCCCTTACCTCTATATCTAAATATAGAGGACGATTCATGTCCAACCCTTACCTCTAAAAATTGATTTTATGCTCATCAATTTTAAGCTAAAAATTCAATCGGGAAGGTAGTCAAATAAATTGTTTTATAACCCTGCGTTGTTTGTATATCTTTAACTGTGCAATGTTCTGAAATAATATATTTAGCTGCCTTCGCGATTGAAGTTTTAACTCAAATTTGGTGGACATAAACTAGATTTGGTGAAGAACACCTCAAAAAAATTATCAAAAAGTTTCACCGTGAAAGTCCCAAACGACCTCGACAGGATCGCGGTTTCCCTCGGACCGGCCGGTCCCGTTTGAGTCTAACTAAAAACATCTTAATTTTTATGCCGCAATATAATTAAATAGAGGGGGTGGAGACGTGGCAAATGGGCGTTAAAAGTACAAGTGTACCAAATGCGTCAGCTGCTTTGCATGGATGCAACGTGTGGCATATACATGCATGCATGCACTTTGATATGTTTGACCTCATCGATCTCCGGCCTTCGTAGTTATCGATCTTAAATAATACTCCTTCCGGTTCCAAAAGATGTTAACATTTTGATTTCACAATTTTTTAGGAAATAAACACTGTTTGATACTGTTTAGCACTGTTTGACACTGTGTTTTGTGTAGATTTATTTGTCAAATAAGGCAAATAAGGAAGTGTAAAGATCTTTCTGGTACTACTAAAAATGGAAAGTGTAAAGATCTTAGCTTCGATCACCTGACCCGGCCATTAGTCCTGCCTTAGCTTAGTTTCATCTTCAAATCTCATCTCTAGTCTCAGCTCTACCCTTTAGTTTCTTGATCTCTATATATATTTTTCTGATCGATCTGTTAATCACCATCATATATATCATATCCATGGCATCTCACCGATTCGCTGCAACAATTTGGGGTTTCCTCATCGCCTTTCTCTTTGCTTCTCTCTTGGTTCGCTGCGATGGTTAGTCACAAACTGCCCGCCCACCTATTTCAATTCATTTTCACTTTAATTTTGAAATTTTTACTTTTTTTATATTTATACGAAGTATATTCCTATTAAAAATTTGAAAATTAGTAAAATGGCTGCATTGATTATTTTTTAAGTAAACATTGTACTTAGCTTAGCTTCTTTTGTTTCCTTGACATAATTTTACTTTTTTAAATATGAAATCACTTCAATTAGGAGTAAAAGATAGACATATTGCACAATTAATAGGGTATGTTTTATTTAGTCCTATTAAAAGTTTATAAATGACTTCATTAGGAGTAAATTCAATTCCTAATATTTTAGGAAAAAGTCGATGATAATTTTTAATTTCGTGTCTAGCCAAAACGCTAATTCTTAATTTATATATGAGAGATCTAGATGTACTTTTTTTAGAAATTGAGAGTAGGGGGTGAATTTCACAAAAGCTAAATTATGTACTCCGTCCTTCCCAAATATAATTGAGTTACAAATTGAGTTACAAATTGAGTTACAAAATTGACTTTTTGGGTCAAATAGATTCACTTTATTCACTTAATTAGAATATATTAATTATTAATTAAATTTTAATTTGAATTTTATTACTTTATAAATATTTTAATAAAGATTTTAACATTAACTTTTGAATATGTAAATTTCAATAATTAAAGTTGAATTAATTAATGAATAGAGAAAATTTAACTTTAATAATTTGGAACAGAAGGTATCTAGTACTCCTCCGTTCCTATTTTATGTTCCAAATAGGTTTGGAACACAATTTAAGATAGTGAGTATTGTGTGGTGGAAAGTTGTGTAGAAGAAAGAGAAATGTGTAAGAAATGTTGTGAACCACAAATTCTTTACTAAAAAGTTTTAATTGGAATTAACGAAAAAGGAAAGTTGAAAGTTTTAATAGGAATGTAGGGAGTATGAATTTGTAACAGTAGTACGGAATAGTAGACAAATTCTGTTTTCCCCCATAAATGACTTTTGACATTACATGAATGTTAACATCAGATGAGGAGGATCATCTTCTGCAAGGAATCAACAGCTACCGGCAATCCTTGAAAGTGCCGGCCCTGGCCAAGCACGACAAGGCGAATTGCCTCGCTGAGGAGATAGCTGATGAAATAGAAGACCAGCCCTGTCCGCGGGCGGGCAGCCGAAGCAGCCCGCCCCAAATCGGGAACTTACAGAAACACCTGGACAAGTGTAAGATAGACGCTAACTCGACTAAAGACGGGACAATACTGCCCGTCTGTGTCCGTAAGCGAGTCCCTACTCTGGTTCTCACCAACTACACACAGTCATTTCAAAACGCGAAATTCCTCAACGATTCCCGGTTCACCGGAGCGGGAATCGGGACGGACGATGACTGGACGGTGCTGGTGTTGACCACCAACACTGAAGCAGGGATGTTCGCAGCAGCGTCGGCTGCTGTGGTCAATGCAAGTCAACGGTTGATGTATTTGTTGCAGGTGGCCGCCGGAATGTCCCTTTTCATACTGCTGTAGATCGATCTGAATAGTTTGCTTTGTCTTGTGTCATTAATTAATTGCTTAAATTTGCGGTATTAGACTATGAGTTAGAATGTAATATCTGTAATATACTCTGTTTCAGTTCCGGTGATTTGTGTAATAACTTGTCATGTTTTTCTCTTTAATTTAGAGCTAATTTGTTCACTAAATGCATATTCTTTTGACTCGATGTTAAAATTTCATGCTGAATTTTATAATAGGACTTAATAAAATAAGTAAGGTTGGAAATCACTTAAAATTAGTAGTATATATATTATATATATGTGCCGTGAAGAATGTGTAAGAATGATTGTGAACCATAAATTTTTTGCTAAAAAGGGAAAGAGAAGGTAAATTTGAGACAAATCGAAAAGGAAAGTATGAAGATAATTTCGGGACGGAGGGAGTATAATATAAACTGTTGACGTGATGGTAGTAGCGTGACTCTTGCAGAGGTTGTGTGTTCGATTTCTTGGGGTAGCGGTAATTTTTTTTTTAAATTTTCATTCAAGTTTTAGAGCATGGTATTTTAAAATTTTCAATTTTTTCCCAAACAACCTCTTCTTCCCTTACACGAATCTATCTTAGAGGCCGTTTGGCAACTCTCATATTCAGCTTATCAGGCTTATCAGCCAACTTTTTTACCAAACACGTAAATTTTGCTTTCGCGAGCTGAATTGTGTAATAAGCTGAAAAAGTAAGGTTGGAGTTACTTTTCTGGCTGTAGATGACCATTTTAGCTATTTTTACATATAATTTTTTCTTTATTTTATTAATAAAATATATTTTAAAAATATTTTTTTCTTGTATCAGCAGAATCAGCCAGAACAGCCGATTTTCATGCTGCCAAACGGACTCTTAAAGTTTGAATTTTAGACTTTTGAATACTAGCATGCAAAAATTAATTAGTCCAATACTAGCATGAAAAAACTCAAAAACTAATTAGTTCAATTGATTGAGCTTTTTGAACATTATCCTAAAAATTAATTAGTTCAATTTATTGGGCTTTTGAATATTGGTCTGAAAAAATAATTAGTTGAATACATTGGGTTTGGTGGGTGAAAATAAGTTTTTTTTACATATAGTATAGATTTTAGAGTTAAAAAATCGGTTTATCTGGTTTCTGAGAAATTGACCAAAAAATTGGCACTAAATTTTTCGTTAACCGATAAAACTTCGATTCGATATCTATGATTTTTAAGATAATTGTATTGTCGGTTCTATAATATTTACCTTTTTCTTTGACATTTCTATATTCCTCTAGTATTATTACACTACATTTTGACATTTTTTTGTAATATACGTTATTTAATTAAATTTTGGCCCCTCTTGAACATAAATGCTAGATCTGCCCTGAGCCGAAGGTTAGAGGACCACTATGAATATTCTTTTATATAATTTTTACTTGTATGTTAATTTATTAAGAAAATATTTTTTTTTTCATAATTAAGTAAATTTAGCCAATTGCAGTCTGAAATTTCATCTATTTCAACCGGATTACCAATTAATTGGCTCATTTTTTATTAGTAGTGACACTTAATTAAAAGTAAAGATAAATTAGTATTGACATCCTCGTGAATCATATGTAATATAATGTAAATGAATTTAAACGGTTCTAATCCAATGCATCAAGGGTAGATCTAGAAATCTAGGTTGGGCTACTGTCAAGGGTGATTTCTGTGGCTCCCTTTCGGAACCTCATATGAGCAATGGGAGAAAACCGGTACATGCTATTAGAGTACATGCCGTTAGAGTAGAGTCTGAGACAAGCGATGGAGTTTTCAACATCACGATAGGGATACTCCGTGAGTGCTCGGTTCAGCTTTCAATCGTCTGCGCGTCCGGCACCGTCCAAGGTTGCGACCATTCGGTGACTGGTGGCCAATTTTTCAGAGTAGCGAACAGAGACCTGCGAACATGCTTGAGGTCGGTCTATGCGTAAAATCATGGCAACTCGTGATGGAGCTCGTGAAAAGGATCACTGGTTCTGGAATTTAAAGGGATGCAACTCCATGCTTGTATTTCTCATTTCCGCGTGGGACTCTACCTGGCAACTGGGGCAGTTATATATCAGCTCAAACTTCTCCAACAACAGTTACATATGAGTTTGGTGTTTTAATAGAAAGCAAATTTTTTCGATTTAAAATTCAATGCATCGAAGTTCACATTTCTAAAACTAAACGTAGTGTTGTTTCCCTCAATTGATACTTTGTTTAGAGAATCTGAAAATCTGTTTGTTTAAGTTAGGAAGCGGACATGGATGATATTCACATAAATAGGTCAATTGAGCTCACTTTTTGCTTCATATTTAGTTCAACTTTTGTTAACTTTGATTGGTCTGTTTTATTTTTCCAATCAAAATCCAGTTTTATATCATGGAATATCTACCGACAAGTGACCGAACCACCGCCGCAGACCGTCGCCGACCGCTGGCTTGACTCCACGGCCCGTCACCTCCCAAGACCCCTCCCTAACCCCAGCCACCTTCAATCCCCCAGCCACCTCCCCATCCCCCAAGCCCCCATCCCGATCCCCAGCTCCCCCGTCTCATCTCCCCAGACCCATAGCACCCTCCCCCAGACCTCGCCCAGCAGCGACACACTACACCCCACCCAACAACGCCACACACCACCTTCCAGCCTCACCCCAGACAAATTCGATCTGGAAATCAGATCTGGAAATAAGAAGGAAAATCCCTAAATTCGATTTGAAATCCCAACAGAAAGGAGAAAAAGGAGAATCGGGAGTGGTGTCTTGGTAGTCGTCGCTGACTATGCGAAGAGGAGCGCCGGATTGGAGGAGAAACGGTCGATTGGAGCACCGGAGAGGATGACGTCATTGTTGTGCGGAGTAAGAAGCCTGCGAAGAGAGAAGATGCCTGCGTGCGAAGAGAAGAAAAAGCCTGCGTGCGAAGAAGAAGCTGCCCGTGAAGAAGAAGAAGAAGATGTCTGCGTGAGAAGAGAAGAAGCTTGTGTCGAAGAGGAAGAAGATTACTGCGGCGTGCCAAGAAGAAAGAAGCCTGTGTGCGGGTGTGAAGAGAGATCGACGGGATCCGATGGGCCGGGAGAATATTTTAAATCACATTTTTGTCCAATTGTAAAATAGTCATATTTTTGTCCATGCAAACTCCCTAAGTAATATTTTTGCCATTCTTTCTAAAGATAATATAGTATTGACATCCTCTTGAATCATATGTAATATAATGTAAATGAATTTAAACGGCTCTAATCCTACATTACATGCATCAAGGGTAGATCTAGAAATCTAGGTTGGGCCAAGAAATCTAGGTTGGGCTACTGTCAAGGGTAAGGGGGCCATTGCCACCCTCCCCCCCCCCCCCCCCCCCCATTTTTTTTAATTTTAGTTTTTCTATTTCACTATTAAATCGGTTCTGCCAACCCCATCCGTCAGTAAGACTTCCCTCTCCCTTCTAGTCTGGCCATATACCTTCCCATCTCTTAGAGCAACTCCAATGCAAGAGTGTGGTCTCTTACATGCTCTTACGCATGGGTCCCATTTTTTATATCACAATTTTTATGTGTAGGACCCACGTATTTCCTATTTTTTTTCTTTTTCATTTTTTTATATCACTTTTAACCCACTTTTCATCAACTTTTCCTCCTTGAATCCCGTGTAAGGTCCATATATGGACCTTGTCATAGACCTTGGTCTATTTTTACCTCTATCTCTCTCCTCTTTTTTATTTTTCCCTACACACCACTTCATCCAAATATTTATTATATCTCTATCTCTCCTATGCCACATCAGCTGCAATGCATCTTCCTATTGGAGATGCTCTTATAACTCTGAATATATAAACAAATCATGGTCAGAATTTAAGATTTCTTTGAGTTAGTTTTGGTTTTTCAAGAGGGATTAGATCGGCAACTTGGGGAGGGAAGCTCCGTACAGACGATTTCGGAACCTCATCTGAGCAATTGGAGAAAACAGGTACATGCCGTTAGAGCAGAGTCTGAGACAAGCGATGGAGTTTTCAACATCACGACAGGGATACTGTAACATTTGAGATTTAATTTAAAAGGATTAATAGTACTACTCATATCAACAAGGTGCATCTCCTTTTAAGGGAGCTCATCAGCTAAGAACTCCAAAGTTAAGCGTGCTTGCACGGAAGTAGTCTTGGGATGGGTGGACCCTCTGGGAAGTTTTTTAGGGCGCGCACGAGTGAGGACAAAGTGCGCGGAAAAGGCTAGTGGCGGTTTGTGATGACAGTACTAGAGGTCAGAAGTAACTACCTTGGGACCTACGGGGCCGGGGTGTTACAGATACTCTGTGGGTGCTCAATTCAGCTTTCAATCGTTTGCGCGTCCGGCACCATCCAAGGTTGCGACCATCCGGTGACTGGTGGCCAATTTTTCAGAGCAGCGAACAGAGACATGCGAACATGCTTGAGGTCGATCTGTGCGTAAAATCATGGCAACTCACGATGGAGCTCGTGAAAAGGATCAATGATTCTGGAATTTAAAGGGATGCAACTCCATGCTTGTATTTCTCATTTCTGCGTGGGACTCTACCTGGCAGCTGGGGCAGTTCTATATCTGATCAAACTTCTCCAACAACAGTTACAGATGAGTTTGGTGTTTTAATTATGTTGAAGGTTCCCTGATTCATCGATTTTGACAACAAAATGAAGATTGTAAAGGAAAGTGAAGAGAAGATATTCAACCTTGAAGAATTGTTACTAAGATGCATCAAAGAAAGTGAAGGAAAGTCAAATTATATAATGCATATCTGTAATACATTGAAATACTAGATTGAATTACATAATTGTTGTGATACTTTTATATATCGTTCTTGTTTTTTTTGTTGTACTAAACATGTTGCTTTTTGTTGCATCCTGATTTTCTTTGTTGCATTTTGTTGCATTTTATTACTTATTTTTGTTTTATTGATGCTCTTGATTTTTGTTGTTTATGTAGTTTTTTATTTATCTTTGATACTTCTTTGAAGTAAAAAAACATATATAGATTTATATTAAATCATCAAAAATGATAAATTTGAATTTATAAAATAATAAAAAACAAAAAGAAACAATATGCAACAAAAGGAAACAAAAAGAAACAATATGCAACAAAAGGAAACAAAAAGAAACAAAAACAAAAAACAATAAAATTATATATTTATTTTTTTACTTTGTATATATTTTGGTTCCTAAAATAGTAACTGTTTCAAGAAAGTTTCTTATTTCCTATGACACTTTTTAAATTTTTTAAACCACTTTTATATATTTTTTTAAAGTTTATATATTTTAGAGCTAATCTTTATTTTTTCATTTTTTGATAAATTTTTAACCTTTTATTCTTTAAGGTATTTATTTATATATTTGCATTTCTGTTTTAAATCAATTTTATAACATTTTAATTATTTATGTTTCTTATTGTTTTAGTATTTTTATATAAATTTAAGGGTATATGAAGTCTTCTAAAAACTAAAGTTACAAAAAAATTGTTACTTTTCTACAATTTTTCCACTTTATAATTATTTTATCCTTTCACATGCTTTACTTTTGAATTTTGTATTTCCAAATTTTCTAAATATTTTTTAACATTATTCTGATTTATTATTTTACTTTAAATTCCATTTTTTCAAATTTATCTTACAAATATTCTACTTCAATTTTTTATTATGCATTATTCGATTTCTTAATTTGTTGATTTTATTTCTTGTTATATAATTTAATTTTAATACCTTTATTATTTCCTAACAATCTTCATCTTTTCTTAAATTTTACCAAATATTTACATTTTGTTCTATTTAAAAACATGAATTGAGTAAGGTTGTTTTTACTTGGACTGTAATTTGTCCCAAACCAGACCAGATCAGACCATATTTTATTATTATTATTATTATTATTATTATTATCATCATCATCATCATCATCATCATCATCATCATCAGCATCATCATCATCATTATTATTATTAGTATTAAGGGTGTGCACCGGTTCAAAACCGGATCGCACCGTACCGAACCGAAGCGGATATCATTCCGGTTCGATCCGGTTCCGGTTTTTTCGGTCCGGTTCGGTCCGGTTTTTCGGTTTAAAACGGATAGTGCACGCCCCTAATTATTATTATTATTTTTATTATAATTATTATTATTATTATTATAATTATTATTATAATAATAATTATTATTATTATTACTATTATTACTATTATTATTATTATTGTTGTTATTGTTACTATGATTATTATAATTATTGTTATTATTATTGTTATTATTATTGTTGAAGGTAAGTCCCGTAGATCCGAAAGCCCAACACGAACTTTGGATATATCAGGAATGGACCAGAATCAAAGTGTATAATAAAATATAAAATATGAAACTCACTAATACCCAGAAACTCACTTGTATTAAATAACCTGTCTGATTACAAGGAAATTCCCGATCGGTAGGTCGGAATAATGCTTTAATACAAGAAACAAGAGTAATAATGTTATTCTAGAGCTTGAGTATTGAAATGCTAACCCTTACAATGATTTTAAACCATCTATTTATACTAATGGAGAGCATGGGCTGCTCTATGCTGATTGACTGTTGTTCCACCGACTTGATCATCCATGTTTCCACTTGCTGATGTCACAATCTGGCATTAATTGCACCTGGCCACTTGTTGGTTGTCCGTTGCTCGAACGGGGTGTTGGACCGTGCTGAAGACGCTGCCAAATTGGCCCAAGTATGATATATAGTCCGAACTCCGTTCGGTATACCTTCTTTCTGGGCCGGCCTTTACTGGGATCGAACCCAGTTCGGTATGAATTCTTCACTGGATCTACTCATCATAGGGTAGTGGACTCATTGTTTGGACCGGGTATCCTGGGCCTGTTTGATCTGGGTATTAGGCCTCCAGTTCAATTACCCAACACAAGTCCCTCACTTCCAATGTCTCGAATGATAGTGAGTGCATTAGGAAGTATGTATACCAATGTTGCAATTTTCCGAATGACGATCGGGGTACAGAAGTAATTAGTTCCCCATACTGTGATTTGACGGCTGTCGTTTTATTTCCCCATATTCATCATGATAACCGTCGTTTAGTCTTTTCATTAGACACACGTTTAGCTTAAATGCTTCTAGTGACGTGTCGCTCCCTGATTGGTTCTTGACACGGCGGTTCAAAGGCTATAAATTAGCCTTTAACTTTTCAAATTCGGCTTTCGATTCTGCAATTTTCTTCGCCTTGCTGCTCTCTGAAATTTCTTCCAGCTTTCGTCGCTCAGGTACTTTCCCTCCCTTGCTTTCTCGCCTCATCCCTGGCTTTTAACCACGTGGTCGTGGGTTCGTTTCCCACAGACGGTGCCAATGTTGAAGGTAAGTCCCGTAGATCCGAAAGCCCAACACGAACTTTGGATATATCAGGAATGTACCAGAATCAAAGTGTATAATAAAATATAAAATATGAAACTCACTAATACCCAGAAACTCACTTGTATTAATTAACCTGTCTGATTACAAGGAAATTCCCGATCGGTAGGTCGGAATAATGCTTTAATACAAGAAACAAGAGTAATAATTATATTCTAGAGCTTGAGTATTGAAATGCTAACCCTTACAATGATTTTAAACCTTCTATTTATACTAATGTAGAGCATGGGCTGCTCTATGCTGATTGGCTGTTGTTCCACCGACATGGTCATCCATGTTTCCACTTGCTGATATCACAATCTGGCATTAATTGCACCTGGCCACTTGCTGGTTGTCCATTGCTCGAACGAGATGTTGAACCGTGCTGAAAACGCTGCCAAATTGGCCCAAGTATGATATATAGTCCGAACTCCGTTCGACATACCTTCTTTCTGGGCCGGCCTTTACTGGGATCGAACCCAGTTCTGTATGAATTCTTCATTGGATCTACTCATCATAAGGTAGTGGACTCATTGTTTGGGCCGGGTATCCTGGGCCTGTTTGATCCGGGTATTGGGCCTTCGGGTCAATAATCCAACAATTATTATTATTATTATTATTATTATTATTATTATTATTATTATTATTATTATTACTATTATTTTTATTATAATTATTATTCCGGTTCGATATGGTCTGGTCTGTTTTGGTCTGGTCTGGTCTGATCTTCTTTGGTCCGGGATTGAAATCAGACCAAGTAAAACGATAACAATTTTCGATAATTTGGAAGGAATATTATTATTTTTAATTGTAAATGAATAAAATATAATTATTTATGGATTTTAAAATATATATAAAAAATAAAATCTTTATGCAAAAAATATGAAAAATATAATTTCAGACCAAACCAAAACAGACCAGACCAAAACAGACCAGATCAGACCAAAACAGACCAGACAAGCAAATTACAGTCCAAGTAAAAACATCCTAAGAGGTGGCCTACTAACGGTAACCTACTAACTCCCAGAAAAGGATACCAATATACCAATGGTACAGAGGTTAGGATACTAAAAGCACAAATCTTAAAGTTTTAACGTCATCGTGTAAAGCCTTAGAGTGATAGAGTCTATTATTGAAATAAATTTGAAAAATTACCGAAAATAGGACTAAAAACGTTTGTATATTCCAAAATAGGACTATCATGTTTTTATTCTCAAAATAGGACTAATTACTGTCATGTTTTGGCAGTATCAGACTTTAAACATGACAGTATTTTCCAAATTTGGCAGTAATTACTCTATTTTGGGAACAAAAACATGACAATCATATTTTAGAATTTTCAAAGTTTTTTACTGGGGAAGACTGAAGACGAGAGAACGCCGCAGACGCAGAGTCACAGACCGCCACCGCCCACCGGTGAGACCGCAGTCCATCTCTTTCAACTTGGACAAATCTGGGCGCTAGACTAGTGGACTGCCTTGCTCTCTTGCTCATCGCACTCTTTGTAATGTACGTTCGAATCAGCGGATTTCAGGTATTTTACTTTATTTTGGGGTAATAGTATATGATTTAATAAAATATTGTAATTTATTAAATGTAATTTATTAAAATACACAGTGTATGATTTTACTTCGGTTCGAAGATAGCAAACTCCAATAGGCAATAATCGATAATACAGTCATGAGTCATACGAGTATGTGATTTTGGTGTCATTTAATCTAGTAATTGGTTAATTTTGTTTATAAGTTATCAATTAATTTAATAATTTTGTTTATAAGTTATTAATTAATTTAATAAGTGATGAAATGAATAAAAAATAATAACATGCTCAACCAGTCAACCTATAGTGAAATTGCATCATTATTATATAACTAATTAGTTATATAAAGTGTTAAAGAATAAAGATTGTCTATTTTTGCTATGATATTGTTGTAATTTATATGTTAATACTTGTATTATATTCTCGCTCCCCCCCCCCCCCCCCCCCCAATACAAAAGTCTGGCTCCGCCCCTGACTACCATAGCCTGTGTACATACATCCCGGACATGCATTCACTACTAGACTTCCAGTAGACATTGATTCAAGTCATTTTGCTACAGAAAAATTTGATTAGCTAGTTTTTCATGGGTTGAAATTAGACAATTCCGGTCTAGATTTATTAGTTTTTGATTAAAAATCACAACTTTAATTTATAATCATCCAATAATATGTGGTCAAAAAACGAGACTGAGATGTTTATAATTCTCGAAATCGCACGAGTTATTAACAGGTTATGGTAAAACAAATTTAATGTGGAAATTTGAGTTAATCGGATCAAAAGTGACCTATTGATTTGCATTTTTATTTGCTCAGAGATATGAGACATAGCACTGATAAGTTCCTAGAACCCGTCATGATCGCTAATCCCACATTATGGTAGGTTAATCTAACAGCGCCCCTGTACTTGCTACTAAAATAAATGAACATATAACTAGTTATTAAAACGAAAAGAACAAATATCCTGATTTTCTAGTCACCAGCAAGGGAGAAGATGTTTGATCAGCTACATCCAAAGACGTCATTCCGATTTTATCAACCATCAGGAACGGAGAAGAGGTTTGCCCAACAATCTCCAAAGGAAGCATCCCGCTCACAAGATCTAAAAGAATCTAAACAGTGTTGATCCAGTAGCCTCCGCAGAGCCGTTTTTGATACGGCTCCATCAACCTCCATAGTGATCTTCAGCACTTGAACTGTGGCAGTTCCGACTCACACAACCCATCCAAGTAGTCACCGCACCCGTCTGGCCAAAGCTAGCGAAGACAGAAACACCCAAAAACGCCGAATATACCATAACGGAAACCAGATTTAGATTATCATCTGTAACAATTCACCAACACGATGATAAATCTTCAGCCGCGACGGTGCACATTTTTATTATGTGCCCAAAGCTTTAGATCCACTACCTTTAAGAGAAAACATACAGACAATGAATGGAAGGACTGAAGAGGAAAATTTGAGTACAACATGGGATTAGGAAGTTGTGCACTAATATATGAATGGAGTGCTTTTAAGGAGACATTTCGTTATGGAGTCATACGTCTATTTTGATAAATTGATCATATTGTTTGATAAATTAAAGTGAAAATGTTGTTTGATAAATAATTATTCAGCCCTATCATTTTTTGAGTAGGTATTTTGAAGCATGACATTACGAAATAATCGCTACTGTCAAACGGATAAACTATTAAATATCTTTTTGCATCATGTAAACTCATTCTGCTAGTCCAATGTACTAATAGAATTCACTATTAACAACCCAATGGCTGATTTCGCCCGTTAATATAATTCACTATTCGCTAATCGAACCATCAAAACTTCTAATTAATTTGTTAAATTTAAAAGTTTACAAGTTTTAACATCTTTGTTGTCCTTGAATTATGTTACTTCTCATTTAATATATCTCAAAATTATGTTTGACATTTCTAATTTTATTATCGCATTTGTGATAGCATATTTTATCTAATACCATACACAATTCGTGAATCGTGAAGCCCATATACTTGTTAGGACGGTCTTTTTATATGTGGGTGGGTGGTAGCGATTTTGGGCTGCAGGACCAATTATTTTTATTATTCTCAAAATAGGATTTGTTTGATCCTATTTAAAATAAAAATAATAAAGAGTAAATGAGTCATATTTTAAGAAGAAGACAACGATATTCCTATTTATACATTTTGTTCGTGTTTTTACCTCTATAAAAAAGCACAATGTTAATGGGGGACCAGGAAATTTTTAAAATAGGAGACAAAATATTTTAAGATTTCAGAATATACTTTCCAAGTAATACGAGTATGTAGTATTCACTTTTCCCTTGCATAAGAGTAACATACTTCCATCTTGAGATTTTGTTGCCATATCTTTACCAAAATGACATTAATTAATTACTTTTAGAAAAAAACAAAGTTCCATATTTTAAAATTATAAAACATGATAATTTTTATTCATTGTCAATTCTTTTTATCATAATTTTTACACTTATTTGGATATATAATACATAAATTATTTTGATTGATTTTTTTTGAAAGATTGATAAATTTGTTAACTCAAACTAAGAAGTGGGGAGGAATTTGTTAATCCATGATATTTCTCCAAGTTCACTGTCCACACGACCACACCGTAGCCCACAGGGCTTGTGGTTAATTTGGTGCATCTTCTCCCTTTTATAAATCTTCTTCTGAAATCATTCTAAATACACTGACAGAAGGACAAAATCTTGTCAACTGAACCCTAAAACTTATCAGCGGAGCCCGGGCATATCTTCTCCTTTACTTTCAGCTAGCAGTCCAGTTTCTGCTTTCCCTCTCCGATCTCCATGTACCGTCTCTTTTATCATATATAGATTTGCCATTTTATATGTGTATGTAATCTTTTGTAATCAATTGTTTGTTCTACTCTGAAATCTGAACTGCAGAGCAAAGCGGTAAGGGAAAAAATGCTGGACCCAAATCTATTTCGAGAAGACAAGGGCTTCAACCCTGAAGTCATCCGAGAATCTCAAAGGAGGCGTTTTGCTGACCCTGGTGTGGTTGACGAGGTCATTAATCTCGACAAAGAGTGGCGTCAGCGTATGTGAACTGTCTTTCTCTGCTAACATTTAGACTCAATCCATAAAATATACTACTGCATGGTATCTTGAAATAAAAAATTGAATCTTGGGGAGCTCTTATATAGGTCAATTCGAGCTTGACAATTTGCGTAAAGAGTTCAACAAGATCAACAAAGAAGTAGCCAAGCTGAAGATAGTAAGTCAGGCCTAATACTATACTGAGTTTAATTTATTCTGTGCAATCTCCCTTTTTTAAACATCTTCCTACTGCTATAATGTATTCAAATATTGATAGCTAGGCATGATAGGTAATAATGTGATCATTCACTATTTTCCTGATGTTTGCTACTGACTAGGATCGTGTCCCTGATTTTTAAAGTTTCATTTATTTTCATCCGTGTTAATGTATAGACTATAGATCACTTCATAGTTATTGTTATGTTTATAAGAATCGTATCTGTTTCTCAACTAGTAAATAGAGCAATAGAAATCTCCAATCAATATGCTGGAAATTTAAAACATGTGAAAGGCATGATGCAGCTTAAAACGCCAGTTAAGATATTTGTTTATCTAGGTGTGCTGCCAGGGTAATCCATGTGGGTAGGCTGATGCATATTTTTACCCCTGCATGTCTGTGTAATCCCAATCACAATTCTTTCATAGAATCCTTGGCTTCCATATTTGTTAGAGATTCGCTTGAATGCTCATATTTGGTAGTGATTAAGAATATTCATTATTGATTTACCCACGTTCTTTTATTTGTACTCAGTACTAACTCATTCACTTCGATGTGCTCAAGGCAAAACAAGATGCAAGTGAGTTAATTAAGAGTACTGAAGAGAACAAGAAATTGACTGCAAAAAAAGAAGAAGAAGTGCAAGTAGCCCAGGCAGAACTATATAAAAAACTTGAAAGTATTGGAAATCTTGTGCATGACTCAGTTCCAGTTAGCAATAATGAGGTTTGTTACTATCTCCTTATTGTATAATCATTTTCCTGATTGAAAACTGTTTCCCTGGGTTTATGTCAAGAATAATTTCCAGGACAATAATGCTATCATTCGTCATTGGGGCGATAAGAGAACTGAACCGGGGCTCAAAAACCATGTTGAGCTTGTGAAGCTTCTTGGAATTGCTGATTTGGAGAAAGGTATTGATTTTTTGGTACAATTTGGGGTGCACAATATTTTTGCAACTTTGACATTATATACTTGCCTCCTGATATCATGTATCAATTAATGTTAGCTGGCTCATCTTTTGGGACTATGGCTTGGTTGTTGTTGTTGTGACATCATATACTTGCGAGCTATTTAAAACTATCAATCCATCCATTTATGTCCAATACCCAGTGTTGTCAATCCCGGATAGCAGATCGTTGCGGCCAGCCCTCAAAACGCTATAACGGTATTGCGGATAGTGGGATGACCGCTATTCAGAGAATATATATATGCAAAATACAGATGATATGTATGCATAGAATTACATTGTATACACATCAAATAAAAAGGAATGATTAATGTTGCTGAAAGTAATCAAAGTACCAAACATCTTGACATTCATAAATCCTACTCCCCCCGTCCCTTAAAACTTTGCCATCTTTCCATTTGGGACGTCCCAAAAAACTTTGCCACTTTCCCTTTTAATAAATTATTTTGTGGTTTCTGTTATTTCTCTCTCCTCTTCACAAATCTCAACCACACAGTTTTTACTTTATTATTCTCCGTGCCAGTCAACTTTGGCAAAGTTTTAAGGGACGGAGGTAGTAATTACCAACAAAATACTCCATTGTGTCATGAACAAAACATACCATACTATTACAGAAAGATGCTACTTAGAAGAAGAAAAGAAGAGGCGTGCAGCAGAGGTAGTTCTCGTAGAGGATGAAGGAGAAAATATAACTCAAAAGAAGCAAATAGGAGTAGTGTAGCAGATGTCGTTCTTGTAGAAGATGAAGCTGCAGAGGTTGTTCACTTGTTCTTTAAGAAGAGAACCACATACTTGTCATCATATCAGGTGTCAGTTGCAACAGTAGTGTGTAAAAGGTTTTTACGGTGGATACTATTTCTTTTAAAAATCTGTTTTACCCTTGATACCTCAGAAAACAAAACTTAGCCCAGAAAAACCCTAACTGCAGCAAAGAAAAGAAAATAGTGCCGCTATAGCATCCGCTACTCCTGCTATAGTGACCGCTATAGTGGCCGCTACTCCCACTAGAGTCAAACACAACGGTACAGGTGGTCTTGTAGCGCTCAACCCTTCCTCCACTCCGCTATGCTGTTATAGCACGCTATTGACAACATTGCCAATAACATCTTTGCAATTCATGTCATTCCTCATTTTTCAGTAATTTAATAATTTAATACATATATAGGTGCAAATGTTGCTGGAGGTAGAGGTTACTATCTGAAAGATGATGGCGTTGATCTAAACCAAGCATTAATCTCTTTTGCACTTCGTTTTTTGAAAACAAGGGGGTATTCTCGATTACATACTCCATTCTTTATGAGGCAAGATATCATGGGAAAATGTGCTCAACTTGCACAATTTGATGAAGAGCTTTATAAGGCAAGTTTTGAGATTGTTCTTTATATATTGGGTATTCAGGTCTTCTTCCATAGATATATCAAATAGTTTTGCTCAGTAAAGGGATACTCTAGTTGAACACTTGTATTCCCCTTTGTTGTTATGGAATACTCCCTCCATCCCATTGGACTTTGCCGACTTTTCTTTTTTGGTTGTCCCAAAAAACTTTGCCACTTTCCTATTAAAGCAACTAATTTGTGGTTCTGCACATTTTTCTCTCCTCTGCACAAATCTTAACCACACAGTTTTTACTATTCTTATTTCTCACTAACTTTGCACTTGACAAAGTCCACCGGGACGGAGGTAGTATTATTTTTCTAAATTTTTATGTGATGAAGTGATGAACTATCTGATTGTTATAGTCAACTGTCTTCCAATAGGTCACTGGTGAGGGAGAGGATAAATATCTTATTGCAACAGCTGAACAGCCTCTCTGTGCTTATCATATGGATGATTGGATCCACCCCTCGAAACTGCCACTAAGGTACCAACATTTTGCTATGAATCTGATAGCCTGTAGGCTGGTACGGAAGAAATTTCTTTCGTAATGTACTTCATTACTGGATTCAAATAGTGTTTTATTTTCATTCTTTTTTAGGTATGCTGGATATTCGTCATGCTTCCGTAAAGAAGCTGGTTCACACGGACGCGACACCCTTGGCATTTTCCGTGTTCACCAATTTGAAAAAGTTGAGCAATTTTGTATCACCAGTCCGAATGGAAATGACTCCTGGGACATGCATGAGGAGATGCTCAAGAACTCAGAGGACTTCTTCCAACAGGTCAGAATTGTTGCTGCATGCTTTTGGCTTTGTAATCTGTTTCTATTGTGATTTTTGAGGAAAGGGGTCATGTATTCATTTTAAAGATTTTACTTCATGGCAGATTTGCATATCAGGCAATGACTGAGAAATATACACTCACTTTGAATTCTTTTTTGTTGCAGCTAAAGATTCCCTATCAAGTAGTTTCAATTGTCTCCGGTGCATTAAATGATGCTGCTGCAAAAAAGTATGATTTAGAGGGATGGTTTCCTGCTTCTGCCACATACAGAGAACTTGTTTCATGCTCAAACTGCACCGATTACCAATCAAGGAAATTGGAAATTCGTTATGGGCAGAAAAAGGTGGGATCTGAGCTTCAGTTTTTAACCATTCTCCCTACAAACTTTCTCTTAAATATCCTCTTTGGTCTTTATTTAGGAGGCAAAATTGACCAAATTATACAAACTAAGGGAAGTATTTAATCATTTGAGGCCTTTAAAATTATGCTATTCCAATTTTACTTTTTTTATCATGCTGCTGAGCATATGCAAGGAATGTCAGTGATGGTTAAGGGTTTAGGTTGGTGCCTTTCCAACATTCTCACCTTCTTCATTTCCATGTTTTTTGTCGAACAGGGAAACGAGCAGTCGGCTAAACAATATGTTCATTTGTTGAACTCAACCCTGACAGCAACAGAGAGGACATTGTGTTGTATCCTTGAGAACTACCAAAGGGAGGATGGGGTGGAGGTCCCTGAAGTATTGCAACCTTTCATGGATGGTGTGACTTTCCTTCCATTCAAGAGCATCCCAAATGACAAAGGGAAAAAGTCGAAATAGACATTAGTATAAGCTTCTGAACCAGAAACAAAGCCTTTTGAACAATCACCGACTGTTTATGTGGTCTCATGGCATCTGATTTCAGACGCCGTTTTTGCACAATATAATGTAGTATAACTTATTCTGCTTGGTTTGGGATGAATAGAGATTTTGTTGATTTTATATGTGCATTTTTATGCAAACTCATTAAATTGTTTAATACGGAGTATGACATTACGGGTGCATATATAGGCTTACATGTCTTTCAGTCTTTAATATTGAGTTCAATAATCTAGTCTTGATTTTAACTCGGTATAAACAAGGCCACGACTGAAACTATCACTTCACAACTTAAATGTCTAAATGAACAAATAATGGGTCTGGTTTTCAAAAAATTACTCCCTCCGTCCCGAAATAATTGTCCTGCTTTCCTTTTCGGTCCGTCCTGAAATAATTGTCTCCTTTCCTTATTTGGTAAACAAATCTATACAAAACAGTGTCAAACAGTGTCGTTACAGTGTGAAGTCAAATTTGTTTTCTTAATCTGTGTGAAGGTCAAAATAGGACGATTATTTCGGGACGGAGGGAGTAAAAGATAGAGGACAGTATAGAAGATTTTGGAATAACAAGGGATAAAAAATGATTTTCTCAACAAAAATATATCAATATTCCAGTGAAAAATATTTCATCTTGAGTGAATAGAAAGAAGGTTTGTGTCATGCAACTGTGCACGGATCTCAACTGTACAACCGAGTATTGACCAACACAACAACCAACCATCGTACCCAAAAACATGGAGATTAACTGTACGAATATGTATTCAATTTATAGATAAAATAAAGAGAATATTATCTGAAATAGAACTAAAACAGTTTGAAAATTCCAAAACAGGATTGTCATGTTTTTATTTCCAAAATAGAACTAATTACTGTCATGTTTTGGTAGTACCAGATTTCAAACATGACAATATTTTCTAAACATGGCAGTAATTAGTACTATTTTGAGAATAAAAAACATAAGAGTCGTGTTTTGGAATTTTCAAACCGTTTTAGTCATATTTCGGAAACTTTCTTTAAAATAAATTGGATTGTAGGCTTCACTGGACTTTTACCGGTCGCTCAAGAACTGACTCATAAATCATCGAAAATGTTAAACTGCAATTTGAGCTTGTCTTTTGTGTTCTTAACACCGGTCTATATAACAATAGGGGTGGACCAGTCCGGTTCTTACCAGCCCAGAACCCGGCCCGGGCTGTCACTGTGCGATACCGGACCGGACCGGCTGGCTGGGCCCAAGATCGGTTCAGGCCCAAAATGTTTTTTTTTTCAAATGGATTGGGTGGTTTGGAATAAATAAGAAAAACAAAATTTAAAAAAAATATAATATAGACCCGACCCGGGCCCGGAACCTACCCGGACCGGTACCGGGCCTCCAACTCCCAAACCCAGTCCCGCCCAAGGCCCGACCCAGGCCCGGTCCATCACTGTTTAACAACGTATGTGGAACCGCCCCCTTAAAATTGAACGTGTTTACCAAGGGAGGATTCAGTAATCTGAGTTTGAATAGATTGAAAAGTAAGTACACTATATTTAAACATTAGCAAAAGATTTAAAAATGAAGAAAAAAAATACATGCAAAAAAAAATTGGAAAAAAGTAGGGTTCCCTGAACTTTCACTCACTATCCTAACACAGATACTCCCTGGTGTCAACAGTTCCCAATACATATCGGTTCATTAAATCAGACATGGTTGTATAGAGTTAAGTATCAAATATATTCTGATGGGGTTATTAGGAGTTAGGACGGATCGTTCATAATTTTCAAATATTAACTTCTCAGATTCTGTAATTGTTTTGTAATGCTTCTTTATGCTAATAACTCGGGCAAAGTGCTGAGGACTCGATGATCAGCCCAACGAGTGAACAGGCCGATGTAGCCGTTGGAGATCTGCTCACTACAGGCCCGTGGCATTAGGGAGGTACAAAACCAGGACAAAACTATATGGCTGAATGAATAGTATTATTGAGTATATAAAGTGCAATAACAAAATTGAATCAATACATAGATTGTCTTACATTTTGATACATTCATATGTGTGTGTCTCTCTTTTAAACTACATGGTTGGTGGATGGGGTTATACACTTATACTGTGACGGTGAACAAGTAGAGCCGAAGTACCAAAGCAAGAGCAAGCTGTAACAGAAAGATACCAGCCACAATCAAGAACCACCTCTCCCCAGCAGAAACAATGTGTGTCCTAAGGTTAAGGGCAACAAAGGTCGCAGACATGAGCCCAGCCAAACCAGCAACCACCCATCTGAATATCTCAATAGGTACGACCGAAAGGCACTACAGATAAAAAGACAAAAACAAGACGGGGTTAGATATTACTCCCTCTGTCCCATAAAATAGTTCCCACTAGGATTTGGATCGGAGTTTAAGAAAGTGAGAATAAAGTGGAAATGTATGGTTGTGGTTGAGTAAGAAAAACGTAAATGAATGGAAGTCACACAAAACTTTCCAAAAACGGAAATGTGAACTATTTTTTGGGACGGTTCAAAAAGTAAAGTGGAAAATATTTTATGGAACGGAGGCAACACAAAAATAGAGTGTCTCTCTAAATGTGCTCAAATTGGATGAAATGACTGAACATACTGCATAATGAAATAATTATATTTAAAATACAATTTATTTATAGAATTAATAAAAGTTACATGTAAAACATAAACTAAACTAGCCCTCTTCAGCAAATTCAACCATAAAAGGTAAAATATATTACATGTCAATGGCGCGCCATGGCACTTACGCCATGCGCCATGAGGCACGGAAATGGCCTCTGCGCCATAAAATAGGCCGTGGCGCTGAGTATACACATGGCGACGCCATTGTCTCGCCATCGCCAAAATCTCGCCATCGCCATGGCGATGCGTAGGCTTTTTTTTACACATCAGCGGACATTTGGTCTGGGATTTTGGGGCTGTTGGGCCTGCTGAACTTAACTTAATAAAACTCTCAATAAAACTTAATATTTTAGCCCATTATGAACACACAAAGTCAATTATTAACAACCCTAACAAAAGTAAATAAGCAAACAAAGCTGCGGACAGTAGAAGTTAAAGTTGTCACTCTGCGACAAACATTTGAGCGCCAAAAGACAGAACCAGGCACAACTGCCAGCCTGGGAACTCATTGACTTCTTCCAACTACAAAAGGTATGACTACCCTCTTTACAAAAGTTTATTCTTTATTCAAAAGAGTATATGAAACTTTCATATAATGAAAGCAACTGTTAAAAAACTTCAGTTCATTTAATACTTCAATAGTTCAGTTTGTGTTAGTTTATGTTAAAATGAACTACTTTATACAGACATACAATTATAAATTACTACCTCTGTCCCTTAAAACTTTGCCAAGTTTGACCGGCACGGGGATTAATAAAGTAAAAAATGTGTGGTTGAGTTTTGTGCAGAGGAGAGAGAATTAACTGGAACCACAAATTCTTTACTTACAAGGGAAAGTGGCAAAGTTAGTGGGACATCCAAAAAAGGAAAGTTGGCAAAGTTTTAAGAGACGGAGGGAGTACTTTATAGTTTTTACTTTTACTTTATAGTTTATGTTTATGTTAAAATGAAGTTTTAACTAACTTCAGCTAACTGAACCCTCTTTAATGCTCTGTATTAATGAAGAAAACTTCAGTTTATACTTTATACAGTTTTTTTTGACAATAGTTTATTCTTTATACAAAAGAGTATATGAAACTTTCATATAACCAAAGCAACTGTTAAAAAACTTCAGTTCATTTAATACTCCAGTTTGTGTTAGTTTATGTTAAAATGAACTACTTTATACAGATATACAGTTATAAATTACTTTATAGTTTTTACTTTTAACTTTATAGTTTATGTTTATCTTAAAATGAAGTTTTAACTAACTTCAGCTAACTAAACCCTCTTTAACCACTTTCATCATTTGGGGAGCTCTGATTGAATGATTTAAATTACTGTATGTTACTTTATGTTCAGACTTCATAGAATTTATGAAGTTTAACTGAAGTTTTTACTTTATAACTTGCAGTTTAACTACTTACTGCTTCAATTTGATACTTCAATGAAGTTTTTATTTTTGAACTTGCAGTCTTGCAGAAGATGTCTACAGCCTTTGCTAAGGAGCATTGTGAGAAACTGAATGAAAAAAACAACGACCTGCGATGCAATCACTGTGGGCAGGTTACTAAAGGTGGAATTACTAGGTTACTAAAGGTGGAATTGCTAACAGATTCAGACCGGGATGATGAGGGGTGCGATGATTGATGATGATTATGCCATAATCATCAAATAAAAACAAGCTAACAAGCCTAAATCCTAACATATTTTGCAAGACATGAAAGTTTTTTGAATAATATGTTTTTTGGAAGTAGTTTAAGCCTAAATCCTAACATATTAATGGTTGGGTTGATGAATTATAGTGTCTATCATTCGTTTTGAAGTTTTTTTTTTGTCACGTGGTGACGCCATATTTGCGCCATCGCCATCGCCATGTGAAATGGCTTGTGCGCCATGGATTGCGCCATGCGCCATGACAACTATGGTCTCTATCTTTACTTATTTTGATTACTACGATTACTACACAGTTCAGCTTGCAAATTAAAAATTCAGTGTTTGGTAAAAATCTGACTCAATAAGGCTGTTAGGCCAAAACAATAGTTTACCAAATGGGCACCTAGTGATTCTGGATTATTTTATGATAAAAAGATCCTGTAATACACTGGAAATAAAGTATAAACAAATGGAAGTGTTTAGTAAGGCCACTAGAAATTTCGATGATTATCACACTATACATTCAATTAAACACATGCTAACAGTATTGATTCATTTATGTTTGCAATAAGCGAAAAGAACTCAAACCTACCTAATATCCAAAAAAGAATGTAAAATAAGTAAGGGTGATGAAGATGAATGGGGAATATATTCATAATAAAGACACATCAGTTGAAGAAGGAATAGTTCACTTAAGAGTTAAGACTCACCAATGCAGGGATGAAGACAAACAGCGAATATCCATAGAGACAGAGTAGTTGAACAAGGCTGGCTGGAGCAGATAAGTACTTGAGTATAACATACAAGCAAATGGGGACTATGACCACATATCCATAGAATAAACCAGCAGACCAAGTCACCAGATTGATGTCATAGTCCCATTCTTTTTTCTGAATCTTGTGGGCCAAATATGTAACAAATGTGCCGATGGAAGCTGCCACAAATATTAGGGTAGTGCATATCCAGAATGGTCCATACCTTAAAGAAACAAGATATAGCAGTGAGGACACTATAGTCATTTTGAGAAAAGACCATCAAGATCTGAGATAGTTTTGAGTATATGAATTTCATCAAAAGACATTTCCCAGTGTTGTTAAATGAACATCATCTGCTACTCAACACAATTTTCCATTCTGAACATGTACTGACAGAACAACATGATAATAACGATTCACTACAACAAAAAAGACCTGTGACTACTTAAAATCAGGCCATTGATATATTAAGATTCTATAATCAGTAATTTGAAAGCACGTAGCCATGGGCTTTTGATTCTAAAATACACTCAGAATTCAGATGCAAGGCTTATAAATCTCAATTCCACATTATGAAATCTGACATTTTCCCTTCATTCAATCATTCCAGTATAAAGGCATTGAGAATGCAACATGATTAAAAAAGTCCACTAATCTAGTATTAACTTATGCAAGAGGAGCATGGTCACCATTACAGGATAAGATGACACGTGAAAATTATCACAAAGTTCTTAATCAACTACTACGTACTATTTATATAGAGTATCACAGCCACGAGCACATTTCATGAAAACAAAACAGTAGTAATGGGCGAGTAGCATTATATCCAGCTAGGCAGCTACCAATATCAGAATAGCAAGTTATGAGTATGAGCTAGAGATACATCTAAAATAACCAAAGAATATTACAATAATGACTGAGATGGTTGAGAATGAATTAACAAAGAGATCATGATGGCAACATACAGATCTGGGCTACTAGAAGTTTTCTCAGTAAAGGCTCCACCAAAAGGAAAGAGGGAATATTTTATCCTTTCTAAAACATCAGACGTATCAACATCAAAATAGGGCTTGTAAGCAGCAATAGTGAAAGCACTTAACCAGCCACTCTGCCGGGGCACATCAGAACTGGATGCTGGTTTGGAGAAACTATCTACAAAACAATAAAGAAAAACAATGATTTCTTGAATGATAGTACAGATAATTCAACATGGACAGGGCACACTACTACGGGAAAGAATGTAAAGGGGATTATTGCAATAACCGTTATGCCATCCACAAAAAAATTCCTTTTTATTTTTATTCTCTACGTTATATTTATATACCACTTGTAAAAGCTCTAACCTATACCCGTTACCCAAGTTTAACAAATTAAAGACACCAAAGTGCAATCAATCTGAATTAGGGGTAGCTCCCAATAGCTGAAGAGCAAATTCTCTTCTGATCTCCGAAGGACATAGTGTCTAAGGCTCTAAGCTTTGTGAGACACAGTACATTGCCTAATTATATCAGAACTTCATAGCGATGAGGAGATTAGCCTAACAAACTTGCTGGTGTGTAGCAGTTGAAGAGCTTCTAGTGTTTTGGTCACACAGCTTGTCTCCAATTAAGATCATGTAGCTGTTGAACACATACCATTCGGATCAAATTCTAGTGATCAAATCCCAAAACTCCCAATAGTACGAACCCAGCATTTAAATGCAACAGACCAACAATGAATTGAAAGACCTAAAGATGGTCCTAAGTCCTAACAACTTCAAGCCGCATAAAAACATTCCCAACAAAGGTGTATCCAAACCAAAAAGTATGTAGTACATGAGAAGTGACAACTTATCATACACACAGCCTTAGTTATCAACCACTGTTTGTCCTTTGTTCAAAATCAACCTAAATTTCTCTACAGCTGGATAGCTGATCAAAATGAAATAAAATGAAAGATTATAATACAAGTATAATCTACTGAGATCATACCATCAGCATCACGAGGAGGACCAGAGCCACGAGAGATTTTCCCCTGTGAACTTGAAGGTGGAAATGTCTGAAGATTCGACTCTGCAAAATTTTACACACATTTCTTCCAACACTTGAGAAATCAATCACAAAAAATACTCCGTATAAAATACATGTCGTAAGAGATACACTACCAGTGAATTTGACGGCAACATGGGAAGGAGGATCTGCTACTGCCTGGAAATTTACAAAAAAGAAAAATGAATAAAAGAGTAGCACGATATCTAGATCTGCTTACAGTGATAATGTGCAAATGATCACATAAAGAAATTCACTTACAGGAACAGATCCAGAGACATTCTGATTATCAATGGCGGTATAATTGCTCGACATCATCTTCGCAATTATGAATACCCGTATAGCTATCAATGCATAAATATATATACTTTTCAAAGCTCTTATTTCGTGGCCGGCCGGGGAAGATTTTCTTTCTCTTCTTCTTCAGCGTTTATACTAGCTGAGAGATTTTCCAATCTGCTATAAGCCTATAACCAAGATAAAATATATTACCCGCTGGAGAGATGAAAGGAGACACAAAAAACATTGTTTTAAAAGGAAAGTGTCAAATTTTTCCAGGACAAACAGAAAAGGAAAATTGACAAACTCCAATGAGACGGAGGGAGTAATACATCTTAGAATTTCTCCTAATGGAACAAATATTTTCATAAAGTACTTTAATTTTAATTTTAAGGGGATTTGACTTTACTTCGATTTTTGTAAAAATTAATATTTGTATCTTTTGTAAATGAATGAGGTGCAAAGTCAAACGATTATAAAATATAACTTCAAATTCATATCTTTAATGGTTATTTTAAATGAAAAAAGTTAAGTTCAAATTCGTTTTTTAGTTGCAATATTATCATTTTTCACGTTTATCAATGCACAACTTTAACCGTCATTATATTTAATTTTCTATTAGTAAAAAAATTTAAAGTCAAATTATTAAAATTTGTAATGAGATAATTTCAACAATGCTTTTCATAAATAATTATTCTCATACATCAATAAATAAAATGTAATCAAAGTAAAATAAATGAATAGTGTAAAACTATCTATGTTGCAACTAAAAAAACGTGGATAATATATACTTTTAAATTCACATTCTTAATGGTCAATTTACTCCTTAACAGCTAATCACAAACAATTAAACTATTAACATTTTAACTCAAACCGCTAATGAAACTAGTATCAACCTGCTCATTCAACTAGCAGACAACTGTTGATTGTCAAACACTCCGTTGACATTTTTAATTCTCAATTTTCCAAGACAAAATAAAAATAGAAGAACGAAAAATCTCATTTTCACCAAATGTCGGAAACTCTAAAATCGAGGACTATAACTAACTCACTCATAAAAAATTGAACAATTGATCGCCTGAGCTTTGTTATTTTACCAATTTGTCGTCGCTGCTTCTTTTTTCCTAGTACGTTGCTGAAGTTTTCTTTTCAATTCGGTAAACCACTTTTTTCACCAATTTGGTAATTTAGTCTTTCCTGTTTTAATCTCTCCATATTATTTTATAGGAAAAGGTGCAAATAAGTCATCGAACTAACCGAAAAAGTGCAAATCATCCTTTTTATAGGAGGCTCTGTCCGGCCGTCGTCATTTGGGCGCGGTTCCCCGTGGAATTTTTTGATGAATTATTTTGAGCATCTTCTTCATTAAGTCGAGTTTACCCATACCAAATTTCCACTAAAAATTCAATCGGGAAGGCAGTAAATGATTTTCTGAAATATACTGCGTTGTTTAACTAGGCAGCTATCTTCAAATATTTATTTGACCGCCTTCCCGAATTCATTTTTAGCTGAAATTTGGTTTGGGTAAACTAGAATTAATCAAGAAGATGCTAAAAAAAAATTAATCAAAAAATTCCACCGAGAACTGCCTTAAATGGCGAGGACCGGACATAACATCTTATAAAAGAGGTAATTTACACTTTTTCGATTAGTTCGAGGGCTTATTTGCCCCTTTCCGTTTATTTTATTTACAATTATAGATTCTCACAAATATTAAAAACTATAGCGTCAGAAGTTAAAAAGTAATAGAAATTGGATGGATTACTAATTTTGATTCTAACACAATTCAATTGTAAACAATTGATTGATATATCTAAAAATTACCAAATCAAGCAAAAAAACAAATAGTTAAATAGACTATATTACATTATCACATTACCATTATTTTGAAAAATGTTTTCTCTTGTGGTGTACATATTTTGTACATTCGTCTGTCTCACGCACATAGAATTGTCTGTCTACATAACTCTGCAGAATTGTCTGTGCATATATAATTTTGTGTGTGAGACACACGAGTGTACAAAAGGTGTACAAAAAAATGTGTACACCTGACATAGCTCCATTATTTTTTAATGTAAACTCTCGTGGAGAGGCAAGCCAATATGATATGTTTTTTATTTTGGGAGAACTATCAAATAAGTCCTCGAACTTATCCAAAAAAGTGCAAATAAACCTTTTTATAGGAGACTCTGTATGGCCGTCGCCATTTGGGACGGTTTCTAGTGGAATTTTTTGATGAAATTTTTTGAGCATATTCTTCATTAAGTTCAGTTTACCAATACCAAATTTCAGCTAACAAATCAACCGAGAAGGCAGTCAAATAATTTTATGAAATATACTGCGTTGTCTAACTGCGCAATTATTTTCAAAAATTCATTTGATTGCCTTCCCGATTGAATATTTAGCTGAAATTTGGTATGATTAAACTAGACTTAATGAACAAGATGCTCAAAAAATTTCACCAGAAACCCCCCAAATGGAGAAAGCCTGACAAAGACTTTTATAAAAGGACTGATTTACCCTCTTTTTTTTGCAAGTTCTAGGACTAATTCTATAGTTCTCCTTTTTTCTAGGATTTACCCTTTTTTAAGTCTAGTTTTCAAGTGAACCTGGTACTCAACTCCAGTGAAGTCGTTCGAAGTATTTGTATTAGGAGGCGGGCATCGACATCATAGCGGCGTGGGCGGGGCTGGCTGTGCAGTCAGTAGCTTGCCTGAATTCTTCAGGTTAAGGGTTGAATGGTTATGATTAGAATGTAGAATTATTTCAATATTGCAATGAATGACGAAAGACAGCCAGAATTTGGGGAACTTGGAGAGGGAGATTTTGGCGTGAGAGAAGAAGCAAGAGAAGAATTTGGGGCTAGAAATGAAGAAAGAAAAAGGGTTGAAGACGGATATGGCAAAGAGGAAGGAAGCTATCTAAGGGTGCCGATTTCAGTGTTATCCTCGAACAAGCGGGTTAAAGAGATGCCGACGGACCGTCTCAGCGCATTGCCAGATTCGTTACTTCTTCATATTCTCTCCCAACTTGGTATGGATGGAGCCGCTACTCTTGCTGTGTTATCTAGAAGGTGGCAATATCTTTGGACCGAATTGCCTGCCTTAGACTTTTGGGAGATCAGGAAAAGAGTAGATTTTGTGCCTTGGGTTCACAGGACTCTTCTTCTTCGCAGCGGAATTTATTTGGAAAGGTTTAGGGTTCGCTTCAGGTACAATAACTGCTTTTCTTCGGATGTAAATGCTTGGGTTCATTTTGCTGTCAAAAATAAGGTGAAAACACTTGAGTTGTTGCTACAATCCGATGAACACTTCTATAAGCTTCCTCAGGCGTTGTTTTCTAATTCTTCATTGAAATCGTTGTGGTTGCAAAGATGCAGTTTGGCTCCTCATAGAACGATACAGTGGCAATCTTTATCTTATCTGCAGATTGAAAATGTAGAGTTGTGTGAGGATGTAATTCAAAAGATATTATCTGGTTGTCCAGTACTGCATGACTTAAATCTGTCAGAATGTTGGGGATTCAATTTTCTGGATGTAAATTCTCAAAGTCTCGCTTCACTTGGTGTATCAGTGTGTGAAGATAAGATGAGTAAACATGTGGTAGAAATCTCAGCACCCTATATTAGGACATTGAATATTGGACTTCATCCTTCAAAAACAAAGATGCAGCTCAACAACATACCATCTGTTGCTGATGCTAATATTGATTTCAGTGTGTGTCGTAGCTCTGTGGAAGTGATGAATAACACCATGGAACTTCTTGAAAAGATTGGGCATGTCAAAGTGCTTGTACTTGGATGTGGGTTCATTGAGGTGTGCATTCTTGCTCTAAGCATTTTTTGCATCCATGTGATATTGATACTGAATTCATTTATCTACGTGTCTTAAAATATGTTTCAACATAATTCATGGTTCGAATTCTCTTTGATTTTGAGTCTGCAATTTAGTAGTTGAATGCTAATTATGTATAAACATAAGCATGTTAAGCTGCTTGTTTGGTTTTCATCTTCTCACAACCTACCTTTTTTAATCAAAGACAACAAAGATTTAAATGATATGGAATATAAGATAATAAGGATACCTAATACTATTCACCAGAAATTCCTAGGCAAAAGAGGGAGTCACCACCCACTTGGTAGGGATCAAGATAATTAATAATTGATTCTTAATAAATTAATTTTGAAACATTATTTTGAAACTCGTGATTTTAATTAATTGAACCAAATCCTCCCAATTTGGGCTTTTGTTCTAAATTATTACGTAGTATTATATTTCTTGCTATCCAAATAGAGTTAACTGTACAAACAATTGCGGCTACAATCTGGCCTTAGTTTAAATTTGCAATGTGTTTCTTAGTTGCTGTAATGCATTTGTCCTTGTTGAGCCAACCCTTGATTTTGTTCCACACTTCAGATGAAAAACGTAAGAGGAAGAACATGTGTTATGCAGTTTCATTCCCTCCCTCACATAGTGCACAATCTTAATTCTTAATAGGTAATCAACTGAATTAAATTTCATCAAAGTTCTTGAGATCAATTTATTCCTCCAAGCCAGCTTAGAGATAATGCTATAAGTTAGTGTATTCAGATAAGACCATATTGTATTTGTCCTAGCCTGATAAGGTTCCTAGGGTTTCAAATAGTCATTAACTGCTTTAGTTCTAAACTTGCTCCCATTGTACCATTTTTCATCTTTGTTCACCCCATTTATAGACCCTGCTATAGGCATGTTACGATGTACACATATGATACTATTCTAGGTTCTATCAAAGATGGTGGTGCTTGGTTGGCGGCTTCCGCAGTCTAGGCAAGATTGTTTGGTAATTGATACATGGAGGGATGGCGATAGCATTCCTGCCATTCTAGGCCTGCTCGAATCGTCTTCAAAACTAGATACATTGGTCATACAGTGCTGTGACTCTTATGAGGTATCTAATAATGCCTCTAATTCTTTGGTTGAATATGCATGGCATTCTTTATTTTCAGTAAATGTGGGTTTTATCTTAATATATACTGTACTTGTTCCTTCGAACACTACAATAAACTAACACTTAAACTTGGGTATTTATACTGAAGGTCGACATGATTCGCGAGGGTAGTGTTAGGTGTTATATGTCAGTTGATGTCCTTATGTTTGTTTGGTCTACAAAAATACAAGATAGTGGCTTGTTAGAATCGACCGATCTCGAAATTCTGGTTCACATTTTGTAGTCTTAATCAGATTGAGTTGCTCATTTGATTATAATTAGAAGTTCTATTCAGGTCAACTTTTTGAAAGAAGTAGTTTAAGTTAGATCATATGCGTTTGCATCTTTTCAATTAGTTGGTGCAGAATGGCATGACAATATGAATACTTTTCTTTTGTATGTCAAATTTTATCTAAGAGCCACATATCATATGCATGCATAACATACAAATGATGTTTCAAATTTGGTCTACCTTAAGGTTCTCTCGTTTTGTTCATCTAGGAATCCGTCACGACCTGGGAACCATTGCTGAAGGATGACCTCGTTTGTGACTTGTTGCATCTGAAGGCGGTTCGTTTTATAGGCTATGCAAATCCATATCTTGCCGGTGAGCCAATGCTAACAGTGGCTCGAATCTTGCTTAAGAGAGCTACGGCCTTGGAAAAGATGGTGATCGATAAAGGAGAAGATTTGACCAACTTCCCTTCAGATGTTTCCAAGATAGTTCAAACAGTATTTAGTTATCCAAGGTCCTCAGAAAAAGCCATAGTCATTCTCCACGAATATGAATGATCTCATAAGAAAAAAGGCCACACTCATTATGTGATCGAGTTCATTTGTTTTACTGTTGTATTCTGCTTTAAGCTCAAAATTAATTACTCAGAACTTTAAACCGATTCGGACTCGTATTTATTTCTAATATCATAGCAAACTTATTTGGCTTCCAAAAGGCTCTGCTATAGTCGTACTAGTTTAAAGTTTGTCTTTGTAATCCATTTACAATAGCCGTCCAAGTATGTGACTGCATTTCTTTACCTTAATACTACGTATTTCTTTTTTTTTTTTTTTTTTTTGGGGGGGGGGGGGGGGGGGGGGGGTGTGTGGAGTCACTTGAGTTGATGCACAAGGAAGTGTTTTGGTGATTTTGCAAGTGGCCTGCAGGTGGCAGAGGGTTTGTTGCACCGGCGGATGGGGGTGGAATAATAAAGCGCTGTGCTCATTGATCTAGGAAGCAGGAGAGGTAACCTGAAAATTGTGGGGTAATGCTTGGTGATGGAAGTGGAGGCGGCACAATCAACAGGTGGAATTAGGGATGGACCCAGGCCGGGCCCGGGTGGGCTTTTTTTGCAAATCCTTTGGGCCCGGAACCGGCCCGGGTTGATACCGGGTCCGGTTCAATGTCTTTTTTTTTTGCTTTCTTGTTATCTCCCGACCCTCACCCCCACCCCCAAACCTCCCCAAAACACCCAGCCCTACCCTAGGAAAAGAAAAAAAAATTGAAAAAAAAAAAATTGACCCGGGCCCGGCCCGAACCGGTTCGCCCAAAACTGGGCCCGAGCTCGACCCGCCCAGCCCGCCCAAACGGGCTAAAAGTCCGGAACTGGCCAACCGGTCCCGGTCCGGTCCGGGCCCGCACAGTAGCGGGTCGGGCCGGTTCCGGGCCGGGCCAGGCCGGTTTAGTCCATCACTCCATCCCTAGGTGGAATTGACTTGGAGCACCACCGGTCCACCCTTCCCCAAATGCTCTCTGTCCTCTAAGTGCTCCATTCCTTCATGCCTCTCCAGAGAAAGCTCCAATGAGAGAAAAATCATGTCGTTACTTGTCATTAGGGATGGACTCGGGTCGGGTTAACCGAATCGGAACCGGCCCGAACCGGCACTGTTCCGGCCCGAACCGGCACTGTTCCGGCCCGGCCCGGCCCGGTCCACGGTTCTGTGACCGGTTCGGGCCACCCGGCCTGGCACTGTAGAGGGGCGGTTCCCGGGCCTTGCATTTGATGAACCGGTCCGGCCGGTTCGGGCCATTTTTTTATTTTGTTTTTCACATTTTTTTAAAAGGTAAATTGGTTGGCCTGGGTGTTTTGGAGGGGTTTGGGGTGTGTGTGTGGGGGGTGGGGGTAGGAAGTAATTAGGAAAAAAAATAGGGTGAACCGGCCCGACTCGGGCCTGGAGCTACCCAGGCCGGTTTCCGGGCCTCACTTCTCCAAAAAAAGCCCGGTCGGAACTGGACCGAGGCTCGGCCCGGACCCGGTATCAACCCGGGCCGGTTCCAGGCCCAAGTATCTGGAAAAAAAGCCCGCTCGGGCCCGACCCGGGTCCATCCCTAAACTGTCCTAGAGAAGAATACTTGTCATGAAACTATCCTTTTTTTACAAATGACTGAAGTTACGTAAAACCTTGAACAAAGTGATGACGTTTAAGTTAAAACGGAAAAAGTTAATTTGGAAGAGAATTTAAATACTACTTTGAAACGGGTTTAGCCGAGTTTGAATGAGTCTGGTTCAATCTGGTTTGACATGTTCGACCAAGTTTGAAGTTCAAACAAGTTTGAGGTCGACCAAGTTTGAAGGTGTACAGGATGTAACATGTTTGATCTCGTGGTTGATGTCAAATACGGTCAAATTTTGTCTCTTAAGTTTTTACTATTTTCATTTACAATTATAAGTAAAAAGCTTATATATGTTTAATCTAAACTCGTGATAGGGTAATGGTTTTTTTATGTAAAAGTTTTTTAGATGGAGAGGAAGAGTGTGTGATACGAGTTATCGGTGAAGTAATGAATGCATCGAGATTGAGTCTTTTTAAGAGTATCTTAATCATATCAACCATTTTAAATGTAGTTTGGTATTAAAAGATGGAGGCATTTTAAATTTTGCCTACTTTTTAATTTACAATCATGAATAAGTTGTTTACTATCCAAACAAACAATTGGTTGTATCAATTAGGCCATAAAAGCTACAACATTCTGCTGCAACGACAAAAACATATCAGAGTTAATTATTTATATTGTTTTTATTGTAATGGTAAAAACATATGATACATGACTTTATATTTAATTATGTTTTTATATTTTTTTCGTAGTTGACTTGCTCTAAAAGAATTCAACAATTCATAATATTACGGAGTACTATTGTTCTCAAAATAAGAGAAAGTAAGGTATGTAGAATCTGGGGGCAAAAAAAAATAAGCCAGAAAATGCTCAGCTGCCGAGAGTCGAACCCGGATTCGAAGATCTCAAATTGCCAATGCTACAGCTGAACTGGACAATTAACTTGCCATATGAAGCGCTATTTTCTTATATATAACGATTTTGTTACTCCGTATAAAAAAACAATGCGCAATAGCTAACAAATATACGGAGTCAATAGTATACCACTTCTCCCTATTCAATCGATATGAAAAACCTCAATTGAGAGTATCATATGTTACCAAATATTCTCTCCATTAGAGTATTGAATTATATCTAACTTTCTGAGATTGTTCTAAAACATTTATTACTTTTTTCGTTAAAGTAAACAATTAGTTGTTTTGCTTATGTTTCTCTTCCCTGCACATTTTTTATTACACAATTTTTACTTTTCGTATTTCACACATATCAAGAACTTGTCAATATTCAATTGAACATAGGGGATATAGTAAAGTCAACTTGGAAGAGTTTTGGCAAGACATTTCTACATTTTTTTATCAAATGTTTTCATTTGGCACTATAAAAAGACAATTGTTTTGTCATGGAGTTTGTTAGAGAGAGTAGTGTAAAATATCCCTAACAAACTGTTTTGTTAACGATTGTTTTAGGGATCCTCTTTCTTAAGGATAAGTAATCTGTGACGACTTTTGTTAGAGACATGTTAGGGAATGATCCCTAAGAAAATAATGAGAATAAAAAATAAATTAAAAATGAAATAAAAATAAAATTAGAATATCATTAGACTATCTAGGGTCGAAAAAACCTTGAATGGCTTGGAAAAGTATCAAGGATACCAAGTATGTGTTTATATAGAAAAGCCAAGAGATGAATGCTTCTATTCTTCCGGTGTGGGACATAAGTGAATTGGAAAGTGTTTTAATGATTTTGTCAGCCGCTCCGTCACGGATTAATTCTTGACAAAATTTGTTAAGGATTATTCCGTGACAAACCATGTTTGACCGTTTTTTGTTAATATCCCTAACAAATCCTTGACAAACTAGTTAGGGATGAAATCTCTGACTAATATCCCCGACAAATACAATGTTTTTTTGTAATACCTGACAAACCGGGTGTAGTCAAACCAAATCATGTTGAATCAGATTTAGACAATAGTACTACATACATATATCAAATCTTTAATAGACCATGTGAGACTTAACATGTTTTTAATTGAATCAGATTGTTTTAGTATGGTCTCACATGGTCTGTTTAAATCTGATTTCGTCTAGTCAGGTATGACCTAGTATGCACTTATCCAGTCTGATCTACTGGCTAGATATCTATTCTATGTGTATTTTACAATTTCTTAAAGTTGATATGGTACGTTTAATTTCGGTATTATCTAATATGAAACTGAAATCAATCCAATTAAAAACGCATTCTTAAATAGACCAAACCACACTAAAAAATCCATATACACGTGAAAACATTGTAATTTGTATATATACATTGCTCATCATCACAACTAGGCAAATTATGACTACTGTTTTTATATAGATTATATTCTTTATTGCCCTGCTTACTTACGAGGGTAGTACTTATGAGAGAATAGAATTGGAGAGTAATGGCTTACCCTATTGGGTGCCTTAACCTTATATTTATAGGAGAAACACAGTTATGAAATATTACAAAGTATCCCTAAATATTACATTATTACACTCTCTCAATTTGTGCAGGGGAAACCACGTGCAAATTGGAACGAAGAAACTCAAAACGCTGACTGGATAAACTTTTGGTGAAGATGTCAGCCAACTTCAACTGTGTAGGGATGTGCTTCACATATTGATGCCACGCTCATCATCATCTTGATTTCTAAAACCCATATGATGCCGAAGTAATTGATCACTTATTTCTCATCCAGATTACCATCGTTGCGAATCCATTCGACTACCAACCTCAGTCTATCACTCGATGGATGAGCTCTCAAAATGATCTGAGCCTGCCTCATGATCGATGATCTTCACAGTGACCACAAAGACTCTCGGTCAGCGGAAAATGCGATGTCCGATTTGTTGAGGCTCAAGTAGTGACTTGTGACGCGTTGTTCTAGATTTCTTTACATGTTTTCCCTTTTCCGCTAATCCTTCCCCTATATATGTTTTTTCATGTATAGAGTATATATCATTTTTTAATCTCTTATTTTACTTTGTTTCAGTTTCCCTTACATTTCCCCTTTACAAGATTTTTTTTACAAAGAGTTTTTTCTCATAATTGATGGAATTAATGGATGGACTTACTAAAAATGCGACGATGCTAACAGGAGAAGAATGTATTGATGATGGAATTAATGTAACAAACAGAAAGAATAAAACACAAAAAAGTAACATGAAAAAAATGGTGAGAAGTGAAAAAATAAAAAGAAAATATAACAAAAAATAGACCGAGGGCAATATCTTTTATAAATAGAGAGCAATTAAGAAGAGAAATACATAAAAGGAAAACGAGAATAAATAGAGAGGAAGAGGAAGAAGAATATAGCAAAGCAAATGTCCCTCAGGGATTGGACAACAACTCGGCTATTAGCAAGAATAGGGTTTGCAAGTGAATTAGAATAAGAGTTAGCAGGGCTAGGCTCCCTCTCCTTGGGCTTGTTGGCCTAGCTGTTGATTTTTCCGGTGCTAGTGAATCAGATGTTTGAAGGCAAAATGCCACAGAAGGAAGAGAAATAGCTTTTCGCAAGGGAAGTGACATAGTTAGTCGAAATGGAACCATCGAATGCAGAATTACGTAATTATGCCGGATCAATTTCCTTAGGCCGAAGGCGCGCACAACAACCAAACCACTTTGAGGGATTTATCGTCATAACGTTTTAGATGTTTTTACTTGGATTGTTTTAAGTCCCAGACCAGACCAAATCAGACCAAACTTAAATAGACCAGACCACACTTGACTTCCGTAGTTATAAAATACAAAGAGACCAGACATTTACTAGACCAGACCTGACCAGACTTAACCAGACCACACCAGCAAATTACAGTCCAAGTAAAAACATGCTTACTAAAAAACTCACCTAATAGAGTGAGAAATGGAATAGATAAATATGAAAATGGAATAAAAACAAAAGGACGAAAAACGAGGAATAAAAAAGTATCTAGGGATAAAAGCATAAAACTAAAGAAATAAAAACCCAGAAGGAAAAATAAAAAATAAAACATGGCACGATTTTGAGAAAATTTGTGAAAGATGAGATTTTTTATGTAATCAATTCAAAGAAACACACAAAAAGGCCATATTCTTTAGTGTCATTATTAATAGATCTTAGACTCATATTCTTTAGTGTCCTTTCGGTCAGTTAGTTTCTTTGTGAAGTATATTCTGGTTAGCAAGTTTGGTTTTAGGCAACAAAATGGTGGTGGTGGTGGACTGGAGTTAAAACACCCCCATGTCCCTTTCTCAAATCAAATCTCAATAAAGGAGGAGAAGTATATAAAAAATAATGCCCTCTCGCAGAGGCAAAAGAGGGATTCAAAAGCCAGCGAAATAGAAAAATTGGAGCAGCATAGTGTGCGTGTATACTTCTTTTGTCCCACACAGTTTGTTTTTGTTGAGTGAATGCCTTCCTGAGAGTATAAGACCGGTAGGCTATTGACCAAGTAAAGCATACCTTTCTCGGCCTTTTGGCTAAGATCAAGTGGAGTATCTGTTCTTATCAGTTTAATATCTGATATGTGGGCTATTAGCTCACACGATATTAACTTTATTTTTTAAGTGAGAAGGCTCGCTAAGGTAGCTTGCTGCTTGGGCTTTCAAGCGTCGCCTTTGCGTTGCACTCTTGCATTGGCCTGGCGCAACCCACCAATTCCCAGTTCAATATTTCACATTACGTCCTCTTTATTTGTACTGTACTTTAATGTCGTAGCAAGAATTTGCTCGTACCAAACTACCAATGAAATGTGATTTTCGAATTAAAAGCTTGATTCTTAATAATATTTTTAAATCGATATATACAAACTACCTTACAAATTTTGAATTTCAAACGACAAGCCTCCTCAAAAGAAATTTTAGAAGTCTAAAACAACTCTTAACATGTAAGCTAAAATTAAAAAATGCTTCAATAAGATGAAAACAAATTCCCGCGTGTTCATCAAAAACATTGACAAAGTAAAAGATATATTTTAAACACCCAATCTCGTAATTAAGAGTCCGTTTGGTAACACTAAAACTGGTTGAATTGGCTGATTCTGCTGAAATTTATGAAGTTCTGACTGAAGTGGTTGTATTGACTGATTCTGCTGATTCATGAAAAAATTATATTTAAAATATTTGTTATCAATAAATTAAATAAAAAATTATATGAAAGATAGTTAAAATGATCCTCTACAACAGTAACTTTAGCCAAAGCAATCAGAAAAGTAACTTCAACCTTACCTTTTCTGCTTATTACAAACTTCATCGCGCATTTTTACAAGTCACAATGTTTGATTGACCTGCTGAATTGAGACAGATGATGAGACATCCTCGACCCTTTGCATTTCCTCCTCAGCATCACTACTAAAATAGACAGTTGCATTGGAGAAGATTTTTTCGTCCCACTATCTATATTTTAAATACGTGGCCCTGGAAATCGGCCCTGGCCTGAATTATGATATCGGTACGGGTTTTTTCTTTTTGACCGGTCCGAATTATGATATCTGTCCGAGTTTTTTCTTTTTGACCGGCCCGATAAAAAAAATCCGGATCGAACCCGAAATTTCGGGCTCATTAACAGGTCCTAAAATCTATAACCTGATCCGGATCGATAAAAACCCGAAACAATTAGCTTTAATATAAAATCAATATAATATACCAATATAATTTATAAATTAATTCCTAATATATGATTATAATCTAAGATGCTCTAAGCATGAACTAATATTTGGGTCATTCGGATTTCAAATCTTGTGCGTCACATCCTTACTTTTTTGTGTGTCATTCTTTTAATTTGTCATTTATAAGAGGTGTTCATTGATTATTTATCATTACAAAAAATAAAACTTATTAATACTCCACATGGTAGATTTGAAATTGAGAGAGAAATTCTCAATTCCATTCATAATGACTAATTAGTAATAGCCAAATAAAAAGAATACACTCATAAGAAAGTTGAATATATGGAAGTTATGTTGAGGCGTTGAGCTACTTACTTATATATAAGGATTAGAAGCAATTTAAATTGTATGAAAAGAACTTCAGGTGAATTTGGGAGTCTGGTTTTGGATGGAATGATTTTTTAGGACCAACTCAAAGTGCATATCAAGACATTAAAATGTACACTATAGTGCATTCTTATTTGACACACCCTCATAACCACATTGGGTGAAAAAAGCTGGATGTGTGATCATCAATCATCCAATTACTACCTCTAATCTAAACTTATAATGTTTCACTGGACTTTCATATCAATGACTCTTACCTCTCTAATTCAATAATAAAGAAATCATGGACATTGGTCATATTTATTCTATTTAGTTCGAGTTTCATGACATGACATTTATGACCAGAAGATGTGTATTCCAATAAAAAGTGTCTCCTTGTCTCCTACTTTTCTCTCTGTTTACCATAAAACCCCTTGCATGCAGATTGATTCTTGAAAGACCATCTGCTGCATTACAGCTATGAGTTCTTTAGCCTCCTCTGGTTGACAATGATGAGCCTACTGAGTCCAAGAACGAGTGCCCATGTTTTAGCAGAAATCTTTTCCTTTATCATCAGGAGCAATGCAGAACTTAGCACTGTCTTCAAGATTTGAGCTTGTAATCCCTTGAAGAAACCGAGAATCCCTTCATTTCTAAGGATAGAGCCAGCAACACCAAGCAGTGTTTTGCATGGTTTTCGTTTGGACTTCTTATTATCGCCTCCATCATTCATGTCTGCGGCTTGAATCATAACTTTGCACCTGATTGCAGTTTCAGGAGTTTTTCTAATATTAGCTTTTCTTATGGTTGAATAAATAAACATAAGAAAGGGTCATCAAGCTTGCAAACGCACCTAATGGCTGGGAAAGTAATGATGGTGGCAATGCTCTTTGAGAGTGCACCTAATAAAAATGCAGAGAATGCAGAAAGGGCTAATGGGGATGATGAACCCTTCTTCCCATTTGATGTGTGTTGGTCTTTCAGCAGATGTTGTTTGAGTTGATCAAAAACTGTGTACTGCATGACATGGCATGACATGAGATATAGATTTGGCTCACTGATTAACTAGTTAAAGCATATGAAGAGTTGATGATGCAATATAAATTCTTAACAAGTTGATATAGATTGTCAGAAATCCATCATGTAGGGGCTCGTTTGGCATCAATTTCTGTTTTCTGCTTTGTGTTTTTTGAAAACTAAATGCACGCTTATTATGAAAAGCGAATTAGTTTTTATTGGCAAATTTTGAAATTAACATTATTACTAATTTAGAAAAAGTATAAATAATTTTAAATTCAATACATAACCTATATCATATTAATATATTATCATATACTATCTCTGTCCCGCTAAGATTTGGACATGTGGAAGTGTCACGATTATATAGAAAAGTGGAATATGTGGTTGATATTGAATGTGCAAATGTGAATAAGTATTACTCCGTAATAAATTTGAATTACACAAATATTACCAAATATTTGGACATGTGGAAGTGACACGATTATAAAGAAAAGTGGAATATGCGGTTTATATTGAATTTGTAAAGTGAATAAGTATTAATGAATTTGAACGACGCAAATATTACCAAATATGATATCTGACAAACTTTGCAAGACACTATCACGAGGGAGTGACTCTTAAATGGTGGTTAGATAAAAAAACAGTATACAACCTATATCATATTATCAAATAACTTTTAAATTTTTGAGACGATAAACACTAAAAATGAACAGTGATACCTAACACACTGTAGTTTATTTCTTCATAAAATACGTTAAGAGAAAGGCAAACAGACCTGAATAGCAGGGTTGGATGTCAATAAAAGCGATATTCCAAGACCATCAAATGCTTCGCTCAAGCTGCCCTCAGTGAGAGTTTTCCAAAGGCTCTTGGACTTCCCAAAGGCACTAGTTTGCATCCTTAATGATGCAGTATCCAGTGGCTGCAAAACATATAATTACCATTAGGATCCTAATAGTTAAAGAGGGTGAGAGTGAGCATATTAGAGAGAGACTCTCTTCTGTGATCTCCAGACATGCTAGCGCCTAGATGTGCTTCAAATAGTGTCATGAAGCAAAAGAAAAATATATTCAGAAAACATTTTATTCCATATTAAAAAATTAAACAATATGGCTCTTGATTAAGCTAAACTGATAGTTGGTTATGCAAACTCAAGCATCATTCCTATGAATCTACTTTCTCTGAGCACTGCACCCGTCCATCCACACCATCTGTTTTCAAAAAATTGTGATACATTCAAGAGTTAAAGTATGTCTCAATTAAAACCCAGGATATCATTACCTCTTATACATGCAATTTGCAAAGGCTCAAAAACACATAAAGAGAGCCACGCTGAACAGTTACACTCAAATCATCAAGGCATTGAAAAATATGATACTCCTACCGCAATTAAAGTAGAAGCAACTCATTTATGTTCTTTTGAGTAGTTCCCCTAGCTGCAATGAAGTCTAATATTGGACCAGAAGCATAAAATTTAATATCAATTACTTAATTGTCCAGAATAATTTAACTACATAAGTCCGTGCACGAAAATAGGGACAAAGCTTTACACATGATATTTTTTAGATTGAAAGCAAGGTTGAATATCAGTATCAAAGGAAACATCGAAGTTTTAACTTTTACGAGAATGGCTGAATATTTTCAAATTTTCAATATCGTAGAAAAATTAGACATAACGAAAATATTGAAAATGACGAAAATGACATGGATAGGAGTGTAAAGGGATATTAGAGCATTGGGGCTTAAGTGCTTAACAAGATTATGGTACATGACAAGAAAGATGGGAAAACAGTTTTGGTTGATGATCTTGGTAGGTTTTCTGTTGGTTCATGTAGCCGAGCTCATCGATTTCGGATAAAGGCTGATTGTTAGTGCTGTAGTTATCAATGTATCAATACTTGATCAGTATCAAACATTCTTGTATTTTGAACCTCCAAAAAAGTAAATACCGCAAAAAATATCAATCAAAATCACGGATGTGTCGATCCATGGTCGAAACCTTCAAAAGAAGGAATAATGAGATCGAATCAAGCTTGTCATGGCGCATGGTGAGCGGCATGGCACAAAGGCATTTTTCATGGCGCGTGGTGATGGCACATATGGCGCTATGGCGACGACCATTTTTTCATGGCGATGACGCAAATGGCACGCACCATATCTCACCATTGACAACTATGGATGGAATTCAAAAAGGCATCAGCATAGGTCTCTCACATGCATAAAAATAAGGAGAGTAATGAGTTAAGATAGTATGTAGTATCTTTGTAATCAAAGAACAAATATTTTAAAATAACAATCTTACTTGAGTCACAATGGCAGTACAAGCCCCAGCAGCAGCAGCAATAATCAGATTGGCTTTTGTTCCGATGGATCTACCACCACTTCTTACCAAATAGAGTCTCTTAAAGTAACTATACCCATAGAAATAAACAAACTGAGAGATGAACGAATGCAGATTCTTCGTTCCAAGACCTTGGTACAATGAAAGGAACCGACCCTTTGATAATGCCTCCAAAAGAACATCTGATATATTCCTGCAAAGGGCATAAGAAACCTTGTTTTGGTCTTGCAGAAATATGTAAATAAGTTCTGTATTACCAAAAGAACAACTCAGGTTTACACTGTTAAGATGTAAAGCCCACCGATCTGGATTGACTCCAGTTCAAGTGACTTAAGCAACAAGAGATATATGGCAGGCTACATGCCTTTGTCCCTTTCAGATGGAGTTGAAGTGTGCAGATTACCGCACAAGGTAATGCCAGCATTCTATTTCATTATGCAGCAAATGATGAATGGTAAATTGGTAGATGAACAGGCACCTAAAACCATGAAAGCTTTGAGAAGTATCATGATAAAAAGAGCTGTGGGGTGTCTGCTACGCACTAACAAGCGAATGAGTGAACGTATTACTAGAAAATACTACATACTCTTAGAAAACTACTTTTTGGTTCAAAAGTATGAAGTATTCACAATATATACATATTTGAAAAACATCACACAACTGAATGGCACATTTCGTTGGTGATATACGCTAGAAGACGAGGGCTCATGTTTTGGTTCAAAGCATATGTAATTCTTCCATAGGAAGACCTCAAAATAATACCTTTAAACAGGTGAAAATTTTATGATAAGGAAGAATTAAGCAAGCATATACCCATATACATATGCCTTCCATCATTTGCAATGGAGCCAAAGATTCATTATTTTTTGGCTTGAGATTATGATGGAATAAAGCAAAATGGCTCACTAAACTGTCTGCGCTTCTTTGTTATGAAGCAGTAGTCAGTCCATGCAATTTTGGACGCGATTTTCACTATGGGTCATCCGGAAACAGTCTCTCTGTGCTTTAGTACAGCAGGGGTAAGACTGCGTACATCCGACCCCCTTACCCCACCTACACCTTTGCGGCACTGGGGTAAATGAAAATGAAAATGATACCCATATACATATGCACCGGGAAATCAAATATCATAGCTAAACTATATAAAGATCAATAACAATTGCATCTTTGTTTCAAGCTGAAGCTTTTAAACATGAAAAAGACTTCAATTTTCGGAATATGGTTCAAGTCTAACTTAACCTCGATAGCCGACAGAAAGTCCAGTTCGCATTTTATGGCGGCTAGCAAATAAAAAAACTCAAGAAAACGAACAAGATAAATGATTACTAAAAAAGTTAATCTCTTTGAACAGCAATATCCTCAAATAAGACAATTAATGATCAGGCGCTAGAGAGAGAAAAACTAGAACAGAGATAACATAAAAGAAGACCTGTATTTTCGCTGACCATGAGATTGAAGCTCGGCTTGGTACTTGGTTTTACAGGTATCGAGTGGATACAAGATGGTGGTGCTGACTACAGCTCCAATGGCTCCGGAGGTGGCCTCCGCTATAGATTCCAAATCACCTCCCATCCCTCTTTTTTCTCGCTTCGAAGCCAAACAGCAGTAATTCAGACTTCAAAGCGGAAATTCCAATGTAAGAGTTGGTCACCTGAGACGTTTCATATGCGGGTCATTGACACGCCTGTAAAGTACTGCCTAATCTCTCGTTGACGATTTAAAAACGCCACCGGGAAGGGATCCCATCAAGCTACATGATGATATATATAGTTCAATCGGTTTATTTTTTACTATTCCATCAAAACATTGAAAAGAAATTGTAACCGTGGGACCAGAGTGTAATAAAAAAAAGATAGAGAGTGGGCCCCTACCCTGAGGGTCCAACCCCTCATCGCAGTTGTACGTTGAGAGGATGTACGTTGGACTATAATCACAATAGATAGAGAGTGGGGCTCTGTTCCGGATACTTGCAGAGGCTTTATGCATTTTTAACATAGTAACCCTTTATCGCAGTTGTCAGGATTCGAATCCGGGACTTAACCCTTGTGGCACTCCCTTGCTACCAGTTGAGCTACGTCCACCGGTACCAGATTGTAATCAAAACAACACTAGAGTGGTGGCAGTATGGAACGGTCCGATAAATTAGTATAATTCGTAATATATCCGTCTCATGCTTCGGTAAAATCTTGCTTTAAGGATGTAACCATTCGGTAAAACTTCGTTTAGAAACCGCACAAAACAGTTACAATACAATGTTAAATACATTGGACAAATCTTACAAGTGCCCAATTCGTTAGACAGAGGTTACAAAGGTTGCAGATTGGATTTTTCTTTTCCTTGGAAATAAGTAACAACTTTAAGCTAAGTGGATAGATTGGATATACCATGTACATAGTATATTTTACTTGTTTGCTTTTTTTACTTGGATGTTGTGAACTGATGTAGAGTCCACTTTCCTAATGCAGGGTCCTCTTACATAGATATATGTGTGTTGTATGTCTCAATAACTGATTGGTTCAATTGTAAAAAAGAATAAGCCAAAGGAGGTTTAAAAATTATGAGTCCGTTTGGCAACACTAAAATTGATTGAATTGGCTGATTCTGCTGAAATTTACGAAGTTCTAGTTGAAGTGAATGTATTGGCTGATTCTGCTGATTCATGAAAAAATTACATTTCAAATATTTGTTATCAATAAATTAAATAAAAAATTATATGAAAAATCGTTAAAATGATCATCTACACTAAATTCAGCCAAAACAACCATAAAAGTAACTTCAATCTTACTTTTTATGCTTATTACAAACTTCAGCGCGTGAAATCAAAAATGACGTGTTCGGTGAAAAAGCTAGTTGATAAGGCTGATAAGCTGAAAAAATGGGTCACCAAACGGGCTCTATGTCTCGTTATACAAGTATATATGTTAGATGGGATATGTCTTCTTTAGTAGCTTTAAAATTAGAATACAAAAGGGGGCAACCAATAGGACAACATCTCAATAAATAAAAATGTATCATTGTTATTGCATAGCACCTTCAATATGTGAGCATTATACTATATATTTCTTTTTGTCCTTGGCCCTCTGTTTTTTTTATGCTTCTCTTTGGAGTTTGAACCTCCTCTTAGACTTTCATGTTGCCTTTCAATCCCCAAGTCTGCAAAGTTCAGAAACTATGAAAGAGACCAAATGATTATTACATCTATATATTTAAAGCACAACAATAAAAAAACTCATAAAAGCTTCAGGAGTTCAGGTACAACAGTAAGTGTTCTATACTTTAAGTAAGCAACCTCTATGGTAACATAACAATAAAATTGTCTAATCAAAGCATTTGTCTCTTAAAGAACTTATGTAGGCACCCTCATCCTAACAAATGTGTGTAAAAATATCTTTCACGTTTTATGATCATTGAGAATTCAAGCAAGCTGATTTTCGGTGTTCTAATGCATTATGAAAAGTGATGTCAACTACAACACAATCAATTCCAACAATCTTGTTACCCTTCTATGGTACCTATACTTAAGCACACACCTGCAACACCTGCATAACTGTTTGAAATAATTAATGATTTATTTCAACTCCCTACAATTTGTATAACACAAGCCACATGGTATTGGGCATCATTGCCTCACGCATCGCGCGTCGAAAAACTAATCTACACACATGTAGATATTTTAGGGACGCATGAATACATACTTGAACTATAAAATTATTGGTCTATAAAAGAGATTTACTACTGGTATGAAAAAAATGTAAAATTTTCAAATGCATTATTTTTTAACGGTCTGGTCCGGTATTTTGTGGTTCTCAAAATCTAGGACCAGTCCCGTTCGCGTTTCAAACAATACGGTTTCGATTCAGGACAAAAATATATACAACCATTTAAATACCCGGTATTCGATTCGTTACCATTACGGGCCGGTTCGATATCAGTTCGGTTCTGGTTTTATGTCCACCCCTAGAAAGAAGTTCAAGAACTCATTTTGTAACACTAAAATTGAGTAAGTTTACTGGGATGAAATTCTAAAAGAGACGGCTGAATTGACCTAATATACTGAATTATGAGAATTTATTTTAAAACATATTTTGTTAACAAAATAAATACAAAATATAATTAAAAATAACAAAAATAATCATTTACTGTAACTTTAGATAATTCAGCTAGAACAGTAATCTCAACCTTACTTATTTTGATTATGAAACAATTCAACGCAAATAATCAAAAGTTACGTGTTTGGTAAAAAGAATTGACCGATAAAATTGATAAGTTGTAAATAAGGATTACCAAATGCTCTTTAAGAATAGGAGTTTTTGTTTTGAAGGAATAAAAGTACAACTAATTAATAAAGTAACCTTAATAAAATTCTTGGTTTGATTATAAAGGTTTTTTACATATATATTACTCTCTTTGTCTCATTGAATTTGTCAAATTTCTTTCTTTGGATTTCCCAAACAAATTGTCACATGTTCATTAAATTATGGTTGTGTTCGTTTCTTTCTCATTAGCACAAATTTCATATACACATTTTAACATTTCTGATTTCTCATCCAATTTAATGGGACGGAGGTAATACCAACTAGTAATTGCGCATTAATAATTGTGTGGACAACAAACTTACTACTACTATATCAAGGAAATAAATGATGAGAATACCATTTAAGAATAAAATAAAGAATTTTACACAATTTTTATGCACAAAATCAAAGAAAAAAAGGGTGGTGAAGTGGCCATTTAGGATGTTTTTACTTAGAATGTAATTTGTTGGTCTGGTATGGTATGGTCTGTTTAAGTTTGATCTGGTCTAGTTTGGTCTGAACTGGTCTGGTCTGGTCTGGTAAACGTCTTGTCTCTGTGTACTTTATAAATACGGAAATCAAGTCTGGTCCGGACTGGTCTGTTTAAGTCTGGTCTGGTCTGTTTAAGTACGATCTGGTCCGGGATTGAAAGCGGAGCATCTACTTTGGGCAACCATGGGGCAATCCCTATGGTTACCGTGTCGAGCAACTGTGTGGAGAAACCCGAAAAGTTCAATGAGTTAAACTTCAAGAGATGACAACAAAAGAGGCTCTTCTATCTCACTACTCTTGGTCTTGCCAGGTTCTTGACCGAGAATGATCTGATTGTAACCGGAAGTGAGGTGGATGTGCAATCTCTCAACGCGATTGAGGCATGGAAGGATTCAGACTTCCTTTGCCAAAACTACGTGTTGAACGAGTTGCATGATGCTCTCTACAATGTTTATAGCATAAATACGGCTAAGGAGCTACGGAATGCTTTGGACCATAAGTACATAAGTGAGGATGCTGGTGCAAAGAAATTTGTTGTCGGCCGATTCATTGACTTTAAAATGGTGGATTCGAAGACTGTCTTGAGTCAAGTTGAGGAGATGCAAATGATCTTCAATGAAATTCGAGATGAAGAAATGACGGTTAATGAGTCTTTCCAAGTGACGTCAATTATCCATTTATTGTCGACGACTTGGAATGGTTTCAAGAACTACCTTAAGCATAAGCGAAAGAAAATGAACTTGGAGCAATTGATCCTTCGTCTCCGGATTGAAGAGGATAACCGGAAGAACTCCCAATCGTTGATGGCGCTAAGGCAAACGTGTTGAAGCATGCAAAGGGCTCCAAGAACAAGAATAATCGGAAGAGCGAGCTCGGTCTCAAGGGAGGCATTTACAAACCTATATTCAATGGAAATGCTTCAAGTGCAACAAAAACGGACACAAGTCCACGGATTGCAAGGCACCCAAGAAGAAGAAAGACTCTCAAGTCAACTTTGTGCAAGGTGGGCAAAAAGATGAAGACATTATCCTTGTTGTCGTGGTGATCAAGGTCAACCTCGTTTGATCCAATTTTAAGGAGTGGTTTGTCGACACCGGAGCTACCCGACATATTTGCTCTAACCGAGAGCTATTCACGACCTTTGAACCATCAAATGGTGAGAATGCGTGGATGGGAAATTCAGCCCATTCCGCGGTGGAAGGTGTGGGCAAAGTGGTCTTGAAGATGACTTCGGGCAAGGAGCTGACTCTCAACCAAGTGTTGTTCGTTCCCGGAGATACGCAAAAACCTGATTTCCGATTCGTTGTTGAACAAACATGACTTCCGCATGATTTTTGAGTCAGACAAACTAGTTTTGTCAAAATCAGAAATGTATGTGGGCAAAGTGTATGTGTATGCAGTTGATGAGCTGTTTAAACTGAGTGTAATGACTAATAATAATAATAATAATAATAATAATAATAATAATAAAAATAATAATAATAATAATAATAATAATAATAAAATCTCTTCTCCTTATTTGCTTGAGTCTTCCAATGTATGACATGGTAGACTAAGACATGTTAATTTTGAATCTATACGTAGTTTAGTTAACATGGAACACATTCCTAAATTCAAAATTGATGTGAAGCACAAATGTGAAATTTGTGTAGAGACAAAACTAACGAAAACGTCTTTCGAATTGATTGAAAGAAAAACGGAACCACTTAAATTAATTCATAGTGACGTTTGTGATTTTAAATCAATACAAACATGTGGTGGTAATAAATATTTTATCACTTTTATCGATGATAGCACTCGCTATAGCTATGTCGTGGGTATAGTACATGAACTTACCGCACCCTATTCACCTCAATCAAACGGTGCTGCCGAAAGAAAAAACCGCACATTGAAAGATATGATGAATGTGATGCTAGTAAGCTCGGGCCTGCAACAAAATATGTGCGGCGAAGCAGTCTTGTCAAGCAACTACCTTTTAAATAAGGTTATGTGAAAAAATATGATAAAAACTTGTACGAGTTGTAGAAAAATAGAAAATCTTCCTATCAATATTTAAAAGTATGAAGGTGTCTTGCTAAGGTGCTTGTACCAACACCTAAGAAAATAAAAATAGGTCCAAAAACGGAGGATTGTAGTTTTATTGGCTATACACAAAATAGTAGTGTTTATCGGTTTTTAGTGTACGATTTGAATAATCCGGATGTACATAAAAACACAATAATTGAATCAAGGAATGCATCATTCTTTGAAAACGTATTTCCATGCAAGTCCAAAAAAGGATCAAGCACGTCAAAACGAACGTTTGACGTAGCTATGGAAAATACAAGTGATGGGTCCGGAGATGAACTCGAACCCAGACGTAGCAAACAAGCTAGAATTGAAAAATCCTTCGGTCTGGATCTTCTTACATACTTGGTAGAATTTGATTCAGACATTCTAACATGTATGGTAGAAAATGAACCGGATTTTCTAACATGTTTGGGAGAAAATGAGCCACAGACTTATACGGAAGTCGTGACGTCTACCGAAGGTTCTATGTGGAAAGAAGCCATCAAAAGCGAGGTGGATTCACTATGACAAGAAGGTCCTATGACAAGCTTTGCAATGACAACCAATAAAAATCACAGCTAAATGTTATCACATAACATCTCATCTATACCTTGAGATATAAGTTTCACTAATGGTCAATTGTACATCGCAATATCAGGGTAATGAGCAAAGACAATCATATTTAAGATACTCATACTTTCAAAAGAAACATATTTCTTCATCAAGACGGTGACTAATGTTTACAAGAAGGTTTCCAAATTCTAATAATATGATGTTTGGTGTGGATACGTGATGTTACATTACAATGTCACTTTTCAATATATTATCTTTAATTAAATTGCTATCCATAGTGAACAAACATTTATATGAAATAAACGGGTGATTTTTTTTAAATGAATTAATTATATATTGTATAAAATACATTTCTTATAATATATTCAAACAATCTCAACATGCCCCCAGGGGAACGCCCAAGTAAAACACTAGGTCTCCATTCAAACTACTACGTATTATATTACCGAGTAATATATACATAGTTAGACGGATCAAGTATATTTTTAAAGATAACTAAAATTAATGATGTTTAGTCTACACAATTGCAGGGTTAGTGACCATGAGTATCCTTATAAGGCTTTTTTGGTTCTTTGTATCACGAATTTGATAGCCTATTATGATGAGCTTGAATGGCGCCTCTTTGCCTCATCGACCTTCAGTTCTCAAATGGAGACCAACAAACAACCAGATATGGGGGAGGGCGGCGGCTAGGGTTCATTGCCTAGTGGTCGGGGTTGGGTTGGGCCGTCAAAGGTGGGCTGGGAGGGGTGGATTGGGGCTGATTAGGGTGATCGGAGTTGTTAGTATATATGTCCTAGCGACAATCATTTTTTAGAGACATATGTACTTGATCACATTTAGTTTTTATATTTGATGTATACATGGTATTACACTTTATGAATGATTATTTTCGATTGTCAATATTTTATTCATAATTGTGTTCCCTTGGATTTATGTTGTCAATAAGTAAGTGGAGGCTTATATGATATAACATAAGGTCCTAAAATAGCCCCAATCAATGATCATCAAGAAAGAGATATTGATTATATGTGATAAGATTGGTATGTGGATTGCATCATACTTTTAGAAAGTATAGTTGATCTCACAACTATGAGTTCTTGTAATTCATGATGGTCACATAGATATTTTAGAGAATATTGACATACCCACCGAGAAACCATTTGATAAGTTCTATTCATGTGTCTATGGGATTATCATCGTATAGAGTAGTGTAACAATCCTCCGACTTGAGGTCAATACGTACTACATATGCGGAGTGATGTACTTTGACCATGACCAATGTTTGCACTCCAATCGGGGTAGATAAGGTATGTGTTGGGTGCATCACGAAGCACATGGAGTAGTAGTTGAGCCAAGAAAGGATTCATTCCTCATAATAGATTAAGAGAGAACATTCTACTTCTCATATCTAGATGGATCATAAAGTCATTGGTCAATGCAAATATATATTCGTTTTGGATATCGAATGTGATCGTTATGGATCATCTAGAAAGATTGAGAGACAAAGACTAAGTTATTGGAATAGACACAATATAATGTTCTAAACTTAGTTGAATGTTCAATGAATGAAAGGACCGTATCACTATGAGCTCTATATTACAGGGAGTTTGAATAGTCCTCGCAAATGTCCTTATATATTAAGTTTGTTTGGTAAATCGTCTAGGGATTCTACTAAGACCTTAATTTCATTAGTGTTTAATATATAAGGCCCTATGTGTCACACAACAAGTGATTATACCTTCCGATTGAATTGTTAGAAGGAATTAAATATTATTAATTGGATTAATTAATATTTAATTCATAATGCTGAAAATAAGATGAGTTAATTATTAATTAGAATAATATATTTAATTATATTACTAAAGTAAATCATATTTACATAAATATGAATATTCATTACTACAATGTGGTGTTGTGGTAACTTAAGCTCAAAACTTGAACATGAATTATTATGATTTCATTACTAATGTAGTCACTAGTCATATTTTTGTAAATCATCTTTATTTTAGTCATATTTATGTAATTATTTCTAAATAAAGTTGGTGTTTTCTTTTATAATTTAGAATTAAAAGAAAATAGAAAATGAAATAAATGATAATAATAATAATAATAACAAGAAAAGTGATGTGCAGCCACTTTGATATTATTATTAGTTTATTTTGTTTTACTTATTTAATTAATAAAATTGTTAATGATGAGTATTGGTCCTGGTAGGACTAGAACTCATTAATGAGAAAGACTTTCAATGTGATTGGGAAACTAGTTTAGAACTAGTATAAATACATCCTTCTCCTTCATAATTGGTAGACCAGTTTTGAGATTCAATATTACCAGTTTATTTCCCTGCGAGGAGATTTCCTAGCCTTTCTCTTAGGGAGATCTAACCGTTCTTTCAGAAAGGAGAAATCACGTGGATACCTAAGGTCAAGGATTATCACCGCTAGGCAGGAAGATGTGTAAGTTATAACTCAGATCTGTTATTATTGCTATATTCGTTGTTTTGTCATAATCAGGGAAGATCTATTTGGGAAAATTTTAAACTTCCGTTGTTGTACTTTCGAGGTACGTTACATCAATTACCTAACAGGAGTTGCTGTGCGACAACGATTGGGGGGTTGGAGGGGGCAAAATTGGTCGGCGACAGAGCAACGACAGAGCAAGATCTAACTGGTTGACGGTGATAGAGAGACCAGGAGGTTTGTTGGGACTAGGAGGGGGCTGGGAGTTGGGGAGTCAAGTCAGGGTGAGGCGGTGGTCGAGAGTGGTGGTCGGAGACGGTTGGGTACGCTTGGTCATTGGGCGGTGTCCGGGAAGAGTGGTGGTCGCAACTGTGGCAGAGAGGGGCAGTGGGGAGAGCACAAGTGTCAGACGATGCCGCTGCCGACGGGCACTGGACCGGATGGTAATCACTCATTTTGAGGTGCTGGGGTGTGGGGATGAGATGGTGATGCTGGTGGGGGTGGCGGCGGTGTGAGATGGTCAATGTTTTGCAGGAAAAAAATGCCGAAAAATTATCGGACAATCACAGTGACACATTTCACGACGGTATTGACACCAGAAAGTGACACGAAGATTGGTAGTACATTCCAATAGTGTCATAAAAATGTGGAAATAAATAGTCACAAAATTAACTCACTTTTGAATTTTAGTAAGTTGACTCTTACTCCCTTTGTCCCAGTGGAGTTTGCCTAATTTGACTAGCACCGGAATTAGGGATGGCCTCGATTCGGGCCGGGCGGGGCCTTGGTCCGTTTCCGACCGGGCTTTTTTTGGAGAAGTGAGGCTCGGAAACCAGGTCGGGTAGCTCCGGTTCCGGGTCGGGCCGGGCCGAGTAACCTATTTTTTTATTTCTAATTACTTCCTACCCCCACCCGCACACCCCAAACCCCTCCAAAACATCCAACCCAACCCATTTACCTTTTAAAAAATGTGAAAAAAATGAACCAAACACGGTCCGAAACGGTCGGACCGGTTCGTGATTTGGGAGGCCCGTGAACCGCCCCTCTACAGTGTCGAGCCAGTTGGCCCGAACCGGTCAACGAACCGTGGACCGGGCCGGAACAGTGCCGGTTCGGGCCGGTTCCGGTTCGGTTCACCCGACCTGAGTCCATCCCTAACTGGAATTAAGAAGATGTAAACAGTAAGTTTGACCGGACACTTATACCCCTCTTAGAAATATGCGGACAACACAAGTAAAAGTAAAATGAGTTTTAAAATGATTACAAAGTACAAGTAGTTGGCTGACAAAAAGCAAAAAGCATTATACATTGTGTACCGAACAAGTCTGTATGTAGACTTTAGAAGTCCAAAATTAGCAAAATAATTGGAGGGAAACTTTACAACAGCTATACAAAGTTCTACAAAAACACTTGAAATTTTTAACTTTTCCCTCCATGAATAACATTAAAACCAAATTCACTTTACAATAGTTCTCTGTCTTCTCTCGCAGTACTCCTTCCACACCATCATAAAATAGATTTAAATGCTTCACCCTCTCCTTGTACAGAGCTGGTACTGTATATGAGCCCATCTCTTTCTTTTTCAGTGCATGAATCACCTCCTATGCATGAGGAAACACACAACCAAACCAACATCATCGAGAAATATACTGTGTTTTCTTATAAGGCCAGAAAAAGAGTCGTGGACCTTCTGCTAGCCCATTCTAGCAATGACAAAATTAAGACATGCATAATAAATGCTATAGAAGCTGAATTTAATGTATGCAGGAGAACAATGTTTGGAATTTGGAAGAAAGTGAAGATACAAATGCAAGTTGGGGAAGACATTGAAGTGCAAGCTAAATAGAAAGGAAGTAGTGGGAGAAAAAAATTGAGATTGACATAGAAAAGATGAAAGGCATCCCCATTTACAGAAGAAGCACAATGTGATCACTAGTCATTGAATTAAACGCTTCCGAATCTACTATTTAAAGGTTGGTCAAAATGAAAACAATTAAAAGACATTCAAATGCAGTGAAGATCACGTTAACACCCAAAGGTATGAGGTTGAGAATGCAGTTTTGTTTAAGCCATTTAATTCCTCATACAATCCCATCAAACCCTACTTTTCATGATTTTAACGAGTATGTGCATATAGATGAAAAGTGGTTTAATTTAACCAATGAAAAGCAGAATGTGTATATGCACCCCAATGAATGTGACCCGTACAACGCAGTCCAAAGTAAAAGATTCATACCAAAAGTCATGTTCCTAGCTGTTGTAGCGAGGCCTGTACTAGGGGAAAACAGAGAGGTGTTGTGCGACGGTAAAATTGGGGTTTCCCCTTTTACTTATCAAGAAGCCGCTAAAAGAAATAACAAAAATAGAGAAAAGGGAACACTAGTGACAAAGCCAATTCTTAGTGTGACAAGGGAAGTCGTAAAGAAATTCATGATCGAAAAAGTATTGCCGACAATCAAACTGAAATGGCCAACAGGAGCTAGTAAACACATCATAATTCAACAAGATAACGCAAAACCACACATTGAATGTCATGACACATACTTTGTTGCTGCTAAAACGGATGGTGAATGGGCTATTGAATTGACATGTCAGCCGCCCAATACTCCTGATCTTAATGTGTTGGATTAGGGATGGTTTAGGGCTATCGATGCACTAAAGCATAAAAGGGGTGCAAAAACTCTAGATGAATTAGTGCATCACGTGGAACAATCATTTTATGAGCTGGACCCGATAAATCTCAATCGAGTGTGGTTGACATTTCAAAATGTTATGGTGGAAGTGCTAAAATGCAAGGGACATAACAAGTATAAATTGCCTCGCATGGGAAAGGAAAGGTTGGAGAGACTAGGCATTTTGCCGAATGCTATTTCAGTGGACCCTATGTTGGTTGAGGAAGCTATAGCTTATATAGAGTTACCAATGGAAGCAACACTGACACAAGCTGAACAAACCGAGTTCACACCTGAATATTCTTGTGATCTTCATTTATGAACTTGTTGGTTCAAGGACGTTTTATTTGGAATGACTTGTAAACTGTTTTTTTGCTCATCAAGCCCCATTAGCTTAGTTTTTTTTGCTTAACATGCCGTGTATATGTTATTAACGGGCAGTGTTTGAAGGGCTTGTAGACTAATGTTTTTTGCTTACCTGGCCCAATTACTTTAGTTTAAAGTTCAGAGGTTTATTATATAGTCTCTCTGTAAATATCTTAAGATTAAACTTAATTCATTCAAAGCTTAGAATTATACTTAAGCTTAAGCAGCAGTTTGTTTTGAAAACACTTAAGCTTGAGTTGTTAAATTTTGCTTTGACTCAAAGGAGTATAATTAGCAAATTGAATGTGTGTAAGAGTTTATTTTTACATGAGAGAAGTGGCAGTAAAAGGTTGAGAGTAAACTAGATGTGTTTTTCTTTTGAATTTACTTTTAGAGTCCAATTTCATATCATAGCCCTAGATTAAAGTGCAGGTTAAGAGTAAAGAAACTGTATTTGTATGCTAAAAAACTCACTAGGTTATTTGTTTTCTTAATTACCTGTGTATATGCAAACATTACAGAGCTTATCGTAGTCCACATAGCAAGATCACTCAAAATTTAACTGAAAAATAATGCAAAATGAGCCCCTTAATACATTTAAGTATGCTAAAATTTAACTTTAATTAATAGGTAATCAAACAATAGTCTGGAACAAATCAATAAAAATTCTCAAATAGCAACAATCAAACAACAGGTTTTCCCAAAACAGAATATTAAGGAATATATTTACCTGTCTCGAATGGATGAATCCCAACCAGGGACATCAATACTCGTCTCTATGAAGCGATCCATTGATCTGGGTCCTTCGGATTTTTTAAGATTTGGGTCCATTGATATCTATTTTTGAACTTGTTCTTCCTGAGTATGGGGAACATCTTCTTCCTTCGGATTTGGCATGTTGCAGGAGGCTTCCGTTTCTCCATATATCACCGTCCGATATCAATTTCTTTTCTCTTCTTCATTGGGATCTGGAATTTGGGCATAACTTACAACCTCTTGCCAAGTTCTGGATTTGTCTTCTTCCTTTGTAAGCTAAGTGAAATGAGGTTAGGTATTGTAGAAATAAAAGGTCAGGAGAGATGAGAGAGTAAAGAATCACATGATCTTCTCACAAGGGGTTGAGTGGACTTTAAAGTTATTTTTAAACTTTAGGGTACTAAAGTCTTTTACCCTAATTTTGTTTGTTTTTGTGTGTGGAAGAAATAGGCTTATATTAAATTCTCAACATTTAGATTATGAGTAATCCGACAAACAGAATCCTGACAACCGCCGTCCCGCGAACCAGACTCAGAGTTAATCACCTCAACAGAAGCAAAATAACTCGCTGATCCATTACTGGGCACAAAATAGCCAAAGACGGTTACCCCAATTCTCTCATCCCCAAATCTAAATGAGACGTCTTACACCACGAAACCAAATAAAACACACCGTAAAAGGAAATATCAGGAAAAATAAAACTAAAACTATTAAACTTGAGTTGGGGTTCGAGCATGCCGATCTGCACAAGTACCCAAATTTTATTCTTCTGCATAGGAATCCACTTAGGCGGACTTACTGGTCGAAGTTCGCCTCCTCTCCGTTTTTTGTTTCATCCAGAGCCATGTTATCTTTTCCATCCCGTCCTTCCCCCTGTTTCTCCCATAGCCTGCTTCTCTTCTGTTTCAGCCTCGCCCTCTTCTCCCACTCCCTTTGTTATACTCTGCTTAGAAGCTGCACCTGACTCTCTTCCTCTGCCCTGAACCTGATTACCCTCTCCAAACCTCTGGTCCTTGTCAGAGCTTGATGAACCCTCCAATAGCCATTGGTTCCCCCCGTAGGACCTGTCTTCCCCCCACTACCAGCTCTAAGCTGGACTCCATATTTCTTTTCTAGATACAGGCCTTCTTCATAGTTTAAATGACAAAATTTATCTGAATGTCCAATTAACCCGCAAATAAAAAAGAAGTTGGGTAACTTTTCATATCTAAAGTGCACCCAATAACTCTTACCATTAATACCTCTTTTCAGTGTCTTCTCCACATTCAATTATTCTCATATAGGTCTCCCATCTATCACTATTTTGGTTATCATCATATCTTATAAATTTTCCTATAAAATTTCCCATCCTTCTGGCAGTGCCTAAATTGACAAGACTATAGGGAACATTGTGGATTTGAACCAAAAAATCTACCTCATTCAAAACAATTTTATGAGGAATATCATCAGGTCTTACTTCTTTTAATAACAACATATTCCTTTCAAATTGCCAGGGTCCCCCTCTAGAACACGATTCATATCCACACGATGATAAAAAGTAAACAAATACCTTTTGTCTCCGACTTCTTTAACCGAGAGACCTTTGCCCAGCCTCCATAACGAAGCCATAAGCTCTTTAATAGCCGGAAATCTTACCTTATAGTCTGTCAACAGGACACCTATCACCGAAAAACCCGACCTGTTTCCTTCCATCGGCGGTTCCTCTGGCTTTGTGTCGTCCAGATCCAGATCCTCCTCCTCTTCCTCAAGTGCCATTTTTCTATATTTAACAACAACGCCTTCCATGCACTGTCCTCCCACCTTGGTTCGTAAAACTCGTTGCAGATAGAAAACCGTTGCTTCGTGAATCCTCCGTCGAGTAATCAAGAGAAGGTCGCACGCGCAAACAACGCCACGAAGCATCACTCTAAGAACTCGTAGAAAGAAAGCCCCGCTCTCCAACCGGCTTACCAACAACGGCGGATGCCCCTGATAGTGCTGACGGCGGAATACGAACGTTAGGCGTTACCGGAGGCAGTAACCCTAGAGAGAGGAAAATTCTCGTGTACAATGATTTTTGTCCCCTAATTTTGTTTGTTAAAAATAGTAATTAGCAAAGTTTTTGGAATATGTTAAAGTATAGCGGTGGGAGGGAGAGAGTATATTTTTTTTTTGCGCGAGGCATTTTTTTTTAATTTTCAGCCGTGAGATCAGAATATAAGGTCACAATTCTCGTTGTTTTCCCAAAAAATCTACCTCATTCAAAACAATTTTATGAGGAATATCATCAGGTCTTACTTCTTTTAATAACAACATATTCCTTTCAAATTGCCAGGGTCCCCCTCTAGAACACGATTCATATCCACACGATGATAAATAGTAAACAAATACCTTTTGTCTCCGACTTCTTTAACCGAGAGACCTTTGCCCAGCCTCCATAACGAAGCCATAAGCTCTTTAATAGCCGGAAATCTTACCTTATAGTCTGTCAACAGGACACCTATCACCGAAAAACCCGACCTGTTTCCTTCCATCGGCGGTTCCTCTGGCTTTGTGTCGTCCAGATCCAGATTCTCCTCCTCTTCCTCAAGTGCCATTTTTCTATATTTAACAACAACGCCTTCCATGCACTGTCCTCCCACCTTGGTTCGTAAAACTCGTTGCAGATAGAAAACCGTTGCTTCGTGAATCCTCCGTCGAGTAATCAAGAGAAGGTCGCACGCGCAAACATCACCACGAAGCTTCACTCTAAGAACTCGTAGAAAGAAAGCCCCGCTCTCCAACCGGCTTACCAACAACGGCAGATGCCCCTGATAGTGCTGACGGCGGAATACGAACGTTAGGCGTTACCGGAGGCAGTAACCCTAGAGAGAGGAAAATTCTTGTGTATAATGATTTTTGTCCCCTAATTTTGTTTGTTAAAAATAGTATTTAGCAAAGTTTTTGGAATATGTTAAAGTATAGCGGTGGGAGGGAGAGAGTATATTTTTTTTTTTGCGCGAGGCATTTTTTTTTAATTTTCAGCCGTGAGATCAGAATCTAAGGTCACAATTCTCGCTGTTTTCCCAAAAAATCTACCTCATTCAAAACAATTTTAAGAGGAATATCATCAGGTCTTACTTCTTTTAATAACAACATATTCCTTTCAAATTGCCAGGGTCCCCCTCTAGAACACGATTCATATCCACACGATGATAAAAAGTAAACAAATACCTTTTGTCTCCGACTTCTTTAACCGAGAGACCTTTGCCCAGCCTCCATAACGAAGCCATAAGCTCTTTAATAGCCGGAAATCTTACCTTATAGTCTGTCAACAGGACACCTATCACCGAAAAACCCGACCTGTTTCCTTCCATCGGCGGTTCCTCTGGCTTTGTGTCGTCCAGATCCAGATCCTCCTCCTCTTCCTCAAGTGCCATTTTTCTATATTTAACAACAACGCCTTCCATGCACTGTCCTCCCACCTTGGTTCGTAAAACTCGTTGCAGATAGAAAACCGTTGCTTCGTGAATCCTCCGTCGAGTAATCAAGAGAAGGTCGCACGCGCAAACAACACCACGAAGCTTCACTCTAAGAACTCGTAGAAAGAAAGCCCCGCTCTCCAACCGGCTTACCAACAACGGCGGATGCCCATGATAGTGCTGACGGCGGAATACGAACGTTAGGCGTTACCGGAGGCAGTAACCCTAGAGAGAGGAAAATTCTCGTGTACAATGATTTTTGTCCCCTAATTTTGTTTGTTAAAAATAGTACTTAGCAAAGTTTTTGGAATATGTTAAAGTATAGCGGTGGGAGGGAGAGAGTATTTTTTTTTTTGCGCGAGGCATTTTTTTTTAATTTTCAGCCGTGAGATCAGAATCTAAGGTCACAATTCTCGCTGTTTTCCCAAAAAATCTACCTCATTCAAAACAAGTTTATGAGGAATATCATCAGGTCTTACTTCTTTTAATAACAACATATTCCTTTCAAATTGCCAGGTCCAACTCTAGAACACGATTCATATCCACACGATGATAAAAAGTAAACAAATACCTTTTGTCTCCGACTTCTTTAACCGAGAGACCTTTGCCCAGCCTCCATAACGAAGCCATAAGCTCTTTAATAGCCGGAAATCTTACCTTATAGTCTGTCAACAGGACACCTATCACCGAAAAACCCGACCTGTTTCCTTCCATCGGCGGTTCCTCTGGCTTTGTGTCGTCCAGATCCAGATCCTCCTCCTCTTCCTCAAGTGCCATTTTTCTATATTTAACAACAACGCCTTCCATGCACTGTCCTCCCACCTTGGTTCGTAAAACTCGTTGCAGATAGAAAACCGTTGCTTCGTGAATCCTCCGTCGAGTAATCAAGAGAAGGTCGCACGCGCAAACAACACCACGAAGCTTCACTCTAAGAACTCGTAGAAAGAAAGCCCCGCTCTCCAACCGGCTTACCAACAACGGCGGATGCCCCTGATAGTGCTGACGGCGGAATACGAACGTTAGGCGTTACCGGAGGCAGTAACCCTAGAGAGAGGAAAATTCTTGTGTATAATGATTTTTGTCCCCTAATTTTGTTTGTTAAAAATAGTATTTAGCAAAGTTTTTGGAATATGTTAAAGTATAGCGGTGGGAGGGAGAGAGTATTTTTTTTTTTGCGCGAGGCATTTTTTTTTAATTTTCAGCCGTGAGATCAGAATCTAAGGTCACAATTCTCGATGTTTTCCCAAAAAATCTACCTCATTCAAAACAATTTTATGAGGAATATCATCAGGTCTTACTTCTTTTAATAACAACATATTCCTTTCAAATTGCCAGGGTCCCCCTCTAGAACCCGATTCATATCCACACGATGATAAAAAGTAAACAAATACCTTTTGTCTCCGACTTCTTTAACCGAGAGACCTTTGCCCAGCCTCCATAACGAAGCCATAAGCTCTTTAATAGCCGGAAATCTTACCTTATAGTCTGTCAACAGGACACCTATCACCGAAAAACCCGACCTGTTTCCTTCCATCGGCGGTTCCTCTGGCTTTGTGTCGTCCAGATCCAGATCCTCCTCCTCTTCCTCAAGTGCCATTTTTCTATATTTAACAACAACGCCTTCCATGCACTGTCCTCCCACCTTGGTTCGTAAAACTCGTTGCAGATAGAAAACCGTTGCTTCGTGAATCCTCCGTCGAGTAATCAAGAGAAGGTCGCACGCGCAAACAACACCACGAAGCTTCACTCTAAGAACTCGTAGAAAGAAAGCCCCGCTCTCCAACCGGCTTACCAACAACGGCGGATGCCCATGATAGTGCTGACGGCGGAATACGAACGTTAGGCGTTACCGGAGGCAGTAACCCTAGAGAGAGGAAAATTCTCGTGTACAATGATTTTTGTCCCCTAATTTTGTTTGTTAAAAATAGTACTTAGCAAAGTTTTTGGAATATGTTAAAGTATAGCGGTGGGAGGGAGAGAGTATTTTTTTTTTTGGGCGAGGCATTTTTTTTTAATTTTCAGCCGTGAGATCAGAATCTAAGGTCACAATTCTCGCTGTTTTCCCAAAAAATCTACCTCATTCAAAACAAGTTTATGAGGAATATCATCAGGTCTTACTTCTTTTAATAACAACATATTCCTTTCAAATTGCCAGGTCCAACTCTAGAACACGATTCATATCCACACGATGATAAAAAGTAAACAAATACCTTTTGTCTCCGACTTCTTTAACCGAGAGACCTTTGCCCAGCCTCCATAACGAAGCCATAAGCTCTTTAATAGCCGGAAATCTTACCTTATAGTCTGTCAACAGGACACCTATCACCGAAAAACCCGACCTGTTTCCTTCCATCGGCGGTTCCTCTGGCTTTGTGTCGTCCAGATCCAGATCCTCCTCCTCTTCCTCAAGTGCCATTTTTCTATATTTAACAACAACGCCTTCCATGCACTGTCCTCCCACCTTGGTTCGTAAAACTCGTTGCAGATAGAAAACCGTTGCTTCGTGAATCCTCCGTCGAGTAATCAAGAGAAGGTCGCACGCGCAAACAACACCACGAAGCTTCACTCTAAGAACTCGTAGAAAGAAAGCCCCGCTCTCCAACCGGCTTACCAACAACGGCGGATGCCCCTGATAGTGCTGACGGCGGAATACGAACGTTAGGCGTTACCGGAGGCAGTAACCCTAGAGAGAGGAAAATTCTTGTGTATAATGATTTTTGTCCCCTAATTTTGTTTGTTAAAAATAGTATTTAGCAAAGTTTTTGGAATATGTTAAAGTATAGCGGTGGGAGGGAGAGAGTATTTTTTTTTTTGCGCGAGGCATTTTTTTTTAATTTTCAGCCGTGAGATCAGAATCTAAGGTCACAATTCTCGATGTTTTCCCAAAAAATCTACCTCATTCAAAACAATTTTATGAGGAATATCATCAGGTCTTACTTCTTTTAATAACAACATATTCCTTTCAAATTGCCAGGGTCCCCCTCTAGAACCCGATTCATATCCACACGATGATAAAAAGTAAACAAATACCTTTTGTCTCCGACTTCTTTAACCGAGAGACCTTTGCCCAGCCTCCATAACGAAGCCATAAGCTCTTTAATAGCCGGAAATCTTACCTTATAGTCTGTCAACAGGACACCTATCACCGAAAAACCCGACCTGTTTCCTTCCATCGGCGGTTCCTCTGGCTTTGTGTCGTCCAGATCCAGATCCTCCTCCTCTTCCTCAAGTGCCATTTTTCTATATTTAACAACAACGCCTTCCATGCACTGTCCTCCCACCTTGGTTCGTAAAACTCGTTGCAGATAGAAAACCGTTGCTTCGTGAATCCTCCGTCGAGTAATCAAGAGAAGGTCGCACGCGCAAACAACACCACGAAGCTTCACTCTAAGAACTCGTAGAAAGAAAGCCCCGCTCTCCAACCGGCTTACCAACAACGGCGGATGCCCATGATAGTGCTGACGGCGGAATACGAACGTTAGGCGTTACCGGAGGCAGTAACCCTAGAGAGAGGAAAATTCTCGTGTACAATGATTTTTGTCCCCTAATTTTGTTTGTTAAAAATAGTACTTAGCAAAGTTTTTGGAATATGTTAAAGTATAGCGGTGGGAGGGAGAGAGTATTTTTTTTTTTGCGCGAGGCATTTTTTTTTAATTTTCAGCCGTGAGATCAGAATCTAAGGTCACAATTCTCGCTGTTTTCCCAAAAAATCTACCTCATTCAAAACAAGTTTATGAGGAATATCATCAGGTCTTACTTCTTTTAATAACAACATATTCCTTTCAAATTGCCAGGTCCAACTCTAGAACACGATTCATATCCACACGATGATAAAAAGTAAACAAATACCTTTTGTCTCCGACTTCTTTAACCGAGAGACCTTTGCCCAGCCTCCATAACGAAGCCATAAGCTCTTTAATAGCCGGAAATCTTACCTTATAGTCTGTCAACAGGACACCTATCACCGAAAAACCCGACCTGTTTCCTTCCATCGGCGGTTCCTCTGGCTTTGTGTCGTCCAGATCCAGATCCTCCTCCTCTTCCTCAAGTGCCATTTTTCTATATTTAACAACAACGCCTTCCATGCACTGTCCTCCCACCTTGGTTCGTAAAACTCGTTGCAGATAGAAAACCGTTGCTTCGTGAATCCTCCGTCGAGTAATCAAGAGAAGGTCGCACGCGCAAACAACACCACGAAGCTTCACTCTAAGAACTCGTAGAAAGAAAGCCCCGCTCTCCAACCGGCTTACCAACAACGGCGGATGCCCCTGATAGTGCTGACGGCGGAATACGAACGTTAGGCGTTACCGGAGGCAGTAACCCTAGAGAGAGGAAAATTCTCGTGTACAATGATTTTTGTCCCCTAATTTTGTTTGTTAAAAATAGTAATTAGCAAAGTTTTTGGAATATGTTAAAGTATAGCGGTGGGAGGGAGAGAGTATTTTTTTTTTTGCGCGAGGCATTTTTTTTTAATTTTCAGCCGTGAGATCAGAATATAAGGTCACAATTCTCGTTGTTTTCCCAAAAAATCTACCTCATTCAAAACAATTTTATGAGGAATATCATCAGGTCTTACTTCTTTTAATAACAACATATTCCTTTCAAATTGCCAGGGTCCCCCTCTAGAACACGATTCATATCCACACGATGATAAATAGTAAACAAATACCTTTTGTCTCCGACTTCTTTAACCGAGAGACCTTTGCCCAGCCTCCATAACGAAGCCATAAGCTCTTTAATAGCCGGAAATCTTACCTTATAGTCTGTCAACAGGACACCTATCACCGAAAAACCCGACCTGTTTCCTTCCATCGGCGGTTCCTCTGGCTTTGTGTCGTCCAGATCCAGATCCTCCTCCTCTTCCTCAAGTGCCATTTTTCTATATTTAACAACAACGCCTTCCATGCACTGTCCTCCCACCTTGGTTCGTAAAACTCGTTGCAGATAGAAAACCGTTGCTTCGTGAATCCTCCGTCGAGTAATCAAGAGAAGGTCGCACGCGCAAACAACACCACGAAGCTTCACTCTAAGAACTCGTAGAAAGAAAGCCCCGCTCTCCAACCGGCTTACCAACAACGGCGGATGCCCCTGATAGTGCTGACGGCGGAATACGAACGTTAGGCGTTACCGGAGGCAGTAACCCTAGAGAGAGGAAAATTCTTGTGTATAATGATTTTTGTCCCCTAATTTTGTTTGTTAAAAATAGTATTTAGCAAAGTTTTTGGAATATGTTAAAGTATAGCGGTGGGAGGGAGAGAGTATTTTTTTTTTTGCGCGAGGCATTTTTTTTTAATTTTCAGCCGTGAGATCAGAATCTAAGGTCACAATTCTCGATGTTTTCCCAAAAAATCTACCTCATTCAAAACAATTTTATGAGGAATATCATCAGGTCTTACTTCTTTTAATAACAACATATTCCTTTCAAATTGCCAGGGTCCCCCTCTAGAACCCGATTCATATCCACACGATGATAAAAAGTAAACAAATACCTTTTGTCTCCGACTTCTTTAACCGAGAGACCTTTGCCCAGCCTCCATAACGAAGCCATAAGCTCTTTAATAGCCGGAAATCTTACCTTATAGTCTGTCAACAGGACACCTATCACCGAAAAATCCGACCTGTTTCCTTCCATCGGCGGTTCCTCTGGCTTTGTGTCGTCCAGATCCAGATCCTCCTCCTCTTCCTCAAGTGCCATTTTTCTATATTTAACAACAACGCCTTCCATGCACTGTCCTCCCACCTTGGTTCGTAAAACTCGTTGCAGATAGAAAACCGTTGCTTCGTGAATCCTCCGTCGAGTAATCAAGAGAAGGTCGCACGCGCAAACAACACCACGAAGCTTCACTCTAAGAACTCGTAGAAAGAAAGCCCCGCTCTCCAACCGGCTTACCAACAACGGCGGATGCCCATGATAGTGCTGACGGCGGAATACGAACGTTAGGCGTTACTGGAGGCAGTAACCCTAGAGAGAGGAAAATTCTCGGGTACAATGATTTTTGTCCCCTAATTTTGTTTGTTAAAAATAGTAATTAGCAAAGTTTTTGGAATATGTAAAAGTATAGCGGTGGGAGGGAGAGAGTATTTTTTTTTTTGCGCGAGGCATTTTTTTTTAATTTTCAGCCGTGAGATCAGAATCTAAGGTCACAATTCTCGCTGTTTTCCCAAAAAATCTACCTCATTCAAAACAAGTTTATGAGGAATATCATCAGGTCTTACTTCTTTTAATAACAACATATTCCTTTCAAATTGCCAGGGTCCAACTCTAGAACACGATTCATATCCACACGATGATAAAAAGTAAACAAATACCTTTTGTCTCCGTCTTCTTTAACCGAGAGACCTTTGCCCAGCCTCCATAACGAAGCCATAAGCTCTTTAATAGCCGGAAATCTTACCTTATAGTCTGTCAACAGGACACCTATCACCAAAAAACCCGACCTGTTTCCTTCCATCGGCGGTTCCTCTGGCTTTGTGTCGTCCAGATCCAGATCCTCCTCCTCTTCCTCAAGTGCCATTTTCTATATTTAACAACAACGCCTTCCATGCACTGTTCTCCCACCTTGGTTCGTAAAACTCGTTGCAGATAGAAAACCGTTGCTTCGTGAATCCTCCGTCGAGTAATCAAGAGAAGGTCGCACGTGCAAACAACACCACGAAGCTTCACTCTAAGAACTCGTAGAAAGAAAGCCCCGCTCTCCAACCGGCTTACCAACAACGGCGGATGCCCCTGATAGTGCTGACGGCGGAATACGAACGTTAGGCGTTACCGGAGGCAGTAACCCTAGAGAGAGGAAAATTCTCGTGTACAATGATTTTTGTCCCCTAATTTTGTTTGTTAAAAATAGTGATTAGCAAAGTTTTTGGAATATGTTAAAGTATAGCGGTGGGAGGGAGAGAGTATTTTTTTTTTGCGCGAGGCATTTGTTTTTAATTTTCAGCCGTGAGATCAGAATCTAAGGTCACAATTCTCGCTGTTTTCCCAAAAAATCTACCTCATTCAAAACAATTTTATGAGGAATATCATCAGGTCTTACTTCTTTTAATAACAACATATTCCTTTCAAATTGCCAGGGTCCCCCTCTAGAACACGATTCATATCCACACGATGATAAAAAGTAAACAAATACCTTTTGTCTCCGACTTCTTTAACCGAGAGACCTTTGCCCAACCTCCATAACGAAGCCATAAGCTCTTTAATAGCCGAAAATCTTACCTTATAGTCTGTCAAAAGGACACCTATCACCGAAAAACCCGACCTGTTTCCTTCCATCGGCGGTTCCTCTGGCTTTGTGTCGTCCAGATCCAGATCCTCCTCCTCTTCCTCAAGTGCCATTTTTCTATATTTAACAACAACGCCTTCCATGCACTGTCCTCCCACCTTGGTTCGTAAAACTCGTTGCAGATAGAAAACCGTTGCTTCGTGAATCCTCTGTCGAGTAATCAAGAGAAGGTCGCACGCGCAAACAACACCACGAAGCTTCACTCTAAGAACTCGTAGAAAGAAAGCCCCGCTCTCCAACCGGCTTACCAACAACGGCGGATGACCTTGATAGTGCTGACGGCGGAATACGAACGTTAGGCGTTACCGGAGGCAGTAACCCTAGAGTGAGGAAAATTCTTGTGTATAATGATTTTTGTCCCCTAATTTTGTTTGTTAAAAATAGTTATTAGCAAAGTTTTTGGAATATGTTAAAGTATAGCGGTGGGAGGGAGAGAGTATTTTTTTTTTGCGCGAGGCATTTTTTTTTAATTTTCAGCTGTGAGATCAGAATCTAAGGTCACAATTCTCGCTGTTTTCCCAAAAAATCTACCTCATTCAAAACAATTTTATGAGGAATATCATCAGGTCTTACTTCTTTTAATAACAACATATTCCTTTCAAATTGCCAGGGTCCCCCTCTAGAACACGATTCATATCCACACGATGATAAAAAGTAAACAAATACCTTTTGCCTCCGACTTCTTTAACCGAGAGACCTTTGCCCAGCCTCCATAACGAAGCCATAAGCTCTTTAATAGCCGGAAATCTTACCTTATAGTCTGTCAACAGGACACCTATCACCGAAAAACCCGACCTGATTCCTTCCATCGGCGGTTCCTCTGGCTTTGTGTCGTCCAGATCCAGATCCTCCTCCTCTTCCTCAAGTGCCATTTTTCTATATTTAACAACAACGCCTTCCATGCACTGTCCTCCCACCTTGGTTCGTAAAACTCATTGCAGATAGAAAACCGTTGCTTCGTGAATCCTCCGTCGAGTAATCAAGAGAAGGTCGCACGCGCAAACAACACCACGAAGCTTCACTCTATGAACTCGTAGAAAGAAAGCCCCGCTCTCCAACCGGCTTACCAACAACGGCGGATGCCCCTGATAGTGCTGACGGCGGAATACGAACGTTAGGCGTTACCGGAGGCAGTAACCCTAGAGAGAGGAAAATTCTCGTGTACAATGATTTTTGTCCCCTAATTTTGTTTGTTAAAAATAGTATTTAGCAAAGTTTTTGGAATATGTTAAAGTATAGCGGTGGGAGGGAGAGAGTATATTTTTTTTTTTGCGCGAGGCATTTTTTTTTAATTTTCAGCCGTGAGATAAGAATCTAAGGTCACAATTCTCGTTGTTTTCCCAAAAAATCTACCTGATTCAAAACAATTTTATGAGGAATATAATCAGGTCTTACTTCTTTTAATAACAACATATTCCTTTCAAATTGCCAGGACCCCCCTCTAGAACACGATTCATATCCACACGATGATAAAAAGTAAACAAATACCTTTTGTCTTCGACTTCTTTAACCGAGAGACCTTTGCCCAGCCTCCATAACGAAGCCATAAGCTCTTTATTAGCCGGAAATCTTACCTTATAGTCTGTCAACAGGACACCTATCACCGAAAAACCCGACCTGTTTCCTTCCATCGGCGGTTCCTCTGGCTTTGTGTCGTCCAGATCCAGATCCTCCTCCTCTTCCTAGAGTGCCATTTTTCTATATTTAACAACAACGCCTTCCATGCACTGTCCTCCCACCTTGGTTCGTAAAACTCGTTGCAGATAGAAAACCGTTGCTTCGTGAATCCTCCGTCGAGTAATCAAGAGAAGGTCGCACGCGCAAACAACACCACGAAGCTTCACTCTAAGAACTCGTAGAAAGAAAGCCCCGCTCTCCAACCGGCTTACCAACAACGGCGGATGCCCCTGATAGTGCTGACGGCGGAATACGAACGTTAGGCGTTACCGGAGGCAGTAACCCTAGAGAGAGGAAAATTCTCGTGTACAATGATTTTTGTCCCCTAATTTTGTTTGTTAAAAATAGTAATTAGCAAAGGTTTTGGAATATGTTAAAGTATAGCGGTGGGAGGGAGAGAGTATTTTTTTTTTGCGCGAGGCATTTTTTTTTTAATTTCCAGCCGTGAGATCAGAATCTAAGGTCACAATTCTCGCTGTTTTCCCAAAAAATCTACCTCATTCAAAACAATTTTATGAGGAATATCATCAGGTCTTACTTCTTTTAATAACAACATATTCCTTTCAAATTGCCAGGGTCCCCCTCTAGAACACGATTCATATCCACACGATGATAAAAAGTAAACAAATACCTTTTGTCTCCGACTTCTTTAACCGAGAGACCTTTGCCCAGCCTCCATAACGAAGCCATAAGCTCTTTAATAGCCGGAAATCTTACCTTATAGTCTGTCAACAGGACACCTATCACCGAAAAACCTGACCTGATTCCTTCCATCGGCGGTTCCTCTGGCTTTGTGTCGTCCAGATCCAGATCCTCCTCCTCTTCCTCAAGTGCCATTTTTCTATATTTAACAACAACGCCTTCCATGCACTGTCCTCCCACCTTGGTTCGTAAAACTCGTTGCAGATAGAAAACCGTTGCTTCGTGAATCCTCTGTCGAGTAATCAAGAGAAGGTCGCACGCGCAAACAACACCACGAAGCTTCACTCTAAGAACTCGTAGAAAGAAAGCCCCGCTCTCCAACCGGCTTACCAACAACGGCGGATGCCCCTGATAGTGCTGACGGCGGAATACGAACGTTAGGCGTTACCGGAGGCAGTAACCCTAGAGAGAGGAAAATTCTTGTGTATAATGATTTTTGTCCCCTAATTTTGTTTGTTAAAAATAGTTATTAGCAAAGTTTTTGGAATATGTTAAAGTATAGCGGTGGGAGGGAGAGAGTATTTTTTTTTTGCGCGAGGCATTTTTTTTTAATTTTCAGCTGTGAGATCAGAATCTAAGGTCACAATTCTCGCTGTTTTCCCAAAAAATCTACCTCATTCAAAACATTATGAGGAATATCATCAGGTCTTACTTCTTTTAATAACAACATATTCCTTTCAAATTGCCAGGGTCCCCCTCTAGAACACGATTCATATCCACACGATGATAAATAGTAAACAAATACCTTTTGTCTCCGACTTCTTTAACCGAGAGACCTTTGCCCAGCCTCCATAACGAAGCCATAAGCTCTTTAATAGCCGGAAATCTTACCTTATAGTCTGTCAACAGGACACCTATCACCGAAAAACCCGACCTGATTCCTTCCATCGGCGGTTCCTCTGGCTTTGTGTCGTCCAGATCCAGATCCTCCTCCTCTTCCTCAAGTGCCATTTTTCTATATTTAACAGCAACGCCTTCCATGCACTGTCCTCCCACCTTGGTTCGTAAAACTCATTGCAGATAGAAAACCGTTGCTTCGTGAATCCTCCGTCGAGTAATCAAGAGAAGGTCGCACGCGCAAACAACACCACGAAGCTTCACTCTATGAACTCGTAGAAAGAAAGCCCCGCTCTCCAACCGGCTTACCAACAACGGCGGATGCCCCTGATAGTGCTGACGGCGGAATACGAACGTTAGGCGTTACCGGAGGCAGTAACCTTAGAGAGAGGAAAATTCTCGTGTACAATGATTTTTGTCCCCTAATTTTGTTTGTTAAAAATAGTAATTAGCAAAGTTTTTGGAATATGTTAAAGTATAGCGGTGGGAGGGAGAGAGTATATTTTTTTTTTTGCGCGAGGCATTTTTTTTTAATTTTCAGCCGTGAGATAAGAATCTAAGGTCACAATTCTCGTTGTTTTCCCAAAAAATCTACCTGATTCAAAACAATTTTATGAGGAATATAATCAGGTCTTACTTCTTTTAATAACAACATATTCCTTTCAAATTGCCAGGACCCCCCTCTAGAACACGATTCATATCCACACGATGATAAAAAGTAAACAAATACCTTTTGTCTTCGACTTCTTTAACCGAGAGACCTTTGCCCAGCCTCCATAACGAAGCCATAAGCTCTTTATTAGCCGGAAATCTTACCTTATAGTCTGTCAACAGGACACCTATCACCGAAAAACCCGACATGTTTCCTTCCATCGGCGGTTCCTCTGGCTTTGTGTCGTCCAGATCCAGATCCTCCTCCTCTTCCTAGAGTGCCATTTTTCTATATTTAACAACAACGCCTTCCATGCACTGTCCTCCCACCTTGGTTCGTAAAACTCGTTGCAGATAGAAAACCGTTGCTTCGTGAATCCTCCGTCGAGTAATCAAGAGAAGGTCGCACGCGCAAACAACACCACGAAGCTTCACTCTAAGAACTCGTAGAAAGAAAGCCCCGCTCTCCAACCGGCTTACCAACAACGGCGGATGCCACTGATAGTGCTGACGGCGGAATACGAACGTTAGGCGTTACCGGAGGCAGTAACCCTAGAGAGAGGAAAATTCTCGTGTACAATGATTTTTGTCCCCTAATTTTGTTTGTTAAAAATAGTAATTAGCAAAGGTTTTGGAATATGTTAAAGTATAGCGGTGGGAGGGAGAGAGTATTTTTTTTTGCGCGAGGCATTTTTTTTTTAATTTCCAGCCGTGAGATCAGAATCTAAGGTCACAATTCTCGCTGTTTTCCCAAAAAATCTACCTCATTCAAAACAATTTTATGAGGAATATCATCAGGTCTTACTTCTTTTAATAACAACATATTCCTTTCAAATTGCCAGGGTCCCCCTCTAGAACACGATTCATATCCACACGATGATAAAAAGTAAACAAATACCTTTTGTCTCCGACTTCTTTAACCGAGAGACCTTTGCCCAGCCTCCATAACGAAGCCATAAGCTCTTTAATAGCCGGAAATCTTACCTTATAGTCTGTCAACAGGACACCTATCACCGAAAAACCCGACCTGTTTCCTTCCATCGGCGGTTCCTCTGGCTTTGTGTCGTCCAGATCCAGATCCTCCTCCTCTTCCTCAAGTGCCATTTTTCTATATTTAACAACAACGCCTTCCATGCACTGTCCTCCCACCTTGGTTCGTAAAACTCGTTGCAGATAGAAAACCGTTGCTTCGTGAATCCTCTGTCGAGTAATCAAGAGAAGGTCGCACGCGCAAATAACACCACGAAGCTTCACTCTAAGAACTCGTAGAAAGAAAGCCCCGCTCTCCAACCGGCTTACCAACAACGGCGGATGCCCCTGATAGTGCTGACGGCGGAATACGAACGTTAGGCGTTACCGGAGGCAGTAACCCTAGAGAGAGGAAAATTCTTGTGTATAATGATTTTTGTCCCCTAATTTTGTTTGTTAAAAATAGTTATTAGCAAAGTTTTTGGAATATGTTAAAGTATAGCGGTGGGAGGGAGAGAGTATTTTTTTTTTGCGCGAGGCATTTTTTTTTAATTTTCAGCTGTGAGATCAGAATCTAAGGTCACAATTCTCGCTGTTTTCCCAAAAAATCTACCTCATTCAAAACAATTTTATAAGGAATATCATCAGGTCTTACTTCTTTTAATAACAACATATTCCTTTCAAATTGCCAGGGTCCCCCTCTAGAACACGATTCATATCCACACGATGATAAATAGTAAACAAATACCTTTTGTCTCCGACATCTTTAACCGAGAGACCTTTGCCCAGCCTCCATAACGAAGCCATAAGCTCTTTAATAGCCGGAAATCTTACCTTATAGTCTGTCAACAGGACACCTATCACCGAAAAACCCGACCTGATTCCTTCCATCGGCGGTTCCTCTGGCTTTGTGTCGTCGAGATCCAGATCCTCCTCCTCTTCCTCAAGTGCCATTTTTCTATATTTAACAACAACGCCTTCCATGCACTGTCCTCCCACCTTGGTTCGTAAAACTCGTTGCAGATAGAAAACCGTTGCTTCGTGAATCCTCCGTCGAGTAATCAAGAGAAGGTCGCACGCGCAAACAACACCACGAAGCTTCACTCTAAGAACTCGTAGAAAGAAAGCCCCGCTCTCCAACCGGCTTACCAACAACGGCGGATGCCCCTGATAGTGCTGACGGCGGAATACGAACGTTAGGCGTTACCGGAGGCAGTAACCCTAGAGAGAGGAAAATTCTCGTGTACAATGATTTTTGTCCCCTAATTTTGTTTGTTAAAAATAGTAATTAGCAAAGTTTTTGGAATATGTTAAAGTATAGCGGTGGGAGGGAGAGAGTATATTTTTTTTTTGCGCGAGGCATTTTTTTTTTAATTTTCAGCCGTGAGATCAGAATCTAAGGTCACAATTCTCGTTGTTTTCCCAAAAAATCTACCTGATTCAAAACAATTTTATGAGGAATATCATCAGGTCTTACTTCTTTTAATAACAACATATTCCTTTCAAATTGCCAGGACCCCCCTCTAGAACACGATTCACATCCACACGATGATAAAAAGTAAACAAATACCTTTTGTCTTCGACTTCTTTAACCGAGAGACCTTTGCCCAGCCTCCATAACGAAGCCATAAGCTCTTTATTAGCCGGAAATCTTACCTTATAGTCTGTCAACAGGACACCTATCACCGAAAAACCCGACCTGTTTCCTTCCATCGGCGGTTCCTCTGGCTTTGTGTCGTCCAGATCCAGATCCTCCTCCTCTTCCTAGAGTGCCATTTTTATATATTTAACAACAACGCCTTCCATGCACTGTCCTCCCACCTTGGTTCGTAAAACTCGTTGCAGATAGAAAACCGTTGCTTCGTGAATCCTCCGTCGAGTAATCAAGAGAAGGTCGCACGCGCAAACAACACCACGAAGCTTCACTCTAAGAACTCGTAGAAACAAAGCCCCGCTCTCCAACCGACTTACCAACAACGGCGGATGCCACTGATAGTGCTGACGGCGGAATACGAACGTTAGGCGTTACCGGAGGCAGTAACCCTAGAGAGAGGAAAATTCTCGTGTACAATGATTTTTGTCCCCTAATTTTGTTTGTTAAAAATAGTAATTAGCAAAGTTTTTGGAATATGTTAAAGTATAGCGGTGGGAGGGAGAGAGTATTTTTTTTTTGCGCGAGGCATTTTTTTTTTAATTTCCAGCCGTGAGATCAGAATCTAAGGTCACAATTCTCGCTGTTTTCCCAAAAAATCTACCTCATTCAAAACAATTTTATGAGGAATATCATCAGGTCTTACTTCTTTTAATAACAACATATTCCTTTCAAATTGCCAGGGTCCCCCTCTAGAACACGATTCATATCCACAAGATGATAAAAAGTAAACAAATACCTTTTGTCTCCGACTTCTTTAACCGAGAGACCTTTGCCCAGCCTCCATAACGAAGCCATAAGCTCTTTAATAGCCGGAAATCTTACCTTATAGTCTGTCAACAGGACACCTATCACCGAAAAACCCGACCTGTTTCCTTCCATCGGCGGTTCCTCTGGCTTTGTGTCGTCCAGATCCAGATCCTCCTCCTCTTCCTCAAGTGCCATTTTTCTATATTTAACAACAACGCCTTCCATGCACTGTCCTCCCACCTTGGTTCGTAAAACTCGTTGCAGATAGAAAACCGTTGCTTCGTGAATCCTCCGTCGAGTAATCAAGAGAAGGTCGCACGCGCAAACAACACCACGAAGCTTCACTCTAAGAACTCGTAGAAAGAAAGCCCCGCTCTCCAACCGGCTTACCAACAACGGCGGATGCCCCTGATAGTGCTGACGGCGGAATACGAACGTTAGGCGTTACCGGAGGCAGTAATCCTAGAGAGAGGAAATTTCTCGTGTACAATGATTTTTGTCCCCTAATTTTGTTTGTTAAAAATAGTAATTAGCAAAGTTTTTGGAATATGTTAAAGTATAGCGGTGGGAGGGAGAGAGTATATTTTTTTTTTTGCGCGAGGCATTTTTTTTTAATTTTCAGCCGTGAGATAAGAATCTAAGGTCACAATTCTCGTTGTTTTCCCAAAAAATCTACCTGATTCAAAACAATTTTATGAGGAATATAATCAGGTCTTACTTCTTTTAGTAACAACATATTCCTTTCAAATTGCCAGGACCCCCCTCTAGAACACGATTCATATCCACACGATGATAAAAAGTAAACAAATACCTTTTGTCTTCGACTTCTTTAACCGAGAGACCTTTGCCCAGCCTCCATAACGAAGCCATAAGCTCTTTATTAGCCGGAAATCTTACCTTATAGTCTGTCAACAGGACACCTATCACCGAAAAACCCGACCTGTTTCCTTCCATCGGCGGTTCCTCTGGCTTTGTGTCGTCCAGATCCAGATCCTCCTCCTCTTCCTAGAGTGCCATTTTTCTATATTTAACAACAACGCCTTCCATGCACTGTCCTCCCACCTTGGTTCGTAAAACTCGTTGCAGATAGAAAACCGTTGCTTCGTGAATCCTCCGTCGAGTAATCAAGAGAAGGTCGCACGCGCAAACAACACCACGAAGCTTCACTCTAAGAACTCGTAGAAAGAAAGCCCCGCTCTCCAACCGGCTTACCAACAACGGCGGATGCCCCTGATAGTGCTGACGGCGGAATACGAACGTTAGGCGTTACCGGAGGCAGTAACCCTAGAGAGAGGAAAATTCTCGTGTACAATGATTTTTGTCCCCTAATTTTGTTTGTTAAAAATAGTAATTAGCAAAGGTTTTGGAATATGTTAAAGTATAGCGGTGGGAGGGAGAGAGTATTTTTTTTTTTTGCGCGAGGCATTTTTTTTTTAATTTCCAGCCGTGAGATCAGAATCTAAGGTCACAATTCTCGCTGTTTTCCCAAAAAATCTACCTCATTCAAAACAATTTTATGAGGAATATCATCAGGTCTTACTTCTTTTAATAACAACATATTCCTTTCAAATTGCCAGGGTCCCCCTCTAGAACACGATTCATATCCACACGATGATAAAAAGTAAACAAATACCTTTTGTCTCCGACTTCTTTAACCGAGAGACCTTTGCCCAGCCTCCATAACGAAGCCATAAGCTCTTTAATAGCCGGAAATCTTACCTTATAGTCTGTCAACAGGACATCTATCACCGAAAAACCCGACCTGTTTCCTTCCATCGGCGGTTCCTCTGGCTTTGTGTCGTCCAGATCCAAATCTTCCTCCTCTTCCTCAAGTGCCATTTTTCTATATTTAACAACAACGCCTTCCATGCACTGTCCTCCCACCTTGGTTCGTAAAACTCGTTGCAGATAGAAAACCGTTGCTTCGTGAATCCTCTGTCGAGTAATCAAGAGAAGGTCGCACGCGCAAACAACACCACGAAGCTTCACTCTAAGAACTCGTAGAAAGAAAGCCCCGCTCTCCAACCGGCTTACCAACAACGGCGGATGCCCCTGATAGTGCTGACGGCGGAATACGAACGTTAGGCGTTACCGGAGGCAGTAACCCTAGAGAGAGGAAAATTCTTGTGTATAATGATTTTTGTCCCCTAATTTTGTTTGTTAAAAATAGTTATTAGCAAAGTTTTTGGAATATGTTAAAGTATAGCGGTGGGAGGGAGAGAGTATTTTTTTTTTGCGCGAGGCATTTTTTTTTATTTTTCAGCTGTGAGATCAGAATCTAAGGTCACAATTCTCGCTGTTTTCCCAAAAAATCTACCTCATTCAAAACAATTTTATGAGGAATATCATCAGGTCTTACTTCTTTTAATAACAACATATTCCTTTCAAATTGCCAGGGTCCCCCTCTAGAACACGATTCATATCCACACGATGATAAATAGTAAACAAATACCTTTTGTCTCCGACTTCTTTAACCGAGAGACCTTTGCCCAGCCTCCATAACGAAGCCATAAGCTCTTTAATAGCCGGAAATCTTACCTTATAGTCTGTCAACAGGACACCTATCACCGAAAAACCCGACCTGATTCCTTCCATCGGCGGTTCCTCTGGCTTTGTGTCGTCCAGATCCAGATCCTCCTCCTCTTCCTCAAGTGCCATTTTTCTATATTTAACAACAACGCCTTCCATGCACTGTCCTCCCACCTTGGTTCGTAAAACTCGTTGCAGATAGAAAACCGTTGCTTCGTGAATCCTCCGTCGAGTAATCAAGAGAAGGTCGCACGCGCAAACAACACCACGAAGCTTCACTCTAAGAACTCGTAGAAAGAAAGCCCCGCTCTCCAACCGGCTTACCAACAACGGCGGATGCCCCTGATAGTGCTGACGGCGGAATACGAACGTTAGGCGTTACCGGAGGCAGTAACCCTAGAGAGAGGAAAATTCTCGTGTACAATGATTTTTGTCCCCTAATTTTGTTTGTTAAAAATAGTAATTAGCAAAGTTTTTGGAATATGTTAAAGTATAGCGGTGGGAGGGAGAGAGTATATTTTTTTTTTGCGCGAGGCATTTTTTTTTTAATTTTCAGCCGTGAGATCAGAATCTAAGGTCACAATTCTCGTTGTTTTCCCAAAAAATCTACCTGATTCAAAACAATTTTATGAGGAATATCATCAGGTCTTACTTCTTTTAATAACAACATATTCCTTTCAAATTGCCAGGACCCCCCTCTAGAACACGATTCACATCCACACGATGATAAAAAGTAAACAAATACCTTTTGTCTTCGACTTCTTTAACCGAGAGACCTTTGCCCAGCCTCCATAACGAAGCCATAAGCTCTTTATTAGCCGGAAATCTTACCTTATAGTCTGTCAACAGGACACCTATCACCGAAAAACCCGACCTGTTTCCTTCCATCGGCGGTTCCTCTGGCTTTGTGTCGTCCAGATCCAGATCCTCCTCCTCTTCCTAGAGTGCCATTTTTCTATATTTAACAACAACGCCTTCCATGCACTGTCCTCCCACCTTGGTTCGTAAAACTCGTTGCAGATAGAAAACCGTTGCTTCGTGAATCCTCCGTCGAGTAATTAAGAGAAGGTCGCACGCGCAAACAACACCACGAAGTTTCACTCTAAGAACTCGTAGAAACAAAGCCCCGCTCTCCAACCGACTTACCAACAACGGCGGATGCCACTGATAGTGCTGACGGCGGAATACGAACGTTAGGCGTTACCGGAGGCTGTAACCCTAGAGAGAGGAAAATTCTCGTGTACAATGATTTTTGTCCCCTAATTTTGTTTGTTAAAAATAGTAATTAGCAAAGTTTTTGGAATATGTTAAAGTATAGCGGTGGGAGGGAGAGAGTATTTTTTTTTGCGCGAGGCATTTTTTTTTAATTTCCAGCCGTGAGATCAGAATCTAAGGTCACAATTCTCGCTGTTTTCCCAAAAAATCTACCTCATTCAAAACAATTTTATGAGGAATATCATCAGGTCTTACTTCTTTTAATAACAACATATTCCTTTCAAATTGCCAGGGTCCCCCTCTAGAACACGATTCATATCCACACGATGATAAAAAGTAAACAAATACCTTTTGTCTCCGACTTCTTTAACCGAGAGACCTTTGCCCAGCCTCCATAACGAAGCCATAAGCTCTTTAATAGCCGGAAATCTTACCTTATAGTCTGTCAACAGGACACCTATTACCGAAAAACCCGACCTGTTTCCTTCCATCGGCGGTTCCTCTGGCTTTGTGTCGTCCAGATCCAGATCCTCCTCCTCTTCCTCAAGTGCCATTTTTCTATATTTAACAACAACGCCTTCCATGCACTGTCCTCCCACCTTGGTTCGTAAAACTCGTTGCAGATAGAAAACCGTTGCTTCGTGAATCCTCCGTCGAGTAATCAAGAGAAGGTCGCACGCGCAAACAACACCACGAAGCTTCACTCTAAGAACTCGTAGAAAGAAAGCCCCGCTCTCCAACCGGCTTACCAACAACGGCGGATGCCCCTGATAGTGCTGACGGCGGAATACGAACGTTAGGCATTACCGGAGGCAGTAATCCTAGAGAGAGGAAATTTCTCGTGTACAATGATTTTTGTCCCCTATTTTTGTTTGTTAAAAATAGTAATTAGCAAAGTTTTCGGAATATGTTAAAGTATAGCGGTGGGAGGGAGAGAGTATATTTTTTTTTTTTGCGGGAGGCATTTTTTTTTTAATTTTCATCCGTGAGATCAGAATCTAAGGTCAGGATTCTAGCTGTTTTCTCGTCCTCCAAATTTCCCAAAACCCTCTCGATTGCTACTATTCTCCGAGCTTCCACCCCCTTTTACGCAGCCATTTTATAATACCTCTCGTCTTCTCAAAAGCTCATAATCTGCACACGCATGCATAGAATATAATATGAAATAATCTCCATACACATAAGGGTTTAGTGCTTATATACGCTGAGATATAAGGAAAAGGCTTTTGATTCGTTTTGGTGAGGTGAGGAGTTAGAAAGCTAGAGTGGATGGCAGGAGGTGGTTCGTCTGATGCGAATGGGAACATTTCCGGTGTCCGTATCGTGGTCGCCGGTGATCCAAGAACGGGGAAATCCAGTTTAATTCTGACAGCTGCCACTGAGTCATTTCCCCAGAACATACCTCCTGTATTGCCTCCGACAAGGCTCCCAGATGACATATTCCCTGATAGAGTTCCTGTTACCATCATCGATACCTCGTCTAGGTCCTCATATCTATTTCCTCACATCACAATTAAATTTGAATTTCTTGAGCGCATTTTGTATGTTTTTGTATGTGTGTATGCAAGAATAAACTTTTGTTTTTTCTAGAACTAGAATGAATCTCCCAGTGCACATTCTTGCAAACTTGCACCAAGATTCTTACTCAGATAGTCATGTCATATATTTTATTTCATTTGAGGATAGGAAAGACCCCGTGTGATTTTGCTATTTGAATGATAGTCTAAGTAGGCAGTTGATCCATTATTGAAGGGCTAAGGACCCCAAACAGCAAACCTTTATGAGCTTAGATGATATTCTAAGGTAGTATCTTAATGAGAATGAAGAAGGGATGCGTATCTTAATGAGATCATTGCAGGCTTAGTTGTGGGATTTTAGGAGTTGTAATTTTGAGCTTACTTGACAGATACCATGCACGGACTTCTGCCCTTAAAATCTGTTATACTGAAAAAGGTTTTAAGTTGACAGTTGTCAGTTTACCATTTGAATCACTATGTCTGATCAACTTCCTGAGTTGATTGTTTGTGGTATGTTATGTTGTGCAGTCCAGACAACAGGAGTACAGTTTTTGAAGAGATGAAGAGAGCTGATGCAGTCGTACTAACATATGCATGTGATAGGCCTGCTACTCTTGATCGATTGAGCACATATTGGCTACCTGAACTTCGTAGATTAGAGGTTTGTTCCCTTTGGGATAAATATTAGACCCTCACATGTACTTCGTTCTGATTTTGTAAGCAACTGCTGTATAGCTAAAGAAGCTGCATCTCAAAAAAGGCTTTTTTAAGGAAAATCTGTGTTTATAATTCACTATTCCTGAAAACAGGGTTTGTGTAGACTTTGCATTCATGTCACTAAGGGGTCGTTAGATCCAAGGATTTTGTGTGTGCATGTGTGAAGATCACATTGATAAGCTCTAAGTTTTTTTTTTTATTTTAAAAATAGCTTTGTGATTTAGTTTTGGACTGAAAAATCCATTTTTTTCCTGGTTTAGACTTTGCGTGTGGAGGATAAAGGATAGAATAAATTTTAGAATAATAATTTTAGAAAATACCAATTGTATAGTCTATACTACATAGTTTATGATGTAATTGTGAAGCAGTTGGTGCTGTCGTCTTAGAAAATCCAAAGCTAGACACGTGGCCATGTGGGCATTTTGGGGATTCACATGGCAATCCACCTGCGCCGTCCCCTTCTGCCCTCATACAGACCTTCCGTGCTTCTGGACATAATTCAATAATTCTGTGTTACATACTTTTCATCCTCATAATGGCCTTAGTTATGTACTTACGTTTTGTGGCAGGTCAAGGCACCTGTTATTGTTGTGGGTTGCATGCTTGACAAGAGAGCTGACCAGCAAGCTATTAGTTTGGAGCAGGTCATGTTGCCCATAATGCAACAATTCAGGGAGATTGAAACATGTATTGAGTGCTCCGCATACAAACTAATCCAGGTAATGTGTGAATCCATTTATTTCAAACTTAGTCAGGATACTGTGTAATCAGTCAACTTCCCATTTTTTGCATTATGCTACCTGCCCAAAAAATTGTCCATTCTAATTCTAAAGATGCTTTGGGATGGTGGGAGTAGTTTTCAAGATACTTTGGATTGTATGATATGATTCTTAGAGCTCAACAATTTATGTTGTCATCATCTCTTTGATAGAAAGGTTGCAAATGTACTGCTAGAGTTGTTCTAATATCCTCATCCCCATAACCTGAAATCGATGATCTACTTGAAGGTTGCTGAGGTTTTCTACTATGGGCAAAAGACTGTTCTGCACCCAACTGCTCCACTTTTTGATCAGGAAGCACAAACTTTAAGACCAAGATGTGTTAGAGCTTTAAAACGTATTTTCATTCTCTGCGACCATGATAGGGATGGTGCCCTTAGTGATGCCGAGTTGAATAATTTTCAGGTTCTATATTTTACCCTTTTCCTGTGTACGGCTTGCGTGCTTAATAATAAATAATAAAGTTTAAGACTTGGAGCTCAAGTATTTTACTTTTGTTGGTTGATGTTAATGTGAAAACCAAATTTCTTAGGTCAAATGCTTCAATGCTCCACTCCAACCATCAGAAATAATGGGGGTTAAGAAAGTAGTTCAAGAGAAACTGCCTGAAGGAGTCAACAGCCGTGGTCTTACGTTGACAGGGTTTCTCTTTCTCCATGCCCTGTTTATTGAAAAGGGGCGTTTGGAGACAACTTGGACTGTTCTACGGAAATTTGGATACAATAATGATATCAAACTTAACGAGGATCAACTTCCTCCTCCAGTCAAGAAGCACCCAGACCAGGCAAGTTGTTTGTTGTGTTTTGATTGGGCTCGATTTTTTGCATATGTTTTCTCCATTCTGAATCTATACATCGTAATTTACTATCCTATTTATTAGGTTCCCGGCTTTGCATAGTACTTTTGTTGTTCCCTTGACTTAAATTCCTTTGGCATCGACACAATCAGATCTAGATTCAAGAGTTCAGCTTTCACATGGGATGTCCTTTTAGCTGCTATAATTCACATTTGTTTGCAGTGTTTTTTGCTTAAATGCTATTCAACAGCCTCCTTAGAACAAAATGAACTCCAATTTGTTTATTTATAAATGTAATTACCTGCCCAGAGCCATGCTATAGCCTATATATTTGTATTGCTTGCATATTTGAATCCCAAAATGTTTTGGTGATATCACAATTGTGTTATATACAGCTGAATTGTTTGCATGGCAACCAAGCATACTTTTTTGGGTATCTGTTCTAAATGCCATCATTATTATTTGCTAGAGTGTGGAGCTGACAGATGAGGCCGTAGAATTCCTCAAAAATGTTTTTGTCTCATTTGACCTTGATGAAGTATGGTTTCTCTCCACCTTAGTTTTGATTGTATATATATTTTAAATATGAGATTAAACATGTTTACAATCTGGATTTCTAAGTTTTTGGTTTGATTTTGATTTTCCATCAGGATGGAGCTCTTCGATCTAATGATCTTGATAATCTGTTTTCGGTTGCACCTGAAAAGTAATGTTAACTTCCATTTCTTATATCGTTCTCTAACTTCTCTTATAAATGGCACGCGAGGTATTTTTTCATGTAGTTAAGTAGGCAATGAAATTTGTTTGGGCAGTGACCATTGAGTATTTATTTCACACACGCTACCTTTCTCGCACACTTACCTGCCCGTGTTTGCACATGTACACCCACCCAGTACACCCCCACACACATTCACTTGCAGGTAAAGTCTCAAATTCAGCTGTAGCACAGTGACGAGACTCTTCAAAAGTTTCGCACTCCTTTTATTTTATCAAACTCATACTGATTTCCACTTTATCATCTGTGTATCAGTCATCGTGATAGGGGCACTTTTTCACCGTCATCGTGACACGTCAGCACTCTAATTAAAATTCCATTTCCACATTGTTTCCCTGCCACATCACAAATCCATGTCATATGTTTTGATCATGGGGCACTTTATCATCCGTGTATCGGTCATCGTGATAGGGGCACTTTTTCACTGTCATTAAAACTGTTTTGATCCATGTCATAATATAAAAAAAATAAATTGAGGCGCATGGGATTTGAACCCATCTTCCATCATTTGCAATGGAGCCAAAGATTCATTATTTTTTGGCTTGAGATTATGATGGAATAAAGCAAAATGGCTCACTAAACTGTCTGCGCTTCTTTGTTATGAAGCAGCAGTCAGTCCATGCAATTTTGGACGGGATTTTCACTATGGGTCATCCGGAAACAGTCTCTCTGTGCTTTAGTACAGGGGTAAGACTGCGTACATCCGACCCCCCCTTACCCCACCGTAGGTGGGAGCCTTTTCGGCACTGGGGTAAATGAAAATGAAAATGAAATGATGGGATTTGAACCCACGCCTATGCATGGGATTGCAAACACCACCGAACCATACTAAAGCTTTGTTTGCAAACACTACTAATAAGTGCTTTTGAACTTTTTAAAGTGATTTTGGAAAAAGTGCTTAATAGTAAAAGTTGGTAGTGTTTGAAAAAAAAGTAATTTAGAAAAGTAAAAGTTGGTAGTGTTTGGTAAAATAAGTGCTTTTTGTGTAATAGAAAAAGTAAAAAGCATATATCTTTTAAGTACGGAGTATTAATTTAAGTAGAAGTTGTCACTTGAAAACACTCTTTTTAGCTGTTTTAAGCCAAAGCTAGGAAGCTCTTTTTTTAGTGTTTGCAAACAAAGCCTAATACTATATGTATTAATACTAAGTCAAGCATGTATAACTATATCTATTAAAAATTGACCTAAATATGATTAAATGGAAACTCAATTTCACTAATAGGACTAAAGTCCTAAATCATTCACAAATAGGACTTAACATTAACTTTCTACCCTAAATACCCCTAAAAGTGTTAATTCATCATAAAATGTTTTGATTCATTATAAATTTTAAAAAAATAATAAAAATCGTGAAAATAATAAAAAAGTATAAAATATTTAGGGTATATTTATAAAATAAAAAAATTAAAAAGAATGATTTTTTTAAATAAAAATAGTCAAATTCATAGAAGTATGGATGCTATCCCACCGCCTCTACCGCCTCCCACCACCATCACCTCCGATAGGTGGAAAAAATGCCTTTTCTTGTAGAAAATGTCATTTTGCTGAAAATGCCAAGAAAATGACATTTTACTGTTTCACAATGCCAAAATTTTATTGGAACTGTCATCAATATGACATTACTAATGCATGTTGGCGTTTTTTTTGTTGGAGTGAAAATTGAATTTTTTTAATTTTTTAATATTTTTTATTTATCATTTTATTTTTCTTATTTTTATTTTAATTAATTTTATTAAAAATTTAATGTAGTCTAAAAACTACATGGGTATATTTTTTCAAACACACATATTTAGTCCTTATATGGAATTAAAAATAATGTAATCCTATTTGTGATTTTTGGATACGTTTTACACTTTCACTCCTAGTTAGGTAATCATCATTTTATTATTATTATTATTATTATTATTATTATTGTATTGAAAATAATAATAATAATATGGAGGAGAGTTTAATTATATTATACATGCCTGGCAGAACAAGATACATATAGTGTTGAATATAAGAATGTAACAATTGAGAGGGTTGGTGTAGTGGTTTAAGCTGTGAATTATGTACGCATGGGTGTGGGTTCAATTCCCATCCACTGATCCACCTCAAAATTTTATACGAACTGATTTTTGTATTATACATGTATAAATTATGACATGGATATGTGACGTACTGACGTAGCATGGAAATGACTTGGAAATGGAATTTTAATTGAAGTGTTGACATGGCATGATGACACTGAAAAATGCCCTTATTTGGGAAATAAGTTTGAAAGTATCTTACTTTGGGAAATAATATTGGAAACTACCTCTCTTAGGGAAAAAAACTCTACCTTTCTCGTACACTTACCTGCCCGTGTTTGCACATGTACACCCACCCAGTACACCCCCACACACATTCACTTGCAGGTAAAGTCTCAAATTCAGCTGTAGCACAGTGATGAGACTCTTCAAAACTTTTGCATTCCTTTTATTTTATCAAACTCATACTGATTTCCACTTTATCATCTGTGTATCAGTCCCTGGAGTGAAGCTCCATACAAGGATGCTGCTGAGAAGGATGCTTTGAGAGGACTCTCACTTGATGGGTTTCTTTCACTGGTGTGTATACTACATGATTATGAGTGCATTGATATTACTTGCCATCGTCGTTTCTCAGAGTGCAGGTTGATGATAATGATTATGAGTTATGAGTATCTAACCATATTGAGTCATGCATAATAATGAGGTGTTGTAATGATACCTGCAAGGCTGCAACGGTGTTGCAACTCTCATGGAAATATGGAATCCATTGTTAATTGATGACTCAGATAGTCAAATCACAGATTGCACTTGAAGCATAGTCAAGTCGGTTTTTATATATGAATTATTGATTTTATTGTTAATCTGTGAATTTGATTTCCAAAGTTGCAACCCTTTTATTTTTCTCTCATTCCATGGCAGAGAGTTGATGCATGATAGAAATAAAACTAAATTCAGTTTCTAGCTGATGCTTTCCTGCATTGTCTACGCCTGTGATTACTTTTGTTTTCACAATAATATAATGATTTTTTTGTCTGTTTTCATTTGTGATTATATTTGATGGGTATTTTATTATTGAAGAATGCCTCGCTGATTTTTGTTAGTTATCAATGGAGTGAACTTTATTTGCTCACAGACATGAGAATTTGAGTAGCCAAGTAATTGTTGATTACTGAGAAACTTTCGAACTTTACAATTCTGACAAGTTGTTATGCACAATACAGTGGAGCCTCATGACGCTTATTGATCCAATGGCTGCTGTGGAAAATATTATATATCTTGGATATGCTGGTGACCCTTCATCTGCCATCCGTGTCACTCGAAGAAGACGCTTAGATCGGAAGAAGCAGCAGTCAGATAGAAATGTGTACCAATGTTTTGTTTTTGGTCCGAAAGGATCCGGAAAATCTGCAATTTTGAATTCTTTTATTGGAAGGTTTGTGCGCGTGCGTGAATTCTTTTATTGGAAACTGTATTTTTTATGTTACTTTCCCCAAAAAACTTGATTATCTGTTCTACTGCAGGCCTTTTTCTGAAGAATATGAATCAAATGCTGATGAAAGATACACAGTTAATGTTGTGCGTCTACCAGGGGTAACTGCACTTTGTCCCTTTGTTAACCTGAAAGGCAAGATGGGTTGGTAGAGTGATATCTGAAAAGAAATTTATGGATGTGGGTTATTAGACTGCTTTCTTTTATTCTTTTGATCTGTTCACTTTTATGAAGTAATTACTTAGAAAATGGGGTGAGGGAAACATGTTGAATATGACTTATTACTCATAATTACTTATGAGTATACTACCTCCGTCCCGCTATGATTGTCCCATTTTACCTTATCGGTCCGTCCCACTAAGATTGTCCCATACCAAATTTGGTAAAGTTTGTGTGACTCTAAATCATTCTTACTTTATTCTTACTTTATCAATTCGATATCAACCGCATAAACCACTTTTTATTAATTTGCGTGCCATTTCCTCTTGTTTCATTGCTAGCGGGACGGATGGAGTATGACTTAAGTTGAAAGAGACAAGTCCGATAAATTGTCTTAATTTCTTCTTATGTGCTCTTACAAATCACAGGGTGGAAAGAAAACTCTGGTATTGCGCGAGATTCCTGAAGATGGAGTGAAGAAGCTTCTCTCTGAAAAAGATGCTTTAGCAGCTTGTGATGTGGCAATATTTGTCCATGATAGGTGTCTTGAGCTTGTTTTGCTTTCATTATTATTGACTGTTCTGCACATACACACACGTACGTACGTACGTACATACATACATACATACATACATACATACATACATACATACATACATACATACATACATACATACATACATACATACATACATACATACATACATACATACATACATACATACATACATACATACATACATACATACATACATACATACATACATACATACATACATACATACATACATACATACATACATACATACATACATACATACATACATACATACATACATACATACATACATACATACATACATACATACATACATACATACATACATACATACATACATACATACATACATACATACATACATACATACATACATACATACATACATACATACATACATACATACATACATACATACATACATACATACATACATACATACATACATACATACATACATACATACATACATACATACATACATACATACATACATACATACATACATACATACATACATACATACATACATACATACATACATACATACATACATACATACATACATACATACATACATACATACATACATACATACATACATACATACATACATACATACATACATACATACATACATACATACATACATACATACATACATACATACATACATACATACATACATACATACATACATACATACATACATACATACATACATACATACATACATACATACATACATACATACATACATACATACATACATACATACATACATACATACATACATACATACATACATACATACATACATACATACATACATACATACATACATACATACATACATACATACATACATACATACATACATACATACATACATACATACATACATACATACATACATACATACATACATACATACATACATACATACATACATACATACATACATACATACATACATACATACATACATACATACATACATACATACATACATACATACATACATACATACATACATACATACATACATACATACATACATACATACATACATACATACATACATACATACATACATACATACATACATACATACATACATACATACATACATACATACATACATACATACATACATACATACATACATACATACATACATACATACATACATACATACATACATACATACATACATACATACATACATACATACATACATACATACATACATACATACATACATACATACATACATACATACATACATACATACATACATACATACATACATACATACATACATACATACATACATACATACATACATACATACATACATACATACATACATACATACATACATACATACATACATACATACATACATACATACATACATACATACATACATACATACATACATACATACATACATACATACATACATACATACATACATACATACATACATACATACATACATACATACATACATACATACATACATACATACATACATACATACATACATACATACATACATACATACATACATACATACATACATACATACATACATACATACATACATACATACATACATACATACATACATACATACATACATACATACATACATACATACATACATACATACATACATACATACATACATACATACATACATACATACATACATACATACATACATACATACATACATACATACATACATACATACATACATACATACATACATACATACATACATACATACATACATACATACATACATACATACATACATACATACATACATACATACATACATACATACATACATACATACATACATACATACATACATACATACATACATACATACATACATACATACATACATACATACATACATACATACATACATACATACATACATACATACATACATACATACATACATACATACATACATACATACATACATACATACATACATACATACATACATACATACATACATACATACATACATACATACATACATACATACATACATACATACATACATACATACATACATACATACATACATACATACATACATACATACATACATACATACATACATACATACATACATACATACATACATACATACATACATACATACATACATACATACATACATACATACATACATACATACATACATACATACATACATACATACATACATACATACATACATACATACATACATACATACATACATACATACATACATACATACATACATACATACATACATACATACATACATACATACATACATACATACATACATACATACATACATACATACATACATACATACATACATACATACATACATACATACATACATACATACATACATACATACATACATACATACATACATACATACATACATACATACATACATACATACATACATACATACATACATACATACATACATACATACATACATACATACATACATACATACATACATACATACATACATACATACATACATACATACATACATACATACATACATACATACATACATACATACATACATACATACATACATACATACATACATACATACATACATACATACATACATACATACATACATACATACATACATACATACATACATACATACATACATACATACATACATACATACATACATACATACATACATACATACATACATACATACATACATACATACATACATACATACATACATACATACATACATACATACATACATACATACATACATACATACATACATACATACATACATACATACATACATACATACATACATACATACATACATACATACATACATACATACATACATACATACATACATACATACATACATACATACATACATACATACATACATACATACATACATACATACATACATACATACATACATACATACATACATACATACATACATACATACATACATACATACATACATACATACATACATACATACATACATACATACATACATACATACATACATACATACATACATACATACATACATACATACATACATACATACATACATACATACATACATACATACATACATACATACATACATACATACATACATACATACATACATACATACATACATACATACATACATACATACATACATACATACATACATACATACATACATACATACATACATACATACATACATACATACATACATACATACATACATACATACATACATACATACATACATACATACATACATACATACATACATACATACATACATACATACATACATACATACATACATACATACATACATACATACATACATACATACATACATACATACATACATACATACATACATACATACATACATACATACATACATACATACATACATACATACATACATACATACATACATACATACATACATACATACATACATACATACATACATACATACATACATACATACATACATACATACATACATACATACATACATACATACATACATACATACATACATACATACATACATACATACATACATACATACATACATACATACATACATACATACATACATACATACATACATACATACATACATACATACATACATACATACATACATACATACATACATACATACATACATACATACATACATACATACATACATACATACATACATACATACATACATACATACATACATACATACATACATACATACATACATACATACATACATACATACATACATACATACATACATACATACATACATACATACATACATACATACATACATACATACATACATACATACATACATACATACATACATACATACATACATACATACATACATACATACATACATACATACATACATACATACATACATACATACATACATACATACATACATACATACATACATACATACATACATACATACATACATACATACATACATACATACATACATACATACATACATACATACATACATACATACATACATACATACATACATACATACATACATACATACATACATACATACATACATACATACATACATACATACATACATACATACATACATATCAATCTACATAAACACCAGTGTTGTTAATCCCAGATAGCTACCAACCCTGAAAATGTTGCAGGGGATACCGGATAGCAGCAGAATGACTGCTATTCAGCTAATATACATGCTTAATACACGAGTATATGTATGCACATAACTGGTTACACGCCATGTAGATATCAAATCCAAAAAATGATAAATATATTACTCAAAGTCTTATACCTCATGACATTAATAATTACTGAAATACCAATAAAAGCTATTAGCGTTCCTGAGCAAAACAAATGAATAATTAACGTGGCTTACTTCTAAACAAATTAGCAGTCATCAATATCTCATTATTCTAAATCAAGGTGGTTGAAATGACTTGATCTCCCCTAACTCGGAGCTGTACAGGGCCTTGAGCTCCCCTATTGCCATGAACTAACCTATAGGGGTTCAAGTCAACACCTAACATTTACGTTTTATATTACATTTGGTCATGGTTTTCTTTTTTGAGCTATTTTCAGTAGGGTTATTTTTAACATCCTTTTAGGACTTGGTAGAGTTTTTTACTTTTTGCCCCAAAAACCTACTTTACCCCTTAAAAATTTCTAAAAGCCAAAATTATCCCCAATTCTCCTTAATACTAGCACATAAGATGCCATGTAAAATATAGTGACGCCATTGCATCCGCTACAGCTGTTACTCTTTCTGCTATAGCGCCCACTGCCTAGTGCCCACTAGGCGTGCTATAGCCAACCACTCCGCTATAGGCAATCTGATAGAGTCTACTCCGCTCCGCAGGGCTACGCCGCTTTGCGTGCTATTGATATCACTGACACACACAATCTATTTCAAGCAAGTTAAAATTGTTGATATCCATTAATAAAAGGGAATTACAGAAAATAGTAAGGCACTGTCCAACCCAACTATTTAATGGGGCACAAACTAACCTGAGTCCCATTGTCAAACTAGTTTAATAACACTGCTTATCTTCTAATTTTCTCTTTTGTTTTCTTCTCTGGATATTTTGAAATTTACTCTCATATTCATGTTTTCAAATTTCTCTAATTTCTGTTTTGAGCAAATATAATACGTAGTAGGTTAGTAGTTTTCCAAGTATGCTATTGGTTTTCCCTTGATTGCCATGTGTTAGATGCTCTCTTATTCAATTTATTGGTGATTGTCAGTTCTTATGAGCCCTCGTGGAAGAAAGCATCTGAACTACTTGTAGATGTTGCTAGTAATGGGGAGGCCACAGGCTATGAAATCCCTTCTCTCATTGTGGCAGCTAAAGATGATTTGGACCCGTATTTGACTGAAATACAAGATTCAACAAGGGTATGCTCTATCATTGTAGACCTGCTTTATTAGCTGCAGACTTTGGAACTTATTTCTAGACAACAGCCAAATAGCGCCTAGTGACAATCTAAGCTGATTTTCTTACAAGTTACAACAATGATATGGAGTTTGGTTGAGCTTATTAGGTGATGACAAATTTGAAAATTGTCTAGTCTATGAACCATTTCTAGATTAACTCGATTTGATCAGTGGAGAAGTGTTTAAAAGTTTAAATTCAGATATCAGTAATATTTTCTGCGAGTTATCAGTTTATTCATGTGTCATGGTAACAAGATTCAACCCTTCATTATTTTGTATTAGAATTATGAAGTAGTTGCTATTTCTGAAGCTGTGATGTATTTTTAACAGGTTAGCCAGGATATGGGGATAGAAGCTCCTATACCAATTAGTTCGAAGCTTGGGGATTTTAGTAATCTGTTCCAAAGGATTGTTAATGCAGCAGAGCGGCCGCATCTGAGCATTCCAGAAACTGAGGCTGGCAGAAGCAGGAAGCAGTATCATCGTCTCATCAACCGCTCTCTTATGTTTGTTTCAGGTATGATATTCAATCTTGACTAAGTACTTACCTTCTGTGATCCTTTTTTTTGTAATTAACCTAACCTAGTAACAATTTCCATCATTTGCAATGGAGCCAAAGACTCACTATTTTTTGGCTTGGGAATATGATGGAATAAAGCAAAATGGCTCACTAAACTCTCTGCGCTTCTTTGTTATGAAGCAGCCGTCAGTCCATGCAATTTCAACGTGATTTTCACTATGGGTCATTTGGAAACAGTGTCTCAGTGCATTAGTACAGGTCACAGGGGTAAGACTGCGTACATCCGACCCACCCTTACCCCACCATAGGTGTGAGCCTTTGCAGCACTGGGTAATTATGATGATGTTGAACTTAACCTAGTAACACAAACAGCCCGTGTAACACAGATGTGCATACATGTACATACGTCTGCATGAACACACACATACATATACATACGTTCACACACGTGTGTGTGAGTGTGCTTGTGCATATATGCATTTGTGGATAGGCTTTGGTTCCAATAAAATTAAAATAGTGGGTCGTGTAATACAACATGTTTGATAAACACTGATGACATTTTTGGTAATAAAAAGGGTCGTGTATACACCGAGGATATCTTCGTGTACTAGACCTCTTTTACATGCCATAGTGCCATCTTCCATATTTTTTTTGCATTATTTTTGCGTATTTTGAATGAATAAAATAGGGGGGCGTGTACAAAAGGAGTTTCCCTTATAAAGTACTCTTATGCTATCCCACAAATTGCAATACTGAAAATACTGAAGTGCAGCATGTTTGCACCAGAATAGCACCCTTCGCGTTTCTCACGGGAAGCGCCTTTCTGACAACACCCCCACCCTATTTGTGATGTGTGTGTATATATAAATATGGAGCATGGATAATTAGTTGTCTGATAATCGCAGTGTTGGTGTGCCTCATATTTCACATAATCTCAGTTGACTACTCTAATTTTATTTATTATGAAAAATTAAATATCTGGATATTGCAGTTGGGGCCGCAGTCGCAGTTGTGGGCCTTGCGACATACCGCGTTTATGCTGCCAGGAAGAGCAGCAACTCTAGTTGAAGAAAAGGTGTTGGTGAGGCAGACAAACAACTTCAAACAAGCTGGTGCTTGGTGTGGAACTTTCATAATCTTTTCTTGAATTATTTCTATTGTACAATTAGCCCTTTTTCTAGTAGCCTTCAGTTTGCATTTTAAGCTCTTCTTAGTAAGGTGGTCCTGCAGATAGAAGAATGTATTGGTGAAAGTAATGCATGTTTGTGCTATAAAAGGGGTTTAGGCCAATCTGTTCCCTTCTCATGAAAAAGTGAAAAACTAACTACTCGTTTCCTAGTAGTTAAATTTCACTTTGCCAAGTAGGAGTGTGATCACTAGGAAAATTAATTTTCTTTTTTTGGTAAGCATTAGAAAATGGAATGGGATACTGAGGTTAAGACCAAAACACCCTTGTGATTTTTGAACAAATATGACATAAATAATAAAACTTGGCATTTGATCAGTCCCCTCCCTGCTTTCCCTTGCTGAAGTTTGAACTTTGAACCGCTCTCTTGTCCAATTGCATTTGATATTTTTACTTACAAATATTCGATATTCTTTTTTCCCTTTGATTGTCTTTTGCCACCAGGCTACACTTCCTATTTGAGAGTTCAAATATATTGATGTGCCAAATTCGAGAACTTGTAGGCTTGTAGCTGTACATTAATTTTTCCTTTCTGAAAGCCAGACTTTCCTAAGAAAACACTTTATGAGACGGTATATTTTGGATTATAGCATGATACATCACCATAAATGACTCTAAGCTTTAATTTTTCAATTTGGGACATCAATGTTGTGCGTAGTTATTGGAAACAGAACGAGATGGAGCTTTAATATACTTGGAGCGGACGGACCCAGCAAACCCAGAATTAGCTTTACATATTTGTTTGACGAGAAAATTCAAGAGTTGTAATGATTGAGATTTATTTTTAAAGAAAAAGAAGAGTACCAGAGTTGAATTTTTCCACAGCAATAATATCGGGAATTAAATACTCCTTCCGTCCCAAATTTATCTTCATAGTTACTATTCACACGGTCAATTCAAATTACTCTTAATCTTTTACTTTATATATCAAATTTTTATTAAACTTAAATTTTCTTGATCAGACTTTGTAGCGAATTTAATGTAGTTTCTGAATATGTAAATTTAATTTACTAAAAATAATCTGAGTGTGAACAGTGATCAAGTTGTTTTATTCGTCAGTCAAGCATCGTAAACCGAACTACGAAGATAAATATGGGACGGAGGGAGTATGTTTATTAGGTTTGATTAAATATGTGATTTTGTAGTTGTTAAGGAAATCATTTTTGACATTTCTTTAAGCAAAAATAAGAATGCTAATGATGGAAGAAATGTAAAGAAGTAACATAATTGCCATTGAAGTAACACGCTAATGAAAAGCAGAAAATTAAACGATCTCCAATTGGATATTTGGATAAGAAGCTCTCCTTCTGTTGAAGAGAATCCAGTCACCAAGGCTTACAGCAATAATAAAAATACTAGTTAAAATCACCCATCCAAAGCAACAATCATGACAAATCATCCCTTTGAAGAAGTAACTGCAAACTTCAAAGGTAAATCTACTTCCGATCTCATTTTTGGCTCGAAGACGAGGGCATCGTCTGAGCTCAAATTGAGTAGCCGTTTTATAGCTAGGATCACTTAGCTTAGCAAGCAGCTCCTGATCTCAATCATATTTTAAAGATTCATCATCTAAAAATGTCTAATTCAGAACAACCCTTGATTGCTTTTTGTTGACTTTGCTCACAAATGAGACTTGAATCATATCCCAACTAGGCCACTAGGGATGGACCAAACCGGCCCAGCCCAGCCTGCTACTGTGCGGGCCCGTCCGGCCAGGTAAGTTATGCGCGGGCCTGGCCTGACCCGGCTTAACTGGAGTATTTACAAAAAATCTATAAATACTCCATTTTTTCTATACAATTTATTACACTTTTTCTCCAAATATTCCTACTCTCTAATCTCTGTTCTATACTAATCTTCTCCATCTTCATCTTCTCAAATTTATAACTACATATATTATATTTATAAAATTTATTATCTACTTATTATCTACTTATATTAATATCTAATTATTATATTATTGTTACATATATTTATTTACTTATATTTACATATTACATATATAATTATCTCTAATTTATTTACTTATATTTACATATTACATATACTTAATACGGAGTATATACTTATATATATTAAGTATTATACATAAGTGCATTACTCATCTTATAGTAATATACTTATATTATATATACTATAAACATAATAATATATATTACTAGTTAATCTACACACACACACACACACACACACACACACACACACACACACACACACATATATATATATATATATATATATATATATATATATATATATTATATTAAGTATATCTACTTATACACTTATTATCTACTTATCCAATTACTTATACACTCATACATTCTTTATTAATATAAAACTAGTTAATTGTTTCACTTATCATTTTAGTATTAGTTCATTGCTATAAAAGTGGTTAATTGTTAGTTTATTGGAAATAGTTACATTAAAAATTGTTAGACAATAATTGTTTGTTTAATTGTTAAACTAGTTAATTCGAAATTAATTGTTAAACTAGTTAATTGTTACATTTATTAATCTCCTATCATAGTAATTAATTGTTACATTTATTATTCTCCTATAAAAATAGTTAATTGTTACATTTATTATTCTCCTATAAAACTAGTTAATTGTTACATTTATTATTCTCCTATAAAACTAATTGATTGTTATATTTATTAATCTCCTATCATACTAGTTAATTGTTACATTTATTATTCTCCTATAAAACTAGTTAATTGTTACATTTCTTATTCTCCTATAAAACTAGTTAATTGTTACATTTATTACTCTCCTATAAAACTAGTTAATTGTTAAACTTGTTAAATAAAGTTGTTACATTTTAAAACAAATAGTTCGAATTTTTACATTGCATTATTATTTAATTGTAGTTAAGTTTATTACTTCCTCCGTCCCAAAAAGGTTGGCCAAAGTTGACTTTCACGTGGATTAATAAAGTAAAAATTGTGTGGTTGAAATTTGTGCAGAGGAGAGAGAATTAATTTTAGCCACATATTCCTTACTTTAAATGAAAATGACAAATCTTTTTGGGACATCCAAAAAAGGAAATTTAGCCAACCTTTTCGGAAGGGAGGGAGTACATTGTAGTTGCATAGTTCGAATTTAATTGTATTTCGAATCGGTAGATTTGTATTTCAAATTCACTAGTTTAATTGTACTTCAATTTTGAAATCTGCATTTGGCAATCTTATGAAAAAAGTAAATCAACTCCGGTTAATGAACAAAGCTCGATCAACGAGTTTCTTTGTATCTAACATTTCCTGTTGAGTATGAAGAAGGGGATGACTTTGACGTTCTTCAGTGGTGGAAGGAAAAAGAGAGAACGTTCCGGATCTTATCAAAGATGGCTAAGCAAGTGCTAGCAATGCCAGTATCAACAGTTGATGTGGAACAAGAGTTTAGTGCGGCCGACAACGTCCTAACGGATTATAGAATGAGATTGAGCGCAAACTCTCTTGAGACGCTTGCTTCCACGATTGGTTGAAGACCAAACGTAGAACTCAAAAAATTAGCACTGAACCCACCCGCCACTTTATGGAAGAAACAACCGAAGATGGCGGAAATTCCGATTGATTCTTATTTATTAAAAAGTGTATTTCATGTTTTAATTTTTGCTCAATTTTCAATTGTACTACATATTTCAAATAAATATATTTTAACTTTTTTATATCCAAGGAATCTTAATTTAATATTTAAACAAAAAAAATTAAATTAAATAGCCCGGGCCCGGCCTGAACCGGCCCACTACCCGACCGGCTAGGCCCGACCCGGACCGGACCCGGTATCACCCCGGGCCAGTTCCGGGCCCATGTTTCTAAAAAAAGGCCCACCCGAGCCCGACACGGAACCGGACCTTCCCGGGTCCATCCCTAATCCCGACCCATCACTTTTTACACACACACACATTTTAGATTAAGAAAATTATAATAACATTCGTGGTTTAGTATTCTTCAAAGTCACTGGCTTAGACACAGACTTGGACTGGTTTGGTCCCGATCCTAGGAACGCCCAGTCCTAGGAGAAAATTTAAGGAGCCCGAGATCGGCCCTATGAGATCTGGTTCTGAACCCCCTCTTTTTTTTTCAAATTACTTATTAACAACAATGTAAAGAATGTAAAACATAAGATTATTTGAGTGCATAACATTTCAATAATTAAGACGTTTAAAATTATTGTTCCAATTTTACAAATTGAAAGACATATTGAACTAGTACATATATTACAATGGTATGATAAAGTCTTATTGAATATGAAAACAGTGCATACTATTTTAATAATAAACACATAAACACAACACTTATTAATTATTGGCGTGATTTAGAATCCGTTTGGTAACGCTGTTTTTCAGCTTATCAGGCTTCTCAGTCAACTATTTCACCAAACACGTCACTTTTGTTTTCGCGCGCTGAATTGTGTAATAATAAAAAAAGCAAGGTTGAAGTTACTTTTCTGACTGTATTGGTTGAAGTTACTGTAAATGACTATTTTAGCTATTTGTACATATAATTTTTTCTTTATTTTATTATCAAAATATATTTTAAAAATAATTTTGTCTTAAATAAGCAGAATCAGCCAATCCAGCCATTTCAGTCAGAACTTCATAAATTTCAGCAGAATCAGTCGAATTTCGTGTTACCAAATGGGCTCTTAAATTAGTATTGAATGCTATGTATGGAAAGCTTCCATAACATGCCATGATCGTGGGTTTCATGTTTTCAACATGCGAATCTTTCAACAATAAATACATTGTACATATAATAAAGCATGTCATTTGCCAACTTCTTATAGATAGCGTAGTGAGTTAACATTGCCTCCATAAAAAAAGATGAGATAATCAGAGAACAATGATAAACACTTTATATAAGAGGGCAGGCATGTAGAATGTAAGATTTGTAGAGGAAGATGAAACATTATTTAGATATTTGAAATGTATGAAAAAAGAAAAAAGAATGATAGGTATTTATGTAGTTTTTCCCCACCCCACCCCACCACCCCTAGTCCCAATGGTCAAAAGAGCCGCAGGGGCAAGTTGGCTCCAAAGAGCCGTTGGGTGACTAGCCAATAGGAAAGTAGGAAAAAAAAAGTAGCTTTTATGGACTAGACCGGGAGCGGACCCATTTTTTGGCACTCGGGACCGGGTAATACGAACTGGGGGTATAGGTTCGGTCTACCCTACAACCGGAAAACCAGTCTCACAACCAGTCCCAAGACCTCAGCTCATCAGGCCGGTCCGGATCGAGGACGGGTGACCAGTCCACCCCTATACGGGGTGTAGATGCACATGCTATTTATAACCACAAGAAAAATGATATCTGTGTTAGATTCATTTTACATTCATACAAAATGGGGTTAATATTGTCCATCAGCACATGTAATTACAATTCTCATTGCACAATCAATATCTTAGCTAAATATTTCCTGAAACCGGAATTTCTAACCCGCGGCGGGTTGACCAGACGTTCCGGTTTCTCGAGCAGCGCACAGTAGCTGATGAAGGTGTCAACACTGACATGCAGCCTGAACTGAAGAGCAGTCAAAAACTTCATCTCCAGCTTGTTCAGTTCTGAGTTTGAGATCCCTCCAACCTTTGCGTAGTATCCATTATTATAACAGCTACACAAGAAGTGACATAGAAGATCGTTAATTTGATATGATGTCAAATATGTATCCACTAGTCTAGTCATATTTGGTTGCGACAATAGGTGGTGCTGGGTTGACTTGGGAGTGCATGGCCTGGCTAGCCCCACTCGTACATGGACTTCGTGAAAAGGCCGGGATGTATATTCTTTTTAGTCTATATTAGATCAAATCAGATTTTGATAAATATAAAACAATCATTCTTGTTGTGAACATTTTACTATGTACGCATTTTTACACAATGCTTCATCATTTTCATTTAACCCAGTGCCACAAAGGCTCCCACCTACGGTGGGGGGTAAGGAGGGTCGGATGTACGCAGTCTTATCCATGTACTAAAGCACAGAGAGACTGATTCCGGATGACCCATAGTGAAAATCACGTCCACAATTGCATGGACTGACTACTGCTTCATAACAAAGAAGCGCAGACAGTTTAGTGAGCCATTTTGCTTTATTCCATCATAATCTCAAGCCAAAAAATAATGAATCTTTGACTCCATTGCAAATGATGGAAAGATTTGTACACAATGCTTGTGAAGACTTATTTGTCTGTCACAGACAGAATATGTTTTGTCTATCATATGCAAAACCTGTTTGTCTGTGACAGACAAAAAGAGTCTTTCACATATAATGTGTAAAAGTGTGTAAACAGTAATAATGTGTACAAAAGGCTTTTCAGAATATAAAATACACATGGTACATACATTTACATATGGAGTAGATCACTCAAATTATGTCAAAGGATGGATTAAATTTAATTATTTCATCACAAGGAATTATCTCAAATTATTTACATATGGGTCATCCGGAAACAGTCTCTCTGTACTTTAGTACATGGGTAAGACTGCGTACATCCGACCCCCTCTACCCCACCGTAGGTGAGAGCCTTTTCGGCACTGGGGTAAATGAAAATGAAAATGAATCACAAGGAATTAGTTAAGCAAACAGAATTCCTATTTAGAACATGTTCACTTGAATTATTTTAGTTACTTTGGAGACATTGGCCTTGTTTGGCAATCGGCGGATAGCTGTTAGCTAGTTATGATAACGATTTGGCAACGGCTGATTGTGTTAGCTATTTTGGTTGGCTAGTTATGTTAACTTATTGTCAGTAATTGTTTGGTAATGAGCTGTTTAAAACAGCTGTTAGAATGTAAAAAGACGCATACCGGCATAATTATATATGTACTCCTTTTACTACTACGTACTATCTATAATAATCATGTTATAGTTACAATTACCTATAGTATATCATACCTAATACTATCGTATTTTATAAACACTTATAATTCGGTGTCGTTATAACACTTAACAATTTGAGATAAATGAGTTATAACTTTTGAAAACTTTTATCTTATTGTTTAGTTTAAATAAATAATTTTAGTTCATTCTCTAAAGTGCAAAACTTTCTCTAAATTATCAAGATAAATTACAAACGAAGAAGAAAAGCTGGAAAAAAATCTTGCACGTAGACTAAAAATATGAAAAAAGAGAATGACGTAGAACGTAGATTGCAGCTTAGTTTGTGAGGTTTGAAACAAGGTAGATTCTATGGTAACCATGGGGGATCGTAACTTTGTTCACATGGACCAATGAAAATGTAGCAATTGAATTATTTAAATCTAAATTAAAAATGATAAAGTGATGTGGTCCAATCAAATGAATGATAGGTACAGTATACCATTTTTTAGAAAGGTACCGGAGTTGTCACCTTGAAACAAAATGCCTATGGAAAAAAGGTCTTGGACTGTTGGTTGGCTTATTAAGAACAAAAATTCCTTTTGTACACCTTCTTATACACATCAGTACATCATTGTGTCTGTGAGAGTTTTTTTTGTCTGTAAATCTCACAACGCAGATAAAAACTTGCTTGTTTTGTCTGTGAAAAAATTTCACAGACAAAACAAGGAAGTTTTTGTCTGCGGACTGGGATTTACAGACAAAAAAAAATCTCACAGACATAGGGATTCACAGACAAAAAAAACTCTCACAGACATGGAGATGTAATGATGTGTATAAGAAGGTGTACACCAAGAATTGTTGTATTAAGAAATACCATAAAAAATCCAAAAACAAAAAGAACCAGTACACTTTTTTCTGTTTCGATTTTCACTTCTTTTTTGTTTCCTTTACCGATATTTGGAAACTTTTTCAAATTCTAAAGGACCATTTTCATTTCCTTTCCTTTCTCATTGACTTTGACAGAGCTTCTTTTCCTACCGAAATTTGCGGGAATGAAAAGGTGCGGTACGGTGCGCCACGCCTTTTAAAAACACTCTACTTTAACACAATTATGACTCTACACTAATGCTTTTTGTATGAGGCATTGTCTGTGCACGAAAATTTGAACGGTGTTTTCTAAGAAAAATGTTTTTCGCAATAAAAAAATCTAAAATTTTCTGTATCACGAACAATTTTAAATTGTCTGTGACACAAACAATCTTTTTGTCCGTGCCAAAAACGACCTTTTTCAAAAAACGTCGATCAAATTGTTTCTACACATACTATTTGACCGGCGTGTAAAATGCCGTGTACACGAAGCATTAATGATAAATGTAACATGAATAATTTCGTGTTTCGTAACCTATTATAGGATTAGTTCTCTAATAAAAGTCATTAGCATCAGATGAAACTTGTGATCTTCCTTAGAAACATAAGTGTGCCATCGAATCACAAAACAGTTGACCAGTGAAATAATCTTTAACATGTGGATTTCATCGTTAAACATGTGTAAATAATCTAGGAAATTGATTTTCACATTTTGTGCTTACATATAATGTTTGGATTTGTGTCATAACTTTAACAACTTTTACCCTCACAACATCTCTAATGCGACTGAATGATACATACAATCATATACTCCATAATGGGAGTATGTCCCATTGGACTTTGCCAAATTTTCCCTTTTAGTTGTCCCAAAAAACTTTGTTACTTTCTCATTAAAGTAACCATTTTGTGATTCTGCTAATTTCTCTTTCCTCTACACAAATTTCAACCACAGAATTTTTACTATTCTTATTTCTCACATAATTCAAAGAGTGCAAAGTCCATTGGGACAGAGGTAGTATACCATGAGTGACATAGAAACACAAAACTCTATCATAAAACTTTAGTCCAAGTATGAGGTGTAAAAATTGATTGTCAAAAAGTATGAACCCGTTAGTTAATCCTTATTTCAATTCATGATCAACTTTTATACTTACTCCGTTCCATAAAAGTTGAAACATTGGAATTTTTGCACTATCGACGCACCTTACTTTGACTACGATTTTCTAATAATATATACTCCCTCCGGTCCCAAATCATATTCACTCATAGTTTACGATGTTTGACTGACGATAAAGCAACTCGATCTCTGTTCACGTTTGGATTTTTTTTAGTAAATAAAATTTACATATTCATAAACTACATTAAACCCGCTACAAAGTCTGATAAAAAAAAATTAAATTTGATAAAAATTTGATATATCAAGTAAAAGATTAAGAGTGATTTAAGTTGATCAATGAATAGTAAGTGTGAATTTCTTTTGGGACCGGAGGGAGTATATATAATAAAAATATTATGTACTAGTATAAAATATTAATAAATTGTTATTAATGTAAATTTTCAATATATTAACTTTTTTTAATGTTTACTATATGTAAATAAATATAATTACAATCAAAGTTGCGCGTTGGAAAATGTGAAAGTCAAACTGTTGCAACTTTTATGGAACAGAGGATAGTATATGTAAAAAAAATTGATTTAAAAAATCGAACATGTTAATCAAAATACGTGAAGTTTGAATATTTCGGTGTTTTCTTGTACCATTTTCTCTATTTTAGTCGTAAATATAAATTTTGCAATACTTTTTGGCAATTTCGAAATCAGAAAAACTGCAAAACTGAAGAGATAGAAAAAAAGACACTTACCCGTCGTCGAGGAACTTGGCGGCCAACACGATGGAAGTAATCAGAAGGCGGTGAACGTTAAGTGACGTCAGCAAGGCTCCGGTCCGAGAAACGAACCGGTCCAAGTAAATGTACGCAACCACGAAGCAGGCCGGGCTGCAGTTGGAATACCTGAAGATCCGGTCCACGTACTGACCCACACTCATGGAAGGAGCCCGGCTGCCATTGAAAACCGTGACGTCAGCAGAAACAGAGAACCCCCTCTGCTTCTCGTTCTTCTTCATCGTCTTCTCAAGAACTGACCCAAGAACCGACACAATCTTTGGGGGTCCCACGCTGTTTTTGTCGTTTTCTGGCAGACCCAGCAGGTTTGCGTATTCGGCTGTTGCAGAAATGCGAGCTGTTATGCTTTCATTCTCACCTTCAAGAAGGCTCAGAGCTTGAGCTCCTCCTCCCATGGCGGAAGGGGTTATTTTCCTGTGTTGTTTGTACTGTTGTGAGGAATAAGGAATTTTAATTCTTTGGTGCTTTTTGTTTGTTGTTTTGATTGCTTTTGATTTAAAAGAAGGAATTTTGGCTGTATTTCACGTTTGAGAATTGGAAAAAGTGGGACATCATTTTGTCTCCCAATTGACCCTGTAGGACGTGCCACTCTGCTACCTACAATCATTTTTCACATTAGGAAAATGATCTCTCAAATTTGGAAAATAATCAAATTTTACTAATGATACTTTTTAATATAAAATTATCTTGAATATGAAAACTATATCAAAATGTTCCTAATTCAAAATTTTATCATCGTAGTATAAAATTTACGTAGTATAAACTATACACAAATACTCCGGACGATCATGCAGAATTTGTATCATTGACCAAGAAAAATTTACGTAGTATAAACTTTTTCTACACTATCAAAAATAAGTTAACTAATCAAATAAGTCCAATTAAAGATGTACCCTAGGGGCGGTGGCCCCATACTCAAAAAATAAAAATTTATGTAGAAGATTTATTCTTTAGTTTAGTTACGACTATATTGAGTGACGGAGTCAGAAATTTATGATTAAAGAGGCCAAACTTTGATAATTTTACATTGTAAGGGCCAAAATTTAAAATATCAACATATTTTATCTAGATTCAAAGTATTTATACATAATATACTTAAGTTTTTTTTCTCGGAAGAGTCAAGGCCCCCTCCGGCCCCTCCATGTCTTCAACCTTGACTATATTGAAGATCGAAAATATCCATGGAGCGCGGATGGATTGGATCGAAAATTTTCTCTAACCCCGTATGAAAAGACAAAAATGTCCCTCGATTAATAATTTTGTTGACCTTCGACATATTCCTGATTAAGGACATTTTGGTCTTTTCACGTGGGATTTGGGTGCAAAAACAAAGATTTTTAAAAATGGAGTGCAAACTCCAATTTAGAAAACCCTTTTTATCATATGGTCTGAAGTACACTATCAAGGATCCGCATGTGAGATTATTTAACTGAGGATTCATAAAAACAGAGTGTTTACCTAAAAAGATTAAGATCATTGGTTGACCATCAGTAGGAGGATTCATAACAGCATGAGCAGGAGTATCCATGGCAACATTGCAGGAACTTGTTATAGATCACAGAATTCCATAGCATTTGAAGTGGGATCAGTAGAGGCATTTGCCATATTGGCATGATCTTTTCACTTGGTAGGAACTTGATCATTGAATGAATCAACTGGATGGATGTTGGAGAGATCTTCGGGATTCTTCTAGAAGCAAGAAAGAGTAGACTGTCACGCTATATTCATTCCGGTGGAGAAGATCCATCAGGGTACTACTCACCTCCTCCCAGGGAGGCTCACGGATATTTGGAAGTGCTGCGAATATTTGCGGTGTCCTCAGCCGCCCGCCGCCGGCCAGCTTCTTCAAGCTGCCGGAATCTCGATGCTGTAGCTGTTCCGCGGAAAGGATGGCGCTTATAGTTTTCTTCCCGGGTTCTAGACTGTTCCCACACCGTAAACCACACAGCTATTGAGTTTTTTTATAAAAGGACTCCTAAGATATCTGTTTGCATTGGCAACTAGCAATTATGTTGGTACTCTTGTGAGCTTCCTCTTGGCCTTTAATTCCTTGATTTAATATTTCATAATATTAATTTAAAAAATTAATTTAAAAAATTATTAATTTAAAAAATTAAGGTTCATTAGGAAGTTCACTAGCTTTACTTGTACATAAATATTTTGTCTCTTACTTTTGCAATTTTTTGATTTAATAAATTTGTCACAAAATAATTGTTCTACATAAATATTTTGTCTCTTACTTTTGCAATTTTTTGATTTAATAAATTTGTCACAAAATAATTGTTCGTACTAATTAACTCTAAAGAAAAGTGACAATAATACAAAACGCATGCAATGCAGTCCTATCCATATGTAGTCATGTTTCCATGTCCCGTGACTTCACTTGAATCTCTCATTCACCTATGTGTAGAAAAACTACACGCTCAACAATATGATTGCTGAGTTGTACTATAATCTAACATGTAATATATAAGAAATATAAATTTATACGTAGTATTTTTTACTCAAATAGTTGACGAAGAAGTATTGATATCAAACTTACTTAATATTATCTCTTAATATAATCTATTTACATTTATAAATTTGTTGCTTACCTAAAAAGATTTAATATATTCTTTACTCAACGCTTCTTCTTGATTCAGATCGTTTCATAACTTGTCCGTCTTTTCAAAAGAGATTAATGTAAGACAACGACGAGTTATTTTTAAATTCAGGGAAAATGTCTATTAGGTTAAGCCAGATGAGGACAAAATTTAATTTACTATTAATATTAATTTGTCTTCCACATAAGAAGCAACATCAGCGGGTAACAGGGTAACCAGCTTGGCACGGCCTAAAACGCTGATTTGACGATTATTTGAAACAATGTGGATTCAATTGATTGAAATTTTAGAACATGGACACAATTGACTTTTTCTCTAAAGTAGATGACTATTTGACACTTTTCCCTAAATAGTAATAAAAATTAAAAATTGCTAAAAATCAAATGTAAAGTAGAGGAGGATGATTGAGGTGTATTGAAATGAAGGTATGAGTAGTGTTTACATAGAAATCTCAGTCCACTTTTTTTTAATAAAATTACCAAAAAAATAATACGTAGTATAACATATTTTACCGTTAGATCTAATTTTCAGCTATTGAATGTACCTATTTTTTTGTGTGTGTCTGGAATGATTGTGGTTGTCCGATTTAGCTACCAATTTTTTATGATTTCCCAACGTCACAATAAAGCCAGGCAGACACGAAAACGAAAGCCCTTTTCACCCGCAACGGCCGCAAGTCAAGCCGCGAACGCACCGGTGGGCGTAGCTCAACTGGTAGCGAGGGAGTGCCACAAGGGTTAGGTCCCGGGTTCGTATCCCCGCAACTGCGATGAGAGGTTACTATATGCTAAAATATGCATAGGGCCTCTGCAAGTACCGGGGACAGAGCCTCACTCTCTATCTGTCAGATTGAGATTATAGTCTAATTAACATTCTCCCAATGTACCGTCCGGTCGGAGTTGGGGGCCCTCAAGGATGGGGTGTCGTCCTTTTTTTTTTCAAGCCGCGAACGCCCACGCAGCAACGCCCACCATTCCTTTCCTCCTCAGCTTTCAGCCGCATAAGAGGGATGAAGGTCCAGTTGCTTTCACCACTACGTGTGTCACCTCCAGGCCAAGGTCAATTGCCCCCACAGAAGTCGCCCCCTCGATTCTCCATATTCCCTGTGAGTAGAGCTGCACATCGGGCGGGTTGAGTCGGGCTTGCTATATTTTTTGGGCCTACCCAATTTGTTCGGGTTGACTGTTAACCAACCTGTGGTACTTAAAATAAGTTGGTAAACCATACATGAACGGGTCGGGTAGGGTCGGGTTTTGAAAAAAAATCACTTCGGGTTGCGTCTTTCATGTGGGAAATCAATGTAACCAATTTGAAACTCGATCAACTTGTTTCCAAAACACACAAAAAAATACAAGTACTCGTATCTTTTATAAGCAAAAACATTAGGTAATAGTATCAAAACATCCTTCCGTAAAGGAAGTTCATTTAGAAGGAAACGTAAATATATAATAATCAAATAGTCAAAATGGTAAATGTTTAATTATAATTCTAATATCATAAAGTCCTAGATAGAGCACATTAGTCTTAAATTGAAATTATCCAGGAAAACATTGTAACATAATAATAGTAAAATGAACTTTCGGCCAGGTCGGCTACTATCGAGTTTGAGGTTTTAATTCCGCAACCCTACCCATTAGGTGCGGGTTCAAACATATTTAACCCATAGATATTTTTGAAAATCAAATACCCGATTAAATAGGGTCAGATATGGTTGGGTCGGACGGGTTATGCGGGTTTGGGTTATTCTTGTGCAGCCCTACCTGTCAGACCCCAATATAAATTATTTACTCCGAGTTGTTGTTGTGTTGTGGGTGAAAACCTCTCATTCGCGGTTTTCACACTCAATTGCAATCGGCCTTATACCACCCTCTTCTCTATGGTTGCACGTGAGACACTTTTAAACCTATTTAGTGTATATCAGGACGTTTTTAGTTGGATTGTTTTCAATCTCAAATTAAACCAGACCAAACTTAATGATATGCACTAGTTTATAGTGCATAAATGTATGTTTTTGTATTGACTTTGTGTATATTTTTTATCATCTTTAGTTAGTTTGTAAACATTTGTTTTATGTTGTTTGTAATTGTTTTTAGCTTTCATGCGTAGTTATAGAATAGTGGTAGTGTTTTTAGCAAGGAAAAGGAGAAAAAAGCTGAAGATGAAAATGTCGAGGAGCACAAAACCCGGCCGGATCAGACCCTGAACTCACTCGGGTCTGAGTTGAGAACCGAATACCTGAGGAAATAGCTAGACCCGGTCGGGTCCCCTACTTGACTCGGTCGGGTCAGATGTGACTCGGAACACCAGAACGTGCCAAAGATCACTGGAATGAGAGAATATCTGATTTTTGGTCAAACCCGGTCGGGTCCCCTACTTGACCCGGTCGGGTCTGACTTGACCTGGGACATTTTAACGTGCTTGATGGAGTATATGGGTCTGAGCCCCATGACCCACATACTCAGAAGAACAGAAAGCACAAGACACTGAGTGGTGCCCTCGTCGGCCAAGGGACCCCCGTCGGCCGGAAAGGTACCAACTCAGAATATGGTCCTGAAGCCAAGGAACCCGGGTGCCCTCGTCGGCCGTGCCCTCGTCGGCCGTGCCCTCGTCGGCCACGCCCTTGTCGGCCAAGGGAGACCCACAGAACCGGATTTTACACTTACTCATTTGTACAGCCCATTAGTGGCTTTGTATTCAGCCCAATAGCGGTCCAGTTGTAAATGGGCCTCCCAAGCCCAAGGCTTGGGAGCCCAGCCCGTATTTTCCCTATAAATACTTCCTCTGGAGGTAGTTATCAGGGTTACAAATTCATTCTATTGAAGCATATTATTGCACTTCTCTCTCTAGCTCTCACTTCTCTCTAGATATACTCTATCAGTGTTGAAACACAATAACGTGGAAGATGATCTGATTTTGACCGGTACCCGGTCGGGTAAGTACTATACCCGGTCGGGTACCCGGCCAAAGGTGTTGAAAAACACCTATTGTTGGTCCAAAATAGGACGCTTGTAGGCTTTTAGGAAAGCTACGTACGACACTCAAGCAGGAATCAAGAAAGTTATATGAATAAGGAAAGTCGCAAAGGGAATTTGGTAGCCAAAAATAGCATGTCGTTCATTTGAATCAGAATTGCCTTTTATAGGCGATTACAAATGGTAACTGCCAAAGATATTAATGGTTAATTAATTAAAATATTAATACGGAATTAAATACATAATTAAGTCGCACATTAATTGCTCCAGCCGTTACTGTTCCTAGCTGGCAGGCCGGACGCTTGAGCTCCCTCCTGCTGGACTGGACGGCAGGCCCCCCACTGGGCTGGAGGTAGGCTCCAGGTTGTGGACTTTGATACACGGGTCCAAGTTCGGGGCTTGGGCTGATTAGGCTCTAGGCCTAGTCCCATTACTCCATCACGAGTCCCCCACTCCCTTAGTCGAGTCGTAGACTCGGCTAAGAGGGAGTAGTCCAAGTCAGTTGCTCTTCTCTGAGACTAGAATATCCCCGCCCTTGTCCGTATTGGGAAGATGGCTCATTAAAAACCTTCATTAGGAAAAAACTCAATGGAAAAAATCCTAATGAAGGGAAAAAGAGTACATCTGACGCCCCCAAGATGAAGTAAGAGGTGAGATCCTCAGCCTTTATTGCAATGGTCGCCATCTGCGAATAGGATGGCAAGAACTGTTCTTCTCGTTGGGCTCAGACTCGTCAGGTTCGTCATTTGCTTCCTTGAAGACGGTAAGACCCTCAGTCCCCCACTTCATTCAGTTGTACCTACACGTAAAAGAAACTAGTGTAGAATAGAGCATGTGGCCTGGTGTCGACGAACCACGACTCAGTATGTAAGCGAGTCAAACTCACTACTTGAAAAGAGTGACATCAAGTTCCCAAGTTAGGTCTCAACTCAGTCTCCGAAAGAAATATTGAATCCACGAGTAAGTGAGGCGGGCTCCTCACTCGAACGGATAATCCAACCCCAAAGAACTAAAGTATATCAACCTTTTCGAGAAATGTGAACATCAATTAAGTGACAAAATTACTCAGAAAAGCGTGGCTCTAGGCCCCTAACAAGAGTTTAACTCGCCGCCCGAGGTTAGTAGTTCGAACCCACAAGTAAAGACTTTTGAACAGGTTACTCGTCCCCCGAGGTCGGGGTGTGATGCACTAGGAAGAGGTAAGAGCACGCAAGAACCCGTAAGAAGTCAAGAGTGTGAGGTTTTAACATTTAGATTGGAGCTTATTAATCGTCACACCCATATGACGTGACCCGGTGGCACGAGTGTGTGTGCTCGGCCATTGTACGAGTGTGTGTGCTCGTCCGGCGTACTTGAGTGATCAGATGTCATAAGTCCGTTGTTCAATGTTAGAATTACACACATTTAACAAGAGTAAAAGCAATCATATCACTTAAAAATATCTTTTCAAATGTTTCAATTTATGTTTTTTTTGCAAATATTTAATATTTAATTATATAGAAGAGATTCCAAGAGTGCTTATCTTTCAAACAAGGGCTCGGCCAGTCGGGTATCTGAGAAATCAAATTTGTACTCTCTATGCCAATTTTGACCTGGTCAAATTTCCCTAATAATCTTGTACTGGTTGTCTCCAAGAACCCTTCCTTCTTTCTCCATCACTTTCCCACTTTGTTGTACTGGTTGTCGCAAGAGAGAGCCTTCCGCTTTATTTGATGCTTTTGACCTTTTGGATATGGCAACCACTGGGTTGGCCCTCGATCAGTATAGCGCGATAGGAAGGGAGAGGTGCCCTTGGATTCCGCTGTTGCCCTTTGTCATCGGAGAAAATCGCCGGTCGATTTGACCAAAAGACTCGGGCAGCGAGTCTTCTGCTTTGACGTCCTCTGCCATGGCCGGCTTACACAACGATGGCGTGAGAGAGCAAGGCAGCGGCGAGCGGATTAGACCCCCTCCTTGGTACATCGGTGAAGAACGGAGGCAGCTGAGGATCAGTGAGAAGCGGCGGGAGAGGTCTGGAGCGGAGATGGCGAGTTGCGGCCCTCCAGCGTCGGGCGAGATCGTGAATGGCGGTGGCGGCAGTTTGCAGATCTCTAGCGCCGGTTGCAGATCTCCGGCGCCAAGCAAGGCTTTGAGCCTGGGCGGCTGCAGTTCGCAGACCTCTAGCGCCGGTTGCAAGAATTGGGTACCAGTAGAGGCCTCTGCTGGCGGCGGTCCGGGCGGCAACCCCACAATTTGCTCTAGATCTGCAAAATTCCATATTTCTTTTTCTTCTGAATTTTGGGATTAATCTTTCCTCCCTTTTCCTGAACTTTCGTGGTTAATTCCTACTAAAAGTGATATGAGAGACAAAAGAGAGACTCTCAATGAAAGCACCAATGTTGGTCCAAAATAGGACGCTCTTAGGCTTTTAGGAAAGCTACGTACGACACTCAAACAAGAATCAAGAAAGTAACATGAATAAGGAAAGTCGCAAAGGGATTTTGGTAGCCAGAAATAGCATGTCGTTCATTTGAATCGGAATTGCCTTTTATAGGCGATTACAAATGGTAACTGCCAAAGATATTAATGGCTAATTAATTACAATATTAATACGGAATTAAATACATAATTAAGTCACACATTAATTGCTCCGACCGTTACTGTTCCTGGCTGGCAGGTCAGCCTGGCTGGCAGGCCGGGCGCTTGAGCTTCCTCCTGCCGAACTGGACGGCAGGGCCCCCACTGGGCTGGAGGTAGGCTCCAGGTTGTGGACTTTGATACACGGGTCCAATTTCGGGGCTTGGGCTGATTAGGCTTTGGGCCTAGTCCCATTACTCCATCACCTATAAATAGCACACTTTTTCTTCACGAATATCCATCCCTTCTTCTATACTCCTAAGCTCAGTTTAGAATAGCATTTCTTATATTTTTATAGCATGTTTAGTCTCCAAATGAGGAGCTAAACTTCCATTTCTTGGTTTTGCTCTTGAAGCTTGTTGATTATTAAAGTTGTGAGTTATTTTCTTAACTTCTCCTCTTGATTATTAATTCTTCCCTTAATCTCATTCTATATTAATGTTGGAGGGTTGCTAAGTGACGATTAGTTAACGTTCCGACATTAATTACTACTAGAGACCACCAACGACATAAACAGATCAAACCAAAATAGACTCAGACAGACCAGTCAGATTTAAACAGATCAGATTTCACTCAAAGTAAAAACACCATTTTTAGACACTTTTTGGAACATTTTAGACAAAACATTCATTCGGTATTTGAGTTGAACAGAATTGGTGCTCGATTGTATCCTTAGCGGCAAGTAGGGGTGTGCACCGGTTCAAAACTGGACCAGAACCGGTTTTGCCATGATATGGAAATTGAAAACCAGACCCGATGTATTCTGGTTTTTATCCTGAACCGAACCGGTTTATCCGGTTCAAAACCGGAACCAGACCGGAAAACCCGGATTCTAAATAAATAATTTTTTTCTTTACTAAAAATGCCACTAATCATTTGATAAAGATGGAGTACTTATTATTAAAAATATACTTTTATTATTATTGTTTTCTAAACTCATTCTAAATAATTTTAGTGAGCAAATATTGGAGTAACTTGAGACTAGAATAATTTATACTATTATTAGTTAGTTTTATTATTACGAGAATAAAAATGAATGGATAAATATAATATCAGGATAATATATATTATAATCATTATGAAACTGATTGCTATTATATATTGTTATTAGTATGGAGTAATATTTTTTTATTTTATAACTATTACGAAGTATTATACTCCCTCCTTCCCATAATTAACTTCAGTTTTGACTGGGCACAGGGATTAAGATAGTGGGATTTGTGTGGTGGAGAGTTGTGCAAAGGAGAGAGAAATGTGTAAGAATGGTTGTGAACCACATATTCTTTATCAAAAAGGGAAAGAGGAGATAATAAATTTAGGACGGACCGAAAAGGAAAGAATGAAGATAATTTCGGGACAGAGGGAGTATTACGTATTGACGTTTAGAGAGAGGAATTTTCTAGGGTTGCCGCAAGGCAATCTTTAGTGTTTGGATTTCTCTAGGGTTGCTGCAAGGCAATCTTTAGCCTCAGTGTGTCCGCTATCGGCTTAGCCGAGGAGCGGGGTTCGGTTTCGGCCGACCAATTTGTTATTATTGATCAGTCTGGTGGATGGACGAAGGTGGTCGGTCAGGGGGTTACAGAGATCATTGCAGGGCGAGATCTGTTGAGGAAGATTTGAGCAGCGGCGCTTCAGGAGGCGTTCGGCGGGTTTAACGAAGCAGCGAAGTGGGTGGATTGTCCTATGCAGCAGCAGTTCCGGAATTTTTAGTCGGCTTGGTAAGGCATAAAGATTTATGGAGAATATTTGTGATCAATACAAAAAGATGGTAATTGGTGCGAAAGAAGAAGAACTGGTGAGCTATGAGAAGGTGACAATTCCGATGATTGGCATGATAGATTCTCAGATGAATTTTCTGGATGTTAAAATTCTCTTATATCATCATACGACAACCACCTCCCTGCGAGGAAGTAATTTAGGGAAAGTTTTTATTTTCGTATTGTTTTTTCCTTGTCAGTTCTTGTTTTTATTTCAGTTCGACCGGATGTGGTCTGAGTATTTTGATTTTTGATGAACTCTTGATAAGCAGTGTTTCATTTTCGGTCGTTTTAGGTTTCTTCTTGCCCGTTTTGCGTCTAACGAGTCATGTTGCTTTGTATAGGTGACTTACTATAAGTCTATTCCTAGAGCTTACGACCAGATATGTAATATCTTTTTAGATTTGGTGTTGCGTGTTTGCTTTATTTTAAAGGAAAGCCGTTTTGATGATAAAAAACTATTATTATATTAGTATTAGTAAATACTCTTTCCGTTCTTTTTTAGTTGCAACATTCCATTTTTCACGTTTGACAACGCACAACTTTGACCATCATTTTATTTAATTATGTATTAGTAAAAAATAATTAAAAATCATATTATGAAACTTAATAATGAGATGAATTCAACAATATTTTTCGAAAAAAATAATTCACATTCATTAACAAATAAAATGTTGTCAAAGTAGAGTATATGAATAGTGTATAAATTGCAATGTTACAACTAATACGATAAGGAGGATAGGTAAATTTTTAAAAATATTGCATAACCCGAACCGAACCGGAAACCAGTTTCCTAAATTTTCATAACTGAAACCCTGACTAGATATCATACCTGTTCCTGTTTTTACCGTCCCCTCATGTACGGTTTTTCCTGTTTTCCTGCAAGAACTTCGATCAGTTACAAGACCCGACTGGCTATCTGCCGAAAGAACTTCGACCAGAGGGCAGAGGCGAACTGGCAGCAGTAATTGGTGCACGATTGTATCCCTCATCAGTGGAAACAACCAACTGGGGAAGTGCTCCAAGAAAAGTGAAGGAGAAATGCTGAGACTACGCAAGTGCAAGGTATGAACTTCAAAGCCCTAAATTCCTAAGTTCTACATTCCTAAATTGAATGCTTGTTAGTTTATCTGATATTGATTAATTTGTTAAATTTAAAACCATTAGTTCCTAAAGCTATTATGATAAATTTTTGAAATTCACTTTGATTGATTAACTTGTGCAACTGAAATTCCTAAATTCATAAAGATATTATGTTTGTGAGTTTATAATTTATCGGTTAGTGTATATATGCTGTATGTTTGTAACTTTTGCAATCAATTGATAGCATGGTATTAAAGATTTAAAGCTTTAAAGAGCTGAGTTTTTTCCCGCATATTATGTCTTATATATTGTGTTCATTACTGTTCTATATGCGGACAGCTTTTTCAAATTAATGGAATCACCTTTCTTTTGATAAATATACTTAGTGTGTTTTAATACTGCACTCCCCCAGCGAAAGTCCTGGACCAAACTATCAAAAGTTAAATACCTTCGGTATGATGTTCTTGCTGTAGTGTATGTTTGTGATTGTGGGGGTTTATGATTTTCTATGTGCTCACTGTATACAATTATATACATGTATCGTATCAGTGCATAATTGTGCTATTTGAGATCTCCATATCTGGTGATATTTTTCACGCTTTTCTCCAGTTTTCCATTTGAGATCTCCATAATTGTGCTATTTAATAAGCCGCATTCACAGATTTATGTTTTTCTGTTTCATTTTCTTCTTGACTCTTTTTCTTTTTGTTGCAGTTATATTATCCGTAAGTTAAATTTCAGTGGTAGAACAACAACATCCAAGCCTTAGTCCCAAAAGAGTAAATATCCGCAGTAAATGTTGAAAAAATTCCTTTGACCCGAAAGTTGTGCCTGTATGCTAATGTATTTCTAATTTGTTAGAAATGTATGCAAAAGTACTCACAGTGTCAATATGCAGTCCTATTCCGACAAAGTTACCACCTTCAGCAAATTTTGTTGCTCCTTGCAATCAATCAGAAAGTTTGGTTGGTTCTTCAGAACTGAAATATGGGTATCACAATTCATTCAGAAAAATACCTGGATTACAAAGGAGCTCACGAAATGGGTGTGGTCATGTGGTGGTAAATGTTACATGTGAAGCATCAAAAGGGGGAAATGGTAATGATGATCGGTTTTACATGAGGAGGTGTGTAGAGCTCGCTAGGAAAGCAGTTGGGTTCACAAGTCCTAATCCTATGGTTGGTTGTGTTATTGTTAAAGATGGAAGCATTGTGGGAGAAGGGTTTCACCCTAAAGCTGGTCAGCCTCATGCTGAGGTGATTGTAATTGTTCTTCTCTCTCCTCCTCCCTGCATGCCTCTTTGGATGTTATAAAATGTTTTGCTTACTTCCATTTGTATTTTTTATTTTTTTTCACAATGAAATTATTTTAATGGTTTTTAGCTGCAAATTTGAGTGTTCGAACTATTTTTTGTTTATTTAGAATACAGGCGTAGATCTGAACATTAACTTTATTTGGAAAAGTGATGATGTAGAAAACATGTCTTAAAATCAGGAGAAAAGAAGGCATGGTTATTCAACTTGTTTAAAGTTGTGATAGTATCTTGAAGTCTAAGAAAGCAGGCTCATCAAGGGAGTTGAGTTAAAAGAGTGGTTTGTTTTTAAGAAAATTCCTTAAATAGGACTATTGACAAATGCTCAAATAGGATCAATATTGTTTTCTTTATAGAATATGACTCATTCACTACTGATTGGGGAAGTTTTATACTCTTAATAGGATCAAATAAGTCCTATTTTGGAAATAAAGCATAAGTAGTGCTATTTGTGCACTTTGTCTATGCTTTAGTCCTATTTGGAGCAATTTCTTTTGTTTTTATTACTAAATTTCTGTTGCAGGGGGTTATCATAATTTAGAAAACAAAAAATACAGGTTTTTGCACTGAGAGATGCTGGGAGTATGGCAGAAGGTGCAACTGCATATGTGAGCTTAGAACCTTGTAACCACTATGGTAGGACTCCACCATGCACTGAAGCACTGATCAAGGCCAAAGTGAAGAAGGTGGTTGTTGGGATGGTGGACCCAAATCCTATTGTGGCTTCAAAAGGGTTGGGTAGACTAAGGGATGCGGGAATGGAAGTGACCGTAGGTGTTGAGGAACAACTTTGTCAGAAGCTTAATGAAGCCTTTATACATCGAATGTTGACAGGGAAGCCCTTTGTTACCCTAAGGTAGTGATTCACATTTGGCATTTGATTTGCTCTTTTTAATGCTTTTAATGTGCTTCTTTTACCCCAGCAAAAATACGGCCATTTGTTTCAAGTCCGTATAAAAATTTGTTTTGATGCTTGTAACTTATCTAGTTTCTTTTCAGTCCCTCCAGTCAACTTTGCAGGAAGTACTCTGGCCCGAGAGTTACATGATTAAGCCTTTTTTTAAATTGCATGTAATAACCAGAATGGAGTTTTATGAGTCACATCTATTCTTTAACCGAAGTTGACGGGGAGGAACTAAAAGGAAATGTAAAAAAATAAGTGGTTAGAAAATATTTTTTCACTTAAAAGTTAAAACTGTTTTTATTCCCTGCAAATGTTTTAGAAGACTGCAGTTTCTCTTTTTGTTTATCATTCATGCTATTTTTGCTTTTTCCCTTGTGACTATCTTCATTGAGATTTTTGTTTTAGTCCCTTTTTGTTTATCTTTCAGTTTATCTTCTTTTCCAACTTTTATAAACATTTGGAGTGGAGACTGATAGTGAGTTTTTTTTAGACTAATAGTGAGTTAATTAAAGTTATCTAGAGTAAAATATAAGTATTTAAAAAAATGATGTGATGATAAAGAATGACAGAAAACATTTTAGGTATGTACTTCGTATGTTTTATTCTCAAACAGAGGTTGCTAGAGAGTCAACAAGTGACTCAAAAGAAAACAACTTGAATTTTAAACATTAAAGATAAAAAACATTTTTAACGGTACCTAAAACAAAAACTATATTTGCAAGGTCGCAAGGGCACAATCATACACAAACCTTCCTTTTTACAGATATCTAAAACAGAATAAGAAACACTAGATTTGTTGATATGTAAAACATATTTAAGTTGCTTGTGCTACAGTAGGCAGAAGTCGTCGTCGTCATCATCATCATCATCATCATCATCATCTCTGTCTGCCTGCAGATACTCCATCTCACTTGATGGACATCTTTTGGATGAAGTAGGGAGGGAGGGCAGTGAATCAGGCGGTTACTACTCAAAACTGCTGCAAGAAAATGATGCTGTCATACATTCTTCCACCAGGCTGCAAGAAAATGATGCTGTCATACATTCTTCCACCAGGTTGTTAGCGGAGAGCCGCCACCCTCTGGTTCCTTCATCTAGAGAACCTGGAGCAAATCAACCACTTCACATTTTGTTATCTGTCCCTCCAATGCAAAAAACGATCACAATCACCGAGAAAGATGGAGTACTCTCTCTGGATATGACGAATTTAAGATCAATACTTGAGGAATGCGAACATCGTGGGCTGTGTAGTGTTATGGTGGATGTAAGATGTGATTCCTCTACTGAATTTGGCCGGTTTTTGAAAGAGGGTTTTGAGCAAAGTCTGTTCCAGAAGGCTGTGGTCGAGGTATTACCAGTCTGGGGAGGGTCGCACCATTTGAACAGCTTGGGGCAACTCGGTCTGAAGGTGAAGAGCTTGACATCAACGGTCTCTGGTGACACTGTTCTCCTGGAAGCATATTTTTGATTCCAACATATGTGAATGTAGTAGAGTGATGACTGATGATCACTCTCCCTCTTGGTCCCACATGTGTAGCAGCATCTAATTAAATTAGTTTTTCAACAACTATTTAAACAATTTAAATAATTGTTTTTAGATTCTAAATATATGTTCTGCTCTGGATTATTTATTTTCCAATTAAAAACTTTAGTTTTAACTTTGGCCAATTCTAGAGCACCTTTGAGTAATTTTTACCGGAGCAAAAGATTATAGATGTAAAATACGATTGCGGGCGTAGCAGGCAATATTGTGTGAGTAGGTGCAACCGTGCAAGGAATATAAAAATTCAGTAGGTAATATTCACTTTTACAAAAATAAATTACTAATATTATGTATACTTTTTTATGTAGGGTACATACCAAATCCCACACTTCAAACTAGACTACATAATTTGAGAGTCCATTAATGTTCAAATAGATCTAAAAAAGTTACCTTAAATTTTATGTACAATATATAATCAAATATGAAATAAAAAAATAATTTAGCTTTATTTTTTCTCAATTATATACTCCGTAACATTTTGGTATGAGACAAATATTGAAGCGATAATATTTATTTATTAATACGAGAAGTAACTTTGACATGAAGAACCTCTTCCTTTGGTTTACTGATATCATTCAGTTTTTTTTTTCATTTAAATTATTTTATAAATCATTTCTAATTTCTATATTCATTTCAATCAAATATATTATTTTGTTCGGTGTGAACCAATAAGAGTGACAAGTTTATCAACTATAACAACATCTATTAATGGTGTCCTTCGTTCATATAATTATACATGGTCACATTATTAATAAATTAATTTATAATTTATTTCCTTACAATGATGTTATGTTTAGAACTTTAGTTCAAAATGCGCAACATGTCTCACACTTGATTTTTATTTTATTTTTATTGTTTAGTTTATGTCCATGTGTTAGTTTAGGCCCTTTAAAGTCATATGCATAGAGAATTAAAATCAATGTGGATGTTGCGTTTAAAGGCAGGTCAAGAGCCATAGGGATGGGTTGGGTTGCTTAGGATTGCGAGGGAGCTTTTCTAGGGGGAGGGGGGTATTCATAGACCGGGTGTAGTCTTGTTAGGAAAGTGGAAGTTGTAGCTTTGAGGGAAGCTCTAAGTTGGGCCCGGGATGTCGGGTGGGATCTTGTGGATACGGAATCTGATGCTCCCTGAGTTATCTTGAGTGTGTGAGCTTGATCTAATGAATAGTCTTTAGGGTTTATTACAGATTATATTAAACATATATCAACTTGTTTTTGCTAGAATTACATTCTCTTATTCGAAGCGCTCAATGAATTGAGTGATCCATCAACTTACAATAGTAGCTGTTTCTTTATCTATGGCTGTTTTCGGCACGATTATCCTCCGAGATGTATTTCTTCATACATGAAAATTGGTTTGAATTTTTTAAGAAAAATTGAAAACAGAAGATTCAAAAGGGAAACACCATCAATTGTGCGGCTATTTTTCTTCTTTTGCTTTGGCGAGATTAAGCGGGGGCAAGCGAGAGGTGTATAGGCAAGGAGGGCCGGATCTTGCAATGATTGAGAACAAGATCCCCAGCAGCCTCTAGCGGCCGAAGGTTGTGCATGGACAGAAGATGGATGTCTGGTCTCTGGTGGCCAAAGGTTATGCACCCCAAGCAGCAGGTGGAGAGTTTCGAGGATTTCGTTCATGGCTGAGATCAGAAGGTCATGGACGAAACGTGGGGCTAGAGGCTAGAACGGATTTGGATTCGAGGTCATCTGTGTTAGGTGGCGACAGAGGAGGCTTGGTAGAAAACATGATGAATAAGAGGCAATGTGAGGAAGAAGCTACAGTACTGTTGTATCGTCCCCCTCCTGAACCACCGCCATGGAGTGCAGGAGAGTCTAGGGTTGGAAGCAGCATTTTAAATTTACTGTTTGCTTGCTATTTATTTTTCATGATCATACTATTTATATTTCTGTTGGTTACTTTTATTGTTGTAAGACTCTTGCATTAGGATTGAGTGATGGGAGGTCTGTTTTAACCGTCGTTGGCTCATTTATGCACATTATAGGACAGCGAGTCATATTGCTATTTTTGAAGGTGATTGAATCTAAGTCTGGTTTGAGGACTGGCGGTTGCATGTGGTCCTTTTGTCGTTTCACCCCCTATCTGAATGTTGTGATATCAATTTAAGCTTTTTTGTTCCAAAAAATAGGAAACATCGATTTGCAAATCTCACAAAGATGTAGACTTTATTTGCAGACTGAGTGCTTCAATTATGATAAAATTGCCCCAATTTCACTAGCCACCTGAAATATAATAAAACATGTAGTCTCAATCTTTGACACAAAAGTGGTTCTTGAAGAGGGCGAACTGCCTCAATGCTGAAGAAAATTCAGTTCATGATTGATGAAGATATCAACACAGAATTCTTAGCAACAGAGAAGAACACCCGACTGGAGATGGGTTCCTTGATCCCAGCGACAAAAAAACCATAAAAATCCCACTAGTGACCATGTGTATGATACTAATCGGTTATTTACTACATCACGCAAACTTTACGGGTCACCTCCATAAGAGACGCTAGTAACGGGTACACTGCCTCAATCACGAAGTCATCGCAGACAATGTCTTTGATATTAACGAGATAGTCTCTAAATCGCGTTCATCTGACGGGTCAGCTCCATCATAAAACCTTGTGACTACGCATACACTGAGTCAAGTGATGGAGACAGGATGGTAAATCAGGGTGGGCGGGTGAAAATAATATTATTGGTGTGTGCCAGGGCCTAGGTTGCTCCCCTAGCCCTGACTGGATCCATCACAGACCTTATTCATTAGATATTCTTAATTGGGTGGCTGTGAAACCATACTTGCTCAAGGGAGGGGATGTGGAAAGAAGAAAGAGGAGGGGAAGAAGGGAGACCACAATTCAAGTCATTTTTATAGTAATATATATTAATTTGAGAACATAATTAGTTATATTTTTATCTGATCACATTCCATCAGTAAGGATGTTTTTACTTGGATTGTAATTGATGGAGTATATGGCCCGGGAACCCCCGGTCCACAGACTCCTACTACTCCAATAAAGGCCCAACAAGTCCAGAAAGCACAAACAGGCCCAAATCACAGCGCTCAGAGTACCAAGCGGCCCACAGTGCGCACCAAGGGTGCCTTCGCCCCCCTGACCGAAGGCCCTGATCCTCACAGGAGGGTCAAATCAGGAAAACAAAGTTACTGGGAAAAACGGCGAAAATCAGTAGCCCTCGGCACCTAGAGCCCTCGGCACTAAGGAGATCCCCGGTACTCAGAGCCCTCGGCTAATCACCTACAGCCGAGGGCACCTCTTTCGACATAATATCCGCTCCACATGCGTATGGATCACTGTACCCAGTACGACGTCACATCCAACAGCCGCATTAAATGCGGCCACATGCGATTGCCAGCGCCAACCAGTTGAGGTGACCCCTCGACCAATGGATGCTTGACACGTGTCCCTGTCTGGCATTTATTGCTACTATAAATAGCACCCCATTTCCCCGTTGTAAACCACGCTGAAAACGCTGAACACATTTTCTAATATACTCTCTCTCTCTACTTACTTGCTCTGACTTCTCTCTAGTTATTCCTCGTAATAACCCCTCGGATAAGCTACCCCCGGGTACACTATTCATCAGTAATTTGTTGGTCTTGTCTGGTTAAGTTTGATATAGTCAGGTCTGGTTTGAACTAGTCTGGTCTGGTAAACGTCTGATCTCTGTGTATTTTATAACTACGGAAGTCAAGTCTAGTCTGATCTAGTTTGTTTACGTCTGGTCTGATCTGATCTAGTCTGTTTAAGCATGGTCTGGTCTGGGACTGAAAATAATCTAAGTAAAAACATCCTAATACTCAATGCCATTTTTTCTTAGTTATAGAGCAAATATGAAAATTTAAAACACAAATACAGTGCACCATATCCAATCCAACAAATTTTATTATTGATCCTACAAGTATTACACTAATTCTACAATTAGTCCATGTCTTTAAGTTTGAGCATTTTTAGTATATGACTATTGTTTTTCGTTAATGTGTGGCTCTTCCGTTGATATTTCCTGTGATTAAAATGCAGAAGATGCGTCGAAAAAATGGACGAAGGACAACAAATGGCACATAAACACTAGTTAAGTATCAAAAATGGAAAAAGTGAAAGATGTAGATTAAATATGAGATTCATATAAAACTCGTAGGATTAAAAATAGAATTAACTTTTCTGGTCCAACATACTCTCCACGTCCCTCAAAACTTGGCCAAGTTTGATCGGCACGAATATTAATTAAGTAAAAATTGTGTGACTGATGTTTCTTCAAACGAGAGACAATCAACTGAAAACACAAATTTTTTATTTAAAGAAAAAAGGGAAAATGGAAACTAATAATCCAACCTTTTAGCGGTCTTCTTACAATAGTCTCACATTTTCATTATTTATGAATAATCCAACCTTTGCACCTCATCTTCATTCACCGGTCCCTGACCGATTTATGACCTGTTAGTCCAAGGTATTTTCTTATCTTTGCAAAACATTATGTGATCATAAGGTGAGAATTATGGTGTAATGTTTTACAAAGATAAGAACATAACTTGAAATAACAAATCATAAATCTATTAAGAACCAGTGAATGAATGAAGATGAGGTGACAATAAAAACGTTATTTGACAAACTAACCTTTTTTTGACATTAAAACCCCAAGAATATCGACCGTTATAGCATACAAACAATCAAAACATCATAAGTATCCGTTGGGCTTCATAAGGCGCGTCAAAACGCGTTGTCACTTTCTTCCTGAAACTCAACTCTCTGACTTTCAACTCCGGAGACAAACTCAGTTCCCAGGAGCATCTTAGAGAGAGAGAGAGAGAATCTGCCAAATCTCACTTTTGTTTTGTATTTGAAGAAGAAGGATAGAAAATGGTAGCAAGAACTCCTCCCAAGCTTCAGCAGCGGCACACGGCGGCGGCTCCTCTCAACCCTATTCTCCTCCGTCAAATTCTCAACAAGGTAATTCTCTGCTTCTCTCTGCCCCAACTTTTCCCAATTGACTGAACTTTTATTTCAATCTTATTATCATTCCCTTGCTTCTCTACACAGCTAGTACAATTCACTGTCGGTTTTTCTTTTAAGAAATTAGCATATTTCTCGATGCAATTTTGTAGATTATTTAAGGTATATTTACAGGAGTAGGATCAAGTATACCGCGGTTCCTATTAAAACGGAACTCTAACCGGAACGGGAATTGTCGGTTTTTGAACCGGTACTGTAATAGGAACCGGCGGTTTGGATTCGGTTCTGAACCGTGGACATCTCTAGGATGAAGTCCTAGTCAGATTAGCTAAATTTGATTACTAAAATTAATACTCCCTCCGTCCTGAATTAAGGAATGACAATAAATGACGTTTGCTTTTTACACTTTTGTAAAAGTAGATGTTTATAAGTTAATTAGGAAAAAGTAAAAGTAAGAGTAATTTTGTCACTTTATTCTTATTTACATAACTAAAATAGAAAGTGGAAAACCATTTTGGGACAACCAAAAAAGGAAATTTTGGAAATAAAATTGGGATGGAGGGAATATGACTAGACATAAATAGTAATTAAATAATGTAACTTTTATATTTTAAATAAACGACCTGAATCCCATACTACCTCTTTCCCTAAATAAATGTCCTAGTTTTCACACATCTTAAGGAAAAATATTTACTACCTCTTTACCGCACAGTAGACTGTTTTGACACCGGTGACATTGTTGTGACACTGTTTTGCACTGTTTGATATAGATTTGTTTACCATATAAGGCAAATAAAGAAACTAGACTTTAATCTAGGGAAGGGAGTATATATACTCCGTAGTATATACAGCATATTCACAGGCCTTGCTATCTTCCATATAAGTTATTTATTTATTTAATGTGTTATTTAATTATTACCAAATTATATTTATATCGGGGGATTAATTAATAAGGCCATATAATTGGTAAAGAGAAGAAATTTTGGTCTTACCTGAGCTAATTTTCTCATTATTTAATCAGGGAAAAGTTTCATGATGAATTCTATGCTGTTAGAATGTTATACAGCAATATTGCAATAATATTCATTGATGACCAAGTTAGTTCATGAAAAAGTCAATAGAACAATATTTCCCTCATTCACTGACATGTAGCCCCTGCCCTAAGGATTATGGTTAGTTAGTCCACTCTTTTTTTTTTCGTGTGAAGGTTGACAAGTGTATGGCTAGTTTGGAAGAGCTGCAGTACACAGTGAAAGGAAGGGGTAAGGGGGTGAGTTCTGGAGTGGTTCTTAGCCCTAGAAGCACCAGAGCCTATTCAAGGACTAGCCATAGGTGTAAACAGGAATCTCTCAGGTACCTGCAACATTGTCAATAACAACCTGCAAGTTTCTTGATTTTAGTTCTTCATATTTAAGAACATCCAGTTGTCCTGTTATATTTTTTGAGAAATCTCTTAAGTTGGTGGTGTTTTCTCTCTCTTCACAATCCAAGGATCAGGAATGCTACTTCTAACAAGTCTCCCCAAGGAAAGTTGCCTATAAATGCAGGTATTATAATTTATAGTTAAGCATATAATTCATGATACAGTTAAGCATTCAGTGAAATGGTGGGAAAAGAGAAAAAAACTTGCTCCAAAAAACTTACTTTCCCATCACATTTTTTAATATGCATTTTTCTATGTAAAACCAAACATGAGAATGTATCCCATCACATTTTTTCCATTCCCTTAGCATTTCCCGGGATCCAAACATAGCCTAAAATGCGAAAAATGAATTATGCATTCCCTTCATATCTGAAAAATGAAGGGTATCATGATTGTATTTATTTATTTATTATTACTTATGCAGCAGAGTGGAAGAGAATGTCATTACCAGCAATGCTGCTAGGAGAGACGGTGAATGAAATTCTACAAGCAAGTCAGTTAGCAAGAAAAGTAGTGGAAGCAGCTGCCTCTGATGACAACCCCAAAACTCCTCCACTCACGATTAGGCGAAACAAGAATCCGATCCCCGAAAATTCTGAGCTTATTGCCCGAAGGAAAAGGGAGAAAGAACATACTAAATATGTCCCTGCAGGTGCTCCCTCCATTAGGTGTGCCAGATCGCGTATAAACTTCAAGCGTTCTCCTCCTCTGCACAAGAAAGAAGAATGTGAAAATGAAAACTTATGTAAGTACATAGCCAAAAGGGTGTCTCCTAGGAAGAATAGGCCATGGGCTAGAAAGACTGTTCTTTTCCCCAACCCTTTGTTCCATACATCCCCTCCAACTTCACAACAGAAGCTCGGCAGAAAAACTCAGCTAAAGACACCACCACACAAATTCTTGATCAAGTCTCCCCCTCAGCCGCCTTTTAGCAGATTTCAGGTCAAAATCAGGAATCCTCCATTGTCTATATCTCCTCCTACAAGAAAAACTCAGCTAAAGACACCACCACACAAATTCTTGATCAAGTCTCCCCCTCAGCCGCCTTTTAGCAGATCTCAGGTCAAAATCAGGACTCCTCCATTGTCTATATCTCCTCCTACAAGAAGAGCTGTAGCTGCTAAGAAGTCTCCACAGATTACTATGGCTGGTAAGCTGAAAAGATTATCATTTTCACCTTCAAGGTTGGCAAACAGGCTGCTGCTAGTATCATCATCACCCTCAAAGATGAGAAGATCATTTTCGCCTTCAAGGCTAGCAAAAAAACTTGTCTCTCCATTGAGGAGTAGTCGGAAATCTGTACAGGAGAACACTGTTGCTATGAAGATGATGATGAGCGGATTGAAACAACAACGATCATGTAGTGCTGCTTCATCGCAAATGCAATTCCCAGCTCGGAGATTGTGAATTGTTGGTGGGGTTTGGTTCCTTTTATTTGCACATTGCGTTTCCTATGTCTATACTTCAATTCGATTTTGTACAAATTTATAGAGGGAAGTCCTCACTCAAGGACAATGAAATACTAATTCTTTGTGTACTACTGATTTCTTTTTTGTGTTAAGATGGAGAATGTTGTGTTTGTGTTTCAATGCGTCAGAGCAGTGTGGAACTTTTATTTACATGATAATAAAATTGGGAACTGAGCTTTGGAAATCTGTGTAGCACAGAAACTTGATGTTTCACATTTCCTCTATTTTCGCCTTTCCATGCAACATAGTTGGAAATAAATGGAAGTGCATTAACTGCTGCTGCTGTGACAACGAACTTAAGAATTCCACCACAATCCTTCAATTTCTGGCCGGAAATTGTGGTGGAATTTCTGGTGAAATTGTAGTGAAATTGTGGCCAGAAATTGCAGGGCATTACCTGACACGGCCCAGAAATTTTCTTGTAATATCACGTAATGCCCTGCAATTTCTGGCCGGACTCCTTGTAATAAATGGAAGTGCATTAACTCCTCACGAACTCTTTCCGCGTTATTATTTTCTAATGAGTATAGATTTCTCTAATGGTGATGGCAGTATCATCATTAGCAACGGTTGATTGGTGGAGGACGATGATTGGCAATGGTGGTGATTAGTTTATGACTTGGATGAAAATCATTGATGATTGCCTTAATGTGAAAATTTTGTTTTCCTTTTCGAAAATGAGAACCAAAAAATGTGTTTTCCACTTGATCGGCTACACTGGCTAGAAAGACACTGCCTCTAGACAAAATGATCACAACTATTGAAAAAAATTCTCAATATACTCTAGTGACTTATAATAACCCGTAAATTGCTTATAATATTTCCGAGCTAGTCGAGCATTTTGAGTTTTTTTTAATAGTTGACATTATTTAGAGATAATTGATACTTTAAAGGATTTTGAGCGGATCACCAATACTTGATGATAAGAATGTTAATTACCTATATATTTATATAAGTGAGTATAACTATCGGTATAAATATATAAAGAGAAAATGGATAAAAGTCCCAAATTGAGCAAAAACACGCAAAAGCGTTCAAGAATGCAGAAACGGGAGTCAACAGTCAAAGTGGGCCAAGAACCAGCATTTGGTGTCAACTACGGGCGTCAAAATGGAGCAAAGATCCAAAATATTCGGAAAGAAGAGAACCGACGCCGTGGCCTAATAGGCGCCAGTTGCGTGTATACATTCCGACGTCAAAAAGCCAAGAAGGAATCGGCGTCGGTCAGGCCTACAACTGGCGCCGGTTGTGTCAAAATCTGCACAAAACAATGAAACGTGCGGCCTATTGTTGATGGGAGAAAACCTCACCTTCTTATTGATCTGATCAAATTTTCTTTCATCCTTAATTGTTGGCTTCGAATAGACTAAATGATGTCATTCTTTAGCCTATATAAAGCCCTAAATTCATCAAACGAGATAATCAATCCATCTTTGAAGCTTGATTTTCAGTTTTTATATTTCGTTTTTGCATTCTTTTGAAGAATTGGAGAAGAAGCCATTTTCTTTTCTGCAATCGGTTTCAGGTAACATTTCTTGTATGTCATTGTATTTCCATTATGTTGTATACTCTTTTGTAATTAGTATGAGCTCAAGAGGCTAAATTTCTAGTCAAGGCTATGAGAGGTCAGAGCAAGTGAGATAGAGAGTGAGTATGTATTCGAAATAGAAGTTGTGTGTCATTTACAATGGAAAATGGCCGCTATTTATAGTAGCCATAAATGCTAGGTCTAATCAACGAGGGTACACGTGTCAAGCAACCAGCGATGGAGGGTCAGTTCAACCAGGGTGGCACCGACATAGCATGTGGCCGCATTTAATGCGATGGTTTGGGTGTGACGTTCATATTCAATGCGGCGATCCAACACACGTGGAGGGGAGATCCTGTCGAGGAGAGTGCCCTCGGTTATATACACCCGGGGGGCCCTAATACCGAAGGCTATACATAGTCGGGGGCATCATACCCTGGACCAGGTTCAATCGTTTGCTTAGTGTAGAGCCTTCGGGCATGGGGCCGAAGGCACACCTTGCGTAGTATGGGCTGTCTGGTGTGTTGTTTGCCGTGCTTGAGCCAACTTGGGCCATTTGTGCCTTATCGTAGTATTGGAAGTATGTGGGCCGGGGGTTCCTAGGCTATATACTCAATCAGAACCTTTACGCATACTAAAGGTTTGATAAAAGTTCTGAATCAATAAATTGTGATTTATCTTTTACAATTTAATTTGTGTATGACTATGATGATCAACATGGAATTACATTAAACTTAGTTTATGCTTGCAATGAAAAGATTGAGGACCAAACTATGAACTTAAATAATAAACTTATATAGAGCCGAGATTAGAAATGTATACGATCTTATATGATACATGTGTGATGTCTTGATATTCAAAAGAGTTTTCGTTAGATGAATGTAAGTCATAACGAGACTTACTCGTTAAGAAAACCACGATCCCGCTGCATTCACCGGAGCTGGGAGTATATTAGCGACGTCTATTCAAAAATGTTGGTAAAGAACTTGAATCAATATTAGTAAAGACTTAGGAGTGTTTAGATGATTCCCGAAGTCTTAGTTGTTGTTATTCATTGTCTTAAATTCAAACTATCTAAAATCATATTCCTGATATCAAAGTGAAAAGCCAAGTTATTGTTCTCATAACAAAACATAAATTAAATGCCATGCACTTTACTCCTTTCCGTATTTTAGTAAATTATTTCTTATAACATCTCTCATACAAAAAATATCTCTCTATACATGGGATAAATATATATAAAATAAACCAATGAAATTTCTTTTTTTCCATGCTTTTCTATATTTTTAATTACAAATTATTTTTTATCAACATCATCCATCACAATGTCTATACTCTATACATACACGTTGTGCTTGACAATGTGCTGAACTATTGAAATAAAAAGAAAAATGTACTATTTATTAATTTTATGAGAAAATTACCAGGCGTGAGACTAAAAGACAACGTCTTTCCCAAAGTATGACTGCATGGATTTTTATTCTTATTGTGTGACTTGCACATGTTCATGGATATGCACGCGGTTTTTAATTTTTATTTCAATCCCAATAGTGCCCTTTTTCCATTTGATTAATGATATGCTATTTCATCCCAAAATAAACAGCCTCGTTAAGCATGAGTCTTTGACGTAATACTTTGGCACGACATCATGCGTCATAACCGTTTTGAGTAATAACCGCTGAATTAATTATGGAAGCTCCTACAAATTAGGGGTTAATGAATAGAAGTTAACTCTTTCATTATTACTCTTGCACATTCAAAAGCGTAAATATCACTTCCATCCAGGTTAGTGCTACCTTTACTCCTTTACTGATGCCTTAAATATCAATGGAACTACGTACAATATAGTGAAACACACTGCCCTAGCCATTATCATGTACTCCATATCCTAATTTAATGCGTACCGCTCTTGCCATTCTTTAATCACTTATATATTACTGCCCTACTCTTCTAATTTACACATTACTGTCCTTACACTGTCCTCAAATTCATACACAATAGACCCAAACTATCAGCACATTACTTCCTGTACTCCAGCCTCTAGGACATTACCACCTCTACTCCATATATATTGCCTAAAGAGTAAAGATCTCAATTGACCTAAGTTAACCCCAATCACCACTGCCCTATCCATTATCATGTAATACATACTCTACTCTTAATGTCCACTGCCCTTCACTTGTTATCCCAGTTACCCTTTCATGCCCTTGTCGTTGCTTTCTCATTGTTCCATCAAAATCAAAATGACATAATGCCCTACTCTATCAAAATCACATAATGCCCTTGTCCAATATTATGCTTTCTCCAATCAACATCTTATAATGCCCTACTCTATCAGTTTATCTCATTCCCCGTTCACACAACCCTTCATACGACATGCAGGTTGAAAAAGATAAAAGAAAAGGCAACGTAACTCGAAAAACATGGTTGGAAATCACCACGCCGTCGAGTGTGACTATATTGGCGTAGGAAGTAGAATTGGTGCCGTCATTTGCACTTATTGCCTCCGTTTGTATGCCATTGTCATTCACCGACGCCATCGTCAACTTCTATTCTTCATGTTGGGTGTGTCTCAGAAAAACGAAGAAATATTAATTAATAAAAATAATTAAATAGCCAAAGAGAAACATAAAAAATAAATGGGACAGAGTTTAGCCAGAGCTCGTGCTACGCACGATGTCCGTAAAACGTATTCGTCGCCTCCCACGGTGCTAGGAGCGTTGCAACGACCGTTTCCCAGGATACGGTGGGTAACGAACTAACGTTTGAGCACACAAACGAGAGTTCCGGCGAACGGGAACAAAGGAGAACACTCAGGAATTTTCGGAGTGGCTGGAAGTGTTTTAGAGCTCAAAATACGTGAGGAGTGTCTTGTGTGTTTGTTGCAAAGCACCTGCCAACTATTTATAGGAGGATTTGTTGTGTGTTAAATGGGGTGTTAATGGACCTGAACGTTGGACATTAATGACCGGTCCATTGGGCATTGAATCGTCCATAAATTGTCCATTTAACGCTGCATTAAAAGACAAGAACATTGGGCATTTAATTGCTGTAACGGGCTTGGAGCAGTTCTGGTGCGCGACCAGAATACCCCCATCAGAGTTGGAGCAACTCTGATGCGAAGCCAGCAGAGGACCCCCCTAGCAGATGACCAGTTTGTTGGGCATTGAATCGTCCATAAACTGTCCATTTAACGCTGCATTAAAAGACAAGAACGTTGGGCATGTAATTACTGTATCTTTGAATGGTAGATTTTCGGGCGACATTCGTGTCCGCAGGTCGCTCGCGCACACGAGTCACGGTTTTTCTTCTCCGTTGCGGGATTTGATCGACACCCTCCCTGCGCGCGAGAGAGAGCCTTTACCTTTAGGAATCTTAACTGCTTAAAAGAGGCTTCCCTTTATAAGGGGGTGAAAATCCCTTGAGTTTTCCGGTGTGGTATAAAACACACTAGAAACTCATCATTTTCCCAGTTTTTCCATTTCAACGAGTGAACTTCGAGAATCAATTTCTCATTCACCCGTTATCCGTTTTGAGCGTACCATATATCGAATTGTAGCCCTTAACAAGGACAATCCGAAACCACTTTGACTCAACCCAAATCGGAAGTGGACCCCACTCAAATAATTGCCCCAAAATGACCATTTAATGCAATTTTTAACACATTTTTCCAACACTTCAAACCCGACTCACAGAAGTTGCCCGTCTTCTTTGATGTACTGTTCTACAAGGAAGTTGTTTCCTTCTGGTTCTCTAGTGCAATAATGCCCTGCAGTCCGTCATTAAGAACTCGCAGCCTTTCCGTTTCAAATTTTTAATTTCCATTTGGGTTTTGACTTTTCACATAGACTAATTAAGGGCATTGTTGTCTTTTGATTTTAAATTATAACCGCTCCATAGTCAGCACACGTGCATTGTAGTCATACAACCGGAAATGTACTCTTCTAGTCATACTCTGGGAAAGTACGCATGTTTTAGTCATACGGTCGTATTTTTCCCTAATTTTACACCTCTCATGACACATGTGTGTCATTCACATTTTTGCACTGAAGATACTCTTAGGTATGTTTGGGAGTTGTGTTTTGGAGGGGAGGGGAGGGGAGGGGAAGGATTATGAGGTTTTACGACCTCTCTTATCTTGTTTGGGAGTTTGAAAGGAATGATTTTTGAATGAATGGTTCTCGTAACCTTCAAATGCTCAATTTTTAAGTTCTTTCAAATTAGGGGATTTTGAAAGATAAATAATTAAATGATAACCTTAACTTAATTAAAAACGAATATAAATTCAACTATTCAAATTCGCCAAATCTTTAATGTGATTATAATTCTTTCTTAGCCCCCTCTCTATTCGAATTTGTAACTCCCAAACTAAAGGAAAGATTTCCTCCCATTCCCCTTTCCCTTCCCCTTACCTTTCCCTTCTGGAACTCTGGAAGTAACGTTCGAAGTCTTCCGCTTCCTTTCCCTCTAAACTCCCAAACACACCTTTAGATTGTTAATCAATAATACACAAGGCATTGTTATTCAACATGCCTATCCATGAGAACATGAGGCTAGATTGGTTGTAGCATCTTTCTGGACCCATTCAACCTCAAAGTTGTTAGTTAACAAGGTTGAAATTTGAAATAGCTCAAACTAGTTATATGACCAATTCACGATTTGAATGTTGAACCATCCGGATTGCTGGTTCCGACCATGTTTTAAGAACATTAATTTCTAAGGATAGTTTCAAGTGAAGTGATATAGTCTGATTTGTTTATAAGTCTGGTCTGATATGTTTGAATCTGATCTGAGAATAAAACCAATCCACTTAAAAACATATTAAGTACTCAAACAGATCGGGGAGAAGATTAATTTGACTTATAGACAGTGATCTTGAATTCATCCCCGGCCAATTTCAAAATCTGAGAATTGTAGACACAAAAAACTATGTAAAATATGTGTCAAACAAAGTAATCCTCACACAGTCACACACAAATAGTCTATATCAAAATGTGTAATACCAATAATGACGGGTTAAATTTTATGAACAGTTCAAAGACAAAGATGGCCAATGTTTATGAGGCAAGAAATGAATTCTTGTTACTACTTTGCATGACTTTCATCTTCAAAGGACTCCACACCAACTGCTTCTTGGGTAATTCAATAACTGTTGGAAGCTTGGGCCTCCACCATGAACCTGCTTGTTGTGAACAAGGACTCTCCATGACTTTGCTGCAACTTGAACTGACTGGTGTGTCCACCACCAATGCGGCAGCAGCAGCACTTGGTTTCTCCTCTTCCACTGGTGGTGAGAACAATCTTGATGTGCGACGCATTCTTTGTGGGTCCCAGACAAAAGATTGCCGACCCCTTGAACGATAATCATTCTCTGGGTTCACTATGGAACTCTTAGCCGGAGTTATCATGCATGATTCTGTGGGGTGCAAGGTTGCCAAAGAAGCTCTTCGCAATGGTTGTTTAACCTGCCTATTTTTAGCTTGAGGTGGGGTGAGTCTAATAGCATAGGAAACCCTTCTTGCTTTGGAACCAGTGTTTTCTTTCATCTTCAAATCACTCCACAATAGCTTCTTCTGTAAAGCAACGACTGTTGGATGCTTGGGCCTCCACGAACCTGGTTGTTGTGAAGGTGGACTCCCCACGGAATTGCTGCACTTTGGACCCAGTGGCGTGGCTTCCACTAATGCAGCGGTTGATGTTGTCTCCTCATCCTCCTCCTGTTGTGGCGAGAGCACCCTTGATTTGCGCCACACTCTTTGCGGGTCCCACACATAAGATTGTCTACCCATTGAACGGTGATTATTCCTTGAGCGAACTATGGAGCTCTTACCAGGACTAACGATGCTGTCAGACTCTTGGGGGAGCAAGGTTGCCAAAGAAGCTCTTCGCATTGGTTGTTTTTTAACCTGTAGGGTTGTGGCTTGAGGTAGGGTGGGTTTAATAGCATGGGAAACCCGCCTGGCTTTAAGACCAGCGTATGCTTTCATCTTCAAAGGACTCCACACCAACCGCTTCTTCTGTAATGCAACAACTGCTGGAAGCCTAGGACTCCCTAAGGGCTTGCTGCATCTTGGAACGACTGGTGGGGCTTCATGCAATACAGCAGCCGCACTTGATTTCTCATCTTCCAGTTTTGGTGAGAGCACCTTTGATGTGCACCACACTCTTTGCGGGTCCCAGACAAAAGATTGGCGACCCATTGAACGATGATCATTCCTCGGACAAACAGCGGAGTTCTTAGCAGGAATTATCATACCTGATTCTGGAGGGCGCAAGGTTGCCATAGAAGCTCTTCGTGTTGGTTGTTTAACCTGCAGATTTGTAGCTTGAGGTGGGATGGATTTGATAGCATGGGTATCCTGCCTTGCTTTTACGTCGGTGTTGGCTTTGCTAGCCATTATGGCATTTTCTTTGTCCTCATAGACAGTTGGAAGGAGCAAGCTTCGTCTTGGATGGACAGAGGATGGCTGTTGGGGCACTAAGTGGGTGATTTTCTGAAGTGGGAGTCTTGGTCTCAGAGCCAGTGGTGGTTTCCTCTCCGTTCTTGCCACCATCATCCTAGTCTGGTTGAGAGATGGTAAGGCTGAAGAAGACTGGTTAGAAACTGCAGCCGAAACCCTATTTTCCTGCTTTAGCTTTAGCTGTTTCTTTTTTTCTTCCACTAGTTTATTCTCAAGATGAAGAACCTGTTGGCATTGTGATTAATATCTAAATCATCTGAATCAAAACTGAATATTAAACAGAAAGGAATATAGCATGCCCTTATAAACCTTCTGCTGAAGATTCTTGCATGTATGTTCTCTGGCAGAAAGCCGCAATTGCAGAGACTGCACGCTGTCTTGCAATTTCTTCATTTCTCGCTCATCATGTTTGCTTTTTTCTGCCTGTTCAAGCACATAAGGAGAGCATCAGTCATAGGACCATAGCACTAAAGATGTCTGCCCTTTAAGTGTCAAATTCTGCGTACCAATTGTTTGTTCTTGGAAATTTCAGTAAGATCAGCTAATTTACGTGCAGGACCGTGCTCAACTCCTCTTACACGGCTTGCAAAGTTCAATGAGCAAAGGGTTTCGCCCAAGTCAGCCAAACTCGGACTGATTTGGACAAACATCACCGTTTTGCAATCTGCGCCTGCAGTCACAGGGATTTCCAAAATAATCTAGTTGAAATAATGAAACAGTAAAACCACAGAATAGAGGTTGTTGTAAAGTATGAGAAAATACCTAGAGAGCTCTGCAGTATATGTGTGAGCTTTGAGTTTCTGATTAGCCCACAAGCAACCCAAGGTTATACAGGGAAAAGGAGAGAGGGAAAATGCCAACAAGTGAATAGAACCACAATTCAGTAGTAGGATGGGTTAGGAAGAGAACATACCTATATGGAACATGTGCCATCTTCGCTGCAAGAGCAGAGATTACATCACCAAGTGCAGATAAGGATTTGTTTATAAATTGAGACTCCTTCAACCTTTCACCTTCAGCTTCAATCCTCCCAACCCTCTCACTACCTGCCAAGTCAACCAGCCAGAGGTGGCTCCTTGTCCTCTGTGCATTTACTAAATTCTCCCCAATAACGGTCAATCGCAATAAACTGATTAAAAAATTAAAATAAAAGTTAACTTCATGTATCTTCTTCTCTGAACCAATAGCCCTCTGTAAAATGGAGAAATGGAGTGAGTAATAATAATAAAAAGTCCATAAAAGCAGTACCAGTGTGACCGACTACTAAGTTCATTAGCACAGGTTGATCCCACGGATCTAGCTCGACTTCCAGATTGGAGAAGTTCCCAGACGTCATCTGTACCATATACGGGTATTTCACGAAGTCCTTGAACTTCCTGGGTCCCTTCTGCAGATAGCTTCACTTCCACTCTGCATACATGAGATTTAGTAATTGCTTCCGGATACAAGAGCTCTAGAAATGTTTCTGGTACAGAGCAGGAGATATATACTGGCAGTACAAGACAAGGTAGCAGTAATACTTAAAACGCGAAAATCTAAAGGAATGTCTGTGGAACCGAGAAACTTACTTCTTAGCTGGTTGGTTGCACTTCTCAATAAGAAGGTCCCTTATTTTATCATTGTACACCTCTAACATGCTGACAAAAAGCTCATATTTCATGATACTACTTCTCTGCTTAGCTGAGCTAAATAGTTTCTCCAATGTTCGATAGTTGACTCCTCTATTTTCAGGCGTTCCTTCCATTGTGAATGTCTTCCCAGTCCCAGTTTGTCCATACGCAAAAATACAGACATTAAAACCATCCAAAACTGAAGTTACAATTGGCATTGTTTCAGCAAAAACCGCCTCTGCGTTGCAAATAGTGTGCAATTATATTAGTATATCATCATGTTATCTTTGAAATAAACAAAAATATTACTTGCTTACTAGACTTACCTTGACCATCCTCAGGTTTAAAAACATGATCAAACCTGAACTGTTTTCTAGTGGAATCAGAGGACACAATTTGTATCTCATTTTCCTGAGATAAATCAAAATCTACCACAGATGTTGATCCATTTGCAATCTCATTAGGATTTAATGGTCGACACCTGCAGAAGACCCGTATATTTCCTTTCAGCTCAATCACTTCATTGTAGAGGCGCTTTCTCTCAGAGCACTCATCAAGATATCTTTTCTTCAAGAGTTCATGTTGCGTGCCTAAAACCAGTTCAAACTTCAAAACGCTGAACATGCCAAACCAAGAGCAAGGGATTTAATAAAAACCAACGGATTTGTGTATAAAACAAGAAGCATACTCAGATCCTTAAGAGCTTCAAAGCTTGGAAAAGGATTTGCAGTGATATCCTTTACTTCATCTCGTAGAGCAGTGTGTACTCTTTTCAAATCCTACAAAGATCGTAAGGGCACAAGTGATTGCAAAGAAAATTTAGAAGATAGTTTATCAATATTCACTTGTAACAAGTATAGTCAGGCAGTCAAAAACTTACGTTTAATTTATTGTTCAGGTTTTGAAGAACAGAAACAGTTTGTTCTTGATATTTCTCATCTACTAACTCACTGTTCACTTGTATTTCTGCATCAATTTCACAAAATAAAGCCCCGGTAAATTATGATGCACAGCAGCTCAAATATAGACTTCCACTACACTGAATTACTGAAATGGTTCAGTATTTCTAAGTTCGATATCAAATATAAAAACATAGAGCACATAAATTAAAATTAGCTAACGTGAAAACGAATTTCATCAGATTAAAGTGAAAAATCACCTATTAAATTAATTACATTTTCTAAGGAACATTTGAATTCCTTAGTTCTAGGTTTAGACTGCTAATATTGGTAACAAACTTGCGAAGTTACGAACACATAACAAACCCCGCGACATTACTTGGGCATTGTTCGAGGGAAGAGATAAAGGAAGCACAAACTAGAAGATCGTATAGATTTTTGTCGGAAATCAAGAAATAAGGAAATCTCATAAACAGCACCATATGAAAGGAATATCTAAAACACTGAACAATGAAATTCAAATTAATTTAGAAGAAAAGCATGTTTGCATCCGATAAGAAATAAAGTCTCGAGGAGTACCGCCCATCTGTGGAACGCAAGATTCAGAAATCGGAGTTTCAAATGCACAGGCCATATGCGGCCGGGAAGAGACTGGAGAGGAAACTGAAAGCTTCAGGAACGCAATCTTCAGAAATCGTATTTCAGAATCACAGGCCAGATGCAGCCGAGGAGCGAGTGAAGAGGAAACGGGAAGCTTGAGGAATTTTCAAATTTTTGAAATTTGGTTGATCTGATTGGCTGTACCCCCTTAACAGATACTTCCTGTATGACTAATATGAGGTAGTACTTCTCTTATCATATTCGGAAAAATAATTAAAATAGCTCAAACTTTAAAATTGTGTTAGATAAACACTCCATATTTGCACATGAATTTTGAATACCTAAAACATTATATAAAAAGTTATTTTGGCATCATAGTCAAATATTATTTCTTTCAAAAATGTAAATTTATGGTGTAAATTGTATAACTTAAAATATTTTAGAATTCATGAATATACAATTAACATTATAAACTTTCATTGCAAAATAAATAATGATACCGCCAATCTATATAATTACAACATTTTTAATTTGCTATTTTAGATTGTGCAATTAACCCCACAAAGTTATACGAGTATTTTTTATAGAAATAATACATGACAATGGTGCGAAAATAAGTTTTTATATAAAGTTTAGGGTATTTAAATTAGAAAAAATTCAACTTTTGGTCCCATGACTATTATACCACTTCCAAATTTAGTCCTTTAGTTTCAGATTGTCCACATTTAGCCCGTGACCATTATCCCCTCACCACCCCTCGTCCTTCTGGCCAAAATTCCGGCAAATTTAGTCCACTTATCAGCCTCAAAATCAGTCTTTACATTAAATTTTATATAAGGTTGGGTTTTTCATATCTATCTTTGCATTAAATTTGGTTTTGCATATCTAAAATCTGCATTAAATTTGCCGGAATTTTGGCCGGAAGGACGAGGGGTGGTGAGGGGATAATGGTCACGGACTAAATGTGGACAATCTGAAAGTAAGGGACTAAATGTGGAAGTGGTATAATAGTCACGGGACCAAAAGTGGATTTTTTTCATTTAAATTACATATGCAAGTTTGGGGCGTTTACTTCACACCCCATAAAAATTGTGAGAATTTTTATTATTTTTCTCTATTCCTATATGATACATACACACACTAGCTAGTATCTTTTTTAATTACTAATATGTTTGTGTTTATCATATTTGTAAATTTACAAATTATATATTTTGTCATAGTGATTTTAAGTAATCCCTTCATCCTGCTAAGATTGTCCCGTTTTACATTTTCCTTCCGTCCCACTAAAATTGTCACATACCAAATTTGTTGAAGTTTGTGTGGCTCTAAATTATTCATACTTTATCGATTCAATATCAACCACATAAACCATTTTTTATTAGTTTGCGTCTCACTCCCTCTTGTCCCGTTGTTATTGGGACTGAGGGTGTATAAGATAAGCGGACTAATAATTGGGCGGAAGAATTTTCTCTCTCATTCGTAGTGTTTTTAGATTTTAAGAAGATAAGCGAAATAATAATTGAGTGAGAGAATTTTCTCTCTCATATGTAGTGCTTTCGAGTATAAGATAAGATAAGATAAGTGGTCTAATAGTTGAGCAGAAGAATTTTCTCTCTCATATGTAGTGTTTTTAGGTAGAAGAGATTGAACATAAATGTGCTAATAATTGTGCGGGGAAATTTTTATTTCACACGTAGTGCTTTTAAATATAAGATAAGATAAACGATCTAAAAATTGAGTGGGGAGATTCCTCTCTCACGTGTAGTGCTTTTTATATAAGATAAGCAGACTGGTAAATGATAATTTCTCTCTCATATGTAGTATTTTTTGGTACAAGGTAAATGGAATAATTTTTGAACGGGAGAATTTCCTCTCTCATACGTAGTGCTTTTTGGTATAATAAGAAGATAAAATAAACGGACAATTAATTGAGCGGAAATTTTTCAGTCTTACATGTAGTGCTTTTAGTTTGATATTTTTACTTTAATTTTCTTTTACTTTGAATATTTTTGTACAAATTTATCCTTTTGATATTCATTTATTATACTCCGTTTGTGAAATGATGTAAAATTGTAAAAAAAAACTATTTTTATATTTTATCATATCATGAATACAAATAAATCTAGATCAATTGTTTTCTCGTGCCTATGCACGGGTACTGTGCTAGTACACTAAAAATATTTTACCAAATAAATTTTCCCAATTTATTACTTGTATAATATTTTAAAAAATTCCCAGATTCAGCCAAATTCACTAACTTAATTACTTGTATAATTTCAAGTAAAGCTGGTTTGGTATTTCAATTTTTATGGTTAGGGAGTATAGTCATTTTTGGTAAACAATTATTTTTAATTTGTTATGCTAAATTCTAGAATATTTAAATTAAGAGCCCGTTTGGTAGCACTCAAATTGGTTGAATCGGTTTATTCTGTTGAAGTTTATGAAGTTAAATTATGCTAAATTCTAGAATATTATGTTAAATTACTCTTTATTCTGTGCTCTCTAATATACTCCGTACAACCTATGGAACATAATAGTGGAGGAGCTAGATGGGCATGGGGGCAAAGCGTTCCCATTTCGGGCCAAAAAATTAGTACTGTTACTTATAATATACGGAGTGGTGGTGGGGCAATGGTGGTGGGGCAGGGGCTGAGGTGTGGTGGTCACCGACGGGGAGGCAGTGGTAACTCACAGGAGGGCTGTAATCGGAGTAATTTTGTGTCACTGTGGTCGGCGACGACGACAGTGACATGGGCGGTGGCGGCAATGACACGGGCGACGGCGGCAGTGACACCGGCGGCGGTGGAAGTGACACCGGCGGCGGCGGCAGTGACACCGGCGGCGGCAGTGACACCGGCGGCGGCAGTGACACCGGCGGCGGCAGTGACACGGACAGTGGTGACAGTGACACGAGCGGAGGCAACAGTGACATGAAAATGAGGCCGTGACATGAATATTTTGCTATTACTTTATTTTAGTCACATTTTTGTCGAAATGTAAAAGTGTTACATTTTCGGAAATCAGCCTTAATTTAGTAATATTCAGGAAATAACCCCTATACTTAATGTCCCCTCTCTTAAGAAAAAATTACTAATTAATTAAGGTCAATTTTAAATTGTATTAAAACAAGTATTGATTACATCATACCACACTAATTTGAATGCAAAGGTGGATTGTTTTAGACTTTTAATGGCACAAGGGTATAGTGAGCAAGAAAGTATTGAAATTGACGAATATATTGTCACATTTAATTTATTGTAGCAAAAAGATCAAAACATTCTTGATAATGTGTCTGATTCCCACCTAAATGGAGGAATTCATGAGAGTTTAGAATATTCTAAAGTTATCTAGGATTGTCTATATATGTGTAGAGAAGTATTGAATGTTCTAGAATAATGTGAAGTTTTCTAGAGATGTGTGAAACTCACGAAAATCATGTGGAAGTCTTTAGAACGTTTTGAAGAATTTTGGAATTCTCTAGATCCTTCTAGAAGATTAGAAAAGCTTGTGGATTGGAAGAATCTAGAAGTGTACTAGTGTATAAAAAATTATAGAGAAACGTTGATGAGATTAGTATAGATAGGAGTCAGACTCCTCATTTCTATGACAATCTTGAGGAGAGCTCTTGAATGAGTGAAAAGCAGAGCCTTCTTGAGAGAGGACACTGAGAGCTTTCTTGTGAGAGAAAAATACTCATGGATATTCCTTGATGGGTGTGAGCTAGTGAAGAGCATTTTTAAGGGTGTGAGGAGACAATTTAAAAAGACTTCTCATATGTGTATGTGATCGAGTTAGGTAAAGTGAAGAAGTCTCATATATAAATTAAAGAGTGAAGTGAGCTACCCGTTTAGTTGTAAAATGTCTCATGTACATTTCAATAGTGCAATACAAAGTGATATTGCCGGATTGGGTCTATGTATTATGAGTTTGTGAGTGTGTGTACAAGAGTACTATGAGCTCATGATCCTCAAAAGGGTTAGTGGTCGTGTTTTCCCATCATGAAGTTACCATGCAACATTGTGAACATATGAAAACTCATTTGATTGATTTACCCAAATTATAGTCATGAGTCAAGTAGTATGTAATGAACTGTAATTTGTGCTAATGTATTACTCCCTCCGTCTTGAAATAATTGTCATGCTTTCCTTTTCGGTCCGTCCCGAAATAATTGTCCTACTTCGAAACTTTCCTTATTTAGTAAACAAATCTATACAAAACAGTGCCAAACAGTGTCGCTACAGTGCCAAACAGTGTCGCCACAGTGCCAAACAGTCTCGTCTCAGTGCCAAACAGTGTCGCTACAGTGTGAAGTCAACTTCATTTTCTTAATCTATGTGAAGGTCAAAACCAGATGATTAATTCAGGACGGGGGGAGTACGTTTTTATCATTTTTATTACATTTTGAGCAAATACACAACAATTCTTAATTTTGGGTACGCTCCCCCTCTGAAAAATCTCTGACTCTGCCATTGGAACATACCCCCTCCGTCCCTTAAAACTTTGTCATCTTTCCTTTTTGGGACGTCCCAAAAAACTTTGTCAATTTCCCTTTTAATCAATTATTTTGTGGTTTCTGTTATTTCTCTCCTCTGCACAAACCTCAACCACACACTTTTTACTTTATTATTCTCCGTGCCGGTCAACTTTGGCAAAATTTTGAAGGACGGAGGTAGTAATATACAACAACAACATCAACATCAACATCAACATCAAACACTGATATAAATCATTTACAAGTGAGCGAAGCTTCTAACAAGGTTCAACAGAGGTCAGTCAATAAACTTAATGTATGGAAGTTAGTATTACTTCTCTTTCTTCCTTTATTTTTACATATCAAACTAGAAAGAAATTTATTTACATTTAAGTTATTTCTTAAAAACTTCTTTATTTTTTATCATATATCTATATTATTTATTCAATTTTCTAAACATTTTTATTTTTTTAATCATATATCTATATTATTCATGTTGGGTACTTCAACGAGATTTCAACTAATTAATATAATATCACAATAACTTTATTTTTTATTTTGAAAGGAAAAGATACTTATATTAAAATACCAAAAGAATCAGAGTTACAATCAATAACTCAAAATCCACTACATATCTTCTAACAAATCTCATCTAAGCTCTAAGGGTGTCATCTCCAAAAAAGCAACGTGAACCGCTGATCACCAAACAGGCAACATAAAATTCTTTCTGACTTTTGAGGTCACTGTACTATCACTTTACCAGACTCATAATAGCCAAAGGTTCCCCTTAGTCCCTGATCATGCATAAAAAAGTTTACCCAAAATTGAGCGAAATTCTTCGCAGAACACATACGAGAACTTCGAAGGAATTAATGGTTGTAAAGATCTCAATACTTCTAAACATAAAGTAAATAGTCTTATCGGAATAAAAACAAAACTTGAAAAAATCTAAAGAAAACCCTAGTCACTCGTTTTCTCCATGGGGGCGGCTCATGAGGGGGTCAGATCATAAAGACTTCATCTTCTTCCTCCAGAACCAAAAGATCGAAGGTCAAAACAAATGATGTTGTAGTCACCGCCTATGATACCGCAAATGAAGCGGACGCCATTGTAGGCATCGTCACAGCTACAAGCCTTGCTCCAAGCACAAGGAAAACGACTATGGAGAGCTTCGCCTGGTCACGTTTGTACCTTAGGTATTGATGGAGAATCCATCAAGAAACAAACTTTTTCATCCCCATGACAAGGGAAAAACTGACCGCAAGCTTATTGAGCGGAAAAATTAAACCCCATGCAGGCAAGAGCTCTAAGAGGGAGACCGTCCACTTATTCTATATAACTTTACATTTTTTAGAAATTTAATTAATTTTCTTTAAACACCATCAAAAGTTTGTTTTATTTCCTTTCAAAAAGTGCCTTAAAATCTTTCATTCGCAAGTGAGGGAATCTTGTAACAAAGATCATTCGTTCCACTTCATCCACAAGTCCACACACGGCCACACCACCTCAAAAGAATATGTCGCTGCTAAGCCAGTAAGCTTGTATATACCAAGTATTTCTTGTTCTTGAAAGTTACTCGTTTTTTCATCTTCTCTGTTCCCCGTTCTTTCTATGGCCGCTTGCTTATATTCATCGTGGTCGTGGTGCTCTCTTTCTGTTCCGAAATCCTCCTCCACCCATCTATCTTCTTCTTCTGCATACCCTTTTAATGCTTTTGTGCGTAGTGGGGATTTACAATCAGGTTGTACAAGAGTCCATGCCAAGTTTGAGAAATTCCAAGGGCAAGAAAATCTCGACCAGGACTTCAGGGAGCCAAATTCCATAGACTCCCAATCACACCCTAGTCCAGAAGAAGAAGATGACAGGTAATTTTTCAAGGTTTTTTGTTGTGTTTCGCATTGTTGCCCGTTTAGTAAAGCTTGCATGGCCATGAATGATTCCAGGTCACCCCTAAACTAGCAGGTCAATCAAATTGAAGTGTATGGTACATGATCATTGCATAGTTACATTAGTTTAAAATGTGAATGGGATAATCATTGGGCAGAGATATAGTTGCCTTGGTTTTGCAGTTGACTTTTTAGACTCTGTTTGGTACTGGTGAATTGAACTACACGTTTCTGGGTAATCCTGGTAAAAAACCGGGCGAACCTAGATGAGCCGAAGATCAATACAAATATGTCATTTAGATAATTTTTAGGTAATTTAGGTGAATGATATAAAATGTTGTTTGGATAAAGTTTCTCTAAATTGATGTATCATGTATGTTTGAGAACTCACAACTTTTACCAGCTCGGTTGGCAAAACTCCAAAACTTGTCTATAAATATCAAATTTTGTGGGTTCTACAAAACCAAGTTTTCTACTAGGTTTTTGTGGCTTCTCTTAGGCGAACCCAGTTTTTTGCAAATTGCAATTTGCAATCAAATTACTTCTCAGACATTGTGCACAACTTTTTTTTGCGCACATTTTTTTTTTTGCGCACAACCTTTATCTAGTGTATACATTCAAGTTAGGTGTTGGAATTTGTGCCCGTTGCTAAATCTATCTAGATGAGAGGAGAATGGATTATAAAAATCAAATATCCGAAAATTTGACTAGACTATAGAGATAGGCTTAATGTGTGATAAAAGTAGCTTTTCTCACATGATGTCTTGTTAAACAATCAGATATCTTTGAGAACCAACATCACTAATGCACATCATTCAAAATCTCTCCGGTGAATGCCATTCTAAAATAGAGCTGATTCAGAACTTTGGAGTCGGTATCAATAGATTAATCAGATGTTTGATATGCTTGAGCAGTGCTAAATTAACTATTCCTTAGGATATAGAGTTGAGAATATATTCATTTTATTTATAACTAAAGGTTTCTAACATGACAATGTACTTAAAGAATTGTCATTAGTTTTTCTTCGTGACCTTTTTGCTTTGATGTTCTTCCAAAAGATATCTCCACATCATAAAAATATTGTGAAATTCACAAGAATAATCCCTAGTTTTAGGTATTCTACAATAATAATCCCTACTGAGAGTGTCCACAAAAATAATCCAAACTAGCAATGATATTCATAATAATAAATTGGGGTGAATTCAAATCAATGCTCGTTTAATAATCTCAACCCTTACTCTCACTTTTCTCTTCCGCGAGACGGAGAGTGGTGAATGGAAAAGTGGAGGTAGGGGTTGGGAGTATTAAATAAGCATTAGTTTGAATTCGTTCCAATTTATTTTTATGGAGTATGGGCACTATTGCTAGTACGGATTATTTTTATGGACACTCTCAGTATGGATTATTATTGTAGAATCTATAAAAGTAGGGATTATTCTTGTGAATTTCGCCTAAAAATATTATACTGACAAATTTTGCTTTGTTTGAACTAAAAATTGTTTACAGTTGCTTACCTAATGATTTGGAGGGTGCAATTCGACAGTCTGGCCATGCAAGTGCAACTTTTGTGTCTTCAGGGGGAATGAGAGCCATAGTATGTTCACCAGTATTTTCATTTTAATGAATTTCATCTGTTTAGTGGAACTGTTGTATAACCCTTTTAATTCTGCCAACATGCCAAAGCATTACTAGTTTACTACCATATGTTTTTTCTTTTAGAAGAAGAATTAATAAGTCGTTATTCTCCGTGGAAACAGTATTATAAGCATATATGTTGTATGCTTGTATTTCCATAGTTTTCTCTTGTTACATACCTGCATGTTAATTTAATAAATTTGGACCCTCAACCATAGTGCACCTGAAATCTGGAAAGTCTAAGATTGAAATATTACAAGTTCTAACCATAATTTTTATTTGTTACTTCTATTTTCATTCTCAGGTTGAACTGCTAATACCTCAGTTGCAATTTCTTGATAATGAAGGCGCACAAGCTGAACTCTGGGAGCTATCTAAGATATTTTTGAATACACTGATTGAAGAAACTGGATCACAGGTTGCACAGTAGTTTGTAATTTAATCTGAATCCTAATTTCCTGATGTGAAAATACATTTAAGATTTCCACTCACAAATTATATCTAATATGCAACTTGTTATTGTATGTTATCACGAATAAGTGATACTAATGAAGTTTTGTTTTCATTTCAATTGCCGCTCACTTTGTTTGACTTTATAGCTTCTAGTTGATTGACTTGTTTCAACTTTTAATTCCTCATTTAGTAAGATCCGAATCTTCTGTTTTTAGGGAGTTAAAGCCATATTTCCAGATGCTGGAGCAGCTGCACTTTTGAAATATCAGTGGCAAGATGCTACTTTTGGTTTTTCTAGGTAACTTAATCAAGCAATTGAGATTTTTTGGTTTGAGTTTTCTAGTATTTCCTTGATTGATATCAATAAAATTGAGTTTCCTTAATAACTTCCCACTCATGTATTGTCCATAACGTTCACCATTAGTCATAGACCATAAATGTATCTCCTTATTTATTTATACTTGATCTTTTAATAACATTTCGGCATGCTATTTGGCATTTGAATTGATCTAGTCTTAGTGACCGGAATCCAGTGGATAAGGAAGATGATATTATTGTCATGGTTGCCCCTGATTATCAGATGTTGGCATATGTTGAAAGTATTGCCTCCAATCTATCACATGATTTGGTACACAGACTCTCCTTCCCGTCTCTCTCTTTTTCAGTTTTCGTTAATGTTTATATGCCGAACCCTTACTTTTTAGTTTAAACTTTAAATAAATGTATACATTCCCAATTTTTTCCACGATCAACTACCACCGAAATCCCATGTTGGTTTTGGAGATGTTTATCGGGGTACTTTATCAATTAATATCGTTCATCTGAATTGGACTCTCAATTTCATGTCTTTGCCCTTCTTAATTAAAAATATGGTTCTGAAGCAGACCAACTCCTTCTAAATAATATGGGTTTTATTTGTTAGTCTAGGCCTCTAATAATGTGGAATCCACGCCTTGTTAGCGAAGATGTTGGTGTCGGATTCAATGTGCGCAGATTAAGGCGCAACTTCTTAAGGTAACTTTTGAATATATTGATGTCACCATATTATTTCATCACATAGAAATATTTAAGAGAATTCAAGCTTTCTTTTGGAGAGCGGTGTCTGTGGAGAATTTAGAGAGGTGGTGGTAACTGGTGAGTTTGAATGGGCAATTGGAGCAGAAAAGCAGTGAGTAAGTCCATACCCATATTCAAGAATAAAATTATAGGGGTGAATAGTGTAAAAAAGATGAAAATGTAGGAGAAAGATGATTAAAATGTAGGAAATAGAAGATTAAAAGTAAGGGCATTCATGTCTCTTGATGCATTCGTAATTGCCGAAGAAGGAATTATCTTTGAACGGAGGGAGCATTTCTTACCATCACCAAGAGCATTGTTATTAAATAATGAATTCCTGTCTTCATATACTACTATCTTTGATCATGTTTGCAGAGTGTAATAACTGCATATCTTTATGTCTTCATTAAATGTCAAGATTTATAATGCAGCACCTTCACAGTGGTTTACTCAATGAGACCTTATCCATCTGGTGCTGTTTTTAGATGTTATCCTGGGTAAGGACTACTTATATCTAAATCTTGCAAATAGATTTGGCAAATTTGGTGGCACCTGTTGGTTTCCTAGTGTTTTTGCTGAGTTATAAGTAGTTTGAGAATTAACAAAATCTTATCTACTTCCTCTGTATGTTGCTGCAAGACAGATTGTGGAAGGTGTTCTATGATGATAAGTACCGGCCGAACCGATATCTCCTAGCCCAGGAACAGAATAGCCGCCCCACTGCTGATGAACTTGAGGTTAGATGCTCTGAGCCTTCACTTCTGTTAACCCAAGCCTTGTTATCAAGTCTATAACGATCTTACTGATCATCATGAATTTTGAGGGAGCAATATACATTGCTGTATGTCAAAGTGCTCCACAAATAGATCTAATGCAAATCTAAATGTTAAATATAAAAAGATAATTAGCAATTAATTTAGCTCAAAGAAGGGTTCAAAGAGGAGATGTTGGTGTCTCATCGAAGAAATGTAAACTGTTATGTATGTGTATGTGTGTCAGTGTCACTGTGTCACCATACACATCTAAGTTGACTCGTGCCATGATCCTTAATTGCTTATGGTGATTTTACAATACTCCCTAAATCCTATTCTATTTTTCCCACTTTCCTTTTTAGTCGATCATTGAATAATGTCAACTTTTCTACTTTAAGTCCTGTTAACATGTTACTATTCAAATTCATCCAATGCTTATTACAAAGGCCTCTTAACTTTTTTAAAAATGGATTGACAGTATGTTCCCCTATGTGATGAATGATATGAATGAGTCATATTTTGGGCTTGTTTTTAGTTGTAGTAGTAGTAGTACAAGTATCATCCTTGAGCTTTTTTCATTGAAAACCGCGATAATAGTAAAAGGGTCTTATACTATTGAAATTAAACTTCATGCCATGGACCACATGCTATCGTTAGGATTAATGTGCAGAACCACTATTATGATAAACATCTGGTTAAGACTTGTAGGACAGCATAAAACACCACTTTCATTTTTTAATCCAAATTTGTCAATTAATTTTTCAATATATTGTGACTAAGAAATAGAAACTCCTTTAGTTGATTTAATGCACTCTTGGAGATGCCCATTGCCCAACTATGAGAGTATTATTGTGTGGCCGCAATAAGAGAATAAGGGTTAAATTCTGAATGACATTCTTGAGACAAGATGAGGAGCACGACCGTAAAGCGTCGACCCTATAGATCGTTGTCATTGTCATTAGTGTGTTGCTTTTATCCCAAGCTAAGACTATCATAGTCATGCATTTCTGCTTTTGTCTTGTGTTTAAAAGATATATACATATGCAGATAATATTTGGAGGTGTAGATGAGAAAAAAGAGAAGGGTACATCTCTGTTAGATCAAGCAGGTGGAATCTTCTCTTCCATGACCCGTTTCTTGAAATTAATTTCACGATAAATTAGTGTAATCAAGCAGCTGGCGTTATCATCTTTTCTCCACTAGAGCCATAGCTTGCGCAACTTCTTCTTTATCATTGAAGGGCTGCACATGGGAATGCATTTAAAATAATTTGCATTTATTAGATGTACACTGTTGACTTTGTGATTTAAATACTGAGACTTAAATCCGCGAAGGATAAAAGGTAAACATAATGAAAAATAAAATTAAATGAAAAACATTGAAACACGGTTTGCAACTTTGGGGTGTTTGGATCTGATTCTTAAAACTGCTTCTGCTCTTTCAGGGAGCAGAAGTTGGAGTGTTTGGATGAAAGTGCAAAAGTACTTTTGGTGCTTTAATTTACTCCTAGAATCAGTTTTTTTAGAAGCTAGGGGAGATCAGCTTCTGAAAATTGATTCCGGATCTGCTTCTGTTTCTGCTTTAACAAAGAAGCAGAAGCAGAATCGGTTCCAAACACCTCTTTTGAATTAAGGATCAACGCTTATGCATGGTTCGACGTTACCACTTCAACAACAATACGTTATACGTAGTACTCCGTATCATTTTTGTGAACTACGAAGTATAGTACTTCCTTTGTCTCATTAGATTTTGCCAACTTTTTCTTTTTGGTTGTCTTAAAAAACTTTGTCACTTTCTTATTAAAGTAACTTATTTGTGGTTCTGCACAAACTTCAACTACACAACTCTCACTTTTCTTATTTTTCATCTAATTCTAACTTGGCACAGTTCACCAGGACGAAGGTAATATTAGATTATTTAATTGCTATAGCTTTATTGGTAAATAGGCTGGATAAAAAGAAAAATAAAATAAAATGATAAAGCATTGAGAATGGATTACTAAAATAAAGTCTGCTTAGAAAAGTTTCACCAGTGATTATAGTAGTAGCTTATTTATAGTATTTTTTTTGAAAGCAAAAGGCTTATTTATTATAACTAATGTAAATAACAAGAGACAAAGCAATACAATAGCTCAAAGCTACCTTGGGTGAGACATAGACACTACACCTGATTGCTCAAAGCTAGTGGGAACAGAAACACCCTACAATCGAGGGGAACAAAAACGCCGGTACGTTGGGAATACGCATGGACCGGGCTCCGGGTCGGTTCAAGACGGGCTTTTTTTTTCCAGGATGTTGGGCCCGGAATCAGCCCGAGTTGATACTGGGTTCAGGCCAGTCCGGGCCGGTCCAATGTATTTTTTTCTTCTTTCTAATTAACCCTTGACCCCCCCCCTCACCCCCACCCCTCAACCCCCCCCCCCCCCCCTCAAAACACCCAGCCGGGCCTGCCCTACCCAAGGAAAAGAAAAAAATTGAAAAAACAAAAAAAAAATGAATCGGGCCGGTTCATGAAAATCAAGGCCCGAGTCGGGCCCGCCAGGCCCGCTCAAACTAGGCTAAAGCCCAGAACCAGCCATCCAGGCTCGGTTCAGTTCGGGCCCGCACAGTAGCGGACCGGTCCGGTTCCCGAGCCGGTTCGACCCAGTTGGGTCCATCCTTAGTCGGGAAGGAAACCATACTGAGATTATCACCTAGGGATGGACTGGGCTCGGGTCGGGGTGAGCCACGGGCCTGGATTTGGGTGGGACTGGGATTTGGGAGGAAGGCCTGGTACCAGCTCGGGTTGGAACCAGGACTAGGTCGGGTCGGGTCAGGGTATTATTTTTTAAAAATTTTGTTTAAAATGATGAAAATAAAAAATAAAATAGAAAAAAAAGGCTCGGACCGGTCCACCAAATCGTTGTCCCGTAGCCCGCCCCCTACCCCCCGGTTCGGGCCTCATGGATCGGTCTCGATCGGTGGTCCGATTCGGTACTAAACAGTATCGGGCCGTTCCGGTCCACGGGCCGGTCAAACTGGGCCCGGTCCATCCCTATTATCACATGTGAAATCCGCCAACCTTCTCGCATGCCATGTTGCTGCTATGATGTTATTGGCCTTCGCTAAAACCTGCGGCGGCAAAATTATTTATAGTAATTTATGTTCAATTTTTTAACTTAGGTGAGCATGACGTTATATTGTAGTAACTACTACGTATTAATTATATTTGTGTAAATAAGTTTTTATTTTAGTACAACGTAACATTTTTGGAAAAAACTCCATTACTACAACTTCCAAAAATTGAATCGCGATTAATAAAAAGAAGATGAGCATGGTTAAGATCATTTATTTCTTATCCTTAGTTTTCATTTAAAAGTAACTTGTTTTACCAGGTTTTAGCAAATGAGGACTATTTCGGGCAGTTGATCCTTATAGCTGGGATCATCCAAAACTAATCAATAATCGGAATTATTAACAAGGAACTGACAATAGTTGATATTATTATTTAAATTTTCTTTAGTAATTCGTATGCAAGCAACTTTGCAATTTCGTCCTACCTTCCTCGATCCCTACAAGGATGTATGTTTTGTCCTTTGGCATATAACTTCCACGTTGTTGGCATGGAAGATTTAAGATGTTTTTATTGAGACTGTAATTTGTTGGTCTGATCTGATCTGTTTAAGTCTGGTCTGATTTGTGGTTTTGTTTGGTCTGGTCTATTTAAGTCTGGTCTGGTCCGAACTGGTCTGGTCTGGTAAACGTCTGGTCTCTGTGTATTTTATAACTACGGAAGTCAAGTCTGGTCTGATCTGTTTAAGTCCGATCTGATCTGGTATGCTTAAGTCTGGTCTGAGACTGAAAACAATCCAAGTAAAAACACTCTTACTCTGTCAATGCATTTGAGATTTGGAGGGAAGATTGTTGCCTGTGCAGGAAGTGTGCTCTAAAAAGCACCAAAAGACAGAACATAGACGTGCTTGGACAGGCAAATTATATCATACAATCAGTTGTACCTTGAGTATGGTACAATTAGGTTTTTCGACGCACTCTGTTTCAGAGTACTATACTGCACCGCTCACGAACACGGGTCATCGTCCCGGTTGTCCACCATCTACGTTGTTGAGGAGTCATCGCTGAGTTATATGTACGTACAACATTCTAATCCTCAAAGGAGCGGCACAAAACCACATATTATGGGGGTGTTTGGTTAGGAGTGTATCGATCATTTTTTGGCTGATTTGACCAATAATGACTTTTTGACCAGATAAAACTGCTAAGAAGAGTGTTTGGTTAAAGGCTTCTTCATTTGACTTTTTATCCAATAATGATAGCAAAATATGAAATGCTATCATTGGTGGCGTTTAGACATGGCTGTTGCTCATTTTTCCGTTACTACCCACCCGACCTTCTCCGTACTTCCGTATTTGCCTCCTCTCACACGTCAAAGAGAAACTCACCCACCACTTTCCATAGAAGAGAACAACAATTAATGCAGGGAGCCATTTAAACAATATTCTTTACTAGATTTTTTCAATTTAGCTTAAATTTATTAAAATATATTTTGTACTTTTTAATGTCAAAATAATAATAATATTAATAAGGGGGGGAATATTTTATGTCTCAAACTTTGAATGGGTGTGAGTTAAGTACCCCAAACTTGCATACCCCAAATTTTATATAAAAAATCATATTAGCACTAAAGATCACATTTTTTTTCACAAATATAATTTTATGTTGTTAAGTAAATAATTTAAAATACACAAAACATTTATGAGGATGCAATTAAAATTATATTAAACCGGATGTATTATTATTATTTCACAAATAAAATTTTAGAGTGTTAATTGTATTCTAACAAATCTTAGATTATTTTAATTATTTAATTCATTTCATTTTCATTTACCCCAGTGCCGCAAAGGTCCCACCTACGATGGGGTAAGGGGGGTCGGATGTACACAGTCTTACCCATGTACTAAAGCACAGAGAGACTGTTTCCGAATGATCCATACTGAAAAACCCGTCCAAAATTGCATGGACTGAGTGTTGCTTCATAACAAAGAAGCACAGACAATTTAGTGAGCGATTTTGCTTTATTCCATCATAATCTCAAGCCAAAAAATAATGAATCTTTGGCTTCATTGCAAATGATGGAAAGATTTTAATTATTTAATTATTCAAATAAATTTGTATTTGTAAAAAACATACAATCATAGTGCAAATATAATTTTTTATACAAAGTTCGGGTATATATTACCTATGCAAGCTTGGGGTATTTAAATTATTTCCCCCTATTAATAAAAATAATAATAATATTAATAATACTAACAATAATAATTGAAGCTGAAATTTAATTAATGTCCTTAATAGTCATTTCACAAGTTATCTGCTTTAAAAAATGCTAATACTATCGGCTAATCAATTGCCAAACACCCCTATATTCTACTTGCGAATAGCTGGAAGCCTTAATCGGAGCTTTTTTTTAGAGTTGCGTACTTTCCTCTAAATTAATACCACGTATGGTGGTATCGTGACTTCCTTCCACACATGTTCATGCTATCTTATTCTACACATTTTCCTCTAAATGATGCTCATTTACATATGGAGATTACTCATTTTCTTCTAAAGATGCTCGTCTTATCTTTGCTTGATGTGCGACTATCCTGAGACTTGTGATATATCCGTAACAGTATAAACTTTTCTTTCTTTCATTTTCTTTTTTTTTTTGATAGTCAGGTGTCGGTATTTGCCCTCCCCTAATCCCGGAGTCTATTGAATACACCCTCCAAAGCCTCTAGACAGTCAAATCCGGATAGTATCACAGTCGGCCTTCGTCGGTACAGGTACCACAGGACGAATCCAGCAGGACTTCCTTTCAACCAAATCCAGAAGGGTCCTCCCACCACGCAAACTCGCAACCTGAATTTCCATCCGCTCCCTTCTAAGCCGCTGTGCAACTCCGTGAAGGTAGGAAGAATCATTGGGAGCAAGACCTCCCTCTTCTCCCCTAAATGTGTCTAGCAGGATTCGAACCCGAGACCTCCGCTAGGACACGGTAACCTCCCATACAGTGAGCTGGAATGGTTGGTTATTTTTTTTCTTTCTTTCATGGTTGGAGAGTTTTGATGGAAGGATACTTCCAGCGTTAGCAATCCAGTTTTGATATATCCTTTTTGTAGGTACTTTGTATTTAGCATTCTCTGTTATACTAATTCTTCAGATTTACGTGGCAATCATGTCCAACACTACCAACACCATAAATGCACAACAATGATGTATTACTCACCTATCTCTAATGTACATAAGTAACATGAAGTTTCTCCAAAAACATGAAGTTTTTATTAACAAACTTCAGATTCACAACAGCTTTTTTCTTTGTTCTGCATTTCGGATTCTTATTAGCCTCAACTGCTTTGCGGCAGCCTTATTACAGATGCTGTAATTTACACATACCTCACTTCAACTGAACATGCTTCCACAATTGTGAAGATATTCACAGCTATAAACCATGAATATAAGAGCAGTTGCCGATAACAAAAACTTACCTGGGCAGTCGCCAGTCGGTGGATTCAATAAACTATATGCATGACCTCACTGTTCCAGCCACGGAGTGTAACCTGTGGGGTTACTCCAGGAGGAACTTCAAAGGAGAGTGTAACTTTCATCACTTCACCTGGTACAAGTGAGAAATAGTTGTCCGAGTAATGAACAGGTAGAATGCGCGTGTCCTCATTCTTGGCAATCTTCTTTGAAGAGTTATTAACTGAGAAATGGAGGAAGAAAGCAACCCCTGCCTCAGTAGTTCCGTTAGTTTCTGAAATCTTGACATTGCTCTGTTTCCCTACCATACTCCACAGCTTTTGATAAAAACTAATCTCACTTTTCCCTCTTGTGAGACAATAATAATCAGCTGGCTCCAAAAATGCATCATTACTCCCATTATTTATTGTGACAAAGCTGTTTTCATGACATGGGGTTTTGGAACCCGACTTCTTTGATGTGTTCTCAACAACCAACTGCATTTCATAGCTGGAACCGTTAATTAAAGTTAGAGAAGTAATTTTCAGCGGTACTTTCTTCTCCCTGAAAGATTCCAGGGGCTTATAATCACCACCAGAGAGATGCAACCAGTAAAAGTTGCGGGACAATATGACTTGATCTGAAACACTGTAGAGCTTGAGAAGAAGAAAATAAACTCGTTTTGCATTCTCCTGCTTTGGGTATTCCATCTCAAATGTGGGCATTGTTTTTTTGGGAGGCACATTGAGCTTTTCAGAGTCTTTGTAGTATGGGCATTCTCCTTCGAGATCCCACACAGATACTTCGATAGCAACTTCAGAGAGCTGCTCAGAGGTAGTGTTTACCACCTGTAGTAAACAGCATTGGAAATACTAATCAAATTGCATTATGAACTAACAAACTGATTCAAGAATTAAACATTACACAAGAACAATTCTAGGGAGTATTAAAAATGATCATAGGGATACATATGAATATCCCTATGATGTTCATTTAATATATATATGCAACATAGGAATGCGTTCTTAAACCAATCACTTAATAAGTCTTGAATCATCACTTAATATGTGCAGCATAGGAATGTGTTCTTATAATGTCCAATTTAACATCTTTAAGAATTACTAATTAAACAGCCCAGACTACTTCTTGAAGGATGTGTTTCGGGTTACAGATACACCACAGTTACTGACTCATACTTGAGAGTAAAGTTGAACTATCCCTCAACAAAAGAGTTCAGTTATGTAGCGCAAGGCGACAAACAGGTTTAGAAATTATTTGGAACAATTATTTATAAAAGTTATCCCTTACTAATAAAGGACTTCTTTGGAGGAATTAAGTACAAGATAATCCTCATAAATCTCATGAGGAAAGAGGTATGAAGAACTTGTCTGTCATCAAGACTTGGAAAATGCTTACTTCTATAAAGTATGTGTCAAGATTTAGCTGAACATGAACTGGTTCTGCAGCACAGCGACAACCATAAAACCCTGCTGTTTGATCGTGGAGATGATCATAGAACTGACCTCTTAGGCCTGTCCATGGATTTTGGGTTTTCCATATCAAAACGCCTGTATATTTGGTCCACATTTGGGAGGTCCATCCTTCAAGCAGAGATCTGTATTGAACATAGTTCACTAATTGTGCCTGAAACGGTTATAGGTCAAAACAAACAAAGGAAAGGATAGGAATTAAAGTAAAACCATCTTGTCATTACGCAAGAAAAATCATTTACCTTCAGACAAAAGTCATCAAGATCATTTGGTGTTCCATACATTAAAATCTGGTCATGGACCATCTTTTTTGGATTAGAATATGGAATATATTTGTGGTACTCCCAAATTGGGTTTGGGACTTCCTCCACATATCCATCTGATAGTTTTCTAAACAAAGGAATCTGCCACCCTTCTGGAGGCATCGTCGCTCTGATAGTAGCTGCCACTGGCATCCCAACGGAGCCCACCTCAGGGTTGAACCCATAAGCATAATAATCATTTTTGAAGAAGTCTTCAGGATTCTGGATTTCGTAAGGACCGTCACTAAAGTTCCCTTTCCCGTCAGCAAATCCATCCCACATGGATCCCTGTACATAAACACGAGTGCCATCAAGATATTCACTTGGGTCCTTCATCACAGGCATACCAGCTTTTGATGTGTTGTCAACACCACAGGAATTCATGAAATACGGGTGGAGTTGTAGGTCATTCTTCAAAGCTTCATTAATATCAGATGGTGGAACTTGTTCATTTCCCCCAACCCACAAAGCAAGACTTGGGTGGTTCCTCAACAGCTTGACGGTATCCCTTGCACAAAGCAAGAACAAGTCATGGTCCAATGGTCCATCTGGATTTGAAACTGGATCACCTCGTCCATCACAGTCTCCGGTAATCCAGAATTCTTGCCATACCTGCAGCAATAAGCATTTGTTTAATTATCAACTCATTTACCACAATTCATGTAATGTTCTTTGAGCCGACTCACACACACATCAAACATGTCAAATTGGTCTTAATTCAAGATGGGGTTTACATCACACATTCACACATATATACTAGATTAAAGTCACACTCGAGTAGATCATAGATGTGGTGTATTATACAAAACTGACCAAAATAGACTGCCCCAAACCATCGAGTGGGGGTAGCACACAAACCAACATTGGAACAAGCTTTGGTACCACATGAAGTTTGGCCTAACTCACCCAAATAGATCATGAAAATGTGAATTTGACCTCACTATAATATACTACATTACTACTATACTAGACTTGCACTCAGTAGACAACTGATGCTGGATAGTCAACAAAACTAATACTCTCCATACAATAGATGGGGAAATTTGTGTTTTACCAGCAAGCCATATAAATCACAGTAGTAATAAAAATCAGGTCTTTCAGCCAAGCCCCCACCCCAGCAACGGATCATGTTGAAGTTCATATCAGCATGAAATTTAATATCTGCCTTGTATCTTTCCTTCGAAATCCGTAATAACCCATCTGAGAGAATCCAATTACCCCCACGTATAAATATAGGTTGTCCATTGACCTTAAACAGTCTGCCAGAGATGGAAAATGAACTTTAGTTCTATATCATCACGTAAATACAGCTAAACATAATACAATATCAAAGTGTGAATATAGCAAAACATTACATTTCAATATTTACAAAAAACGGGGAAACCTATAGAAATGTAAAAGAAATTCAATTATTTACCTTCCACCTGTAGAACTATCTATGGTACTCTCAATTCTGCGAAAGCCAAAATGGCTGCTCCATGTGGCAGACTCTCCGTAGCCATTCACGTTAACTGTTATTTCAACATTGTATAGAGACTGCCTACCCATGCCATTAGGCCACCATAAATATGGTTTGTAGAAAAATAGCTGCGGAGAGAATGATAGAAAAAACATCAATGGTTAGTGCCTTGGTGCCAATGCTAAAGGAAGCATTCACCATTCTATTCAGAGAGCTAAAATGCAAATATGATTGATTGAATATTAGGATGTTTTTCCAAGCATAGCTAAGCTATTTATTTAGTAGCTGCACAAAAAGTAAATCCTGGAGAAAACATTCAACAAATGACATCCTCAGCGACTTACAGTTGCAATGATGTAAGACTGCTGACCTGAGGGAATGTATATTGAACATGTGCTCCAGGAGAAAGAGAAACTTGCAGTGTCTCAAGGTGCTCCACTAAGCAAATATTTCCTTCATGTTCAGTAGACACTTGGATATTTAAAGAACACTCGGATTCCTTAGCACTTTTATTAACTAACTCGGCTGTGGCATGCAAATATCCCTTTTTGTAGTCACCAAAGAATGAAGTGACCAAGTGGGGATCCACAATCTTCACAGGCTGTAAACAAAAGGTAACGGGACCGTCATCTTTGAAACCTCAAAGGAGCTTTTCATGATGTTTTTCAGTTTTTGAAATGCATTTTTTCATACATTTAGTCCGTTCAAGCTGTCTTAGAGAGATGGACAAATCCCAAAAGAAATCAAGAGAGAACTATCAGTGGAACTCACCCCTGTTACTGTAATGGAGACCTCATCCCAGATTCCGGTATTTCTATCTCTGTAAAAAAGGGAAGTTAAATTTAGACGAATGAAGAGAAGGCAGCAGAGGGATAAACAGCCAGTTCTTAATTGACATAGATAATTTGTTAGGGCTTATTTAACCATTGATCCTTTTTTATTTTCTTTATGATTTTCTTGGTGACATAGATCTAAATAATTTATATGCCTAAATTGGCTCTACAGAACAAAGACCAAATCTTATATGAAAAGAATTGTATTTGAAGCCAGTAAGCCACTAGAATCCCATTATGTAACAAGTCAGTATAAAGTTCTCATGACCCATCAATTGACAGTTCAACATGTATGCCTTAAAAGGTACCAGAGTACCAGAAAAGGGATAGGATCTATTCTGCTCAAATATCACTCATATGTCCAGTGAAGACACCTCTAATACTACGTAAATAAAGATTTTCAAATTTCTAAGCTTGTAATATTGAAAAAAGTGCATGTAGTGTGTGTGTGAGTGAGATTGAAATGAGTTGCAAATGTTATTCAGGCTTCACCTTATTGGAGTCATCCAATCCCATCCTTCAACATATTGTGCAGCAACATCTTTCCCAATCTTAAACAGACACAGAGAGTAATAGGACTTTTCAGATAAGTGATAAGTGAAAAGAAAATAATTTAGATATTTTACAAAATCACACTGCACCACAAATTTTCAACCTATATAGCCCTCACCCTCTACATATGACCATGATTTCATGGTTGTGTTTTAGAAGAACAAAAGGATTTGACGCATAGAACATTACAAAATCCATGTTTCTTGACATGGGGGTAAGTGTAATGTATAGACTAAAGGGTCCAATACCCCCAGTTGTTCAACTACAAAAAGCTCTAATCACAACAGCCATCAAGGCATCAACATAAAAAAGAAGTTAAAACAGCCCATTTAACAGATCACCTTACGGTTTCTCACTTTTTCTGTCATATTCAGTATATGCTTAAGGGTAAATACGACCATTCTTATGGTCAGAATTGTTCAATTCACCAACTCAATTCACTAAAGAATTATTTTTTATTTAAAATTATTAACCTCAGTCCACATTATCACTGTGGGTATAGGAAAGGGGAGCTAACCATGATCTCGTCCCACCCCAACTCTAGAAAAAATATTTTCAAGTATGCCAAATTTTATTTAAGAATTACAGAAGACTATTTCTCGGCCCATCCCAATTTTTCTCTCAATTCCACCACTTATCGACAACATCTTCTTGGAATTCGAACCTACATTTACCGTTTGGCTTGGCCAGCTTAAGGGTTACAATAACAGGCACCAGTTTCATTATAATAAAAAATACAGCATCTCATTCAGTTTCTCACCTTCGAACTATGTAATTCAAGCAAATATCAAAATATAGAAAGCTCAACCTTTTGTATGTCAAAATCTGAAATAAAAATCTTAAAAAAATAAACTTTCCAAGTTTTTAAAGAAAAAAAGATGTTCTAGTAGAGCTTATGTTATCTGGAGAAAGCATGACTGGAAGACATGAATATTCAGTAGAGGAAGCCAGCAGATTGTGACCAGTATTTATAGTTTGTCGCAATGTTGGCAGTTTTTATGATTTGGGGTGAGTTGAACAATTTGCATGGATAAAGGGGGCATGGAATCTATCTATTGAAAAGCAAAGCAGCAGGTTTGAAACCTGCGAAATGAGTTATTTGCACTTCTTTGTTCGGTCCAAGTGGAGCTAATTGTAGTTGATAGAGTAAATTGACCAACTCAGACAAGTTTATGGACCTATTTGACCATTGAGTTGACCAGAGTACAGCATGTATGCCAATCCACTGAGCTAGCCGGTTTACTATTTAGCATATGTTGATATCTCTATGACCTAACGTATCCACGCCTAACAAGCATAATATCTATGTACCTTCACTAATACCTGGACTATTAAGATTGGATGAACAATGGACATCTGGACAATAATTGTCAGTCCTCAATGAAAGTGGTTAATACCTCATGATCACCACCTTGCCCGCCCTCATGAGGAATCCTTCCAGGATGATCAGGAGGGTAAACAATCACAGCAAGCAGATTTTGACCATCTGGATGCAGAATATCTGTAACATTGATTACATGTCTTCGGAACATTCCCTTTGGCAGGACCTCCTTGTGTCCATTCAAATATACTTCAGCCGAATAGTTTATAGCCCGAAAGTTTAGATCCACATGTTGATTGTTTGACTGAAACAAATTTAAGCAATCGTTCACCCTCACTTTCTTGAAGGAAATAGAACAAAGAGAAATTATGAGTTTGCTAGATTCTAGCCATGTTTTGGCTAGCAGGCGCACTTATGTAATTCCAGAAGGCATTACATTTCATGTTATGCACCTCAATAACCAAAGTTCACCACTCAGCAATACAAAAAATGTCATTTCTAGCCATAAATTCATGGTTACAAACTATAAAAAAGATTAATGGAATGTAGTACAAGTTCAACACATACCAGCTAGGAATAAGAAAACTAGCACAACATGCATAACAGGCAAAGCTCGTGGAATGTGAATAAAAGACCAGTACATCGTGAAGAAAAAATAAACTATATATGCTTTGTGGCGTACCAGCTTGCATTCAAAGCTTGTGAAAAACCAAAAAGTATAGTAATCTCTTCCTGAATCAGCTATATCCAAAATGGACTCATTTTGCAGGCCATAGAACGGATCCGGTATCAGTTGGTTCTTTAGGAGAGTTCCCAAAACACTGCACATAGAATCCCATAGCCAATGATTATCTATATCATATACTCAGCGTCATTTCCCCAAAAATATGCATACATCCCTTCTCTATGAACACTCTATGTCCCAATTGAGCTTAGTGAACCAATTTAGTTGATTTTAAACTACAAAGTACGACCAGAACTTCCCTTTTAAACTACAATTTCTCAAAATCGCACATGCAATTCTTGGTAACAAGTCTCCCAGTTATGGATAATTGTTTCTTCCAAAGCGGAACTGCTTAGCTCAAATCAAGAGTAATAAAGTAAGCTTACGTTCCGGGAACCGATGCTTCCATCCAAGGGCGTTTGGGATCGGAAATGGAGGGTGGATCGCTGGTAGTAAGCTGCACACCTGTGAGGTCAACCTCAGTCGATCGAGCAGCTAACCACCCCTTGTCAAGCACCGTCTTTCCTATCTCCGCCATTTCTCTGCCTCAAATCAAACTGAAAGGGAGCTTAAGAAGCCACCGTTTTATGCAGAAGAGATAACAATGACCGACCTGGGTAGGGACAGGAAGACTTGAAACGGAAGGAAGTTGGGACCGAGAGCATAGTAGGCGGGCATGTGGGACCGAAAGAAAGAGATAAAGACGACTTAAAGTGGGGTTGGGAGTTGGGACCAGAAGACTTGCAAAGGGAATAAAGTAGGGCCCAGTGAACAATTAGAAAGTGACACATACCGTACTTATGGAGTGCGTATACCGTGCAACGGGTGCATACTAAACACCATGCACCCATTGGATATTATTTTCTCTTTTTTTAAAAAAAATGGTAATAACTTTTTTATTTTTGATCTGATTTTTATAAAATTTATATCAACATTTTTTATTTTTCATGATCTTTCAAATGAGACCAATATTGCCTACCTATGTAATTTTAACATATTAACATTTGCGTGTAAAATATGTAATTTTAGGTGTTAAAATATGTAACTCACGTTCAGTCATATCAAATGCAACTCGTGTGTATAAATATGTATCACTACGTGTAACAATATGTAACTTTACGTAAAAAAATATGTAACTCGCGTTTAGACAGATCAAATGCAACTCGTGTGTATAAATATGTAACTCGCGTGTATAAATATGTAACTTTACGTGTAAAAATATGTAACTTTACGTGTAAATATATGTAATTCGCATTCAGGCATGTCAAATGCAACTCGCGTGTATATATATGTAACCCGCTTAAAAAAAGATGTAACTTGCTTATAAAAAGATGTATCTCGCTTATAAAAAGATATAACTTGCTTATAAAAAGATGTAACTCGCTCATAAAAAGATGTAACTCAATGTATTATCAAATGTAACTGAGGCCACTGATCCACTCCCAAACAGATTCGATCTTCTATTTCACAAACCTATCATCTCCCAAACATATTCGATTTTCCTTATAATCTAATACTCATTAATATAATAGTTCGATAATTTCTTAAAATTACATACACAATATTGGTCTCATTTGAAAGATCATGAAAAATAAAAAATGTTGATATAAATTTTATAAAAATCGGATTAAAAATAAAAAAGTTATTATCATTTTTTAACAACAAAAGCAAAAAAAAAAAGAAAAAGAAAAGCAGCATGCTGCGTCGTTTTGCAACCGAGCGCACCATCCTCATGGTGCGCCGGTTGCAACATATAATTTGCCGTACTTAGGAGGTTATTGCAGTTTGAAAAACAAAGTTTGATCCATAACCAGACTTGGATAGTTATAAAAATACAAAGAAATTAGATTGGACCAAATCAGTTCAGATCAGATCAGACCAGCAAATTACAGTCCAAATAAAAACATTCTAACATTACATAACTCCCGAGAATCGGAAAAACCTAAAATTGAAGGACCTCTGAAGTGAGAGTTTTGGAGATTAAGTTCTCGTATAACACAAAATGAGCTAGAGTACCTACATCGAAACAATTTACATTTATTATGTTAATCTAGGTTCACCTTATTTATTTTTAAACAATATTTTACGTATGAAACTAGATTCACTTAAATTAGCTTAATTTTAATTAAAACTTAGGTTTACTTTGTTGCACTAGGCTTACTAGGTTCACTTTACTCAAAAAGAGCATTAGAGTAACCACAACTTTCTTCGTCAATAAATCAAATTTCCCACAAATTCATACGTTTCATTCTGACAATTCGATTTTTCTGGCAATTCAGCACTATTAATATATTCACCCAATAATTTTTTTTATATTAAATCCTTACTCTCATTATTATACAATATTTTTTTTGTCAATTTTTTGTTACGAATAATTATGATTCACAAAACCCAAACATTCGATTAATAATAAATAAATTTGGAGGTTGAGTTTGCTTTTTTGTTGTTAATTCATACTTACTTTTGAAAAAATAATTGATGTACCTAAAAATATTTTAAACCATAAGATTTTAATTTTAACATTTAAATCTAGTTGAGAAAAAAATTGTACCTAAAAATCTCAAGCAGATAAAGCTTGATTCTTTTCTAAAATTTTTATATATGCAATATTGATGTCATATGAGAGATTGTAAAAAGTTATAAATTTTGATATATTGTTTATATAAATTGAAATAGAAATGGAAAAAGTATAATACTTTAAAGAAATCTGTGATTTTTTTGCATGGGTCATACAATGTTATTCGGCGTGCCTGTTGTTCTTTTCCTCTCTTCCTTCGAAGAATAGAGGCAACTAATACCCACTTTCAAGGTGCCCCGATTCATTTTCGCTCTCTTCAATACATATTTTAGTTTGTGTTTGTTGAAGTTTAGTCCCGTAGATCCGGAAGTACAACATAAACTTCGGATATTAAGGACGATGGATTTAGTATAAAAGTAATAAATGTATAAAAGTGTATGAACGGGTTATTTTTATGTGGAAACCCGGAAAGGGAGAAAACCACATGACTTTTTAGGCTAACGTCCAAGCCCGCTCTTTCTCATTAATATGCTCCCATCACTCATTTACATAGTACAAAACTAGTTCCTCCATTAATGGAGGTTTGAGCTAGCTAATCTAAGAAGCAGTAGGGAGAAAAGAATCCAATCCCTCAAATGGGAGCCCTCCTCCCTATTTATAGGAAATGGGGGAGGGCTTGCTAATGGGCCAAAGGGGCTAACGGGCCGAAAAGGCACTGATGGGCCGAAGCAGGCCTAAATGGACCGGAGCAGGCCTAAATGGGTCGAGCGAGCCTAAATGGGTCTCACCAATTGGGCCCCGTACCGGGGCGGTGTCTTGGGCCTCTGAATAGTAGTAGTAGACCGGGGTAGTATACCCCAACATAAATCCCCCAGTTTCTTGAGTAGTGAGCTTGCAAATCTACTCGAGAAAGTATACTCTTGCTCACGTCCTTTCCTGCCATTCCTGAATCAGTCTTTGAATAATCTTGGACGCAAGGCATGCATAATCCATAAGTGAGGTGCAATCCCGCCCTAGGCACGACGGCGATGTAGAGCCAGCCGCTCGTGCTGCATAGAAGTGACGATCGCCATCCTAGATCAAGGATCGATGAGCCTGATAAAAAAGAAGGCACGAAGGCTGCTTCTTTTCTTTGCCGGTCATGAACATCTTCGCGCTTCATGTTGAACGTATTTGATCTCTTCGCTCGAGTTTATCGAACGACGCTGCTTCTTTTCTTTTCCGGTCATGAATGTCTTCGCGCTTCATTCCAATATCACGGATCTCCCAGTTCGAACATGTCGAATGGATTCCACTGCACAATAAGCATAGTAATACGGCCGCACGGCCGAACAACATATACAAGTATATACACACACAAGTATAACATTTCTTTTGTTCCATTCATGACTACCGGCCAAGAAGGTAATAACAACCCTTGGCCTGGATTTATTTCTCGAACTGCCAGAGTCCACGACCGGAACCACCTAGTAGTTGGCAGGGTCGTTCTCAAAAAAGCTTTAACTAATCAAAGTACGTACTTCGCCCCGTACTGGGTTCAACTATCGTTCAGGCACTCAATGTCAAGTGGGACCATGAATAGTCTCAAATTTTAAAATTAATACGTCATCGAGGACGCTTCAGCCAATTAATTTGGCCCAATTGGGGGTGGACCGATACACCCCGTCAGACCAAGCATTTAATTGAAATGTTGGTGATCTTATTTATACAACCCAGTTCGGCATTATTTTATTCGGGATATTTTAATCCCTAATAAATAATAGCGACACATAAACATAATAGCAATAATACTAAGCAACAAATCAACAAGCAAGAAAATGGTGATACTTAGCTCTTTAGATGTGCTGAACTCGGTATTTGGCAGCACATAAAGGCTCATCAAGGAGGATCCATTTGGAACGAATTTGACCCAGCCCCTGCCCCAGTTTGAAATTGAAACAGCTAGTTGGCCTAGCTCTCTAGAAGCCGTTCGAGCTTCTCCCATTCTTCCTGCTTCTCCCATTCTTCCTGCCTCAGCGAACAATTGGCGCTTTACGGCACGGCGAAGTATTGGAGCGTCACACAAGACCCACCCAGTTCCATCACTACTGTTGCAATTCCGTTCGGGAATTACCTGGACAGCCGGGCACTAGCTGAAACTTCGCCCTACGGGAGGTGCAAGCCGGAGCAGGGGAAGCGAATGGAGGTCTGGGTTGAGCGGCCAGATTGAGCGGCCATTAATCAAGGCGGAAAACTCGAGCGTCATTTAGAAAACGACCGAAACTCGGATCTATTCGAAGAGTCTTCTCTGCTCAATGAATGAGAAACGTGTGAGTGGCCTGGTGTAGTTGTGTACCCGCAGGGCAGTGTGAACAAGCCCGGGTGGCAGTCTCCATTTGACAGACGTTGGCTACTCCGGTCGGTAATACCGAACGGCGATATGGTACGTGTTCCATTTTGATTAATAACTCGCAGATGGATAGGCACGGACCTACTGAAGCATTTGCATTGAGAGGGAGACAGAGGATGGACGGTGTTCGGAGGCATTAGAAGTTGCAGGATGTGTGAAGGTGTTTGAGCCGAGCGGCAGGTCTCGACCAGGAGCACTACCGTTCAGGTAGCGAGATATTTCGGTCGCCGGAGCTACTGGCCAGAAAATGACTCTCACTTTGGAGGCCGTTCGGGTAATTTCCCCGGACCGTTGATGTTCTCTCCTTGATTGCCAAAATGGATAGGCATGGTAATGACCGGCATATACTGGTTCTGCACATCCCCATCCGGTAAACGATGTTGCTGCTCAAGAATGCAAACGTCAACCTCCTTCAAATGGAGATCGGGCTTTATTCTTGGGTTAAATGGCAAGGAGCTATAAACATACTGGGAGTTCCCAACCAAAGGTGGTGGTGCTAGCGAAGGATCAGTTCTCATAACCTTCAAAAAATCCTTATCCCGTTCGAGATGGATCTGAGGTGATCATCCTTCCGGTGAGCATCACTGCCCCGGCCAGGAAATACCGTTCGAAGTTCAGAAAACCACTTGTCAACATATGGCCCCACCTGTCTTTTCAGCCACTGGTTTTGTCAGGTTGCAGCCGAAAACAGCTGTTACGTGTGGGGCCCATTGATGGGTGCCAGATAAATATCCGCAGAGAGCGTTGTCCTCCTGTGTCTGGCCCCTGCTGCTGGGTTGAAGATATGACGGAGGAAGGTGGGCCCAGCTCGGACAACAGTCTGCGTGAGCTTCGAGTCGCCATTGATGGTGGAGGCCGTTGAGCCTCCGACCGGTAGAGAGCCTAGGCCATGATGACGGGACCTGGATGAGCTAAAGCAGCCGTTGATACCCGACCGGGTATGATGTGAATTTGGTCGGGCAACTCTCTGGATTGGGAAACCCGATCGGGTAAGGAGGTTTACCCGACCGGGTCTATGGAAGGTTTTGGCTTCTGTTTAGCATACCCGCCCCGGTGTCTACCCGGGTATGCCTTTTGAGGCGACACCCGACCGGGTCAAGAAGGGGACCCGACCGGGCCAGTGGAGTTTCTACCTTTCTGCTTTGGTTACCTGCCCTGGTCTCAACCCGGGCATGCTTGCTGAGGAGTTACCCGACCGGGTCAAATAGGAGACCCGACCGGGTCTACGGGTTAATTTTAATTACGGACTTAATTTTTGGGTCTGTGGCTCTAATCTTTGTTTAGGTTTTCTTAAACCTATTTAAGCATATCTTTGTACGTTGTAATACCCTTAGATGCAGACATAATAATAAAACAGCTCTCTCTCGTTCGCCGTGGACTAGCACAATCACCCCGATTGTGTGAACCACGTAAATTCTTGTGTTCTTGCTCTTTAATTTATCGTTTTATTAACCTAAATCGTAACAAGTGGTATCAGAGCTATGGCTGACGAAGGGAAGGTTAAGATCGATAAATTTGATGGTCAAAATTTTGCTTTCTGGAAGATGCAAATCGAGGATTATCTCTACCAGAAGAAGCTTCATCTACCCTTGTCTGAGAACAAACAATAATCAATGGCGGAGGCAGAGTGGAACTTGCTGGATCGACAGGCTCTTGGTGTGGTGAGGTTGTCGTTGACGAAAAACGTTGCTTACAACATCGTCAACGAGAAAACAATGTTTGGACTACTCAAGGCATTATCCAACATGTACGAGAAACCCTCAGCGGCCAACAAGGTTTTCTTTATCAGACAGTTGGTGAACACGAGAATGAAGGAAGGTGCAGCCGTAACAGATCACGTCAACGAGTTTAACTCAATCATATCCAGGTTAGGTTTGGTTGAGATTAAATTTGATGATGAAGTTCAAGCATTACTTTTGTTATCATCCTTGCCCGATAGTTGGTCCGGTACAGTCACAGCAGTTAGTAGTTCGTCTGGAACCACTAAACTTACCTTTGAGGGTATTCGTGACTTGATCCTTGGTGAGGATATCCGGAGGAGGAGTTCGGGGGATAGCTCCAACAGTTTGTTGAGTAATGAAGATAGGGGCAGAAAATCCACTAAAGGAGGTAACAAGAAAGGAAGATCAAAGTCGAGGAAGAGAGGTCAATCCAAGAACATGAAGGACATCAATTGTTGGAATTGCAATGAGAATGGACACTTCAGAGATCAGTGCTCCAAAGCCTCTGCAGACAAAGGCAAGAAAGAGGTGAGCGTGGCAGAGGATTATGAAGATGTCCTGATTTGCAGCGTTGAAAATTCAATTGAGTCCTGGATCATGGATTCAGGTGCGTCGTTTCATGCTTGTCATTGCAGGGATTTGATGCAAAATTTCAGGCCCTACAACGGAAGAGTTCGTTTGGTGGATGACAAATCCCTGGAGATCACGGGTATTGGAGATGTTAATCTCAATACCACTTTGGGTACAACCTGGAGGCTGAAAAATGTTAGGTATATTCCAGATCTTAAGAAGATGTTGATCTCAGTGGGACAGCTTGATGAGGAAGGCCATAACGTTAGTTTTGGCAACAAGCAATGGAATGTGACAAAGGGAAAGCTGGTCATTGCTCGTGGACAGAAGCATGGTACGCTGTACATGGTAGAAGTGTCTACAGATGGAGCAAACGCAGCAGTTGAAGATGCAGGGGTCTCTACTCTGTGGCACCAAAGACTTGGGCACATAAGTGAGAATGGAATGAAGATGCTGTCTTCAAAGGGTAAAATCCCAGATTTGAAGAACTCAAAGTTGACCTTTTGTGAGCCATGTGTCATTGGCAAACAAAAGAGGTAAACCTTTGTGAAGACGGGGCAACAACCCAAGACTGAGCGGTTGGAGTTGATTCATTCAGATGTCTACGGACCTACAAAAGTCTCTTCAATTGGAGGTTCCCGCTACTATGTTACATTCATTGATGACTCTACACGGAAGGTATGGGTTTATTTTCTTAAAAATAAATCTGAAGTCTTTAACACTTTTAAGAAGTTCAAAGCTGCAGTTGAGAATGAAACTAATCTTAAAATCAAGTGTTTAAAGAGTGACAATGGGGGTGAGTACAGTAGCACAGAGTTTGTAGAGTATTGTGCTGAACAGGGGATAAGAATGCTGAAGACGGTTCCAGAAACACCACAGCAAAATGGTGTTGCAGAAAGGATGAACAGAACACTGAATGAGAGGGCTAGGAGCATGAGATTACATGCAGGACTTCCAAAGATGTTATGGGCCGATGCGGTGAACACAACAACATACTTGATCAACAGAGGACCCTCATCTCCCATAGGGTTCAAAATTCCAGAGGAGGAATGGAAAGGTCATGAGGTATCTCTTAATCACTTGAAAGTTTTTGGTTGTATTTCTTATGTCAAAGTTAGAGATGCAGATAGTGACAAGCTCGAGGCAAAAGCAAAGAAATGTATCTTTATTGGGTACAGGCTGGATGACATGGGCTACAGGTTCTGAGACAACCACAACAAGAAGGTTATCAGAAGTAGAGATGTCACCTTCAACGAGAATGCCCTGTATAAAGATGACCTTGCAGCAGAAACCAGCAAAGGGAAACAACCAGAAAACAAACAGCAAGTGGTGTTTGAAGGGATGACTGAAGATGACATAGCACAACCTATTGGTTGTGATGGCATGGCTGGAGGCTCAGGGAGCAGTGGGAGCTCAGGAGATACAGGAATTTATGAAGATAGTGGGAGTGATGAAGATAGTGGGAGCTCGGAGGAAGCTACTCCACAAATCAGACAATCCACTAGAAACAGAAGACCTCCTAACAGATATTCTCCTTCAGCAAATTATCTGTTGCTGACCGAGAATGGAGAGCCAGAATCTTACACAAAGGCGCTGATTGTGAAGGATTCCATACAGTGGAAGAAGGCCATGGAGGATGAGTTAGATTCACTTGATAAGAACCAAACTTGGTCCTTAGTCAAGTTACCACCGGGAAAGAAAGCTTTGGAGAACAAGTGGGTGTTCAGAATCAAAGATGAAGCAGATGGGAGCAAAAGATACAAGGCAAGGTTAGTTGTCAAGGGGTTCCAACAGAAGAAGGGGGTTGATTACAATGAAATCTTCTCTCCGGTTGTGAAGATGACTACTATCAGGTTGATCCTTGGTATTGTTGCTGCTGAAAATTTGCAATTGGAGCAGCTGAATGTAAAGATTGTCTTTCTTCATGGCGACCTTGAAGAAGACATTTACATGGCTCAACCAGTAGGGTTCCCAGTGAGTGGTAAGGAGAAGTTGGTGTGCAAACTCAAGAAGAGTCTATACGGGCTAAGGCAAGCTCCTAGATAGTGGTACTTGAAGTTTGACAGTTTTATGCAGCAGAATGGGTACACTAGATGCAAGATGGACCATTGCTGCTACTTGAAGAAATTCAAGTCATCATACATCATCCTTCTTTTGTATGTTGATGACATGTTGGTGGCTGGAGCAAATATGCAGGAGATCAACAAACTTAAGAAGAAGTTGTCAGAAGAATTCGAGATGAAGGATTTAGGGGAAGCAAGACAGATTCTTGGGATGAGCATAGTGAGAAACAGGATAGAAGGTACTTTACAGCTTTCACAGCAAAAGTACATTCAGAAGTTCCTTGAGAAGTTCAGAATGACGGATGCCAAACCAAGGAGTACACCGTTAGGGAGTCAACTGAAACTCTCCAAGCAGCAGTCTCCAAAGACCAATGAAGACAAAGAAGAAATGGCTAAAGTTCCTTATGCATCAGCCGTAGGCAGTTTGATGTACGCGATGGTGTCAACAAGGCCAGACATTGCTCATGCAGTGGGAGTTGTTAGCAGATTCATGTCAAATCCAGGAAAGGAGCATTGGGAAGGAGTTAAGTGGCCGTTGCGCTACTTGAAAGGCTTTTCTGAAACTGCCCTATGTTTCAGAAGGAATGGTGTGATCCTTGAAGGATTTGCCGATGCTGATTTGGGGGGTTGTTATGATTCCGGGAAGAGCACAACGGGGTATGTATTCACTATTGGAGGTACGACAATCAGTTGGATGTCCAGACTACAGAAGAGTGTGGCTCTTTCAACCACAGAAGCAGAGTATATGGCCATTGCTGAAGCGGCCAAGGAGTTGATCTGGTTGAAGAACATTCTTTTTGAGTTGGGTATGAAGCAGGGAGATTGCGCTCTATATTGTGACAGCCAGAGTGCTATTCATCTCGCAAAGAATCCGGTGTTTCACAGCAGAACGAAACACATCAAGATGCGGTATCATTTCATCCGAGAGCTGATTGAAGATGGTACTATAAATTTGCAGAAGATCCTTGGTACGAAGAATCCAGCATACATGCTAACCAAGGCGGTGACAACGGAGAAGTTGAAGTTTTGCAAGGCTTCAACTGGCCTTCCAGATACTTGATGAGAAGGCGTGAAAGAGAGAGAGAGTGAGAGATCAGGGGTTTTACAGAGGATACAAGTTCTTGGATGGCAGATGATTGTTGAACAAGCCTCCAAGTGGGAGATTGTTGAAGATGGAGCCTTGTTTGTGCAGCAGCAGTTGATACCCGACCGGGTGGGGTCAGTCACCCGACCGGGTATGATGTGAATTTGGCTGGGCAACTCTCTGGATTGGGAAACCCGATCGGGTAAGGAGGTTTACCCGACCAGGTCCGTGGAAGGTTTTGGCTTTTGTTTAGCATACCCGCCCTGGTGTCTACCCGGGTATGCCTTTTGAGGCGACACCCGAGCGGGTCAAGAAGGGGACCCGACCGAGCCAGTGGAGTTTCTACCTTTCTGCTTTGGTTACCCGCCCTGGTCTCAACCCGGGCATGCTTGCTGAGGAGTTACCCGACCGGGTCAAATAGGAGACCTGACCGGGTCTACATGTTAATTTTAATTACGGGCTTAATTTTTGGGCCTGCGGCTCTAATCTTTGTTTAGGTTTTCTTAAACCTATTTAAGCATATCTTTGTATGTTGTAATACCCTTAGACGCAAACATAATAATAAAACAGCTCTCTCTCGTTCGCTGTGGACTAGCACAATCACCCCAATTGTGTGAACCACGTAAATTCTTGTGTTCTTGCTCTTTAATTTATCGTTTTATTAACCTAAATCGTAAAAGCTGGCACCTCCGGCGGTCCCATCCCAGCTCCTTTCCATGACCAAGCAGCTCATGGTTGGTATACGGCCTCCTGGGTATTGTGCTTCGGTTGTAGCTGTTAGCCTTGTGTTCGGGGAGTTCCCGTTCGGGATGCGGCGATTGTTTATTGGATAAGTAAGAACCTGTCAAATCACTCATTAAGTTGACAGGCTGCGGGTCCCATTCACCATTCTCTTCAATCACCAGCTGCTCCGGATAGCAATTATTCAGGACATGGGAGCAGTCATTTGAAACGACGCCAAGCTGCTGAAGTCGTTGGACTAGCCTGGAGTTCTTCTTTTTTGTTGCTTCTTAGAAATCATTTTTTCTTCTTTTCTTGTTGAAAACCAGTTCATCTCTATCACAAGATTTGTAGAATAAAGAACACATGATTCTTTTTGAATGGTTTCCCACAGACGGTGTCAATGTTGAAGTTTAGTCCCGTAGATCCAGAAGCCTAACATAAACTTCGGATATTAAGGACGATGGATTTGGTATAAAAGTAATAAATATATAAAAGTGCATGAACTAGCTATTGTTGGGTGTGTTTCGGAAAATAAAGAAAATTAATTAAAATAAATTAATTAAATAAAATGACTAGAGAAAACAAGAAAGGAGATGAAGCAGAATTAGCCAAAGCTCGTGCTACGCACGATTTCCTTAAAGCGTATTTGTTGCCTCCCACGGTGCTAGGAGCGTTGCAAGAATCGTTTCCCAGGATACGATGACTACGAACTAATGTTTGAGCACACAAACAAGAGTTCCAGCGAACGAGAACCAAGTATGAACACAGAAGGAATTTTGGGAGTAGCTGGAAGAGTTTTTTAGCTCAAGAGAACGTGAGGAAAGTGTTGTGCGTTGTCAAACCGTGTGTTTGTTGCAAAGCACCTGCCAGCTATTTATAGGAGGATTTGTTGTGTGTTAAATGGGGTGTTAATGGACCTGAACGTTGGACATCAATGACCAGTCCGTTGGGCATTGAATCGTCCATAAACTGTCCATTTAACGTAGCATTAAAAGAGAAGAACGTTGGGCATTAATTGTTGTAACGGAAGAAGTGCGCGACAGAAGACCCCAACAGAACCCCCTTGAAGGGTTTCTGTCCGGAGCACTTCTGGGAAAAATAAACGTTTCGGGAAGAAAACAAAAATTAACCGCATCTCATGAGAGATAGATTTTTGGACGGCATTCGTGTCCGCAGGCGCACACGAGTCGCGATTTTTCTTCTCCGTTTCGGGATTTGATCGGCACCCCCCCCCCCTGCGCGTAAGATAGAGCCTTTCCCTTTAGGAATCTTAACTGCTTAAAAGAGGCTTCCCTTTATAAGGGGGTGAAAATCCCTTGAGTTTTTCGGTGTGGGATAAAACACACTAGAAACTCATCATTTTCCCAGTTTTTCCATTTCAACGAGTGAACTTCGAGAATCAATTTCTCATTCACCCGTTATCCATTTTGAGTGTACCACATATCGAATTGTAGCCCTTAACAAGGACAATCCGAAACCACTTTGACCCGACCCAAATCATAAGTGGACCCCACTCAAATAATTGCCCCAAAATGACCATTTAATGCAATTTTTAACACATTTTTCCAACAACTATTTTTACGTGGAAACCCGGAAAGGGAGAAAATCACAGGACTTTTTAGGCTAACGTTCCAGCCCGCTCTTTCTCATTAATATGCTCCCATCACTCATTTACATAGTTGATGTGAGTTTTCTCGCACTTAAAAAGATTGTAATATAGCGGTGAAAGTACGAGTATCGTTTCCACAGGGATGGTAAAAGGGAATTAAAGATTAACTAAAATCAGCGATAAAAAGAAATAAATAAAACAAATGCGGTCGTGCGAGAATTTGTTGCTTGAGAAAACTAAAATTGCAAATAAACGATTAAAAGTAAATAATTGGGTTCTTCTTAATTAACAACGAAGGGAACAGGGATTGATTCCGGGGTAATCAGATTTTTGGCAGATCAGGCCTAATTACATGAATTTAATTTAATTGAGCCTAGCTAATCAATACTAAATTCTTACCGCTCTCGCGGCGTAGAGTACAATAATTTCGGGGACCAGGCTGATCTCTCATGCGACAGGATCCTAAATTATTGCCAAGACGAACGAGCTTACGGCCCCTTAATCGCTACTAATCTCTTAGCGAACGATTAAGTGTGTGTGAATGTGTCCTAGAACAAATTAGATCTCTCTTAATTTATTCTATAAGCAATTGTAAATCTAGTGGCCATTCTAGGTTACAAAAGATATCAATTAAATTATTCAAACACAAATTAAACGGCATTCATGCAATTTACACCATCAAGAACCTAACCATACATCATGATTAACCCCTTCATCAACCCCAAATCCCTAATTAAAACTACTCCATATTCATAATTGAAGAATCAATAGAATTGGGATAGATAGAATTAATTGTCATTAATAAAAAAGTAGGAATTTACAAAGAATGTTAAGGAATTGATAAACCTGGCTGAAAAAAACTCTCTAATCTCGTCCTTAATCTCTCTCTAAACTTCCATCCCCCCTAATTAGGGTTATGGGGGTGGTATATATAGGAAACAAGGCAATTTGGGTTGAATTAGGAAACAAGGAAATTCGCACTTAAATTAGGAAACAAAAACGGGGCACGCACGGCTTGGGTAAAACGTCCGAATTTGACTTTACTCCCTTCACGGAAGTTGTAGATAATGAAGTCATCTATCCACCCCAATTTTCCGAATTGGATTTGAATCAATAGAATTAGGATAGATAGAATTAGTTGTCATTAATAAAAAAGTAGGAATTTACAAAGAATGTTAAGGAATTGATAAACCTGGCTGAAAAAGCTCTCTAATCTCGTCCTTAATCTCTCTCTAAACTTCCACCCCCTTAATTAGGGTTAGAGAGGTGTTATTTATAGGAAACAAAGCAATTCGGGTTGAATTAGGAAACAAGGAAATTCGCACTTAAATTAGGAAACAAAAACGGGGCAAGCACGGCTTGGGTAAAACGTCCGAATTTGACTTTACTCCCTTCACGGAAGTTGTAGATAATGAAGTCATCTATCCACCCCAATTTTCCGAAGTAGATTTGAATCATCCAATCAAGAGATATGAATAACATGGTGGAATGTCTCATTCTGAAATCGCAACAGGGATCATCTGACTTCGTCGTCTGTTTTCACATTCTTCCTATCAGATTCTCGGAAAGGTGTCTTCTCATGATTTGTAGCCCTTGAAGTTGGATTTCAGATGCAACTTGAATCGTGTCCTTTGAACGCTTCTACAAAGATATATGCTTGAACGATTGACAGAAGGTCATCCTGAACACCGTTTTCAAGCTCTCTTTGTCTTCTTTTGATCCCGTAGCCAATTCTAGAACTTTTTTTTCCTTCAAATCTTCATCGTGAACCTCCCGGTGACCTACAATGCTCTCAATTCACTCTTGAATGCTTCTCGAATCATCCCGTTCGCTCCTCAAGCACCGGTGCTGGGCTCAAATTCCCTGATTTTGACTCCAAACAACACAAAACTCGAACCAACGTCCGGTAAATAAAACTTGAGCTAAAATTGAGACTTGTAACACCTTAAATCTAGGAAAACCATCAAAATCCGACCCCAACACGCATTAAATGCGTGTCTAAATACGGACTTATCTGATTCCCTCACACTTAAGCCTTTGCTTGTCCTCAAGCAAACTGAACAACGGGACTTACGATAATCACCACACGGAATTAAAAATATTTATCATGCACACGTAGCTAAAGGGATATTCACAGAACAGACAATCTAAACCAAGAAAATTATTCCCTAAACTACATCTTTGTACTCAAGCTAAACTATTTGACAAAATTATTCACAACATCCTGAAAGTAATGACAGCATACACAAATAAACAAGCTATTGATCAGAAGAACTTGTGAAGGTGATGGTGAATGGTAATGAACAGTCCCTTTCTGTTGAGAGATTGGAAAATTCTAACAAAGACTCAATGCATTCAGGAATTTCAGGACTATTCTTAGGATCAAGGAACTCAGTAGGCCACAATTTAGGAACAATCATCTAAACCTATGCAAAGAGTAGACATGGTGTACAACTAAGCTAAACCGCCGCGGCACGTTGGTGCTTTGACGTATACTTGAAGTACGCGGAGAACTAAAGCTAATTTTCAATAGCCTCCAAGTTTATTAATTATGTTTAGTTTTCCTTGTCATGTTGGCACGAGAACGCCATTTCTTTCGAAAGATACCCAAGTCTCATCTTATTGTGTAAAACACTTACGCTTTTTGACCCGGGCTCCCATTCTCTTTTTCGCAAGGTAAGAGGTCTAGCTATACTAATTTTCACCTTTCGGATTCTTACTTAGACATTACCCCATTCTAATCTCGGCCTCACCAAGGAAAAATAGCAGTTAAAGTTCATTTATTTTAGAAGTGAATCCACGCCTACAATGCAATCCTCGAAAATATCAAGATCCTAAAAAGTGACTGCTCTTACCCCATTTGGGGCATAGGAACAGTGCCAAAATTGGCTCCTACACAAAATTCCATAAACTTAGCAAATTCATCCCCTAGTTCCCTAAACATGAAGACTACGTCAGAAATATTCACGGGTAAGAAAACAGGCCATTTGGCTATGGAGCTCAATTAATTGGGTAGACAAGGAATAGTTAGGCTCAAAATGGCTTCTCCTAAAGGACTTTTTCAGGTGGGATGGAAAATTTATGAATTCATTCAATGGGTGACTAATGCCTTCATCCTTTCAACAACTAGATTATAGTGCAAGCAATTTAAGCCAAAACACTTCAAGGACATTTTAAAAGCATAGTCAAAACGCTAAGCAGCTCACAAAGACACAGTTTAAAGACAAATTTTCAAAAATTTGACATGAATTTCCTATGAATATACAACTAACACCTGCGCATGCTAACTCTAATAATCACATGTAACAACTACTGCCCGACTGCCCAATTCACTCCCCCACACTTAAACTTTGGCATCGCCCTCGATGACCAAAAAATGCACTATGCACAAAGGGGTAAAGAGGAAAGGGTCACGCGTGCTCAACTTCAACTCAAGTCAACAATTAACACATGCGAGTAAGAGTAATAGGAACTTCCCTAAGGCGCTGGTTGGTGCAGAATTAAACTGAGTCAATGTAAACTGTGGCGCATCATCCAGAAAAGACCTGAGCTACAAAACAAACACAGAAACACAAAAAACACACAAAACAAAAACAAAAAACATGCAGAAAACAAAAGTGCAGAAATAAGCTTGGGTTGCCTCCCAAGAAGCGCTATTTTTAACGTCGTTTGCCCGACGCAACTACGCACTCATCTCTCAAAATCTGTGATGACAGTCACCTCGCGTTCGCGGTCTAGCGGTCCTCCGTAGTACTTCTTCAGATGGTGGCCGTTCACTTTAAAATGGCCTTTCTCTGGATGGTCTATCTCAACTGTACCGTATGGAAAAACTTCGCTTACTATGAAAGGACCAGACCATCTAGACTTCAACTTTCCTTTAAAAAATTTCATTCGGGGATTGAACAACAGAACTTGATCCCCTTTACTAAACTCTTTTCCCTGTTTGATATGTCGATCATGATAGGCTTTGGTACGCTCCTTACTAATCTTAGAATTTTCGTAGGCCATGAGCCTCCACTCATCCAATTCGTTGAGCTTCCAAAGCCGCTCACGACCCGCCAATGAAAGATCTTTATTCAGCATTTTCAAGGCCCAGTAGGCCTTATGTTCAATCTCTACCGGAAGGTGGCACGCCTTCCCATAAACCAGGTGAAACGGAGTAGTGCCAATGGGTGTCTTATACGCTGTACGCAATGCCCACAGCGCATCATCTAACTTATCGGACCAATCCTTCCTATGGGTCTCAACGGTCTTCTCAAGGATGGTCTTAATGTCTCTATTCGAATTCTCAACTTGGCCACTAGTTTGAGGGTGATATGGGACGCCCCCTTTATGAGTGACCCCGTACTTTGCCAGAAGGCGTGTCATGGGATCATTCCTAAAGTGGGTGCCCCTATCACTTATCAAAACTCGTGGCACTCCAAATCTAGAAAACAATTTCTTCAGAAAACGAATTACAACTCTAGCGTCATTCGTGGGCAGAGCTTCGGCCTCAACCCACTTAGAAACATAATCCACAGCAACGAGAATGAATTTATTACCCTTAGAACCCGGAAACGGTCCCATGAAGTCAATGCCCCAAACATCAAATACCTCACAAGCCAATATAAAATTCTGGGGCATCTCATCCCTCTTGGTAACCGCCCCGGTGCGTTGACACCTGTCACATTCCTGCACAAATGTTAGAGCATCTTTAAACAAAGTGGGCCAGAAGAAACCACATTCCAAGACCTTACGGGCTGTCCGGTCGAAAGAGTAGTGTCCCCCGGTTGGTCCTGAGTGACAATGTTTAAGAATTTCAGCTCCTTCACAAAGGGGAACACATCTTCTAACAACCTGGTCAGCACAAATACGAAAAAGATATGGTTCCTCCCAGAAATAATATTTCAGATTAGCAAAAAAATTCCTTCGTTGATGAGGTGTATAATCAGAAGGAACAACACCCCCAACCAGATAGTTGGCGATGTCTGAAAACCAGGGCACCTCATCAACGATACGCAAGAGTCTCTCATCAGGAAAAGTACCCTCAATATCTCTCTCACTCAAGGAATCAAGAAAGGGGTTCTCTAACCTACTCAAGTGATCAGCTGCTAAATTCTCAGCCCCTTTTTTATCCCTTATCTCAATATCAAACTCCTGGAGTAGTAATATCCACCGAATCAATCTAGGCTTAGCATCCACTTTTTGCATCAAATATTTAAGAGCAGAATGATCGGTGAATATCACTACCTTAGACAAAATCAAATAAGGACGAAACTTGTCAAGAGCAAACACAACAGCAAGCAATTCCTTCTCGGTGGTAGTGTAATTTTCCTGGGCACTATCGAGAGTCTTAGAAGCATAAGAAATAGGCTGAAAATGTTTCTCTCGACGCTGCCCAAGAACGGCTCCTACTGCAAAATCACTAGCATCACACATAATCTCAAAGGGCAAAGACCAGTCAGGAGCTACTACCACCGGTGCCTTGACCAGTTTCTCCTTCAAACACTCAAAAGCCTCTAAACACCCTTTTGAGAAGTCAAACGGTGCGTCCTTCTCAAGGAGCTTAGTCATGGGTCGGGCTATCTTAGAAAAGTCCTGGATGAACCTACGGTATCCCGACATCCCGTCAAGGAAACAGTAGAACTTATGCCCTGCTAACCTCTCTAAAATCTGATCAATGAAGGGGAGGGGGAAGTGGTCCTTCCGGGTGGCGGCATTTAATTTTCGGTGATCAATGCAGACCCGCCATCCGGTGACCGTACGCGTCGGAATCATCTCATCTTTCTCATTTTTAACCACAGTCATCTCCCCTTTCTTGGGAACCACCTGGGTCGGGCTGACCCAAGGGCTGTCTGAAATCGGATAAATAATGCCTACATCTAACAGACGGATGACTTCCTCCCTAACCACCTCCTGCATGTTAGGATTCAGTCTTCTTTGTGGTTGCACTACCGGTTTAGCATTATCTTCCATCAAAATTTTATGAGTGCAGAAAGCAGGGCTGATTCCTTTCATGTCAGAAAGTTTCCGGGCTAGAGCTTCCCTTTGTTCACTAAGTAAATCAAGACATGCAGATTTTTGGGATGGCTCAAGCCCAGATGCAAGAATAACAGGGAGGTCAGGACTATCATCAAGAAAAGCATACTCAAGGTGGGAGGGAAGAGGTTTTAGATTTAATGGAGAGGGTGTTATAATGGAAGAATCAGTTTGAAAATTTTCCTTCTCCACCTCATCTAAATCTTCTTCCTTCCCCTTCACATCACTAGCATCACTTGAGTCCTCCTCTCCACCTATCATAAGACAATCAAAACTAGGGAGGAGCTCAAGATCCTCTGCTGAAAGACTCTCATCCAAAAGAAGATCAAAGAAGGCTTCATAAGAAAGCATGTTAGGAATGCAATCCTCCACCAAAGAATCCATCACATCCATGTAAAAACACTCTCCACTATCTTGACAGGGCCTCTTTGTTATTTTGGACATGTCAAAGGTGGCAGACTCATCCCCAACGCGGAGGACAAGCTTACCGTCTCCAACATCAATAAGTGCTCGGGCAGTTGCCAAAAATGGTCTGCCCAAAATCAATGGTACCTCCCGATCCTGATCCATGTCCAAAATAACAAAGTCTACCGGAAAAATAAATTTGTCCACTTTAACCAACACGTCTTCAATAATCCCTTGGGGATATTTTACGGATCGATCAGCCAACTGAATGCACATACGTGTAGGTTTAAGTGGACCAAGTGCAAGCTTTTCATATAAAGCAAGAGGCATCAAATTAATGTTTGCACCCAAATCAGCCAAGGCCCTATCAAAAGTAAGATCTCCTATAAAGCAAGGGATAGTAAATGAACCTGGATCCTTAAGCTTCTTTGGCAAATCTGTCCGTATCACGGCCGAACACTCCTCATTAAGCGTCACAGTTGACGCTTCTTCCAGCCTCCTCTTGTTCGTCAGTAGATCCTTCATGAATTTCGCGTACTTGGGCATTTGTGCTAGTGCATCCACGAATGGTAAGTTAATTTGCACTTGTTTCATGAGATGCAAAAATTTACCAAACTGGTCACTGTCATTCTTTCTAGTCAATCGCACCGGATAGGGGAGAGGTGGGGTGTAATTCTTTACTGGAACGGGCTGTTTTGGTGCAGCCGCCGCCTCTCTTCCCTCATCTTTCTCTGTTTCTTTTTCACGGACAGCTGGTTCACTTTCAACTTCATCGGGCTTCTTTTTCGTGGCAGCAGGCTCTAGCTCTTTTCCATTCCTCAAGGTGATTGCCTGAACATGTTCTCTTGGGTTTGGCTCGGTATTACTAGGGAGGGATCCCTGCGGTCTTTCAGACATGGCTTTAGCAAGCTGCCCAATTGTTTTTTCCATGTTTTGCATCCTTGTGTCCGCTTGCTGTTGAATTTGCAACAATTTCTTGAGTGTTTCTTCTATGCTAGAAAATCTTTGTTCAGTCTCTCTCCTAAAGCTCCCTTGCACTGGTTGAGAAGCTTGTTGCTGGCCTTGAGGCGCCTGGGGCTGAGTATAATTTCTAGGCTGCTGTTGATGCTGATTTCCTTGCCCGTAGTTCCCTTGTTGCTGCTGTCCATAGGGCTGATTGTAGTAGCCTTGTCGCTGGAAGTGCATTGCGTCAACTTGCTCCACTCCAGGGGCTGACGAGTGCGCCATCATATTACATTCATGTGGCCAATGGAGTCCCCCACACATGGTACAAGCAGGGCTCGTAGGGCCGGGGGCTACCATATTAACACTGGGCACCGAGAGAGCAAGATCCATCTTTTTCCCCATATCAGACACGCTGGTTGTTAACTTCTGCATCATGCTTGCTAATGTATCTACTCGTGCAGAGAGAGCAGAATTATCACTGATCTCGTATAGGCCCGGAGCCTTTTGTTGAGGAGCACTCCTGTCGTTGTACCAAGATGCATTGTTTGAAACGATCTTCTCTACTAGTTCTTCCCCCTCCTCGGATGGTAGATCAGGAAAGGCTCCACCGCCCGAAACATCAAGCATCATCTTCCCTTCATTGCCAAGTCCGCTATAGAAGAAGGAAAGAATCTCACAATCAGTCAAATTGCCCTGAGGGCAAGCTCTCCTCAGCACCTTGAATCTCTTCCATGCTTCAGCTAAAGTCTCCAGGGATCCCTGTTTGAACTCTTGTAGCTGCTTCTTCAATTTCAGGGCCTTTGATGTAGGGAAGTATTCTTTAATAAAGGCACTATGGAGCTGGTCCCAAGTCTGGAGGTGATGGTGAGGATTGTTGTCCAACCACCTCTGCGCATCATCCCTCAGTGAAAAAGGGAAAAGCATCATCCGTACCTGATCATCAGTTAACCCAGGTATCTTGAAAGTCTGGCACATCCTCAGGAAGCGGGTAATATGCGCCACTGGGTCTTCAGTAGGGCCTCCTCCAAATTGATTATTGGATACCATGCTTATCACCGCCGGCTTGATCTCGTAACGGTTGGCAGTAATTCCCGGCACTTGAATGCTATCGTACTCTGAAACGTTTGGCGTAAGGAACTCTGCAATGGTCTGGCGCTGATAGAGTGGATTGTTGTGCGGTACATATGGATTGGGTGGAGGCTCCTGATGTCTAGGCCGGGGGGCTGATTGTGGTTGAGCGGGTGGTACTTGGGGTTGTCTATGGTACTGATTGGGATATGGATTCTGGTATTGGGGCTGATTTTGGACAGTAGGTTGAATGACTGGAGGTGGGTTCTGTCTTGGTTGGAAAACTGGAATACCCTGTCCTGATCCTTGCATCCCATAAACTTGGTTTTGAAAATTGGTTTCAGGATCAGTAGGGGTATTTTGAAAAAGTTGGAATAATGGAGGAAGATTAAATTGTGGTGAGGGCTGATTTTGGGAAAAGATCGGAGTGCGGTAATTTTGAAAACCAGGAGGGTTTCTATGTGAAATTGGTGGTGAAGATTGGGGTGATGTGTTAACATAAAAATCTTGTTGAGATGTGGGGTTAGGGTTACCCGACATCCATGCGGTTCCAGATGAAGACTGGTGATCCATGGTGTTCTTTTCCTTTTGAGCCTTGCGGTTCTGTCTGGCGAGCTTTTCGATCTCAAGGTTAAGAGGGATTAGCGGTTCTCCCCTCTTAGAACGTGTATGCATAAACAGAGCTGACCTGCAAGGTTAGCTGACAAAATTCCTACGAAAAACTAAAAAATGAGTCGCTGATATTAATTAACCCAAAAATCCGACACCGTCCCCGGCAACGGCGCCAAAAACTGATGTGAGTTTTCTCGCACTTAAAAAGATTGTAATATAGCGGTGAAAGTACGAGTATCGTCTCCACAGGGACGGTAAAAGGGAATTAAAGATTAACTAAAATCAGCGATAAAAAGAAATAAATAAAACAAATGCGGTCGTGCGAGAATTTGTTGCTTGAGAAAACTCAAATTGCAAATAAACGATTAAAAGTAAATAATTGGGTTCTTCTTAATTAACAACGAAGGGAACAGTGATTGATTCCGGGGTAATCAGATTTTTGGCAGATCAGGCCTAATTACATGAATTTAATTTAATTGAGCCTAGCTAATCAATACTAAATTCTTACCGCTCTCGCGGCGTAGAGTACAATAATTTCGGGGACCAGGCTGATCTCTCATGCGACAGGATCCTAAATTATTGCCAAGACGAACGAGCTTACGGCCCCTTAATCGCTACTAATCTCTTAGCGAACGATTAAGTGTGTGTGAATGTGTCCTAGAACAAATTAGATCTCTCTTAATTTATTCTATAAGCAATTGTAAATCTAGTGGCCATTCTAGGTTACAAAAGATATCAATTAAATTATTCAAACACAAATTAAACGGCATTCATGCAATTAAACCATCAAGAATCTAGCCATACATCATGATTAACCCCTTTATCAATCCCAAATCCCTAATTAAAACTACTCCCTATTCATAATTGAAGAATCAATAGAATTAGGATAGATAAAATTAATTGTCATTAATAAAAAAGTAGGAATTTACAAAGAATGTTAAGGAATTGATAAACCTGGCTGAAAAAGCTCTCTAATCTCGTCCTTAATCTCTCTCTAAACTTCCACCCCCTTAATTAGGGTTAGAGAGTTGTTATTTATAGGAAACAAAGCAATTCGGGTTGAATTAGGAAACAAGGAAATTCGCACTTAAATTAGGAAACAAAAACGGGGCACGCACGGCTTGGGTAAAACGTCCGAATTTGACTTTACTCCCTTCACGGAAGTTGTATATAATGAAGTCATCTATCCACCCCAATTTTCTGAATTGGATTTGAATCATCCAATCAAGAGATATGAATAAAATGGTGGAATGTCTCATTCTGAAATCGCAACAGGGATCATCTGACTTCGTCGTCTGTTTTCACATTCTTCCTATCAGATTCTCGGAAAGGTGTCTTCTCATGATTTGTAGCCCTTGAAGTTGGCTTTCAGATGCAACTTGAATAGTGTCCTTTGAACGCTTCTACAAAGATATATGCTTGAACGATTGACAGAAGGTCATCCTGAACACCGTTTTCAAGCTCTCTTTGTCTTCTTTTGATCCCGTAGCCAATTCTAGAACTTTTTTTTCCTTCAAATCTTCATCGTGAACCTCCCGGTGACCTACAATGCTCTCGATTCACTCTTGAATGCTTCTCGAATCATCCCGTTCGCTCCTCAAGCACCGGTGCTGGGCTCAAATTCCCTGATTTTGACTCCAAACAACACAAAACTCTAACCAACGTCCGGTAAATAAAACTTGAGCTAAAATTGAGACTTGTAACACCTTAAATCTAGGAAAACCATCAAAATCCGACCCCAACACGCATTAAATGCGTGTCTAAATACGGACTTATCTGATTCCCTCACACTTAAGCCTTTGTTTGTCCTCAAGCAAACTGAACAACGGGACTTACGATAATCACCACACGGAATTAAAAATATTTAGCATGCACACGTAGCTAAAGGGATATTCACAGAACAGACAATCTAAACCAAGAAAAGTATTCCCTAAACTAAATCTTTGTACTCAAGCTAAACTATTTGACAAAATTATTCACAACATCCTGAAAGTAATGACAGCACACACAAATAAACAAGCTATTGATCAGAAGAACTTGTGAAGGTGATGGTGAATGGTAATGAACAGTCCCTTTCTGTCGAGAGATTGGAAAATTCTAACAAAGACTCAATGCATTCAGGAATTTCAGGACTATTCTTAGGATCAAGGAACTCAGTAGGCCACAATTTAGGAACAATCATCTAAACCTATGCAAAGAGTAGACATGGTGTAGAACTAAGCTAAACCGCCGCGGCACGTTGGTGCTTTGACGTATACTTGAAGTACGCGGAGAACTAAAGCTAATTTTCAATAGCCTCCAAGTTTATTAATTATGTTTAGTTTTCCTTGTCATGTTGGCACGAGAACGCCATTTCTTTCGAAAGATACCCAAGTCTCATCTTATTGTGTAAAACACTTACGCTTTTTGACCCGGGCTCCCATTCTCTTTTTCGCAAGGTAAGAGGTCTAGCTATACTAATTTTTCACCTTTCGGATTCTTACTTAGACATTAACCCATTCTAATCTCGGCCTCACCAAGGAAAAATAGCAGTTAAAGTTCATTTATTTTAGAAGTGAATCCACGCCTACAATGCAATCCTCGAAAATATCAAGATCCTAAAAAGTGACTGCTCTTACCCCATTTGGGGCATAGGAACAGTGCCAAAATTGGCTCCTACACAAAATTCCATAAACTTAGCAAATTCATCCCCTAGTTCCCTAAACATGAAGACTACGTCAGAAATATTCACGGGTAAGAAAACAGGCCATTTGGCTATGGAGCTCAATTAATTGGGTAGACAAGGAATAGTTAGGCTCAAAATGGCTTCTCCTAAAGGACTTTTTCAGGTGGGATGGAAAATTTATGAATTCATTCAATGGGTGACTAATGCCTTCATCCTTTCAACAACTAGATTAAACCATCAAGAATCTAGCCATACATCATGATTAACCCCTTCATCAATCCCAAATCCCTAATTAAAACTACTCCCTATTCATAATTGAAGAATCAATAGAACTGGGATAGGTAGATTTAATTGTCATTAATAAAAAAGTAGGAATTTACAAAGAATGTTAAGGAATTGATAAACCTGGCTGAAAAAGCTCTCTAATCTCGTTCTTAATCTCTCTCTAAACTTCCATCCCCTTAATTAGGGTTAGAGAGGTGTTATTTATAGGAAACAAAGCAATTCGGGTTGAATTAGGAAACAAGGAAATTCGCACTTAAATTAGGAAACAAAAACGGGGCACGCACGGCTTGGGTAAAACGTCCGAATTTGACTTTACTCCCTTCACGGAAGTTGTAGATAATGAAGTCCTCTATCCACCCCAATTTTCCGAATTGGATTTGAATCATCCAATCAAGAGATATGAATAAAATGGTGGAATGTCTCATTCTGAAATCGCAACAGGGATCATCTGACTTCGTCGTCTGTTTTCACATTCTTCCTATCAGATTCTCGGAAAGGTGTCTTCTCATGATTTGTAGCCCTTGAAGTTGGCTTTCAGATGCAACTTGAATAGTGTCCTTTGAACGCTTCTACAAAGATATATTCTTGAACGATTGACAGAAGGTCATCCTGAACACCGTTTTCAAGCTCTCTTTGTCTTCTTTTGATCCCGTAGCCAATCCTAGAACTTTTTTTTCCTTCAAATCTTCATCGTGAACCTCCCGGTGACCTACAATGCTCTCAATTCACTCTTGAATGCTTCTCGAATCATCCCATTTGCTCCTCAAGCACCGGTGCTGGGCTCAAATTCCCTGATTTTGACTCCAAACAACACAAAACTCGAACAAACGTCCGGTAAACAAAACTTGAGCTAAAATTGAGACTTGTAACACCTTAAATCTAGGAAAACCATCAAAATCCGACCCCAACACGCATTAAATGCGTGTCTAAATACGGACTTATCAATAGTACAAAAGTAGTTCCTCCATTAATGGAGGTTTGAGCTAGCGAATCTAAGAAGCATTCGGGAGAAAAGAATCCAATCCCTCAAATGGGAGCCCTCCTCCCTATTTATAGGAAATGGGGGAGGGTTTGCTAATGGGCCAAAGGGGCTAACGGGCCGAAAAGGCACTAATGGGCCGAAGCAGGTCTAAATGGGCCGGAGCAGGCCTAAATTGGCCGGAGCCGGCCTAAATGGGTCGGGCGAGCCTAAATGGGTCTCGTCGGTTGGGCCTCGTACCGGGGCGGTGTCTTGGGCCTCTGAATAGTAGTAGGCCGAGGTAGTATACTCCAACAGTGTTGAAGCAAATTTGGAGTCAATATGTCAAACTTGAGGTTTTCACCCCATACGATGCAGACAACCTTTAGGGGGGTGTTGGGAGTTTTTAAGGCATCACAGGTTCTCAAAAATTGAGTGTATTTAATTGAATTGAGACATTTTAAAACATTTAAAGAGTCTAGAAAAGTCTTGGTGTATTTAAAGCTTCATCAACAATAATCTAGATTGTGTTTTGGATTTGGATTTGATAGGGTTTTACAGTAAAATTAAAATATACTGGAAAATCACATTATCAAATACAAATACCATGTGTATAGATGAGATTTGTGAGATTAGTCATGGAAAGCCAATAATTGGAGTCCAGGAGGATGAGTTTGGTCTTGAACTTGAAGCTAGGGTTGTTAACGAGCCAAGTCGAGCCCGAACACTTAAAAGCTCGAGTTCGGCTCGATAAGGAATTAGTGGTGTTCGGGTTCGAGCTCGAAGCTCGGAGAGCTCGAAGCTCGACAAGCTTTACAAATGAGGCTTGTGTTCGGCTCGATAGGTGTTCGATGTTCGATCCGAGCGCTAGATAAGCTCAATAAATTTGCTCGAATTTAAAATTTTAGGTGATGCTCGTTAATAGACTCGTGCTCGAAGGATTCGACAAGTATTCGATTCGTTAATAATCATATTTAAATTCATAAAATCATACTAATCATATTTAAATTTTGACATATGTATAAATTATATTTATAATTTCAGGGTGTTCGATAGACTCGAGTTCAAACTGAGCCGAATACTACTATGTTCGAGCTCGGCTCGATTAATTTTTTAAACTTAAAACTCAGCTCGGGTTCGAGTTCGAAAGCTCGTTAAGCTCGGCTCGTTAGGTTCGAAACCGAGCTCAAACTCGAATAGTTCGATAAAAGCTCGGTTCGTTAATAGCCCTACTTGAAGCCTTGACACCTGAGGTGTCGTGCCTGGTCGCAAGAGAAAAAGCCATACTCTCTCTCATAAGCCAAAGTAGGGTTTGTTCCCGCCGCCCCTCGACTATCGCTCGACCTCCTCTCATGTGTCTCTCGGTCATGCTTCTCCGTTGAAAACGTTGCTGATTTGCCTTCCGTATTAGCCACACATAATCCATGTAGTTACCACCCAATCTTCTGCATCTCCACTATGTTCATTGACCCAATCGATCTCGTTGATCCACGAATGGAAATAATGATCTTCCCTCCTCGTCTAGTACGTTATTGTTGAAATATCTTAAAAAGAAATAATCCACACAAATTTAAGGATTTCATACAAATATGCAAATGTCCACACAAATCCCATATGTTTACAAATCTTAAAAATCGTGACAAGTCCCAAATGAATACTTAAAGTGGGGTTCGAGTTCGACATTGGTAGTAAGATTTTATCCATTCATCTAGCACATAATTTTCAAACTAGATGCATAACTCCTTGTTTTTAGAGGTCGTTTGGTAGGATGTAAAATAATTAATTTGACTTGATTATTTAATGCAAATTATATGACGCCTTTTAAAAATATTTCGCATGGTACCATGTAAAGTATTTTATTACATAGGGCGGATGGTAAAATACTTTGCATGCTTTTTATAAAGCATTGCAACATGTAAAAATTAAATTACATATCTAGGTAAAAAATGCAATCTATTTTACATGCAAAGTGATTGCTTCCCTAGACTTTATATCCAATTGTTTCGTATGCAAAAATTAACGTGTAAACTACCAAACGAGACCTTATTAACACACATCAATCATGTGACAATTTTTACTTTACAAATATTTATAATTTACAAAGCGGAACATTTCAATGTAAAAAATTGAATCTATCTTTATGTAAGTAATAAAAAATGTAAACTTGGATTTAATTTTAAATGGATTTCATTTAACAATTAAAAAATTAGTAATTTGTAACACTTTTTCGTCCAGTTGCCTGTTGCCTTAAAGGATCTACGTGCCAAACTTTTTTGTTTTAAAGTTTGCTTAACGTACTCCCTGCAACCACAATAGCCAAGTCGAAAGAAAAGGCCCTCACCGCAAGTCGATGAATGGGGCCAATTGAGGCGCGTTGTAGCGGTGGGGCCCACATTTGCATAGGGCAACAACTTCTCAACTGGGGGCAAGGGAGTAAGGTGAACGAATCTCCCCCATGGGTTCCCCAATTAACTTTAACACCTTGCAATATACTACGTACATAGTATATTTTTACTTGGATTGCAGCCATTTTGGGGTGAAAATCTCAAATTTGGGGTATTCACTCCTAGCATGTGGTTGGCCAAACCGCACCCTCTCCGTAAATTTAGAAGGCGAACATCTAACCCGTCCCTTACTTGATGTTGTGGCATTACGTTTCAGTTTTTCTTTAAATTGTCATAATTTTTTTTATTTATGGTACAATTTTTATAAATATATTTATCAGGTTTAATCATTTTTTATAATATTTCCAATGATTTCAATATTGTATATTAAAATTTAAAAAAATTATTTTATAAATATCTAATTTTTGATAGTTTTTTATTTTTATTTTTCATATGCAATATCGGTACCATATGAAAGATAAAAAAATGATTTTTTTATAAAATCAGATTAAAAATGAAAAAGTTAAAACAATTGCAAAATAATAAAGATTGACTTGCCACATGGCATAATATATGGCCCAGATTCAAGCAGAAGACCTATACAAGCTAAGGTGGATATAATCCGGAAGATGGTGGGCCTCCATCCAAGTGGCGATTGGACGGGATGAGTATCGCCATTGGCGAAGAGGGAGTGAGCAAAATTGATTTCCCTCCAAAAGCCTCAACAAAAATGGACATGTCCAAAGTATAATGTCATATGGTTAATGCAACTGTCATGCATTAACACAACAACCACTAAGCTATAGGAACTAACAAAAATAACAAAAATAAAAGGAGTAAATAATCATGTGCTTTTATACTCTAGTGATCATAATATACATTTCAGACTGCACTTGACAACTCTTATTTTTTGTCTAACTCTTTAATTAGATATGTAGTTTATATAGTTTTTATTATATTTTGGACGTCAGATTGATCGTATAATCAAAATAAATAAGGTTGAACTTTTTTTTTGACTGCTTTTACTAAAGACGACTATCTTAACTGTCTTTTCATGTGTTTTTTTCTTTAAATTTTTAGCAAATATGTTTTCAATAAAAAAATTGTAGCACAATATAATTAGTCAATTCAGATGCTTAAGCAAACTTTCACCAGTTTTATCTGGTTCAATCAATTTCGTTGTCACCAAAACAGACCAATAGAGACTATGACCATATTGGATTTTACTTTGAAATGACGGTAATGGTATATTTATAGTAAGTTTATTTGTACTTTTATTAATAAATTTTATTTCAGTTATATTCAAAGATAAATATCGTAATTGTAAAAACAAACATAAAAAGGGTAATAATTTAACAACATTTTGTGTGTGGAGAAATTGAAACAAAATTTGTATGGAGTTCTTGTGTAGTAGGGTACCAAATCGTGTTGCAAAAAGTAGGGTACCAAATTTGATATTCCTCATTTGATATGGGCCATGAATCGTGTTACACAAAGTTGGGTACCAAATTTTCTATTCCTCATTTAGAATAAAACATCAAAATATATAACAATTTGGTTGTTTTGTTATTTATTGGTTTCAAGTCTTGATGTGGATCATAGGCCACTTAGAATGAAGTCTTTATGACAACTTAGCTTTAAAAGTGAATAATAGAGATAATGATGCATTGGATTATATCGTCATGTGCGAAATATATATATTTAATCTTGATTATCTTTCACAAATTGCGCCAAATTAATACTCAGAAAGACAAAGGAACATATTTTGAATAAAATACAAGTGTTCAGAATTTTGTATAATGCAGATATCTTAATATTTATTTGTATGTTTAATCAAAATATTGAGACACACATATCATTTTTGGATTACTGAATTTGTTATTTCAAGGTGTTACGTGCATGACGAACTATAACACACGAGAGTCTTAATAACACATTTTTCTTAATTCACGATGAGCAAATGATGCACAAAAGATTTATATACACTATGATGGAGTTTGGTACATTAATTAAATATAGTAATAAAGGTTGTGGACATTGTCACTCAACTCTCTTTAGCTCCCTTTTATATCTTATTCTTGAAATTCTTGAAATATTTGTTTATCATATTTTAGATCAAATTTTACAATATTAGAATCTGCGTACTTTCTAATAAATATAATACAAATTTTAGTTATTAATATTGAATTAAGTATTACAATGAAAAAGCTAAGTCATTTGTTATTTATCTTAAATTAAATCGTAAACTTTCATTGAGACAACGAGTGCTTTACTAATAAATATACGGAGTAATATTTATGCCATTTTACAATTTAAGATACAAAATATTTTGTCCTGAGCAATTAATTTATAAGGAAATATTTCAAAATCCGACTACTCTATTTGGTCAAAACTATGCAGCTAACTTTGATATATGATGTTGGATCCGTTTTTTTGAAATTATTTATGCTCATTCAACTAGTAGAAACATATATTGGGGTGTTTGAGTTAAACTTGAATTTATAATTACTTCAATTACTTCTAATTGCTCCACAGAAATAGATTTTGTGAAGTTGGGAAGATCATCTCGCATAAAATTGGTTTCAAAATGTTAAACTTTTAGCATGACATTTATTAAATATAAATATAAATATAAATATGAATATGAGTATGAATATGAATATGAATATGAATATGAATATGAATATGAATATGAATATGAATATGAATATGAATATGAATATGAATATGAATATGAATATGAATATGAATATGAATATAAATATAAATATAAATATAAATATAAATATAAATATAAATATAAATATAAATATAAATATAAATATAAATATAAATATAAATATAAATATAAATATAAATATAAATATAAATATAAATATAAATATAAATATAAATATAAATATAAATATTAATATAAACATAAGTAATTCTACATTATTTGAAATGATTAATAAGTACCATGTGGTTATTATTTCAACTGAATTTTAATGACCGTTTAACTTTATTTGGAATTTGTTTTACATCACGCAGTCAATGTAATACGAATGCTATTTTTAAATGGAATAATATTAATACTATCTGTTCAAAGATCGATGATCAATATTTCATTTTAATAAATATTTTTTCAACCCCAACTCAACAAAATGGTAATAAATTCTTTATTCCACACAACAAAATCACATACAGAGTGTAAGTTTTTTTAAAAAAAGAAGTAGAATCAATTTCAGACACTCAATATATTTTAAATTTAAAACTAAATATTTAATGGATCTCTTGAGCACCACAAAGCTAGATTAGTTGCTTAGGAGTTTAATCAAAAGACTTATGTGCATTTTTCTGAAACTGTTAGTCATGTTGTTAAAACCACCACTGTTTTGTTCTCACCCTTGCTATTGTTAAATAATACGGAGTATATTGTTTAGGAATTATTTATGTATTTTGGGAGTTACTTTTTATCATAAATATATCTGTTAGCACCTTCATTAGGGTAATATGTTCCATTTTCTCACAAAATTGACATAAATTTTAAAAACTTGTTGTATGTGTAATTTTTTAACAAAGACAATTTAACACCACTTAATTACTAACATTTCAAATGCACTTTTAGTATTTGATATTTTAATCTGAAAAAATGCATAATTAAAAGAGTCAATTACCTATATGGAAGCAAATAGTGGTAAAAAATCACAAATATGATTACATTGTTTTAAATTTTATAAATAGGACTAATCATGTGTATATGGACAAATAGAGCTTTTTGGACTACCTTGTCCAGCCACCACCGCCTCTGCCCACCGCCCAGCTGCCCCGCTTGCCGTTGCCGGCAATTGAAGAAAATTTTCAGATTGGATCTTCGGCCAATTTCACGCCGTCGAGGCTCCTCGGAGCTCTGCTGCCACCCGCCGGTCGTCGGATTACCCCATCATCAAGAGAAATAGGGGCAGTTAATTCCTTAGATTATGGATACTAAAGATGAAGAATTAATGTTTAGTCATTTACTCCCTCCAGTTTCAAAAGATCTTGACACTTTGACTTCACAGTTTTTAAGGAAATAAATACTGTTTGGCACTGTTTGACACTGTTTGACACTGTTTTGTGTAGATTTATTTGCCAAGTAAGGCAAATAAGGAAGTGTAAAGATCTTTGCGGTACTGTTAAAAATGGAAAGTGTAAAGATCTTTCAGAACCGGAGGAGTAAGTTTTAGGCATATTTGTACAATTATGCTTCCGTTTAATTTTATTCAGGGTAATTAGTGTAACTAAAATTAACGTATGATCGTGCATGGCACGTAAATTCAAACACCAAATTAACTCGCTCTATAAAAAAGAGACGGATTGAGTAAAGTGACTATATGAGTCGAAGCCATCTCGGTAAGTATGAGTACTGAGTGTATCAGTACATATGTATTCCAAGTGAAATGCTTAGTATTTAGAAAAATTTCTCGAGAATACATGTTAAGCCATGTATTCACAAAAAGGAGTGTAATGTAGTTTTGGAAATGGTACTATCAATGCCAAATGTATGAAATGAGTATGGTATAATCTACTTTTGTTGGCACTACAGAAATGAAATATCAGTATGAATGCTGCACGGATATGTATATTCCAAGTCTTTTTTATTTGAAAAGGGATTTATATGAAGCATGTCATGTGAGCAGATGTATGTTCAAAAATTAGTGTAATATAATTTTCGAAAAGGTAGTATGAATCCAAATTGATGCTTCACATATGCTCATGCTTCAAGAAACGAGTATCCAGAAACAACTGCTCACCCCAACGAACTGACAAACCACACAGTTCCGAAGGCCACTATGGTGGCTGGCAGGGTATCTGATAGTCGTTGGGCATGATTCTAAATAACCCGGAAGAAGCTGTGACACTGTTTCATGCAGCTATATAAATGAAGAGGATCACAAAAACAACAACATTGAATGCTAAACGGGGTCTTCAAGATTTGACCAATAAAGGTACTTATAATACGTATATGTTTGGGAGAGCCTATAATATACATAGTATATAGTATTAATTGGCAAAAATAAGTGTAAAATATAACAAAATAAATAAATTTTGAAAAATCGAGAAAGATAAGTTTCAATTTTTTCACATTATACAATTATTACATTCCATATTTATTAAACATGTATAATGACATTCCAAAAATTTAAACATATAATATATATAATATATATAATAATTTTGATAAAATACGCATATATTATAAAATATTATATAATATTATATAATATATACAATGTTTGATCAAAAAATTGTTCAAAAATACTAAAAAATAAATATTTTCAATGATATTTACAATCTCGACCTGAATATACCAAACTCAGATTCACAAAGATGTTCTAACAGACCTCATAATGTTTGTTGTATAACACCACGAATTAAAATATAAGATTCACAGATTGTTCCACCCAACTAAATCTGCCTTGATATAAAATCGTAGAATTTTTTTCATAAATCTCAAAGTCAAGTCAGATCCAAAATCTTTGAATAAATCATACATGGTCCCAATTTTTTGAACAAATCTAAATAGTATTACGTTACAGATTAAGGTATGAGAACTATCAGAAAAAAACACAAAGTATTAGAATAGATGTACCAGAGGTCGTTTGAGCTAACGAGGACGGTGAAGAGGCTAATGTTTGTTGAGATGAACGACAACAAAGTAAATACAGACGAAGATGGTGGTAGATATGGTGGTAGATGAAACATTAACGGCAAAGAGGCCATCGGAAGAACCGATAGTCTATCTATGCGGCCGCTGTATAATGCTATGAAACGAAGGGTAATGAGGGTTTGTAATGGGTAAGGGGTATATATAATTTGGGCTGGGTTATTAGGTTGTTGGGTAGGGTTACTTTCAGATGCTGGGCTAACATTAATGGGCCAGGTCTGGAACAATTTTAAGTAGTAGTAATATAAATTTGGAATTTTATCAATTCAGGACCCGAAAGATAGATTAATTATCAATTCGGGACCTCAAAGATAAAATGCATCGATATAGGACCCGAATGATGAAAAACTATCAATTTAGGACCTGAATGATTGAAAACTATTAATCTAGGACCTAAGTTGTCATAATTTTTTTTATTAAAAAATTATAAATATTATTTCGTTTTATTAAAGTAATAAACTTTTGTGAAGAAAACTTTATCAAAAATTAGTAATGGAATTAATAAAAAATTAAATAAATCAAAACCTATGAAACATTAGGTCCTAAATTGATAGTTTTCCATCATTCGGTTCCTATATTGATACGTTTAATCTTTCGGGTCCTGAATTGATAATTAATCTATCTTTCGAGTCCTGAATTGATAAAATTCCTATAAATTTTTATAAATATTGTTATTTATATTCTTATACAAATGTTAAAAAAAAGGTCTATTATTATTGATAACTTTTATATATACGTGCTTAATTAAGATATTTTTTTGTAATGTGGCATGTATTATATATTTCTTTAAACAGAAAATTGTGACTCAACTGACACGAAACATCTACGGCGCAGTGAAGAGACAAGACGATGCAATGTGTTACAAGAAACCAATTATGGTAAAAAAAAATCTTATTATATTGTTGTAGTTTATTGTTAATTGTATAATTGTTAACATTATAGTAATGGCATGCAAAAAAGTTAAATAAAGATTACAAAATGTTAAATACAGATAAAAAAGCATGCTATTGTAACGCATAAATGAATTTTGGGGGGAAAACAAGGATATATTGTAATAAATCATTACAAAAACCATGTATGATTTAGATGTTCCAGTACATATATACGAATATATATATTATAATGGAATAACTAAGTTACAATTTTTTTAATATTATAATGTATTATAATACTATTATATTATAATATTCTAACATTGTGATTATAATAATTACTACATAAAACTTACATAAATATATAATAAAGACATCGCATATAAATTACTAATCATTACAATTATAATTATTATAATGAAGAAATAAAAATATAATAACGAGATTCAATATCATTTACTAATCACATTATAGTCATTGTTATATAATTTTAATTGAGAAATGTTTAATTGCAGTTTCGTTGTTGCCGTTTAATCGGTTTCCAACTACAAGGCCATCTCCCAAAAAGTCTGTATTCGAAACCTCAAGCGTTGACGTAGTTCACCAACAACCATTTAATAATAATGTTGCTACACAGCAACAAAAAACACTACCTGAAGACATGCACGAGGATGAAGGTGTGTAACTTTTATGTGGCACAAAGTTCAATTAATCTTAAAGTAAATGAAACTATATTTTGAATTTGTTTACTTACAATAACACTGTGTTTGTATTATTTTTTTGTCATTTTGAAATAGATACAATCAATGACGAATATTGGAGCATTGGTGATCCATCATACAATTGTGCATATTGTGGAGCATTGTTTTGGTATGAAGAGAGGATTGCTCGGAATTCTTCAAAGAAAAATCCAAAGTATTCTGTGTGTTGCACGCATGGCAAAATAAAATTGCCACAATTACAAGACCCCCCTTTGGAATTACAACAACTCATTTTTGGCACAGATGCAGTTTCTAAACATTTCCAAGATAATATTCGTTCATACAACAGTATGTTTTCGTTCACGTCCATGGGCGGAAAGATAGATAGAACTCTCAACAAGGGTGGATCACCGCCAATCTTCAAGCTAAGTGGGCAAAACTATCACCTAATTGGTTCTTTGCTACCACAAGACGGAAACGTGCCAAAATTTGCGCAACTCTATATCTATGACACACAACATGAAGATGCTCATCGAATGTCCTCTGTTAGGTAACTTTATAACTCACTATTACACATGCCACATGTAATCATCAACACACTTACTCATTTCAAATTTGTTAGTGATTTTTGTATATATATTATTTAACTTCAGGGATGATGAAAAGAAGAACAATTTGCATGCACATATTGTGTGTACATTGAGGGAGATGTTGGATAAACATAACGTTTTAGTTAAGTCATTTAGGATGGTTAGAGATAAAGTCGCTACAGGTGGGGGAAAAAAGGTTTCCTTGAAGCTAATAGGTAGGAGAACTAAGGATGCAAGAACTTATAATTTACCTACAGTTTCTGAGGTAGCGGAATTGGTGGTCGGAGATTTTGACGAATCACTTGGGCAAAGAGATATTATGGTTGAAACTCAAGGGGGGTCTTTGAAAAGAATAAGTGAGCTACATCCTGCATATCTAGGGTTGCAATATCCACTTCTTTTTCCGTATGGTGATGATGGGTACAGGGAGGATATACCATTTTCTGATGCAATTGTATCTAACACGCGTGGTCGCCGAAGCGTTAGCATTAGGGAGTATCTTGCTTACAGATTACAGGAACGGAAAAATGAGAGCTCTTTCATTGTTAAGAGCAGGAGATTGTTCCAACAATTCGTAGTTGATGGATATACAATGGTTGAGTCTTCAAGACTAATATATATTAGAACTCATCAAAAACAACTTAGGTGTGAGATGTACAAAGGACTTTCTGATGCTTTGTTAAGCGGTGAGCGAGATGCGTCCACACAAGGTAAGCGAATTGTCTTACCACCTACTTTTGTCGGCGGTGCACGATACATGGTTCAAAATTATCAGGATGCAATGGCTATATGTAGATGGGCAGGGTACCCAGATCTTTTCCTAACTTTCACCTGCAACCCAAGATGGCCTGAAATTAATAAGTTCCTTGCTTCAAGGAATTTGAACCCTGAAGATCGTCCGGATATAGTATGTCGAGTGTTCAAGATGAAGTTGGACAGTTTGATCAAATATCTTAGACAAAGTAAAATATTTGGAGAAGTTCGAGCAGGTAAAATAATTGTTCAGTGTATGTATAAAATACACACACACACACACACACATATATATATATAATCTACATAATAATGACATTGTTATATTTACACGACTTCTATGATTGCAGTGGTATACACAGTCGAGTTTCAAAAGCGTGGGCTACCGCATGCTCATATTTTATTATTCATGGGGAATGCTGACAAATTCCCCACCCCAGTGGATATTGACCGGATTATATCAGCTGAAATACCCGACGAGATGACTGATCCTCAATATTATAAAGCAGTGTGCACACATATGATGCATGGACCATGTGGCAGTGAAGCAAGAAACGCCCCTTGCATGGTTAAGTCTAAATGTTCAAAGCATTTCCCAAAAAACTTCAACGAGCAAACGAACATTGATGACGAAGGTTATCCAAAATATAGGAGGCGAAATGATGGAAGATCAATTGTCAAAAGTGGTGTACACCTTGACAATAGATATGTTGTTCCCCACAATAGGTCATTGCTCATGAAGTTCGGCGCTCATCTGAATGTGGAGTGGTGTAACCAAACAAGGTCAATAAAATATTTGTTCAAATATGTCAACAAAGGGCATGATCGTGTCACTGCATGGTTTTACGAGACATCAAGTTCAAGTGACAAGGAAAAACCCGTTGATGAAATAAATTTGTATTATGATTGTCGATATATATCCCCATGTGAGGGAATGTGGAGAATATATGGGTTTGAAATTCAGTATAAGAATCCATCCGTTGACCGTTTGAGCTTTCATTTCCCAAACGAGCAGTATGTTTACTTCGAAGATGATGCAACGGTTAGTGATGTGGTCTTGCGGGAGTCCGTTAAGGAGAGTATGTTTTTGGCTTGGATGAGAGCAAATGAACAATATCCAGAGGCCAAGGATTTAACTTATGCAGAATTCCCTCAAAACTTTGTTTGGAAGGCTGCAACAAGGGAATTTGTACCTCGCAAAAAGGGGTTTGCTATAGGTCGTCTAACATATGTGCTCCCGGGATCGGGAGAATCATATTATTTGCGATGCATCCTTAATTTGAAGCATGGGGCTACAAGCTACAATGATCTAAGAACTGTAGAAGGCATTTGTCATGATACATATCGTGAGACATGTTACGCTTTAGGATTGCTGGACGATGACAAAGAGTATGTCGAAGGATTTTCAGAAGGTAGTTTTTGGGCTTGTGCATTGTGTCTTAGGAAGGTATTTGTCATTTTATTGGCAGCAGATACTATGAGCAGACCAGGATATGTTTGGGGCAAATGCTGGACAGTTATGGCAGATGACATTCTGCACAGACAAAGAAGAGTTTTGATGCATCTAGGTACCCAACGATATAATACAAGGCAATTACCATATAATAAGTATATTTCAATTTCTGTTCATATAACTTAATTACGATTATAAAATATTATATATACAATATGTTCTTTGATATAGCGTTTCACATTTGTAATTTTAGATTTGACGCTAACTGAAGCTGAGATTAAGAATTATGCATTAAGCGAAATAGAGTTGATGCTGAGGAGATTGGGTAGGAGCTTAAAGAACTATCCAACAATGCCATTCCCTACCATCAGTGACTATGCCATGTATCATAACAGGCTTATATACGATGAATTGCAATATGATCGTGTTGCTTTACGTGAAGAGCATGACAAATGCGTTCACAATCTGAATGATCAACAACGTCATGTATACTCAACCATTATGCATTCTGTTGAACAATGTAATGGTGGTGTATTCTTTGTTTATGGTTATGGAGGCACGGGGAAAATGTTTGTGTGGAAAACATTGTCGGTTGCTTTGAGGTCCAATGGAGAAATTGTTTTAAATGTTGCTTCAAGTGGTATCGCAGCTTTACTGTTACCTGGTGGTAGGACAGCTCACTCACGCTTTGCAATACCAATCAATGCAAACGAGAACTCAACATGCAACATCAAACAAGGGAGTTCACTTGCACAATTGATAATTCGGTGCAAACTAATTATATGGGATGAGGCGCCGATGACACACAAGCACTGTTTCGAAGCATTAGATAGAAGTTTGCGGGACATCCTCAAGTTCACCAATTCAGGCAGTTCTGACATGCCATTTGGAGGAAAAACAATCGTATTTGGGGGTGACTTCAGACAAATTTTACCAGTCATACCAAAAGGCACCATACAAGACATAGTGAACGCAACTATTAATTCTTCTTACATTTGGCATGATTGCATTGTATTGCGTTTAACGAAGAATATGAGATTACAATCATTGTCTGATGATCGTGAATACGAAGATTTAGTAGAGTTCGCTGAGTGGATTGCGAGTTTAGGAGACGACACTGCTGGGGAAGGTAATGATGGCCTTGCAGATGTAAAAATTCCAAGTGACATTTTGTTAGAGTGTGGAGACGATCCCATTGCCACTATTGTCCAAAGCACCTATCCAAACTTTGAAAATATAGCCAATGATCCATCATACTTGCAAGAGCGTGTGATTCTAGCTCCGACTCTAGATGTTGTCGATGCTATTAATGACTACATGACATCTTTAAATGTTAAGGAAGAGTCGAGGACATATCTAAGTTCAGATAGCATTTGCAAGTCCGACTCCAATGCGGATGTCTTGGCGGATTTGCACACACCAGAATTTCTCAATAAAATACGTGCATCTGGAGTTCCAAACCACGAGTTAACTCTAAAGGTTGGTACACCAATCATGCTTTTAAGAAATATTGACCCGTCTATGGGGCTTTGCAATGGAACAAGGTTGACTGTTACACGACTCGGAAAGCACATCCTAGGTGCAAAAGTTCTAGGCGGAAAATATGCTGGTCATGAAGTTGTCATTCCAAGGTTAAGCTTAACTCCGTCAGATTCAAGAATACCCTTCAAGTTTCAGAGAAGGCAATTTCCGGTGATGACCTCTTATGCCATGACTATAAATAAGAGTCAAGGACAATCTTTGAAACATGTTGGACTTCTATTAAAAAAGTCAGTGTTTACTCATGGTCAACTATACGTTGCAGTATCAAGAGTAACAAATCGTAAGGGTTTGAAAATATTGATTTGGCGTGAAGATGGCGAACAAATCGACCATACTGCAAATGTCATTTACAAAGAAGTTTTTCGTAATTTGTAGATTTTAGAAATCTTATTGTAATATTTCTTTATTTCTATTTGGTTCAAAACTTTCTTATTACAAATGCATAAGTCTTAACTATCATTTCATTAATTATAATGAATTATGTATATTGCATCTCATCTATTTTCATACATTAATACTTGAATTAATAATATACACAAATATGGAAATATAACTAATACAGAATTTCTGTCCGTGCAACGCACGGGTAGAATCTAGTTTGTACAATTATGCTTCCGTTTAATTTTATTCAGAGTAATTAGTGTAACTAAAATTAACGTATGATCGTGCATGACACGTAAATTCAAACACCAAATTAACTCGCTCTATAAAAAAGAGACGGATTGAGTAAAGTGACTATATGAGTCGAAGCCATCTCGGTAAAATGACCTTTTTTTCCTAAGTTTTCTTGTTGTTTACTGCATTCCACGGGACAGTTTTAACATTTCACAAGCACATCTTCTTGAAAAACGAGCCGGTGAAGACATGGAAATGTGAACTACACAGCAGATATGCAAGCTTATCCTACTTTATTTTTCTGTTAAAAATTATACTTTATTTGTACGGCACACTGACAATTATTTGAGGAAAATCTTGTTTTTTTGCAAAAATCCAGGCTTGGGAATTGCTCATACATCAGCACAAATTCTATCTGAGAAGATAATCACCCAGTCACCGTATTTGTTCTTGAAAAACCGTGAAGTTAGAATTTTGATCCATTTTGATTCTTGAAGTACAAAGGGGACATCTGAATACTATGGAATCGGCGGCTGAACGGCGGCTGAATGCTATTCAAGGTCACCTGGCTTCGTCCACAGAGGGGGAATCGTTGTCCTCTATTCGTTCAAACCTCACCTCTGGCGAATATTTCCACGGTAACAACGCTTACAGGACTACTCTTTTTGGACCGAGTCCAACGCTTTTGGTTGGATGCTTTTGATTGGCTGAAAAAATTGAGAGAGCAGCCATGGTGAGGGGTTGATTTTTGGCTTCCGGAAGAAGTTAGGAAGAGTGATTTAACTATCTAGAATTTCTTGGGTGATTTATGTGTTCGAATCAAATTCCATTCATTAAAGATACCAGTTTGCTTGAACGAGCCATCTCCATCAAATTTGATCTCTTTCCTGGAATTATAGGATCTTTAATGTCACTCTTCATTGCATGATGCATTTTTGTGCATTATGAACTTCAGATGGTTATTTCATTATTTCAAACTTTAATTCTTTTATTATTTGTTTCAGTGTTTTTATATCTTAATATATAAATTTGACTATTTTCTTGCTCCTTTGAGATAACTTGCATTTAAATGGTTGTCAGGCCAAGGGTACAGTGTAGTTCTTCCCGAGAAGTTGCAGACGGGAAAGTGGGATGTATACAGGTATAGTATAATTCTACAACAACTGTAATATACTTTTTGTTTCAGACTATTTCTTCCTGCATATTTAAGGGAATGAAACTGAATCGTGGCTACAGATCTGCACGCTCTCCTATGAAGCTTGTAACTAGATTTGCTGATCATCCTGATATTGGTACACTACATGACAATTTCGTGTAAGAATTTATTTGTACTCTTTGCTGTAAGTTTATTCTCATCTATTTTATAGACTAGGGGATTGATGAAAAGTTTTATTCTCTACTTTCCTAATCCATGTGAAGCATCAGTTCAGTTTCTTGTTTTAAGGCATCTGCCTTGGTTCTCTTGGTTTCCATGCATATAATTTTTCTACAGGCATGCTGTTGAAACCTTTCAAGATTACAAATACCTGGGCACTCGTATTCGAGAAGATGGAAGCATTGAAGAGTGAGTTCCTTTGGTTGAACATTTCCTCTGAAGCTGGATGAATTTTATGAAATATTAATAAAATTCAATTGATTGCACTTGTCTTGTTTATAACATTTTATAGTTACAAATGGATGACATATGGAGAAGCTGGATCAGCAAGGTCAGCTATTGGCTCTGGACTTCTTTTTTGTGGACTAGAGCCAGTGAGTTAACATAATGCCTAGTATGTTAAACTGTTGGTGTCTTTTTTGGAGGAGAGATTTGGTTTAATTTTTCGTTCACTACACATATTAGCAGATACTTTTGTGCATTTCAAATCTACTAGCATACATCTCAATATAGTTGTTAATTGTTTTCATAATCGATTCTGGTTTTACTCATCCTTTTGGCCCAATTATTCCTTAGATATGATGATTTGAAAGTTTGGATTTCTAATGGACCAGGGAGCTCGTGTGGGAATTTATTTCATAAATAGGCCAGAATGGCTCATTGTGGATCATGCCTGCTCAGCTTTTTCATATATCTCAGTACCCTTATATGACACTCTTGGTGTGTATTATGCATTTTAAATAAATCTTGCACTGTCTCATGAGGGGTTTTAAAGTGTGAATTTTGCATCTGTAGGTCCTGATGCTGTTAAGTATATTGTCAACCATGCCGGTATAGAGGCGATCTTTTGTGTACCTAATACTCTGAATACTGTGAGTATGCTCTAAAAATTTGATGGGCTTCCCTGCATGCTGTTGGGTATACTGTACCATGTTAAGTAATTCATGTCAGATAATTAACAACCACAAAGTTATTAAATTTCCTGTAAGTTAACAATAAATTGAATGTTACGAAAGTCTGTACAAAGCTCATAAAGTTACAATTGGGTAGCACTGCAGCATCATAGAATGTTGCCAAAAGGGTCGCAGAATCAAAATGAAGCATGATAACTGGACGAGAAAAACTAATACAGATACCTCTCTGGTTTAACTGCATAGCTATTATCTGCTCAACAGATTCTGTGACAAGGATCCGCTGATTCAGATTGGGAGATGATTTAAAAAAAGGAAGCAAGGTTCATTAGGTATAAGAAATAAGGATGTGCAGATAACTTAAAGGAAAAATCATTTTTCAAGTCTACAATTCTACATGCCTTACTGATCTGAACAGGCCACTGAATTTAGTTTGCTGAAATTAAATTTCAGTTAGGTATTCACATTGAGATATATTTTTGATTTTATGAACATAATACTTGATTTGAAAATTTCAGTTGTTGAGCTTCTTGTCGGAGGTTCCTTGTGTACGTGTCATAGTGGTATGTGGTTCACATCATCTTTAAACTCAGTCCTGCCATATTGTAAATGATTTTAGATCAATATCATTGTGAGAGTCATTTCTTTTTCCGTCCTCATTATCATAGGTAGTGGGTGGAATAGATGAACATCTCCCTTCTCTTCCTTTGGCAACTGGAATTAAGCTGTTATCATATTCAAAGCTACTTCATCAGGTATATTTAATCAATTTTGAATTGAACTTATAATATTATGTGACTATTAGTGAGTACTGTTGCTCTGTTGTCTATCTAGCTTCTGTGAGCTGTTTAGGCGTTTAATGAGATTAGTTTTGGTTCTCCATAGATATCTAATTTAATTGCTTTGGGATTCCTTGGTGGAACTGTTTAGGCGCATTTAACTTGGACGATAATATGATATGGATCAATGTTTCTAGGCCTGGAAGCTCTGTAGATGTTATAAGTCCTGTTCCATGATGTGCTCATTAATTTACCACTTGTAACTGTGGAATGATCGAACTGCTTTTATTGATTTATACTCGCAACTGACGACTTCACAATTTTCTTAACACTATGACAGTGCCTATATAGAGATATAATGGACCTAACCCATGTTCTGAAGTATATGTGAGCCAAAGGAATTTAGCATACAGTGAGGATGTTTTTACTTGGACTGTAATTTGCTGGTCTGGTCTGTCTGTTTTAGTCTGGTCTGTTTTGGTCTGGTCTGGTCTGAAATTTTATTTTTTATATTTTTTGCATAAAGATTTTATTTTTTATATATATTATAATCCATAAATACTTCGTAGAATTAGGCTTTAATTTTAGGAAACTAATTTAGTTATTGATCAACAATAAAGCCCAAACTCCAAAGCCCCAAGTAATCTACTCCTTTTTAAGCTTACGAAATACGAAGTATTCAAACTATTCGTTGCCCATCTACTCTATTGATTTTTTACAAATCAAGATTTTATTTATTTATTTTTATTTCTTTTTTTTACAAATCAAGATCATCTATATTATTCTGTCACTTGTATGACTTAAAATACGAACAGACTAAACCAAACAATAATAAAATAGTAAGTGTACTAATAATAACAACAATAACACTACTACTACTACTAATAATAATAGTAATAATAATAGTAATATTAGTAATAATACTACTAATAATAATCACAATAATAGCAATAATAATACTAATACTACTACTAATAATAATAATAATAGTAATAATAATAGTAATAATAGTAATAATACTACTACTACTAATAACAATAATAACAATAATAACAATACTACTACTACTACTACTAATAATAATAATAAAATATGGTCTGGTCTGGTATGTTTTAGTCTGTTTTGGTCTGGTCTGGTCCGGGACAAATTACCGTCCAAGTAAAAACAACTTTTTGGGCACACAGACCAAGGAAGGTGTTAAAATTCCAATGGTACCCTCCTCATCACATAATTCCATCCTTTTCATTTCCTATTCACCACATCCAGCTCTGCCGTCTTCACCCCTATCTTTATTCTCTCTAGGGTCTTCACCAGTCACCACATCTGTCATAGTGAGGATTGATTAAGTCGATCTTTTCTTTGTCGATTAAGGTTCTCAGGTTCTAGTTTTCAAAGATGAGATGTCAACTTCAGTGTTGGATCTGGTGAGGTGGTTCAAAATTGACTTAGGATTATATATAGTTACTGCAGGAGAGCTTTTGCTTGGTCTGCGAGGTTCTCTACCCCAGTATACGCTAGCAACTGAATTGAAGAAATCCTTTTGGTGATAATAAAGAGGTTACGGGATGGTAAAGTTGAAATTTTAAATTTAATGAATGTTAAAATGAACATTTGACACTAGATGTTTTGCGATAAAGGAAATCACACTATCAATTTGGAACACCTTAAAATGGTAAAATGGGACTCCCATTTTGGGACGGAAGGAATATTTCATATACTCGAGTTTGGTTTTTGGTCACCAACCGAAAGCAAGGAGTAAAAGCTGCTTCTTTACCAAAAACTTTTATTTTACTGTAAAGTGTAAACGGTAAACCAAACTGATCTTTTTCCGGTCTGTTCAGCCATCGTTTCTAGGTCGGTTATTTACTCACCTTCAGATATACTGTGTTTGTTTGGTTTTCAACTTTATAATATCTGCATCCATCGGGAATAATATGTAAGCAATTCTAGTCATGTTATGTTTCACTTTCTTTCTAGGGTCTGAGCAATATTCAGCCATTTTACCCTCCTAAGCCTGAAGATATTGCTACCATATGCTATACAAGTGGTACAACAGGAACACCAAAGGTGGAACTTATGAATTAAGTTTTATGTCCCCTCTTATATGTGCCTTGCAAACTTTAATAATTAAATGTCTTGTTTTATACAGGGTGCTGTATTATCACATGCAAATTTGATAGCAAGTGTTGCAGGGTCAACCCTTGGAATCGAATTTTGTCCTTCAGATATGTAAGTTATGGTTAAACATTTAAATAAGTTATCATGCGCTCCTAATAGTTTTTGTGTTTAATTTTTGGAATAGATGTTAACAAAAAGAAATTAATGTATGGACTATGGAGGTTGAAAGGAATAAAACTACCTCATTTCCAGTACATTGATGTTCACTTTTTGGTTTGGGTACCAATTGGACTTTCTTCCTCTTAACAGATACATATCTTATCTACCTCTGGCACATATCTATGAAAGAGCTTATCAAATTGCAACAGTATATTTTGGTGTTGCTGTTGGCTTCTATCAGGGGGTTAGTCAATTGACGTTACACAGTGTTGATCTCAATGCTTTTATGGTGTTTCATATCTATTTTATTGTCTTATCTACTGTTTTGAGTAAATATGTTTATTAGCAATATAAAGGATATATGAAGGATTCCTGGTTTTGAGATAGTATGCACATTTATTAAGAATATTGCCACACACACATATCTATATCTATATAGGGTGCAGTTCCAATGAGAACGTTGCTTAACGTGAGAACGTGAGAACACTCACATCTACCTCTATATAAAAAGAGGTGGAAAAGCAGGCTGTTTTCCCGCCTAAATGTTTGGCCTGCGGTAGGTTAGGTTATGTATTTGGATCAGGTTGTGTGTTCGGGTCGGGTTCACTGGGCCCAAGAAATTAGTTGGAGTGTATCAGCTGACATATCACGTTAAAACGGCTAAATATCTTTGAGGGCAGAGGCTTTTGTTATTTCATGTCTTAAACTGAAGGTCACATCACAATACCAGCAGAAGATGCATTAAATTCGGTTGACTTTTATTTCTATTATTGTTCACGATTTTAAAATACTCCCTCCATCCCGCTATGATTGTCCCATTTTACCATTTTACAATAAATCGAAAATGAAAGGTGTTAGTGCGGTGTGTTAGAGGAGATGTGTACGTAGAACGATGAATTTATTAGGTAGAGTGAATGTGGTACGAAGGCGTGGTTGAACGACGAAGTGCTGAATGCGGGAGAAGGGGGTGAAGGCATAGAATAATCTGGAGGATAATAGAGGGCTCGACGTATAATGGGATGCTCTGGAGAATGAGGGTATTTATAATTAGGGTTTGGGTTGGGTAGGTTAAAATATAATGGATTGGGCTGGATGGGTTTAAGTTTAATGGATTTGGGCTGGACAGATGATTTTAGTAAAGGTTATATTGGATCCGAAAATTCAATGGTTTGGGTCTGAAATTTAATAGATTTTTCACATTTTTGTACATATTCAATGGTTACGTTAGGTTTAAATGGGCCATCATAAAAATTTAAAAAGTGTTTTGAATGATTTTTGTTTTGTTTTAATAGTATCAAAATAAATCTAAAAAAGTTTTAAGTGTTTAAATATCATAGAGCGGAGGGTAAAGATAATGATGCCTTTGCCAATGTTCAAATTCCAAGCGACATTTTGTTAAAATGTGTAAGCGATCCCATTGCTACAATTGTAAAAAGCACGTATCCGAACTTTAAGAATATTCCCACTGTTGAAATGTTCTTATAGCCTATTTCATTGTATGCTCCAAATGCTTACAAACCAGTGATTTGAAGTCTTATTATGTGCTTCGTTTCTCCCTCCTTTTCCTAATATACAAATCGTATCAACAATGAGTGATGAATATACTTACCTTTAGAATTATTTTTTATTATTCATATATATTACATGTGTATAAATAATTTTATCTACACATTCAATAATAAAGTTAATAAATAATATCATATAACTCTACGATATATAATATGGTCCGTGCATCGCACGGGTGAAAATCTAGTCTAAGCCAATGTGATGCACAATCAAGGCCGTCTGGTGCACATTTTAACTTTGTCCAAACTAAGCCAATATTATATAATTGCAGTGGCATTTTGGTAAATAAAATGCTTAACGCGCAAAAGTGCAACAAACGGGTCTTATTGTGCATCACATTGTGGTAAATGTGGGTGTTCACGTTCTCACATCCTATATATAGGAAAGTTCAAATAAAAAGAGGTGTTCCAGTGCAAAGTGCGAACGGTGGCACTTTTCCCTCACCACGTTGCACTATTGCATGTTTCTGTTGCACTTTTTCGCGGTGGCAAAAAACTTCGGTTTATTTACAAAATTTTCATCATGTTTTTTATCAGATTTAGTGCATTTTTGGCTCATTTTGAGCCATTAAATGTGAAAATAAATGCACAAGATTTGTTCTCACTTTGCATGAGAAGACATCTTTGTATTTGAACACTCTCCTACACACACACGCACATGGAGAAATTTCCAGGTCCAGAATTCCGGACTAGGACCGCCGTCCGGACGGCGGCGTTTGGGCCACTTCCCGGTGAAATTTTTTGATGAATTTTTTTGGACATGTTCTTCATCAAGTCTAGTGTATCCACAAAAATCTCAGCTAAAAATGCAATCAGGAAGGCGGTCAAATAATTTTTGGAAGATAACTGCGTTTTATATGTATATTTTGGCATAATTATCTTCCAAAAATAATTTGACTGCCTTCCCAATTGAATTTTTAGCTGAAATTTTTTGTGAATGAACCAGACTAGATGAAGAACATGCCCAAAAAATTATTGAAAAGTTCCACCGGAAAGGGGCCTAAACGCCGTCGTCTGGACGGCGGTTTTCCTGACCGGAAGAGTACTCTATATATATGTATATATATGTATATAAGAGAGAGTTTAAATAAGAAGACACCTTCCCGGTGGTGTCATGAATGATTTATATTTGCATGTTTCTACCATTTGAAAGATTATTTATCAATATGTCATTTGCCTAGTTCTCAACCAAGTTCTTCTCTACACACTATTACATGTTTCTATTACATTTTCGCAGTGGTAAAAATCTTTGATTTATTTACGAATTTGCCACTGCGATTATGATCAATTCTAGTGCATTGTTGGCTTATTTTGAGCCATTAGATCCCGAATTAAATGCATAAGATTTATTCTCACTTTGCATGAGAAGGTCTCTTTGTATTTCAACCCTCCCCTATATATATATATATATATATATATATATATATATATATATATATATATATATATATATATATATAGAGAGAGAGAGAGAGAGAGAGAGAGAGAAGTACTCCTGTCCAGCACTTCTCCGTCCGAACGCCGTCCGAACACCGCCATTTGGGGCGGTTCCCGGTGGATTTTTTTGATAAAAATTTTTGAGCATGTTCCTCATCAAGTCTAGTTTATCCATACCAAATTTCAGCTTAAAATTCGATCGGGACGGCAGTCAAATAATTTGTTGAAGTTAACTGCGCCAATTCATGTCCAGCCGGCCTGTGGGAACCGCCGTCTGGCCGAGGACATTTGGGGCCCTTCCCGGTGGAATTTTTTGATTAAATTTTTCGAGCATGTTTTTCATCAAGTCTAGTTTATGCCCACCAATTTTCAGCTAAACATTCAACCGGGAACGCAGTCAAATGTGCAATTGAAAAACACTGCGCTGTTTATATATATAAAGCACAGTGTTCGTAAATAATTTAATTAACTGCCTTCCCGATTGAACTTTTAGCTGAAATAATTTAACCGGGAACATGCTCAAAAAATTTCATGAAAAAATTCCACTGGGAAGGGTCCCAAATGGCCTCTGCCGGCCGGCAGTTCCCATCGGACCGGCTGCATAGGAGATCTACTCTCTCTCTCTCTCTCTATATATATATATATATATATATATATATATATATATATATATTGGAGGATGGCCTGGTTCTGTCTGCCATCTCTTTCATGTTTGTACGCAAGCTTTGTATTCTTTGCTTCCGTAGAATTTTGATTTCTTTCATGGCCTTTTACAGCTCTCACGTAGTGCCATGTGTTTGCATTCACAAATATTTGCCTTTCCATTATTGGAACCTAAAACAGGGCTGCTGGTGTGATGAATGAGTTATATTTGCATGTTTCTACCACTTGAAAGCTTATTTATCAATATGTCATTTGCCTAGTTCTCAACGAAGTTCTTCTCTACATGCTTTAATCCCTCAAATTGCAGGACAATCTAAAATTGGTGGAAGATATGGCTGTTCTGAGACCTACTATATTTAGTAGTGTCCCTCGCCTTTACAACAGAATATATGCTGGGTAATGGTGATGAAACGATGATCTATAACTCTGTATGCATCGTTCTGAAGTGTTGTCTATAATTTGTCTGATTTGCATTAGGATCACACATGCTGTGAAAACTTCCGGAGCACTAAGAGAAAAGTTATTTAATGCTGCTTACAACTCCAAAAAGCAAGCTATCATAAATAGTGAGTATTCTATTGAACAAAATATTCCTACTGCATGGCGTTTTCTACTTGTATAGAATTTCAATATGAAGTATAATGAATATAATCTTATATTTCACACTTCTTAATTACGAAAGTGGCCCTGGGATTTTGAAGTTTATGAGTTTTCGAAACGCTCCCAAGTTTCCGAAATGGGGAAACATGCGCCGCAGAGAGTTTTGTGCTTCATAGTTTAATGCTCTAACCCCTTCATTCAGTAATCCTCCTCCTTTATTTATCCATGAGAGACCCCTATATCTTTTCAAGCTTGTTTGGGCATGAAATACAAACAAAACCTGCAAGACAGATAGCTTTCCTAGTATTAGATCCTGTAACAACAACCAAGCTTTTCTCCCAAATCAATGGAGTAGGTTAAACGAGATTAGCAAACAAAGACTGTAAGATTGCTACTTTTCCTAGCAGTAGATCCTGTAAAACAAAGAAAAGCTGTTGCTCATTCATGCTGATTTACAAGCTCAATTCGTGCTTCGCTCATTTGCTTCATTCAGGCAAAAAGCCATCACCCATATGGGATAGATTGGTATTTAATAAGATAAAGGACAAACTTGGAGGCCGGGTTCGCCTTATGACTTCAGGTGCCTCACCATTATCTCCTGATGTCATGGAATTCTTGAGAGTGTAAGTCCATTGCGCTTCTGTCACTAAATGATGATAAGTTTTATCTAATCTAGTATCTTACAGGCTTACAGCAAATTCCTTAACACTGGGTACACCGATACTCCTTTCGATCTCTGTAATATGTGAATCAAATTTGCAGATGTTTTGGCTGTCGAGTTACTGAAGGGTATGGCATGACTGAGACTTCATGTGTTATTAGCTCTATTGATGATGGTGACACCTTAATTGGCCATGTTGGTTCTCCCAACCCAGCATGTGGTAAGTTGCTGCCTGTCTGATTTTGGAAAAGTAGTAACTATATATGACAGTGTTCTTAACCGACTGCTGACAATTACTACATATTCTTCAACTATCAAGTAGTATCAACCAACACATGATGAAGATGTATAAGAAGAACAAGAAAGTTAGAAATCTGTCTTGCTTTTACACAATTGGCATTTTCCCTCTGTAATACTCCGTAAATAAGATCATAAGGTGAAACACTAAGCCCCTTACTTTTACGATAACCACAATGATATGACTCATTCCCTCTGTTGACCTGTTTGCACCTTTTTTTATAATGATAATGATAGGAGCAGGGAAAGGGTTAGGGAAACAAGTCCCCTTTTTTATTAAAAGAGGACAATAGTTTATTATCGCCCTGTTATCCTAACCTTTTCCCTGACCCTTGCCATGATCCTATCATTATCCTACCCCCTTGTCAAAGGGTAAATTTGCAAGTTGATCATATATTGCTAATTTCCTTAACGTCAGTGCAAAAAGTGATTAAGACATATATTGGGAGAAGGTGAGTATAATTTGAGTTAATGTAATTGTTAAGTAATTTCACTGAAATGATAATGATCTAATAGGTAGCGCGTCATCATAACCTAATCATGTGAGGCAGTAAATCCTTCATTTCATGGGCCTGAATTGTTACTTTAATGAAAATTCAGAAATCAAGCTTGTGGATGTTCCTGAGATGAATTACACATCTGAGGACAAGCCTTACCAACGAGGAGAAATCTGCGTCAGGGGCCCCATTGTCTTCCAAGGCTATTACAAAGATGAAGTGCAAACGTATAATCCTTTGCATCGAAGCATATTTAGAATGTCTAGGAGATTTTATTGAGGAAGACCTGGACTAACATTGTTAACTGACAGGAAGGAGGTACTTGACGAAGAGAATTGGCTGCACACTGGTGATATTGGATTGTGGTTACCTGGAGGTCGATTGAAGATTATTGACAGGTAGTATCTTTCATTGCGGTGAGCTTGGTGGCTTTCATGTACACACCCTTTACTATGGAGATGTATTGTTTGTCTGTTATGCACTGATTTGGATGATCATATTTGAAAAATTTAACAATTATAATTTATTTTATAAGTTGCTGTTTCACTTTCATTGTACAAACATTCATGTTCAGTTCTCATGGTTTTCAGGAAAAAGAATATATTTAAGTTGGCACAGGGTGAATACATAGCTCCAGAGAAAATTGAGAACACTTACGCCAAGTGCAAATTTGTTGCACAGTGCTTTGTACATGGTAAAAGCACAACTGGAATTTGCATGTGGAGATTTGTACACTGCTGTCTGCTCACTTCTTGATGTCTCTGCAGGTGATAGCTTGAATTCCTCTCTAGTGTCAGTGGTTTCTGTAGATCCGGATGTGTTGAAGGAATGGGCTACATCTGAGGGCATTAAGGTAACTACTATACCCCAAGTACCTTGACTCTCGAAGTCAATTTTTAATAGCTCTATTTTAATTGAGAAATGTCTGGATAACAGTACGACAGTTTGCAACAATTATGCAATGATCCAAGAGTCAGGGCTGCCGTTCTAGCAGACATGGACGCTGTAGGGAGGGAGGCTCAGGTTTTTCACTCTTGTTGTTTTAACCTGTGTTTTCTTGGCTTGCAACTTAACATTTTAATTAGCTTCTAAATTTTGCTCTTGCCAGTTAAAGTATTCAAAACTCGAGAGTATACAAGTATAGCATTATACTTGTATTAGTTAGGGGTGGGTAACCCTACCAGGTAACTGCCCTGCCACAAAGTTTCCAAGTTGCCTGGTTTTAAGTGTCGTTAGTAGTTGGGGTTCAATTATTCTGGTCTGAACCAAAGCTTAGCCCGTACAGGCGCAGCCTAGCTTATTCCACCCTAGTTTATTAGTACTGTAGTTTGCTATTGCCATCAAAATTTTATTCTCCATTACTATTGGGTTAGAGTGTTGGACGTATTTTCTCTATATGAGAACTGCATTAGTGTTTAGTGGAGTAATTAGAATGTTTTTGTCTAAAGTGATATCAATATAAATAGTAGTTTGTGGCAGAGGGTTCATCAATGTATATTTTTGTATATTTATTTCTGCAGCTGAGAGGGTTTGAATTCGCAAAAGCAGTCACCTTAGTGGCCGAACCATTTACAATTGAGAACGGTCTTCTTACACCCACATTTAAGGTGAGTTTCTGACTCTTCTGCCCGTGTTTTCATTGAAGATAAACGACAGTTTAAAGCGATATAAACCACTTTATTCAATTTGGTGTCCTTTAAAATTTGGTCAGTTTACTATATGCATTTTAATGCTCCGTATGTATATTTAGGATATGAACTAACACCACTAGACCAAACAAATTACCACATTGCCATGTTCTCTGCTTAGTCACTAGATAATCCACTAGATAATCGCCACACTGATTTAGATGAATGCTCAATCTAATAAAGTTGGTTTTCTTATAGTTAATGAGAGGGAATGCATTGATTTTTTTTTTTTGAAGTGCGTGGTTCTTGTTGGTACATTTACTAAAAAACCCAGATAATTCGTATTCCACCCATACCAAGCGCTGATCATGAACAATTTTTAGGTCAACAATTGTTTTCATGTATATTTTTTTGGACCTAACTTGTAGGTTAAGAGGCCACAGGCAAAAGCATACTTTGCAAAAGCGATATCTCAAATGTACGATGAGCTTTCCAGATCTGATCCCGGACAAAAAGTCTTGTAGGCAGAAGCAGAAGAAGACAATACTGCTTCAGGTGCCTGCTGGTTTCCTCCATTTAATAATAATGAAGTATCTTGAAGCCATTTCCTCCAGCTAATTCTGTGAATATTAAGGCAGAAGTATCTTGAAGCTAATATTTGCAGCTATGATCAAATGGCTTTACCATATTCACAGAATGTTCTCTAGAATATGTAGCTGATTATCTGAAAAGTTATGACCTTAATAATTCAAGCCTTCAACGATCATCTTCCTAACTACATTGAAATACGTAGTAATTACAGGATGAAAGAATAAAAAGTACTCCGTAATATATACTGTAACTGTTTGTGTTACCACTGTTTTCGATATTTTTTAGTTGTGGGACTAAATCCTGATAAAAAGTGTGGTTGAAATTTAGTGTGATTGAAATTTCAATTGAAATGAGTGAAATTATATGAATTTCATAATTCTCTCCTAAATAAGAAACATGAAGATTATTGCAGAAAGGCTAATTATTATGTTGCAAGGTTCAAAATTGTGTATTGCGTATTTGAGGCAGTTTCTTACCATTGCCTATTGCGCAAGCCTCATTGCGCAATGAGGTGCAAGCCTCAACTTTTACCCAAATTTATATAAAAAAGCACAAATAATGTAATTGATAATAAAATAAAATAAATATTTACAAGTCAACTAATGTCATAATAAAAACCAACAAAATTGAGGTCATAGACCATCCAAAAAATATGTTCGAACATCACACAAAACAAGTATAACTAACAAGGAAGAAAGTAAAGTATTTAATATTTGTCCACTATATATTTTCATTCCTTTTACTGAGTAGTGGGGAATGGGAGTACCGAGTACCGATTATTTTGCCCACCAACTCCTATATGAATAAATATAAGAAATAAGATAATTAGACAAACACACACACCTCTGTTAGCGTGAAGAAAAGAAGGGTGGAAGAACAAGAATGTCATAGAAAGTAAACATGCAGAAGAAAATCAGCCGCAGATTACAATTTGATCCAAACAAGGTGGAATCTCCCACTTCAGGAGCTCCATTCGGCCATTCCCCGACCCGATAGAATGGTGGAGGACAGAATGGTAGAGGAGTAAGTCACGGTGACTCAGTCGGCCCAATGGTGGTAGGTCTTATATCCGTGCGCACCAGAGGTACATCCCAGCACGCATGAGTTGTAACCTCCACGTGGCCGTTGCGAGTTTCGAACCTTGATAATTGTTCCAAATTTCCCACCACTGAACCAACTGAGCTACATGTGCGGGTTCAGCCGTAGGTTACAAACGTTTAGGTCGATACATAAACTTATATACTACATGGAAAATTAGTTTGATGGCTTTGGGCTGCGGAAGTCAGCCCTGAGCCCTGCTATATGTTGTTCGCCTCAAAACGAGCTATATAGCTTATGCCAATTGCGTACACCTTGTTTAAAAAATCGCACGCATACATATTGCCTAAATTGGGATTAGCCTTCCAGCGGAAAAGTAGCAAGGTGCGGAGCCTTATTGCGGTAAGGCATTGTGCAATTTTAAACATTGTTAGGCTGTAGTTGTGGGTTTTATACTGATGACAACTTATACATTAACTTTATATTGTCCATACAACACTGCAATAAAACTGGCTACTTTTATTTTCCACGGCGAACAATGCAATCGGGGCATTGTTTTGGTTGTTCCCACACGTATTTGGGAACAACATTGCCCCAATGTCACAAAGGCTCGGGTAAAATGAAATAAAAATGGCAAAGCAGGACATGGGTTTCGAACTCCCTTGATTGTCAAGGGCTCGGAAACTTAATGTTCTCGTCCTTTTCGGAATCATATTTTGATGATAGTACCGTAATACAGAGATCATCTCTAGTCTAAATGGTATTATGCACGTACCACCTTTAGCAAGGCGTATGAGAGAATGAAAAGCAAATGTCAATGTGAATTTGGAACAGAGTACTATTCCTTTTGAATATAAATTTTTCGCTGAAATCAAAACGGGAATATGATTACATATTTCAGGTGAAAAAGTTGGCTGATGAGCCTGATAAACCGAAAAATAGTGTTGCCAAACGGCCTCTTAGAGTTTTGATACAGTTATGACTTATGATAAGTTTGAATTGTAAAGTCGCCAAAAAATGTAAAAAGTCACCAAACGTGAAATGATAAGCAAATTAAAAATGAAACAAATATCACTACTTCGAGAATAAAGGAAATCAAAAAAGAAAGAATATTGTGTGTTTTTCTCTCGGAAATGTTAAAAAATAAAATGACTAATAAGATTAGTTATTTCTTTAAAGAAAAAATAGAAAATAAATGTATTGAGTTTGGAATAATGTTTGCTTAAAACTTGATCAAAATTAACTCGCATATAGAATAATAAAATAGTGTATAATTGTATGGTTAAAATCTGTACAAAAAAAGAGAAGTGTGTTTAGTTATAGAGAGAATTCTCTAAATGAGACTAAAACAAAGGGAAAATGCAAAACTGGGACAACCCTGTTTTTTTAGAACTTTTTATGGCCAATATACAAAATTAACCCATAATATGAAAACCCAGGTTTCCGTATCTAGCAACCTTCGGTGCCGTAGTCATCCTTAGGGGTGGGCATGAAAAACCGTAACCGAATAACCGTACTAGAAAACCGAAAAACCGATGTTTTATCTGGTTAACCATACCGTATTTTGAAAAACTTGCGGTACGGTTAACCAACCAAAAGGAAAAACGGTACATGGTACAGTTATGGTTTTGAGTGAACACTACCACCGGTTAACCGATAACCGTTCCTAAAATTAAAATATTACTTTCAAAGTTAAGAATTATTAGTTGGTGAGAGGAGAAGCTCCAAATAAAAATGAAGCGATGGTACATATACTGTATCGGACTAGCTAAGGGAATACATTATTATATTCTAAATAGAATAAAACATTTTTTTATTCTAAAATGAAGCTCGTATTTACATTTTATTTATGTGCAGACACCCCATTATTTTTTGTACTCCGTGTGAACGTTTCAAATAAATCCTATTACGCATTTATTTACTGTATTTATTTTTTAGCACCGGATTGCTAGTAAACGTCTGCAGCAGTTTGACATTAGGAGGAATGCGTTAAAAGTTGGTTTTTAAAGGGTTTTTTGGTTAACCGATTAATGGTTAACCTATATTATGATTAATTGTTGTTCGGTTAACCGATGTTATGGTTAGGTTAATGAAATTATAAATATATTAACCGAAGTTACGGTTAACTGAAAATTGGTTAACCGAAATGCGGTTAACCAACCGTGCCCACTCCTAGTCATCCTTCAGCAAGAGTGCCGCAAAAAAATTATGGAGATTTACTAAAAAATTCTAAGTATGGGAAGAAAAAGAAAATTCAGTAAGAAAATGCCATCTTTATAAAATTAATGACACAAAAGTGACATTATTTTATCAAACGGGTAAAAAACATGGCATTCTAAAGTTTTATAATTTCAAAGTGGAGTTGTCATCTTGATAGATGTAATATTATAGAAGTGACATTTTCAAATTACATGTAATTCTATGACATTCTCAAATTCCTGATTTATAAATAAAATTGAAATTCAAAGAACGAGTTCTAGAGTGCATAGGAGAAGAAGAAAAAAAAGGAGAAGAAATAGAAGAAGAAGTTTAAATACATGGGTTGGTCAGAGAAATTGCAGCAAAGATGTCGTCGATGGCAGAGCTGCGGCGGCACGAGGATACAATCGATGGCGGAAGGAATCGCAGTCGATGGCCATGGTAGAGGAAGGAATCAGGAAGATGAATTGCGGCAGTCAACCAGAGGTAAAAGTGTAATCTTTAATCCTATTTATTTAGGGAATAATAAACTTAAAATCCTATTTTGAAATTTAGATAATGTTTTAATTCCATTTAGGGCAATTCCTTTTAATTATATACTAATCATTTATTTCTTTAAACAGAAGTGTCAAATTCTTTTGGTACCATTAAATAAGGAAAGTTAATACTAGTATAGTTTTGTGAGACGGGCAGTGTGTTCCAAATTTCATACGGAGTATAATTTCCTTTCTAGCATTTTCCAATGTTCTAAACTTCTAATTGAGCATCATTAAACTATTACGATTTTGAAAGGCGTGCAATGGAACAAAGACAGGCTGCTATGCTTACCATATCTCTGGTTTACAAGTTTGCTTTACACGAAATGTCTATCACACCACTGAACCTTAACTTTTCAATCTTACATTGTACAATGCAGCGGTCAGCTCATTACAAATTCGCACCAACGAACTAATTAAGAACCCAATGAGGATACAGGCTTGACGACGGGCCTGGTGTTGCGCCACAGCCATTCGCGCGGCTGACCATCAAGTAAAGTCGAGACCTGTCAACAACAGCAAGCTCCAAACATTAACCGTGCAGTGATAATCTTGTTAATTTACAACACATAGGACACATATTTGTTCTTCCATGTTTAGCACTTTAGCCAATTATTTCATTCCAAAAAAGCAAGCATGTTTGGTGAACATGTCCATGCATATGTTTTCCCTTCAAAATAGTCCAGGTGGCTTATTTTTCAATTATGATATCCATAATATTATTTCAGTTGTAAACTTATACTCCGTAATTTCTTTTTTATATAACTATTATAAATATAACAAATACATTGTTTTTATTTTGCATTGTTAAGTTTTCATATGATTTTTCATTAGAGCGAATGAAGCTTGTTTATAGTTAACAAAAGGAAAAAATAATTTAAATGCCCCAAACTTTGAAGGGGTGTGAGACAAATACCCCAAACTTGCACGTGTAATTTAAATACCCCAAACTTTATCAAAAGTTACTTTAACACCATGGTCATATATTATTTTAAAATTTATGGTCATATAATTTATGGTGAAAAATTATGCTTATGATGCTAACATAACACTTTATATAAAGTTTGGGATATTAAAATTACATGTGCAAGTTTTGAGTGTTTACCTCACACCCCTTCAAAGTCTGGTATATTTTAATTATTTTTCCCTAAACAAAATAGTACTCGGTACTCTGAATTTTCATTGTTAATAGTTATGAGATGTGACATGCTGTTTTATTTAATATTTACGATTTTTATATTTAGTTTTTTTGTGTGAACTCAATTGTATGTGATGTAACTTATAAGTTTGGTAAACTGATTGTGTTACACACATTAAAAGAGACAGGCTTTTTAATATTCCGAATAAAAAAAATGAAGCTATAAAAAGAAAATTAAAAACTGAAATATTTCATGTCTTCAAAACAGAAACTGGAGTTTGTAAGGAAACATAGATCATCATCCATCATCATTATTACCCCAATGTCGCAAAGACTTCCACCTTCAGTGGGGGGGTAAGGGGGGTCAGATGTAAACAGTCTTACTCCCGTACTAAAGTACGGAGAGACCGTTTCCCGATGACCCATAATGAAAATCATGTCCTAAATTGCATGGACCGACTGCTACTTCATGACAAAGACGCGTAGACAGTTTAGTGAGTCATTTTGCTTTGTTCCATCATATTCTTTGTAAGGAAATATAGATGCAAAACAAAAAATAGAAAACTGAAGTTAATGGACCCTTACCTTCTCCCAGACTTGCAAGTGGTAAGTATTTAGCCAGCCAATTTCATCAGCAGAGAGTAACAATAAATCTACACATTTAGTCTAGAAAAAACAACAAAAGTCCGATTAGGAACAACCACCAAGCGGTGGACTCATGCTCATCAAAGTTGCAAAGGAACACCCATCAGTCATCAATAAACAACATTCAAACATTATACGCACATATTTCTGTTTATGATGACTGTCTATGTAGGGTTGTAAAGCACATAAATTTAATTGAGTGCACAATGTTTCACATAAATAGTAGAGTGATTTAGTATTATTCTGGGAAACAGACAAAGGACAAGCGGCGCTAATTAAAGCTCATATACCTGTATTGGGACAAAAGTAAGCTTTCCAAATCCAAGGTACCCAGTTCCACCAAAACGATTTGGAGTGTTCACTTCCTTGACATAAAGAAGATTCTAGCAAGCATGGTTCAAATTCGACGGCATAGTCGAGTGTCAGAATAAGCACCGCTCTACTAATGGCTTGGGGATTTCATAGGGAAAGAAATATGAGGATTGACTTTATTTTACTAATATATCTCTGTTCGTTAGATTTGGACTAGAAATAATTGTAAGAGACCATAAATCTCTGTATTGTTTTCTAAATTTACTTTATTGACAACCCTTCCGTCCCCTCCAAAATCCCCGAACCAAACAAGCACTAAAGAATGTTCAGATAAGAGTCGAGTTGAGTTGACTTTCCAAAAAAACGCATCTAGAAACTTAAGAATTAGATGGATAGAATTGGAAAAGAAAATTTAACCAAACAAATATACATACACTACCTCAATCCGAATGCCAAAGGAATAGTCTTGATAGTAGCCAGGCTCATTGCTGACTACCATTCCTGGCACCAAACAAGTTTTGTTTCCAAATCGAAAACTAATGCTTTGTGGGCCCTCATGGACATTCAATGCAGCTCCTACACCATGCCCAGTTCCTGGAGAGACACAGATCCAAGATAGAAAAAGAGCACTGAAGTCAAAATGGAATCCTTTTAGTATTCAAGTAGAAAGCATGATAGTACGAAAAAGATGTGGCACCCTCTTCCTCATCTCTCTCTCTTAGGGTGTGTTTGCTTGTGGGATTGCAGAGAAGGGAAAGGCAGGATTGGTTTAATCTTTAGTATTTTATCTTTATTTATCAGTGAGACTATAAAATAACTATATTTTAGTTATAACTGTATTTCTTTATTAAACTTCATCTTTACTTTTTCCCAATCATCAAAATGTAAAAATTAGTAAAGTAAAAAGGTTCCTTCCCTCCCCTCCCCTCCAAGATCCCTCAACCAAACAAAGAGCTTATGGGAATGGGCAAACATTCAGGAAAGTCACAATTACCAAAAGAATGAGGGTAAAATGGAGAAGACAATTACCATGCCGGTAATCAAGGCCAACCTTCCACAAGGGTGACCTTGCAAATGCATCAAGTACAAAACCTGGAGTGTTTTCAGGGAAGACAGCCTGATCAAGAGCTATGTGACCCTGAAAAAGTCGGTATTCAGCACAATGAAACATTACCGTTGACTAAATGAAAGTGGTGACTACCACCAGACAAGCACGAACTAAACAAGTCAAAAACATAAAAGCAGCCAAGCAGATTAATATATATCTCCTTTTTATAATGTGTTACTCAAAACCCTAGAACCAGCGAAAAAAATAAACATGACAATGACTACACCTGCAGAACCCGAGTGAAACATTCTTTCTCGCGTGAAGACGGCTCACCAAAATGGACTGTCCTTGTTACGTCAGTTGTTCCATCAACATATTGAGCACCACTGTCTAAAAGGAAAAGTTCATGTTGACTCACAGTGCTGCAACTATCAGGCTCTGGTTTGTAATGGATGACAGCGCCATTCGCGCCGGAACCTGTTATGACATTATAAGAGGCATGAAGTATGAATTTGAGCTCAGGGATGAGGACATAAAAATGGCAGTAAACGAACAATTTGGGCAAGATTCAGATTTCCTTATCTGCAAGACCAGTAGTTAAACCAATATAAAGCCATGGGCTTAACATAAAAAAAGGTAACCATGTACCAAAATATTCTAGTAGACATAATGGTTTCTCTAAAAGTCTAAAACATAAAATTGGAGGTTAAAAGCATCACACAAGATTTTGATATTGTCGCATGCCAATGCTGTACGTAGCAATCACCACCACCACCACTACCAACTATGTTAGAGTCGGTGCCTCATAGTACGAAACTTATAATACTTGATGTGTCCATTAATTGTCTAAAATTATTTGACGCTATAGTAGACACTTGCATGGAATATTATGTTTATAGAGCTATAGAAGCTAAATAAGAGTATCACATTATGGTCAAAGAAATAATTTGGTGAGATGTTTTGATGAAAAATAAGAACACTATCGAAGAGAGAAGCACCTTCAGAAGTTTATAGAAAGATATAACCATTAAAAAGAAAATGGAGGGCTAATATACCACTTATGGTGTCAAAACTTGTGTCAAGAAAACCAAATTGCTTTGAACGGAATTCAAGAAGTTTGTCAGCAACTTCTACCTCTGTCAAACTCACGTTCTTGCAGATTTCTTCCTCCAACCAAGCCCAAAATTCTGCTAGAGCAGCAGCATCTCTGCATAGGAAAGATGTTCTTTGTTTCGTAAATGATATACTTCTACAATTAATAGTTATCAGTAATACATTAGTGTTTGGCAGGATTACACAGCTATATTAGTCTATGGTTGTTGTGGCAGTATAAAATTGAAATTAATTTCTGACCACATGAGCATGCCAGTGATACGTGAGGTTCCTATTCAAACACCATTTCTTCCATTTACTAAACAAAGATTTTTCTGCTCTTTAAGGCTAAAACATGATGCTCTTTGATCACTTTGATGACTTATCTATTATCAGTGGAAGGAGTATAATATATTTTGGGTCGCAACTAATATTTTTGTTACCTCAGATGACAGTTTTGCATGCCTTCTAATTCTGCACTGTTTTTCACGGCTTTGGCCATAGAGACAGGAGAACTCCTATATAATGCATGGGGTCCCGTAGAATCGCCATTGGAATCATGATTTGTGCCCTTTTTATTTCCCTTCTTCACTGCACAGATCCTATAGTATCTATCACATGCAGACTTGTATGCATTTGTGATAGCAGCATTAACAGATGATGTGTCCAGCCAAAGATTCACACCTTTTTCTGCCAAACTGAACAGGAACTTTTTACTCCAGAAGTTAATATGGCCATGCTTCTTAGCAATATAAAAGGCATAATCACTGGTTATACTCAGACACAAACCCGTTGGATTAAATTTCAGGGACATGGGCAATAAATAAGATAAAATAAAATTTGAAACGTAATAAGATCACTCTAGCCTCGCAATACAAATTGCAGAAGTGCAAGCAGCTATAATATGCACATTTTTTCCCTTCTTGCAGCAAAACCTTGATAACAATGACACTTGAAAATTAAACCAAGTAGAGTGTATAAAAGCATAACCTTGACAATCACCTTTCAATTTCTGAAATAATGGATTCATATGCTCTCAGTTTAATGCCAGCATTATTCAAGTAATCCCTAACTTCTGGTGTGATTTTAGAATCATCAACAAATAACTGTGCTCCATCAATCTCCACAATCAAGTATGCATATATGACAGGTGAATGTGGAACATCACTGCCCCTCTGTACAAATATCAATGACTTGAGAATGCCAGTCTTTTCCTCAGTGGCAATGAGCAATAAAAAACAATGAACATATCATTGGGAAAGACAAATCATGTAAAAAAAATCACCAATTCACGGATTCACCATTACTACTGATCGCAATGTTTATCTTCCAAACACCAAAAAAAATCAAAAATTAATTTACAGTAACAAAAAGGCTACCCATATGAACAATTTTAATAATTTTAATTTAAAAATACCAATAAAAGGCCCAACTATGTTGTTAAATGATCGCATGACGCATTAGAGCTTACCAAGTTCAATAGCCAGGCAATTTCATCTAGCATTGTAACAACAATTGCAGATGAACCAGCATTGATTAAGTCAGTCCTCAACGATAGTAGCTTTGACGAGACATCTACACCGGCATATCTTAAGTCGTGCATCCTAACTGGTTCTTTCGGAAGCTGCTGTCTTGATTCTTTCCAAATTTCATCAACAAGATTGAAGTTGGATATGCAGACCAATTCATGATTTCCTTTACTCATTTCCACTTTTAGTTCTTCTGCGGCATCGGATGAAAATAGAAACTGCTCCCTTCGGAAAAGCAAAAAATGGAAGCAACTTACCAGAAAAACGTAGTACTTGCTGAAAATAGCATGCTTAATGGAGGTAAGAAAATAGAAAGATGTCTAATGAGGAATATCAAAGTATTATTTGTTTCCAGAACAATTCATGTCTCTATTGGAAATGCAAATACACAGCTGAGTCATTGAAATGATGGCATTATAATGAAAACTCAATGGCTTCAGTAGCAAGCATCAAGAACCTATTTAAATCACGTGATGTATTCATTCAACCAGGTACTACTATAAATGTGACCATAACTGGTATCTCACTGATGTTTTACAGCGCCCTTAGAGTCTAGAATTCCAGGTAACATTGCCCATTTTCAACACAAAGTTCCCTAACCCCAGTTGCTAAAACTTATTCACAAATCTAAACTTGCAATATATTGGCTATTGGACTTAACATTCAACACTATCAACTTCAATCCCTACATTTTCTCCTACACACGATCCAATGGAGCACAACATTAGAGCTCATCAAGGGTATCAATTTTGTTGTTTACAGACTTATAATTGCTAAATAAATCTTTTGGTCTATTTTAATATGCGGGAGGAAGTAAAATGTTCAAACACGTCTACTTCAGCTTTGCAGGATAAGGTAGCATATATAGCATTTCTAGAATACACATAAAGTTTGACCAATACTCACGGGATCAATTCCAATCCTACAACCAGGTGAGAGAACACTAGTGAGCCACTCGCTGGGTGTGGGCACACCCCAATTACCTGCTCGCATGAGAATCCAGCTAGGGCTCAACTGTTTCTCAGCCTGTCAACATCAATGTGAAAATTGAAAATCTGTTACAAGCCCCGACCAACACACATGAATGCAATCATAGAACTAGCTGATCATGTTCAAACTTGACACCTGCAGAAAGTAGCGCCCATCTGTCCACAAGGCTGCTTTATCCTTAGTGACAACTGCTGTTCCTGCACTCCCAGTGAAACCAGACATATATGCTCTCCGCATATAACACCCAGCAATGAATTCACTCTAGAAGTTAAAAAAGAAACACATTTGCAATTGTTATTTTAATGATAATCGAGGTGAACATTACGTCACCTACACTTTTCTTTTCTCCAATCAAAAGTTTGTACAAGTATTTCCACATACTTGGAGCAAAGTAATAACCAATGATGTTTTTAATTGGACTGATTTCAGTCCCTGACCAGACCACATTAAAACAAACTAAACCACACTTAGACAAATAGACAATAATGAAGTAAACATGAACCAAACAACCATACTTAAACGGATCAAACCCGACTGGACTTAAATAGACCAGAACAGAAAAATTCAGTTCAATTTAAAACATTCCAAGTCTTTATTAACCATAAATGGCTAGCAGTTTTTCAAACTAAATTGCGTCACCATCAGAAGTCTATTTTAGAAAATCATTAAAAGGAAAAAAGAGGTATCTTTTCTTTATCCCTCCGGACAAACAAATACCCAATAAACATGACGCCAAATTTTTACTGTATTATAAGGCACTTAGGATCACTCTACACTGGATGACTATTGAGTATAAATACAGTGAGCCTCTAAAAGTAAACGCTGACAACAGCTACTAATTAACATCCATTTCATATGCAATGCCTAGAACTCGATTACCCGATATGATTCAAAACATTAAATGAGTATAAAAGACACGAATTTTGAATAATTAACGAAGCCTCGCCTGGTGGGCGTCCTGCGAAGGTATGATATAGGCGTCGATGTTAATTTCTGGCCTCGAAAATAGTTCGCGGATGGCGTGCAGCTTGTCTTCCTGACTAGGACCGCGGGACTTCGTCTGAAATTCCGATGAAGGCTTGGCAGTGATGTTGCTTGAGCTACGGACGACCAGAACGCGGCAATGTGGTGAATTTGAGGGAAATTTGAAGGGTGATTTGAGTTCGTGAAGAATCCTAATGGAGTGTATGGGGAGGCGGAACGGGCGAGTGCGGTGGGAGATGGTGGTGGAGCCGCGGATCACGGCGGTGGAGAGAGACATCCTGGAGGTAGTTGCTCCTGTGTTCATGAATTCACGGGAGAAATGGATAATATGATCTCGTTGGTCTTATTCCTTTTTCTTGTTTATTTATACTTTTTTTTGACAATTCTTTGTAAGCTATCACATACTAAAAGATCTCATGTAGAATCTAAGCATGTGCACCTTGCACATGTGACATTTCTCTCTCCTTTTTTCCACAGTTTTGTGTGTATTTTGTAAGTTTTTCTCAACAATGTCAAACACAGTATCTAGATGTCAATCACAATGTCTACATCTAGACATTGTGTTTGATATTGTAGAGAAAAACTTACAAAAACATATAAGACCGTTCAAATAAGGAGAGATATTCTATTCGTTATTTTTAATTGACTATCTTCCGTGCCACGTATGCATCATTCACATTTTTGCTCTAAGCTATCATTCTTTGTTCTATATATTAATGTCAGCATCCTTATTCGAACATGTGACCTCGTACTTAGCCACTCAGGCACTCATGTTCAAAGGTGTTTACATGAACACCCATTTTTTTGAAAAACATGTAGGTATATATGTGTGAATATGATATAATTATTTATTACTCTTTATATTTGTAATTGTAAAAAAGCATTGAACATCCAAAATCTAATTTTCAAATCTGCCACTGGAAGTGTCACGCTATCAGACCACAAGATACTTGACTTCTTGTTTATTTGTATAAATAAACTCCTCTGTTTTTCAAGTTCAAAATAATATCACCTAATCACAAGATACTAAACGATTTGCTCAATTATCAAAAACTAATCAAACAGTATTTTTAGATATGGGACTGGATATTTTTATTTGGACTATTTTCAGTCTCAAATCAAACTAGATCAGATCAGTTCAGACTAGACCAGACTATATTAGACCAGATCAGACTAGCAAATTTTAGTTTAAGTAAAAGCACGAGTTTTTTTCATATTAGTGTTAAGAAAATAAATTATTTACGAAATTAGAGTTTTTTCCATATTAATGCTAATTAATTAATTAATTAATTAATTACGAAAAATAATCTCGAGTTAAAAGTATTTATCGATCTACTGCTGGGTTTAACCATGGTCAGGGTGAGTCGCCAAAGGGTGTGGCGACTTATAAGTCGCCATCCGGTTTGGCAACTTATAAGTCGCCATAAGTCGCCAAACCGTTTGGCGACTTTCCCCTTCTTAAATAACCCAAACGTTCTGTTTCAGACCGGCGCCAGTCAAGGCCCAACCGGGGCCGGTAGGGGGCGCCCCGGTGGCGAAAAATTGTGTTTTTCATCCTAAATCGATCGTGATTATCGCAAAACACATACAAAACACAATTTGGTAAAAATGATACAAAGCGAGAAATACAATTTGGTAAAAATGATACAAAATGATAAAAAGTATTAGTAACACAATATTCATTAGTTTGGAGATGAAAATAAGTTAAAAAGTAAAGAGTTTCTACAAAAAGTGTGATGTTTGGCCTTCTCTCTATTCTTTTCAATCAAATATGTGTCCATCTGTCACTCTTCTTTTACTGCTTTCACGCCTATTAACAAAATAAGCATTAACGCGGTAAAAAGAAACCTGGACCAAAGCGGTGATGGGCAAATATTGGGCATTCTTCATCACGTTGTTGAAAACCTCAGCCAGATTAGAAGTGATGGTACCGTATCTGTAACCGCCATCGTGGTGTAATGACCACATTTACAAGGGAATGTTCCCTAGAAATTGTCGTGCCACCACCTCCATTTCCCTTATCTTCTTGAACTCACCATCAAACTTCTATTTTTAGTGTCTTTGAAATGAGTGTGCACATTTGATGCAAGATGGCGGGTATACCTGCACCCAAGTACTGTCCACCTCATTCATTGCCTTGACTATACCTGCACGTCGATCAGAAATGACACACAACTCCCTATCAGTGACAAACTCCCTAATGCATGCCATAAACCATGGCCAACTCTCCCCATTCTCAGATTCAACAACTGCAAAGGCCAAGAGAAATATTTGGTTGTTCGCATCACTACCCATAGCCACGAGCAATGTACCTGTGTACTTCTCATACACGTGTGTGTCATCAATAGTAAGTACGAGTCGACAATGCTTAAAACCATGTATTGAAGGCTTGAATGCCCAAAATACTCTCTGAAACTCCATATAACCTGTTGGAGTAACAAGGGGTGGATACCAGTGAACAACAGTTCCAGGATTGGAATGCTGGAGCGCTGTCATGAAATGGGGCAATTCAGAATATGACTTTCTCTCAACCGCCAAAAATGTCTGCCCATCCATGTTCTGCTGTATGATACCGTATACCCATACTTTTCCTTCAGCATCTCAATGATAGTATGCACTTTAAGGGAAGGATCAGTACGAAGAATGTCAATCACATCTTTAGCAATGAAATCAGAAGTCATCGCCACGTGATCAGTACTGTCAGTGTTGCCAACACAGGTAGCAGAATGAGGTCCAGGATAACACACAACTGTGAACCTGTCGAGGTTGCCTTTGTTCTTTGTGGCGCGTATTCTCCAGGGGCAATCACGCTCCTTCTTCCTCTTGCACTCTGCAACCCATTTATGTTTATCGGACTCCAGCACCCGATAAAATTGGTTCCGTTTAATAGAATACAAGGTCACAATATTGATGACTTGTTCTTTGTTGTCACTGTTGACCAACCTCAAATCACTTTCGGGTGTAAACCTTTTCATACCCGACCCACTCATCCACACATCGGTAAAGTCTTCAGGGAGATCATACATTCTAGTAAAGTGGCTAGACGGGGCAGTTGCCGTGACAGTATCACCATCATCTTTGTCAGATTCTGTCATGTCATCACCATTGATGTTCTCGTCAGCATCATCATCACTAGCCTGCCCATCCACAAATGAAGCACCATTGTGCAAATACATACTATCTTCCTCTATAACCATGTCTAGTACAACAGCATTTGAGGAGTTCCCTGCATTGACATCTGCATTCACACCATGCCTAGATACAACAACATTTGATGTTGACGGAGCTGTAGAAGAGTCACATATGGATTCCTCAATGTAAATCTCCAGCGAGGACATACTCTCCATCTGAATTAGCGACCACATATTTGTGACAGCTAGCTCATCAACAAGTGGCATAAGCATGAAATTTCCCCCGTTAAGGGGAAATTTCATTTTCAATCACAAAGAACGGCTCGGAGGAATCATCATAGCAACATGTATTTTTTGAAGCATCTCGAGCAAACATGCGCCACGTGAAACAATGACAAAGCTGCTTCTACCACCTTCATGGCGTATTTGGCCAGCATCCTCATAATAGTTCCCTCCCCAATGACACACGATTGGGAAATCGGAGAAATCCACATTCTAATAACAATACATGACGATAATGGATGAATACACATTAATATATGCACTTTACATGATTAAAATTCAACATTTCATACATATTCACATTTCACAACAAACCAATTCACAAATCAATTCCTACTTTACAAATTCAAAACTTATGAATTGAAACCCTAGGTTGAAAAATGAGATGAAATTGGGGATTTGATGTACCTAGAGGTTGAACAAGATGATTGGGGAGTGTATTTGATTGGTGGAGGCCTCCTAGTAGCTGTAGTCGTCGGAAACCGTTGCTTCAGTTGCTCTTCGCCGGACCAAATTTTCTTGCTGCTATCATTCTATCTGGTTTTGCAAGGTCGGGCCGCAGTTTATTAAAGAGGAAAGTCGTCAAACGGTTTGGCGACTTATAAGTCGCCATCCCGTTTGGTGACTTACCCCGACCATGATTAAACCCAGCAGTATATCAGTAAATACTTTTAACGCAACATTATTTTCGTAATTAATTAATTAATTAGCATTAATTGGGAAAAAACTCTGAAATTAGGGTAAACTTAAAAATATATACGAGTACCAAAATAGGGTTGGCCTAAACTATAGTAAGGCAAAACTGCCGGATGGAGTGGCGACTTTGCTCAAAAAATACGGCGTTCGTACCAAAAGAGCTTGGCACAATGAAATGGAAGATTAGTTGGTGGGGTCCATGCATAAAAAACTATTTTTTCTTAAAATTGTTGTAACTTTTATAATTTTTTTCTAGTCTTTACAAAAATACGGAGTATATATCTAACTTCATAATTTTTGTAATGTTTCGTATGATACCAATAATGCATATGTAAAGTTTAACTTTTTTAAGTCCGTAAGTGATGAAAGAGCAACTTGGCAACCCTACGAGCTAACACCGTCAATATATTCATGTAACATGATTTTTCTAATTAAAAACTTAAATTTTGTTACTCCCTCCGTCCCATTTAAAGGTTCTCGTTCACTATTCTCCGATTAATGTGCATTGTTCTTAATCTTTTACTTTATGTATATCCAACTTTTATCAAAATTAAATTTTATTGATCAGACTTTGTAGCAGTTTTAATGTAGTTTCTGAATACGTAAATTTTATTTACTAAAAACAATTATACTAGTGACAGGGATCACTTAACTTTATGGTCAGTCAAATGTCGTAAACCGCGTGAGAACGTTTAAATGGGACATAATGAGTATTATACATCTAAGTTTTTGCAAAAAAAAAATATAAAAATCTAAATATCCGATTGCTAGAACTTTTTTAAATCAAATTTTTCTTAAGCAAATTCGAGTGTTAGAATTAAGATATCATGATTATCTGATACAACAAAAAAATAAAACTCCAAATTTTTTAGTTTGATTTAAAAAGAAAAACATTTCATGCAAAGAATTTAAACTCCTCATTGAAAAAGTTAAACATTGCCCTGCAATTTTTTTGGAGTTTAATGTTTTGTTGCTTCAAGCCTTATTTTGAAAAAATAATCCAAAGATGTACTCGGTATAAAGTAATAAGGGGAAAACACACTTTTAATCCATGAAATAGTCAACATATTGAAATGTCAGACCCGTATTTCCGAGTTTGTAAATATCACCCACAGTTGCTCAAATTGTTGTAAATGTGGTCCTTTGAGAGGTGAAAGATACAATGTGAACGAGAAATAATAATGAGATCGTAATATTAACATTTGGATCTGCTTAACAAAAAAATGTGTTTAAAACACTTTAGTGATCTCATCTTCAGATTTTTTTTGTAATTTTTTTTTGGCTAAAAGTTGATGTAGAATAAAAAAAATGTGAAGATTTAATTAAAGATTTATTTCTAATGAATATATTGACTCTGCTTGATTGAAAACGTTTTGAAATTAGGTTTATTGACCGTGCGTTGTTGCAAATATCATTTTCATTCCAAATAATCTCTAGATTTTTTTAAACTTTAATATCTAATATTGATGTCATATGAAAGATTAGTTTTTTTTATATAAAATTTGCTATATTATTTGTAAAAATTGAAGCAATAATATAAAAGTTATAGTACAATAAAGAAAAAGGAGATTTTTTATTTTACATTGGCCCACTAGTTTCCTATGTTGCTCCTTTCCCCTGCTTGCTTGGGATTGAGATTCTGAGAACCTATGTCGTGCCTTGCCACATCAGATGGACGGGAGAGGAAGCAAGCGTCTCCTGATGCGGTGCTTCAAGATCTGCGGCCGTTGGTTTGTTGATCGGACGGTTCCCTAAAGTCGGGCACCTTGCGACAAAGCAAGGCAGGGGTTCTGGATCCGCTTGCTTGACGTTAGCTCATGCGTGGGTTTCGGATTTTTGACAAAGTCGCCAATTAGTTTGGCCATTTAGTTAACTATGGTTTATTTGAACACTATTTTGGTAAATACTTTTAAGTGTACCCTACGTAAATATTTTTTTATGAAGTATTATTTTAGAAAAAAATTCTAAAAGCATCGTATGAGAATGTAAATCTTAATATTAAGAATATTATTGAAGTGACTTACTTCCTCCGTTCCATAAAAGTTGCAACATTGGAATTTCTGCACTATTCACACACCTTACTTTGACTACGATTTTCTAATAATATATACTAGTATAATAAAAATATTATGTATAAAATATTAATAAATTTGTATTAATGTAAATTTCCAATATATTAACTTTTTTAATGTTTACTAATACATAAATAAATATAATTATAGTCAAAGTTGCGCGTTGTCAAATGTGAAAGGATAATATTTAATAAGAGTAAGAATTCTTAACATATTCCCAATATCTTGTTTCAGTTGTTTGAGTTAGTCGTGTGAACAAGTGCAGAATTATTATAAATTAATCTTTCCACATAAATTTTCAATAACATGTCTCATTTATTCTTGCTGAATGCCTTCCCCACATCTGTTCACATTGCCTTTCTTCATCAGTCAGTTTTGTTAATTAGCATTGTAATCTCATTCCCCAGCATTTATAACTTCAGTTCTTTAAAACGAAGTATTCGAAAACCAATCCACATTTGCTAAGCGGCGAGCAGTAAGAACAACTTCAATCAAGTACGTTTGACAAAACGTCCACCCTTCCCAAAAGCAGTTTTGGCAGCCCTTCAGCTCTTCATAATGAATCTTTTTCACCCACTGTGCTAATCGGAGTTCATGCCACTGTACTCCAGCATTCATCAGCTCTCCCATGGCGATAATAACTGAAGTTCCAGATTCGCCCCCTAAACCCCACACCTCACCACCACCTTCTAAACCGCGCACTCGGCCTCCCCATTCCGATCACCCCTCCACTGCCAAGAACACCGCTAACCCATTTCAGTTCTGGTTCTATTTTACCGTTTTAGTGTCTCTCTTGACTCTTGTCTTCATCTTTCTGTCTTCTTTCTCCCCACAAGACCCCAAGGCTTGGTTCATCAGCCTGCCTCCTAATCTGCGCCGCCACTATTCCAGCGGCCGCTCCATCAAGGTCCAGACTGCGCCCAATCACCCCCAAGTTGAAGTCTTCTCTATCCAAGAAGGGCCCGTCAAGTCTTCAGACCACGTTCTCTTTGTTCATGGGATTGGATGTAACACATTTGCATTTCAGAAGATCGTTACTTTTTTAGGTCAGAAAGGGATTCATGCTGTTGCTGTCGATGTGCCTGGTTCTGGATTTTCCGACAAGTCAATAGTCGTGGAGGAGGAGGGTGGCGGTGGAGGAGGCTTTGGGAGGCTTCTGGATGTGTATAATGAGATAATGGAGAAGGGTCTTTTTTGGGGGTTTGATCAGCTGGTTGAGAAAGGCTATGTTAATTATGAGGAAAGTGAGCCTCCAAAAAGGAAGACTGTTAAATCCATTGAGTTGGATTCTGAAGAGATGAGTAGGGTGCTAGGGCAAGTGATTGAAGCAATGGGGTTATCCCCAGTGGACTTGGTACTTCATGATTCGGCATTAGGTTTGAGTGCCAATTGGGTTTCCGAGAATTCAAGAATGGTAAGAAGTGTCATCCTTCTTGATAGCGCACCAAGTGAAACAGCATTGCCAGTGTGGGTGTTTGAAGTTCCACTGATCAGGGAGGTTGTTTTGCATTCTGGTTTCTTGTTCAAGAGACTTCTTGAAAAGTGTTGTTCTGGATCCGTGAGCAAGTCAGATGCTGAGGCTCATAGGACTCTTATGATGGGAAGAGACGGTAGGAGAGCTGTTGTTGGAATGGGGAAAAGGCTAAATCATAGTTTTGATTTGGCTGAATGGAGTGCTTCTGATGGGGTGAAGGAACTGCCAATGCATGTTATTTGGTCTAAGGGGTTTTCAAAAGAATGGAGTGAGCAGGGGAATCATGTTGCTGCTTCACTTCATCAGGCAAAATTTGTAACTCATTCTGCTGGAAGGTGGCCCCAGGTGAGAATCTGTTATCTTCATGTTCTTATAATTTCATCTTAAGGTGATGATATATTGAGATGACATTGTGAATTTTGTCTGTTTTCCTGCTGAGATGGCTTATTAAAGTGTAGAAAACTTTGATTTATTTAACAAATAGTTACTCAGGGTTGTCAGGATCTTGGAACATGATAGGGGAAAGTAGGGAGGAAATATAATGAAAATTTGTCAGGAAAAGAAAATTTGGAGGAAATAAAAATTGGTTCAGCCTCAATAAATCAACTTTAGCTATTTCTTCAAACTCCTTTTGGAGATTAAAGAGTTCCTTAGAAATACATAGAAAATTCAATTACATTCTGTTTATGTTAGGATTTAAATACAGTATGTCTGTATGTGTGGAAGTTTTAGAATATGTAATTGAAGTTGAGCTGGCGAATACTTCTATAAGATATGCTTTAGAATACATTGGGAGGGGGTTTGGGGTGTTAGTATTCTACTATGCTACCCTGGCACATTATTTATATTGGCTGTGGTGTGGGTAAAATGCCATAAATAGGACTAAAACATACTCCATAAATAGGAGTAACAAGTTTCTTCAAATAGGACCATATAACACTCTTACTCATAGAAAAATAATTACTAACTACTTTTATTCCCTTTATAGGACTGAATGAATCTTATTTTAAACCAAAAACAAGGATAGTTTTTTCTCTTCACACTGATGTTCTACTCCTATTTTCGATTTGATAGGAATCGGGCATCTTGGGATAATAATAAAAATAATAATTGTACAGGTAGTATAAATAGAAGGGGAGGGAGGAATAAAGAAGTAGGCTGTTAGACAGTTAGAACCGGGAGACCTGGCACTCTCAAACTTGCCAAGACTTGTTCATCTTGATTCTATTTTAGTGTAGTTTTCTGGATATTGTGTGTTGTTCAATCACAATTGAACCTTGAATAGCGAGAAATTGACTATTATGGAGTTTGATTTTGATAAAGCTGCTATGCTGCACACATGCATTTTTTGTTCAATCTTTTCTATTCATTTCTGCGACATCAGATATTACGGTATTTGATATTGTTACTTAAGAATTGCAATGCCACACCGAATTCCTTTGATGACCAGTGGCGTATCCAGAAAATATGTCAGCGGGGGTGAACTTACCTTGGGGTCCTTGGGTTAAAAAAATCTGACTAATCAAGTTAAGAAACAAATTGTAAAATCAATTATGAATAGTAAAATATTCTCTGGACAAAAACATTATGATTTCATGTTTATTTAAATTTCACTTCATTATAAATAATTGTATACACGACATTTTTAATTTGTGCAAAATTATGTCAATAAATAAGTGAATCAACTAAGAGAAGGGTCAAGCATGTACCTATAATTAATTTAAATTGTAAATTCACAAGTATATTAAAAAATTAGTTTATATTATGTACAAAAATGTAATAGTAATTGTTGAAGTTTATGAATCATATATGAAACTAAAATTGTAATTATGTTGATGTAGTTTAGATCTTTCCAAGATTAGAATTAAAACCAAGTAAAGAACTATGTAAAGCCACTTTCAATTAGTTTAAGGCTTCAAAGGGCAAAGAGCAAAAAAACTGAAAAATGAAGGAGCTGGGTTTCGAACCCTCTACCTTAAGGAAGGAATACAAATACGCGGACTGCTCATTCCACTCTACCAAAAACTCCTTTAGGTATAAACTCGTACTTATTATTAAAGACCCTAATATTCAACATAGAATTATATATATATATATATATATATATATATATATATATATATACAATTTTAAATTGAATATATATATATGTATGGGTCATCCGGAAACAGTCTCTCTGTGCTTTAGTGCAGGGGTAAGACTGCGTACATCCGACCCCCCCTTACCCCACCGTAGGTGGGAGCCTTTGCGGCGCTGGGGTAAATGAAAATGATGATGATATATATATATATATATATATATATATATATATATATATATATATATATATATAATTTTCTGACCCCTCCTTACCCTACCATAGGTGGGAGCCTTTGCGGAACTGGGGTAATGTTGTTGTTGTTGTTTGTATGAATAAAGAAAGGAAAGTTTGATTCCAATAATCCAACTTGTTTTTAGGTCTGCTTATAACAGTCCCACATTTCAATTTCTTGAGAATTATCTAACCTTTCCAAACTCCTTAATATAACATGTCTTTTTTAGAGTGAACCTGATTTAGCAAATAATCAGTCCAACGTGACAAGTTTAGTATGCGGACTGATTAGAATCAAAGTTGGCTTATTATAATCGAAGTTTTCCATAAATGAATATGCATACATACTTGTTAAAATTTCTGTGTTTAAAGAATGATGATTATTACTAGTAGTGTCGATAATAAATAATTATACGTAGTACATTTGAAATCATGTATGCAAACCAACTTCCAGAAGTAACCATGTTTTCCAGTTTCAATCCACATTTCCAAAAGTGATCCTAAACATAGATCACACCTTATTCATGTTCACTTGCTCAAACCACTTTGTTCTCCGCTGTCCTAAACACACTCTAAACCATGCTTTGATGTATAACCGAGAATACATGAAGTGTTATACACTTTGTTTTTAATATCTCTAGCATAAAGATGTCTTTTTTTTGTCTCATAACTGAAGAGAGGGGGCGGTTCACTGATTTCAGGAACAAGGTGCTGATGAAGTAGCTGAAAGCATTTATCAATTCGTTTCCTCCTTACCCAAACCCATTAAACTGTCGGAGGAAGAACCAGTGCCCGAGCATGACCAAGAGATGTTGAAAGAAGAACAAAACATTGGTCATGACCATATCCACAGTAATGGACACGAGCACTATGATGGACGCCATGGTCATGCCCACGCTGGATATATGGATGCATATGGTCTTGGGCATGGATGGGAAATGTGATTTGCTAATATTTATTGGAAAAGTGGATTTTGCTTGCTCGTCTAAGCTCAGCTAAGATATATTGATATCTCATTTTTCTCTCTAATCATTCTTGTTGTCCTGCAAGAGCTGTTATGGCTGCTAGCTTGAACGCGGAGAAAATCTATAGCAGACTAGGCTGGAAGGTTTTGTTGACAAGGTTGCGCAAATTGTTGCATGAGTTGGCCTTTCACTTCTTCCCTATGCAATCTTTAGTAATGCAGTCCAGAAATATTGTATGCCACGACTACCTTGAGTTGAATTTCTTGTAGTCCTTTTAGGCTTTCATCAACTAGTTTTATATGGCCATATTGAAGTCTTAATTAGCTGCGTGTTAGCTGTTTTGATCCCATTTTGAAGTCGCGAATGGAATTGCAATGAGGATGTTTTTAATTGGATTGAAATTTTTTGATTTCAACTGATTTGGTTTAATATATTTCTGATATATATATATAAATTTTAAATTTCTTGCCTGTAGTTATGTTTTTGGATTGAAACCAGCCCAACTAAAAACATCCTTAAATTGAATTTGATGCTAATGGCTTTCCTTTATTTGATTCATCAAACTCTACAATGTTTAGTCAGAAATAAGGCTGAACCTGGTTCGAGGATGGGACGGTGTTTAAAAGGAATGAACCAGTCCAACCTGGTCTTGTTTCCTCCCATAACTTTTACCACAAGGCCGGTTGCTCGAACCAAACCTTTCCACATGTAGAGCCCGTTTGGTAGCATGAAAATCGGCTTGTTTGGTTGATTCTGCTGAAATTTATGAAGTTCTAGCTGAAGTGACTGTTTTGGCTGATTCTGCTGATTCAAGAAAAAAATATTTTAAAAATATATTTTATTAATAAATTAAAGAAAAAATTACATGTAAAAATAGCTAAAATGGTCCTCTCCAGTAACTTCAGCCAATTCAGCACACGAAAGTAAAGTTACGTGTTTGGTGAAAAAACTGACTGATAAGCCTGATAAGCCGAAAAAAGAGGTCTCCAAACGGGCTGGTAATAGCAAAAGGAACCAAACCTTTTGCTATTAGCACCTGTATCTTCGATGGTTCAAGTTAAAATCAAATGATCACGATTTTGTTATCTTACACTTTTACAAAAATGGCTTTGGACTTTTACAATTTATTTCCAGGCGGAGTTGACACGATGGGCCTGCAACAAACACACCAAAGGCAATGTCTGTAGGTGCCCATTAAGTGGGCATTAGTGGAGTCAGCCCGACCCGGAATATCCAGGTCGAATTTTTAAAATTATTTTTAATTTTCTCAATTTTGTATTTTAATTTTAATAACTTAGTTAAACTGTTAATGAGAAAGAATGTACAGAAGGACCAAGGTCCGAAGGTCGTGTCACCATGATTCAAGATAATGTCACACTACAAATTAAAGATAATTATGTAATTACACATTTATGATTAAATTAAAGATTTTTTAAAAATGTGATCTTTTAAGTGCAGTTATTGTAACATAAACTTTGAATACTTTACACTTAAGTAATCATGCCAACATCTTTAATTCTATCTTTATAAATAAATTTTATTTCAATAATACTTTCTTTAAAAATCTCTATTTTTTAAACTTCTTAATATTTATATGTTTCCATTATCCATTGAATTAAGAAAATTCAAGTTTAACTATAAATAAATGGATAAATGAAAATGAATAGTATTTTCCCATAATTTAGAAATCCTGAAAAAGTTACTTGCATATTTAATCATATTATTAAGAAAAGTAATTTCAAAATTATAAAATTTGTTCTCGGTGTGGATTTTGCGCAAAAATAATTAGAGAGATTTACCTAAATAGGACTAAAATTAGATAGAATTGCAAAAACAGGACTACTATGTTTTATTTGATAAAAATATGACTAAAAAGAGGTAATCTACCCAAAATGCCCTTAATGAAGAGTTCGCAGGGGCCTTTGCTGCGCATATGTGATTCCCCTGCTGCGCAAACGGTGTGCCCTGTGCGATTCCAGGCCTCCAAGAACAGCTCCTCCACCAATGGTGGCTCCTCCACCGATGGCGGCTCTGCTACCATCCATCAAGTCTGCCACCACCTTCACCACCTTCACGCCTCAACAATTTTTTTAAAACTTCAGTACTTCTTACTCATACTCTTATATGCAGCAGCATGTACCTTGCTTTAATGCCTTCAAATGAAGTCCTTGTATGTGTTGATTTTATGAGTCTGTGTAGACTTCCATGAGGAATGACACTTCATATGCGAGAATGCCACTTAATATATGCATAATGACACAATAATGACAATTTCGTATAGATACATGACATTCTCAATATGACATTTTCAAATACTGCAATGACATAAAAGTGACATTTTTTAAAAATGATCAATAATGACACAACAATGACATTCTCTTATTCAAAAAGTGTCATTTTCTGAAAATCTAAATAAGAAGAAAACAGAGGATCCAGATTTGAAGAGGATGGGAAATTCATATACAAAAGAAGAAGAAGAAAAAGAAGAAGAAGAAGAAGAAGAAGAAGAGGAAGAAGAAGAAGGATACCTGTGGTCGACGGTGGAGTTGCGGTGCGTGGCCATAGCCGATGAAGGAGCTGCTGTCAAGGGATGTGCGGAGCTGCTGCTACGATGAATTTATCGTAGATTGCAGAAAGGGGTCATCAATGTGCGTGGCCAGTGACGAATTGCAGAAGGAGGCGAGAGATGAGTTTTAATAGCAGAAGGGCAAAAGTGTAATGTGAAGTCCCATTTAGGCAATTTAAAACTTGAAGTCCTTATTTGGAGTTTTAACCATGTTTTAGTCCCATTTAATATAATTTCTTAAATAATTATAACACATGAAAGTTTTACGCGCTTTTAAATCACATGAGTCTGATTCGTGAAATTCATGAGGGAGTTTAATCCATTAAATTCAAAATTCATTGTTTTAAACGTGACATATTTTGTTGGGAAAGATTGAAAAGGAAAGTTGATATAGTCTGGAAGGAGGAAAGGAATATTTGATTATGCCATTATGGATTAATTAATTAATTAAACGGAATGATCGGACCACAAAGCCTTATCTTTCGAGAGTCAACGAAGATGGCTGTGTAGAACTCCAATATCGACAGACGAAATACAGGCCACTAAGAACCGGAGCCACAAAAGCATGGGATGTTGTTGTGACGATGAAGACGAGCTGCTTCTCGTGCCATTGAATCCACCGGAAACCGTCCAAACTCACCCCCCTTCGTCTTCCGGCACAACCACAACCTACGGCGGAGACGCCGTGATCTCCCCGATGAATTCCAATTTCCCTGCTTTGCTATGCAGGGACACTCTCCGCGCGATCCTCGAGAAGCTCCCGCTGCCTGACTTAGCACGCGCGGCGTGCGTTTGCAGGCTCTGGAATGCGGTCGCCTCCGATAGGGAGATGAAGACCAGGGCGTTCAAGGCTCCATGGAAGCTCAAGGACTTCATTGGAAACCCTAGCTCGGGTACTTTCTGGAGAGACAATAGCATCTCCAAATTCGCCATTTCTCACCGAATTGTCCGTGGTGATAGTTTAGCTAGCCTAGCTGTCAAGTACTCAGTTCATGTATGATCTATCTGTGTCTCTCTTACTTTTCTATAGGTAACTTTTATGAACTTTTTTGATGGAATTAAACAATCGAACAATTAAAGAAGGTGGAACTGGTTTGGAGTCGATGCGATCTCAAACTAAAGGTGCACCATCGTGTATTTTTGAATTAATTCTTTAAAAGTATTACTCATTAAGTCATTATATTATAGAAGTGATGAAATTTATAGAACCTAGAGCAGGGGCGGCACACATTTTGGTTCCGAGTAACTGTAATCTTCTGCTTGCTGGAGTAACTTTAAAGGATGTGAGGAATCATAACTTTATCATACTTCATTAGTAATAGTTCCCATCTTTAGGTCAATAAAGAAGGACTAGGCAGTTCCCAAAAGATTGGTGAGGTATTATTTTTGTAAGAACTAAGAAGAAAAATTATGCATTTCAAGTTTATGATATAGAATTCACTAGCATACAGCTCATCTATCTACCCGGGTATCTACCATTGATTGCAGAATTGCAATGGTATTAGCTCTATTGGTTTTGATTGAACAACATTGACAATCATTACCCCAGATATCTTATTTTAATTAATTCAGTTTGAAATTGAGGAGCATAGTGCTAAACTGGTAACCTTCAAATGTAACCAATTGCTTCTCTCTTTTTTCGTTTTTGTTTTTGTGAATGCTATATTGCTATACCTAGTATAATCCTTTCTCCTTCTTCCCCCACCCACCCCATTTCATGTTTATGATGATATAGAATGCACTAGCATACAGCTCAATTATCTACCCGAGTATCTATCATTTTGCAGAATTGAAATGATATTAGCTCTATTAGTTTTGATTGAACAACATTGGCAATCATTACCCCAGATATCTTATTTTAATTAATTTGTTTTGAAATTGGGGAGCATAGTGCTGAACTGGTAACCTTCAAGTATAGCCAATTGTTTCTCTCTTTTTTGTTTTTTGTGAATGCTATACCTAACTAAACTTCAAAATATTAGAGGAAATGCTTTTAGCGTACTTTCTAAATCTTTTTCATGCATATTATTATATAATATATGTGTAGGTTATGGATATAAAACGTTTGAACAACATGATGAGTGACCATGGCATATACTCAAGGGAGAGGTTACTCATCCCTATTAGCAATCCTGATCTGCTAATGGATGGCACATGTTATGTGGAGCTGGATACCCATGCAAAAAGGGAAGTGGCCGTGTTATATCTTGAGGGATGCCCCGATGGAAATCCCAGTTGTCTGTTGAGAGGGCTCACGACATCTTGAGGAGGAGTATGCGAGTTGACGACGGAACTGCTCGATACTACCTGGCAGTGTCCAATGGTGAACTCAGAACAGCCATTGTACCGTTTTTTGAGGATATGCGGTGGGAGAGACAGGTCGGGCTGGCTTAGTTTTCAAATCTTGTTTCAGATATGAGGTGGGGTTTTATGCATCTCTATATGTTGTGTTTAAAGTAATGTTGGAAAGGATCCCATGAAGCCATGAAGGGCAAATTGTTGATCAATCAAAACAGCAGAACAGGCAAGTCCTTTTGTCATTCTTTGTGTCTGCTTAACCCTTCCTCGTCTTGTGCTCTCAAATAAAATGTACTCACTTCTATGTATCACCTTATGATTAGCATGTCACTCTTATAATCATCAAGCTGTAATGAAGGTGTGAGCTGAATCATCATCAAATGTAATATGGAGTATTCCACAATTGTTAAGTGGGAGTTAAAAAACGAAAAAACCGAATGCGACCGACAAACCAACCAAAATTGAACTGAATGAAACCACAACCGACTCAAAACTCAACAGTTCAGTATACGGTTTATGCTTTTGTGTTAAAAACTGACCGAACTGACGAACATGAAAAAAACTGACTGAAACGTGCTGAAGTCGATTAAAACTCAATAGAAATCGACTAAAACTAACTCAAGTTGTATGGATGGTTCTCAGGCTTCATCTTTCTAAAACCAGCTGATTATAAATTGAACTGATAAAATAGAAACTGGGGAAATCGAATCAGCGAACACCCCTAGCGTTAAGGTCCGTTTGGAACCGGAAATGGTAAATTCCTAAAACAACTGAGGAAATCGAATATGGTCCGTTTGGAACCGGAAAATGGTAGATAAATAAAAAAGGAGAATATAGAGAAATTTGGATGAAAAGAAAATTTGGGGAAAATTAAAATATGTTCAAATTTTTGTTTAATTAATCAATCATCAGCATCCACGTTTAATCTATATACTCCGTATTTATATGCTAAATTGCTGAAATGACTAATAAATTAAATACGGAGGAGTTCAAAAGTTCTATTGGCGTCTAGTTTTCCTTGTATTTTTTCCCATTTCCCTACCATTATTCGGATTTCAAATACAGCCTTTAGAGAGAATTTGAAAATCATTTACACGAAGTTAGTTGACAAAGTTTGTCACAATTGTTAGAGTTGTTATTAGGGCTGAGCACGGATATGAGGTTTTCCATTCTGTACGGAGAATCGTCCCGAACTGTACCAGAATCGAACGATCCAGAAAAATATAATATTGAACCTGTTGGGTTAATATTGTCAGATGCTCATCGTGGTGAACTACAAATAGGACGACATTTGTCCTAGGAAGTTGCGGATCCTCGGCTGGAATCCACAAGCCGCACGGATCCACATCCTTGTACATTACAGAACCCAGGCCGCCTGATTGTATGGAGGACGCTCGTCCGCACCCCATGGAATACGATCGGAAGCACATCCTTGGCCCATCAAGGATCTCCAACTATGGCCGTCAAGACGCTCGTTCGAGAGTATGACGGGAAACCAAGATATTGGCGGGAGTCGCATTTAATGCAGTAGATATAGTGGTTGGAAGTTAGCCATCCACAATCATCCACATCAACAATACTAACTACCCCTTGGTAGTATAAATAATACGGAGTAGCATTTATTTTATTGTAAGGGGTTGACAACTGAATATACTTAGCAAATAGCAATTATCTTAGCTCTCACATACGAGATAAGACGAACAGCTTCGGGGCTAGTAGTTGAAGTGTGTTGTATACGGACCATTATTAACATTTAATAAGATACGGCCAACATGCTACTGAATAGTTGATCCATCTTACTTGTTTGCCTCTTAATCCACTAAACTCTCCACTCGAAACTCAAAGGATACGTGTTGAGCCTTTGGGTTGAAGGAATAAACTTCAACAGTACTGTAGCGAATTATTTTAATATTATGGTACGGTACAAGTTCTTAAATGAGAATTATCGCAGAACCATCCCAAAATCATATTGAACGAACCTTTCCGAAAAATTGGTTATACAAAATAATATATACTTTGTATATATTAGACAGAGTATTATTTATTACATTAGCCAATAGTTTACGTTGTGGTTACTCATAGCTTTGCTATAGACCGCATAATGCACACTCTTTGCCCCCCCAATACATTTATTACGAGTACTAAATTTTATAAATAATTCTAGTAATAATAACTATGATACAGGATATGTAAATCTAGTTGAGTTACTTTGTCAACAACCTCGACCGCTCTGCATCCTCTAGAAGATCAGAACTATAATTTTATTATGTCGTTTGATTATTAATTTTGTATTTCAATTAGGTTTGATTTCACAAGTTTAGTTTAACGTAGACTTGTCAATCATGCGGTTCCTTTTCTTAAATCTTGTATAATTACTTATAAATGCTAAAACCTAAATTTTTTTGATTTCGTGGGAATTAATTATTTATGAATCGAATAGTACTGAAAAATCGTACCAAACTGTACTGCAAATTTTTATGGAACCAGACAGGTTCTATGTATATATGGGACAGTACCAGATCTTTGATTTTTAAAAGAACCGTACTTTAGGACGGGACATGTTTTTCAAAATAACCGTACCGTATCGTCACATGCTCAATTGCTCATCCCTAGTTGTTATACGGTTGGAGCAATTCACTTTGAGCATTATACTTCCGTACTTAAAACGTGTATGAATAGTGTTTTTTTGTTTCAATAGCAAGATGGTGGAACTTGCATTTATGTTAATGTAACTTATATTTATGGGAAATATAACTTGGGGCATATCAAAATGTAAGTTGTCTAATATGTAGTATAAGAAATAAAAAATTAATTTCAATGTAAACAGTGAAAAAATGGAGTCTAATTGTTCAATTATTTTACGTAAATAGTGAATATATTTTGTTTTTAATATTAAGATTATAAAAATGATATATTTAAAAAAATCAGGGCTATATTTGCGTTTAAACAAAGAGCAAGGGCAGTTTAAATGACATACATAAAAAATGTAACTCACGTTACTCAAAATGTAACCCCACGTGGTGACAAATGTATCACACGTTACTAAAAATGTAATTTTAAGTAGTGACAAATGTAACTTGCAAAATGTAATTTTAAGTAGTGACAAATCACAAATGTAACTTGCATTACCAGAAATGTAATCTCAATTACTGGCAATGTAATTTATGGAGCATCATAAACTTTCAAATATTAATCACATAAACTAATAACAAGATAGACCTTAAATAAAAGTTGCATGCCTTCAAATACACATGAATTTTTATTTTAAATTAATAAAACTTCAGTTTTGAATTAATGAAGAAGAAAAAAAAATGATTTATGATTAAATTCTTAATATTTTGATAAAAGAGAAAAAGATAACTAGAGAAGAAAGAAAAAAGGAAGAAAAAATTAGAGTAATAGGAAAAGGAAATGATCTGAGGTATTGATGAAGAAGATGAAAGAGATGGTGGTGAAGTAGGAGAGAGATGAAGAAGAAGATTTGCCTCCATGTGGCCGAACGCCCTCTGTGTCAGGGGTCTCCATGTGCCGAAGGCTCTATGTGATGGGGCCTCCATGTGGTCAAAAGCTCTATGTGTCGGGGCCTCCATGTGGCTGAAGGCTCTATGTGACGAAGGCTTGTATTTCGAGTCTTGTTCTCCTGTGATGTTTCTGGACTTGATTTCATGAATGTTAAACCTTCGGGCATGGGGCCGAAGGCTCCCCCTTGCGTATTATGGGCTGCCTGGAGTCTTGTTTGCTGGGCTTGGCCCATTTGGACCTGTTGAGCCTGATTGCAGTAGTGGAAGTATGTGGGCCAGGGGTTCCTGGGCCATATACTCCATGCCATATACTCCATTCTGTATAGAGATTACATAATGTAAAGCATCCAAAAGATGTGTAATACACTTCTAAATAGAGATCCATTCTCAACTCAATTCCAAACCACATTCATTCTTAACTCAATTATTTAGCCATAACGGATCACACAAGAACATGCATAATCCACCCTGAGATAAATTTATTGAAGAAATAATGACACATATCAACAATCCAAATGTAATCCTGCATACAGAATTCGGAAGCTCCATCTAAATTGAGACACTGTTTGGAATGCCTCTGCCGGTGAGACCGACTTCACTTGTAGGGAAGAGTAAGGTATACGGCACTTTCACAGGTCCTGTCCTGTTCCTCAGCTTTACATCCATGTTCATTTTCATAATGCTATCTTCAATAACACCCAACTTATTTCGGAATCGTGCAAATGCATCAAGTGCTTCCTGATCCTTTGTCCACTCAGGGGACTCTCTCTGCCCTAGGTACAATTCATCTGAAGCGTGAATTGACAGGATCTCAATAAGGGAAACACCGAGCAATGTCTGCAGCTGGGGAGTGATTGTTTTTAGGAAAACCTTATCTGGGTCAGCTTCAAGCTCCTTATAGTCATCTGTTCCAGGCTCCGGCATGAATCTGCGGCTCAATGTTGGGCGGTTCAGGAGATAACCAGCATAAGGATATTGACTGAAGTTAACTGCGGCGTGAAGGGCAGAGGCTATCCAGATAATAATGGTACATGAGTCGATCAGCTCCTGGACTGTCTGCATGTTAGGCCACCATGGCTTGTCTTTCAAATCACCATGTCCTTCCTCTCTAAGTTCCTTCCACCAAGCCTGTAGTTCAGTATCTTTCTGAACCATGTCATCTGATTTGTAATACAACATGCAATACTCGTTGACCCATGTCTTGATAGATGACCATATTTCTAGCCCATCAACAGCATATGGGTAGTCCTCGATTAGCAGCTGAACACCATGTCGGGAACTTGAGTCTTCAACAGCCACACCTCTTAAATATCATTTACAGTAACTATTCAATGACTTGCATTGCTATATTATGACACTGAATTATTTAGCCTTTTTACTGACATAATTGTAATAATGAAAAACCGATAACATATTGATACTTCGAATTTATGGAGAAATCGAGGGATATTTCGATTATTGGCATTTTTGGGGGGATCACATGTTGTAATTTTTTTATAAATAATGAGTAATAAATCAGATATATATTTTGATACTGACAGTTACTCCCTCTGTTCCTATTAAAACTTCCAAATAGGTTTGGCACACAGTTTAAGATAGTGGGTATTATGTAGTGGAGAGTTGTGCAGAGGCGAGAGAAATGTGTAAGAAATGTTGTGAACCACAAATTCTTTACTAAAAAGGGAAGGTGGAAGTTTTAATTGGAACGAACGAAAAGGGAAAGTTGGAAGTTTATTTAGGAACAGAGGGAGTACTAAAATATTGCAGTACATTTCAATATTTCTTAATACTTCACAAGTTCTCTTTTAATATTTCCTAGAGAAATATCAAAACCCTTCAAAGACCTCAAAATACGGAAGTATTTGGGATATTTTTTCATCATTTTAAAAAACTTCATTCTTCTACAATTTGTTCATCCGGGTTATGATTTGTATACATGGCATTAGTAAGACAAGACAAAAACATTGATATGGGAATCATGGCATACCTCTTAACAAGATCAGTTGAGAGTGCTTGATCAGTAAATACCCAATCCTTGTAAACTACGGCTGACAATTCCATGGCATATCTTCCAGGGAAAACTGTCTTCTCAAGAACTCCACCAGCATTAATCAAGATCTGGCGAGCCAAAGCGTTGATAGTCATTGTGTCACGAAAATGGGGATGTAGAAGCTTATGTATTGGGTGAAGCACACTCAATTGCCGATTAGTTGCTATTACAAATGGCTCAATTACTCCATGTGTGTTCAACCTGTGACAGGCATTCAAAATCAAAATTGACAGAATAGGTAATAGATCGAATAACAAAAAAAGCTTAATTTTTAACAGAAAATTAATAAATCAAAAAAATACATACCAATGGCTGAGTAGCTGATGAACACCTGAATCATTCACAGCTGCATAAGCTTTAGCTAATTGCCATAATCCATTTTTAACCCCTTGTTCAGCTGGTGTGTACACTTTGCTTTCAGCACCAAATTCATCTCCGAGTGGATTCGGCAGGCTAAGTTCAATTGCTAGAGGTTTTAAAGTGTCATCTTTTTGTAAGAAAAGCAAGGTTCTTGAGGCATATATTTTGTTATTTGTTGCGTTTATGCACCTCAAATATGGCATAATCGTGTCATGGTGATTCAATATGAATAACCGGTTAGTCTTGATTGCCTGTACCAATAGCATCACATATCATTAATATCTTGATAAATGGGACAGCCAATTAGTTTTACAAATTGAGTACAACAAACAAACAAAATATAAACTACCTCCTCAACTGAAAGACCATCTAAGTTGTCTTGGATTTGCTCTTTGGTAAATTTACTGGTCTGGTCACCATAAACATTAGGATCTAGTTTGCTTTTTGGTGGGAACTCCTGCACATAAAAATAGTGAACAACTTAAGGATTCATCTTTTACCTTTAACTGAAGATTCAGTCACCAGTGTATATTTTCATTTGTCAAGAACTTTAAATAATTTAAAGAAGCTCATTTACTTGGAGGCGACTAATGATGACAGGGTTCACTCCAGCAAGCATTTCTCTTCCAAATTCTTCATTCGTCCTCCATGCAGTTTTATCCTCTATTTTGACACCCACAATTTAGAGACTATGAATGTATAACAAGAACTATATACCATAAGGATGTAAACAGAAGCTTTACAAATACCTTCGATAACTTGTGGGGTTGGGAACTTAAAGAGTCCCTCCCCATCACTACGGAGAATTTCTTTCAGAATCTCAATGGGAATGTTATCTGTGAGGGCTTTGAGCAAGTTCCCTTGCGGCAGTCTAATCCCTCCTTCATACAGGTCAAGTACATCTTGAAACGTATCAAACTCATTTGGTGTAGAATCAATCAGAGACTGAAACTCGGGGAGAAGGAATTGGACCAGAGATTTCAAAGCATAAGGAAGAAAGTAAGCCAATTTCACATGTCCGAATTTCTCATCCCTGGGAACATAAATATCCAAGCTCGAAATAAGGGGAATCCTACTCTCAGTATTAGGATCTGGAAAGGCAATAAGGGAAGTTAAAAACAACATGCTGAATACAAAAACCGGTTTAAAAAAGGGAATGAGAGTTTTGAAACCATTGATGTGTTACCCGTTTTTGTTGGTGATCTGCCCGTCCTTCCTCGTCGAGGATAAGGATACTCCGAATTCCCACCCAGGACTGGCCGAGCATATTCTGGACCCTTGTCTGGCTCACCAAGATCATTGTAGTAAGCATAGTCATACACTCTATCCCATTCTTTAAGCTCGCCAGTTCCTGTTCCTCTCAAGTTCACTAATTCTTCATCTCTATATTTCTGCAACGATGCAGGCGTTTGGCTAGGTAGATACGCCTACATGAATTCACAGACCGAGTCAGTCAAGTAAAGATTCAAATTAATCAAATATACGGAAATAATAAAAAACGTATTTCAGCACAAACTGAAATCCATAAAGATACTTGACATTGAAACAAAGAACATTATGGAAATCAACGGTCGAAGATGAAGTTCATACCTGGTTTGCAAAGAAGACGCGGTCGTAGTTGTACTTGCTGGATTGATAAACCCAGGAATAACATATGAAGTGGACTTGGCCATGATTGGGAACATCTTCAAGGGTTAGGGTTTTGAGGAAGAACTCACTGGGATGATTGTTCTGGATATTGAATGCTCCCGGAATTCCGAAATCTTCAGTCCACTCGAAGGTAACTTGAAACGCTGACTCGCCATCGGCCAAGAGAGAGTTGTTGAGCATCCAGTTATCCAAGTATGCTGGCTTGCTACGCATTCCTTTCGATCCATTTGCTGCAAATTTAAAATGAGGAAAGTGAAATCAATTAGCATAACAGCATACCATGGGCATGCTATTTTTTCCTTCTTTTTCCAAATTCCCTCAAATCTACTCATTGTATTTTCTCTCAAGTCATCCACAATGTTCCAGGAATGCTGTTTCTTTCACCTTACTTTTCTTTTATCTTCTTCAATTCTTTTCACACCTTCATCAAAATTGTGATTTTACTTATCTTTATTTTTAACTAATTTAATTATAACTGATCAATTAACTTCTTTTTAAAAAATTATTACAATATTTTATTAATCCACATAAAATAAGTACAATGCATTAATAATCATACACTACTTTTGCCAAAAAATAAATAATAATCATACACTACTTTGTTTTTCCTTTTTCTTCAATTGAAATTACTACCGAATTTATAATTTTTGAGAGGTTTTTAAGACATTGAGTTTGTTTATTTTGATTCTTGAAGTTAAATTTGAAAATATATCATGAAATGACATCTTCTTCTGCCCAAGTTACATCTTAATATACGTGAGTTGCATCTTTATATACGCGAGTTACATCTTAATGTATGTGAGTTACACCACGGAATAAACTCTAGATATATAATTTTTATTGCCCTAATATTAAAAATAAAACATACGGAATATTTACTATTTATAAAAAAGTAATTAAGCTATTATGATCAATTTTTCACTGTTTACATTGAAATCAATGTTTATAACATCTCAAACACACAAAAAATCGTTGTTTAATTTTCCAGCAAGTTACATTCTGTATACACATAAATTACATTTGCTATCAACACGAGTTATATTTGTAATAACACGAGTTACATTTGCCATCAACGCGAGTTACATTTGCAATAACACGAGTTACATTAAGAAATCAACCCCTACTATTGAAACAAAAAAATGATTTTTTCTAATAAAAATTATGGCCATGATATTAAAAACAAAATATATTCCCGTTTTACCTAAAGCAATTCTGTAATTAGAGTGTTACTTTTCATTGTTTACTTTGAAATCAATATTTTATTTCTTATACTATGTATTTGACAAGTTACATTTCGAACGGACTTGAGTTACATTTATCAATAACGCGAGTTAAATATCTTTACACGTGAGTTACATCATTCATGTTACTGGGCCAAAAAGAAAAAAATAGCTACTGTACACGCGTGACTGTTCACGCGTGTACTGTTCACACGTTTTTTTTTAAAATTGTTTAAACCTACGTCGTTTTTGGGAGTGGAGCATGATGCTCAAGGTGGGCCGGTTGCACCGTATACGAACCGTTTATAAATGAGACACGTTTCGATTGGAGAACACATCAGATTTATATCTTACACATATCATATTACACTAAATTAGATTAGAAAATGGATGTGGGTGTGACAAACTTTTAGAAAATGGGTGCATATAGAGCTCGCTTGGTGACCATGTTTTTCAGGTTATCAGATTTGTGAGCTAATTTTTTCATTAAACACATACTCCTCCGTCCCTTAAAAGTTTGCCATCTTTCCTTTTTGGGACGTCCCAAAAAACTTTGCCACTTATCCTTTTAATCAATTATCTTGTGGTTCATGTTATTTCTCTCTGCTCTTCACAAACCTCAACCACACAGTTTTTACTTTATTATTCTCCGTGCCGGTCAAACTTGGCAAAGTTTTAAGGGACAGAGGTAGTATTTTTTTTATTTCTCACGTTGAATTGTGCAACAAAAAGAAAAAGTAAGGTTGATGTTACTTTTCTGGTTGTGTTGACTAAAGTTACTGTAGAGGATCATCTTAGCAATTTTCATATTATTTTTTCTTTATTTAATTAACAAAATATATTTTAAAGTATAATTTTTTGTGCAAATCAATAGAATCATCCAATCATGCCATTTCAACCAGAACTTCATAAATTTCAGCAGATTCAACCAATTTGGGTATTACGGTATTACCAATCGGGCTCTTAATGTAGACTTGAATTTCTTTTTTAACTTGTCTAGAGTCCATGGCCGGCTTGACACATTAAGAGACCCGGTGTGAATCACACAAATGAGGCCTTTTATTAAATAAAATGCACAGATCTAATGTGTAGATGTATTGTTTGCTTTTATTTGGAGTTGGGCCGTTCGGTGTGGTGTATAAAGGTGTTTCAAAAATGCAAATGGGCTCCTATTAGTAATTTAAGCAATTACGTACTTTATAGAGTACTCTTCTGGTCAGGAATTCCTGACCGGAACCGCCGTCGAGACAGCGGCGTTTGGGGTCCCTCCTGGTGAAATTTTTTAATGAAATTTTTATGCCATGTTCTTCATCTAGTCTAGTTTATCTACAAAACAAATCAGCTAAAAATTCAATCGGAAAGACTGTCATATGATTTTTGAAAGATAATTGCGCCAGAATATACATATAAAACGCAATTAAATTCCAAAAATTATTTGACGATCTTCCCGATTGAACTTTTAGCTGAATTTTTTCTTGGATAAACTATATTTGATGAAGAACATGTCATAAAAATTTCATCAAAAAAGTCGACCAGCAAGACACTGAAACGCCACCGTCCGAACAGCGGTTCTGGTCCGGAAATCCGAACCTGAATATTTCTCTACTTTATATATATATATATATATATATATATATATACTCCCTCCGGTCCCAAATGAAATTCACACTTTGACTTCACACAAATTAAGGAAATAAATTTGACTTTAGTGTAGAGTACACCGTTATGACACTGTTTGACACTATTTTGCACTGTTTTGATGTAGATAATTTGCCAAATAAGGAAAGGAGAAGAAGTGTGAAGTTTATTTTGGACCTACTCAAAAAGGAAAGGGTGAATTTCATTTAGGACCGAAGGGAGTAGTATTTAAATTTTTTAAAAAATGGGCCTGCTATTTTTGGAGGCCCTATGCAGTAGCCCAGCTTACACAGCCTCATCTACGGCCCTGCTAGAGTCTATAAATATATACTTCATACTCCCTCCGTCCCCTTTTAAATGTCCCGGAAGAGGGTGACATGAGTTTTAAGAAAAGTAGGTTTGTGTGGTTGATATTAATAGATAAAGTAAGAATAAAGTAAGAATGATTTTGAGTCACACAAACTTTACCAAATAAGGTATGAGAAAATTAAATAGAGACATCCTAATATGGTAAAATGAGACATTTAAAAGGGGACGGAGGGAGTAATAATTAGGGGGAAGTACACTTTGCGGAATAAATACCAGAAAGGCAGAAAGACATTGACGGTGGTGAGTTTTATGCAAAACAAAATGTACTTTGTACTTTGGTGAAAATTTTCTTAAATTGCACATACTATGTATTTACTAGTTACAAAAAATCAAATATGCAAATGAGAAAATTTCTTAAATATACAAACTAATAACGTGTATAATCCAACGTTATGAGATGCATTTTTTTAATTTATGTTTAGGATTACTTATGTGCTTTTAAACGTTTTAGCCTTTTACGTATATCTTGTTTTTAAATGTATTACTCCGTATATATTTGTATGTACCTTTTTAACTAGCTTAGTGTGTTACCCTTTTTTGTATTTATTTAAAAGTTTGCTACACTTCCCGTTTTTGATTAATTTTTGTTTTAAAAATACTCAATTATCCTTGTTTTTCTACTTTTTCTCTTCTCTTTCATATATTTATACCTTCTTTCATACTTTTTATACACTATTCATTACCCCTACTATTTCTTTCTTAAATAATATGCCCAAACCTATTATAGTGAACATTAAAATATGGAGGGAGTACTTTTAACTATAAAATTAGAAATAAATTACACTTTTGGTTCTATGAGTATCACACCAATTCCATAATTTGGTCTACGTTTTAAACTTTGACCACAAATTACTATAGTGTTTTCACCATATATGGTCTTTCCGTCATTGTTTCAGGTAATTAAATTTACTGCAAAGTGACCAAAAATGATCAAGAAACATTGGTCAAGTACAAAAAATGAACAAAGGTAAAAACATGAAGTAAATGTGGAATTGACATAAAATTCATATGACCAAATGTTAAATTAATTCTTAAAATCAGTACTATCATCAAATTTAAGGGCTTTTACTCTTCTACATTTACTAAAAGGATATGTTAGAATGACATATATCTCTGTAATTACTAGATCAAATCAGCAAATGAGAAAGATTATAGTGTAAATAACGGGTACAACCGAAAGTTATAAGACATTTTTCTTGTATAGGATTAGATATGTGTTTTTAAAAGTTTGAAGTATAGCTTTATTGGGGGAGATTGTTTTTGGATATAGCATACATATCATAATCCTTTATCTTGTTTTCAAATGTATTGTATGTAACTTCATAACTAACTAGCCTAGTTTTTTTAATAGAAAATCAGACTTTCAACTATAAAATTAGTAATATCATCAAATTTGAAGGCTTTTACTCTTCTACTTTTACCAAAGGGTTTAAGTGAAAAGAACTATAAATTAGTTATACTTGAACAAATTATATTGTGGGATAGTTACACCGTGCGGACGGTGTACAAATCTCACTAATACTTATTTCACTCTTTCTTTTTCTTCCCTGGAGTAGTGATGTACATCATTTTTCTTTTTCCTCGACTCTTCTTCTTTATTTTTCTTTTCTTCTCTTTCTACATTAAATTAAAGTACTAAAAATTTAATTGTAATTTTACTTTTCTTTATCTTAAACTTAAATTACAACTCATGCTTGTTTTTATTCTTTATCATTTCATAACAAGAAATTTATTAATCTAAATAAAATAAGTATATTGCATTTTACACTCATACACTATTTTTATTTATGTAATATTTTTATATTCATATATTTTTTGTATTTCTTTTATATCCATACACTTTTTTATATAGCATATTTTTATCTCTCTTATATGTTTTTAGAGGGGTTTTAAGAAATTGAGTTTGTTTATTTTTATTTCTGGAGTTACATTTGATAGTATATATAATTACATCTTCTTATGTGCGATATATATCTCAATGTGTACGAGTTACATCGTCTAATGCGTGAATTTTATCTTCTTATATGCGAGTTACATTTTCTTATGCACAAGTTACATCACTTGATGTGCAAGTTACTTTTAGACTTGTCTCAACAAATTACATTTTGCCTACACGTAAGTTACGTTGACCATTACGTGAGTTACATTTTCCATAAGGCGAGTTACATCACAAAACAAACCTTTATTATTGAAATAAAAGAAAATAGTTTTTTAAAATCAGTTTTTATAGTCTTGATATTAAAAACAAAACATATTCACTACTTACGTAAAGTAATTGAACAATTAGACTCATTTTTTTTTGTTTACATTGAAATCAATGTTTTATTTTATGTACTCTGTATTAGAGAAGTTATATTTCGACATGCCTCCAAATACATTGTTCTCTTCGACCCGAGTTATATCATCTTGATATTGAAAAGAAAAAAGTTACGTGTGTTTCTGTTCACACATATTTTAGTTGTGGAATAGAGTGCTCACTATGGACTGTTTTCACGTTATAACAACCTATTATAGTTTTGATAGGTATGCAAAAATGTATAATGTATAATATATCTTAAAATGAAAACACGTGACTATAAGTCTACATATGTCAAATTATAAAATTAGAACATTATGTTTTCATCCTCAAAATAGGAATCATTACTATAATATAATGTTTCAAAAAGTTACGTTGTTAACTATAACAGTATTTTGACATCAACATTCAGAGACTATTTGTGATATTATTAGAGAGAAATTGTTTCAAAAGGCCGTGTGACATAAGCTAGGTTGCTACCACGCTCCCCCAACCCTAAAACCCCACATTTTCCCCAACCTAAAAAACTAGTAAGTGGGTAATTTGAAATAAATCCTCAATTTTTGTATTTACTTGTTACTCCCTCTGTCCCGTTGGAATGTTCCCGTTCACTATTCATTGGTCAACTTAGGTCACTCCTAATCTTTTACTTTATATATCAAATTTTTATCAAATTGAACTTTTCTTGATCAGGCTTTTTAGCGGGTTTAATGTAGTTTCTGAATATGTAAATTTTATTTACTAAAAATAAACGGAATGTGAACATGGATCGAGTTGCTTTATCGTCAATCAAGCATCGTAAACCGAATGGGAACATTCCAACGGGACGGAGGGAGTATTAGTTTGTAATTCTACTGATTTGCAACCTGATGAGCATGTCTTCTAATTAATTAGTAAAGTTCTTAGACTTTAATTCCATCAAAATGTACAATTTTAACGTTGTACGTACCGTGATCCATCTGGGTGCTGCTGATAAGTTGTATGGAGACCTTCTCACCTACAATATCACTCGCATTATCAACAATGGAAGCAGGAACGTCATTCAAGCCCAAAATGTTCTTCCGCATTAACACCACCATCCCATGTAACTTCTTCATGCATGTCACCGTATCAACCAATTGTTGTGTTGACATTCTACTTTAATTTCAAGTAGTTGTTTCTCTCGATCCCTATTATGTTTTGTTGTAAGAACTAAGAATGAATGAAGGAGCTATACATGACTACTCCATTTTATAGGTGGATTTGTCTTGTGAAATCCATTTGGACGGTAATCATGTTTTTCAGCTAAATTGTAGGCAATTCTTTTATCAAATACGTAATTTTTGATTTCACACGCTGAATTGTGTAAGGTTGGAGTTACTTCTATGAATGTATTGGCTGAAGTTAATCTAGTGGCTGGACCATTTTAGCTATTTTTTCATATAATTATTTCTTTATTTTAGTAATAAAATATATTTGAGATATAATTTTTACATAATTCAGCAGATCCCAGCCAATCCAGCTACTTCAGTCATCTCCATAAATTTCAGCATAATCAATCGATTTAGCCGATTTCAGTGTTATCAAACAGGTTCATGATTTTGTTTCATGATCATTCACAACTTTTTCACTTTACTTAGCTAGTCATCTTTGACTTTTCGAGTTAGAGATACTAAACTTTGACCGATAATATATTTATATACCGAAGTATTTATAATATGAGAATGTTGAATATATTCTTCATTTAAAATAATATCATAAAAGTATAAGTTTATTTTCCTCAAAAAAAGTACTTCGCATAAGTTCATAAGTTTTGCATAGTTATATTAGTTAAAAATATTGATTAGAGTTTATCATTAATGACTAGAAAAGTCAAAGATCTCTAACTAGAGAAAAACTGAGGTAGTATGTGAAATTATGGACCGCGCCTGATTAATTTTTATTTCGATTAAAATAGACTTACATCCCACCAAAAGTGAGGACTTATATTATTTTATTAGAATATAGAATAGAACATTTATGGAGATATTAAAATTCCAAAGGGAACATAAATTAAAGGGCCCTAAATTCCATATTTTTTTGTTTGAATTAGAGAAAATGCTCTAAATATGATTGAAATATATAATACTATCGTATCTATTATTTCTTATCCAAAAAATTATTAATAAGACCACTTGAATTTTAAATTTTAGTATTATACTACGTATATAGAAGCAAAATATCACGGGAAAAAATGTTACCAAAGTTACTATGAAATAATGACAGTCACACAACAATAAATCAAACATATTCATAGTCGGTGAAAATTACTAACATAATCAATTTTTATAAGTCATTATTTCATATTATTACCCTAGATTATGATTATTCTAATTATTATATTTTTAATTATAGGTACAATTATAGTATTATACAATAATTTATATGAAGGGCAAGAATCCATGACAAAGTTTGAATTTTGAAATAGATAAAACTAAATCATATGTACTTTGAAAGTTTGAAGATATGTTACTTCTGAGCATGCAAAATGAAACACTTACGTAGAAAAAAGAGCTTTGTAGTCTTGAGACACAATCCTTTGTAGTTTCTATGTAGTTTCGAGACATGTTTTTTGAGCTTTGTTGGGAAAAAAGTCTTCAACATTATTAATTATCTAGGGGAAAAAGTCGTAAATCTTTTATCTTTTTACCTCTTGAGACACATGCATGATACTAGAATCAAACAAAATAATCTAATTAGTTGGTCATTTGTCATAACAATAGGAAACAAGTTAATCTAATTAGTTTGTCATTTGTCATAAACACATGAAAATCAATTTCATAGAATTTAATAATAATTATAAATTAGTAAACTAAACATGAACATCAAACTTGTATACAAATGCAATTTTCAATTAAAATTAACAAATAATCGAAAACAAGTCAATAATAAATAATATTTACAATGATTACTAATTCCAAAAATTGATATATTATCACGTTATGGTTGTGAGATGTAGATAATAAATTTTAATTTACCTGATATGAAAAGGGGTGAAATTTTGTTAAGTAAAATAATCATGTATGTATACTTATAAATTTAGGGCCCCAAAATTTCAAAATTTATGGGGCCTGAGTCAATTTAATTTCCAAATTAAATTTTAATTTGGATTTTACAACTTTATAGAGATTTTAAATAAGTTTCTAAATATGTCAATTCTAATTATTAAAATTGAATTAGTTATCAACAATGAGGTTAGGGTTTAACTTTACCATTAGTTCACAAAAAAATGTTGACTTCGCAAAACAATTTGGAACTGTGGGTAGTACCTCTTAGTGTGAATAGGTTTTGTAGTCAATCATACAAAATTTTATTTTAATTATTTTTATGAATGAACTTGTAATTATAAATATAATAATATTATAGTTATAGTTACTGATGGGGTTATGGGACCAGGCCCAGAGCCTAATCGACCCAGGCCCCGAACTTGGACCAGCGGGCCCAAGCCCAGCAACCTAGAGCTCGAGTCGGCCCAACCAATCAGGGCAATCAAGGAGCGGAAGCCCAAGAGAGCCTGTCGACCAGCCCAGCGGGGAGCCTGCCTTCCAGCCCAGTGGGGAGCCTGCCTTCCAGCCCAGTGGGGAGCCTGCCTTCTAGCCTAGTCAGGAGCCTGCCGACCACCAGCCCCGCTGGGAGGCTGCGATCCAGCCCAACTGGGAGCCTGCGGTCCAACCCAGGTGGGAGCCTGCCTCCAGCCCAACGGGGAGCCTGCCTTCCAGCCTACCCGGGAGCCTGCCTCCAGCCTACCCGGGAGCCTGCCTCCAGCCCGGTCAGAAGCCTTCCTCCAGCCTAGCGGGAAGCCCACCGTCCAGTCCAACAGGGGGGGCTCAAGCGTCCAGCCTGCCAGCCAGGCTGACCTGCCAGCCAGGAAGAGTAACGGCCAACAATCAATGCACGACTTAATTATGTGTTTAATTCCGTATTAATGTTGTAATTAATTTAGTCATTATTATGTTCGGCAGTTACCATTTGTAATCGCCTATAAAAGGCAATTCGAATTTCAAATAAAGATATGCTATTTCTGGCTAACTTTCCATATTCGTACTTTCCTAATTCTTGCTTGAGTGTCGTACGTAGCTTTCCTAAAAACCTACGAACGTCCTATTTTGGACCAGTTACAACTATAGTTATAAATATATCAAAGGACAAAGATACATGATAGAGTTTGAAATGTATAAAGCAATTCTAATTATAAATGATATAAACATATAAAGGACAAACATATGTGATAGAGTTTGAAATACATGAAGAAGATTTCATAGAATGCTCTACTTACCATACAAAATATCAAACTAACATGAAAAAGATACCCAATTTTTATTTACCAAGCAAGCTATGTTTTTTAAATAGAACAAATTACCCTTTTAAGTCCATTTTACGGTTTTACCTCTTTAATTTCATTTCCCAACTTTGAACTTTTCACTTTTATTTTTACAACCTATTTGTGCAATTAAAAAATAATCTAAATCTTAAATCAAACTCAATCCAAAAAATCAGGTCTAGAATCGTGATGCTTTGCATCTCTCTTCGTTTCCTAGAAACTCCGGGGGTGTATTGTATTAGGAATTAGTGACAAAATTTTAAAAGTCCATGAATTTTAAAAGTTTAGATGTATTCAATGTGGACTTTTAAAAGTCTATAAAAGTCTAGATGTATTCAATTTAGATTTTTAAAAGTCTATACAAGTCTAGGCGTATTCAAATTTCCGTTCTTTCCTACTGACTTCTAAAATCATGGATTCTCTAGGACTTTAAACTCATTTTTAGTACATCAATTCTCTGCAATTGTTTGTTCTCCTCATCAAAGATTTCCGTGGACTTTTCTGTTGTCTTCTACTTGTCACAAGTACACATAGATCTGGTTACAGATTTGGCTAACTACTAACCCGAGATCACAAACCGGCCAACAAGTCCTGGGCTAATACCGGCCGAGTCGAGAGGTGGGTACCAGGATGGTCTACATAAAATTCAAATATGCAAGATTTGAACATAAAATTCGGATTTTTTTTAATCATTTTATGATAAATAAAGTTGAACAAAGAGATTCTACATTAATACTAATACACAAGATAAACATAAAAAAGTGATATTGTATATGTAGTCTTATGAAAAAATGTAGGTTCTAGAAGTTTTTAGAAGAACCTATATAACAATCAATAATATTACATTGGTGCAACTATGGTATGTCGTCAGTTAACCATTAAGAAAAAATATTTTAACTATTACTGTGTTTCATCGTTAAACCGCTAACACATAAAAATTTAATTTCAAATTAATAAATATATAACCGTAAACAACTATTCAAAATTTAACAAGCTAAAAATGAAAAGAAAACAATTCTTAAGAAGAAAAACTCGATTGCACTTATTATTGTACCACATGTTGCAATGAGTGTAACGTTCGTGTAACGATTAATGTTCTTGCTCATTGAGTTGTGTAATATAACAATTAGTCATAAATAAATCGAGATTGTTGAGAATTCTCAAAACTTTGAGTTTTCTTTTATTCTTGTAGGTCTTTGCGTTGCTAGATGAATTGCATTTGTTTCATTTATTTATTTAATTGTTTATTATCATATTATACAGAAGAAATTACTCAGAATCAGACTAAAACATAGCATTTTCCCCAAAGTATGACCATATGTTTGATTTCACTTAAATAGAACTAAATATTACTCCCTCTGTCCCCCTATATTGTCTCATTTTTTCATTTTTGGATGTCCCCCTATTATTGTCTATAACATATTTGGTAACATTTTTGTGGCTCTAATTTATTCTTACTTTATTCCTACTTTATCAAATCATTACCAACCACAGAATTCTACTTTTCTTAAAAGCCACAACACTCTTTTCCGTCTCAATCTTAGGGGGACGGAGGTAGTACATTTCTATCCCTAATTTAATTAATTAATATAATTAATTGCCCCTGGGGTGGGAGATTCCACCTTTTTTGGAACAATAAAAGGTACATCTCCCTTCGCACGAGCCCTCTGTGTCTCTGGTTGCAAACCCTAGATGGTCTAGCCCATGAATGACTGCTGACTCCTGAAGGGGAGGCCGGACTAAATGAGGAGGGCCCCCTATGCTACGATCTTGGTAGATATGCCATGTAGAGGTCAATTTATGAGGCCCTGAAAGAGAAGGACACCTCCTTCACTGCTCTGTCCTGGGGGTTGCCTGCAGAGATGGTTAACCCGGAAGCCCTCCAGGACAGCTCCACCCCAAAATATCTTGCTCCTCCTCCTGTTGCTAATTAAATCTTTGCTTTAAACACTTGAATATTATAACAAACACCTTTTCTGAACCAACGTGTCCGTGGTCGTTTTCCATCCTCGGGGTGGTTTGTAACAAACACTTTACTTTTCTTGCACATATTTCACTGCATTATTGTGATCTATCTATGCTTCAACTGCTGATTTCTATCGCGTTCTTTAAGTTTGGGATTTTCGTCTGAGCTTTCTACCCTTATTTCCATCTAGCAAGGTTCCTGTGGGGGCTTGAGAGCTTAGGGGTAGTTCATTAACGTAGTCGTCGTAGGCTTGCATGCTCCCAACTTAGGAATGGCCTCCAGGCCTGCTCAACTCACTTTTGACGCCTTAGCTTTCAAATAGTTTTTTATCACAATGCTTCTTTAGTTGAGTTTTCCTCGAATTTAAGGTTGAGGCCATCTCTCCCTTTCCAGGGGGACTTTCACAAACTTGCAACCCTTAGGCTCTCATAGTTAAGCCATATCAGGTGCGCTGTTATTCGATCTGGTTGTTTTAGCCACATAACGAGCCTCTTATATTGATGGAGCATGTTGTTAAATAACTCTCCGATACGAAATTAATTCCACCAATTCATCCTTGGCCTTTAAAAATCAATTTTAACCTTGAAAAAGGTTGTCTCTCCCGTTTAAGGAGCTATAATTTTGTTCATCAAGGTTGTTTAACCTTGGAGAAGGTTGTCAATTATCGCTCTTATCTTAAGAAAGTTATCTTCGAGCTTTTAGAATTAGATGAGTTCAGAATTATACTTCGTCTTTTTGCGAGTACCAATTTGGCATGGCCTATTTTTCTAAGCCCTGGCCAGTTAAGAAACCTTCACAAGGCTTTACCAAGTGTAAAGAACGTTGTAAATTAAAAACTTAATTTATTAAGAAATTCCATTAGGAAAGAAATACAAACTTACTGGTAGAATTTTAACAAATGTTCAGAGCTCCAGATCCTGTCTACCAACTTTTCACTAAGAGTACACAACTTGAAGGTTCCGGACACAACTGTTCCTTTGACTTTATTAGGCTCTTCCCAATTTTTGGTGAACTTTCCCCCTTCTAGAGGTCAACTAGCATTTCTCTTTCTGAGGACTAAGTCCCCAATATCAAACCATCTTGATCTGACCTTAACATCATGGTACTCTTTCATTTGGCGTCTATAATTTACAGCCCTGATGAACGCTCGATCCCTTCATTCCTCAATTAGGTGGAGCTCGGCTCTTAGTAACTCTTTGTTATTCTCAAGGTCGTAGTCCACCACCCTCTTGCTTGGCACTATTGCTTCGAACGGACCCCGTGCTTCAAATCCATAAGTTAATGCGTATGGAGTCTCTCCAGTGGATTTCCTTGGGGTTGTTCGATATGCCCAAAGTATATTATTTATCTCTTCCACCCAGGTCATTCCCATGGACTCCAGTTTTCTTTTAAGGGCACTCACAATTGTTCTGTTTTGCATTTTCCACTTGTCTGTTGCATTGGAGGCTAGGTAACAGATGCTTTGTTGGCCTCAATTCCCCACTGTCTTCAAAAGTCTTTGAAGGGTTCAGAATGAAATTACTTCCCATTGTCCGTGATGATTTGTGGTGCAATCATTGCTATTAAAACTAATTCGAATTCGTGGTGCAACAATCCTTGTCTTAATTAATTCTAAAACTATCATTCAACCAGGAAATGTAAAAAAATCAAGTGAATTCTGAAACAAGATTAATTATCCATGAATAAACCTTCAGGAAAGCGAGATTTTTATGATCGATCACAACAATTAATTACGAATTTCCACGATCAGTTTTGTGGGAATCATCATCTATCACGCTTAGAGCTGCAGAGGGATACATAGAACGATGAGATCTCCGTCCGATCTCTAGGTTGCCTTCCGATTTCATTTCCAGTACATACGCATCCTTCAAAGTTTGAAGATTTTCGCAGCTCTAACGACAGGATTCTCCTTCGCGATGGCATCTAGGCCGGCGGCTTTGTAGTCGTAACTGCAATCATGTCGGTCAGAGTACCGGTGTTCTCCGCAGAACAGCTCTCTGCATCGGCAGCGGAACCCAGTCAACCCGACCTCCCTCCGGCACCCGGAGCAACGATTTACCTCCCTCTTGGCAGGAGATGCATAGACGTCATCGCCTCTCTCATCGGTCTTCTTCGGCGGGGCCTGTTTGTTCAGATCTGGAATCGACCTCGCAGGGGAGGACCTATGGAAGGTAGATAAATGGTTTGGTCACTTTTTTGTCTTATCCCAAAATACTCATATTTTTGTTCATTCAAACCTTGTAGGGAATGCTTTTGCCATTATTTCTAATAAAAAACTTGATTGGTACTATTTCTATTATTTACTAATGTATACATTGTGAGATCACTCGATTAGTAAGAATCTATCGACACACATACACTATCTTATACTAGTATGTTACTAGTGTATGAGTGTATCTATCACTAACATCTATCATACGAAGGTATCATTAAGATTTTCGATACCAAATGTATCATTAAATTTTATGATACCAGTGTGTCATAATTTGCTGACACTTTATAGTGACACTAATTTGAGTGTCGCAACTCCCATCATTCGTTGACACTTTTCAAGTATCACTAAAACTTTTAGTGACACTAATGTAGTGTCATTATAGACCACTTTTCTACCAGTGTATCTATCACGGAAGAGCCCGTTGGTAACCCCGATTTTCATCTTATCAAACTTATCAGTCAGTTTTTTATCAAACATGCATTTTTGATTTCGTACGCTGAATTGTGTAATAATCAAATTAGTAAGGTAAGAATTATTTTTCTCAGCTACAGTCAGGTAGAGGACCATTTTAGCTATTATCATACAAGATTTTCTTTAAATTAATAATAAAAATATATTTTAAATATAATTTTTTAGTAATTCATCTTTTCTAGTTATTACAGCCAGAATTTCATTAATTTCAGTAAATTTAGTCAATTTAAGGGCAACCAAACAGGGTGGACGAAAGTGGTATGATTATTACTTCCTCCATCCCACTAAAATTATCTCATACCAAATTTGGTAAAATTTATGTAGTTTTAAATCATTTTTATTTTATTATTACTTTATCATTTAAATATCAATCACATAAACTTAATTTTCCAAATAACCGTGTCACCTCATAAGTCAATGTGAATGTTAGTCATGTATATAAAAACATAAGCATGTAAGGTGTCTCGACATTGTCCCACATATTATAACGGGGTGGATGGAACATTGCACTTTTACATATTAAAATATTGGAGTTGTTTTCTCCACACAATCCCTTTGAAATTTGAATTGCTTATATAACGCCATAAGGGATCAAATAACAACACACAACGGCTCAACGTTCAGAATATTACCCGAATATACTTTGTACAATACTCATAAATAATTTGCTATCTTCTTCGTTTGGGAATCAGAAAGCAGCCATGGCTGCAGGAGGTTCTTCTTCTTCTTCCTTGTATACCACCAGTATTTGCTAATTATATAATGAGAAATTTCCTGAAATAGGACTAAAACAATTTTGAAAATTCCAAAATAGGATTGTCATGTTTTTTATTCCCAAAATAGGAGTAATTACTGCAAAGTTTAGAAAATACTGTCATGTTTGAAGTCTGGTACTGCCAAAACATGACAATAATTAGTCATACTTTGAGAATAAAAACATGACAGTCTTATTTTGGAATTTTGAAACCGTTTTGGTCTTATTTCGGATAGGAGTTTAAAAATGGGTCCAAGAATTCATTATTTTCCAATATGATTGGCGTGCAGAAACAGGAAATCCTTGTGATCAGCTCCCTGCTCTGCATAAGCATGTCATGTTTTTTGATATCAACCAAGATGGAATTATTTATCCATGGGAAACGTATCAAGGTTTCATTATTTACTACGAGTATTATTAATTTTATGCTTTCCGTTCGGTTCGTAACAAAATTTTAACTGAATTGGAGCCCATTTAATAACATTAGGGCTGACATTTTGAACTGGAAAATCGAAAATCGAACCGAAAATAAATGAACCGTTTTAGAAAAAACCGAATCGGACCGAACCGAACGAAATTGGGACCCAATAATCGGGACCCGAAAACATATCAGTTCGGGTTCAGTTTATGTGCACAAAATATCGGTTTGGACCGAATCGAACCGACATTTTTATATTAATAATAATAATACTTATTTATAATAATAATTATAATTAATGATGTTACATAAGGTATAATATTGAACCGACTATGTTACGCAATCACTTTGACGTGTAGCCCAGTTGGTCACTAGGCATTTATCCTTGCTGAAATGCGTGGGTTCGATTCCTGTCCTTGTGGCTCCCCACTCCAAAAACTTCAATATACTCTACGTCCCGTTAGAGTAGAAGGGCAAATATGTTTTGGGTTTCCATTGGGTTAATGAGGTTCAAATATTGGCAAGTCCCAATGGGCTTTAGTCTATTGAATAGTTCAAATTTATTTTTTACCATTGAGTCGTTTTTTTGGTTTTTGGTAAACTGAACTGAAAATATCGGGCACAAAAAATCGGAACCCGTTTTCATAATGGTTCGGTTTCGATTTTGAAATTTTGGAAAACCGAAATATCAGTTTGGTTTGGTGATATACTGAATTGGTTCGGGACCCGAACTAAATCTAGCCCTAGATAAATTTTGGCTAAAATAGTTGGATTAGGTGATTTTGGCTAAATTGAAATTTAGGCTTGCGTTCCAATATTAGAGGGATGGAGGTAGCTAGTATATGATTAAAATTGATGACACATATAATTGTAAATAAAATACTACTGGACCCACGAAATTACTTTAACTTTTGGTCCATTAACATCATATTGTCTTCAATTGTTTTGTTCGGAAAGCCTCTCGGACTTTCAAAATTTTCTACTATATATGTAATATTTTGATAAAATTTTCATACTTTAATTAGATATATATATGTTCGACCCCCTTAACTTCTAGTTTTTAAATTAATATATGGTCTTACATAATGTAATACTCAATTAAAGATTTAAAAGAAGAAACGTCTAAAATAATTTACATAACTTAAACAAATACACAATAGAACAACTCATTGTTTAAAACTTAGGATACTTATCGTATAAAAATTCCTAGTTTTGTAATGTTTATTTATCTTTATTAGATAATTAGTACTCGATTTGGGAAAGTATCAAATGAAATTGAATAACAGACACACTAGTTAAAAAGTTTCTAGATCAAGTTTCTAGATTAAATTTGGTATGACAGTCCTAGAATTTTCAAACTTTTTTACTCCATTTCATAGACGCAGTAATTGTTAAGAATCATTCTTCCACCAAGTGCACTCCGGGATAAAGTCTCATGAGTAATTTTGCAACTTACCCGCTCTCAAATATCTTGGCGTATTTGCTGAATTCAATTCATGCATACACACACACACATCACAGTAACTTTAATCAATTTATCGTATTTTATTCACTAATATATTTCAAAAATAAAAAATCCCTTATATATATCATGGTTGTTAATATTTTATAGTTTAATTATACTTTTAATTTTGTCTTTACAGGTTTTAGAATGCTTGGAGTTGGGATTCCGCTATCAATTATTGCAGCCTTGTTTATTAATATTGGGCTCAGTAAAAAAACTCGACCGGTAAAGATAGCATTATTCATGTTGTAATAAATAAGATTGTACGGACTAAAATTTTAAATTCTCTAAATTCTAAATTCTAAATTTCTATTTTGCTTTTGCTTATTTTAATTTTAGAAAATATACCAATTTCTCTTATCCGAGATTACTAGCTACCCCTAGCTCAAGATTTGTAAATAACCTGTGATGTTCTTTTTTTATGTATACATTTTGGAGTTGTCATGTTAGAAGGTCTTATTTCCAATTATTGCTTACAATTTATAGTTTGAAGTTTTTCTCAATATATAACTAAAATTAACACACATGTATAAAGTTATTAGGATTTAGGAGTATAATGTGTCATGTTCAATAGCGTAAAATTCAACATAATCAGAATCATTTAATTACAGATTAGCATCAAACGTCACATTTTAATCCAAGATATATATATTAATTATATATGAATCATTAATTCTTGTAATTCTGGACTGAATTGTTCAATCTTCACAGGTCATACATTAATGTAACTAGTTATTGTGTTTGTGATTGCCTCTACTTAAAAAGTGATTTTGAAGTCATTTTGGAAAAAGTGCTTAATAGTAAAAGTTACTTAGCTTTTGAAAAAATAAATGTTGATAGTGTTCACTAAACTAAGTGTTTTTGTGTAACAGGAAAAGTCAAAAGTAATTTAAAGCAACTTCTCACCCACTTCAATCTTTTAATTATTAGCTTTTAAGTGATTAATTTAATTAAGTAAAAATTGTCATTTGAATACTCATTTCAACTTTTTTAACTCAAAAGCTGAAAATCATTTTTTTTATTTATTTGCAAAGACTACCCGTTTGTGGGTCAATGATTATTAAATATCCAAATTGCATACACATCTGCTAATGGAATATCAAAATTGATACACCCTCATTATTGGTTTATTACACTTTAGAAGTAGTTTTTGCAATACTCTATTTTTGATAAATTTTTAATTCACAAATACTCAACTACCCTAACCTTTTCATCTTCTCTTCCATAATTCTCCATCATCTCCCCTATTTTTCTACAATATTCACTACTACTATTTGACCCTTAAACTTATAAAAATAATGTAACAAATAAAATAATACGGAGGAAATAAAAAGTAATACTCCCTCCGAACCTTAATTAACTTTACACTTTCCTTTTTGGGCCGTCACATATTAAATTTTACACTTCCTTATTTGCTTTATTTGGCAAACAAATCTACACCAAACAGTGCAAAATAGTGTCAAACAGTGCCAAACAGTGTACTCTACAGTAAAGTCAAATTTATTTCATTAATATGTGTGAAGTCAAACTGTAAAGTTTAATAAGGACCGGAGGGAGTATGAAGTATAGAGTGTACATGTAAGTATGTAACGCAAGACTTACATACCAGATCGGATCAGACTAGACCAGTTCAGATCAGATCAGACTTGGATAGTTATAAAAGTACAAATAAACCAGATCAAACCAGATCAGTTCAGACCAGACCAGACAAGACCAGCAGATTACAGTCTAAGTAAAAACATCCTTAGGAACAATTTTGTTTGAGAACACAAATAAGGAGATATATAATATATATAATATATACGGAGAAAATATAAACTACCAAATATAAATATACTAAACGAATATATGTTTTTTTAACATACTTGTATATGCTCATTTCTTTGTCCTACTCACTTGCGTTAGTTGCCTAGCTATCCTACTTTTTGCTTAAAAAAAGTTCATATAAATCCTTCTATTATTTCAAATTATCACTTGAGCTCCTATACTAAAAAAAGTATCCTATAAAAATTCTATGTTGCATTTTGACGTACCTATAGCAGGTTATTCTTGGAAAATTAAACTAAAGCAATTGATAAAACTTATAAAAATTCATGTAAATTTGAAAAATATAGAAATCATAATATATAATAAATACAAAAAATGCCAAAATATATCTAATTTGGCATTTTGATATTGCATATATGATTATTTTTATACTCCGTATTTTTCAAAATTTACGTGCAGACAATCTGGTCAACAGGTCACTTTGCAAAAATCTCAGAATTCCTAGCCTCAACCTTTATTTAATTTAAGTCCATGGTTATTTTTTTCGGTTCAATTTTTGTGTGTTCAAATGCAGTTTACGTTCAATTTCTCATTTGACAATAAAACTTGCACGGCATATACTTTTTCTAGTTCCGTGTAATAAACACAAAAAAATAAGAGTTATATTAATAGGATCAAACAAATCATACATTGAGAATAAAACATACACAATAATTAGTTATATTTGTGCATTTTTTCTAATTTTAGTCCTATTTGAAGTAAATTATAATAATACATACACTCTATTGTAGGGTAAATGGCCATCTCTACTCTTCCCTATTGAGGTGAAAAATATCAAACTTGGCAAGCACTCTAGTGACTCAGGCGCCTTTGATTCAGAAGGAAGGTAATCATTTTTTTCATTCCCGTGATAGTCCGCAAGTTGTGGGGTAGGGGACGAGGAACACCTTACCTATCCATTAGAGTACAAGGTAAGAGGGGGACTAAAGCAATACCTACCCGAATTAACAATGTATGGATAACTAATTGCCTTAAATGCCTATGAACTTACTATAAATGTTCGGGTTACGATCAAAAGCCTCAAAATATTTTGCAAAGATTGTTATTCTGAAACACTTCTTTAAAAGCCTCCAAGTCGGCAATCACTTTTCGGCCAAGTCTGAATAACATGTGAATTATCACATTTAATGATAAAATTAGAGTGATTTTTCTTACCGATCCGAGATAACTTCTAAGACTGATCAAAATATCACAATTATTAGTTGTAGTATTATCAAGATGAGAGTTTGCCGAGAGATAATAAGACCCAAAGTAGTCTCACTCTCCCTGAAATTAGTAAAATCAATCTTAACTTTAATAACTGGTAGACAGAATATTACCATTCTTAGGTTTCACTTTTGGATTTGCCAGCTTAACATCATTCAGATGGGGCTAGAAGAAGAGTGAAAATTGGGAAGGCCACATTAATATAGTTAATAGCCTCAAAAATAGGGAAGATTTTATCATCATAAAGATAGATATTTCACCGCATCCAAATGGTCCAGCATATAGGAATCGCAACCTAACTTTTCAAGTTTTGAAACTCATCATGGGCCGAGAACCAACGATGTAAAACAGTGTTAATCGAGTCCAAATTCGTAAAAGTGATATTAAAATGATTGCAAAAATGAAACCAGAGATTAGAGCTAAACTCATAAGAGATATAGCAATGATTCCAAGTATCAAAGTTGTTACAAAAGGACATTTCAAAGGACCATGCTTACCAAAGCATAATAAATGTCCCTGAAAATGTTGCAAGTTATTAATAGCCTTCCACATGAAAGGGATATTTTATTTGGTTGGGATATTCCTATTCCAGATGTGACTGGTAAGGATATGAATGGGTCTTTTTAGTCTAATTTTCTCATAGACACTCTTAAAAGAGTAGGAGCCATCGGAAGTTGGGGTCCAAACAATCGTATCACTGTGTTGAGAAATGATGAACCATATGCGTATGTAAGAGTGTTAATAATGTAATAAGGCATAATAATCTGGATATTGTGAAAGAAAGTGGAATGAGAGAAAGCTTCCCTTATGGTCATATGAGGATGCAAGACCTCATTAGTGTACATGTAATCAGTCAACCTGTCAAATTGATCAGTCCAGTAAGAATTCCAAAAGATGATATGACCTTTACACACCACTAAAGTAGCAGGACTGTCAAAAGTATGATTTACCGATGAATGCAGACATTTCCACATATAGGAATGTGAGGGAATTTTTAGTTAGAGAACCATAAATTTCAAAGATCCGTTTGATTAGCAATTTTCCACCAACATTTTAAGTAAAAACAATTTTGGATACCGAAAAGGTCACTAAAACCCAACCCATTTTCCTTGGAAGGATGAGTCATTTTATTCCATTTTCTCCGAATTTGCCTTTTTCAAATGGGAAATTTCTCGGGATATCACTAAAACATATTGAGTTTTCCTAAATATGACTAGCTTTGGTTTTAGACATTCGTATGACTAAAAAGAAAAAAAAAAATCTCGTTTATATTTATCTGTTGAATGAAGAAAATACCCTTAACTAATTTAAAATTTCGTTCAAGTAAAATTACTGCATTTTATACTACAGTTAGTGCACGACATTACTGCATATCCGAAAATAATCATTGCACTTATGTCAAAATTAATATTCTTCTCATCCACTTTAGGAATGTATTAATGTATTTTTTTAGATTTTATAATTTTATTATTTTACGTCTAATTAATTATATTGCAATTCATAGCGACATTATTGCTCTGCGTTACTGTACTACTAGTCATAATCACTGCACTTCCTCATGTACAACATTATATATTGCCATATACAGTGCTCATACTCAACACTTATTGTCATATTCGTTGTCAATGTTCACTGTTCATGTTTAATGTCTACAAACCCTAATTTCAACTCCCTAATTTCAACAAATAGAATTAGGATGTGAACCAGAAAAAGAATTTATCCAACTAATCCCACAAAACCTAATCTTTGTTAACCAGAAACGAAACCTTCATCTTGGTGGCCTCGAACGCCGCCTCAACACGTTGGGAATGAGCTCCCCACTGGTCAGCGATCCAGCTAGAAATTGAGGATACCACCATTGGGCCTCTCATCTAATTGAGAGATAGCATACATCGGATATCTGCAGTGGCGACCACATCAGCTGCCATCTTCTGTCGTCTCTATGCTCTTCTTGGCGTACAAGCACCGTATAAGAGCAGCTTGGGCGACAGGCCGCATGAGTAGTTTGGACGGCTGCCATCTTTTGTTGTCTTTGTGCTCTTCTTTCCCAATCGATGTGTTAATGTGATGTGCTCTGTGCCTCTTCTAGCCCAATCGACGTGTGTTACCGTACAGTGGGGGACGACGGGCAAGCTAAGGGGACGGCGGCGACAGGTGGTCGTGCGGCAGGCCGCAGGAGGTGGCCTTGCGGCGGGTGCATCTTGTGTGGCGGGTAGGGTGAGTAAAAATACCGAACCGGCATGGTACCGAACTAGACCGGTATGGTACCTGACCGAAAAATGGGGTTTGAAACAGATCTCAAAATTCTTGTCATGAATCGGACCGTATCGGTCCAATCAATGACATGACCGGTTCTCATTTTATGAGAACCAGTACCGGACCGAAATATGATTTAATTATTGAAATGTACATTTACACCATTACTTTGATTAATGTCTTCGCACTTTCAAAGTCTTTGCTTGTTCACTAGAAGTTTGGAACCGGATCGAAGTATAGTTTAATTATTTAAATTTGTGCTACTATAGTTTATCTAAAATTTAATCCCCCATCCCACAGTTAAAGTCATAGTTTGACCGTAACTATCTATCCATAAATACCTATAATAAATTCACATTTGAATAATACATATTACAATGAAGCACATTAAATATTATTTTAGGTTAAACATTATTATTTTTGAGTAATAAGCGGTCAAAGTTTAACAAGTTTGACTTAAAAAGTCAAACTGTGACTTTAATTAAGGGACGAAGGTAGTATTAATTATGTAATATGAAAATTGATAAATTGTGTGGATTTTTGGAGGATGACTAAACTTTTATTTTCTCTTAAACACTTGGAAAAAGTGACATTGTTCGGTATGGGTATGGCATGATACCGTCCTGTTTGAAAATGGAACCGTACCGAACGGGTTTAGGTCTAAGACTGAACGAACCGAACCGTTTGAATAGTCACGGTACGGGTTCGGCGAAATATTAGACCAGACCGGACCGGACCGTGCCCACCCCTAGCGGCGGGAGACTAAAGGCTAGGGTTGGATAAAAGGAGTAGGAGGTTAGGGTTTTATAGGTATAACCAAAAGGGTATATTTGTCCATAAAAACTATTTAACTGACTTTGTGATAGAATTTTAAACTGAACTTTTATAGACATAACCTACGCTTCATGAGAAATATAATCTAAATATTTCAACCAAAAAAATCTCACCCAGAAACACTTCAAATGGAGGTATCTGGATGGAGGTTCTCCTCCGAAATTCCGGAGGTGAATACTTCTTGGAACAAATATACTTTTGATCATATGATGTACGTGCATGGTGCGGTACACTTTTGATCACACACATTCACAATGTCGACTTTGTTTTATTAATTTACGAAAATTAAATTTAATTAATTTGATTGCAATGTGTAAAATTTACTGCATTTTATTTCTAGCACATCTTAAAGAATAATTGAAATAATACTATATATGATTATGATATGATTATATATGTGGCACATTATATGCTCTCGAAAAGTTCTCTTCGTTATTATTACTAAAGTGTTCTGATCATTTAATACTCGATGCATATGAGCCTCTTTTAGGTTTGTTTTGACAAAGTTTGAGGAATTATTCAAAAAATATGCACGATCAAGTCCAAATGGTTTGACATCGAAGGAGGTGGATCAGATGCTCAAGGAAATCAAGAAGCCAAACGACTTTAGGGGAGGGTAAGTCAATTTTCTATTTCCAACACCAAATTATTTATACCATAAAATCACCAAATATTTATAAGATCCCAAGTTTTTCCTGATTATTGATAAAAAATACTACGTATGATTAACCATTTTTGTGATATTTATTCATTTAATTAGTTTTATATATAGGGAATTTTGATACCATACGATTGATAATAATTAATAATAATATCTTAGTTTTAAATTTAATCAATATCATTTCAAGAATACTCCCACATGCATGTTTTGGGTGGCTTGGAATATGTGTTTGTGTGTGTCTATAATTTTGTTCAAAAAAAGTAGTTCTAAGATGAAAATAAGAAACAATCTTCATAATTGATGTGAACGAATGAATGATATCAAATTTTACGTTACAAACACGATGAAATTGTTATAAACATAAAAAACTTTAAATAATAATATAGAACCGGTTTGGTGATTTTGTTTTTCAGTTTATAGACTTATCGGTCAACTTTTTAATCAAACATATAACTTTTGATTTCGCGCGCTGAATTGTGTAATAATAAGAAAAAGTAAGGTTGAAGTTACTTTTCTAGCTGTATTAGTTGAAGTTACTGTAGTTGACCATTTTAGTTACTTTTCATATAATTTGTTGTTTATTTTATATTTTATTAATAAAAAATAATTTAAATATAATTAAAATTTAAACGATGATGTTGAGAGGACAACGACCGTCTTTCAGTCAGAACGCATCTTATATAATTTTCATATTTTAATAAATACTCCACAAATAATTAAATACTACGTTTGAGTGCTGAATATTATGTACTCCAAATAATTTTCATATTTAAATTACTACGGAGTAGTAATTTTTTTCATCCATTCATATTTAGATGCCATGCACTCTAAAACCAAGTGGCCCATATATATATATATATATGTATATAGGATCTTTACGTTTTTATTCCCTATATATGATAATTTTTGTCAAGTTTAGAAAAAACTTTAATGCTTAAAGTCCGGTAATGTCAAACTTAATAGAAATTACTCCTATTTAAGAAAAAAGTTCTATTTTCAAATTTCGAAACATTACTACTCCTGTTTAGGGAATTTTCCGAACAAGAAAAAAGACTTCCATTCAAATTAAGACCAGCAAGATTCAATCACTACTATTCCGTCTTTACTCTATTTTCCTTTTTATGTACTACTATTCCGTTAATTCTCTTTTAAAGGTCTTTATCCCGCACTGCTCATTATTATTTTATATACGGAGTAATTTTTATTTCATTTTTTTTCTTTTTTTCTTTTTTTTTCTTCTTTTTTCCCTTTTCACCATCTTAAAAGTCATTCTTTTTTTCTTTATCCCTTTTCACCTCATCATTTTTCGCTAATCTTGACAAGTTAGTGACTTGTTACCTGTTATTTTAGATTCCTTCTTACTTTTCCCCCATTTTCAGCTAATTTCCTTCTAATCTATCCCTTTTTGTGTAAAGCACTATGCATCATATTTCTAAGCTAATTTCTTTCTTACTTTTTCCATATTATTTTACTTTTCTGTATATTACTCCCTCCGTCTCGCAAAATTCTTCCTGGTTTGATTTGGATCAAAGTTTAAGAAAGTGAGAATAAAATTGAAATGTATAGTTGCGATTGAGTAAAACAAAGGTAAATGAATGGGAGTCACACAAAACATTCCAAAAAGGGAAATGAGAAGAATTTTTTGGGACGTCCCAAAAAGGTAAGAGGGAAGAATTCTAATTAAGCGACAGAGGGAGTACATTTTTTCCCTATTTTTTATAACAAAGAGTTTTTCCCATAATTGATGAAATTAATGAGTGGAATTAGAAAAATACGATGATGATAAAACGAGAAATAAATGTATTGATGGTGGAATTAAGGTAAGAAGAAGAATGAAAAGAAGAAAGAAGAAAAACACAAAAAAGTAATAAGAAGAAAAATGGCGAAAAGTGAAAATAAAAAGTAAATATAACAAAAGTAGAGTGGGGAAAATATTTTTTTATAAAAAAGGAGAATAATTAAGAAGAGAAATACGTAAAATGGAAAAATAAATGAAAATATGGGAAGAAGAAGAAGAAGAAAATGGAAAAATATATCTCTCTGGGAAGGAAATTTTACGAGAAAATCTCTTAATAGAAGGACTAAAAATAGAATAGAAAAGAGTTTAGGGATTAAAATAAAGAAAGGAAAGTATAAAAAAAAGTAAAAGAAAAAATGAAACATAGGACTATTTTGAGAAGACTTGTGGAAGGTGAGACTTTTATGTAATATCTCCAAAGAAAATGCAAAAAATCTGTTATAGCAGTTTATCGATCGGTCAAAGACCCGTGAAAGAAGATGGGATATAAATCTTGGATTAGTAGAATTATTTGGAGAAAACCACTAAAGGTGAGGTTAAATTTTCGTTATTCTTTTTGCTTCTTCCTCCAAAAAAGAACTAATCACATGATACTTATAATTAGATCAAAACAAGAATTTGAATTGAGTACGTGTTTATTTCTATAATAAAGTTTTTGGAATGAAGGAATATATTATAGTATTTATAATTGTGTTGTCACGTAGGATTTCTGCATTCTCTGAGTGGAAAACGTTATACGTACTATTTATAAGGGAGAACTATCAAATAAGCCCTCGAACTTTCATAAAAAATGCAAATAGGCCCTTTTATTAGAGGCTTTGTCTGGCCGTCGCCATTTAGAGTGGTTTCCGGTGGAATTTTTTGATGAAATTTTTGGAGCATCTTCTTTATTAAGTCTAGTTTAGTCATACCAAGTTTCAGATAAAAATTCAACCGGGAAAGTAGTCAAATGAATTTTTGAAGATAACTGCGCAGTTAGGCAGTGCAGAATATTTCAGAAAATCATTTGACTGCCTTCTAGATTGCATTTTTAGCTGAAATTTGGTATGAGTAAACTAGACTTACGGAAGAAGATGTTCAAAAAATTTCATCAAAGTCTTCCATCGAAAACCGCCCAAATGGCGACAGTCGGACAAAACCTCCTGTGAAAAGGCTTATTTGCACTTTTTATGAAAGTTCGAGGGCTTATTTGATAGTTTTACCTATTTATAATTGTTTTGTTACGTAGGATTGCTGCATTCTCTGAGTGGAAAGTGTTATATTTCTTAGCCAAAGACAAGAATGGAATTCTAACCAAAGAAGCTATAAGAGGAGTTTACGATGGTAGCCTCTTTGAAAGAATTGCCAAAGAGCATGCAACCAAATAACATGCGTCATTTGAAAAGTACAGGTAAGTTTTATTCTTGAATGGTACCTATTAAACTTTATGGTCTTATACATTTTACGACGTACTAGTGTACTTCTACCTCCGTGCAAAATTGATTTGTAAAATTGATTTTTCTTGATCAAACTGTTTCATTTTATTCACTTAATTAGTATGTCAATTTTTAATTGATCCGCATATTCTAATTTGGATTTTGTAACTTTGAAGAGATTTTAATATAATTTCTGAATAGATAAATTTTAATTGTTAAAAAATGAATTAATTACCAATAAAGATGATTTAACTTTAATATTGGTTGACTAAAAAATGTTGACTTTGCAAATCAATTTGAGAAGAAAGTGGTATTTAACATGTCAGAAAAATCAGAAAAATGATGCATTTAGTACGGTAACTTTCAATTAGGCCACTTTTTATCCCAATAGTTCACTCACTTAATTACAAATTCAAGACGAGTTTATTTCAGTAAGCACTGTTTATTACAGTTTTACTAACCCGTTGTACGAAGAGACACTTGCTAAACATATACTAATTTATTACTTCACGAGGCCGATGTATGTATATATTAAAAGATGGTTTAATTATAATTTAATTGTAAAAGATTGATTATGATCATGAAGGACGTTACCCCCTTTTTACTACCACTCTCGGTCTCCCACCCCCACTTTATAATTAGTGTATTAGAAATACACTAATTAATTAATACTATCGTATAAAGTTACAGTACTATATAGACATTCTTCCATCTCTGTCTAATGATAATGGTAACAATTACTTTCATATTACAATCTGGAAAACTGTTAAATTCACATTCGAAGTATTCTGAAAAAGTCAATTAAGCCCTCAAAGTAAACACCTTCAAATTTATAGTCTAACGGGTATGGTTACCGATTATCCGGTCACTTGATACATGTGGCCATACACGTGTCAAATTTTACTATTTTTTTTTCCTTTTTGTTCACCTGCTCTTCTTTTTACTACCTTCGTATCAAATTGATTTGGAAAATTGACTTTTCTTATTCAAACAGTTTCATTTTGTTCATTTAATTGGAATGTCAATTTTTAATTATATTCTAATTTGGATTTTGTAACTTTGAAGAGATTTTAATATAATTCTGAATATGTAAACTTTAATTGTTACAAATTGAATTAATTACCGATAAAGATGATTTAACTTTAACATTGGTTGCCAAAAAAATGTTGACTTTGCAAATGAATTTGAAAAGAAAGTGATATTTAACATGTGAGAAAAATAAAAAAAATGGTGCATTTAGTACGGTAACTTTTGATTAGGCCGCTATTTATCCCTATTGTTTCACTCACTTACAAATTCGAGACAAGTTTATTTCAGTAATTAGTAAGCACTGTTTATTAAATAGTTTTACTAACCCGTTGTACGAACACACACTTAATAAACATATACCTAGTACTAATTTACTTCACGAGGCTAATGTATGTATTAAAAGATGGTTTAATTGTAAAATGTTGATTATGATCATCAAGGACTTTACCCCCTTTTTACTACCGCTCCCACCCCCACTTTATAATTAGTGTATTAGAAGTAAACTAATTAATTAATATAAAGTTACTATATAGGTATTCTTTCATCCCTGTCTAATGATAATGGTAACAATTACTATCATACGGAGTATCACAATCAGGGAAACTATCAAATTCACCCTCGAAGTATACGGAAAAAGTCGATTAAGCCCTCGAGGTAAACAAACACTCAATTAATACACGTGATACACGTGGCACTACATGTGTCAAATTTTACTACTCCGGCCTCACCCGTCCCCTCCCCTTATTTCGTCTTCATCAACCCGCCAACCCCTTTCCTGAATCCTCCTCCTCCTCATCCTTATTCCTTAGCCACTTATTTTCTCAGTCCGCACATTCATATGCTGGTCCAAACGGCCAAACCTATAGCCACCTCCCATCCCGAAGTAATGTACTCCCTTCCTCCCACAAAGCTTGTCCCATTTTATTATTTCTGGAAATTTCACTTAGATTGTCTCATACCATATTTGGTAAAGTTTGTGTGGCTCTTAATCATTCTTACTTTATGAATTCAACATCAACCACATGAATTCACTTTTCTTAATAACTGTGTCACCTTCTTCCGTCCCAATGTTAGTGGAACAATGTAGTAATTATTATGAAAAATCATTTCTCTTCTCATGAATAATTAAATGTGCCTAAGCTTGAAATTGATTGTGTTTTAAAGTTTCTAAATATGTTATATCCATACATTGAAATATTTATGGGAAAATGGAAATTAATAATCCAACTTTTTAGCGGTTTTCTTACAATAGTCCCATCTTTTCATTATTCATGAATAATCCAACCTTTGCACTATATCTTCATTCACTGGTCCCTGGTCGATTTATGACCTGTTATTCCAAGTTATTTTCTTATCTTTGCAAAATATTATGATCATCAAGGACTTTACCCCCTTTTTACTACCACTCCCACCCCCACTTTATAATTAGTGTATTAGAAGTAAACTAATTAATTAATATAAAGTTACTATATAGGTATTCTTTCATCCCTGTCTAATGATAATGGTAACAATTACTATCATACGGAGTATCACAATCAGGGAAACTATCAAATTCACCCTCGAAGTATACGGAAAAAGTCGATTAAGCCCTCGAGGTAAACAAACACTCAATTAATACACGTGATACACGTGGCAGTACATGTGTCAAATTTTACTACTCCGGCCTCACCCGTCCCCTCCCCTTATTTCGTCTTCATCAACCCGCCAACCCCTTTCCTGAATCCTCCTCCTCCTCATCCTTATTCCTTAGCCACTTATTTTCTCAGTCCGCACATTCATATGCTGGTCCAAACGGCCAAACCTATAGCCACCTCCCATCCCGAAGTAATGTACTCCCTTCCTCCCACAAAGCTTGTCCCATTTTATTATTTCTGGAAATTTCACTTAGATTGTCTCATACCATATTTGGTAAAGTTTGTGTGGCTCTTAATCATTCTTACTTTATGAATTCAACATCAACCACATAAATTCACTTTTCTTAATAACTGTGTCACCTTCTTCCGTCCCAATGTTAGTGGAACAATGTAGTAATTATTATGAAAAATCATTTCTCTTCTCATGAATAATTAAATGTGCCTAAGCTTGAAATTGATTGTGTTTTAAAGTTTCTAAATATGTTATATCCATACATTGAAATATTTATGGGAAAATGGAAATTAATAATCCAACTTTTTAGCGGTTTTCTTACAATAGTCCCATCTTTTCATTATTCATGAATAATCCAACCTTTGCACTATATCTTCATTCACTGGTCCCTGGTCGATTTATGACCTGTTATTCCAAGTTATTTTCTTATCTTTGCAAAATATTATGATCATCAAGGACTTTACCCCCTTTTTACTACCACTCCCACCCCCACTTTATAATTAGTGTATTAGAAGTAAACTAATTAATTAATATAAAGTTACTATATAGGTATTCTTTCATCCCTGTCTAATGATAATGGTAACAATTACTATCATACGGAGTATCACAATCAGGGAAACTATCAAATTCACCCTCGAAGTATATGGAAAAAGTCGATTAAGCCCTCAAGGTAAACTAACACTCAATTAATACACGTGATACACGTGGCAGTACATGTGTCAAATTTTACTACTCCGGCCTCACCCGTCCCCTCCCCTTATTTCGTCTTCATCAACCCGCCAACCCCTTTCCTGAATCCTCCTCCTCCTCATCCTTATTCCTTAGCCACTTATTTTCTCAGTCCGCACATTCATATGCTGGTCCAAACGGCCAAACCTATAGCCACCTCCCATCCCGAAGTAATGTACTCCCTTCCTCCCACAAAGCTTGTCCCATTTTATTATTTCTGGAAATTTCACTTAGATTGTCTCATACCATATTTGGTAAAGTTTGTGTGGCTCTTAATCATTCTTACTTTATGAATTCAACATCAACCACATAAATTCACTTTTCTTAATAACTGTGTCACCTTCTTCCGTCCCAATGTTAGTGGAACAATGTAGTAATTATTATGAAAAATCATTTCTCTTCTCATGAATAATTAAATGTGCCTAAGCTTGAAATTGATTGTGTTTTAAAGTTTCTAAATATGTTATATCCATACATTGAAATATTTATGGGAAAATGGAAATTAATAATCCAACTTTTTAGCGGTTTTCTTACAATAGTCCCATCTTTTCATTATTCATGAATAATCCAACCTTTGCACTATATCTTCATTCACTGGTCCCTGGTCGATTTATGACCTGTTATTCCAAGTTATTTTCCTATCTTTGCAAAATATTATGATCATCAAGGACTTTACCCCCTTTTTACTACCACTCCCACCCCCACTTTATAATTAGTGTATTAGAAGTAAACTAATTAATTAATATAAAGTTACTATATAGGTATTCTTTCATCCCTGTCTAATGATAATGGTAACAATTACTATCATACGGAGTATCACAATCAGGGAAACTATCAAATTCACCCTCGAAGTATACGGAAAATGTCGATTAAGCCCTCAAGGTAAACAAACACTCAATTAATACACGTGATACACGTGGCAGTACATGTGTCAAATTTTACTACTCCGGCCTCACCCGTCCCCTCCCCTTATTTCGTCTTCATCAACCCGCCAACCCCTTTCCTGAATCCTCCTCCTCCTCATCCTTATTCCTTAGCCACTTATTTTCTCAGTCCGCACATTCATATGCTGGTCCAAACGGCCAAACCTATAGCCACCTCCCATCCCGAAGTAATGTACTCCCTTCCTCCCACAAAGCTTGTCCCATTTTATTATTTCTGGAAATTTCACTTAGATTGTCTCATACCATATTTGGTAAAGTTTGTGTGGCTCTTAATCATTCTTACTTTATGAATTCAACATCAACCACATAAATTCACTTTTCTTAATAACTGTGTCACCTTCTTCCGTCCCAATGTTAGTGGAACAATGTAGTAATTATTATGAAAAATCATTTCTCTTCTCATGAATAATTAAATGTGCCTAAGCTTGAAATTGATTGTGTTTTAAAGTTTCTAAATATGTTATATCCATACATTGAAATATTTATGGAAAAATGGAAATTAATAATCCAACTTTTTAGCGGTTTTCTTACAATAGTCCCATCTTTTCATTATTCATGAATAATCCAACCTTTGCACTATATCTTCATTCACTGGTCCCTGGTCGATTTATGACCTGTTATTCCAAGTTATTTTCTTATCTTTGCAAAATATTATGATCATCAAGGACTTTACCCCCTTTTTACTACCACTCCCACCCCCACTTTATAATTAGTGTATTAGAAGTAAACTAATTAATTAATATAAAGTTACTATATAGGTATTCTTTCATCCCTGTCTAATGATAATGGTAACAATTACTATCATACGGAGTATCACAATCAGGGAAACTATCAAATTCACCCTCGAAGTATACGGAAAAAGTCGATTAAGCCCTCGAGGTAAACAAACACTCAATTAATACACGTGATACACGTGGCAGTACATGTGTCAAATTTTACTACTCCGGCCTCACCCGTCCCCTCCCCTTATTTCGTCTTCATCAACCCGCCAACCCCTTTCCTGAATCCTCCTCCTCCTCATCCTTATTCCTTAGCCACTTATTTTCTCAGTCCGCACATTCATATGCTGGTCCAAACGGCCAAACCTATAGCCACCTCCCATCCCGAAGTAATGTACTCCCTTCCTCCCACAAAGCTTGTCCCATTTTATTATTTCTGGAAATTTCACTTAGATTGTCTCATACCATATTTGGTAAAGTTTGTGTGGCTCTTAATCATTCTTACTTTATGAATTCAACATCAACCACATAAATTCACTTTTCTTAATAACTGTGTCACCTTCTTCCGTCCCAATGTTAGTGGAACAATGTAGTAATTATTATGAAAAATCATTTCTCTTCTCATGAATAATTAAATGTGCCTAAGCTTGAAATTGATTGTGTTTTAAAGTTTCTAAATATGTTATATCCATACATTGAAATATTTATGGGAAAATGAAAATTAATAATCCAATTTTTTAGCGGTTTTCTTACAATAGTCCCATCTTTTCATTATTCATGAATAATCCAACCTTTGCACTATATCTTCATTCACTGGTCCCTGGTCGATTTATGACCTGTTATTCCAAGTTATTTTCTTATCTTTGCAAAATATTATGTGATCATAAGGTGGGAATTATGGTATAATGTTTTACAAAGATAAGAAAATAACTTGGAATAACATGTCATAAATCGGTCAGGGACCAGTGAATGAAGATGGGTTGCAAAGGTTGGATTATTCATGAATAATGAAAAGGTGAGACTATTGTAAGAAGATCGTTAAAAGGTTGGATTATTAATTTCCATTTTCCCAATATTTATTTCATAATATCTCTCTTCAACCATCTCATCATATATGCTATAGGGACAACGAATATACAAATAAATACTCAGTATAAGTATAAATTATGGATTTAAAATTTATCTAGATAATCATAATCGGGCCTAGCAGTCATATTATTAGTTATGAAGACGTGAGTATCTTCATGTTTATAAAGCAAAAAATATCTATGTTACATCCAAGATATTGTACCTTCACAACATGGGTCAATAAGAAATGGTAAGCAATTAGACATTTTAAACATAAATAAATGATAAATGATGATATGGGTCGATTATATGCATTGTATATATGATGTCGTCACTTATTGGTGGGGCAATCATAGCATTTACCTTTTCATGATTTTTTAAAGCGTGCATGGTATTATAAAGATTGTTGTATATTGTCGTACAATAATGTTTTTTCAATTAATTTCAACTTTATAATTGTTAAGTTGCAATTAAAAAAATCATAATCCATTTGTGTAGATCTAGAAACAGTTGAATTATATTCTAGTAAAAATTTACTTTTTAACCATTTGATAGATATAGTAGAATGATACATTATTTTATTATTTTACTTTACACATGTCAATAATAATTACTCCACTGTAAAACTTTTCTAGCTTTCTTCATTAACCGTCACGATAAACATTTTTCATTTCACGTACCACAATTATTTTCTCTCTTATGCACAAATCTCAACTGCACAATTTTAACTTTTATATTCCACAAGTGAATTCTGATCAAATCTTATGGGGAAGTATTTATTATTATGATCATTGTACTTTATACAATGTTCAGAACACTTCTTGTTTCTAACTTTATTACGTTATGTCTCTTAATTAATTTTGGATGGCCGGATATGTCTGTCATATTTTTCTAATAATCGTATTCATATTTATAGTCTCTATCCTCATTTTTCTAATGTTTTATATGTGACTTACAACTATTAATTGTTCCTATAATAATCATAGATTGTTATTAATTATTGAGTAATTGAATAATTATTATTTGGATTTTCACCATATTATCTTTAAAGATATAAAGATATAAAGATAACTATTTAAGACATCCGATTCTACCCTGGTTCAACATGAACACGAATTTATGGAAAAAAAAATCAATATTACTTGAATGTGTCATTTACTAATTTAGTTGATTTTTTTCCTTTTCAGCGTGATAACAATTTCACAACTTTGAAATTTGAAATGAGTGTCTATTCTTATGGTTCATAGTGGATTGAGTATGATTTATGGATGAACAACATAATGTCATTTCTTATACTTCATAATGTCATTTTTTTAAACCCTGTAATCAAACCAAAAAACCGTTTACTGAAAATGGTTTTTTGGGGCAGGGGTCTGAAAACACCCTACCAATTTATTAGAAAGAAGAGTACAAAAAGTAGGGGACCAAACCAAAACCTATTCAAAATCAAATTACCAATAAAATACCAATAAAATGATTAAAATGGTGATTCTTGGTTTTTATGGAAGTGCTAGCTCTTATAAGCCAAATAATCAGCAACCTTGTTGATTGCCGGATGAATATGTGTAAGACTCCAGTTGTATGCCTTTAGCTTGCGTTTAATGGTCTGGATCCGAGACTAAGTCCTCCAATGTTGTTTCCTCATTCCCATGATTCCTTCATACACTTCACTATTATCAACCTCAAGCACAAAATTAGTCAAATTGATTTTAGGAATGGCCTGGAGAGTATCAATGATGGCATCATAAGTTGCCACAGTGATGTCAAGGGTAGCGGCTATGGAAGTTATGTGACTAGTATAGTTACCATTATCATCACGAATAAGGGCGGCAAATCTAACAAGATTAGGGGTAATAAGCCTAGTTGCAAGATTAATTTTGTGGTAGTTATGAATCGGCTTATTCCAGGTATTAAGCAAAGGGCCAGGACTTGTCTTGTTAGGAAGGATAGTGTGTATGTTCAAGGGGGTTTGAGGGTTGACAGTTTGAAAAGGGTTTGCCCCAGATATGGCCAATATGTCAGTTTTTATAGCTTGGATCGTCTCTGGTAAGAAAGCCTTAGTATCATCATGGATTAGCTTATTTCAATTCTTCCATAACTTCCAAGTAATAACATTAGGAAGAACATAATTGATATTAGAAATACCCCTTTCCTATTAATCTAATGTCATTTCTTATAAGAAAAAATAGACCACAACAATGGTTATACTCCATAGGAATGTTTTTTTAATCGAATAGACAAATCACCAAAATCAGTGGGGTAAATGACTGAGAACATTTACCAGATCTTATTAATAATAAAGAAAATTACAATCAGAGAGGGGGACTAAGCCAAAACCTCTCAAAAAAGAAAGTAAATGAAAATTGGGCCTCACCCAATAGTACAACTAAATGAAAGGGACAAAACAAATAAGAAGCAAAATAATATCATTGATTAGGACAACAGTTTTTCTCACAACAGTGTTATTTATATAAAATCACATATAGTTTTTTGTTATTATCATTGATTTACTTAGATTCTTTTGACACAAATGTTTGTTTTGTTGGTAATTTAAGTTTTACTTTGGCTTCATATCAAATGTCATTTTTTCGCAATGGTGATGATGTGTGTTGATGTACTTTCAGGGACATAAAAAGTGAAGGCAAGTTGACAATAAAAACTACTACGTATTAAGATGTTCACGGTAGAGGTGGAAGAAGATGGTCTTTTTCTATCTTAAGTTGGTGTTTGTAGTTTGTACTTTGCAATAAATATCCATTTAATATATTGTTGTGAAATTAATCAATTATGTAGTGATCTGATTGTTGTATATCTTTTCATGACATTAATCTTTTTATTTTAATGTATTTACTTATTTTAATCACCTTTAATCCTTCGATTATTGTGTGAGTGATTGTTTTTTATACTCAACTATTAATTTTTTCATTTATACTTCTCCGAATATTATGCAAGAGACACTTTTAGTCTCCGACTTCAAAATTCACCAAATTTAGTCCTTTCACTATTATCAAATTGACACTTTAAGTGTTTCCACTATAATTTGGACATATTAAAAGGAGAACTATAAATGTCAATAGTAGTTGAAGCATCAAAAGTGTCAATTTTATGAAAGTAGGAGAGTGTGATGTTTGCATAGCCTATCTCCTTTCCTTGGTTGATTGGGTCGAAGTGTATGAGAGGAAAGAGAGTGAGAAGGCTCCATCTTTGTCTTTTTCTTTTGATAATCCAGGTGTCGGGGCTTACGCTCTCATAATCCTGAAGTCTATGAACTATCCTCCAAAGCTCCTAGACAGTTAAATTCGGATCTGATCACAGTCAGTCTCGTCAGTACTGGCTCCACCTTTGTCTTACTTAGCAAATAAGTGTGGGAGTGAAATCTACACTTAATTATTTGATTCCAATTATTTCACCTCAGCCACCGTACTATCATGTTGGGCAGCTCTTCCTTGTCTCAAGAGCTAATGAAAACGTGGGGTGACCCCACTAATGTGGGAGGTCATGCCTTTGTGTCCCGATGTGTACTCTCCATCTTAAAATTTGTATTTTTCGGACTGTTTTAATTATATTACATTTTATCGGGTCAAATAAAATATATATCACCCTTCCAATTATTGTGGGCCTCTAGAATGAATATATATTCCCCAACCTTGATTTAGTCACTGGAATTTACTACGGGCTCTTATCAGATAAATTACCAATACCGGTAATTGGGCCTCGTTTGATCAACCGGCCAACAATATACCTTTTCTATGGCCCAACATGAATATGCATCATCTTATAAATATTATCTAGATCAAGATGAATATAATATGTGGTCCCGTTGATAACGAGTGGTCCCTGCTCCCGATGTGGGCCCCACAGGCATTTTACAAATCACGTGAAATAAATAACAAAAAATTACAAAGTTCGTAAATTCAATAATTATTCCTCAAGGTTTAATACATAATTTACCAATAAGTAAATATACTCGGGGACAATGTTACACCTATCTCATCCTTACTCCAAAAGGGGTATCTAAAGTCTTTGAAGTAGTTAGGTTGCATGGATTCCCTAAGAACATTGTACTTGACAACGATCATGTGTTCCTAAGACCTTTTTGGGGAGAATTATACCTACTAGCAGGTACTAAACTGAAGTATAGCATTGCCTATGACCCTTAACTAATGGACTATAAGTGGTAAGCCTAAACAGTGGCCCAATGGTTTCTTATGGACTAAATGCTGGTATAATATCAATTACCACATGTCTATATAAAGAATAAAATCTACAAGGTTTTTTATAGACAAGACCCTCTAGTTCTAATTAAAGGGATGCTACACATATTGTAGTGGATAAGGTAACCAGAATGACCGGTGAAAGAAATGGTATGATATAAGAACTAAGAAGATCCTTAACCATTGCACAGAATCAAATGAAGCAGCAGGCCAATAAACACAGAAGATATTTACAAGGGGAAGTAGGTGACCTGACATACTTCAAGATACAACCATATAAACTAAGGAGTTTAGTCAAGAGGATTAACAGGAAATTGAGCCCCAAATTTTATGGACCTTTGTGGTCATGGAGAAGGTGAACCCAATATCTTAGAGATCAAAGTTACCAGGAGGATACTCACTACACCCTGTTTTTCACATTTCCTTATTAAAGAATACCTTAACTCCTAATACATTATGTTAGCCCCTTCCCAAATGCATATCTCAAGAATGGGAACTCCAGGTGACATCGGAATTTTTTTAAGAAGCTGAGATATATACCCACACGAGGTTGAATACTCAGGTTCATTAACAAAACAACTCATAATTCATGAAAAGAATTATCTTATATTACCTCTGACCACTAACATTGGGACATGAGAGGGTGACGCGATTATTAAGAAAGAGAGTTTATATTGTTGATAATTAATCGATAAAGTAGGAATAAAGTAAGAATGATTTAGAATCACACAAACTTAACCAAATTTGGTATGAGACAATCTTGAGGGGCAGATAAAAAAGGTAAAATGGAACAATTTTAGTGGGACGGATAAAAAAGGTAAAATTGGACAATCTTAACGGGGCGGATACAACAAATTTGCTTGTATCATGTTCAAACGTCAGAGGTACTGTTTTTTTGGGCTTAAGGCCCGGTACCGGCCCGGGATTCCACCGGGACTGGACCGGACCGGGCCAGTCTACCCGCCCGGGTCTCGGGCCGGGTCGAGCATATTTTTTTTGAAATCTTGTTTAAAAATTAATTCAAAAAGTCCCAGATATAAAAAAGTTAAAGTATATTTATTTGATATATGAACTGCAATTGAGAATTGAGAAAAATTTAAAACATTAAATACATTTCTTAATAATCAGTCAGAATCTCCGGCACCGTCGGTTGTTGTTTCCTCCATGAAGTGGCGGGTGAAGGCGATGCTTAGTTCTGAAGTTCTACGTTTGGCCTACAATCAATCGTGGAAGCAAACAAGCACCGCAAAAGATTTTGCGCTCAATCTCATTCTACTATAAGATGAGTAATACACTTATATATAATACTTTAATATATATATATATATATATATATTTAATATATTAATTAGATGTAATATGTAAATATAAGTAAATAAAAAGTATATAATAAGTAGATGATAAGTATATATTAAGTAGATAATAAATATAAGTAATACAATATATGTATTTATAAGTAGATAATAAATATATAAGTAGATATAATAATTGTATAACTAATTTAAAAAGATATGATATATATTAATAGGTGTAGAGAGAATTGGAGAAGATGAAGATGACTAGAGAGTATTAGAGGGTAGGAAGAAGTAGAGAATAGGTGTAAAAAAATGTTTAGAAAATAGGAGTATATATAGATTTTTTTTGGTACCCCCCAAACCCCCCCTTCAACGGCTATAGAGCCGTTTGGCACTTTGGCAACGGCTAGGAGCAGCCCAAATTAATAATTAAAAAATAAATAAAAATGTAGCCGTTACCGGCCCAGAGCCCTGGACAGGTCCCACCGTCTCGGGTCGGTCCCCCATTTCCCTATCCCGTAGCCCGCCTCCCACTACCCTCGGTTCGGGCCCCATGGATCGGTACTGGTACCGGTCGGTGGTCTGGTTTGGTACTAAATAGTACCGGGCCACTCCGACCGGGCCCAGTCCATCCCTACAATGGTGGCTGCTCAGCATCATTTTTTATCAAAGAAATTGCTTTTGTAATCCCTTTCAAAAATCGATTAGTCCCTAGACATTTTCGTCCTTTGGGTATAAATAAAGTACATCTTCCCTTGTCAAAGATACAGATAAATCCTCCAAACAAATTGACTTCATAGAGTACGGAAAAGGGTTTATTTAACTTCAGCTAGTGGTGAGCATATTCCGGTCCAGATCAGAAAATCGGTTCGAAGCGAATAGGTAAGTCCAAACCGGACCTGAATAGGTTACATATCGGTCCGGTCTTCGATCCAAGCTTTTTGAAGTTTCCGGTTCCGGATCGATTCAGTGTAAACCTGGAATATTTAGGTCCGAATCGGTTGGACAGTAATTAATTGATTATTATTATTTTCAAATATATTTTCTTTCTAAAATGTAATACTTTGTAGTATATAACAAATATTAATAACTAATTAGATTTACTTTTATTTGAATAATTATTCAAGAAATAAAGGTTAATTTTTAAGTACATTAATAGCCATCAAAGCCCTAATTTTAAAAAAATATTTTAATCAAAAAAGACTTGGGAATATAATATTTTAACCAAATTGCCTTTCTTCTATTTCAGATATGTGAAATGATTGCAATCAACAATATTGATTTGGAAAATTTTGTTTTCAATTGAAAATCCAAATCAAAAACAAAATAATGAAAATCCGAATCCAACACATGCCGATAATTGAGGCTGATATCTAACCAGCCAACTAGCTTTTGTTGTTCTCCTTTGGTCACCTAATTCTGCTGATTCAAGATTCCCACTAATCCATCATAGAGGATAGGCCACAAGACATCTGATCCATCGTTTTAAGGAAATGATAGAGAACACTGAAATCTGGAAGCCTATCATATTCACAAGATAGACCTCGAGACATCTCCATCCTTTTCGTCTTGATTCAGACCTCAAGACACCACCATTGTCATGTTCATCAAATTTAGTTAAAATGCGTTGACACCTTTTGTAGAAAAACTAGCTTACAAGTCAAAATAAGAAGCATAACAAACAAGACCTAAACTATAAGGAGTTTTGTTTTGGAAAGAAAATTAAAATTGTGCTCAGCAACTCCAAGTAAAATAAATCATAAAATTAAAATCTCAATCAACAATCATTGTGTGTTACCTTCCCTACACTTAATGAGTGTAATACATTTGAGCTAAAATCTGGGTTCATTCATCTATTACCATCCTTCCATGACCTGAGAGGGGAAGATCCAAATAAACACCACTCAAAGTTCCACATCGTTTGCACTAACATGTGCCCGAATGGTGTGACCGAGGAACAAATCAAGTTGAGGGCTTTTCCATTCTCACTCAAAGACACCGCCAAAGATTGGCTATTCTATCTTCCCTCAGGAAGCATAGATACTTGGGCGGCCATGAAGAAATGCTTCCTCGAAAGGTATTATCCTGCCTCTGTCTCCTCATCTCTAAAGAAGCAAATCAGCAACATTGATCAAAAAGATGATGAGTCCTTATACGAATATTGGGAACGATTCAAAAAGTTATGTGCTAGTTGCCCATACCATGGGTACACGGAGCAAGACCTCATCCTCTACTTCTATGATGGTCTTGCGGATCAAGATAGGCGCGTGGTGAATGCGACGTGTGGAGGGGGAATTGTTAACAAAACCCTTTCTCAAACAAGGAATCTCATCTCGGAGTTGGCTGAAAGTTCTAGATATTACAATGGGTGGTCCTCAACCCGAAGGGTTGCCACAGCGGAGTCCACTCCACCATTGGAGAGTCAAGTAGCCAGCTTGACTTCTTTGGTAAAAGATTTTCTTTTAAATCTCAAAAACCAAGAAGTCAAGGTCTGTGGCATTTGTGCAACACATGGGCATCCTACCGATTCATGCCCTTCATTACACGAAGAACAAATCAACGCCTTAACTTTCCAAGGCCAACAACAAAAGAGGTACGATCCACACTCTAACACTTACAACCCCGGGTGGAGAGATCATCCCAATTTGAGACATGGGAATCCTCAACAACAATCATTCCCAAATCATCAAGGCCAAAGCTCCAACTCTAACATGTCCATGGAGGACATGTTTCAAACTCTTGCTACCAGCATGACCACCATGCAACAAAGTGTAGCTCAATTTCAAGAGACGACCAAATCTAGCATCCAAAATTTGAAGAACCAAATGAGCCAAATTTCGAGTGCTGTGAGCCAACTTGAGGCAAAAGATTCGGGTAGACTCCCATCTTAAACAGAGCAAAACCCGAGACAACATTTTAATGCAATCATGTTGAGGAATGAGACAACATTGAAAGAAGTGCATGAGGACGAAAAGCAAGCTCAAAAGGAGGTTGATCTTGGGAAAAACTTTCAACCGGTCGAGGAGAAACCAACCAAAATCAAATTCTCTCCACTATCATCATATGAACACTCCCGCACAAGGAAGCTGGAGAATGATCAGGACATCTACGAGACCTTCGCTGATTGCGAGGTAAATATCCCACTCTTCAAATTAATTAAAAGTGTTCCCCGTTATGTAAAGTTTTTAAAAGAACTATGCATAATAAAAAGGAAACACAAATTAAAGGGGAAACAAGTGGTGAAGGTTAGTGAATGTGTCTCGGCAATTTTCCAGAAGAAACTCCCAGAGAAATGTAACGACCCAGGCATGTTCACTATCCCGTGTAAAATAGGGGACACTTTATTTCCTAGGGCCTTGCTGGATTTAGGGGCTTCAATCAATGTTATTCCATATTCATTATAGAAGTCCCTAAAACTTGGCCCAATGCATGAAACCAGGGTAGTAATCCAATTGGCATATAGGTCTAGCACATACCTAAAGAGCGTCGCCACGTCGTAGAGGACGTGCTGGTAAACGTTGAAAATTTTGTCTTCCTTGTTGATTTCTATATTCTTGAAATGGAATCGGATAACCAAGCTATGCCTGTCCTTTTGGGAAGACCTTTCTTAAAAACTGCCCAAACAAAAATAGAGGTGTCAAATGGTTCATTAAGTTTAGAGTTTGATGATCGAAAAGTAGAATTCACCATCTTTGATTCTACGACAAAACAAGTTAGAAACCAATCTCTTTGTACTCTAAATGTTTTTGAACCACAGACACCGAATGTTTTTGTTGAAAAAGAAGCCGATAAAATCCCATTTTTTGAAGAAAAATTGAGCATAGGGAATCACCCTCGGGATGGGAGGAATTGCGGAAATTTACTAAAAGTGAATTGAAACCGCCTGTGGTTGAGGTGGTAGCAAGGAAGAAATCTCGGCCTTACTGGAAAAGACCGAGGAAGAAAAATGAAACAATGGATGTTTATGATCCCACTTAAAACAGAAAATAAAACAAAAATAACGTCATGCCGCGACATTGAATAAGACGCTTCTTGGGAGGCAGCCCAAGTTTCTCTATTTTGTGTGTTGTTTAAATTGAGTGATTGTTAGAGAGTGCACAAAATTATTTAAAAAAAATGTTTTCGTAAGGCCTGGGCAAAAACCCGGCCGGGTAAACCACATACCCGGTCGGGTAACATGTTTAAAACTCATACCCGAGTAATCAACCAGCCGGGTAAACATCAAAATTAATAAGACAACGCAAAACCCGATCGGGTAACCTGAAAACCGACCGGGTAAACAGAGATTTTTGCCACTGCCAAGCTTGGAAACAAAAATCCGTCCGAGTATCACCTCCCAACCCCCGGGTTTTAGAAAAAATGAAAAAAATGAGTAAAAGACAAAAACCTGATCGGGTAATACGTCTACCCGACCGGGTAAAAGCACGAAAAACTCTCTGCCAGCATACCCGATCGGATTTACGGGGTTTTACCCGATTTTAACCCAAAACCGACGGGTTTCTTCACCATCTTCTCCAAACCATTCGCCCCACTCTCCCTAAAAACCTCCATAGCCACAAAACCAAGCTCCTAATACACCCAAATCCCTCACCCAATTTCAAAATAAACCACATAAATCTCTTCCCCTCATCTTCCTCATCACTACCATACCCTCAATCCCCAAATTCTTCTCCCAAAACCTCAAGTCCGAACCCTAGGCATGACAAATCCCAAATTCCCCAAAATTTCTCAAAGAGCAATCTATGGCACCTAAAAGAAATCGTCCACCCTCCTCCACGACATCAGTTCCGGTCCCCGAAGATCCCGGATACGAAAGATTACAGTTCACCTCACAAGCTCATCGAAAAAAATTCATTGAGCAGACCAAAAGGCAGGTATTCCCATGTCGATTCCTCTGCACTGTTACATTGACTGCATTGAAGCTCTTTGAATTGATGTTTGAGCTGTGCAATAGGCTAGGTTTAATCTCTTTGATTAATATAGCCTATAATCCGAATGAAAGAGTTATGTATGAATTTTGGGTTCACGTAGAGTCGTAGATTCACTGAGAATGCCGATGATGAGCATGAGGACAAACTCACGTACTGTTACCTCAACGGCGAAAAAGAGTTGACAAAACATGAGTTTGCAGAACATTTTGGACTGCCAATTTTGGAAAAGAAGGAAAGAAGAAAGAAAATTGACACCTCAGTTGTACATGATTTGTGGGAAAGAATGACAGGTGCTAAGCTAGAACTGTTAGAACATCTCATATGTATATTAGTCATGTCCAGCACCCTGTTTTTTGGATTTTCCTTAAATGGTTTGGTTATTTTGTCTTAGTAGACCAAATAACCATCAGACTAGAAAGACTAATGTGGGCATTCTTGTTATGGTTGTATTGATGGAAGCACATAAATTAGATGTTGCCTCATTAATGTGAAAACATTTGATAAAAGAGTGTGATGCAACAGGAGATTTATTTATTAGGGGTATCGTACTCCATATCTGTTCCAAATTTGGGTATACTCAGAGGTGACCAATGGTTGAGTGGGGTCTTCTAGGCACTCCATTCCTATTAAATGCCAATGATTTAAGCTCTTCTCACAATGTTGGGGATAAGATTTTTTAGAATTGGCATATCAACCCAGCCCTGCAACGGTTCTTTATCCTTCCCAATGAGACAGAACTCCCCCAACAACATCTTTGATGCACAATCCGGGGATGGAAGACATTTTTTGCCTTCTTGGAGCTATCCTGGAACATTACGTCATCCCTGAACAAATCCCGGAACAGCTTGAACCACCCCCATACATCCCCGACCCGCCACAAGATGAACCTCAACCCGACCCAACCCTCATGCTCCTCAATTTAGCATTTTTGAACAACAAATGCTAGTCGGTATGAACCGAATCCATCTTAACCAAATGGCTATGGATGGGAGAATTAATAATCTCTATGAGGAAGTCCGGCAGGCAAGGGAGGAACAACGTTTGAGGCTCGAACGATTACAAGAAAATGAACGTAGGGCATTGGGACCTATACATGCCTACTTTGATAATCAGGGCTACTTCTCATCCATACCAGTTCAACATCAACACCCTACATGGTATGACCCCTCTTCTTGGGGAAATTTTGGTGGAGCAAGCGGTAGCGGAGGAGGCTATGGCGGTGAGGGTAGCGGTTATGGTGGCTACCACGGCGAGGATAATGACGGGGAGCCTTAGGGACAGTGCTCAGACAAAGTAGGGTGGAATCACTCATTTCGTATGTACACCTTCATTTTCTACCATGATAAATTGCATTATTTTCTTTTCAAAATAAAAAAAAACGACAAAAAAAAAAGAAAAAAAAAATGCTAGTTAGGTTGAAAACCCACAAAAAGGGCAATCTATGCAAAACTAGCTAAAATGATTGAGTTTGGAAAGGAAAAGGAAAACAAAAAGAGAGGCTAGGATGAAAACCTGAAAAGGCTCTTGAGCAGAATGAGAGAATGAGAGGAAAATGTTATCTTTGTTTATGCAGGAACTCATTCCAAATCGGAGCTCTTGGGATTCAAGAAGTGACATGTAAAATTGTTCGTGAAAATCATGAAGACCCCTACTGTCATTTAGGGATGAAATGTAAAAGTTGAACACTTTACTTGCTTGAACTTACCTCTTAATTCTGTCTATATGGATTGTGAATTGCTACATTGATTTTTACTCGAGGATGAGTAATGAACTAAGTAGGGTGGTTTGATAGTATAGAATTATGTTCGTTTATGTGTGTAATTTTAACTAGTTTTATTTGTTGTTATTTGGGAAATTACACACTTTAGATGTAATGCTTTATTTGTTTTCTAGTTGTTTGTAATTTGTTTAGATTACGGATTCTCTGAGCTTAAACTAGGTAAAGATCATCAAAAGGATCCTGGAAAGGTCAAGGAAAGTGCAAGGGAACAAGAAAAAGTGAAAATTTGGGAAAATAGTCAAAACCCCGGTCGGGTAAAGTAAAAACCCGATCAGGTTTGACTTGACCCAAAGATCAAATTTGATTTGGAGGCAATTAAACATGCAGGAAAAAGATTTGGCAAAGATTTGTCTTTTAACCTGATCGGGTATATATGAGTAATGAAGATTCCGGGCAATTACTTAGGAAACCCGATCGGCTAAATCAAAAACCTGGTCGGGTAAATAACTCTGCCACCTCCAAACACCTATAAATACACCCCTTTTCCTCCCCATTTGATCACTAATTCACATATACTCTTAAGCTCAGTTTAGAATAGCATTTCTTTATATTTTCTAGCATGTTTAGTCTCCAAATGAGGAGCTAAACTTCTATTTCTTGGTTTTGCTCTTGAAGTTTGTTGATTATTAAAGTTGTGAGTTATTTTCTTAACTTCTCTCCTTGAATATAAATTCTTTCCTTCTATCTCTATATTATTTTTGGGGAGTGTTGCTAAGATGACAATTAGTCAATATCTCAATATTAATTATTACTAGAAACGATCAACGAACCGATGGTTAATCGTTGATGGTTTTGCAAGTAAGTGACTTCGGTTTATTAATGCACGGTCGAGGTTAATAAACTTAAGAGGGATTAATTTTGTTGGTTAAACCGAAACCGTTGTGTTGAGGTTATCAATCTCAATTGACTTCGTCAAGGAGATAGAAACATTAAAGGGAAAATGGAAACTAATAATCCAACCTTTTAGTGGTCTTCTTACAATAGTCCCACCTTTTCATTATTCATGAATAATCCAACCTTTGCACCCCATCTTCATTCACTGGTCCCTAACCGATTTATGACATGTTATTCCAAGTTATTTTCTTATCTTTGCAAAACATTATGTGATCATAAGGTGAGAATTATGGTATAAGAAAATATAAGAAAATAACTTGGAATAACAGGTCATAAATCGGTGAGGGACCAGTGAATGAAGATAGGGTGCAAAGGTTGGATTATTCATGAATAATGAAAAGGTGGGACTATTGTAAGAAGACCGCTAAAACCTTGGATTATTAGTTTCCATTTTTCCAAAATTAAATGCTACTATTAAATCGGTATAAGGCGTTGTTCTATATTTGATTAATAGTAAGGGTTATTAATGAACAGTCGTTGTTAATAACTATCCTCGATGAATTGGAGATACTCCTCGATTGAGTATTCGAGAGGGGATAAGTTATAGATATAACAAGGATCGACTAAATATATCAACAAGTGGAAAGTATCAAAGTCAAGTTCTTTTTATCTTTGAATTAAATCACATATAAGTTGTTCATCTTAGTGTTAAATTAAATTAAATCATTCAAATCCAAAACCCCCCTTTAATTACTTGTTTTATTTAGAAGAGACTTATTCTTTTCCTCGTGGATATGAACTCTACTTCACTATACTACGTATAAGTGTTAGTATCGAATTTATTTTGACGCACTACGATAAATTGCTCGTCAAATGCTGAATATTACGTAGTCATTTTTTTCATCCATTCATATTTAGATGCCACTCTAAAACCAAGTGGCCCGTATATATAGGATAAAAAGCAAAAATAGGAATTGTCTTGAATATGAATAAAAACGTTTTGAAATTCTAAATTAGGATCTTCATGTTTTTATTCCCTATATAGGAGTAACTTTCGTCAAGTTTAAAAAAAAACTTTCATGTTTAAAATCTGGTAATGTCAAACTTGGTAGAAATTACTCCTATTTAGAAAAAAACATAACGATCCTATTTTCGAATTTGGAAACATTATTACTCCTATTTAGGGAATTTTCCCAACAAGAAAAAAAGACTTCCATTCAAATCAAGACCAGTGTTGAAACTCTTGAGATATCTTGATTACTGCCCACCATCACATAGCAATATCTACCCTCCTCGTATGCATTCTTACTACTCCAACTCCCTGAGTAATAAGAAGTAACCTCTCCTTTACGAAAATAGGGCCATGAACTCAAGCCAGAAGACAAAACATTTGGATCCGAATTATAAGGAGTAGAAAGTCTCTCTTCAACCTTAGTGTTCCAAATTGCTTGAAACATAATAAAAAATTGCACCCCTGCAGTCAGTTTTTGATTGTGCACTGTTGTTTCAGCCTTTTTATCATCCATAATAAGCCTTCCTCAGCTCAAAACATCCCTCGAAGTTACAGGACCTCCATGTGAAATCATTGCCCCAGTTTGAACAATGACATCTTATTCCCCAGAAAAAAGATGAACATGAGCCTCTGGACCAGCCCTCCTTTTACCCGGGCATGATTCTTCTGAAAATATTTCCTTTGGTTGCAGAGTTTGTTGAATTTTGATAACAACTTTATCCTGTGCAATGTTCTTAATTTTAAGTAATCTAGTTTCATAAGCAATTAGGATTCTACTTCCAAATGAACCTAGTTGGAGAAGCAAACAATCAATAGAAACTTGGCAGGGAAAAATATAATCTGGCCATTGAGTAATCTGTCTTTGCTCCTCGAATTCGTACTTCTTATTTATTTTCTTGATTACAGATTCCATTGGCTCCATCTCAATTTTATTTATTGACTGGGGAAAATCTTTCGCAGGTTGTTAAACTTGCGAACTCAGCAATTCAGATAGCGAAGAATCTGGCGACTACGAGTTGGGAGCTTTTACGTGTGTTTGTGAATAGGAAAGAGCTGATGGCAACTGCAACGAACTTTTTCTTTTCGAATTTATGCAGCGACGCACAGTCCTCGATCATCCTCGCCTGTGACGTTGTTGCCGCAACTTGGTGCGCATTTCGTCCAGCCCAGTCCTCCACTCCTTCGCCCAATCTCTTTCTACCTTTTCCTTGCTCTTTGCACGATTTTTATTCTCCAGGTTTGAGCGCTTATCCTTCTCCAGGTTTGAGCGCTTTTTCTTCTCTAGGCTTGAGCGCTTTTCTTTCTCCACTTTTCCGCGCTCAACTTCTTCCGCAAGCTTCACCATTTGTTCGCGCGACACCTTTCGCAATTGTGACCCAGAAGGAACAGTTCGTGACTCCTTCTGCGAACTGGTGAGCGAATGCGATGAATGATTTCTAGGGTTCCCCGCTCGACGTGCGATGTTATCACTCTCTCCAGGATCAGAATTTCTTGGATGCCCTTGGTGCGAATTGCGATGCGACTTATGCGAATTGTGCGACTTGCTCTTCGATCGTTTCTGGAGTCTCTTCTCCAAGATTGCGAGGCTTTCCTTTAGCGCAGCCATCGACGCCGCTATTTTTGCCGAAGTATGTTGGTGATTGTCTTCCCATCCGTTCTTTCTTTCTTCCATTTATGCACGCGTAATGATCATCCAGCGATCAACGTGCTCTGATACCACTGATAGATCACTTCAATTTCACAGAAAATTACAGAAGAAATATCAAGAAAACTCAACAAACTTTATTAGAAAGGAAGAAGTAACAATGGTCGAAGCCCCCAAAAGAGAGAGATGACATATCTCAATCTTCCCAGTCCTGACTAAAACGTCAAAACAGCCTACTCTACTACCTCCCCTTTCCGTCTATTACTACAATACTACACTCTTTGTTATTTTTTCTATTAATAGCCTAATGGGCCTTATTAGCCTAATGGGCCTATTCCTATCATACTTACAACCAGTGACAGAGATGAAAACATTGATGTACCTGGAGGGACATTGACGGGGCACATCTTCATCTTAACAGGTAAGAAGAAAGTCATCCCTGGAGGGACCTCGGCTCATGCTGTCCCACAAATCAAGGGAATGATGTACCTATACACCATGTCACCAACACATAAATTTTTTCACTGGAGCACTCTTAGACTCTGTTTGGTGGTAAAGTGAGCAGAACAAGAAACTATTGAAAACTTTGGATGGAATGGAGGTTAAATTGACAGTCACATAACTCTTACCTGACATTCAATCGCACCCTCATTCTTCGTTTTAGCAGAATTAGTACTCCTTATTATATATTTACAATAATTTAAAGAAGAATAAATACAATTAAACTCAATTTAAACATGTATACTACCACGTTTTTTAAAAAAAATGGGTGTTCTTGTGCATACTTTGGAACAAAACAGCTCCGCCACTGCGTGCGTTGCACAGGATGTTATATGCATATATTATAAACGTTAACCATAGACGAAGATATAAATCATACAATTTTAGGAGCTTCATAAGCACACAAGTTACAAATTGTTCAAGATCTCCTTATCAATACAATTTTATGGTTTTTCGGGATTTATTTCATCACCGCCCATCACAAATTTCAAGTCAAGCAGGCTTTGCTGCATTCCTCTAGCAGCATACGTATCTTACTCTATACAAAGCAGCGTGAGATATCTGGCCAATTTCCCGTCCAACGATACGGGTCATAATTCGGGTCAAATAAAGCCAATTGGAGCATTAATAAATGAATAAGCTAAAAGTCAAGAAAGTAACATTGGGCAGGCCAATTCATTCGGCCCAATGTTTTTTCCTTGGAAACTTAAAATGTCTATATACTTTTTAGAAAAGAATCATGACACCTAAATATTTAGTCACCATACTGATAAACATCTATACAATGTATCGGATAAGATGAAGAACCAAGGGATTAAGAACAGAAAATACAACATTCCTTCGGTTACAAGAGTAAAAAGCTCAATCGAATTTAAAATCTCTGAAAATCTGTCTATCAATGGCTCATACGGAGTACATTTTACCTCATCCATAAATACTTCTCCCCTTCTTTTAGTTCATACGTAGCTGCAACACACAAAAAACATTATATTCATAGTTTCCTGTCCAAACCATGAAGTTAATAATATGTAAGTTTTCGCAAACCGATGATCTCATGATCCGTAGTAAAAGAGGTTTGATATACCAACTCTTTTGGGAAGAAAGTTGCTAGTTGTTCTCTGTTTTCCGGTTGGTCTGCTTTCTCTTAGGTTAACTATGTCGACAATCCTAATGGAGGCTTGGGGTTGAATTGTACGTTTATGGATCTGTTTTGGTTGCTTCTGGGGCTCCGTCGGGCTTTGTAGGAGAAGATGACCGGATAGGATAGCCGTGAGCTGATTGGAAAGTCGTTGGAACTGACCGCACTTGGTTCTGGAGCAATGGATGGTTTCAGAGATGGGTAACAATTTTCTTTCTTCCTTGACTCACCGGTTGCCGCTATTGAGGTCCGCCTTTTGCCGGAAAGTGAGGGTGGATATGGGTGGCTGGTTGTTCTGCTTTGACGGGTTCACCAGTTGCATCACAGGAATCTTCCGTCTGGTGGAAGGGGAAATGGTGGGGTATGGGTAGCTAGCCTGATGTCCTTTGCAAGGAGGAAATGGTGCTTTTTCTCTCTCTCTTGGTAATAGTTATCAAAATATAATACGGAATATTTTGCTTCAATTACTACACTAAAGTTAAAAATTACAAAGGCTTACAAAATTAATAAAAAAATCTCATTGGGAACCACCAATTTCAAATAGGTCCCTTACCATTATTTAAAGAAAATAACTCATGTTATTCTAAAAAACAACCATGTAATCACTATTTTGATGTATTTACGAATGAATTGATTGAATTGTTAGGGGACGGTAAATACACCCATGTTACTAAGTATGGGTGCCAAGAATTACCTAATCCTAGAAAAAACCAGTTGAAATTACGGTCAAAATTGAACAAATCATCGTAACCAATTGATGTTCATGTAATTATCTCCAAAAAAAGTACGCACATTTATATAGAATCTGTAAAGTAAACAAACAAACTCGCACGGGTAGCTCAGTTGATCGAGTGGTGAGAAAATTCGATCCAAGTGACCACGGTTCAAAACCGGCAGCGGCCGTGTGGAGGTTACAGAACTTGAAATAAGGCTGGACCTCGGTGTGCATGAGTATAAGGCTTACTGTCACTTTGCTGACTGAGTCACCGTGAATAACTCTTCCACCACCCTGTCAAGTCGGGATGGGGGGCTCCTGGGGTGGGAGATTCCACCTTTTGAGACCCAAATGTAAAGTAAACAAAAGAAAATTAGCAATCATTTTTATTGCTTCTATTTTTTCAAAGTAATTTTTTAAAGTGATTGTAGATAAAGTGATTAAAACACAAGTTAATAGTGTTTATGAAAGAAATGTTTTTCTTTTTGAAGGAAGAAAGAAATGTTTTTCAAAAAGTAAAAGTTATTAATGTTTTTCAAAAAAGTGTATTATAGTATAATACCGTAGTAGAAGAAGTGAAAAGCTTTTACAATGGTTTGTATGTTTCTCCGGCAACTGTGGCAAGTATTACAAATGATAAATATTAAATGGACAAATATTTCTTATTTAAATTTGTTTCTCTAAACATCAAACACAATTATGTTGCTATGTCTAAAATTGTAATATCAAATAATGATGTGTGTTCATGTGATTGGAAGATAAATGATGTGTATTGTTGAATGTGTGAAGACCTATAGTATTATACCTTGTGTATCAAACGTATTTTACATTTTTAGTGTCTCATTACCTCATTCTATACCATATTTTAGAATTTAATTTTATCATTTTACTACCTTCTAATTATAAATATTAATATTAATATAAATATTTTGAAAATATTTCATCCGTGCATCGCACACGGGTGATAATGTGATAAGTTTGATAAAAAAGAGATAAAGAAGAAGAAATTATCCTAGCATGTATTGTGGTAACAATATCGGTCCATGTCATATTTCTGGTTTAGATTTATTTGAAATCTTCCGTCCTTGCATAAAGATGAACTCTCATAACTAAAAACCATTAAACCGGTATGCTAAAACGAAGACAGTCTCATGCTATGTTACCTAACCTTAATCAACTTATCATGCCCGAGCCTTAATCAACTCATCATTTATCATGAATGGGCCTCAATCCCAATGCCAGTTTAACAAAAACAAACATTAAACATTTTCAATAAACTATTGGAAATAGGCTTGAAACATGGATCATTTTCATTTTCATTTTCATTTATCCCAGTGCCGCAAAGGCTCCCACCTACGATGGGGTAGGGGGTCGGATACTCGGATGTACGCAGTTCTTACCCATGTACTAAAGCACAGAGAGACTATTTCCGGATGACCCATAGTGAAAATCACGTCCAAAATTGCATAGACTGACTGCTGCTCCATTACAAAGAAGCGCAGACAGTTTAGTGAGCCATTTTGCTTTATTCCGTCATAATCTCAAGCCAAAAAACAATGAATCTTTGGTTCCATTGCAAAGATGGAAAGCTTGAAACATGGATAGTGAACAAAAATAGGAGAATCCTTATTTTGTGTTAAATGTGACTCATTTAATTCTTTTTGAAGGGCTGGCATAATCATCGATGCAAGGAAAAGTAATTGGCACTGGAGGTGGTTTAGAAGTCCCTTCCCCGCTCACCTTAACTGAGAAAGAATCAAAGAACTCCTAGATGTAACTGAAAATACCCAAAGATGAGGGCTTCCAAATGGTAGAACCCACCACCGTAATAGCTCCTTGACTGCTGCATTTTTTGTGCAGCAAAACAGAGGGTTTTTGAGCTTGTTTCCAGCCCTGCCAAAACAACATTGCCCTGTCCAAAATTTGCTCCACCTGCTCCTGAACGCCTCTTCAAACACGATCATTCCGAGACCACCAAATTCCCCAGCAACCTAATATTAATAAGCAGCGCTCCCCAAGCTCCTCATTTCAAACACCTAGGAAAGAAGAAGTAGTAGCACCTGACACACCTCAGTTCACTTGCTTCCACACATCTCCCACAAAGCTGCACTTGACAAAAACATGCAATGACGTCTTGCTGCTTACTGCACATCAGCCACACGTTTCAGGACAGTCTACACCTCTTCCCCGCAGCGCTGCATAAGTTGGGAGACGCCAGAGCGAACCTGCCAAAAAAACATTTGATTTTAGGAGGCAAATCAAACCTCCACATAGCTGTCCACCCAGTCCACCATTCTTCCTAAAACTCACCCCTCAACCTTGTATAAAACTCTTAATAAAATATGAGCCTCTCTCGTCCCACCTCTAGATAATCCGATCAGGCACCACACGCATACTAAGGGGAATACTACGAATTAGCTCCTCATCCCTTTTCTTAAAGAAATCACAAATAAAATCGTGATCCCATTCATTTACACTCATTAAATCATCGACCGAAGTCTCCCCCTGCGCACTAATACATGGCCAGACAACTCTAGGATTTTCAGCATCGGGCAGCCACGGGTCAGACCATATATTAACAGACTTCTCATCCCCTATCCTCCACCGGTAGCTATCCTGAATGATCTTTTGTGTCTCCATCATGCGAATTTCTTTTATTAAGAGAACATTAGTAGGAACTGAAACAAATGAAGGGACTAATATTAACTATTAAGTTCGATTCTAAAGGGATGAACATCCTTAGTTTTGTCATTGACTAATGAGTAAAACCTTACTATATCAACAACATAGTCATTCGAATAGTGAAACATAAATAGCCAAAGCCTAATAGTTTGAAGTATTCAGCTAGTGACTTCATAAGTCCCAAGAGGTGGGGAAAACGTATCAGACATAAAATGAGGGTATTCATCTAATATGAAAGGACTAATCTTGAAAATATTCTAGCAAGTATTGGGTTTCTAAATCTGATTCAAGGAAGTATTCTTGAAGTTATTCTTTTGACTTGGATGAAATCAAAAAATATAAAATGAGGGTATTCACCTAGTGTTATAATAAGTAGGTATTTTTTTTAGAAGTAGTAAAAGTGTGAAAGACTATTACCTCCATCTATAAAAGAGTTCATTTTCATTTACCCCAGTGCCGCAAAGGCTCCCACCTACGGTGGGGTAAGGGGGGGTCGGATGTACGCAGTCTTACCCCTGTACTAAAGCACAGAGAGACTGTTTCCGGATGACCCATAGTGAAAATCCCGTCCAAATTTGCATGGACTGACTGCTGCTTCATAACAAAGAAGCGCAGACAGTTTAGTGAGCCATTTTGCTTTATTCCATCATAATCTCAAGCCAAAAAATAATGAATCTTTGGCTCCATTGCAAATGATGGAAATACATCTATAAAAGAGTGAGTTCACTTAATAATATATAGACTACCTTTAACACCAATGGAATTAACATATGGGAACATTAACACAAATGGACTACTGACATTGGCTATACCCTCTTGAAAAATAATGCAGAGTTTATGCTAGTTAAAATGGAAAACTGCATTTTTGTAACTAAAGTCATATATGAAGTAACACTTTCTCATTGATACTTGTTAATTATATGAAATGTATTTCATTATAATGAATCTTAATATGAAGAACTATACAAGTAGCTATATTTATAGCAAAAACTAGAGCACTAGGGTTACTATACAAGATGGGCTTAGCCCAATACAACTAGGGTTTCAACACTCCCCCTCAAACTGGAGCATATAAATTATATGCACCAAGTTTGTTACAAATATATTGCATCCTAGGTCCTCTAAGAGACTTGGTTAAAATATCTGCAAGTTGATCTGTTGTTTTGACATAATGAGTAGTAATATGTCCATTTGTGATTTTTTCTCGTATAAAGTGACAATCAACTTCAATGTGTTTAGTCCTCTCATGATACACTGGATTGGAAGCAATGTGCATTGCAGCTTGATTATCACACATTAGCTTGACGGGTTTCATGCTTCCGTATTTTAATTCTTGGAGGAGATGCTTCAACCATAATATCTCACATGAAGTAAGGGCCATGGCACGATATTCTTCTTCAGCACTAGACCTGGCAACCACATCCTGTTTCTTACTTTTCCAAGAAATTAAATTCCCACCAATCAAAATGCAATATCCAGAAGTAGAACGTCTATCCATTGGACATCCAGCCCAATCTGCATCACAATATCCAACAATGTCACGGTGCCCTCGATCTTCAAAGAGTAATCCTTGTCCTAGAGTTTTCTTGATGTATCTCAAGACTCGGATAGCTGCGTCCCAATGTCCATCACATGGCTTATCAAGAAATTGACTAAGCACACTGACAGCAAATGAAATATCTGGTCTTGTGATGGTAAGATAGTTCAACTTCCCAATAAGCCTTCTATATCTCTCTTTATTGGGCAAGAGGTCACCTTGTTCTGACACGAGTTTGACGTTTGGATCCATTGGTGTATCCACTGGCCTACAATCCAACATACCTGCTTCCTCAAGAATATCCAATGCATATTTCCTCTGTGAGAGCACAATTCCATTTCTTGATTGGGCAACCTCAATACCAAGAAAGTACTTTAGTTTTCCCAAGTCTTTTGTTTGAAATTTGCTAAAATGATATTCCTTGAGTTAGGCAATTCCTTGGTCATCATTACCTGTCATGACAATGTCATCAACATATACAACAAGAAAGATACATTTATTGCCTGCAGAATGTCTATAGAATATGGAATGATCTACATCACTCCGAGTCATGCCAAAACCACGAACAACAACACTAAATCTCCCAAACCATGCACGCGGGGATTGTTTCAGGCCATATAAAGAACGACGTAATCTGCAAACCAAACCAGACTCCCCCTGAGCAACAAAACCAGGTGGTTGCTCCATATAAACCTCCTCATGTAAATCACCATGGAGAAATGCATTCTTAATATCCAATTGAAATAATGGCCAGTGGCTCATTGCTGCCATGGATAAAATTAGACGAACGGATGCAATTTTTGCAACAGGAGAAAAGGTGTCAGTGTAATCTAATCCATAGATTTGTGTATACCCCTTTGCAACCAGACGTGCTTTAAGACGATCAATGTTGCCATCTGGTCCTACTTTGACTGTGTAGATCCAGCGGCACCCAACAACTGATTTCCCAATAGGAAGGGGAACCAAGTCCCATGTCCCACTAGAATGTAAAGCCTCCATTTCAGCTAACATAGCTCGACGCCACTCGGGGTGTGATAATGCCTCATGTGTGGTTTTAGGAATACAGACACCAGATAAATGTGAAGTGAAGGCAAAGTAAGGGGTGGAGAGGCGATGATAACTTAAAAAGTTATAAATGGGATGAGGATTCAAAGTTGAGCGTGTACCTTTGCGGAGGGCTATGGGCAAATCATCATGATTGTTCTCTGGCACTTGGGTAGCTGACTGTGCTGGTGTGGGATCCAAAGTAGGGGAATCAACAGGCGTGACCTCAGAGGACTCATTGGGTGAAGGGCGAGGGCGTCGTTGATACACTTGTAAAGGACGGGTTATTGGTGGAGATGGGTCGATAGGAGCATCGGTAAGGGGGGTGGAGATGGGTCTGAGATATGGAAGAAAGTCAACACATGAGGGGGTATCATGGAGGGGAGATGGGTAATAAAATGAGGACTCAAGGAAAGTGACATCAGCGGACACAAAATGTTTTCTAAGTACCGGGGAATAACAACGATACCCCTTTTGAAGACGGGAATATCCAAGAAAGATACATTTGATTGACCTAGCAGACATTTTGGGTATTCCTGGTGTGGTATCATGGACAAAGCAAACACACCCAAACATATGAAGTGGTAATGGAAACGGTGCCTGAGTAGGAAACAAAACAGAATGGGGAATGGCATTACCAATAACCGATGAAGGCATTCTGTTAATGAGGTGGCATGCTGTGAGAACGGCATCTGCCCAATACTGTGGTGGTGAATGTGAATGTAACAACATAGTACGGGCAGTTTCAATTAAATGTCTATTCTTGCGTTCAGCAACCCCATTTTGTTGAGGTGTATAAACACAAGAAGACTGATGAAGCATACCTCGTGATGTCATGAATTGATTAAAGGGACTGGTAAAAAATTCCTTAGCATTATGACTACGTACAATCTTGATAGAACGCCCAAATTGGGTGTGAATTTCAGCCCAAAACTTTTGAAAGATATGAAACAATTCAAGACGTTCTTTCATTAAAAACAACCACGTGTGACGGGAGAAGTCATCCACAAAAATGACAAAATAACGAAACCCTAGGGTAGAATTGACTCGATACGGACCCCATACATCTGTATGAACTAAATCAAAAGGGGACGCAGCCCTGTTATTGACACGTCTTGGAAAGGACTGACGAGGTTGCTTTCCAAGATGACACGACTCACAATCTAAAGAGGAAATACTGGAGAAACGTGGGACCATACGTCGAAATTTGGAAAGACTGGGATGACCCAAACGATTATGTAAGGAAAGTGTTGGTTCAGTAGACACACAAACAACTGGATCAAGAGGTTGGAGGTGATACAAGCCCTGAGATTCACGCCCGACGCCAATCATCTTCCCCGTACAACGGTCCTGCACAGTCACAGAGTCAGCATAAAAGGTTATAGAACAATTAAGAGAGCGTGTAATTTTGCTAACAGAGACAAGGTTAAAAGGGCTACGAGGAACATATAGAACTGAATCTAATGGTATGGATGAAAGTGGGAGTGCTTGCCCAATACCCGTAGCCGAAGTGTGAAGACCATTGGCTAGAGTGATTAATGGAAGGTTTTGGTATTTTGTAATATGGGATAAAAGATGGGGATTACCAGAAATATGGTCGGAAGCACCTGAGTCAATGATCCATGAGCTAGTTGTGTTTGACACACATGCTGTAGAAGTACCTGATGTTGACGAAGTCAAAGTGGACTGCTTAAATTTCTGATAAGCATCATATTCGTCAGGAGGCAGCACAACTGGAACTTGCGGGATTTGGGCAACATTGGCAGAGCTGGGAGGTTTACCATGTAACTTCCAACACCTATCTTTAGTATGACCCATCCTATGACAAAAATCACACTTGGGACGATTACGGCGTGGATATCCTTTGTGATTTCCCCCATCATGCCCGGAACCTTGAGATGCAAGAATGATAGAATCACTTGAAGATGCGTCAACAGATATGCGTACCAGACTGGCTGGTCTAGGGCGTCGGAGACCTAGGTGTCTGAAAACACTTGCGGTGTCGCTCGCAGATGAGTAAAAACGGAGTAGATCTGCAAAATCGGTCAGTAAACCGTGGGTAGAGAAGCGGCGCGTGTAGGCGCGTGAATGAGTCCGAGCTGGTACGGTTTCCGGCGGTTTGGTCGCGATGGTGCGCTGAGCAAGGCGGTAGGCGTAGATTTGATAAATCACTACCGGAAATGCTCCAACACCTAGTGCGGCTACTGTTCACGCCGGAAAAACAGTGTCTAACTACAGTGCGCCGCCTAAAACAGTGGCTCTGATACCATGTTAATTATATGAAATGTATTTCATTATAATGAATCTTAATATGAAGAACTATACAAGTAGCTATATTTATAGCAAAAACTAGAGCACTAGGGTTACTATACAAGATGGGCTTAGCCCAATACAACTAGGGTTTCAACAATACTTATGTGTTAAGAAGTGAGAATGAAATAATCAGTCCATCTTCTTTCCATCCTGTGCTCTAAAATGTCATCTAAAAAAGAGATGAAAATAAGAGGGAAATGCATTTTTATTTCATATACCATTGTTCTCTAGGTTGAAATTGAAAATCAATATTTTATGTTTTGGTTCAATTTCCTGAAATTAATTCCATTTTTAAAAAAAGAAAGATGTTAAGGCCAGAAAGTATGCCACATTTCATTCTTGCGCTACTATGTCTATTAATACATGTTACCAAGCAAAGTCCAATACCTGGGTGAGATCCCAAATATGTTTTCAAATCAGAAAAAATGTGGGCATGGAGGAAAGTTGCATACATTAGAATTATAATATAGCTGGAAGAGTACCCAATTAGGCTGAGAAGGATAAAGAAATTTTGTCCCACTTTCAGAGTTTTTTTTATAGAACATCGAATGGATGAAAATGATTAATTGTGTTTCTCTATATTAAGATAAATCTGATTAAGATACACAAGATAAAATAAAACATAATACGGAGTATATGATAGAAGAGGTAAAATTGACAGAAATGGATAATACTTACTCACAAACTGGAGAGTTTGAGGCCGGCTACTAATAACTCTTAACTCTTAAGTCAGAGTACGTAGCTAGAAAGAGATTCAGAGGCGGATACATCTTATTCAACCGGGGAGATCCGATGGAGGAAGGTGAAGGGGAAGTGTGGGTCAGAGTGAGATACTTTGCCAAATCGTCTTCCGCCGCCATTGAGGTTGGCCGGTACGGGAAAATGGTGTGAGCGTGCACATGAAGAATACGACGGATTTGAATTGGAACAGGCAGCTAGTATTGCCTCCGACCCTGAGTTCGACCGAACTGGACCAGACAGCTCGTATTGCAGGCTTGGGGTTCAAAACCTGCAGCTGCTTGTGAATTGTGAATGATACCAATCTGGACAAAGGCTGGCTGGTATAGGTATGTTTCTATCACAGCCCGGGTTTTGGCCCTTTGTGCCGTGATTTTAACATGGTTCTGATTATTGTGTTTTCTTTATGCAGGACTTTTCCCTAAGTCCCCCGCACTAACATTCCTTCCTCCTCGGATCGGGTCAATGTTGACATGGGGAACGCTGTGGGCGACGATCAGGGGCTGAAGAGGCCCAAAGCCGAGGACTGCGCTGGGGACTAACAGCTGTCCAAGAAGCCTCGCCATGAGGAGGAGTCTTCCAGATCCGTGGTGGTCATGGATGGATCGGACGATGAGGCTGCCATTCCTTCCCGGAAGCCGCCCTCGACCTCGGCGGATAAGGCCATGTATGTTCCAGCTCTGCCTGGATCTAATTCTTAAAACTGCTTCTGTTCCTTCAGGGAGCAGAAGCAGAAGTTAGAGTGTTTGGGTGAAAATGCAGAAGTTATTCTGGTGCTCTAATTTACTCCTAGAATCAGTTTTTTTTAGAAGCTGGGGGGTACCAGCTTCTGAAAACTGATTCTGATTCTGCTTGAAAAAAAGAAGCAGAAACAGAATCAGTTCCAAACACCCCCATAATCGAGTTCTCCGGGCTTGGTCCCCGTGTGGAGTCGAAGAAGTTGTTTGGTCAGATGGCCTCCTGGTGCTCTTTGGGGTTGAGGGTCCCCCGGAATTTTGCTGCCTATGAGAGCCTGATGGATTTTCAGGAATGTGGCCTTAGCACTCTCAACAAGGCTGTCATTCACTTCAGCAAGGCGCGGTTTGCCTACGAGGCGCAGGATCGTGACTCCGCCAAGTTGCATTGTGAAGCTGAGACCCTTGTGAAGACAACTAAGGAGCATCTGAGCAAGATGCAGCAAGAGTTGAATGTCGCCCTTGCCTTTGCCAAAGAGAGTGTCTCTTCCCAAGAGATGGTCCAGAAGCAAGCCGAGGAGTTACAGCTACTCCATGCCAAGATGGTCGCCATGGAGAAGGCCGACGTGCAGCTTCGCCAAGTTGGCATGGAGGGGGTCGTTCTTATCTTTGAGGCCGATGTTTCGAAAACTCCTACAGGTCGGGAGTTCCTTAAGGAGCTCGCCGATGATTCCTACGTCAAGGGGATGATCGACCTTGTGGCGGGCAATCTCCCGGTTCTTGAGCGTTACTTCCCTGCTCCCTTTGATCTTGTAGCTGCTGGGCTCAATGCTTCGTTCATCAAGGCTCATGAAGGGGCTCTGAAGCTCCTCCAAAAGCAATCGTGGGGAGAAGAGGGGGAGAAGGGCGGCCCTTCCTCTTAGCCAGGGGGAGCTTGTCAAGTTCTGCAGCCCTGTTGACCTTCTAAACTCGATTAACTGCTCCCTAATCATCCCGCCGTGAACAATCCCTCTGGCCGGATCTTGGTGAGATTTGTAGAGACTAGGGTGTACTCCCTGACTTGGGCAATAGAACATGACAGCTTTCACTATGTTTACTTCTGATTTCACAATGAACTCGTGTAGGATATGTACTTCCCGGCCAGCAGAGCCGATGAATAAAATGCAACACTTTATTTGCTATGGTCTTCTTTCATTCCTTGATGTTGTTATTTTTGTTCCGTCATCCATTCGTCGTATCCGCCCTTTCTAGCCCGATCCTTTGGATCCTGAGCTTGAGGTAAATTGCCAAAGTTGGTGAGGAACGGCTTTTCTCCATTTGGGAATTTCCTGATTCTTTGCTCCGTCATCCGTTTGTCGTACCCGCCCTTTAGCCCGATCCTTTGGATCCTGAGCTGAGCTAGGTCGCCGTAGTCGGTGAGGAGCGGGTTTATCCCCTTTGAGGATTCCCCAACCCTTTTTTTGGGCTTCTCTTTTCGTTTCGCCACCCGCTTGTCGTACCTGCTCTTGGCGTGGTCCTTTGGATCCTAGGCTGAGCTCGGCCGCGATTTTGATGGAAATGGGTTTGTCCTTTTGAGGATTCCTCAGTTTTTTGTTTCATCACCCGCTCGTTGTGCCTGCTCATGGCCTGGTCCTTTGGATCCTGGGCTGAGCTCGGCCACGATTTTGTTGGGAAACAGGTTTGTCCTTTTGAGGATTCCCCAGTTTTTTGTTTCACCACCCGCTCGTCGTACCTGCTCTTGGCCTGGTCCTTTGGATCCTGGGCTGAGCTCGACCGCGATTTTGATGGGAAACGTCTTTGTCCTTTTGAGGATTCCCCAGTTTTTTATTTCACCACCCATTCGTCGTGCCTGCTCTTGGCGTGGTCCTTTGGATCCTGGGCTGAGCTCAGCCGCAATTTTGATGGGAAATGGGTTTGTCCTTTTGAGGATTCCCCGATTTTTCGGGAGTTATGTCTCCCTCTTCCCCTTTTTTTTGGATGGAAGGAATTTTTAGTGAGCTTATTGCTAGAATTTCATCAGGTGTTCCACGTTCCACATGCCGGTAGCTCGGTCGTCCAAGATTTGTAGGAAGAACGTCCCCCAAGAAAGTTTCTTATAGACCCTGTACGGCCCTTCCCAGTTCTTGGTCATCTTACGGCCTTCGAGCGGTTTACTCTTTTCTTGTTTCTGCAGCACCAGGTCCCCAACCTTGATTTCCCTGACCTTGACTGCTTTGTTTAAATACCTCTCAGTTGCCTGATGGTATTCCTCCATGCGTCATGCGGCTAGGTCCCTCCTTTCCTCAATGAAACGCAGCTCGGTTCGTAGGTTCTCCTCATTTTGTTCCGACTGGAAGTGTAACGTCCGGTGTGTAGGCACAAGTACCTCGGTGGAGACTTTGGCCTAGAAGCCGTACGTCAGAGCAAAGGGGGTTTCCCCGGTCACAGTCCTCGGGGTTGTCCTGTACGTCCACAAGATGTAATTTAGTTGCTCCGACCAGGTTGAGGAATAGTCTTCCAATTTCTTCTTGATACCGTCCATGATGGTCCGGTTCATGTTCTCTACGTGACCGTTGGCCTGCGGGTATGCCACCGAAGCCCTAGAGTGTCTGATGCCCCATTTGGCTAGGTATGCTTCAAAACCCTTGCCGACGAACTACCGACCATTATCTGTGATGATCTGCTCCGGGATGCCGAAGCGGCATACGATGTTCTGCCAGATAAAACACTGGCACTCGAAATCTGTGATATTCTTCAAGGGTTCGGCCTCTACCCACTCCGTGAAGTAATCGATAGCCATAATTATGATCTTCTTACCACCGCTCGTCCTGGGTAGAGGTCCTAGCAAATCTATCCCACATCTCGCAAAGGGTAAGGCGACGGTCATCGGGGTATAGAAGCTGGTTGGCCTTCCTGGCATGGGTGCGTATTGCTGGCACACTGCACACTTCGGGGTGTGGTTTAAACAATCCCGCTGGATGGTCGGCCAGTAGTACCCCTGTACGATGATCTTCCTTGCTAGAGTCTGGGGCCCCTGGTGACTGGAGCAGATACCTTCATGAATCTCTTCCATGACTGCTGCAGCTAGGTCCGGCGGCAAGCATCTGATGTACGGACCGCCAAACATCTTCTTGTTTAATTCCACATTGATAAGTTCAAAGCAGGGAGCTCGTCTCTTTATCCATGGGGCTCTCCTAGAAGTTCACCCATCTTTGTCAAGGGGAAGGGTTCCATCCTTGAGATAATCAGTCACCTCCTTCGCCCAACTAGGCACTGCAAAAGAAACAGCATGTACCAGGATGGTCTCTATTGCCGGTTGAAGGAACACCTCATGTCGGGCAAAACCCTTGATGTGCCCGGGGATGAGTGTTGCCTGATCCTCGGATAGAGGATTGCCTAGCTTGGATAGAATGTTAGCCTCTGCATTCTCTACCCGGGGTACCAGATCGATGATCACCTGTTCGAACTGTGCAGTTTGCTCCTCTGCTAGCTCTTTGTAGGCCTTCATCCGTTCCTCCCGGGTCTCGGCGGTGCCGTTCATCTGTGTGACTGCCAGCTGGCTATCCATCCATACCTTCAGATGAGCTGCTCCGAGGGTCCTTGGATATTTCAGTCTTGCAGTAAGCGCCTCGTACTCAGCCTCGTTGTTACTTGTTAGTGACTTTGAAATCAAACCATATGGAGTAATATGCCTTGAAGCCCTCGGGAGAAGTGATGACTGCACCCCCTCCCCCCGCACCCTTTGGCGCTAGATGCCCCATCGGTATACATCTCCCACCAATTGTCAAAATCATTGCCGCCAGGAGTTCCATCCTCCGTTCATGGCATGCATTCAGCGATGAAATCTGCCAGAGCTTGCCCTTTGATCGTCGGCCTTGGTTTGAACTCTACATTGTAGCCCGATCATCAGGGATGACTTAGTAATCCTCCCACTTGCCATGGGATTTTTGAGGATGCTGGCGAGGGGCTGAGTTGTGAACACCTTCACCGGGTGCGTCTGAAAGTACGGTGCCAAGTGTTTGATTGATGTGATCAAAGCGATGTCTGTCTTCTCCATCAGCGTGTATCTTGTCTCTGGGCCGTTCAGCGCCTTACTCACAAAATATATCAGTCGTTGAACGCCCTCTTCTTCCTTCAACAGGTCAGAGCTCACCGTCAGGTCGGCCATGACCAAATACATGTACAACTGCTCCTCGGGATCCGCCTTTGTGAGAACGAGCGGCGAGGAGAGGTAGGTCTTGAAATCTTCAAATGCTGCTTGGCATTCCGGGGTCCACTCAAAAGGGTTGGCCTTCTTCATGATTTGAAAAAAGGGAATCACCCGGTCTGCCAGTTTCGACATGAACCTGTTCAGAGCTGCCAGACGTCCGGTGAGCCTCTATACATCCTTCAAGTTTCTGGGTGCCTCCATGTCCATGATGGCCTTTACCTTCTCTGGGTTAGGCTCGATCCCCCGCTCACTCATCATGTAGCCAAGGAATTTTCCCCCTTTGACAACAAAGGCACACTTCTTTGGGTTCAACCTCATGTTCGCCCCTTCCATGATAGTGAAGACCTTCTCCATGTCTTGGATGTGGTTTTCCTTCTTTTTGCTTTTGATCAGGATATCATCTATGTAAGCTTCCATAATTTTGCCAAGGACCTCCTTGGACAATATTCTGATCATCCTATGGAAGGTTGTCATCGCATTCCTTAGGCCGAACAGCATGACAACGTAGCAGTACACCCCGTTCGACGTGACAAATACAGTCTTTTCAGCATCGTCCGGGTGCATGAATACTTGGTGATACCCTCGGAAGACATCCATGAAGCTGAGCAGCTCACAACCTGCCGTCTCATCCACCAAAAGACCGATCCTCGGCATGGGATAAGGATCCATTGGGAAAGCTTTATTGAGGTCGGAGTAGTTGACGCACATCCCCCATGTGGGCCCCTTAGGTGCCAAAACAATGTTGGACAGCCACTCCACATGCATAACAGGCCGAACATGGCGTATGTTGAGCAAGGTGGTGACCTCCACTTTAATGAAGTCCCTCCGTTCGGCCGCCATATATCTCTTTTTTGTTGGATAGGCCTGGTGTCTGGCCGAACGGCCAGCCTGTAGCAGATAATCCTCGGGACGATCCTCGTCATGTCTTCGGTCCCCTGGCAAACAAGATTTTGAACCTTCGGAGGACAAGGATCACGCCCTCTCGGATCTCGAGCTCCAATTTAGCCCCAATGGATACCTTCCGATCGGAGGGATCATCCAGTTCTATTTCCTCAAGCAATGTTGCCGGCTCTGACCGGGATACTGCATCTTCCCGCTGAGCGGTCTCAACTATGTTGTTGACCCTCATACCTCGGCCGGTCATTTTTTCCACGACCTCCTTGTAACAATCCCTCGCTGTGTCTGGGTCTGTACGGGCCACTCCCACCCCTGTCTCCGTGGGGAATTTGATGCAGGAATGTCGTACGGAGTAGATAACCTCCAGGTCTTCCAACCCTGGTCTTCCCAGAATGGCATTGTGGGCACATTACAAACCGCACGACCACAAATGTCATGGGGATTGCTGAACGGTGCTCCCCATATCCAATTTCTACTGGAAGGACAATTGTTCCTTCGGCCTCAATGTTATGGCTGGTGAAACTGGCCAAGGACGTGTGCAAGGGGGTCAGCTCAGTTCTGCTCAGGTGCATCCTTTCGAAAATGTCCCAGTATAGGACGTTGACGATGCTGCTTGTGTCAACCAGGACTCGCCGAATGATCCACTCCCCAATGTCCATGCTAATCACCAACTTGTCGTTGTGAGGCTCTGGTGATCTAGGCAAATCCGCGGGACCGAACACAATAGGCTCGGCCCTGTGCTTCTTGGCTGGAGGTGTGAATATGGAATTGATTTGGAGGGCCCTTTCAAACCTCTTCCTCTCCGATGGGGTATCCCCGGTTTCCGCACCTCCGAAGATCATCTTGATCTCCATTTTCTTCTTAGAGCCGATCGGCCCGAGGGATGTTTCAGGTCGCTTGTCACCGTGGCGGAAATCTACGTCCTTGACTTCGGCCTCCCGCCGATCATCCCAACGCCAGCTGTTGGGTTTCTTGTAGGATTGTGAGTGACCTTGGGGGTGCCATTGCAATGAATTCCCCCAAGTAGCCCCTTTTGATGAGATTTCGGATGGCCAATTTCAGTCTGATGCAATCATCCGTAGTGTGCTCGGGCTTCCGGTGTTATTCGCAATGGGCCTCCACGTCTTAGCCCATCGTTTGTCCCTTGCCTGGTCTAGGCTCCTCGAGCAGTCCTTTGTCCTTGATGGCCCCAAATATCTGGCTTATGGGGTAGGCCAAAGCAGCACACCCAGTATTCTCACGACGTACGTCCCCGGCACGTTCTTGTGCTCCCCAAGGGATGTAACCGCCAACCATCTTCTTCTTCTTTTGTACGGGAGATTCGTCCGGCCCGGAACCTAGTCGGTTCGTCACTTTGCGTGTTGCAGGGGTTACAACGCCATCCCACTGAGCAATCTCCTCCTCGATTGCACCGAATTTTTGTTCCCGAGCCAGCACCTCAACGTAGTTATTCCCAGGGTTCCTTTTCAGATCCCGGTAGAGATCCCCGGTGGTGAGTGTGTTGGTGAAGAGGGTAATTCCGGTGTCCCTCGGGAGGTCCTTTACCTTCAGAGTTTCGTCCCTCGACCTGATGAGGTAAGCGGATAGGGACTCCCCTTATTTTGGTGGACGTTCATCAACCAGCTGAAATGTTTCTTCAGTGTAGAGCTGAGGCGAACTGCGCCATGAATTGCCTAGAAAGTTGTGAAAACCGTCAATGGATCCGGGCCTGAGCTGCCCGAACCATTCCTGTGCTGGCCCTCTGAGGGTGCTGAAGAACAACCTACAGATGGCTTCATTGGAGGCTCCCAGCATGGAAAGCGTTCCTTGGAAGGAGATCAAATGAGCCTTGGGGTCCCCGGCCCCGTTGTAAATCAGTGACACAGGGGGCCTTACGTCCCTTGGAATTTCCACCGCCATGATCCTGGCGGAGAAAGGAGAAGATAGAGTGATCCTGGGCTGAGCCGGGTCAGTATCTGCCCGTCGGTTCAACTCATCGATCTGCCTCTGCATGTTCATGAGTGTAGCGTCCCGCGGTTTAATGATAACAGGTGTGGGGTTTACCGGTGCAAAGGCATCATCCCTCTGCATGGTTCCGATGTTGTGTTGGCCATGGATGACGTGGACCTCCTGCCTCAAGCGTTCCATTAGGGGGGTGCTCCCTTGCAGCCTGATTGTTGTGGGGCATCACTGGGGTGTGGTCCCGGACTGTGTGCCGGCTCATTCTTCAACAGGCACGTGGTCAGAGTCTCTACTCCTCCCACTGCCTGGTTCCCCCGTTGCCTCCCATATCCGGAGAGTGAATGTTCCTGACGATCCTAGTATGGACCGATTGGCGAGAATCATCGTTCTCACCAGTACGCTCGCCGAGCGTTTGCATCGAACGGAGAGGGGATAATGGTGTTCGCTCTGTGTTAGCGGAGTGCACGCGTTCCACCTCCCGTTCGTCCGCAAAACGGCGGATGGTGTCTGTTATCTCCCTCAAGGCATTCGGGTCCCACCGGACTTCCTGGGGGATCAAGTTAGTGAGTACCCCGAAGTCCCCGCGAGACCATAGACTGCTGGATTGGGCCCCCGCTGCCTAGTTGCGGCTCCTCTTGCTGTGAGCTATTCGTGAAGAGAGATACTGGGAGTTTCCAGCGTTGTTAGCTGTCATCTTACTTGTTTTTTTTTTGTTGTTTTTGGAATGGTCTTTAGCTGAGAGCTTAGTTTGAAAGAACTTTTTGATCAGTTTCCCACAGACAGCACCAGTGTTGAGGTTTATTCCTTCAACCCGTAGGCCCAACATGTAACCTAAGGGTCTCGAGTGGATGGTTTGGTAAGTTAGATGATGAAACCAGCAAAGAAAAGGCCCAATAAAGAGTGTTTATTCACTGAAACGATTACATAGTCGAGAGGTCGTTCGTACAGTGTTATGCTACGAGCTGATACAATTCCTATAATGCTTAGAGTGCTAAAATGTGAAGCCTTTACAGTGAAATAAATGCTTCAATTTATACTGCCAAGGGGTAGTTGGGTGTGTTGATGTGGCTGGCTGTGGACGGCATGATCCCAACCACCAAATCTTCTGCATTAAATGCGTTTCCCGCCAAGATCTTGGTTTCCCGCCAAGGGGTGGAGACGTTCGTCCCCAAGGGCTTGGCTCATGTCTCCTGCTGGGGTCCTAATCCCCTGCCAAGAGGCGGGGACGTTCGTCCCCATGCACTTGAGCTATTCGTGAGCTATTTTTGAGCTATTCTTGGCATCCTGTCAAGGGGTGGGGACGTTCGTCCCCATGTACCCTGCGGGAGTCTTGGGCCTGGATACCTGCTGATAAGGGGGTACGTATGTCCCCTGATCCTTGGTGCTGAAGCTTGTCTCTCTTCGGGACGAATCTCTTCCCGAACCAGCGGACAGGTAATCTGATCGGGCTAAACTTGCAAGTGTACAAGTGCCGATATAGTAATAAATTCCGGTAAAATACCGGGTCGAATCCACAAGGAAACGTTGTTTAATTTAGTCCAAGAGTAGGTGACTTTAAATAAAATAAATGAGTAAAGTGTAGGGATTTCGATTTGTGGTTTATATTTTTGGCTTTTCACTTTTTTGTTCAAAAGATAATCGTTAACTAAATTTGAGTTTAAGATGAATGATAACAACAACTAAGGCTTCGGGAATCACTTAAATACTTTAATAGGGTTGAATATTAGTTCTTTGCCAATAATAATGAATACGATGTCGCTAATATATTCTCAACTCCGGTTAAGGCAGCGAGAGCGTGGTTTTCGTTACGTGTAAGTCCCGTTACGGCTTACATTCATCTACCGAAAACCCCGTTGAATATCAAGACATCACACCCGTATCATATAAGACCGGATATATTTCTATTCTCGGTACTATATATGTTTATCCTTTAATGTTCATAGTTTAGACTTCAACGTTAATTGCAAGTATAAACTAAATTTAACATACTTCTATGTTGTACACCATAGTCATAAACAATCAATATATAAAGGATAAATCACAATTTATTGGTTTAGAACTTTTATCAAACACCTAGTGGGCATAGAAGTTCATCCCTAGCCTTAGCTAAGAAATTAGCCTCTAATGCTCATATTAATCACAATACAATAATAAATGTAATGGAACATGAAATTACAAAGGAAATAATACCTAAACACCAATGATTTCGGAGGATGAACTTCCCTCCTCAAGAACTTGAAGAAAATACCAAGAACAAAAATATAAAAGCTAAGAATTAATCTATGGAATGGAATGTGAATGCATGATGAATTGAGGGTTTTATATAGGCTAAAGAATGACATCTTTTAGTCTATTCGAACCCAACAATCAGGTGTAGAGCAATATTTGATCAAGAAATGAGGAAGATGGCCTTTTCCCATAAAAAATCCTCTTGCACGTTGGCCTGTTTTGTGCAGAAATCGCCCCAACCGGCCCCGGCTGTGTCCCGACCGGCGCCGGTTCAAAACAGGCTCTATTATGGTCGAAAAATAACACCTGACCGACGCCGGTTGTGGATGACCGGAGCCGGTTGATGCGCCAAAAAGTGTACTCCTTTCTCTTTCCCTTTTATGGATAAAAAAGTGTTGGTTTTTGTACCGGGATTTTGGGGATGTTCCGCTACGAATTTGGACATCATTCCTTCACCAAAGATGTAGATAATGAAGTCTTCTATCCAATAAAACTTGAATGACGTGATTGTATTCATCCAATCAACAGATATGGATAAAACACTGAGAGGTATGCATCCTGAAATCCCACCAGCAACATCTGAATTTATCGGTTGATTGAGTCTTGTTCCTTTCATATCCTGGCCATGACGTCTTCATAACATTTGTACCTTATTGAGTTAACATTCACATGAAATTCGAATCGAGTGATTTCAAGTTCTATACAATAAGTTATACTCGAATTATGGGCAGAACGTCATCCTCTTGGTCCAAAAAGCTCTTCATCGCAATGGTTTATGCTCTAACTCTCATTCTCAAGATATTTTCCCAATTTCTCTTCTTTTCTTCAACAAATGCTTATAAATACTTATGCTAAACACAAGTAAATATAACTGCTATCATAATCCCTCATTTTGGGCTTCCAACAGGACGCTCGTAGGAGGTCCTCGTGGGCCTTTTTGGGACGTTCGTAGGAGGTCCTCGCGGGCCTTTTGGGGACGTTCGTAGAAGGCGTTGATGGGCCGTTCATAGGAGGTCCTTATGGGTTGATGGGCCGGCTCTTGTTGGGCCATTAACCCAACACTTACATTGGTTACAAATGTCTAATGACCAATGAGTAATGACGTAATGTACTAATGTTCAAAAACAAGTTCATTTTGTTCCAAGAGCTTGCGAGTTGTGATGGTTGAGTCGCTGAGTAGTTGATGAGTGAAAACGGATACACTTATGTGACATGTGTATCTACGTAGGGATTCCACGAGTCGAGGCACACAACTTTGTCTGGAAGACTTATTTATTTATTTTTAAATTATAAAAATGACTAAATGCACAATATCATACTACCTCCGTTCCAAAATGATTAGCCAAATCCAAAACTTTGACGATTAGTATATATTTATTGGAAATTATTTATAATATAAAAATTATATGAAAATATTCTTTGTTAAAAGTACTTTCATAAAGGTAAAAAATTTATAACTTGGGAGAACTATCAAATAAGCCCTCGTATTTACATAAAAAGTGCAAATAAGCCCTTTTATAGGAAGCTCTGTCCGGCCGTCGCCATTTGGATGGGTTGCAAGTAATGGAGAGACTAAAGAATTGTTTTTTTGCTTCAAATTCAGTGATTATAGAAAGAGTTTAAGAACCCAATATCTAATACTCCGTAATTCGATGAACTGTGTTGTTTTTAACATAAAATAAAATTGGATGAACTAATGATCAATTTAAGAAGAAGAAGTTGGCTAACCCGAGTCCGTTTCTTCTCGCTTGATCCAACCTTCTGAGTTCTGATCGAATTTTTTTATGTATTACACAGTATTGGGCCCATCCATATGTTATCCATAGTTTTTGTACGCAAAAGAGTTTAATAAATAATGAGGGTATTCAGACTTTTTTAAAATAGGGTTTCTCCTAAGGGGTTGCTTCGTGAACCTCCACAATTGTTTAACGTAATCATGGGTGGACAAATTTGGTCTTCTTAATTATTAATTAAAATTAAGTATAATTAAAAAGTTAATTAAAATTGCTTTGTGCACCACAGCTCTACGCTCGGCTCCCTTGTTCATATCAATTTTGCTTTAAATATAGATCCAATTAAATGTTGCCATGTGACCAGTAATTCTTTTTTTATATAAAATGTCATAACTTTTTCATTTTTGCTCCAGTTTTTATAAAAATTATACCAAATTAAATATCTTTTTATTATCTTTCATATGACACCAATATTATATATGTAATTTAAAAAAAACAACTCTAGTCAATTCTCGTGAAAGGTCGATAAAGAGTAAATTCCCAAAATGGGACCAAAACTTATGAAAAGTGCCACAATAGGACTACTACTTTTCCGTGTGTTATCGTAGGACCAAAACTAGGTTGTAATGCCAAAAATGCCCTGCAAAGATTTTCGGAGTGAGTTCTCAAGCTGTAAATTTTGCGATGAATACTGGCTGCGATGAACGGCGACCCTGCTGCATTCCCAGGTGAGCTTCTTCTTCTTTTTCCTCTTCCTCTTCCTCTTCCTCTTCTTCTTCCTCTTCCTATTCCTCTTCCTCTTCTTCTAAATAGGAACGAATGACTCCTATTTAGAAGAAAAGCTTGCTAACGATTGAGCGGGATAATTTCATTTGTCTCTCTTATTTAGTTCTCTTAGGTATAAAATAAGTCGACTAAAAATTGAGCGGGAGGATTTGTTGTCTCATACGTAGTTCTTTAAGGTATAAAATATGTCGACTATTAATTGAGCGAGAGAATTTGTTGTCTCATGTGTAGTGCTTTTAAATAGATGAGAAGATAAGTGTGCTACTAATTGAACTGAATAGTTTTATCCCTCATATGGTCTTAAGTTTTCTCTATTAGGTGTTAGAAGATAAGCTTACTAACAATTGAACGCGAGATATTTCTCTCATATATGTAGTTCTTTTAAGTATAAGATAAATCGGGTAACAATTGAGCGGAATTTCTCTCTATCATATGTAGTGCTTTTAGGAGATACTTTATAAGATAAGGCGGCTAACAATTGAGCGAGAGAATTTTTTCTCTCATATGTAGTGGTTTTAAGAATACAAAGATAAGCTTGCTAATAATTGATCGAGAAAAATTTCTCTATCATATGTAGTGCTTTTAGGTACTTGAAAATAAGTTTGCCCACAAATGAGGAGGGGAATCGAACGAGATAATTTTCTCTCTCATATGTAGTGCTTATAGGTATTAGAAGATAAGTCGGTTAACAATTGAATGAGAGAATTTTCCATATCATAAGTCGGTGTCAATTTATTTTCTCTAATATACTCTTCATTGAATATTTATTGTATGACTTATACTTTATGATATTAGCATATTGTATCGAAGTTTGAATATTGAAAGGTTGATTAACAAATATTCAAATGTTTTATTTTTATTTTATACTCCCTCCGTCCCGAAAAGGTTCGTCAAATTGACTTTTCTTGGTCAACGTCAATCAACTTTGACCAACTATATTTTTTAATACGTAATTATTTTGAAAATGAAAATTATATCAAAATGTTCCTTATTCAAAATATTTTCATAAAAGTATAAAATTTATCAGTTATATATAAATATAATAATTAAAATCATTGTCCAAAGTTTACCATCATTAACTAAGAAAAGTTAATATGGCAAACCTTTTCGGGATAGAGGTAGTATATGCAATATTGGTGTCAAATGAAAGATCATAAATAATTATATTTTGATATATCTTTTATGAAAATCAGAGAAAAAATGAAAAAGTTATAGCAAAAATGGTATTTTTTTGTATGATGGGACGCATATGAGAATAGATGTCACGTTTCTAACGATACCAAGGAGTATCGATGTTTAACGTTCTTTTGCTTAGGGCATCTCCAACGCACTAGGTGCATTGTAGCTGAGGTGGCCAGATTTTGGACTAGGTTCATTCATAATGTGGGTCAAATATTACACAAAGGAGAGTGTTCATTCGGATAGCTCTCCAATGCGGAACATGTAAAGCAAATAAAAAGACAAAAGAAAAAATAGAAAACAAAGAGTAAACTAAGGGGGGTGTCCCCAACCTGGAATCTGACAGATTTTAATAGACATTACAATTCCATCAAAATATAGGTGTCCTCAATTTGGATTTTTATGGAGTCTATGAAAGTATAGGTGTGCTCAAACAATCCATGGATTTTAATTAATTTTTTGGAATTGTACCTGCAAAAGACTCCATCAGATATCTAACCAAGATGCATCGGATTTCAAAAGACTTTGATTTTAACAAAGATGTGTATGAACAGTGAGGTAAGTCACCGGCAAAGAGATTCATACAAGTCGTATGAACATTACCGGTTGTTGGTCACTCGACATGTCTGGATGTAACTGGTGAAGGACTGAGGCAGCATCACCTACTTTGTTGTTCAGTCACCGCCAACCGGAGAGATCTGCGCACATTGAGATGGTGTGTCCGAAATTGAAGCTTGGCTAAGGGTTAGAGATGAGAGGAATAGCAGAGTTAATCATCGGCTATGCCTAGAAAATAGATTCTGTAATTGGATGAGATGAAGAACAAAGGTAATCGATGAGAAATTGAATGAACATTACGTAATCTATTCAATGTGAGGAAGGGTAGAGGTAATCGAACAGGTCTAAAGTCCATTCAAATCCAAATAATTCCATCAAACTGAAATCCATAAAATTCTACTAAATTCCATTAAAATCTATTGAATTCCACCAAATTCCATAAAATTCACAATCTTTAAAAATCCATTAAAATCCATAATGAGGACACCCCCTAAATGAGAGGCTCTCCATGCAAATAGGCCCATGTTTCCTCTCTTGCTTTTGTCATAGAGTGGCACCTTCGGTCCATATATGGACCTTCTCTTAGGATGTTTTTACTTGGACTGTAATTCGTCCCAGACCAGACCAGATCAGACTAGACCAGACCAGTTCAGACCAGATCAGACTAGACCAGACTTGGATAGTTATAAAAATACAAAGAAACCAGACCAGACCAGACCAGACCAGACCAGACCAGTTCAGACAAGACCAGACCGGACCAGATCAGACCAGACCAGCAAATTACAGTCTAAGTAAAAACATCCTTAGACTACGGAGTCTACGGTTCATTTTTTTTAATGCCACATCAGCTGCACCAGGTTCATTATATTTTGCATTGGAGTAGACAATTGCATTTAGCAAATGCATTTGATGAGGTGGAACCACAAGCCACCCCAACGTTGGAGTTGTTGACTTATGGCATTTATATAACAAATGAGTGAATTATGGAGAGAATGACACTATTGACACATGGATCTTTTAGAGGACAAAAGTGTATTTTATATAACAAATGAGTGAATTATGGAGAGAATAACACATGGATCTTTTAGAGGACAAAAATGTATTTTAAAGATGCATCTCCTTTCTTATACTACCCCGTTCTTAAATAAATGAAACACCTTGACTTTTATACTATTCACATGTTCTACTTTGACTGCGTTTTATTTATTAAAGTAATAATATTATTTTATGAAAAAAATATTGTTAAACTTGTCTCATTGTAAATTTTCATAATCTAATTTTTTAATTTTTTTACTAATTCAAAATCATTTATATTAATGGTCAAAGTTGTATCTTAGCAAGTGTAAAATGTTGACCGTTGCATTTATTTAAGAACGAAGGAAGTATATAAATAGAAGATTCTGAAATCTATTACGGAGTAATAGAAATTTAAAGTTAAGTAGCATGTAAAAAAAAAAGTGCATATTTCATGTTAAACGTCTGACCAAGAGAATATGTTAAAGAGTTCGGGACCTCGGGTAGAGATTGAAAAATTGATGATATAATACTTCAAAAAGATAAAAGAGAAATAATATGACCAATAACATTTGGATTAAACTAGCTAATGGGTTGAAGTAATCAAACTGTAATCCTGTAACAACCTATAATCCCGCACAAGAAAAAAACATTTTCTCCCACCTTTTAGTTCACTCTCTAAACTACAATAATCTCTTGATACAGGTAAAGACGTAAAGTTATCCACACACTCAAATAAGTAGATTTCTTCTTAAAGCTTCTAAACACCCAACAGAGGGAATTGACAAAATATAAAGGAAAATCAGCTCATGTTCATGTAATCTAATCTGAATAATGCAAGATACGATACCTACATAAAAGACATAGTAGATCATTATAACTACATTAGGAATATAGATGAAGCAAAAGGCTGTCCACTTTGATTGAAAACCCTAAAGGCTCACATGCTTAGGAAACAGGAACTCCAAGTGCTAAAACCAATTCATTGTATATTTAACCAAAATTTGAAAAATAAACAGAACATAATTTAATGAGAACAGATGGGGTGTAAAATCAAAATCTCTTAGCGCTTCTTGGAGACACCAACAGTCTTTCCCCTGCGTCCAGTAGTCTTAGTGTGCTGTCCACGTACACGAAGACCCCAGTAGTGTCGCAGACCACGATGGTTCCTATTATTTAATTTCACATGAACAGCAAGTCAGATACTGTAGGAAGACCTTACCAGCTAAGATAGTGAAAGCAAAATGGTAATAGAGATTTACTAAAGAAATGAGTTGTACATGATCTATATGTTCAGACTAACAATAATACTTCACTAATAATGGATTGAACAAAATCTATATCAGCTCTGTTAACCCATTGAATCTCAATTAGAAATCTCGAAAATAATTTTTTTAAAACAAAATCTATATCATGTTCAGAAAAAATGACAAGGTATTGGAGTGAATAAAAAAAGTGAGAGAAACTGTTAGCATAGGGGTTGCATAGGGGTTAAATGGACCATAAAAGTTGTTCGCAATCTATCTGTTAACATTTCAATTGCATTACTCATCAATTTCACAACATTGAGAAAACAAGTTCAATGTGCAGAATCTCACATTGGAAGCCACAGTTTCAAAGTTCCTTAAACAACGTAATAGAACTAGTATAGTAAATAATTGGGGTAAGAAATCATTACCTGATTTTCTTCAATCTCTCGAGATCATCCCTGAGTTTCATATCCAAGGCATTGGATACAACCTGTGAATAGTTACCATCCTTGTAATCCTTCTGCCTGTTAAGGAACCAGTCTGGGATCTTGAACTGACGGGGGTTCGCAACAACCGTCATCAGATTTTCAATCTCAGCAGAAGACAGCTCTCCAGCCCTGTAGTCAGCCATATATGATTAATACATTCAGGCAACACTCCGAAACTTGATTCGCTAAACCATGTAAATAAGCTTAAATAATAGACACCAATAAGTCTACCTATTTACAGTACAGAACAACCGACTTAGGCCCATCTAACTAAATCAAGATGCTAAAGACCGTTAAAATGTGAACTTTTGTGGTTGAATACAAGAACAAGGATACCATGAGTTAATGCAGCAAAGTGATTCAACATCGAGAATCACAAAAAAAAAATTAATAAAAAGAGATAAATGCGTTAAGCTAACCGAAATTCACCACTAGGAGGAAGGAATGCATTTGTCGATTAAAAAAATATATAGTTTTCCGATTTGAAAATCAAACTAATACGTTTGTGATCGACAATGTAACTTCCTAGCGGGTATATAAACATGAAAGAAATGATGATCGGAAAAACATCGTCAAAACAAAGGTTCAAAATGCTGAATGATGTAAGAAAGATGGACCTTTTGTTCATGTCGATGTCGGCTTTCTTGCAGCAGATGTTAGCAAATCGGCGGCCGATACCTTTGATGGAAGTGAGAGCGAACATAATCTTCTGCTTTCCATCAACGTTGGTGTTGAGGATACGCAAAATATGCTGGAAATCTTCATTGGCTACCAGACTCTGCAAAATCACAAAGACACGTCAATGGAATCATTAAAGAGAGCTGGTGAGATAGTTCTCCTAGACACAGTTCAGCGGAAACTGCCGTCGAACTCACCATGGCTGCGGCGCTGCTCTCCTATCCGTCTCTCGCTGCTAGGTTTTGGTTTGGAAAGAAGATGGTTTTTATTACGAGAACTCCGCGCGCCTATTTTTTAACTGAAGTGACAAATATATCCCTAGTACTATATCGAACCTAGGTCTGTCGATGGGTCGGGTCCAGACCCAAACCCGACTCGAATCCGTCTTTTTTTAATGGGTATGGGTCTACATTTAATTCCATTATCCGGACCCGTTATTTAATGAGTCGGGTATGGTATATGTAGTTCCGGCCCGTTTAGGACCCGATCCGTTAATATTTATTTATATATATACATTAGTCTAATATACATATTACATTAGTTGTTGCCCACATTAGGATTTAGCTTAATAAATCCAAAGAAGGATCCCTAGAGACCCTAGAGTACGCACACCGTAGAGGATTCAAGAAAAAGCTTGTCAAGTTTCCAAAGCCATTAATTTTACTCTTTATTCTAACACTACGTATCTTGCAAATTATAAACCAACTCAAAAATATTGCGTTTGATTGAGTAACTACAGACAAGTAATTACAGTTCATGTGCCAAATTGTTGCCAGAAAAGTACTCAGTAGTAAGAGGCTATGTTTTTTTAAGAAATTAGAATTGGATTTTCGTGAGACGGGTCGAGTCTACGTAACCCGGTTCCGAAACCCAATGGGTAAGGGTCCGGAACATTAGTACTAGACCCACCGGGTATATGGGTCGGGTCTGGAACCCTATAGAGGCGAACGGGTCCGAGTCTGGGATACTACGTTCCGACCCGTACCTGACCCGTTGACAGGTCTACCCCACCTACCAATTTTTTTAACACGGCACTCCTCAAATCTAAATAAGGTTTCCAAATAGGTTTACAAATGTGTTGGGCGCTCGTGCTCCACCGTTAGCTTCTTTTAAAATAGGAAAAAATCATTAAAATATCCTAAACTTTGAAGGGGTGTGAGATAAATACCTTGAACTTTTATATGTAATTTAAATACTCTAAATTTTATATAAAAAGTTATTTTAACATCATGGTTATGTATGATTTCTTTCAAAAATGTAAATTTATGGTGTTAAATGCATAATTTAAAATAGCAAATTGAAAACATTAGAATTATATGTAGTGGTGGGTAATACTATTTATTTTACAATAGAAGCTTAGAATGTTAATTGTATTTTTATGAATGCTAAAAATTATCAAATTATGAAATAAACACCAAAAATTAATATTTTTGAAAGAAATAATACATGACCATGGTGCTAAAATAACTTTTTATATAAAGTTTGGGGTATTTAAATTACACGTGCTAGCTTGGGTTGTTATTTCACACTCCTTCAAAGTTTGGGGTATTTTAATTATTTTATCCTTTAAAATAAAATAAGTTCTTATATTTCCAAAATTTTATGTTAAATATTTCCAAATACACTTAAATTCCCAATACAATCACGATTATACTTTCTAACTACCATCAAACAACTACTATATAAATATTTGGAACCGGTTACTAATGATTTTATTATTTTTTACATTCTTCTTATACAATGAAGGATGAATCTCAAAATTATCTAAAAAATAGTTATCTTGATTTTCACACTTATGAGGTCGTATGTTAGCACAAGAAAAAAAAGACTTCATGCAAAATGTAATGAGATGAGAAATCCAAAACTTAATACTATGCAAGCGCGTGGGAGTACACTGAAAAAAACAAAAATTCCAAGGGTACAATATCATATCATGGGTCTTGTGGACGTGACAAGGATATTAAAAGGAATCAAAATCGAATGCAATTTAATCTCGGTAATGATGTTGAGACATTAATGCTTGGACATATTAGTAAATTTGTGGACGTTATTGGAGATGAACATTGTGGATATCGCTCATTTGCGGAGCTTTTAGGATGGGGAGAAAAAGAATGGTTTAGACTTCGAAGGAAGTTAATAGAAGAACTAGATCGTCATCATGTACGGTCACATATGTTACATGACTAGATTTATGGTGTGAATGGTATTTAGGATGTTTTTAATTGAACTGATTTCGAACCAGATAGATTCAGACAAATAGAATCAGATCTGACTACACTAGATTTAAATAATAGTAAATATACATTTATCGACCTTTCACGAAAATTGACCAGATTTTTTATGTAAAATTACATATATAATATTGGTGTCATATGAAAGATCATAAAAAGATATTTAATTTGGTATACTTTTTATAAAAATTGAAGCAAAAATAAAAAAGTTATGACATTTTATAAAAAAGGAATTCCTGGCCACATGACAGCATTTTATTGGATCTATATTTAATTCAAAATTGATATTAACAAGGGAGCAGAGCATAGAGCTGTGGTGCGCAAAGCAATTTTAATTAACATTTTAATTATACTTAATTTTAATTAATAATTAAGAAGGCCAAATTTGTCCACCCATGGTTACGTTAAGCAATTGTGGGGGTGCACGAAAAAACCCCTTTAGGAGAAACCATGTTTTGAAAATGTCTAAGTACCCTCATTATTTATTAAAACTCTTTTGCGTCCCAAAACAATGGATAACATATGGACATGCCCAATACTGTGAAATACATTAAAATATTCGGACAGAACTCAGAAGGTTGGATGAAGCGAGAAGAAACGGACTGGGGTTAGCCAGCTTCCTCTTCTTCTTCTTCTTAAATTGATCATTACTTTATCCAATTTTATTTTATGTTAAAAACAACACACTTCATCGAATTACGGAGTATTTGATATTGGGTTCTTAAACTCTTTCTATAATCACTGAATTTGAAGAAAAAACAATTCTTTAATATGTCCATTACTTGCAACCCAAGTTCCTAATTGATTATTTATAGGAGGATTTGGAGCTTGAATGCTCTTTCTTGTATTCTTCTTTGATTTTGTTTCTCTATCTAATATTTAGCATTTTAATCAATGTTTATCAAGAAAGGTGGAAATGGAACAATTCCTCACTCATAATGTTTATCACTATTATGGGGTACATAATTACCTAATTTGCTTAAATTAGTAGGGTTTAAACATTATGACATTCTCGAATTATTGTGATATATCTTATTTAAACAGAGAATATGATTATACAAGTTGCATATACAAGTTGCATATACAGATATAAATATATAATAAGGAGTACTAATTCTGCTAAAACGAAGAATGAGGGTACGATTGACTGTCAGGTAAGAGTTATTTGACTGTCAATTTGACCTTCATTCCATCCAAAGTTTTCATTAGTTTCTTGTTCCGCTCACTTTACCACCAAATGGAGCCTAAGAGTGACATGGTATGTGTTGGTGACATGGTGTATTGGTACATCATTTCCTTGATTTGTGGGATAGCATGAGCCGAGGTCCCTCCAGGGATGGCTTTCTTCTTACATGTTAAGATGAAGATGTGCCCCGTCAATGTTTTCAGTTCTGTTTATAGGTCTAAAGTTGTCATTGACTGTAAGTATGATAGGAATAGGACCATTAGGCTAATAACAGGGCCCAGTAGGCTATTAATAGAAAGAAAAACAAAGAGTGTAGTATTGTAGTATAAATAGACGGAAAGGGGAGGTAGTAGAGTAGGTTGTTTTGACGTTTTAGTCTGGACTGGGAAGATTGAGATCTGTCATCTCTCTCTTTTGGGGGGCTTCGGCCATTGTTACATGTTCCTTTCTAATAAAGTTTGCTGAGTTTTCTGGATATTTCTTCTGTAATTTTTTGTGAAACTGAAGTCATCTATCAGTGGTATCAGAGCACATTGATAATTGGATGATCATTACGCGTGCAGAAATGGAAGAAAGAAAGAACCAATGGGAAGACAATAACCAACATACTTCGGCAAAAATAGCGGCGTCAATGATTGCGATAAAGGCAAGCCTCGCAATCTTGGAGAAGAGAATCTAGAAACGATCGAAGAGCAAGTCGCACACTTCGCACAAGTCGCACACTTCCATCAACATTGTTGTTGAGGATACGCAAAATGTGCTGGAAATCTTCATTCACTACCAGACTCTTCAAAATCACAAAGAAACATGAATGGTGATGGAGTATATGGCCCGGGAACCCCCGGTCCACAGACTCCTACTACTCCAGCGAAGGCCCAACAGGCCCAACAGGCCCAAATCACAGCGCCCAGAGTACCAAGCAGCCCGCACAACGCGCCCGGGGTGCCTTCGGCCCCCTGGCCGAAGGCTCCAAATTCTCACAGAACGGGTTTCTCAAGCAAATTAAGAAACTGGGAGAAAACGGCGAAAACAGTAGCCCTCGGCACTGTGAGCCCTCGGCACCAGGGTGCCATCGGGTGGAAGAGCCCTCGGCTACTGCTCTATAGCCGAAGGCATCTCACTCGACAAGATATCCGCCTCACATGCGTACAGATCACCGTACCCCGCACAGACGTCCCGTCCAACAGCCGCATTAAATGCGGCCACATGCGGCTGCCAGCGCCAACCAGTTGAGGTGACCCCTCGGCCAATGAGCGCTTGACACGTGTCCCTGCCCGGCATTTATTGCTACTATAAATAGCGCCCCATTTCCTCATTTGTAACCACGCTGAAAACGGCATTCATATTGAATACACTCTCTCTCTACTTTTATTTACTTGCTCTGACTTCTCTCTTGTTACTTCCCGCAATAACCCTTCGGATATATACCCCCGGGTAGACTATCCATCATTTGGTGCTCTCGTTGAGAGGTTGAACAATCGAGTAAGAAACCCTCCCCCTCGACCAAACACAAAACACTAGCCCTCTATCAAAATGGTGAGGACAACACATGCCAACTCGAAAAACGTAGAAGACAAGAACCTGGCCTTCGGCGACGTCAACGCCCCTGAAGCCTCTCACAGGGCTCCCGAGGGCGGTGTCATCGCTGGGCTGGAACAGGCGGCTGTCGACCTACGCCTTCAGATCCAACAAAATGCCCCTGATGCCTGCCTCGGCATCGAGGCCAAGAAGAAAAACCGGAGCGATGACCAAGTCAGCCCTCCGGTTCTCACCATCGACGTGCAATCGGCGCTCTCCGCCTTCATCCAGACGCTCACCCAGAACCCGGGTGCCTTCGGCACCCTGGCTCCAGCTCCCCCTTAGATCGGGGAAAATATCATACTTCCCCCTCTGCCACACCCCTTCGGAAATCCCACCCCTCGGGTGAGAAACGATGAAGGGGTGGTGGCCCAAGATACATCCTCCCAGGAAGTTCAGTCCCGGGACCGCCATAATGACAACAGGGAAAGGCCCCGTACTTCCGCCCTCAACCGGCTCGGAGGAGGGCCAGACCGCCGAGGGGTCCAAGACCGCCTCGGGGGGAAAGCACTCCAAAGGCCCCAGGAAAGCGGGGGATCTGTCTCGAGGGCAGACGAGGAGTGTCCCCCTCGGGACAAAGGCAAGGCACCCCTTCATGTCGATGATGCTCGCCACCAAATCAACCAGGCCCACTCGGCCCGGGTTCGTTCGCAGGGGGCGGAGACCGTCCCGAAGGATCCCCGGGACGAGATTATTGCGGCCCTGCAACGCCGGCTTGACGAGACTGAGTCCAACAAAGCTCGCGCCACCACCTCCACCCCTCATTCAGATCTCAAATACGAGGCCATGATGGCCAAAATGGAGGAGTTACAGAAGAGGGTGGCCGAGGGCTCCGGGGAACCCGTCATCCAGCTCCGGACTCGGACGCCATTTACCCCAAGGGTATTGGCGGCCCGGATCCCGGAAAAATACCGAGGGCAACACATACAACCCTACAACGGGAAAACGGACCCCCAGGAACACTACAGCAAATACCAGAACAGCATGATGATGGTGGGGGCGTCAGACGAATATTTGTGTCGATGGTTCCTCTCCACCTTAGAGGGACCGGCATACGAATGGTTCAACAGGCTGCCCGAGGGCTGCATTGATTCGTGGCAGGAACTCGCCCAACGATTCTTGACACAATTCGCCGGGAGGCGTCGCACAAGGAAGCACTTCTCCCACCTCCTAACAATACGCCAGAAGAAGGATGAGACCCTTCGGGATTTCCTGGAGCGCTGGAGGACAGAGGCCGACAAGGTCGACGGTGCTGATGACGGGACCCTCCTGGCCCTCCTACAAACCGTCCTCCGCACCGGTAACTTTTCAAGGAGCCTCATCATTGAACCCCCCCGCGACTACATAAGGGCTTTGCAGCGGGGGGACCGATATGCTGAGGCCGAGGAGGTGGAGAAGTATCACCAGCATCCGGACCAGCAGCCCCCGAGGGCTGACAACAAGCATAACCGAGGGCCGGGGGCTCCTCCAAATCGCCCCAAGGCTTCAGGACCCTCTGATGACCGCCCTCGGCAAGGCCAAGCCAAGCCCGGGGGAGGTTATAAGAGCAACCCTAAGACTTGGGCCCAGCCTATTCTCCTGGACCGCCCTCGGCAGGAGGGACCTTCTCATCAGGGGCCTCCCCGAGGGCACCATACGAAGATAAATGCCTGGGTAAATCCGAACACCATCCCCCTCGGCAAGAAGAGGGAGATTGGAAACTTGGAAGAAGAGGAGGAGGAGTACCCCCACTACCAGGAGAAGAAACGCCACATCCTCGTGATCACCAGTGGCAATACGGGGGGCGATTCCACCAGCCAACGAAAGAAGTGGGCACAATCGCTTTACGTGGGGGAAGTCACTCATATGCCCCCGGTAAAGCGACTGAGGGAGGAACCCATCACCTTTACCAACGCGGATCTCCCTCCTACTTCTTCTCCTCACAGGGATGCCTTGGTGATTCGGACGGAGATAAACGACACCATCATTCACCGAACTTACGTTGACACGGGCAGCTCCGTCAATGTAATGTACCTCAGCACCTTCAGAGAGCTGCATCTGGAGAGGGGGTCCCTTCGGTCCATTAAGACCCCTCTTGCCGGTTTCACCGGCGATACTATTGATTCCGAGGGGGTAATAACCCTCCCGGTGATCTTCGGCGACGGGCTCCATAGAGCCCAGTTCGAAGTGGAGTTCGTCGTCGTCAACATTGACTGCACCCACAACATCATCCTCGGCCGGCCAGCCCTCGAGGACCTCGAAGCCATCATCTCCATGAGGCACCTCTGCCTCAAGTTTCCCGCCGAGGGGGGCATTGGCTACTCCCGGGGGAACCAAAAAATTGCCCGCGCCTGCTATCTTCAGGTCACTAAGAAGGTAAGCAAGACGGAATTCCGTGTTGACACCATCACCGGAACCGTCGACCAAGAGGAAAGAAGGCCGAGGGCTGAACCGGCCGAGGACGTAGAAGACTTTGCGCTCGATCCGGCCCAGCCTGAGAGAGTCGTGAAGATTGGAGCCCAGCTCCCTGAAGATTTGAAGACCGGTATCACCGACGCCCTCCGCGCCTACTCCACTGTCTTTGCATGGGGGCCAGAGGACATGCCGGGAATCAGCCGAAGGGTCATCACCCACCGCCTCTCGGTGGACCCTTCGGCAAAAGCAGTACAACAACGAAGGAGACCCCTCTCCGCCGAGAGGAGGGAATTCGTGAAGAAGGAGGTCGCCATGCTCCTCTCCATTAAGCACATCAAGGAGGTGAAATATCCCTCATGGCTGGCGAATGTAGTCCTCGCACAGAAGCCCCCTACCTTCCGCATGTGCGTGGACTACACCGATCTCAACAAAGCATGCCCTATGGATCCATTCCCTCTACCAAACATTGATCAATTGGTGGATGAGACCGCAGGGTGTGAGATCATGTCCTTCCTCGATGCCTTCCGAGGGTACCATCAAATTTTCATGCACGAGGAGGACGCCGAAAAAACTGCCTTCATGACTCCCGAGGGCATCTTCTGCTACCTAGTGATGGCCTTCGGCCTAAAGAACTCGGGGGCCACTTACACCCGGATGGTGGCCCGGGTCTTTCAAGCCGTCCTGGGGCGCACCATGGAGGCCTATGTTGACGACATGATCGTCAAGAGCAAACAATCTTCCAGCCATGCTGACGACCTCCGGGAAATCTTCGCCATCATGCAAAAATTCAACCTTCGGCTAAACCCGAAGAAGTGCACCTTCGGCGTCCAAGGGGGCAAATTCTTGGGCTACATGGTGAGCCGAAGGGGTATTGAGGCCAATCCCGAAAAGATCTAGGCCATCATCAACATGGAGCCCCCACGCAACGTGAAGGAAGTTCAACGGTTGACGGGCCGCCTGGCAGCCCTCAACCGCTTTCTATCTAAATCGGCGGAGAAGTCTCTACCCTTCTTCCAGATCATGAGGAAGACGGCTGGCTTTCTATGGACTCCAGAATGCCAGGGGGCTTTCGACGAGCTCAAACGATACCTATCTTCACCTCCTGTGCTCTCCAAACCCAAGGTAGGGGAGACCCTCTACCTCTACCTTGGGGTTAGCCCGGCGGCCATCAGCTCTGTGCTCATCCGGGAGGAAGACGGCATCCAACATGCCATCTTCTACGTTAGCAAGACCCTAAGGGAGGCCGAGCTCAGGTACTCCCCTGTGGAAAAAACGGTGTTAGCCATCGTTTGGACTGTCAAGAAGCTGGGCCACTACTTTCAGGCTCACCCGGTTCAGGTCCTCACCCATCAACCCCTCGGTGCCCTCATGAGGAGCCCCACCAGCTCCTCCCGCATGGTGAAATGGGCTATCTTCTTGAGCCAGTACAACATTGACATCCGCCCAAGGCCTGCCATCAAAGGCCAAGCCCCTGGCGGACTTTGTGACGGAGTGTACCGCAAGGGCAGCCACGGACGGGGAGCCCTCGGCTACCTCGGACGACTGGTGGACCCTCTACACTGATGGCTCCTCCGCGACCAAAGCATGCGGGGGAGGGGTAGTCCTCATTACTCCCGAGGGCTTCAGGGCCTACTATGTAATCCGCTTCTCCTTCAAAGTCTCCAACAATGAGGCCGAATATGAGGCCCTCCTATGTGGCCTTCGGCTGGCTGCCAACATGAGGGCTCGGCAGATCCACATCAAATGCGACTCCAAGTTGGTCGTTGGCCAAATCTCCGAAGAATATGAGGCCAATGAGGGGAGAATGAAACAGTACAAGGAAGCGGCCAAGGAGTTGCTTAAGGTATTTGAGGCACACTCTCTCACTCAAATACCGAGGGCTCAGAACTCCGAGGCCGACATATTATCTAAGCTCTCGGCCGACTCCCCAGAGCACATCTCCAAAATTGCCAAAATCAAGGAACTCAGCCTCTCAAGCATCCATGCAAGCCCCGTTATGAACATACAACAACGTCAGGAGGATTGGATCTCAGATATCACCGCCTTCATCTCCACAGGGCAGCTACCCGAGAATGAGGCCCACGCTAAACTGGCAAAGCTGAGGGCTCCTAGCTACACCATCGAAGATGGAAGGCTCTACAAACGATCTTACAATGGCACGCTACTTCGGTGCCTTCATCCAGATGAAGCCGAGGTCGCAATGGAGGAAGTGCACAGTGGCACTTGCTCAGCTCACCAAGGACCCTTCTCCATGTCCCGAAGGCTCATTCTCCAGGGCTACTTCTGGCCAACCATGGCCAGGGATTGTGCTGACCTTGCCCGGAGGTGCACCGCATGTCAACATTTCCAGAAAGCCCCCGGCAGGCCAGTGGTCAACTATGCCCCCATCAGCACCTCTGTCCCATTTTCTCGATGGGGGATAGACCTTGTGGGCCCTCTGCCGAGGGGTACCTCCAACAACAGATACATCATTGTGGCCGTCGACTATTTTACCAAGTGGGTGGAGGCTGAACCCCTCGCCAGCATCACAGAGGCGAAGTGCCATCACTTCGTCCTCAAGAACATCCTCACAAGGTTTGGCGTCCCCCAGCAGACCATCTCCGACAATGGGACACAATTTGAGGCAGCCCCCTTCTGTGCCCTTCTGGAGGCATGGGGCATCAAACACACCTTCTCCTCCGTTGCCTACCCTCAAGGCAACAGGCAAGTAGAGAACGCCAACCGGACCTTGCTCGAGGGCCTCAAAAAGAAGCTGGAGGCCGAGGGTGGTGGCTGGGTAGAAGAACTCCACAACATCCTTTGGGCCTACCGCACCACCCCTCGGCGAGCAACAGGTGAAACACCCTTCTCCCTCTGCTACGGTTTTGAAGCCAAAGCTCCTACGGAAGTCACCCTTCCCACCCGAAGGGTGATCCAATATGACCCCGAGGTCAACGACAGCAACATGGCCCTCGACCTCCACCTCATTTCAGAACGCCGGGAGCAGGCCTTCATCCGGGCAGAAAACTACCGAAGGCAAGTTAAAAGCTACATCGACGCCAAAGTTCGCACCCGAGAATTCCAAGTGGGGGACTATGTCCTCTGGAGGAGGGAGGCCAGCCAACCAACCGAGGGAGGAAAAATGGCACCAAAATTCGAAGGCCCCTACATCATAGCAGCCATCATCAAACCCGGGACCTACAAGCTCAAACGCCCCAACGGGAAAGAAGTCCCTAGGCACTGGAATGTACACCACTTAATTAAATTTTACCAATAATGTAAGAGCGGCCAAGCCCTCATAACTAGTGAATGTACTACCCTATGGCCCAAGGCCTCCAATTTCGAAGAATGAAGATACATTCAAGACATCAAGCCCTCATACTGACTACAGGCCCACCGCCTCACCACGAGAGAAACCCCCTCCGGCACCAAGTGCCGAGGGCGGACGCCATCAACACCTACAACATCAGTGAAAACACCACGTGTTTTCAGTCAAGACCCCTCGGTACCAAGTGCCGAGGGAAGGAACTCCTATCACCAACAACGAGGAACACCATGTGTCTCATTTCCCTTCGGCACCCAGTGCCGAGGGTACATCCCCACCTTCAACATCAAAAAAGAAAAGATGAGAACACCAAGTGTTCCTACAGAAGACCCTTCGGCACCCAGTGCCGAGGGTACACCTCCATCATCAACATCGAAACGACGAAAAAACACCAAAGTGTTTCAAAGAAGACCCCTCGGCACCCAGTGCCAGGGATATGCTCTCCTTTCAACTTCCAAACATCTGTTGGGAAACACCAAGTGTTTCACTTGAAGACCCTTCGGTACCAAGTACCGAGGGTAGACGCCTACATCAACTACGACAAAAGAGAACACCAAGTGTTCCTACAGAAGACCCCTCGGTACCAAGTACCGGGGGCTACACATCGAAACTAACACCAAGTGTTGTTTCTAAAAGCCGTACCCCACGAGGACGCATATACCGAAGGCGCCACCATCGGTGCCGGCTGCACGTAGTGCCCCCGACCATTTGCAACTAGTGTGCAAATGAAAACCCTTCCTTGAAACGCTTTCCGCGTCACTACCCCCAGGGTATGACAGGCATGAGAAATGCCCAGGATTCGACTTTCAAAAACGGAACGCTATCCGCGTCACTACCCCCAGGGTATGACAGGCATGAGAAATGCCCAGGATTCGACTTCCAAACCGAAACGCTCCCCGCGCCACCACCCCAAGGGTGTGGCAGGCCACGGACTATGTCTAGCGCCGAGGGGACGACTTTCAAAAATGAGGCGCTTTCCGCGCCATCCCCCAAGGGGAGGCAGGTTACGGACCACCATATCTTGTGCCCAGGAAACGTCCCTCGATCCCCTCGGAACTCGGAAGGTTAACCCGAGGGAGGAGAGCCATTAGTGTATTCTGATGGTCTCCTAATAGGCCCAGCCTTACCAAGAAACCAAGTTTCTTGATGCCTTCCCTTCACCACCAACCAAAAAAAAAAGAGGGGGTGAAGGGGAGTAGACTCAGCGAGAAATCAAAGAGTACACTCCAACAGATCACAACAAGCCGAGGGCTCCCCACGGGAACACCTCCGGTAACTGAAGGCTCCTATTTCCCGAAGGATACTACTCAAACAAATATCATCAGGAAACGGCTAAGTCCACTACCTGGTCACCTCCGGTCACAAAAACACCGAAGGCTTCAACAATACAAAGGGACTGGACTATCCAAGGTCCACTAAACGGTACTTCAAACAAACACCGAAGGCATCTGTTATGCACAAATACCGAGGGCCCTTTCCCCATGACAAGGGTCAAATTCTACACCTTTTAAAGTGTATGCCGAGGGCACACACTCCTCATTGGCTTTCTTCACAACAACAGGACTCAACATCAATTTATGTTTAGAAAAAATTCTAAGTCCTGAAGGAGCAGCCCCCGGGCATTTCGCAAAGTAATGTAGAATCAGAAGGCACCTATCACCCGAAGGCTACACAAAGAAACAACACTTGAAAAAATTCCAAGCCCTAAAATTGGGCCCCCGGCTCAATCAACATTACAGCCAGGGGAATACAATAGCCGAAGGCTATGCGATACAACAACACTTGCAAAAAAAAAAATCTGTGCCCTAAAGATGGGCCCCCGGCTCAGTCAGTATTACAACTAGAGGAATATGACAGTCGAAGGCCATACGTCAAGGAGGGATGCCATCTCCCGAAGGCTCCCAAAGGAGATTCTACACTTAGAATATTTTCTAAGTCCTGCATATTTCCCCCCCGGTCAACTACTCTTACATCAAGGAGGGATGCCATCTACCGAAGGCTCCCAAGGGAGATTTTACATTTAGAATATTTTCTAAGTCCTACATTCTTTTCCCTGGTCAACTACTCATACATCAAGGAGGGATGCCATCTCCCGAAGGCTCCCAAGGGAGATTTTACACTTAGAATATTTTCTAAGTCCTGCATATTCCCCCCCGGTCAGCTACTAATACATCAAGGAGGGATGCCATCTCCCGAAGGCTCCCAAGGGAAACTCTACACTTAGAAAATTTTCTAAGTCCTACATATGTACCCTCATCTCAAGGGACCTAATTGCCGAAGGCTACCTATCAATCGAGGGCTACAGTACACAAGGAATCAACACTCAAGAAAATTTTCTAAGTCCTAAAGAATTGGCCCCCGGCCTATTCAATATATCAATTGGGGCTCCACAGTAGCCGAAGGCTACATGACATACTACACTTGCAAAAAATCTCTAAGTCCTGTGCATTGGGCCCTCGGTCCAACATTCACACATCAGACAGGGATGCCATATCCTGAAGGCTCACAAGGGAAAATCTACACTTAGAAAATTTTTCTAAGTCCTAGGAATTGGGCTACCACGGACACCCGAAGGCCCCATGCTGTGCTACACTTAGAAAAATTTTCTAAGTCCTAATTCCTGCTAAACCCTCGGTTGCATATTCAGCAGAGGGTGCCCAACTACCGAAGGATTCCAGTGGCAAGCTACAATCAGAAAACATTCTAAGTCCTAAAACATACATTCAAAGGATCAAGACATACATCCAAATCAAGACGAAGGCATACATTCGACAATAAACAAATCCAAAAGGAGCAGGTTGTATATCAAAGGCCCGAGGGCGTGTGTACTCATTCATTCAAAAAAAGAGAAGTTTGATTGTGCTTTACAAAGGGGGCCGAGGCCAACAAATTACAACACCAAAAGGGGGGGATACAATTTAAGAGGGGGGAACTGTAGATATCGCCTCGCTCTCGGCTTCATCCTCTTCACCGCCAAGGCCGCACTCCCGGAGGGTCTCCGAGTCTTCAAGAACCGGTCTCTCTTCCCCCTCGGGGAGCGGGATCCTGACATCTGGCTGGCGGGGGGGGGGGGGGAGGCCATAAGCCTCGGGACGGAACTCCTCCGGTGCCACCTGGAAGTGCTTCGCAAGCTTCCGGTAGATGAGGCGTTGGGTGAAGAACTCCCTGCCTTGGTAGTACGAGTCGCCCCTCTCAGCAAGCCACATCTTTCCGGGGCCCCCGACCCACTCGTCTACTGAAGCCCCCACCACCGAAGCGAGCCACTCCCTCCGGTCTTCGGCCTTCCACCCTTCGGCCATGAAGCTGGCCACCGCATCCTCTCGGGCCTTGGAGACGGCCTCTTCTTGAGCCGCGCGGGCTTCATCAGCAGCAATACGGGCGGCCTCGGCGGCGGCCTCCCCGGCCCTGGCTAGCCCCTCATTGACCCCTTCGGCCCTTGCAGCTTGCACCCTCTGCTCCATGCCGTCGGTGGCCAGCCGTAGAGAGTCCTCGGCTTCAGCAAGTTTCTTCCTAAGAAGGGCAGCCTCCCCCTCGGCGGCACCCTTGGCATCCCTCATTTGATCCACCCTTCGGAGGTGCTCGCAGAGGCCCATAAAAGCCTGCAATTCACGAAGGCAAAAATAAGGCATAAGGAACATAGTACAGAAGAAAAACATAACAATGAGCAGAGAAGGGAGGGGGACTTACGGAGGCGGCATTCAGGAGGACCTTCGCCTCGAGGGGTCCCTCGTCCAGCCGGGCAAGGGCCAGTCGGTCGGCCGACGGCAGCATCTGGCTCATCAGAGCCGAAGGGTTCAAACTACCCTCCAACACGGAGGCCCCCTTCGGCACTATCGCCTCCAACCTCTCCCGCCCAAAGAACTCCTGATTGATTTGTTCCTGGGGGGTGGAGGCAGAAGCGTGCCCTTCTTCCACAATCACCACCACATCGGTGATCGGTTGTTTGGTAGGGGCGGCGGTCTTCGGCTTCTTGGCCGGGGGCTCGGTCCCCTTTCCAGCAACTTTCTTTTTGCTGGGCCCAGCACCCTTGGACCCTCCGGGGCCAGCAGCAGCGCCAGCAGTTTGAGAGGGCCCCTCCCTGGCAGAAGCACCCGTCGGGGCCTTCTTCTTCCCTTTCGCATTTTTCAGAGCGAAGAGGGAACCGACGTCCATATTGTTACCTGCAAGCAAAAAAAAAAACAGGAGGGTTAGATCGAAGGCTACCAGTTACTACGTAAAAAAAAAGAGGAATAAGAGAGAACTATCAACGCATCAGTGAACAATTCGGTGATCACCTCCAACGCCTTCGAAGACCCTATCGAGGGGAGGGTATCTCTCATCCGAAGAACCCCTCGGCCTGAACTGCCGGAAGCCCAGGCTAAGCAAATCCTCCGGAAGGGTGACTTCTCTGATCTTGACGTGCTTGTCAGACCCCTCCGGCTTCTTGGCAAGCACCTTGCCGTTCTTCTCCAAAGCTGCGCTCCCCACCTTCGGATGGCGCCGGAAGCTATTACGGAGCTGGGCCGGGAAGGGGTTCTCCTCGAGGCGGATGTAGCAGAACCTCTCTTTCCACCCCTTGTGAGACGAGGGCACATCATCAAAAAGACGGAACTCCGGTACCTGCTGAAGGTTGGCAAAGCCCTCAGCATTTGAATGTCCCCCCCGGCAAAGGTTGAAGGACATGAAGAATTGATCGAGTGTGGGATCGACCCCCCCGGCTCTGACACAAGGAGAGGAAGCCGGCCACGTAGGAGTGGCTGTTGGGCGTTAGCTGGCAAGGGGCCAACCCAACAAATCTCAGATACTCCAAGAGAAAAGGATGGAGCGGGAACCGGAGCCCCATCTCCACCGAGAGGGTGTGAGCAGCAAAGCACCCCTCGGGCGCGTATCGCAGCAAATCATCCGCCCTGGGCTCCACCACGCGCGCTGAAGGTCCAACCAGCATCTGGGTGGACTGGTATTCTGCCGGGGATGCCTTCGTCTTCAGCTCTAGGGCGGCAGTATTCAAGAACGAATGGCCCTCGGGTATGCCCACCGGCCGCCCGACATCCACTGCCGCTTGCTTCTTCCTCGGGGCCGCCTTCGTCTTGTGTTTCTTCCCGGGAGCCACACTTATGGACGTCGGGTCCAATGGCCGGGAGGAGCTGGCTTCCCTGGCACCCCGTTGGGGGGAATGGCAACAGTCACCTTCAGCCTTTCCCTCTCCTCTTCTTGCTCGGCGGTCTGCACGGCGAGGGCAAGCTCTTCGTTCTCGTTTTCTTGTTCGAAGCCCTCGGCTTCGACTTCGGCCTGGATGTCCTTCTCCACTTCCATGGCCACTGCGGCGTCACCACCCGCCGAAGACTCCACGCTCGACGACTCCACATCTGAGCATGTCTCCATCTCTACCGAAGGCTCCCCCGAGATATCCTGGGAGTCGCTCTGTGATGACATCTGCTCACTAGTTCGAAGGTTCGGGAAAACTAAGGTTTCCTAGAATATCCTATCTCCTAGCCTAAGGGAACAATACAGGTAGCTAAGAGCTGAAGGGCAAGTGGAGAACTGACCTTAAGAACGGAGGATTCAACCGAGGGCTGCTGTTTCTCTCTCTAGAAAAATTGGCAGAGCTTCGCTAACAAGGTTTTCGCATACGGAGGAATGCCTGGCCTTGGGATATTTATAGGCGATGGAATCTGGGCTTGGGCCTGGAAACCGGGCCTCCGGACGGACCACCATCATTACACACCGCCGTTTCACCCAACCGGTGACGCCGCCCGCGAACCGCCAGCCATCACACGCCACGTGTGCCACCCCCCCAACGGCTATAGCCTGTCGTTACATATTCCAACGACTATATTTCCAACGGCTATATTCTGGAAGCCCCCGGGTTTTCTACTTCACTCCACTTCATCAAGGATAGCCTCCGGGTACACTCACTCAGAAGTGCCCCCGGGTTGCGCCCCACACAGCACATAACAGACGCCTTCGGGATCACTCCTTCAGATCCCCAGGGCTGCATATCAGGGCACCCCTCGGGGTTTCCCCCTCAGCACTGCAAAACCGGGTAGCCCCCGGGGAGTGCCTCTTTGACGGATGACCCATGGCACACAGGTAATGGGAGCCCTCGGGTATCTTCATCACCAACTCATCAACAAACAGTGGACCCCCCGGTAACAACTTCACTGCTGCCCTCATCTGGCAGGCCCTCGATCCCTGGATTGAGGGGCTCCCCTTCGGCGCCACCAGGATATCAACAGCAAGCCTTCGGCTAATCAACACAGGAGCCCTCAGAAGAGAGAGCCTTCGGCATTCCCGTCATTCTCCATTTTTCACCAAGGTTTGACATTTTCGATTCATCATTGGGGGAATTCGGTGAACTCTTTTTCCCTCATTAGGATTTTTTCCCAAAGGGTTTTTCCTAATGAGGTTTTTAACGAGGCATCCCCCCAAAATGAAACGAAAAGCGTCAGCCTTCGACCCACAACAGCAACGCAACTACTCTACTCCTTTTCACCACTTTACAAGTGCCTCAAAGAGTGGGGGACTGGAGGACCCCCTCGGGAAAATCATTAAATTACAAAATCTGTGAAATTCCAACAAACAACAAAGCAAGCCCTCAAGTCCCGACATGTGGGTAACTGAGGGACTGCCTTCGGCAGGGACATAAAAACAACAACTCCTCACCAACTTTAGAGATCACGACGGGACAACATCAAAGAGCAAGCACAAATTACTCCTTTTCCCTCAAGTACCTTTCGGCAAAAGGAGTGAGGGACTCCTGATGGAGTATATGGCCCGGGAACCCCCGGTCCACAGACTCCTACTACTCCAGCGAAGGCCCAACAGGCCCAACAGGCCCAAATCACAGCGCCCAGAGTACCAAGCAGCCCGCACAACGCGCCCGGGGTGCCTTCGGCCCCCTGGCCGAAGGCTCCAAATTCTCACAGAACGGGTTTCTCAAGCAAATTAAGAAACTGGGAGAAAACGGCGAAAACAGTAGCCCTCGGCACTGTGAGCCCTCGGCACCAGGGTGCCATCGGGTGGAAGAGCCCTCGGCTACTGCTCTATAGCCGAAGGCATCTCACTCGACAAGATATCCGCCTCACATGCGTACAGATCACCGTACCCCGCACAGACGTCCCGTCCAACAGCCGCATTAAATGCGGCCACATGCGGCTGCCAGCGCCAACCAGTTGAGGTGACCCCTCGGCCAATGAGCGCTTGACACGTGTCCCTGCCCGGAATTTATTGCTACTATAATTAGCGCCCCAGTTCCTCATTTGTAACCACGCTGAAAATGGCATTCATATTGAATACACTCTCTCTCTACTTTTATTTACTTGCTCTGACTTCTCTCTTGTTACTTCCCGCAATAACCCTTCGGATATATACCCCCGGGTAGACTATCCATCAAATGGAATCATTAAAGAGCTGGTGAGAGAGTTCTACTAGACACAGTTCATCGGAAATTGCCGTCGAACTAACCATGGTTGCGGCGTTGCTTTAACCCTCTCCTGTTCGTCTCTTTCTGGAAGAACCGTTGTGAGTCTGCTAGGTTTTTAATGGGTTGGAAACGGAGATGGGTTTTATTAGGAGAAACCCTATTTTGAAAAAGTCTAAAGTACCCTCATTCTTTTTTAAAAACTCTTTTGCGTCCCAAAACTATGGATAACATATGGACGGGCCCAATATTGTGTAATACATTAAAACATTCGGTCAGAATTCAGAAGGTTGGATGAAGCTAGAAGAAACGGACTGGGGTTAGCCAACTTCTTATTCTTCTTCTTAAATTGATCATTACTTTATCCAATTTTATTTTATGTTAAAAACAACACAGTCCATCGAATTACGGAGTATTAGATATTGGGTTCTTAAACTTTTTCTATAATCACTGAATTTGAAGCAAAAAAAACAATTCTTTAGTCTGTCCATTACTTGCAACCCAAGTTCCTAATTGATTGTTTATTGGAGGATTTGGAGCTTGAATGCTCTTTCTTTTATTCTTCTTTGATTTTGTTTTCTCTATCTAATATGGCCTTTTTATTCCAATATTACTAAAATGAATGAAAAAGACAAATTTGTGACCTATTTTAAATTTTTCCAAAAATGTGACTAAAAGTCATATTCCTTGTATTTAATCATTTTAATATTCATTTTATATATATTTGATTAGTAGTCCTATGACCGCCCACCGCCGGCACCACCGCCACTGTCGGCGCCGCCAAAGTGACTCCGGCCACAATGACTGCCCCACCGGCCACAATGACTGCCCCATCGGTTAGTCACTCCGCCCACATGGACATCACTCAAGGTTTGGGCTCGATGGCCCCCACGATTTCCACATTTTCCCCTAGAGACTCGTGACCCAGCCCGGCTAGCCATGAGAGGATGATTACATAGTTTAGAAACTGAGATGGCTCTGATACCACTTAACTATTGTCGCGCCCCAGACCACGTCTAAGCGCGCGTACAACCGCCACACAGTCAAGTGATCGACGTCACCCGCTGGTCAACCTCACTTAAGTGTACAAGGCCTCGATGAACATAGTTCATACCATACTCAGTAAATAAACATACATAAAAACAATACTTTTAAACCAATGAATAACGGAAATATTCAATGGTAAATCATGGACCACATTCGGCCATAACATGGACTCGCAGGCCCAAAATAGTTTATAGTAATTCAAATATCCATGAGCAAGTGTTTGTAGATTTAAAGATCATAAGGAAGCACGAACCACGTCTTCCTTGAACTGACTTCACCTGATTGAAAGGTGCAGGTAGTAAGCTCTAGCTTCAACCTTAAAATGGTGGGCCCCCTGAAGCGGTCAGTACGCGAATACTGGAGAGAAGATACATACACTTATACTCCCCCCAAGTCTTGAAATACATATCATTATATACATTTGGAAAATACCCGACTCGTAGGTCATTGTTTACTTTGGAAAATCATCATGGTCAATGACATTGACTTATAAAACCCAAACCCACTCAAGTGCTCATGAATGTATAGGACCCCTACTTGTTCAATCAAGCGCCTAAAGGACATCGCCTGGTCCTGGTCTACTAAACCTTATTCTATGAGTTTTGAGGACAATCCGGTCCCTGGGTACTCCACCAATTTCATTCTCGACTTTTGAGGACAGTTCGGTCCTTGTGTTCTCCATCAATTATATTTCGGAGTTTTGAGGACAGTCCAGTCCCTGGGTTCTCCACCGATTATATACCGAGTTTTGAGGGCAGTCCTGTCCATGGGTACTCCAACATTTATATTCTAATTTTTGAGGATAGTTGAGTCCCTAGGTACTCCACTATTTCCTATGAACTACCACATATCATACTAGATAGGGTCTATATCATATCATTACTAACAACTAATCCAACCCTTAGTATTTAATCATCATATATCAAGCCTTAGGATTTAAATTTTATATTCAATGTCATTCCATGCAAAATATACATATATAAGATGGTTGGGGTTAATATTACCTCGAACTGGGCCCCGATTCACGATTTCGGTGAAAGCGGGCATCGGAACCCGTAGCTTAACCGGCACCGGTTCACGGACTAGACCGACGCCGGTTCATCAAGAATTTTGCTAAACCAGACTGACAGGAACATAACCGACGTCGGTCCACCGTCTGCCCAGGGTCGACGTCCCGTTGACCCCCCCCCCCCCGGACGAACTATGATCGCTCTGAAACTTATACACTTTATGTATTAAGTCATAAACAATCAAAATATGTCATTTTGGTCATTCAAAACATCACATATGTTTTTATATGCATTTTTATTCAATTACCTGCATAATATACCATTTTAGTTCACATAAGCCTAATTACCTAGGCTAATCACATGTTTAAACTCTTTTAAACATCATTACGAATACATATAACATTTCTTTAGGTAATCTCATACTTAACCCAGGAGTTATAAGACATTAAGCCATTCACTCACCTCGAATGAGCTTTAATAAGTTTCACCGTTCTTCGGTTGACCTCTGGCGAAACTCCGGCGAACTTCATTGAACTACGGCGATAACTGCGGTGACTATATCAACTTAATGATAGCACTATGAACTCCTTACACAAGTTCCTAACAAGATTTTAACATCCCAAAACTCGTATTAATACAATTAACCTCTAAAAGGTTATTTTCTAGTGAACCGGTCATCTTGGCTTATAAGTCCGTTCTTGGACTTAGAACCACCTTCCATCCCCTCGTTCTACACTTCCAAACGTGTAGAACAAGCCTAGGGTCCATCATATGGTTCATCAACCCATATGAGATTCGTGAATAAAGAGAAAAGGTGTCATGAGGTCCTTACCTTGATTTTCTAGGTTTTCTCTTCTTTTTTCACCCTTCTCTTCTTCCTTGGACCTTCCTTGATTTGAGCTCTCTTCAACAATGGTGGTGGTGATGTTTTCAGAGCCTATCTCCTTTCTTTGGTTCATTGGGTCGAAGTGTATGAGAGGAAAGAGAGCGAGAAGGCTCCACTTTTCTCTTAGCAAATAAGTGTGGGAGTGAGGTCCACACTTATTTGATTCCAATTCCTTCACCTCAGCCACCTTACTATCATTTTGGGAAGCTTTTCCTTGTCTCAAGAGCTCATAAAAACGTGGGGTGGCCCCTCACTAATGTGGAATGTCATGCCTTTGTGTCCCGATGTGTACTCTCCGTCCCGAAAATTACATTGTATCGGATCGAATAATATATATATATATCATCCTTCCAATTATTATGGACTTCTAGAATGAATATGTATTCCCCAACCTCTATTTAGTAGTCCCTGGAATTTACTACGAGTTATTATGTGATAAATTACCAATACCGGTAATTGGGTCTCGTTTGACCAACTGACCAACATTATACCTTTTCTATGGTTGAACATGAATATACATCGTCATATAAATATTATCTAGACCAAGATGAATATAACATGTGGTCCCGAAAATATCGAATGGTCCCCGCTCCCGATGTGGGCCCCACGTGCATTTTACAAATCACACGAAATAAATAACAAAAAATTACAAACTTCATAAATTCAATAATCATTCCTCAAGGTTTAGTACATAATCTACCCATAAGTAAATATAGTTGGGGACGGTGTTACACCCACCTCATCCTTATACTTCAAAAGGGGTATCTGAAGTCTTCATACAGGAAGTAGTTAGGTTGCATGAATTCCCTAAGAACATTGTACTTGACAACGACCATGTGTTCCTGAGATCTTTTGGGGGAGAATTATTCATACTAGCAGGTACTAAGCTGAAGTATAGCATTGCCTATGATCCCTTGGCTGATGGACTATAGGTATTAAGCCTAAACAGTGGCCCAATGGTTTCTTATGGGTTGAATACTGGTATAATACCAGTTACCACGTATCTCTAAAGAATTAAATCTATAAGGTTTTATAAGTTTATATAGACAAGACCCTCTAGTTCTAGTTAAAGGGATGCTACACATAATGTAGTGGATAAGGTAACCAGAATGACTAGTGAAAGAAATGGTATGATACAAGAACTAAGAAGATCCTTAACCATTGCACAGAATCAAATGAAGCAGCAGGCCAATAAACACAGAAGAGATGTACAGGTGGAAGTAGGTGACCTGGTCTACCTCAAGATACAACCATATAAACTAAGGAGTTTAGTCAAGAGGATCAACCGGAAATTGAGCCCCAAATTTTATGGACCTTTGTGGTCATGAAGAAGGTGAACCCAATAGCTTAGAGATCAAAGCTATCAGGAGGATACTCACTACACCCTGTTTTTCACATTTCCTTATTAAAGAAAACCTTAACTCCTAATACACTATGTTAGCCCCTTCCCAAATGCATATCTCAAGAATGGGAACTCCTATTAAAGAAAATCTTAACTCCTAATACACTATGTTAGCCCCTTCCCAAATGCATATCTCAAGAATGGGAACTCCAGGTGACACCAGAAAGGATTTTAGGAAACAAAGATATACCTACTCGAGGTTGAATACCCAGATTCATTAACAAAAAAAAAAAATAATTCAAGAAAAGAATAATTTGATATTACTTCCGCCCACTAACATTGGGACATGAGGTGGTGGCGCGGTTATTAAGAAAGTGAGTTTGTGTTGTTGATAATTAACTGATAAAGTAAGAATAAAGTAAAAATGATTTAGTACCACACAAACTTTACCAAATGTGGTATGGGACAATCTTAGTGGGACGGATAAAAAAGGTAAAATGGAACAATCTCAGTGGGACGGATCAAAAAGGTAAAAATGGGACAATCTTAACGAGACGGAGGGAGTATGACTTTGCTTGTATCATGTTCAAACGCTAGTGGTGACTGCTCAGCATCAATTTTTTGTCAAAGAGATTGCTTTTGTAATCCCTCTCAAAAATCGATTAGTCCCTAGACATTTTCGTCCTTCGGGTATAAATAAAGTACATCTTCCCTTGTCAAAGATTAAGATAAATCCTCCAAACAAATTGACTTCATAGAGTACGGGAAATGGTTTATTTAACTTCAGCTAGAGGTGAGCATATTCCGATCCAGATCAGAAAATCGGATCGAAGCTAATAGGTCAGTCCAGGCCAGACCTGAATAGGTTACATACCGGTCTGGTCTTCGATCCAAGCTTTTTGACGTTTCCAGTTCCGAATCGATGCAGTGTAAACCTGGAATATTTAGGCCCGGACCGGTTGGACAATAATTAATTGATTATTATTTTCAAATATATTTTCTTTCTAAAATGTCTTACTCTGTAGTATATAACAAATATTAATATCTAATTAGATTTACTTTTATTTGAATAATTTTTCAAGACATAAAGGTTAATGTTTAAGTACATTAATAGCCATCAAAGCCCTAATTTAAAAAATGTATATTATTTTTAATCAAAAAAGACTTAGAAATAGACTCTTTTAACCAAGTTGTCTTTACCAAATCTTTATATAATATAAAGTAACAGTGTTTGCACAATTGTTGGAGGGAAAAATCCCGCCCAAAATAAGGTCATTATATGAATTTTAATGCAGCCCAAAATAAGGTCATTATTATAGAAAAAAATGTCGCCCAAAATTATTTTAGGAATAATGCCGCACAATTTCGAGCACTCTTGGTAATAATAAGTGCGTCATAATAAGGAAGGAATAATGTTGCACAATCTGAATAATGCCGGTCAACACTTAGGAATAATGCCAGCCAACTTAGTAACATATGTGTTTCCTTTTTATAATTATAGATAGTAATTGCTCCATATAATAGTAGGTAATAATAATAATACAGAGTAGTAATATGAATTCATGTGTTTTAATTTTATGGAAATTATAGTTTAATTTTTTTTTTATAATTTATATCTATCAACTACCAAATTCAACAGTTTGATCATCGAAATTTAAAAATTTCCAAGCTAAATAATATTTTTATGATGATGTTACATTAATTTTCAAAGGTGAAAAAAGTGAGTTTATTTGAATGGTCTACGTTCAAACAAAATTACGATCTAACGATTCAAACCAATAGTTGATACTAGCGAACAAAAGAGTGATCATGAATTTCATTCCCGGTTATTTTTATAAAATGTTTGTTACTTTTGTGATTAAAGTAAATTGTTTTCGGCTAACAAATGACAAAAGATTTAACCTGAGTTTTAAAACATTCTTAATAGCATCTCCATTCATGATCTTTAAATAAACGATATCTATTACACATCATTGTCACATCCCATTTATTTAATAAATTTTAAATAATCTCAAAGCTATCAGCCTGAGTTTTTAAAACTGCACAAACTCCATCACTTTTACTTATTGTTTCATTCATTGCGCTAAAATTGGTGCAATAAATTTTATTCTAAGATATCACCCCGGGTTAATAGTGTGCACAGTAAAAAAATTACGATTTTAAATTGCACAAATTAATAGAATTAATTTTTTTATTTTTATATATACAATATTGATGTCATATGAAAGATAGTAAAATACTATGAATTTTGATATATTTTTTCTAACAATCGAAGTACACATAAAAAGTTATAGTAAGTAAAAAAGTATAAATTCCACTTTTGGTCCTACGAGTATCGCACTGATTCCACAATTAGTGCACGTCTTTGACTATGACCACTTTTGATACATGACTATTATGTTTTCGGTCACATATGATCTTTCCATCAATATTTATGATGGTTAAAATCTTGGGAAAAGACCACAAATGATCAAGAAAAAATTGGTCAAGAACTAAATTGGACTTGATATAAAACTCATAGAACCAAAATTGGAATTAATTTCTTTTAAAAATACATGTTTTTTAAAGTGTTAGATTCTTTTTTATTTTTATATATTCAATATTGGTGTCATATGAAAGAAAAAAAGTTATAAATCTTGATATATATATATATATATATATATATATATATACATATATATATACAGAGAGAGAGAGAGAATAAGGATCAAATAAGAACAATGCTTAACGTGAGAGCGTGAGAACACCACATTTACCCCAATGTGTTGCACAACGAAGCTTGTATATCGCACATTTTCACATTTTCACAATATTTACCAAAATGCCACCGTGTTTATTCAAATTTGCTTAATTCGAGCAAATTAAAAATGTGCAATAGAATAGCTCCATTGTGCACCACGTTGATTAAAATTTGAGTGTTCTCACGTTCACACGTTAAGCATCGTTCTCACTGGAACCGCACCATATATATATATATATATATATATATATATATATATATATATATATATATATATATATATATATATATATATATATATATATATATATATTTCTTTTCTTTGTTTTTAACCCGGTCGGTAAACCACCAAAATCAGTGGGGCAAATGCCGGGGAACATTTGCCGGATTTTATAACCTCAAAAACAAGCGTATACAGGAGAAAAGAGGTACCAAACCAAACCTTTTCCGAACACAAAAACCAAACAATTTAATCGAAATGTTAAGAAAAAATATAAGGAAACAAAATAGAGTCCAAAAAGAGGATTCCACGAAATGCATCTGGGACCGGATCATTAGCCCTCCTCTTAAACGGCCCCTCCCAACCCATCTTAGCAACCCAATCCGCTGCCTTGTTACATTGTGCTGGAACCGACCCAAAATCGCTCAACAAATCAAACTGGGCCGAGAGGCCCACGCACCGCCCCAATAACTCCATAAAAACAACTTCAGCTTCCACTGGAAGCACCTGAACCGACACCGCCCACTCTAAAGCTTTCCTAAAAACCTCTTCGGTGCCAGACAAACCAACCGGAGATCTGCTTAACGGAAAACCTTCCACCGCCACCGCAGCTCCAGAGTGGTCTCGAAGCAAGAAAACCGCCGCTGACCTTCCATTCTGCCTGAAGATCGCCCAACTTAGCTTCAACTTACCTGGGAGCGGCTTAATCCATTTCCAAGTGCGAGGTTTGGCTCTACCGAAACATTCATGTAAAAGACCAGCTCCCTTCACTCTCAAAAATCCTTTAAGGTTTTCATTTGTGAAGCTCCAGCTAACCATGAATTTTAATATCTGTGAAATCGTCATTTGCGCATCCGGAGTGACCCCCTTCCAGATGACCTCCCAGTAAACTTTCCAAATATGCCAAATAATTACTCCAAGTACCACTGCAATATAAGAATCATCTAAAGTTTTCCCCCTTCCTGCAATCCACCATTTTTTAAGTTGCTCCTTCACATTTCTAACTGTGCAACCACTGATTTGCAGGGAACTGTCAAAGTAATGCCAGATCTTACGTGCAAATGGGCAGCTGAGAAGAACATGGTCTTGTGAGCCTTCAGCAGATCTGCAGAGGGGGCACCATGAAGGGTAACAAACCCTTACTCTAACCAACTGCTCAGGAAGGGGAGACCTTTGTGCCACAACCTCCAAAGCATGACTTTAATTTTTGGCACCTGTTTTTTATGCCAAATGTTTGGAAGAGATCAAATAAAAAGATGTTCTCCCGTGCAAAATGCGAACAATTGCACTTTTTCTTCACCGCGTTGCACTTTTGCGTGTTTCTGTTGCACTTTTTCGTGATGGCAAAAAACTTCGTTTTAATTACGAAATTGCCACCGCGTTTTGGATCAAATTTAGTTCACTTTTGGCTCATTTTGAGCCATTAGATCTCAAAATGAACGCACAAGATTAATTCTCACTTTGCATGGGAAGACCTCTTTGTATTTGAACCATCCCCTATATATATATATATACAGAATAAAGATCAAATGAGAACAATGCTTAACGTGAGAAAGTGAGAACACCACATTTACCCCAACGTGTTGCACAACGAAGCTTGTATATTGCACATTTTCACATTTTCAAACTATTTAAAAACGTGCAACAGAATAGCTCCATTGTGCACCACGTTGATTTAAATGTGAGTGTTCTCACGTTCTTACATTAAGCATCGTTCTCACTGGAACCTATATATATATATATATATATATAAGTTTTGGTTCAAATAAGAACATGATCTTAGGAGAGAAATGAGAATGAATCTGGACCGTTAGATTTGCTTTAAGTGAAACTCCATGTGCATTAGATGAAACTGTAATATGCATTAGGTGAAATTGAAATGTGCAACACAAATGATACGATACAGTAACATTATGTGAAGCTGAATTGAGCATTAGGTGAAATTGAAATGTGCACTAGGTGAAACTGAAATGTGCACAATAAAAGGTACGATGTAATGTTATATTTGTACCTTTTATTCCGCACATTTCAGTTTCACCAAACGCACAATGCAGTTCCACATAATACAATCCAACGGTCTAGATTCGTTCTCATTTCTCTCCTGAGAGTCCGTTCTTACCGGAACCGCTCCCTATATATATAGGGTCGTGTTTTAATGAGAAGACATCTTAACGTGAGAACTGAGAAGTTACACATTTACCTATTTCTGATGCACTTTTTTGCTAATCTGATGCATTTTTTGCGATGACAGAAAAGTTCCGATTAATTACGGAAATGACACCGCGTCTAGCATCACTTTTTAAATATTTTTTGCACTTTCTCGAGCACTTTTTTGCTAATCTGATGCACAGATTTTAAATTAAACGCACCAGATGCATTCTCACTTCTTACCATAAGCACTCTTCTCATTTGATCCCTATATGATCAGTGGTTTCACAATGATTCCTACACAAGGGACATCTTGAGGGTTGAATTATAAAATGAAATCTTTGAAGGTTCTCACAGATAGGAAGGAAAGAGTTCAAAAGTTTCCATAAGAAGACATTAATCTGCATAGTCTGGTATTTATGCCAAATGTGCTTATTTGTGAAAGTAGTTGATCTTGTTTCTCTGACTTCATCATATGCAGATGCCAAAGAGAAGATGCCATGGATACCAGGGTCCCATTGAAGATTACCCGAAGTGTTATATGAGCACAGGTCAGTAGCACATTCATGTATATCACATACTCTTCTCCAAACACTAGAATCTGTTATTTTAGGCCTCATATCCTCTCGTCTAGGGTACCTAACTTTAATAAAATTACTCCAAAGAGAATTATGATTTTTCCATTTTCACCATAATTTCAAGGAAAATGCCTTTTCCATATCTAATAGGGCTCTAATCCCTAAACCACCCTCCTCTGTAGGAAAACATATTCTTGACCATCTAGCCCAATGGAATCTCTTCTTATCTGCAGATGAACCCCAAAAGAAAGATGCAATTTTCTTCTCCAAAGTAGAGATAACCTTTTTAGGAAGCTTGTCAGTATCCAGAATATGATTAGGAATGGTACTGAGTAAATATTTAATCAAAACAAGCCTCTCCCCTTGTGAAAGGTTTTTCTGTTTCCAGGAAGAAAGTTTTGAATCAAAGTGATTGATAAGCTTAGTACAATATTGAAACATGTTTCTTCCTTTATGCAGGCTGGCCCCTAAATATTTCAGAGGAAGGGAAGCTTTTCTCATCCCCAGAAGATCTTGAATAACAGAGCTCCTGTAAGTAGCTCCTTTCCCAGCAATAAAACTACTTTTCTCTAAATTGACAGTTTGGCCTGAAGCAGACTGATAGTCAGTGACAAACTTATTGAAATTCAAAAGTGACCTTGAGTCACCATTAATAAAAACCAACCGATCATCCGCAAAGCCAAGATGACTAATAGGGTACCCTTTATCACCTAACCAAAATAGTTTTATTGCTCCCTGCTCCATTCTCATTTTTAAACTTCTAGAAAAACCTTCAGAAACTATAATGAAGAGAAAAGGGGAAATAGGGTCACCCTGTTTGACACCCCTTCTGGGCTGAAAAAACCCCTGAGGACTCCCATTAATCAAAATGGAGAAATGAGTAGATTGCATATTGTTCCTAATAAGAGAAACAAACTGATTAGAGAACCCAAATCTAACCAAAACTTCAAATAAATAATTCCAAGATAGTTTGTCAAAAGCTTTTGCCATATCCAGCTTAATAACAATATTAGAACCCCTGACTTTCTTGTCAATAGCATGGACCATTTCTTGGGCACAAAGAACTTGATCTGTGATATCCCTTCCTTTGACAAACCATGCCTGCTCCTCAGAAATGATTTTTGGTAACAATTTAGCCAGCCTGGAAGCTATTACTTAAGTGCAAATCTTGTTAGAGAAGTTTGATAGGCGGATGGGTCTAAACTCAGAAAAAGATGTAGGCCAATCTGTTTTGGGAATTAAAACTATAAAAGAGCTGGAAAACCCTTTTGGAGGAGGTATCCCAATAAAGAATTCTTGAACAGCTTTAACCACGTCACCCCAACAATGTTCCAGCATTTTTTATAAAATTTCCCAGAGAAACCATCAGGGCCAGGAGCCCAATTTTGATTAAGATCCCAAATAGCTGTCTTGATTTCCTCTTCTGAAGGAATAGAACACCAATATTCATTATCCTCTTGATTGATAAGATGTGGGATGCTATTTAAAATATCATTCTTTGTGGTAACAGGTTCAACAGCATACAAATTGGAGAAATAATCAATTACAGCTTCTCCAATCTCAGGTAATTCAGTAAGCTCTCTACCACCTGAATCTTGTATCTTATTAATCATTTGTTTCTTCCTTCTGATTTTCACAAAAGAATGATAATAATGTGAGTTTCTGTCACCATCTTTAAGCCACTTAATATGAGCTTTTTGCTTCCAGTATTTTCTCTCCAGTCTGTATTTACTTAGAAGCAAAGCCTTCTTTAACTGTCACTCCTCTCTATCATCTTCAGTAGATGCATTAATAAAATTCTTCTCAGTTGTAGCAACCTCCTCTTCTATGAACTTAATATCATCAAATATGTTGCCAAAAGTATCCTTGTTCCACTTCCTTAGGTCTTTTTTAAGTCTCTGCAGCTTGATACCAATCCATGCATACCACCTCCACTAAAATAACTATTCCAACTTTGAGAAACAACAGTCAGGAATGAATTATGTGAAATCCACATGTTTTGGAACCGGAATGCATGGTTTAGGTCCAGACTGGAAGTTATTTATACACTGTATCAACATAGGACAATGGTCTGATGGAGTTTGATTAAGATTTGTAACAGTGATGTGATCAAAAGAATCTAGGAAAGACTCATTAAAAAGACATCTATCCAACCTCCTCCACAGTCTCCCTCTTGATCTTACCCCTATCCAGGCCGGTATATTGACACCCCTTGTAAGAAATATCAATGAGATTACATTAAGAAATACAGTCCTTAAACTCAAGCATGCTTGTCAGATTAGGTATGAAGTCCCCCTTATGCTCAGCATTATCCATAATAGTGTTAAAGTCCCCACCAACCAACCAAGGCCCATGAATGTTACTGGCATACTGAATTAAATGCCCCCAAAGTTCCCTCCTCTCAACATGAGTATGTTTAGCATAAACTGCGGTATTCCAGCCAGTAGTAGACCCAACCATAAACTGAAAGTGAACAAACTGTGAATTCCAAGTAATATTATAGATGTTAAAATTTTTGGAATCCGAAAACAACCACACTTTATTTCTAGTATTAAAACTAACATCAGTAAAGCCAAACTCCATCTTGAAAGAATCTGCTTTAGTAAAATCAACCATTGGTTCAATAGCAACAAGAAAAGAAACCCTCCATTTGAAAATCAAATGAGTTAGTCTTGGCCCGGAGGCAGCCAGACCTCTCACATTCCAAATTAACCCATTCATTGAGAAAGAGGAGGAATAGTCTGTGATTGCCTCCTTGCAGCACTTCTGGTAACCATCCCACTTGATATTGGCTTAGTAGCATCCTTCTTCTTTCTTCTTCTTCCCACCTTAATAAATTCCCCCTCTTCTTCAGCTCCTTCTTTTGATCTGGCTTTAACCTTGGCTAATTCTGATAGCAATTCAGTCTCTTCCTTCCTCTTACTAGAATTTATCAGATTTCTAACCTTAATGGAAAGATAAGGTAAAGCCACTAACCATTCATCTTTGCTCTCTTTTCTGTGAGGAATTTTTGAATCTGACCTATATTCTTTGGATGCAAGTTCTAGGTCAATTTCATATTTTTTCTCCTGATTGAGTAATAGACAGTCATCTATAATATCCCTACAAAGCCTGGATTTAGTAAGCCCATTTAATTCAATATTGACTGAACAGTTATTGACACTGGGTTTACTGATTTGCTTACTTCCAATAGGTGGTTGCTCATGAAAAACTTCCTCAGTGTTAGTGTCTGAATCAATAATTTCTCGAATAGAGTGAGCCTGTGAAGATGATGGCAGATACTGGGCAGATGATGGTGCTGGCTGGAACACAACAATTTCTTTCCCCTTATCTTGTAAAGTTTTACCTGATGTAATTTGTTTAGTACCCTTTCCTGTGGTAATAGCCTCGGTAATGTTCTTAGAGTCCTCTTTGGGGTTTTCTTTGATTACATGTTGCTTCTTAGCCACCCAGACTGACCCCTTGGCCATAGGCTCAACCTAGGGAGTGATACCCCCTTCAGTAGCCCTCTTAGGACATTTATTGGCCTCATGTCCTAAGTGAAAACAAGCAAGACAGTATTGAGGCATGTATTCGTAAGTGATGGGCTGTGAAAATCTTGTCTTGCCCATCTGAATCCAGACCTTATTAGGCATTTCCTTAGTAAGGTCCAATTCAACACAAACCCGAGCCTCAGATGGCCGAGCCAAAGTAGTTGTAGCTATATCAAGCTTGAGGGGCTTCCCTATCAGTTTGGCAATTTCAAACATAGCCCGCTTATCTTGTAGATGAATGGGCAAACCTTCTAATGTCAACCAAACTGGAACGACTGGAGATTCCACGTTCGGTTTGAAATCCGGGGACCATTTGGTTACCCTCACTATATTTCTATGAATATCTCATATCTGACGATTCCAACATCGGATGTAATCTTCCTCTAAGTCAAATCTGATTAGGACGTGTTTTTTCTCCAACAGACCAATATGAAAGCCCCCTTTAAAACCTATGATCTCAAAGGATATGTGAATAGTATTCATAGGCGGATGCCCTTTGAAAAAATATCCAACTAACGATCGTTTATGCTTATCCGCAAGAATTTGAATAGCATCCTCCGAAAACGATATAGTCGGCATACCTTTGAATCGTGATTGAGTCGTAGAAAGTGTAGCATCTTCCTTATTGAGAAGAACTGAAACAAAAGAACGTTTGTTTCCAATCCAAGCATTCCTGGCCGCAGGTGGTGGTTGTGCCGGCGAAGGCGGTTCCGCCGTAGGTTTAGGGTTTTCATTCATGAGCTCTCTAAATATAAATCACCAACATTTAAACCACCTCTCCTTCAATTTCATGAATTAAACATGTTTAATCTAATTAATATTTAATCCATTTTTAGTATTATGAATTAAATATTATTTAATCCAATCAATAATATTTAATTCTGTCTAACAATTCAATCGGAAGGTAGACGATTCTCCAGACAAACTTAATATATAAGGACGTTTGCGAAGACTATACAAACTCCCTGTAATATAGAGCTCATAGTGATACGGTCCTTTTATTCAGCGAACATTCAACTAAGTCTAGAACATTATATTGTGTCTATCCCAATAACTCAGTCTTTGTCTCTCAATCATATTCGATATCCAAAACGAATATATCTTTGCATTGGCCAATGACTTTATGATCCATCTAGATATGAGAAGTAGAATGTTCGACTTCCGCCCGTGTTTGCCACGTGTGGCTAAGTATCAAACATTCTACTTCCGCATTTGTTTGATTATGATATTGATGTTGATTGTATGTGTTTACTAATCAGTTTGCCAATATAATCTATCACACGCCTTGTATGATTCAATAAGGATGAACTAAGATCGCTCTTATCGGGTTGTACGATGGTTGTCTACGTGGCTCGGATGCGGTCCGAGGCGTGAGATTTACGCTATTAAAAATAAAACACGCTTTAATTTTGATTGCTTAGTATATTAAAATTGTTTGATTGCTCTATATTCTACATATTGTGATAGTTATTATATACTACCTCCGTCCCATTAGAAGATTCTCATCCACTTATTTTGTTAATATATTTCTTTTTCCTACAAACTACCAATATATAATCAAGGTTACAACATATAAATAAAAGTTAATTTTAAACAAGTTATTGTTTAAAACAACTTATTCTGCTATATTTTTTGTAAATAACTGCATTTTCATATTACGTATCATCAAAATAAAAGTTAATTTTAAACAAGTTATTGATCAGCTCTAGATGTACCCGTGCATCACACGGGTATTGCGTCTAGTGGAGATAAATACTTAATGTAATCCCTTTCTTCTATTTCAGATATGTGAAATGATTGCAATCAACAATATTGATTTGGATTTTTTTTTTCAATTGAAAATCCAAAGCAAAAACAAAAAAAATGAAAATCTGAATCCAACACATGCCGATAATTGAGGCTAATATCTAACCAGCCAACTAGATTTTGTTGTTCTCCGCTGGTCACCTAATTCTGCTGATTCAAGACTCCCACTAAGCCATTGTAGAGGATAGGCCTCAAGACATCTGATCCCTCGTTTTAAGGAAATGATGGGGAGACAGGGAGTCGTGAAATCCGGAGGCCTATCATATTCACAAGATAGGCCTCAAGACATCACCATTGTCATGTTCATCAAATTTAGTTAAAATGCGTTCACACCTTTTGTAGAAAAACTAGATTACAAGTCAAAATTAGGGGTGGACTCGGGCCGGGCCAACCGGCCCGGAACCGGACCGGCCCGCTACTGTGCGGGCCTGGACCAGCCCGGTGAACCGGTTGGTTGGACGGTTCGGGCCACCCGGCCCGGTGGGATCTCGGTTCAGGCCCTTCAAAAGGTGAACCGGCCCGGCCGGTTCGGGCCCAGGCCGGGCCAATTTTTTTTTTTTGAATTTTTTTTAAGTTTTTGGGTTGAGTATGGTATTTTGGGCCATTTGAGGTGGTTAGGGTTGGTTTGGGGGTGAGGGTTGGGGGTTAACTAGGAAAAGCCAAAAAAAAAATAGAACCGAGGCCCGGCCCAGCCCGGACCCGGGGGTTACGCGGGCCGGTTCCGGGCCTCCCATACCTTGAACCGAGGCCCGGCCAGTTCAAGGCCCGAACCGAGTCCATCCCTAGTCAAAATAAGAATCATAATAAACAAGTCAAAATAAGAATCATAATAAACAAGTCAAAATAAGAAGCATAACAAACAAGTCCAAAACTATAAGGACTTTTGTTTTGGAATGAAAATTAAAATTGTGCTCAGCAACTCCCAGTAACATAAACCATAAAGTTAAAATTTGAGTAATGCTATAGGTACCCCCAAAATGGGGTATCCCATTTTTACCCCACCCTATTGTGTGGCCACAAATGGGGCAAGACATTTAAGTGGTGCCACACTTAAATATGTTGCCCCATTTGTGGCCACACAGTAGGGTGGGGTAAAAATGAGGTACCCCATTTTGGGGTACCTTTAGCATTTTTTTTTAAATTTACTAATGTTGCATTTGAGTTTATTCGTTATCAGATAATTTCTTCTATGGATAATAATATAGCATTGTATGCAGAGCAAAGCAATTTATTGGTATAGTAACATGAACACGAGCACAGACACAACACTGCTTACAGGGGGACATATTAACAATCCAAAGGCAAAGCATACATGCAGAACTTTGAAGCTTTAGATTGTGACACTGTTCGGAATGCCTTTGCCAGTGAGTCCGGGTTTACCGGAAGGGAAGAGTAAAGTGTATGGGATCTTTACAGGTCCTGTCCTGTTCTTCAGTTTTCCCTCTGTGTTCAATTTTATTATGTGATCTCCGATGTCGTCAACCTTCTTTCCAAACCGTACAAATGCATCAAGTGCTTCCTTGTCCTTTGTCCACTCAGGGCACTCTCTTTGCCCCAGGTAAAGTTCATCAGGAGTGTGCCTTGACAGAAGTTCATTAAGGGACATGCTAAGCAATGCTTGATACTGAGGTGTGATTGTTTTTAGGAAAACCTTATCCGGATCAGCTTCAAGTTCTTTATATGCAGCAGTTCCAGGGTCTGGCATGAACCTTTGGCTGATCAGAGGATGATTAGGGGGATAACCACCATAAGAGTATAGTCCATAGTTAATAGCAGCATGAAGTGCTGAGGCAATCCAGATAATAATGGTACACGAATCAATAAGCTGCTGGATTGTCTGCATTTTAGGCCACCATGGCTTTTCTTTCAGGTCACCATGTCCTTTCTCTCTGACTTCCTTCCACCAAGCCTGGAGTTCAGCATCTTTCTGAACCATGTTATCTGACTTGTAATATAACTTGCAATATTCATCAACCCATGCTTTGATAGATGACCATATTTCTAGCCCATCAACAGCATATGGGTAGTCTTCAATTAGCAGGCGAACACCATGTGGGGAGCATGAGTCCTCAACAGCAACACCCCTGTAACAGGATTGAGTAATTTAAAATAAACTTCCTTTTAAAAAATTGCTTCTGGGATTAAGATCTCTAAATACAGTAAGACAATAGTGAGACAAGAAGTTCTATATTGAAATCATGGCATACCTCTTAACAAGATCAGCTGGGAGTGCTTGATCAGTAAAAACCCAATCCTTGTAAACTACAGCACAAATTTCCATGGCATATTTGTCAAAGAAAGCTGCCTTCTCAAGAACTCCTTCAGCATTAAGCAGGACCTGACGAGCCAAAGCATTTGTAGCCATTGTGTCACGAAAATGCGGATGCAGAAGCTTATGTATTGGGTGAAGTGTACTCAATTGCCTATTTGTTGCTATCACAAATGGCTCAATTACGGCATGAGTGTTCAACCTGTGATAGACATTCACAAACAAAACCAAAGGAATGAGTAATAGATACAATAACAAAGTTTTCTATTTTTTCAACAACAGAAAATATACATACCAGTGGCTGATCAGCTGATGAAAGCCCGCATCATTCACAGCAGCATAAGCCTTAGCCAACTGCCACAACTCATAATCTACCCCATTTTCAGATGGTGTATATACTTTGCTATCGGTACCAAATTTATCTCCAAGTGGATGCGGCAAACTTAGCTCAATTGCTACTGGCTTCAAAGTTCCATCTGTTTTCAAATAAAGCAGGGTTCTTGAGGCATATACCTTGTTCTTTGTTGCATTAATGCGCCTGAGGTGTGGCATAAGTGTGTCATGGTAGTTCACTATGAATAGCCTTTTATTCTTAATTGCCTGTAAAAAATAACATGGCATTGTTTAATATATTTATAAAAAAGTGGCAACCAAATGGTTCTAGAAGATACAAGTGCAAGCAACAAGACAAAAAAATTACCTCCTCGACTGAAAAACTGTCTAGGTTTTTCTGGATGTGGTCTTTGGTAATTTTACTGCTATGGTCTCCGTACACCTTGCGGTCTAGTTTGCTTTTTGGTGGGAACTCCTAGTTTGTTAAAAAAAGTCAGATAACAAGAGGATCAATCTTTAACCTATGCCCATAAACTATTTGTAGAACATTACCATGGGTATGACTAAAACTCATGAGTTTCTCAATCTATGACCTAACTAGTTTCATTCCCAAAATAATATTTAAATTTCTACTCCCTCCGTCCCATTAGAAGGTTCCCACTTTCCTTTTATGGATGTCCCATATAAAGGTTCCCATTTCAGGTGACAAATTAATCATTAAATATTAAAAAATATACATTTATAACATCACAATTATCAATACTAACTACATTACAACATATACTCGACGTACTTTATTTAATTATGGGAGAACTATCAAATAAGCCCTCGAACTTTCTTAAAAAATGCAAATAAGCCCTTTTACAGGAGGCTTTGTCCGGCTGTCGCCATTTGGGGCGGTTTCTGGTGGATTTTTTTGATGAAATTTTTTAAGCATCTTCTTGATTAAGTCTAGTTTACCCATACCAAATTTCAGCTAAAAATTCAATCGAGGAGGCAGTCAAATGATTTTCTGAAATATATTGCGGTGTCTAACTGCGCAGTTATCTTAAAAAATTCATTTGACTGCCTTCCGGATTGAATTTTTAGCTGAAATTTGGTATGAATAAACTAGACTTAATGAAGAAGTTTCTTAAAAAAAATCATCAAAAAGTTCCACCGGAAACCGCTCCAAATGGCGACGTCGAACAGCCTCCTATTAAAGGGCTTATTTGCACTTTTTATGAAAGTTCGAAGGCTTATTTGATAGTTCTTCCTTTAATTATTGTCTAAATAACCATGCTGTTATGCTATGGGAACCTTCCAACGGGACGGAGGTAGTAATTTTTAATTAATTTCGTGTTTAATTGATTAATAAATTAATTTTATGAACAAATATACCCTTTAGAATATGCTATAAAACTCTAATCTTCTACGCATTTTCTCCAACCGCACACCCGCCTCCCACGACCGCCGCACACCCGCCTCCCACCACTGTCCCGCTGCACGGCCGCCTGCCACCGCCGTCTAGCTGCTGAAGAGCCATGTGCGCCGCCATCGTCCCAAGCTCCGCACGCCACCTCCCAGACCCTGCCCTTCGTCCCCAACAAGCCGCCTCCTCCCAGGTGCCACCCTTTGTCCCCAACCAGCCATCGCCGCCATCTAACTGCACGGCCGCACTCCAACTCACAGCTCACATCTAGCCGCACGACTGTCCGCCTCCATGGGTGGAATAGAATGACTCGAAGAACACTACCGTAGATGAATACTCCAATTAAAATTAGGTTTGGATTTTTTCATATGTGTGCAGACTCTGGGTCTGCTACTTGCTTTGGATCCGCTACAATCTTAGGCCCACCATTCTCATTTTTTGTCTTTTCTATTTTTGAAAGTTGGAGTTTCTAAAATTAGCGTTTGTGAGCATCAAGTATGTGCAGTCAATATGGGCAGTGAACATCATAATATATATTGTTGAGTATGACAATATATATGTTGTACATGGCAGTGAATGAATGCATTAAACTATTAAAGCCGGTAGTGCAGTAACACGGAGCAGTAATTTCGCCATGAAACATAATATACTTGAGCTATGTTTGTGTTTGCTTCTGCTTATCAAAAGTGATTTATTTAAGAGGTTATTGGAAAAGTGATTTAAAGTAAAAGTAGATAGTGTTTGAAAATAAAAGTGATTTTAAATTAAAATGTATAAGTTGAAGTGTTTGGTGAAAAAATGATTGTGATGTAATATGTTTTTAAAAGTACAAAAATGCCCTTGTAATATTATGTTCTATATATGTCCAGAGCTCTCACGAAAACAGAGGAAGATCGGTGAAAATGAAGAAAAGGTGTTCTGCTGTTGGTGTTTATGTTCCAAAAAAAATTGGATTCAAGAAAAAATTCTAAAAATCTGATGCTTATGCTTAGATGTAGCCGGTTTAACCTATGGCCTATGACCTGCATCGGCAAGATTCTAAAAATCTGGTGTTTCCGAGAACTTATATATGGCCTCCTTCCGTACTATATACTCCGTATTTGTATTTATCTATATATGTGTGTATAATACCGTATGAAAGAGAAGGAGGATGGGGCAAGGCCCCATGAAGTTTGCGAAATGAAGAAAATGGCAGGACATGTTGAGACAGCTCAGACGGAAGAAGGAAGGTAATTTGGGTTTATAATTGAAATGTTCAACCTAATTAATATCCATAAAGTTTGAAATATTTACCAAAACACCAAGAAGCTATTAAAAGCATGTATATGGTTGCTTGAGCTTTTTGCCCAAAAGCACTTCCTAATAAGCTTAAATTTGTCTTTCCAAACACATATTTTAGCTTTTATCAATCAAAAAGCTGAAAAGAGCTTTAAAAAATCAAATGCAAACACTGCCTTAATTAGACGTAAAATAATAAAATTATTAAATCTAAAAAATAAAAAATAAAAACTATAAATAATTCCGTAAAGTGAATGAGAAGAGAATCATTTTGACGGAAGTGCAGTGATTATTACCGAATGTGCAGTAATGTCATGCAGTAATGTCGTGCAGTAAATACAATAAAAGTGCAATGATTCTAATTGGAGGAAATTAGTGCAAAATGCACATATTTTAAATAACGGTATTTTCGTCATTCAACATTTAAATATAAACGAAATTTTCTTTTTTGGGGATTTTTTGTCATACAAAAGTCCAAAAACTAGTTAGGTCATAGATAGGAAAACTCATTGAGTTTTAGTCATATCCTAGTAAATTTTCCTTGTTTCATTTTCATTTGGCAAGGCTTTTAAATAGCTAAATCATTAAGTGAAATGAATTTACTTGTAGCCCACTAATAATGACAGGGTGCATTCCAGCAAGCATTTGCCTTCCAAATTCTTCATCTGATCTCCAAGCAGTTTTATCCTCTATTGCAGCATTCAAAGATGAAGAACTAGAAATGTGTGTCATTAAGGAAGAAACAAAACTTTTTAAGGAAATGAAATGAAGGTTTTCAAATACCTAGGATAACCTGTGGGTTGGGGAATTTAAAGAGACCTTCTCCAGCACTAGAGATTTCTTTCAGCATTTCAAAGGGAACGTTATCAGTGATGAATTGGTGCAAGGGCCCTTGAGGCAATTTGATGCCTTCTTCATAGAGGCTAAGTATATCTTGAAAACTGTCAAACTCATTTGGGGTCGAATCAAACAAAGACATGAATTCAGGGTGAAAGAAGTGAGGCAGAATCATCAATGCATGGGCAAGAGAATATGCTACTTTCACTTCCCCGTGTTTCTCATCTCTTGGAACGTATAGATCTAAGCTGCTAATGAGTGGAACTCTGCTCTCGCATTTAGGATCTGGCATCGATTACAAGGGAGTTTTTTTAAGAATGAGGCACTGAGAAGTGAGAACGAATGCTCATGAACAAAATATGGAAACATTTTTTTAAAGCTACTTTACACACACACGCACAAATGTTACCTGTCTTTGTATGTGGTCTGCTGGTCCTTCCTCGTCGAGGATAGGGACTCTCCGAGTTCCCGCCCAAGACTGGCCGGGCATACTCAGGACCTTTATCCGGCTCACCAAGATCATTGTAGTAACCATAGTCATACACCCTATCCCATTCCCTAAGCTCACCGGTTCCAGATCCTCTCAAGTTCACTAATTCATTATCTCTGTATTGCTGCAATGCAGCAGGCGTTTGGCTTGGCAGATACGCCTAAATGAATTAATAGATTGAGACCGTCAAGTATAGATTCAAATGTACAGAAATCATCAAACACGTGTTATAGCAAAATTTGAAAATTGATGAAGATAGTCAAAATTGAAACAAAGTACATTATGGAAACCCAGGAAGGCAGATGCAATTAATACCTGGTTTGAGAAGAAGACGCGATCGTAGTCGTACTTACTAGCTGGATAAACCCAGGAGAAGCATATAAAGTGGACTTGGCCATGACTGGGAACATCTTCGAGGGTTAGGGTTTTGAGGAAGAACTCATTGGAATGATTGTTCTTGATGATGAATGCTCCCGGAATTCCAAAATCTTCAGTCCAGTCGAAGGTAACATGGAATGCTGACTCGCCTTCAGCCAAGAAGACATTTTTGAGCACCCAATTCTCCAAGTATGCTGCCTTGCTGCGCTTTCCTATTGATCCATTTGCTGCAAATTCGAAATGGAAATTAATCAGGAATATGAATAGTACAAACTATGGAGTACAATATTAGGTGGGGATGAGATTTTGGAAAGGGGACGGTAGAACCTAGCCTGGCAATTTGAAAGGAAAAACAGAAAAACCTACACGAACAGAACCCATAAAATTGGGACCCGAAAATTGGGACCCTAAGGCTACATCGGTTCGGTACCGGTTTTGATATGCTTAAACTCGGTTGAACCGAACCAAACCGATATTATATACTTCATCCGGTTCTTAATGAATTTTATACTTTGACTTCACACATATTAAGTAAATAATTTGACCTCGCTGTAGAGTACACTGTTTGATACTGTTTAGCACTGTTTGACAATGTTTTGGTGTAGATTGTTTACCAAATAAGGAAGTGTAAAGTTTAATATGAGACTTCCCAAACAGGAAAGTGTAAAGTTCTTTAAGAATCGGAGGGAGTATTATTTAATAAAATTATTATTTTTATTATATAAATTTTTGACAAGCCCAAGTTCTCTATTCAAATATTTGGCCCAATTGCCCAAGTCCAATATTTGGCCCAATTGCCCAAGTCATCTATTTTGGAGCAACTTAAAGCAAGTAAGGCCACTGCGGAAGGGCGGAGTGCGGACTACGCAGAACCGCTGCGGAAGGCGCCGATTATCAGCTGCGCTCTGTCGTCTACCATCGCTCCGGCTACCATCTCCGTTCTAAATTGCAGGTAAGTAATATTTACCTACCTAATCGATTATGTTTGGTTCATTCGTTCAAGCAGCTATGAAACTGATTATTCTGAATAGAGTGCCATGAATGATAGGGCTACTAGTGAGAGACATGGTTCTAATTTATTTCTCTGAAATCAACCTTCAATAAAATAGTTGAGTTCTTTCATACAAACATACACGGGAGTAATTAGTATTAGTTAACAGTTATGGTCTTATGGATGGATGGTAGATTAATGGTTCAGTGGATTGGATTTTTAGTTTAAGGTATCCGAGCATGAGAATAAAATAAGCTTGAGAGCTTGAACATTTCTGAATATATGTAAATACAATATGAGGGCTAAGTCATCTCTTACTTCTTCCGGTTCTTATTTAAGTTCTTAGTTTGACTTCACACATATTAAGAAAATGAATTTGACTTGACTTTGGAGTGCACTTTTTGGCACTGTTTGGCACTGTTTGACACTGTTTTGCACTGTTTTGCACTGTTTTGTTTCCTAAAATGGAAGTGTGAACTTAAATAAGGGACATCCCAAAAAGGAAAGTGGGAACTTTAATAAGAGGGGCATTCTTATTTTATAAATAACAGGGGCAAGTCTTACTTGTGCAGGGGCATTCTTATTTTATAAATAAGTGAGCACTTTTTATTTCAATGTGTATTTGTTTGATTTCCCATTCTTCATAAGAAACTTGTGCAGAGAGGAATCTGCAATGATTTTTCAGACATTTGCACAGGTAGTTTGTGCACATAGCAAACATTTGCTATATTAATATATTTAAGTAATTAAGTTTAAGTTGGAGCAGCAATTCTGGAAATTCTTTGTGACTCAATTCTGTAAAACTAGTATTTCTATTATAAGCTGATTAATGTGCCACCTCAAAGATGTTAAGGTCAGCAGATTTGTAAGAAAAATATTATAAAGATAAACAAAATTGAATTTAAAAAAAACTACTCCGTATCTTTTACAATAGAGTTCTATAGATGGTTTTGTGAAGTGTCTGATTCTGTGTAAGCAATTAAGTATAATGCTCTTTTAGATGAATTCAACTTCTAACTTAAATGTTATTTAGATGGATGCTCATTCAGGTTCATTGATGTATTAATTATTATGGTAGCGCAGTTCATTGATATATTAATTATTAATATTTTTTATTAATAAGTGGCTAACTTTATTTCATATGTTAATCATGACATCATGTATGGCAGTCATTACTCCTTATTGATGTATTAATTATTAATATTTCTTATTTTTATGTCAAATGAAGGATGATTAATGGCAGTACACTGTACACATGCTCTCAATTTTGAAGCTCTTAGTTAGTTGATTTGGATGTTCTTTAACATTGTCCTTTTTAAATTAAACTTAACGTATCTACTTTTGAATTTAGTTTTTATTTGTCCATTAACATTTTTTGGTTTCCATTTTTCCTAAAATCGAAAAATCTGTTCGGTTCTACAAACCGACAAATCGGAACTATTATAACTATTGGAACTGAACCATTATAATTAGTTTCGGTTCAATTCTTACAAATGTGGTATTAATTGTTAAAGGTTCAGTTTATCGTTGTTACTAACATATCGGTTCCTGGTTCATATAAAAAATATGTGCAGGGAACAGTTAATGAACAGTTATTAAAAATAATAATAATAATAATAATAGTAGTAGTAGTAGTAATGATAGTAATAACAATCGTAGTGCCAAATAATATTTAGCCAACAATTCTAATTTAACCAACGAAAACAAAAGTAATTAATATTGCAAACGAGGTTTAATATGTTAAACTCATTTTTACAAATCAAGTTTTGTTACATCACATAAATTTTATAAATATAAAATAAATCAAATAACTTGTAATTATCTTCATGATATTTGTAACTATTAGATTTATTGTAAAATATACTACAAGCAAATCGACTGTAATGATGTTTTTATATCTATACATGCAAACTCGATGCATTTTTTAAGTTTTGAAAGTTTTGAAGTGGATGTCATATCTTGCTACTATAATGATGAACAACCTTCATTGTTACCACATAACAACAATTTTTAAACTCTTCTTATTAAATGAAAATTAAAATCCTCTTTTATTCTCTTTGGTGTTCACTTAGTTAAGTTTGAGTTTTGATATTTGAAAAATGATGACATCATGTTTCTAAATATGTGACCTTCTTAGTCACATTTTTGTTTTTTTTGAAAAATGATCACATTTTTGGAAATCAGATTAAATTTAGTAATATTCAAGGAAAAAACCCAAGATTAATTGGACGACCCAACATTTTTTAGACTTGATCAATTGGACGACCCAATATTTTTTTTTATAGACTTGATCAATAAAGATTAATGGGATTGATGTTGACAAGCGGTCGATACCCGTCCCAGGACCGAACTACGTAGTACGCAGTACAAGCTAGGGGACCGGCCTGTTTTTAATTGGAATTGGGACCAGTTCTCATTAGGGGTGTAATCGAGCCGAGCCGAGCCCGAACTCACATATGCTCGAACTCGAGCTCGAAAAATTTTTATATGCTCGAGTTCGGCTCGAGCTCGATCGAGCTTAAAAAATTGAAACTCGAGTTCGACTCGAAAGCTTTACTTGAGCTCACGAGCCGCTCGAGATTGACTCGAAACTCGAAAACTTAGCCATTTTATTAAGCTTTGATGGCATGCTGCTCGGTTGGTTCACAATTATTGGGATGGATATGAGCTAATTTATAGGTGGCTGGTAGAGGAAACTACTCCTCACTTTCCGGTGTGGGAAGCATAGAAATTAAAAACTAAAAACAAGTTTGAGTGTTGAAATCCGAAGGAGTACACAAAAGAAAACCTTGGAGGGGATTCGAACCTGGGCTGATTATGAATCCTAAGAGGGCAATTCCAACCCGTCTACCAACCTGTTTGTGTAAATTTTGATGTCAAATTGTTTTATTCTTATTCCCAGTGAACTAACGAAAAAACTAATACTTTTTTTATTTTTACGAATAAACTAATACTTACTTCGTGTTATATGTGTAGTATTATAATTATTATAGATAATGATTATAATAATATATAATGCTATATTTTATTATGTCTATTAAAATATACGTAGTCATAAGTATTAAAACTAGAGTAATTCTAAATAGAATAACTATTTCAAAAATATTATATATATAATTATTATACAACATGTAGGCTCACGAACCGGCTCGCGAGCCACGAGCCTAAAATTAAGAGGCTTGACTCGAGCTTGTTTAGTATACGAGTCGAGCCGAACTCGAGCCGAACTTGAATATGACCGAACTCGAGTCGAGCTTTTCCCGAGCGATCCACGAGCGGCTCACGAACGGCTTGGCTCGTTTGCACCCCTAGTTCTCATTTTCTGGCCGAAACTGAAATGGGGTGGGTGTCCGTCCGATCCACATCTTTTCCTTTTCTATTTTACGTTACTTCCATGTAAAATTAAGGTGGGACATGAATACTAAGGCATCTATAATAGTACGGTACGGAATGAGCCATTCTTGGTGCAGAGGTACATTGCCGTGTAACAATCAGAGGGATTTTGATATCAAATCGTGATCCTTCCGCATCTTCTTTTTCTAAAAAGGATGATGCCCCATTCCCAAAGATCCTTGAACTTCGATCTGACGATACATTGGGAAGATGTAAATTGGATTATAATCTTAACCTGAAAGATAGAGATGAGGCTCTCTCCCTGATACTTCCAGAGGCCCTATGCAATTTTAGCATAGTAACCTCTCATTGCAGTTGTCAGGATTCGAACCCGGAAACTAACCCTTGTGGCACTCCCTTGCTACCAGTTGAGTTACGCCCACCGGTGTGCTTCTTTTTAAATGAATTGCATGTGCATAGTTTTTTTTCTTTTTTTTACTTCAGGGGGCTGGGGGAGGAGGGTTGGAGGGCCTAGAGTAATTTGGGCTGAAACTCACTCCATTGAGTTTCAAACTCTTGTGTGCCTAGCGGGTTTTAAACTCGAGACCTCCCATTAGGCACGGTAACCTCATAACCAGTTGAGCTGGAATGCCTGGTTTGCATGTGTGCATAGTTAATTAGAGGTTTTTGTGTACACTTTGTGTATAGTACAACTCATGTACACTAAGAATTTTTCGAACAAAATATACAAATAGTTAAACAGTTCAATATACTTTTATCTCGAATCGAATCCGTACCATTTAAAACGGGTATGAGATCGATTCTAGATTTTGAGAATCGAAAAATATCGGATCATACCGTTCAAAATTAATAAATGTGATGTTTTTATATTTTTTCATCCCAATATATATCTTGTTTAGACGAAAGTTTTTTCAAAATTAATATTCTTCTTACCGAATTACTGTCAGAGTAGTTGATGAGTTTTATGGAGATCAGGGACGTAGCTAGGGGGGTCAACCCTAGCCCCGAATCAGCCTAAATTTTAAAAATGTCTACATTTTTATGGTAAAAAATTCCGTTTAATTTCTTTTCAAAAAATATTCTTTATACCGGCTTAATCCGGCCCAACCTAACCCAGTGTCCTGGCACCGCCCTTGATGGAGATGCTAATGAGTTCGTAGTACATACCATGATCCATTTGGGTGATGCTGATGAGTTCTATGGAGACCTTTTGACCTAGAATATCACTCACGTTATCAACCACAGAAGCAGGAACGTCATTCAAGCCCAAAATATTCTTGCGCTTTAAAACCACCGTCCCATGTAACTTCTTCATGGACGTCAGCGTATCAACCAATTGTTGTATTGACATTTTGCTTAAATTTCAAGTAGTTGTTTCTCTCGATCTTTATTATGGTGTTGTGGGAATGAAGGAGCTACAGACTATTTTATAGGTGGATTTGACTTGATGATCACTTCACAATATTAAAGGTCGAGGGTATGTGGACATGTGATTTTTTATGCGATGCCATGCATATGTGATTTTTTTATAGGTGGATTTTTTATACTACCTCCGTCCCTTAAAACTTTGCCAAAGTAGAGCGGCACAGAGAACAATAAAGTAAAAATTGTGTGGTTGAGATTTGTGCAGAGGAGAGAGAAATAACAGAAACCACAAATAATTGATTAAAAGAAAAAGTGGCTAAGTTTTTTGGAACGTTCTAAAAAGGAAAGATGGCAAAGTTTTAAGGGATGGAGGGAGTACTTAAAATAGTTATTCATACACTTTGAACCAACACCAAAAACGTGAAAATTGACTTTTCTAATTGTACAAATAGAAATAGATTATTTAACTTATATTGACGGAGGGGAATGATCCTTTCATGTCGGCCTGATAGGAACCGTCACTCGGCCGCCTGCATTTGAGGTGCTTCCGGGTGTAGATTTTTTTTGATTAAATTTGAAAACTCGAACAGGAAGTGTAGAAACGTCTACCAAATTTCACCTTATAATTTAATCACAAAAGTAATTAAATAAAATATTGAAAAACATTGCATCAAATTATATAAAAAAAATGGAGTGTTAAAGTTTAATTAAAGGTGTAATCTCATTTGTACCATCAATGGAATCAGGAATGTAACAACTTATTGCTTGTAGGTTGTACTGGTGTAGCGTAAGAGTGTTTTTCAGAGTTGGTTTTTGGAGAGGAGGGGAACGCATGCGAGGGAAAAAACCCTTCTATTTGTGTTTGAGAGTTTAAATAATATGAGGGAAAGGTTTCGGGGTGTTATAAAATCCTTCTAAACCCTCCAAAATTCGCGTTTTCTAATTCCCCCGATTTGAGGGTTTTATAAGGTCTAGCTACGCAAATGAGAGATTTATCCTCTGAAACTAAAACAGCTTCTATATAAAATCTTTATGAGTTGCTACTCACTTCATTTCTCCGCCGCTGAAAACCCTCAAGTCCCCAAACCCTTCTCTTTTGAAATTTGCAACTTCCAAACAAGAGGAGGCCGGAAATCCATTCACTTATCCCCCCCCCCTCCCTTCTCTCTACTCTCTTTCAAAGCCTTCCTCTTCCCTCACCCTTAAACTCCCAAACACACCCTAAGAGTCTATCAGTTGGGGAGAATAATAAAGTAGCCAATTATCGCACGCTATGTCAGTTTTTACACGTCGGGTTACATGTTGGTTAAATTATTTGTGTACAAACAATTTGACCGGCGTTTTATGAAGAAAATCAATTTTCACGCATATAAAAAAAATATTTGTATCATAAACATTTTAAAATTATATAAAATGTCAATAATACAGATAACTCTTTTATTTTGTACGATGTATATGTATAGTCTGGCGTGTAATCCTACGTGTAAGCCAAGCTGGACTCCTACCCCTTGCACCACATCGATTTAGATTGGGACAGGGGCAAAAAAACCAACGTGCTACTAATGGTCGTTATCAGATTTATTTGTCAACAAATGTGTAATGATCGACCATTTTAACTATTCCGTATAATGACGGATTGAATTGTCTACTGTGTAATAACATTGTCTCAATTATTTGTACTTTTTTCAATTTAATGACCATTTTAACCATTTCCAGTAAATTTTTATTACTTATATCAATAGAATAATACTCCTTATATTTTAAACGCATATTATAATTAAGTTTTTCACAATTCAACATATTAATCCAACTCAGTTACAAATTCATCAATTTCACAAGATGTAATTAATTTCAGTGATACCAAATGGCAAGATTCTTACCTAAAAGTTTGAATTTGTATCTACTTGTGAGAAAAGTATGTGTATATTACTGTTGTTATTATTATTGTTACTATTATTATTATTAGTATTATTATTACTACTACTATTAATACTACTATTACTATTACTATTACTATTACTACTACTATACTAATATGACTACTACTATTAGTACTACTATCACTACTATTATTACTACTACTATCACTATTAGTATTACTATTACCATTACTATTACCATTATTATTATTATTATTATTATTATATTATTATTATTATATGTCAAAATTAATGTAGTTCTCCACTATAAATTTAGCCAATTCAAACAACGTTATTAATGGTCAGTTCATTAAAAATTGCACTTTATTATTCAACATTAATTGCCATTTTTTATTACTGCACAAATCAAAAGTTTAATACTATGTACGCCGTATTAGATAAAGGACTTTTTACTTGAATATTACTAAATTAATACCAATTTCTAAAAAAGTGACCATTTTTCAATAGGACAAAAATGTGACTAGAAAAGTCATATATTTGGAAAATATAATGTCACTATCAGATTTTTATGTCACTTTTTAATGTCACTAGTGATTTTCATGTCACTTTTCGAATGTTACAGTCACTGATAAACGTGTCACTGCCGCCAATAAACCTATCACCGTGTCACCGAAAATTTTCCGGTGACTTCCTTCGGTCAAAATGCTTTACAACCTCCATAATTTCCGCTCCAAAAAGTGTCACCACACCGCCGCTAACACAGTTATCTCATCCTCCCCAACCCCAACCATGACCGGCTAATAATGACAACAATGAAACACCAATACATGTCTGATACATGCCCACCACCTACCGTCATTATCACCACCGTAACATTCCAACCACCGCCATCTGGCCACCTGGCTTACCGCCACCGTTGACAGCTCCTAGCCCACCATCCACAGCGGAGTCAACCCCCAAATCCCCCTCCCCAGTCCGTCCCTACCTTCCCCTGGCCCAAATCCCATCCCAAACCATGCAAATACCCCAACCTACCCCAACTCTAGCTGTTTCCATCTGGACCACCGCTGGTGTTGCACCTCGCCGTCCGCCGCACTGCCTAGACACCCTAGGTACGATGTCGTCACAGATCTGGACGGTAGGGAAAAAGATAACTCCGAACAAGTGCGTAGGCAGAGGACGGGGTGAGGCCAGCGAACACTATGGAAATGGCTCTGTCCGCGGAGGGCGATGGCGACGGCTCTGTCTGCGGAGGACGATGGCGGCGGCTCAGTCTACGGAGGACGATGGCGGCGGCTCTATCCGTTAAGGGCGAAGGCGAGGCTCTGTCCGTGGAGGAGTGGGGGAGATATATTGTTCCTGGCAACAACCGCTCTGGGGAGTTGTTATGTCTATTAGGAATTGCAGAAGGAAATCCCCTTCCTGGGTTTGGTCTACGAGCGCACAAGAAGAAACGGGAAGGGATGGGTTTAATTGATCACATTTATGTTAAAGCTAATTTTGATCATACTTTTGTACAACAAAAGGTGAGAGGTAATATTTGTGCCATTTTTTCTTAGATAAAAGTGTCTAATAAAGCTTATAAGTTGAGTTGGGATAAAAGTTACCAATTTGTAACACCCCCGTTTTTCCCACCCAAAACAATGATATATTTTAAAGAAATACTTTATTTATTCATCAAAGAGTTAAAGAAATACAGCGGAAGTCTAAAATAGGGAAATGGGTGTTACCGCCACATCCGGTCATCTCTCAACCGGATGCACAGGCAACTAAAAACATAACAACTAATTTAATAAAAGTAAAGTGTTTGAAAAGTAAATGTTTATTTCATGACTAGTATAACTAAGGTGACTTCTAACTCGCTCTCGGCCGTGCAAGCAATCATCACTCGACAACATCATCCTCACCTGCACAAATAAAGTGCAGAAACAAAACAAGGAAAAGAAAACAAAAATTAGCTTTAGAGCTAAGTAAGTACTACCCAACCCCGTAAAATAATCATGTTTGACAAAAATAGAATTTTTATATAATAATATATAAAAATACTCACACCATCAAAATTCTTTTCACTTTGATTTTTCTCAAGACTACTTCTTTACAAAAATCCTCAACTTCTCTATAAAACTTCATAATAACTCTTCTCTTTGATTTCCTCAAAAATCACTTCTTCTCTAACTTCCTAGTAATTTAGAAGGGCGGTGCTCAACCTTTCGGTAGAGCCCGGTGGACCGTGGTTACGGACGGCCACCCCGAACAAGTGTCGGTACCACAACTGCTCTGTTGGAAACGAAACGACTACCTTAAGTGTGCACACCCCCTAAAAGGGATTCCAAGCCCCCCGAGTAGTAAGTCGTAACGAGTAGTCGGGACTCAGTCTACCAACTACCCCTGAATAAGATATTTTGAATGACTAGGGACTACTACTACCATAACTTCTTTCTTAAAAGGGATCATCGATCCAAATATCACTTTAAACTCAAACTGTACTTCTTAGTAGTAGCAGACCTAATCACCCTCCACATTTATCCGGACGTGGAAAACCGACACCACGGATTTCTCCCGTGATGCTCACCTCTTATAAAAATGTAAATTTTATCTTCAATAAATAATACTTCAAAAATACTTCTCAATTTCTCTAAAAAGTCTTGAAGGTATTTAAAAATATTAAATACCCCAAAAGTACTTAATTTATATTTCTCAACTACCATATATATAATATCTCTTCAAAAATCACATACACAAAATTCAACAATTCACACTTATTCACATAATGCATAATAAGCATATAATACGAGGAAACAATTTTAGATTGGCAGAGAAACTTACCTCTAGTCCGGGTGCTCCTAATTCTCTTCTTCTACTCCGGTCTCTAAATAATCACCTTTTTAATGAAGATGATATAATTAGTCACTTACTCTTTAATAATTATTTTACTCGATTTTTACCCTTTTATTTTATTTTTCGAATTCACTAATTCAATTATTTTATTATCCGCGTTAATCACTTCTTATTAATTAAATTACCTTATTAATTCAGTCGTTAATTAAAATACTTAAATACGAATATAATTAATTACAATATCAAATTTCTAATTTAATAATCATCTTTTTATTTACTCAACTCCTAAAGCATTTGGTATGTCTTAATATTATATCCGAATTATTTTTAATCTAACTAATCAAATATCGAAATTAGTTCATATTAACATTATTAGCATTAATAAATCCGAATTAACTAACATATTTTGATTTTATTAATTACTTAAATATTTAATATTTTAAAGTCTGTAATTATGCAAATTTTATATTACTCTACCTTAATTAGTCCAATAATTAGTGAAAACAAAATCTACCAACTTATTTAATCTAATTATGATACCAAGTCCAAATAATTATTTTAATATAATATTCTTTAATGAATATTAAACTATAAATTCATTTCATCGATAATAAAAATTTTATTATTTAATTACTTAATTAGCTTTATATGGTCCAATTTAATAAAATAGCCAAGGGTCGACTTTATAAATTAATAACCGTCCATAACTATATTTTGGTTCTACATTTGGCTTAGGTTGTCCAATTATTTATTTTATAATTCATTTTCCTTAATTATTCATTTATTTTCGTATATCAAATAACCGGTCCATTCACAATTAAATATACTAATATTAATTTTTATTAATTATAAATGGTCCATAATGTCTTAGTTAGTCTTATATTTATCCTAGTTTACTCCAATATTTATTTCATAATTAATTTCGCCATTTACTTATTTATTTACTAATTGTGTACAAATTGGCCCAAACATGATTATTTTACGGGGTTGGGTAGTACTTACTTAGCTCTAAAGCTAATTTTTGTTTTCTTTTCCTTGTTTTGTTTCTGCACTTTATTTGTGCAGGTGAGGATGACTTTGTCGATTGATGATTGCTTGCATGGCCCGAGAGCGAATTAGTAGTCGCCTTAGTTATACTAGTCATGAAATAAACATTTACTTTACAAACACTTTATTTTTATTAAATTAGTTGTTATGTTTTAGTTGCCTGTGCATCCGGTTGAGAGATGACCGGATGTGGCGGTAACACCCATTTCCCTTATTAAGACTTCCGCTGTACTTTCTTTAAATTTTCATTATCAATAAATAAAAGTTTTATTTCGGGATAATGAGCCAACATCAAAGTCTCTCTTTCATTCACATGTAGCAACATATATATACAAGGGAAGGGAGCTAGGTTACAATCATGATACGGGGCTATTATTACGGGCCATTACATATGGGCCTATGGATTATGGATTAATGGACATCTACATAATTACATAACAAGTTGGGATAAAAGTTACCAATTTTTGTGAAAACATTGGCAAAAGAAACCTCTTGCTATCGGCTAGGAGATGTTACTAGGGAAAAATATAATTTCTAGAATATACGTGAGTGTCAGGATGTGTTTAGTTGGACTATAATTTGTTGGTCTGGTCTGGTCCGGTCTGTTTTAGTCTGGTCTGGTCTAGTCTGGTTTGAAATTTTATTTTTTAGATTTTTTGCATAAAGATTTTATTTTGTATATATATTATAATCCATAAATAATTATATTTTATTCATTTATAATTAAAAATAATAATATTCCTTCCAAATTATCGAAAATTGTTATCTTTTTAATTGGATTAATTTCAATCCCAAACCGAAACAGATCATACAAATACAGAACAATAATAACATAGTACAAGTATTAATAATAACAACAATGACAATTAGTAGTGGTGGTAGTAGTAGTAGTAGTGGTGGTAGTGGTAGTGGTACTGGTAGTGGTAGTGGTAGTGGTGGTAGTGGTAGTGGTAGTAGTAGTGGTAATGGTAGTGGTAGTGGTAGTGGTAGTGGTAGTGGTAGTGGTAGTGATATTGATAGTGATAGTGGTGGTAGTAGTGGTCGTGGTGGTGGTCGTGGTGGTGATCGTGGTGGTTGTTGTGGTAGTGGTGGTAGTGGTGGTAGTGGTGGCAGCGGTGGTGGTGGTAGTCGTGGTAGTCGTAGTAGTCGTAGTAGTCGTAGTAGTAGTGGTAGTAGTCGTGGTAGTGGTAGTTGTTGTTGTAGTCGTAGTAGTCATGGTAGTCGTGGTAGTGGTAGTAGTCGTGGTAGTCGTGGTAGTAGTAGTAGTAGTAGTAGTAGTAGTAGTAGTAGTAGTAGTAGTAGTAGTAGTAGTAGTAGTAGTAGTAGTAGTAGTAGTAGTAGTAGTGGTGGTAGTCGTAGTAGTCGTGGTAGTCGTAGTAGTAGTGGTAGTAGTCGTAGTAGTGGTAGTAGTGGTAGTGGTGGTAGTGGTGGTAGTGGTGGTAGTAGTGGTAGTAGTGGTGGTCGTAGTGGTAGTAGTGGTAGTAGTCGTAGTAGTAGTAATAGTCGTAGTAGTAGTAGTAGTCGTCGTAGTAGTAGTAGTCGTAGTAGTCGTAGTAGTAGTCGTCGTAGTAGTCGTAGTCATAGTCGTAGTAGTAGTCGTAGCAGTAGTCGTAGTGGCAGTCGTAGTGGCAGTCGCAGCGACAGTCGCAGAAGGAGCAGGAGCATCAGGGGCAGGAGCAGCAGGGGCATCAGCAGCAGGGGCAGCAGGGGGCAGCAGCAGGGGCAACAGTAGGGGCAGCAGCAGGGACAGGGGCAGCAGCAGGGGCAGGGGGCAGCAACATCAGGGCAGCAACATCAGGGGCAGCAGGGGCAGCAAGGGCAGCAGGGGCAGCAGCAAGGGCAACAGGGGCAAGGGTGGCAGCAGGGGCAGGGGCGGCAGCAGGGGCAGGGGCGGCAACAAGGGCAGGGGGCAACAGGGGCAGGGGGTAGCAGGGGCAGGGGGCAGCAGGGGCAGGGGGGCAGCAGGGGCAGCATGAGCAGGAACAGGAGCAGGAGCAGTAGCAGGAGTAGTAGGAGTAGCAGGAGCAGTAGCAGGAGCAGTAGCAGTAGCAGTAACAAGAGCAGTAGCAGGAGCAGTAGCAGTAGCAGTAGCAGGAGCAGTAGCAGGAGCAGGAGGAGCAGGAGCAGGAGGAGCAGGAGGAGCAGGAGCAGCAGGAGGAGGAGCAGTAGCAGCAGGAGGAGGAGGAGCAGGAGCAGCAGCATGAGCAGCAGCAGCAGCAACAGGAGGAGCAGCAGCAACAGGAGTAGTAGGAGTAGTAGTAGTAGTAGTGGTGGTAGTCGTAGTGGTAGTGGTAGTGGTAGTGGTTGTGGTGGTTGTGGTGGTGGTGGTTGTGGTGGTGGTTGTGGTGGTGGTGGTGGTGCCGTGGTGGTGGTAGTGGTAGTAGTGGTAGTGGTGGTAGTGGTAGTAGTGGTAGACTACTGGTAGTGGTAGTAGTAGTAGTGGTAGTAGTAGTAGTAGAAGAAAACTGATTTCTTCATATATTTCTTTTGATTGCTAATTCTTTTTACAGTTTGTTTCTTAAAAACTCACGCTTCAAAACCGAAAAAAGTTTGCAGGCGGCGTTCAAATTCAACCTGGTCTTTTAGGCTCTGTTTGGTTGGAGGGTTTTGGAGGGGAGGGGAGGAAAGTGAAGGATTCTTGTGTGTTTGGTCGAAAGAAAGAGGAGGGAAGGAGAGGAAAGTGGAAGACTTTCAAAATACTCCACTTCCTCCCATTCTAAACCCCCCAAATCGGGGTATTTCGGAGGAAACGTGCTGATAACAACAAACTATTCATCTCCTACGTGAATGAACAAAATGTTATAATATAAAAAGGTAAAAACACAAAAAGTTTTGAAAAAATAAAAAAATAAAAAAATAAAAAATTTAAAGATTAAAAAAAAATTAAATTAAAAATTTTAAAAATTTAAAAATTTAAAAATTATAAATTAAAAATTTTAAAAATTAAAAAAATTAAAAAACAAAAATAAAAAATCAAAAATTCCAAATTGAAAAATGAAAAATTATAAAATTAAAAAAGTAAAAAATCAAATAAATTAAAGTTACGACTCATGACCATAGGAGTAATATTCACAATAGTTAGACATGTATCTATTTGTTTAAGTAAGCTATCAAATAAAAGTAAATTGCAAAAATATTTTCATTAAACCTTTCCTCCTATTTCCTCCAACCAAACACAAATTTTTATCAAAATCATTCCTTCCCCTTCCATTCCCTTCCCTCCTTGACTCTCCCCTTCCCTCCCCTTATTTGAACCAAACAAGACCTCAAGGTGAGGAAAGACTGGGATGGAAGGCACTATCAAATTACCTGACATTCATAGAAAGTTTGGTTGTTTGTTACTCCGCGCGTCTCGCATTTATTTAATACTTTCCTTTTCGATCTATCCCAAATTTATCTCATCTTTCTCTTTTTAGCAAAGAATTTGTGGTTCACAACCATTCTTACACATTCTTACACATTTCTCTTTCATCTACACAACTCTCCACCACACATTTCCCACTATCTTAATCTGTGTGTCATTTGTACTTCAGGAGATAAATATGGGACGGAGGGAGTATATTGAAAAACCATGTAAAAAGAGGCAAACTATGTTGTGATAAACTTTAACTTCTTTGATAGCAATCATGTCATTTAGGTCCTGTTTGGTTGGAGGGTTTCGGAGGGGGAGGAAAGTGAGAGATTTGTGTGTGTTTGGTTGAAGGAAATAGGGGGAAGGGGAGAAAAGTGGAAAGTTTTCAAAATCCTCCACTTCCTTCCATTCTAAACCCCCAAACTATTCATCTCCTACGTGAATGAACAAAACATTATAATATAAAAAGGTAAAAATAAAAAGTTTTGAAAATTTAAAAATTTAAAAATTTAAAAATTTAAAGATTAAAAATTTTAAAAAATTTAAAAATTGTAAAATTTAAAAATTATAAATTAAAAATTTAAAAATTTAAAATAAAATAATTTAAAAAATAAAAATATAAAATTAAAAATTCTTAACTGAAAAATGAAAAATTATAAAATTAAAAGAGAAAAAAATCAAATAAAATAAAATTATGACTCATGACCATAGGAGTAATATTCACAATAGTTAGATATGTATCTATTTTTTTAAGTAAGCTATCAAATAAAAGTAAATTGCGAAAATATTTTCATTAAACCTTTAATTTCCTCCTATTTCCTCCAACCAAACACAATTTTTTATCAAAATCCTTCCTTCCCCTTCCCTTCCCTCCTTGACTCTCCCCTTCCCTCCCCTCCTTTGAACCAAACAAGGCCTTAGAGACCAGGTTCATCCATTAGTGGATCTCAAATGTTCTCCTCTATCTTCTCATTTAAATTTGAATAAACAATTAGGTGTTGATTAGAAAATATGGAGTAGCAGTTGTAAGGTGTTGATTAGTATAATGATTGTGTTTTGCGAATAAACAAATTCAACTAACAATAGGCTTTTGACTCTCAAAAAAAAATTGACTTATGCACAAGTGCGGACCCAGGAAAGTCATTTTGGGGGGTGAAAATATTTTTGAGGGGGTTCAAAATACTTTTTGGAAGAGCAAAAATCATTTTTCGTATATATATACACTAAAAAAAATTTGTTGGGGGTAGCCCCCGGGTCTCTACTACGGTCCGCCCCTGCTTAAAAACCTCTAATGATACAGTACATGTGAACCATAATTTCATCATCACAAACTCACATAAGGTAGTTGTACACCTTCAAAAAGATACAGTACATTGCTTGAGAACTCAATCAATAAGCAATAGCAAACAAAAACAAAAATAAAAAGATATTAAAATTACATGGATGTCCCACACAAAACAGAAATGTTAACAAAATAGAGGAAAAACAATTGGGTGAAAACCGTCCATCTTGGGAGATTTTCCTCAAGAACTTTGAACTTTGTTAAGACCTTCTGCAGCTCTACACTTCCTGTAAATACAAACATTCTATTATTTCATTTAAAACACATCAAAATGATTTATTTGACTCATACCCAGTCCCCAACTTCGGACAATTGCGTTTATCATGACCATGTCCTTTACAAATACGACATGCTCTATTGAGTGATGGCGTCTTTTCCATTGACGATTTGAGTCGTTTTCCGCAACCTTTATGTCTTGCATGATCAGGTTCAACAAATTCTTTTTTTTTTTTGTTTTTTTTTTATAATCCAGGTGTCGGGACTTAGGCTCCCATAATCCTGGAGTCTATGAACTACCCTCCAAAACCCCTAGACAGTTAAGTCCGGATCTGATCACAGTCAGCCTCGTCAGTACTGACTCCAAAGGACGAATCCAGCAGGACTTACATCACATTTCAGTCTGCTCCTCCCACCACACGAACCCGCTACCTTCATTACCATCCTCTCCCTTCTCAGCCGCTGAGCAACTCCGTGAAGGTAGGAAGAATCATTGGGAGCAAGACCTCCCTCCTCTCCCCTAAATGTGCATAGCGGGATTCGAACCCGAGACCTCCGATAGGACACGGTAACCTTCCACCCAGTGAGCTGGAATGGTCGGTTAGGTTCAACAAATTCTAACGACTCATATGGGTCGTTATCATGCTTTTTAGCATTTTCTTTGGAGGCATTTTTCGAAAGGTGCTCTTTAAATTTTAATCGCCACTCTTCAAGAAGGTGGAGGCCAACTTCTTGGTCTTCTATAGACTCCGCAGACAACTCATAATAACCGTGCCAAATTATACATAGAAAACGCAGTTAACTTCAACGAATTATTTGACTGTCTTCACGATCGAATTTTGAGCTGAAATTTGGTATGGATAAACTAGACTTGATGAGGAACATGCTTAAAAAAATTCATCAAAAAAATTCCACCGGGAACCGCCCCAAACGGCGGTGTTCGGACGGCGTTCGGACCGGGAGGTGCTGGACCTTAGAATTTTCCTATACATACATGCATATATATATAGGGAATGGTTCCGGTGAGAAAGTAGTCTTAGGAGAGAAATGAGAACAAAATATGACTCTCCATGTAATCAATGGGACGACCATAATAGAGCCACACATACCTCAACTGCTAGCTCTTTAAAAGAAAACCATTTATTGATCGTACTGCTATTCCAATTAATAATTTAATTAGAGGGCATTTATGTAATCAAACACTTGGCCACAACAAAATCATTTACCTTTTTTATTTAAAATTTAGAAAATATTTATTCAATATATATTACATATCAGCTTCTCGTAACAATAGACACTACTACATTTTTAGACCTAACGTAACATTAAAGATGTAACATATCTATAAAAGTGTTACTTATTTCTCTAATATAACACTTTTTAAACCTAGTGTAACACTTTCTAGAAGTATAAGTGTTACATTAGGTACTATAAAGTGTTACAATAGGTCAAATGCAACATGAGCAAATGTAATGGTAAAAAAGTGTTACATTTTCCCTAATGTAACACTTTTTAGTGATATTGTAACACTTTTAGGTGATACATTAGGGGTTGAAATGTTGTAGTGAGAAGAAAACAGCATCCACCTAAAAGTGCAACATAATGTATATAGATGTGCAATGAATATGAGCATATAAGTGCATAAGCAGTGAGCATCGTAGCTTCTTACACTTCAGGGGTGGACCGTAGTAGAGACCCAGGGGGGTTACCGCCCCCCCAACAATTTTTTTTAGTGTATATATATACGAAAAATGATTTTTGCTCTTCCAAAAAATATTTTGAACCCCTCCAAAAATATTTTCGCCCCCCCAAAATGACTTTCCTGGGTCCGCCCCTGTTACTTTTCAACTACTTTCTTTTCATTTTTCTATAATATCATACTGTATTACTTTCTAGAATTTTATCTATAGTGTTGAATTACTTATAAAATATGCTTAGCTTTCATTTTAAAATGCATTAATCAACCTTTCATTATGGTATCTTTACATGGACCTGAATAGTGTGCATTTTTTAAAAAGTATTATACACAATAATTGAATTCTTATGCACTTGTGACATGTATGTGTGCAGCGTTTAAGCTTGGTTGTCATAGAATAATCTCATTGTAGTATATCGTGCACTTTTTGTTACATTAATATGCACTGAGCTATTTATGTCATTAACTTGCATTTTGTATGTCATTAATATGCACTTTATATGTAAGTGTTTATTAGCAACTACTCTTATATATGTGCATTTTTTTATAAAATGAAATGCACATTTTCTAACTTCGAAATGCACTGAACGAAAATGAAAGATACTCTATATGAGTATAATTTAAGATCTTCATGTAAATCAGGGGCGGATGTATGCTAGGCCAGGGGTGGGCTTCAGCCCAGCCCAATTTTTTTTTTTAATAGTATTGGTACATTTTCAAATCTCAGCCCAGCCTAAATTATTTGTCAGCCCACCCCACAAATAATTTCCAGCCCAGCCCAGCCCACAAAAAGATTGGCAACTAAACCATACGTCGTTACGCAGTTACGCACACGGCCACACGCAGTCGGCAACTTAACCTCGGAACCTCCGATTCTCTGAACACTGAAGGGACGAAGACAACGAACGAAACGGGCGAAGTGGCGAAGGGCGAAGGGCGACAGAACAGCCGCCGCACTAAAGCAGCGAACGGAACGCCAAACGCCTCTGGCTCCGACCAACCTGACTGCCTCCAACCTCCCTCTCTCGGCCTCTCGCTTTCTCGACCAGTCCTCCAGGCTTCAACGACCGACACTCCGGCAGACGGCAGTCCAGCAGCCAGCCTTCATTCCTCCAGGTAAATCTTCTTGCGGTCTTGCCCTTTTACCAAGTAATTTGTGCCCATTTGGTATAATTTGACCGATTGAGTTTGGTGTTGGTGTTGAATTTTAATTTGTGTAGTTCGTGAATTTTAATTTGTGAATCAGTGAAGTTATGAACTTCTGCCGTGAATTTGTAAATTGTGATTAACCGATTGTGTATTAAACTATTAATGTATTAATTATTATTATTATTAGCATTTTAGAGTTTTAGGGCTAGGGAATCATACAATCGTTTTGATTATTGATTGAATTTTTCAGTACATAATTAAATAGTTTTATTTTTTATATATAAGTATTTTAATATATACCAATATTGAAAATGTTTTTTAGAATGGATAATGAACATGTTGCCAAGAAGGGAAAGAAGTTGATTTCATCATTCTTTTCGAAAGTGAATCGTCAAACTGGTGAAGGGAGTTCTGAACCTATACCTACAACAGTGCAAGATCTAGTCAATGAGGATCCTCCACGTGCTGTAGTCCCTGAAATCCAAACTATCTTAAATTTGGATTTCAATGTTCGATAGACATGCTCGAATGTAGAAGTTTAGAGTATTCAAATTTTTATTAATCATTAATAAATTTATAAAAATTGCACTAAAACGTTTAAATTTTATGATATGTACAATAGTATAATTTATATGTGAACGATAGGCTCGTGTTCGGATCGAAACATCACTATGTTCGATCTCGGCGTGAATAATTATTCAAACTCAAAACCTACTCCGTGTTCGAGTTCGAAACTTGTTAAACTCAATTCATTAAATTAGATTCGAAATCAAGCTCGAACTCGAGTATATAATTCAAAAAAATCTTTGTTCGATAACAACCCTGGGCTAAATTTGGTATGTATAGTAAAAAAAAAATTACTGCTGCTTAGCCCACCCCATCTCTCGATCCTGGATCCGCCCCTGATGTAAATGTTTTTTAGCTAAAAGTGCACACCAAAATAATGGAGTATAATACCACAAACTCACAACTAACAAATAACAAGTGAATTTACAATGTATACATGATGCACTTTCATAGAAAACGTTTTACATACGAAGCATATTACATTCACGACTTTACATGACAGAGTGCACTGATTTCACTTCTATAATGCATTATGAGTGCATCACTTCCACATTGAATCATAGCATCCTATACTTTGTTGATGAGCCTTGACCAATTTGTAATTTGATCGTATCGATTGATTGTCAACTCGAACCAGGAACTAGAAACTCTTCATTTTTATTATCTGCAACATAGTAATTAAAAATAGTCAACAAACTTGCAAATGCAGAAATAGTGCATAAATTACATGTTGCATATGCATCAATAAACATATATAAGTGCACAATAAGATATTCAAACCGATGAGAAATTTACATAAATGAAATAACAACAAAAAGAAATGAATAGTCATTATTCACTGAACCCCATAGGGGAAAGAAGCCTAACATGAACATCGAGTCATGAAAGTTGAGAACGAGCAAAGCCTGTGATGAGCAAAATACAGTGCACCTGTTTCATTTTGGTGGTACACATATAGCATCTCTAGTAGACTTGCATCCTCCATTCCATATTTTCCATGGATATCATATGCATGATAAACAAACAAAATTATAATTGTTACATAACCATATAGCTAAAAATTTACATTATAGTGCATTTGTTAGTCCGAGTTAGTGCAATCATATGTCACTTAAGTGGCACTAACATGTCAAATGATAACCATAGAAAAATGCAAAATACAATTATATGAGTGCAAATCTCAAAATTTGTATTTGGTGAAAATTTGGGAACCTGATAGTGCATTGAATAATATGTGTTAATGCATCATACAGTTGTTAGTGTCTAAGGTTAATTTTTCCCCTAGTGCATACTAATAACATGACAATGCATGAAGTAATTTGTTGTTGTGCACTAATGGGTGATAGAATTAGCCAAAAAACAGAACAAACAACATAACTACTCAAAGTTGAAGTAATAGAGCGAGAGGAATTACGAATTAAAATCTATAGAAATTACATGATTAAACATATTGAATAGAAACACCAAAATAAAAAATGAAAATGGTCTGAAATAAAATTAATATACCTATTGAGAAAAAGAGATTGAATGATATACATATTCATGAATATTGAAATAAAGATGTTAATTTAATCAAATGTGAGAAACCAAATTAAGAAATATGGTAAACAAATCAGGCTTATTGCGGTTCATATGGTGCATGAAATCGGACTGTAAAAGGAGATGAAAGGAATGCCGGTGATTTGAAGGAGAAACCCACACTCTCCATGGACGAAAGAAAAAGATGGATCAAACGTCTGTGATTTGACGAAGAACAACACACTCTTCATCCATGAAAGAAAACAAAAAAAATGAGAGGATGAGGGTTTTTACAGAGAAGATGAAGAATAAGAGATGAATTGAAGGAAGAAGTGTTGAAGGAAAAAGAGATGAAGAATGGTTGAAGAGATTTTTAGGAATAGGTGGTCCGCTGCAATCAATTGAACGGATTAGGTGGCGAAAGATTAGGAGCATGAGTGGAAAGAAGCCAAAAAGACCATTAAAACCTTGGACGAAAATATTAAAAATGTAAATAAAAAATCAGATCTAAGGGCTGTTATTTATTCTTTTTTACTCTCCTAAGATTATATTCTCACATGATCCTAAATATATATATATATATATATATATATATATATATATATATATATATATATATATATATATTATAAACATGCTTTATCCGAAGGCTTTGCACATGTCTTCCATGGATGAGACCTTTGTCTTACCCAAGAACTATGTAGTTTCCCTCTCACTCTATTTAATACACTGTCAAGATTTCTTATCAGAAAAGAATCAGCTACTGAATAGGTATTAATAGCAGTAAGATAGATTGTCTTTGCTATGTTCTTGAGTTGTGTCACTTAATGAGTAAACCGTACATTATTTTTAGAATTTGAGATTATTACACATCAAATTTTGCTCATTTTAAATTTATTAGATAGCGGCAATTTTCCAGAAGTCACAATTTTTTGCTCATAATGAGTTAAGAGGTTTATAATATATCAAATCGAAGGTATTTCAAAGCTCTATACTCTCAAACTTTTCGAGGGATCGGCTGACCACCATGCCCCCTGGCTCCTCCCCTGCTTCAATGACTACACATTATTTGTGGCGGAACCAGGTCGGAAAACTTGGGGGCACATTAACAAAACAAAACATAATGAAGGAGAATAAAATAAAAATAAAAATGTGAATAAAACAATTTAAAGAATACCTTTGATTAGCAAGAGATGCGTCAAATGAAGGAATAATCGGAAGGTGGCAATCCTTATCTTCGAGGCACGTTTGAATTCATTGCCATATTTAGAGCCCGTTTATAATACCAAAATCGACTGAATGGACAGATTTTACTGAAATTTATGAAGTTCTGACTGAAGTGACCGCATTGGCTGATTCTGATAAATATTTATATAAAAATTATATTTAAAAAATATATTTTTAATTAAATATAGAAAAAATCATATGAATAAATAGCTAAAATGATCATCTATCGTAACTTGAACCAATACAGCCAGAAAAGTAACTCCAACCTTACTTTTCTTATTATTGCACAATTCAAAGTCTGAAATCAAATGGTTGCCTGATAAGCCGAAAAGCATGGTTACCAAACGGGCTCATAAATGTGGATGTGGTACACTCACACTTCAAAGCCTTATAAGAGGCATTCCCCATATAGCACATGATTAGTATCACAAGAAAAAGTGTTGCTCTAGTGCACCAAAGACATCAAACCAAAAACCAGACAACGGAGTACCAAAATACAAGAGTAAAGTCTAAATCTAATTGTACGCCTGATTTGTTCTACTAGTCTAAGACTTTGCACCATAACAAGATTGTTTTTTGGCAAGTTCAAAAGGTCATCTGCCCCCCCCCCCCCCCCCCCCCCCCCAAATTTCATATCCATATTATAATATAGTTAGATTATACATAGTATAATAATACTTCATATAATATTAATATGTAGTAATTTTAAATCATGTCTTTTTTCTATATGAACACGTAAACATAATTAATTTTGTTTAGGTAAAACTGTCAAATAGGCCCTCGAACTTTCATAAAAAAGTCAATTAAGTCCTTCTATAGGAGACTCTGTCCGGCCGTCGCGATTTGGGGCGGTCTCCGGTGGAATTTTTTGATGAATTTTTTGAGCATCTTATTCATCAAGTCTAGTTTACTCATTCCAAATTTCAGCTAAAAATTCAATTGGGAACATATTCAAATTAATTCGAGAACGCAAAAATGCGCAGTTATCTTCACGAATTCATTTGAATGTGTTTTCGATTGAATTTTTAGCTGAAATTTGGTATGAGTAAACTAGACCTGATGAGTAAGATTCTCAAAAAATTTCATCAAAAAATTCCATCGGGAACCGACCCAAATCGCGACGGCCGGACACAACCTCCGATAGAAGGACTTAATGGACCTATTTATGAAAGTTCGAAAACCTATTTGACAATTTTCCCTTTTGAGTTTATTATTATATGTGATTTTATATTATTCATATATGGAGCCTCAATTTTGCATTTGAAATCGGGGTCTTCAAATTCATTAGACGGTCTAGAGCCAACCTAACTGTCTTACTAACTATCCGAGCACCCTAGGGCAATTAACTTAACCACTCCCTTATACCTTTCCAAACATGCCCAATAACAGGGCAATTAAATTAAAGAACATGTGCTCCACAGACTCCAAGTTGTTTTTGCAAAAAACAAAATCCCATATTCATATTCACTAATTTAGCTAATAGAGAGGACACCCTAGCAAGTGATGCCCAATCCTACACAATCTGTGAATACACGGGAAAAGGTACTCCAATAGGAGTCCTGACATGTGTATTAATAGTAGAAGAGTTCTGATTACACAAGGAAACAAATATTGTCTAAATATATTTTAGGAAACAAATATTCTAAAATATATATTCTATTACACTCACTCAAACTGTGCGGGAGAAACAACGCACATGTTATCTTTCAAAAAATGAAACTGCTGACTGGAGAGACTTTTAGTAAAAATGTCAGCCAACTGTAACTGTGTGGGAATGTACTTGACAATCAGATCTCCACGAACCACTCGTTCTCGAACAAAATGATAAACAATCTGAATATGCTTGCTGCGAGCATGCTGAACAGGATTAGAAGTCAAGTAGGAAGCGGAGATGTTGTCACAAAATAGTTGGACATGAGCTGTGACTGCAAACCCAAGCTCAAATAAAATTGATGGGATATGCAGAGTGTCCTGGATGGTGTAGGCAACAACTTTATACTCAGCTTCGGTAGAGGACTTGGAAATGGTGGGCTGTTTCTTTGATTTCCACGATACAAGATTAGGTCCCAAAAATACCGCGAAGCCTGTTGTGGAACGGGAAGTATCAGGACACCTTGCCCAGTCAACATCGGAGTATGCAACAACACAAGTAGCTCGCATGGTTGGGCGAAGCCATAAACCATGATCAAGTGTCCCTTATAAATACCTGAAAATTCTCTTGACAGCAAAAAGGTGAGTAGTACGGGGAGCATGCATAAATTGAGACACTAAATGAACAACATAGGTAATATCAGGTATTGTCAAAGTTAAATATTGTAACGCACCAACCATACTACGGTACTCAGTGCCATCTGCAAGAAGCTCCCCATCAGTGAGAGACAAAGATGTGCGAGTAGCAAGAGGGGTACAAACTACCTTAAGCGTATGTAAGTGGAAATTAGTAAGAAGATCAGAAACATATTTATGTTGTGACAGAAACAAACCTTTGGCAGAACGTATAGCCTGGACACCTAAAAAATAATGAAGATCACCAAGATCTTTCATAGCAAAATGTTGAGCAATAAGACTAATAAAAGAAGTGATAACAGACGAAGAATTACCAATGATAATAATGTCATCTACATAGAGCAATAAATAAATGACAGAATTATGCTGGCGAAAAATAAACAAGGAATTATCAGACTTGCTACACGTGAAAATATGAGTTAACAAAAACTACTGAAACGATGAAACCATGCGCACGGGGTTTGCTTAAGGTCATAAATGGCTTTTCGCGGACGACAAATTTGACTAGGAAATAAAGGATGTACGAAACCCCGCGGCTGACGCATATATACTTCCTCAGTAAGAGTGCCATGAAAAAAAGCATTTTTGACATCTAACTGACGTATGACCCACCCGAAAGAAATAGCCAAAGTAAGAACAACACGAACAGTGGTGGGTTTAATGACTGGACTGAAAGTCTCAGAAAAATCCATAACAGCCTGCTGATTAAATCCCATCAGAATTGTATTTAGTCTTATAAATCCACTTAGAGCCCACAATATTCTTAGAATTATCAAACGGCACCAACTCCCAAGTATTATTAGAATTAACAGCATTAAATCCCTCAGCCATTGCCTCACGCCATTTTAACTGTTTATTAACCTCAGTAGAACAAGTAGGATCTGCTGATTGTAGGGTGTGTCTCGGAAAAACGAAGAAATATTAATTAAATAAAATTAATTAATTAATAAAATAGCTAAAAGAAAATAGAAATAAGATGGAGCAGATTTTAGCCAGAGCTCGTGCTACGCACGATGTCCTTAAAACGTATTCGTCGCCTCCCACAGGGCTAGGAGCGTTGCAACGACCGTTTCCTAGGATACGATAGCTAACGAACGATCGTTTGAGCACACAAACGAAAGTCTCGACGAACCGGAACAATAGCAGAACACTAGGGAAATTTCGGAGTAGCTGGAAGTGTTTTTAGCTCAAGAAAACGTGAGGAATGTATTGTGCGTTGTGTCTTCTTGCAAACCACTTGCCAGCCTTTTATAGGAGGATTTGTTGTGTGTTAAATGGGGTGTTAATGGATCTGAACGTTGGGCATTTATTGCTGTAACGGACCAGAAGACCTTTTGTTGCGAACAGAAGACCTCGAGCGTCTCTGTTGCGAACAGAAGACCTCGAGGGTTTCTGTTGCGGACAGAATACCTCGAGGGTTTCTGTTGACCCGAACAGAAGCGGAGAAGTTGTGCCAGCTCGGGAAAAATAAAGGAACGTTACGGGAAGAAACCAAATCATATCTTTGAATGATGGATTTTTTGGACGGCATTCGTGTCCGCAGGTCGCCCGCGCACACAAGTCTTGGTTTTTCTTCTCCGTGTCGGGATTTGATCGGCACCCCCCGCGCGTAAGAGAGAGCCTTTACCTTTAGAAATCTTAACTCCTTAAAAAAGGCTTCCCTTTATAAGGGGGTGAAAATCCCTTGAGTTTTCTGGTGTGGGATAAAACACACTAGAAACCCGTCATTTTCCCAGTTTTTCCATTTCAACGAGTGAACTTCGAGAATCAATTTCTCATTCACCCATTATCCGTTTTGAGTGTACCACATATATAATTGTAGCCCTTAACAAGGACAATCCGAAACCACTTTGACCCGACCCAAATCGGAAGTGGACCCCACTCAAATAATTGCTCTAAAATCACCATTTAATGCAATTTTAACACATTTTCCCAACAATCCCCCACATGAATGAAAATTGATTTTCGAGACATAAAAAGACACGAAGATAGGAGGAGACGTTGTGTTCACCGGATGATCCTTGCATACGGAGAGGTAGGTTTTATCCTTTGAACCTTCCGCTGTAAAGACATGTTTATTTATTGGTTGACTAGTAGACTCGATGTCCTTGAACTATACTGCCGTCGTGTAAACATTGACTTATCTTTACACAAGAACCTTCCAACTTTGTTCCGTTCTCATGGGTGTGCCCGTTTTGGCCATGGGTCACCGTCCTGGTTCTGCAAGAGTTTCTAAAGAACTGAGCCTTTACAGTTCTCCTTTGAAGCGGCCCTCTTCTCTCTCACACAGGTGATTCTTTCACGAGTATCATATCCCACATACTCTTCCAATGTTATCGAGTAGATCAACATTTTAGAATCATTAAAGCAAACGTTTTTGCTAACCTCGTGCGGGAGTCACTGTTTTAACGAGGAGTGGGTAGGAGTCTGGGACCCCCACAGTGACCATCCTTCGCTCTATAATTTAGTTGTCCCTTTTGAACCTAGGACCAACTAGTTTGGGTATCCACTATAGAACTTTTCAATTCACAGGCTTTAGTCCCATTCCTCGTGACAACTTCTCCAACAATTATCTATCCAATGCCTTGGTTAGCGGATCCGCTATGTTATCCTTTGACTTCACGTAGTCAATAGTGATAACACCCGTTGTGAGGAGTTGTTTAATGGTGTTATGTCTACGACGAACGTGTCTAGACTTACCATTGTACATATTGCTTTGTACCCTTCCAATTACCGCTTGACAATCGCAATGTATGCATATTGGAGGGACAGACTTTTCCCAACTTGGAATATCCTCGAGAAAATGGCGTAGCCATTTAGCCTCTTCAGTGCACTTATCCAAGACTATTAGCTAAGACTCCATCGTGGATCTAGCTATTAACGTTTGATTTGAGGATTTCCATGACACGGCTGCACCTCCCAAAGTGAAAACATATCCACTTGTGGACTTAGAGTCCTCTATGTCGGATATCCAACTAGCGTCGCTATACCCTTCAAGTACAGCTGGATATCTTCCATAGTGCAGTCCAAGCTTTTGGGTTTTACGTAAATACCTCAAAACCCTCACTATTGCCTTCCAGTGTTCGTCACCGGGGTTGCTAGTATATCTACTTAGCTTACTAACCACAAAGGCAATATCAGGCCTGGTACAACTCATTAGATACATCAAGCTTCCAATAATCCTAGTGTATTCTACTTGAGAAATACACTCTCCACGATTTTTGGTAAGTTGTACGTTTTTATCTAACGGAGTCCTTGCCTCTTGATAATCATCCTTATTAAATTTCGCAAGGATTTTATCAACGTAATGGGATTGGCTTAGCGTAAGATCGTCTGGTCCCCTAATTATTTTAATCCCAAGGATTAAATCGGCCAGCCCCATATCCTTCATGTCAAATTTAGAATTTAACATGCTTTTGGTAGAATTAATCATTAGATTATTGCTACCCACGATGAGTATATCATCCACGTATAAACATAAAATGACATAGTCGTCTACCGTGCTCTTCACATAGACGCATTTGTCACTTTCATTTATTTTAAAACCATTAATTAACATTGCAGGATCGAACTTTTCGTGCCACTGTTTAGGGGCTTGTTTCAATCCGTACAATGATTTAACTAATTTACACACTTTCCTTTCTTGGCCAGGAACACGAAAGCCCTCGGGCTGTTCCATATAGATTTCTTCGTCTATATCGCCATTTAGAAAAGCAGTTTTTACGTCCATTTGATGAACTTCCAATTTCCGCAATGCGGCAATTGCTAGTATCATCCTAATGGAATTTATTCTCGTCACAGGAGAATACGTGTCAAAGTAATCATGGCCCTCATGTTGCTTGTATCCTTTGATTACAAGTCTGGCCATGTACTTATCGATGGAACCGTCAGGTTTCATTTTCCGTTTAAAAATCCACTTGGATCCCAAAGGTTTATTTCCCGGAGGAAGATCAACCAATTCCCAAATGTGATTTTTAAGGATAGAATCCACCTCACTTTTGATGACTTCTTTCCACATAGGGTGTTAAATGGGGTGTTAATGGAACTGAACTGAACGTTGGACATCAATGACCAGTCTGTTGGGCATTGAATCGGCTGGTTGTGCGGGCTGGTTGTGGCAGTCTGTCTGGGAAGGCAGAACAGTCGGCTGGGATGGGCTGGATAGTACAGAAGACCTCGAGGATCTCTGTTGCGAACAGAAGACCTCGAGCATCTCTGTTTCGAACAGAAGACCTCGAGGGTTTCTTTTCCGGACAGAACTCGAGCATCTCTGTTCCGGACAGAACTCCACCCCTTCTCTCACTGGGAAAAATAAAACGTTACGGGAAGAAACAAAAAATTAGACCGTATATTTGAATTGTAGCTCTTAACAAGGACAATCCGAAACCACTTTGACCCGGCCCAAATCAGAAGTGGACCCCACTCAAATAATTGCCCCAAAATGATCATTTAATGCAATTTTTAACACATTTTTCCAACACTTATATCATGTTATATATAATTAACAGTTATGGTTTCTCAGAAAAAAATTACCTTAGCTACTCCTTCGGTCCCGCAATTAAGTTACCATTTTTCTTTTTGGGCAATCCCTAAATTAAGTTCACACTTCCTTACTTTCCTTAGTTGGCAAAATATCTACATCAAAACAGTGTCAAACAGTGCAAAACAATGTCCAAACAGTGCAGAACAATGCCAAACAGTGTCAAAATAGTAAAATTTGCCCCCTTGTAAATTTATTTCCTTAATATGTGTGAAATTCATCCCGTAACTTAATTGGGGGGACGGAGGGAGTAATAAGGAGCCCTATTTTGTTCAACCCCTCTAAGGTTAACTGCAACCCAGCCTACAATAAATCTAATCTAACACAAGTTTATACGTATTCACTCAGTTAATCCTGTTTTTCCTTGCAATCCAACAACGTCAATATATTCACTCAACACATTCTTTTTTAGTTAAATCCTTACTTTTATTATTATACATAATTTTTTTCGCAAATTCTATTTTTGCAAATAATTATGATTTAATATATCAAACATTTCGATGTAAAAATAAATAAATTTGGATTGAAAATTTTTTAACTAATTTTTTTAATGTTAAAATATCAAACTAATTTTTGTAACTGTATATATCCATGATTGGTGTCATATGAAAGATTATAAAAATTATGAATTTTGATATATTTTTTATAAAAATGTGATCTTTAATAAAAAAGACAAAAAGTTATACTCCCTCTGTCCCAGTCATTTCTTCCAATTTTCCTTTTTGGGCCGTCCCAATTAATTATTCCAACTTCCACTTTTGGAAAAAATATGCGATTCACATTCATTCAGCAAGGTCGGGAATAGAAAGTGAGTGGTCAGTAGATGAGGACAAAGTGGCGAATGGATTTTTTTCATGAAAACGAACATGTCTACTAATAAAAACTTTGCCAGACTTGGGTTCAAAGCAATGATATCCTTTAAAACCGAATGCATAGCCAAGAAAAACACATTGAACGGAGCGTGGAGAAAGTTTATTGGAAGGAGATGCATAGAAATTGGGATAACAAGCACACCCAAACACACGTAGTAAGCTATAATCAGGAGGTTTTTGAAAAAGAATGTCGTATGGGGAAATGCCATTAAGATTAGGAGTAGGAAGTCTATTAATAATATATGCAGCTGTAAAAATGGCATCAACCCAAAAAGTGCTAGGAATAGAGGCTGTGATGAGCATAATCCTAGCAAATTCTAAAAGATGACGATGTTTGCGTTCAGCAACACCGTTTTGTTGAGGAGTGTTTGGGCAAGATTTTTGAAAGAGTGCCATTGTCAGAAAAAAAATTGGTGCATATGAGAATTAACAAACTCACCCCCTCCATCACTTTGAAAAATTTTAATTTTGGAGTTGAACAAATTCTCAACTAAGACTTTAAAAATTTTAAATTGATGAAAAACTTCATTTTTAGTGCGCAATGGATATATCCAAGTAAACCTTGAAAATCATCAATAAAACACACATAATATTTGAAACCTAAATCAGATAAAACAGGGGATTACCATACATCAGAATGAATTAATTGTAATGGAGCAGAAGAATTATGGCTAGCATCTGAAAAAGGTAATCGTTGGGATTTACCCAAACGACATGAAACACAATCATGTTCAAAAGTAGACGAAGTAGAAATAAGACTTCTTCGACGCAACACGCGCAAAATAGTGTCACCACAATGGCCTAATCTACGATGCCACACAGGGCCTGGAGAAGTGATTGTGGCTAAAGCTACAGGTGCAGGTGAAATGAGGCCGATAGGGTATAGATGGCCATTATGACGCGCCTGAAGAAGAACCGCTCCCAAAATTTTATCCTTAACAAAAAATAGTTTTTATCAAAAACAACAACACAATTGTTATCAGCACACAATTTTTGAATCGAAATTAAATTAAATTTAATTCGAGGCACATGAAAAATAGATTTTAACGACAACGGGCGACTGAGAGTATTTAATGTAATATTTCCAATATTACACAATGGGAAGAGTAGTACCATTTGCAACACTAACAGTCATGGAGCCAGAGTAAGGGAATTTATTGGACAAAATACCTTCAGAAGATGTCATATGAGCAGACGCACCAGAGTCAAGATACGACAAAGCATCATTTGATTCCCCAGTAGGAGTCAGGAGTGCAGATGCAGAAGGCTGAGTAAAAAGAGATGGACAGTGAAGAGAAAAATGACCCGCAGAGAAACAAATTTGGCATACAACCGGAGGAGAGACAGAACCAAGAATTCCCTCAGCTGATGAAAAACCTGCATAGGCATGGTGAGTAGCAGAAGTAGATTTAGCATTAATATTTAAAGTGGACAAGATAGATTTATCAGATGCAACATTAGGAGGTCTCAGAGGATTATCACCCCCTGCGGCCGAAGGTCTGGGGGCCTGCGGATGTGGCTGCTCCTGCTGAAAACCGGGGTGCGGCTGGTACCATCCTCTGCCACGGCCTTCCCTGCCGCGGCCGCCTCTGCTGCGACCTCCTCTGCCGCGGTATGCGGCTGCCTTGCCTTGCTGCCCGTTGCCAATCTGAGCCCCAAAAGCTTGCTGCAATGGTGAGGACTATTGTTGGCGAGAAGAGAGCACACGTTGTTCGGTTTCCATAAGTCTCGGGTGCAGTATATGAGGCGGAAAATTATGAGGGAACAAAGAGATGGTGCCAACAACAAACTCATATTCGGGCCCTAATCCAGTGAGCGTACTTTCCAATAATTCTTTTTCAGTAACAGGAGAATTAATTGGAGCTAAAGTATCAGTCAAATTCTTAAGTTCACGTAAATAATGCTCCATGGATTGATTTTCTTTCTTTTTGGTATTAGGCAATAGGCGTTTAAAAGCCGTTGCTCTAGGTAGACTAGCAGACATAAAACGAGTTTGCAAACGTGCCCAAATACCAAAGGAATGTTTAATATCATGCACATCAGTTAATACATCACGAGTGAGAGTGGCAAACAACCACGAACGGATTGTTTAATCCACTCGAAGCCAATGGTAGCAATATCTGATTTAACTATGTGCTGATTATTAAAATCCAAGGTATACATGGGAGGTACCTGAATTCTGCCGCCAACAATCCCAAAAAGACCTTGAGATACCAGAAAAGACTCGAACTGAGTGCGCCACGTGAGATATTCCTCCATCGCCTTAAGTTTTATAGTCACAATCTGTCAGACATTAACAATGCCGTGAGAGACTGATTGTGCTAGTGACGCCATCGGAAGGACAAAAAGTGGACTGTCGTGTGTTGACCGAATGATGCCCGGCGAACCGGCAAAAGATGGGCCAAAATATTGGGTGCTGACTGGCGGTTGTGGTCAAGGAACGGCCGAGGGAAGACTGGAGCGGTAGGTATCGATGCCATGGAGGGCTGCGGCTGCGACATGGCTGCGTCGATTGTAAAGAGAGAGAAAAAATTAGGGTTTTTTTTCCTTAGGCTCGTGATACCATGTGAATAAACGGGAAAAGGTACTCCAATATGAGTCCTGGCATGTGTATTAATAGTAGAAGAGTTCTGATTACACAAGGAAACAAATATTGTCTAAATATATTTTTAGGAAACAAATATCCTAAAATATATATTCTATTACAATCTTCCTTTTAATATAGACCGTATGCACCCATTTTATCCAGAGAGTATTCATCTTAGAGTGAATATTCCAAAGGGTTTTAGGAAGATGCCCCAAATTTCAGCTTTTGGCTCCTTTCAAATCTTGTCATCATCCCTCATTCTTATAAAATAAACATCCCTCATTTTTGAGTACTTTATATGTGAATTTTAGGGACGTAAAGATATACGTAATATAAAGTTGAAAGGTATGAGATTTTTCCCCATCTTGTGCATGGATGAGATTAAAATAGGTGAAGTGCCTCACTTAGGTTGTCTGCACTGCCGCTGGTAGTATAGTGGAAGATTTAACTGTATTATCGGTTAAATATAAATGTACATCGTAAATCACGCACACAAAGAATCTCGAAATGTACCGTAAAGGATAACACTTGAATCTTTTCGTAATCAACGAGTATGAGAAGTGTAATTTCTCAAAGTTAAAGTAAAATAATGTGAAATTTAAAATAGAATAATAATATGGAAGATTTCCGAAATAGGAGTAAAAAAGTTTGAAAATTCCAAAATAGGACTGTCATGTTTTTATTTTCAAGATATGAGTAATTACTGCCAAATTTGGAAAATACTGCCATGTTTAAAGGCTAGTACTGCCAAAATATGACAGTAATTAGTCCTATTTTGAGAATAAAAACATGATATTCCTATTTTGAAATATACAAACGTTTATAGTCCTATTTAGGGTAATTTTTCAATAATAATTACTCGATCATTAGGGAAAGAGTCATAGCACTAGTATTTGGAAAATTCATATCGAAATGTTGCGGGGACAATTTTTTTCAAGAAAAGTCAGCGACTATTTAGGTAAAGTCAATAAATACACATACGTGTTTATAATTACCACTTGCCATCAAGTGTGTGACAGAAGACTTGGCACGTACTATGTACTAGTATATTAATTTGATGAAAGATAGAAATGTATAATGTATAATCAATTAAATTTACAAAATAGTCTATATGTATACAAATGCGCTATCAATTAAATCTACAAAATAGTCAATTATGGGCACTGAATATGATCTGATATGATAATGTCACATAATAGGTGTATACTAAATTTTAAAAACGAAAACAAAATCTGTACTTACTTTAATCATATTTGAGATAACGTGTCAGAGATTAACACACTAAACCCCTCGTGATTTACGTAGTATAAATTAGAAGCAATAGTCTAATGTGATTTTGGGAAAAGTATCAAATTATCTTATTATGTGGTTGATGGATAGTGTATCCGGGGAGTAGCTTATCCGAGGGGTTATTGCGGAGAATAACTAGAGAGAAGTCAGAGCAAATAAGTAAGAGAGAGAATGTATATTCGATATGTATTAAGCGTGGTTTACAATGGGGGAAAGGGGTGCTATTTATAGTAGTAATAAATGCTAGATAAGGACGTGTGTCAGTTTTCTGGTGGTCGAGGGGTCACCTCGACCGGGGTGGCACTGGCACTCGCATAAGGCCGCATTAAATGCGGTGGTTGGATGTGACGTTTGTATTTGGTACGGTGATCCAAGCGCATGTGAAGAGGACATTCTGTCGAGGTGGATGCCTTCGGCTGAAGGGTGCTGGGCCGAAGGCTCTTCTAACCGAGGGCTCCTACCTGCCGAGGGCTGCAGGTGCTGAAGGCTTGGTTTTCAAGCCTTGTTCTCCTGTGATGTCTCTTCTAACCGAGGGCTCCTACCTGCCGAGGGCTGCAGTTGCCGAAGGCTTGCTTTTCAAGCCTTGTTCTCCTGTGATGTTTCTGAGCTCGATTCTGTCACTGGTAGCCTTCGGCCATGGGGTCGAAGGCACCCCTTTGCGTATTGTGGACTGCTTAGAGCTCCATTTTGCTGGGCTTGGCCCGTTTGGGCCTGTTGGGCCTGATTGTAGTAGAGGAAGTATGTGGGCCGGGGGTCCCTGGCCCATATACTCAATCAGGAGTCCCCCACTCCTTTTGTCGAAAGGTACTTGAGGGAAAAGGAGTAGCTGTGGTGATTGCCCCGAAGGCTTCCCTGTTCTGTTGGGTGCCTCATTTTCTCAATTCCCCTATATGTCGAGGGCTGAGAGCTTCCTGAAGGGAGTGTAAGTGTGTTGCTCGTATGTGTTTCTTTGTTGTAGTTTGTAAAGTAATGAGAGATCTGCATTTGTGTGCTTTGCCGAGGGCATTTGTTGACTGAAGGCTTTGTGTGGCTGAAGGCATCATGTGGCCGAAGGCATCATGTGGCCGGAGGCATCATGTGGCCGAAGGCATTGTGTGGTCGGAGGCATTCTGTAAGCCGAAGGCATCATGTCGAGGGGAGTAGATTGCCGTTGTGATCTTGCCTCAGCTTGCTGTAGTTGAGAAATAGAAAAATTTTAACATTTGCGTGTTTTGCCGAGGGGAGTCCCCCAGTCCCCCACTCCTTTTGCCGAGAGTTTCTCGAGGGAAACAGGAGTAGAGTGATGCATGCCTTCAACAGGAGCCGCCGAGGGGTGACGCCTTTTGTTCCACAATGGGGAGATACCTCGTTAAAAACCTCATTAGGAAAAAACCGTGTGGGAAAAAATCCTAATGAGGGAAAAAGAGTACACCGGATGCCCTCAGAGTGAAGCAAAAGGAGTGCACCCTTCGGCCTTGATTGTTGAGCGGCGGTTGTGTCCGTCTGCTGAGGGGATATCCAAGATCAGCATTAGATCCTCCATGAAAAAGCTGAGGAGCTTGTAAGGACCCTCCCTCCGACCCTCGGTTTAGTACCAAAAAGTCCTCGCAAAGTGATTCCCAAGACATTTTGAGGGAGCCCTCAGTTGAGACGGAAACATACTCCGACGTCGAGCCTTCGAGCGAGGAGTCTTCGGCGGGTAATTATGCTGCTGTGGCCATGGAGGTGGAGAAGGACCTCAGGGCCGAGGTCGAAGCTGAAGACTTCGAGCAGGTGAACGAGGACGAAGAGCTCGCCCTTGCCGTGCAAACTGCTGAAGAAAAAGAGGAGAAGGAGAGGATGAAGGTGACGGTTGCTATCCTTCCCCCTCGCGGTGCCGGGGAAGCCAGCACCTCTCGGCCCTTGAACCCGACGCCCATCAGTGTGGCTCGCGGGAAAAAGAAGAAGACGAGGGCAGCTCCAAAGAAAAAACAAGCGACCGTGGATGCCGGGCGGCCGGTAGGCATACCCGAGGGCCATTCCTTCCTGAACACCGCTGCCCTAGAGTTGAAGACGAGGGCGTCCCCGGCAGAGTACCAGGCCACTCAAATCCTGGTTGGCCCTTCGGCACGTGTGGTGGAGCTAGGGGCAGATGACCTGTTGCGATACGCGTCCGAGGGGTGCTTTGTTGTTCACACCCTGTCGGTGGAGATGGGGCTTCGCTTTCCGCTCCACCCCTTTGTGCTGGAATACTTGAGATTCGTGGGGCTGGCCCCCTGCCAGCTAATGCCCAATAGCCACTCTTACGTGGCCGGCTATCTCTCTTTGTGTCGGAGCCGGGGGGTTCCACCTACCCTCGACCAGTTCTTCATGTCCTTCAATTTGTGCTGGGGGGGGGGGGCATTCGAACGCTGAGGGCTTTGCCAACATTCAGCAAGTACCGGAGTTCAGGCTCTTCGACGATGTGCCTTCGTCCCACAAGGGGTGGAAGGAGCGGTTTTATTACATACGCTTGGAGGAGAACCCCTTTCCGGCTCCGCTCCGCAACAGCTTCCGGCGTCACCCGAAGGTAGGGAGCGCGGCCCTGGAGAAGAATGGCAGAATACTCGCCAAGAAGCCGGAGGGGTCTGATAAGCATGTCAAAATCAAGGACGTCACTCTCCCCGAGGAACTTTTTAGTCTTGGCTTCCGGCAGTTTCGACTGAGGGGCTCATCGGATGAACGATATCCTCTGCTGGATCGTGTCTTCGAAGGAGCCGGAGGTGATTATCGAAGGGTTATGCGTTTTGTACCTTGATAGTTTTCCTTTGTTTTTTTACTCTATGCCATTGTAACTGACACCCTTCGGTTTAACCACTCTGTGTCTTATTTTTGTAGGTAGCAATATGGACGTCATCTCTCTTTTTGCCTTGAAGAATGCCAAGGGGAAAAAGAAGGGCCCGGTGGGCACTTCTGCCAGGGAGGAGTCATCCCAAGCCACTACTGCCGGTGCTGGCGTCGGGGGGGGGGGGGGGGGGGTCCAAAGTTGCTGGGCCCTTGAAGAAAAAGAACAGTGGCAAGGGGACCGAGCCCCCGGCCAAGAAGTTGAAAGCCACAGCCCCCGCCAAGCAGCCGATCACTGACGTGGTTGTTATTGTGGACGAGGGGCACGCCTCTGCCCCCACCCCTCAGGAGCACATCAACCAGGAGTTCTTCGGCCGGGAGAAACTGGATGCGATAGTGCCGAAGGGGGCTTTTGTACTGGAGGGTAGCCTAAACCCGTCGGCGCTGATGAGCCAGATGCTACCCTCGGTTGATCGCTTGGCCCTTGCTAGGATGGACGAGGGCTCCCTCGAGGCCAAGATTCTCCTGAACACTGCCTCCGTGAGTCATGCCTTTCTCTTTCCTCTGTATTTGTTTTTGCTCTCACATACCTCGTTTATCATGTCTAATCGTCACCTTTGTGGACTGTGAGCACCTTCGAAGGGTGGAGCAGATGAAGGAGGCGAAGGGTGCAGCCGAAGGGGAGGCTGCCCTCCTTAGGAAGAGGCTGGCTGAGGCCGAGGATTCTCTCCGCTTGGCCACCGACAGCATGGAGCGGCGGGTGCAAACCGCAAGGGCCGAGGGGAAGAACGAAGGCCTGGCTGAGGCCAGGGAGGCTGCAGCCGAGGCCGCGCGCGTTGCTGCTGAGGAAGCCCGTGTGGCTAAGGAAGATGCCGTCTCCAGAGCCCGGGAGGATGCTATAGCCGGCTTTATTGATGGGACTCAATGATGGATAGTGTACCCGGGGGTAGCTTATCCGAGGGGTTATTGCGGAGAATAACTAGAGAGAAGTCAGAGCAAATAAGTAAGAGAGAGAATGTATATTCGACATGTATTAAGCGTGGTTTACAACGGGGGAAAGGGGTGTTATTTATAGTAGTAATAAATGCTAGATAAGGACGCTTGTCAGTTTTCTGATGGTCGAGGGGTCACCTCGACCGGGGTGGCACTGACACTCGCATGTGGCCGCATTAAATGCGGTGGTTGGGTGTGACGTTTGTACCTGGTACGGTGATCCAGGCGCATGTGAAGAGGATATTCTGTCGAGGTGGATGCCTTCGGCTGAAGGGTGCTGGGCCGAAGGCTCTTCTAACCGAGGGCTCCTACCTGCCGAGGGCTGCAGGTGCCGAAGGCTTGGTTTTCAAGCCTTGTTCTCCTGTGATGCCTCTTCTAATCGAGGGCTCCTACCTGCCGAGGGATACAGTTGCCAAAGGCTTGCTTTTCAAGCCTTGTTCTCTTGTGATGTTTCTGAGCTTGATTCCGTCACTGGTAGCCTTCGGCCATGGGGCCGAAGGCACCCCTTTGCGTATTGTGGGCTGCTTAGAGCTCCATTTTGTTGGGCTTGGCCCGTTTGGACCTGTTGGGCCTGATTGTAGTAGAGGAAGTATGTGGGCTGGGGATCCCTGGGCCATATACTCCATCAGTGGTATTCTTTTAAAGGAAAATATTTATTTATTAATGATAACATGATCCATACAAAAGCAATCCAGATTGTCAAATTAAGGGTAGATGAGGTGAGACATAGAACTAAATAGTTCTAAATGAACATAATAATTCGATAACCCAACGGAAAGGTAGACTCAGGGGCGGACCCACCCTAGAGCTAGGGGGTGCCCGTGCCCTGCGGTGATTTATATATATATTGGAAAATTATCAGGTCCAGCACCTCCCGGTCCGAACGCCGTCCGAACACCGCCGTTTGGGGCGGTTTCAGGTGGAATATTTTGATGAATTTTTTTGTGCATGTTCCTAATCTAGTCTAGTTTATCCATACCAAATTTCAGGTCAAAATTCGATCGGGAAGGCAGTCAAATAATTCGTTGAAGTTAACTGCGTTTTTCTATGTATAATTTGGCACAGTTAACTTCAACGAATTATTTGACTGCTTTCCCGATCGAATTTTGAGCTGAAGTTTGGTATGGATAAACTAGAATTGATGAGGAACATTGACGAGCACTTTGTCACGGTGCGTCAAAATAAATTCAATACTAAACACTTATACATAGTATAGCATAGTAGAGTTCGTATCCACAGGGAAAGGAATAATTCTCTTTTTATGATACTTAGTAAAAGGGGGGATTTGGATTGAGTGATTTAATTTAACTAAGAACTAAGATGAACAACCTATATGTGTTTAATTCAAAGATAAAAAGGACTTGGCATTGCTACTTTCCACTTGTTGATATATTTTAGTCGATCATTGTTATATCTATAACTTATTCCCTCTCGAATACTCAATCGGGGAGTATATCTACTTCATCGAGGGTAGTTATTAACAACGACCGTTCATTAATAACCCTTACTATTAATCAAATATAGAACAACGCCGTATACCGATTTAATAGTAGCATTTAATCTTTCTAACTCTTTGATGAAATCAATTGAGATTGATAACCTCAACACAAGCGGTTTCGGTTTAACCAACAAAATTAATCCCTCTTAAGTTTATTAACCACGACCGTGCATTAATAAACCGAAGTTACTTACTTGTGAAACCATCAACGATTAAACATCGGTTCGTTGATCGTTTCTAGTAATAATTAATATATGAAACAAAACTAGTTGATCCTTTAAGTAATGTTCAAAATATTAATATGAAATAAGAGTAAGAATTAATTAATAATCAAGGAAGAATATTATTAAAGAAGATGAATCCTACTATAATTAATATCAAGATGTTAACTAATTGTCATCTTAGCAACACTCCTCAATATTAATATAGAGGAAGAAAATACCATTCTAACTAATGTCGAGATGTTAACTAATTGTCATCTTAGCAACACTCCCCAACATAAATATAGAGATGGTATTAAGGAAAGAACTATTAATTAATATTCAAGGAAAGAAGTTAAGAAAATAACTCACAACTTTAATAATCAACAAGCTTCAAGAGCAACACCAAGAATGGAAGTTTAGCTCCTCATTTGGAGACTAAACATAGCTAAAAAAATATAAAGAAATGCTATTCTAAACTGAGCTAAAGAGTATGGAAGAAGGGATGATTTTTTGTGAAGAAAAAGTGTGCTATTTATAGGTGTTTTTCAACACCTTTGGCCGGGTACCCGACCGGGTCAAGTACTCACCCGACCGGGTCCGGTCAAAATCAGATATTTCCCCACGTTCTGGTGATCTTCGGCATGTTAAAGTGTCCGGGTCAAGTCAGACCCGACCGGGTGGGGTAGGGGGCCCGACCGGGTGAGTGCAAAAATTGGATATTCTTTACGTTCGGGTGATCTTTGTACACCAGGTTGTCCCCGGTCACTTCTCACCCGACCGGGTGAGGTAGTGGGCCCGACCGGGCCATGCACTTTCTTTGCATTTTCGTTTTTCACTTCTTACCCGACCGGGTCAAGTGTTATACCCGGTCGGGTATTTGCTCCTGGGCAGCCAAATCTTCTTTTTCTTCACTTCAAAGTCTTCCTTTCCAACACCACAAATCCTAACTAAACTTTACAACTGACAAATAAAGACTAAAATACAATTACAACTGAAATCACATAAATGTTTACAAACTAAATAAAACGTCAAACAATCACCATCAATGAAACATAAAAACATACAATTATGCACTACTAATTAGTGTGCATCAAACATGCTCAAAAAAATTCATCAAAATATTCCGCCGGGAACCGCCCCAAACGCCGGTGTTCGGACGGCGTTCAGACAGAAAAGTGCTGGACAGAAAAGTTATGCCGATTGAGACTTATGATGTTAATATTAGAGATGAGTTGAGGAGACGTTATTTGAGAAAAGGTCCTTGCCAACCGAGTGACTTAAATTTCCACAAAGTGATTTTAATGGGTGCAACAGATCATTCCAAAAACAGTGGTTTTATTTAAATTTTATAGTTTTGTTTATTGCTATACTCGTGATGCATATGATTTTTTTCTAGACTAGTATATCATTTGTTTGTTATTGTGCCCATGCGAGTCACGAGTCCTGGTTCCGCCACTGGGTAGACTAGTTTATCAACATAGAAATTTCTATTGCTAAACTAATACAGTGATACCCCATCGTCCTCGAAAATTCTTCCCATGTTAGTTTGGATCAGAGTATAAGAAAGTGAGAATAAAGTGTAAATGTATGGTTGCGGTTGATTATGAAAAAGGTAAATGAATACGTAGTATTAGCCACACAATACTTTCCAAAAAGAGAAATGAGATTTTTTTTTGAACATTCCAAAAAGGTAAATGAGAAGAATTTTCAAGGACGGAGTAATAATCAAGATTAGAGAAAACACTAAACTACTATGCAATAGAAAACAAATATATAAAATGGTAAATTCATTAAAGTCTCTAAATTATAAATCATACTGTATATGTAACCAAACATAACAGCCCAACTGGTTGCGAGATTACCGTGTCTAGTGGGAGATCTCGAGTTCGAAACCCGCTAGGCACATAAATGTTTAAAACTCAATAAGTGAGTTTCAACCCTGATTACTCCAGTCCTAACCCCTGGAGTAAAAAAAAATCATACCGTATATGTAAGAGTATATGTAAGAGTAATTATAAAATAGATGGGGTTGAAGTATTTTTTGAAGTATTTTTTGAAGGGTAGTTGCGTGATTTATAAATCAATTTGTTTGGAATATTGATTTATTTATCAATTATCCCTCGTGTCACTCGTGCGATAAGGGAGAAGAAAACAAAAAAGTAAATAACGACCTCTAGGATCTTTCCTTGTTCCGCGTAATATTAAATCTCTACCTATAAAATTAAATAGGCCAACCCCCTCACTGGCCTCTATCCCTAACTTGTTTAGCTTTGCGTTCTTCTAATTGGCCGAAAATATCGATCGCCGTCGTGGACATAAACGGAAACTATACCGGAAAATGTTGCTGGGAAAGCTAGTGGATGCACTGACGCCGGCGGCGCAGAAGAAGACGGTAAAAGGAACGGCGGTTTTGATGCGGAAGAATGTTTTGGACTTGAACGATTTCAACGGCTCTATTGTTGACAATATCTCTGATATTCTGGGCCAAAAGGTGTCCATAGAATTCATCAGTTCTGCTCAGCCCAGTTCTGCTTCTTCCACTGGTCCGTTTCCGCCTTCATCTTTCTATATCTGCTTTCCTCTTTAGCTAGCTACGACCCCTTCAATTTTTTTTATTTTCTGCGATCTTTCTTCTTATTCCATTTCGATCTTGCGTTCTTTTTCTGATGGATTTTAAAATTCAAACCGTTTGTTTTGATATTTTATGGGTTTTCAAAATATTGCACAAAAATTATTTACTAAAACATTATTGCACAAAGAATTACGTCGTACTCGTATATAAAAATTATTCTTTTGATATTCTTTTGGAGATTATAGAAAAGTTTATTAGTGGTAAAGAAGTGATTGTTCGAAAAGAAAAAAATGATTTTGAAGTATAAAATCAGAAATTTGGTAAGCAATACGGAGTATTTTTTTAAAGACTCGAATTTTTTTTAGTTTTCAAAAATTAATTTTTGGAAAACATTTCTGTAAGGAAAATACTCAACATGGTATTTACAGTCGACACAACCGAGGAGCACCTACTTCGATGCAAATCTATGGTTAAGAATAACTTTGCAGATACAACTTTGCAAATTGTTTAGTGGACACCAGTAATGTGTACTGTGATTTGTCGAAATTATTCCTCCGTGCTAATAATAATTGTAACAACCATTCTTAAGGTAGACGTCTTCTACCCACCTTATACACACCATACCAAGTTTGTGAAGTTTATTTTTGTCTGTGAATACACACCTAAGTCCGTCCTTTAAAACTTTGTCAAAGTTGATCGGTACGGAGAATAATAAAGTAAAAACTGTGTGATTGAGGTTTGTGTAGAGCAGAGACAAATAACCGAAATCACAAAATAATTGATTAAAAGAGAAAGTGTCAAAGTTTTTTGGAATGTCTCAAAAAGAAAAGATGGCAAGGGGGATCCTGGGGGGCAAGTGCCCCTGCTTCCGATCCCGAAATTTAATTTTCGTACTTAAGATTTTTTGTAATAGACCTTCTGATTTTTTGTACGGTAATGTTAATAAAAGTTAGATATATAAAATCATATTATTAGATAAAGTTGTATTGAATGATGAAATAATAAAATGCAATTATGTGTAGTACTTCAATGGGGTAAAAAGAAACAAAATGCATTTTGTTAATGAAATAACAAAATGCAATTATGACGCCTCAGGAGTAAAAAGAAAAAAAAATAATGCAGTCACTTCTTCAGAACTTATAAGTTTCCACAGAAATACAAAATCAGCAGAGTTTGGTATTACTAAACATGCTCTTAGTTTGATCTATGCTGTACGAAGTATATGATTTTGTAATTTGTTATATTCAGTTAAAAGTTTCGAAAAACTTACACGGTACGATATAATAAGGTATATTATATACTCCGTAAGTCATAAATTAATATTTATAGTAATTGAAACTTTATTATGAAACGATAACTATATCTATCATCAATTAATCATAGTAAATTAAACTAAAGTTAAATAGGGACAATAGAGAAGAAACGGTCAAGAAACTGAAATAGGTAGAAAAGAATGCATTTTTGTAAAAAAAGAGCTACAAATGTTAAATAATGCCGCGTCACAACCGAAAGAGCTGCATACAACTTTCACTAGTTTGTAGTCAACCATATACCTATATAAAGTCAGTTGAACAAATAAGGTAAATTCTCTGATCTTTTTCTTTTTTTGATACAAAGGGAAAGGAAATTCTCTAGTCTTACTTTCCAATAGAATCTCAGTTTTTTAGTCCGTCTTATATACTGTAATTATTTACCGTAGTATCTATCATCTTCGTTCCAAATGGTTTTTTTGCAAAATCAACATTTTTTAGTTAACCGATGTTAAAGTTAAGTCATCATTAAAAAATCTCATTCAATTTTAATAATTAAAATCTTTGTAAAATTGCAAAATTTAAATTAAAATTTAATTAAGAATCGATAGCCTAATTAAGTGAATAAAATCAAACTGCTTGATCCCAAAACGTCAAATTTGCAACTAAATTTGGGATGGAGGGAGTATTATAAAGATAGATTGTGTAATATGTAGGTGATATAACTAATTTCAACAAATTATACTTATAAATTCACGTGATAAATTGAAACAAGCAATGAATGTAAGGCGCAGGGGTACTACACTGTGTATACTACGTACGTACTTTATTAATACTTCCTCCCTCCGTTCCTAAATAAACTTCCAACTTTCTTTTTTCGTCCGTTCCAATTAAAACTTCCACTTTCCCTTTTTGGTAAAGAATTTGTGGTTCACAACATTTCTTACACATTTCTCTCTCCTCTTCACAACTTTCCACCACACAATATCCACTATCTTAAACTTTGTGCCAAATCCATTTGGAAGTTAAAATGGGAACGGAGGTAGTACTTTTTAATACGGAGTACTACGTTCATGCATTTGGAATTTTTCATGCACTAGTTTGGTGGTTTCCTATTGAAAGATCCAGAAATTCACAAATAATTCTATTGTGGTCATCAGAATGAATGATTGAGTTTGAGGTCTCATGTTCAATTCACATTTCACAACCTAAACAACTGTATGCGGTGGCTTCTTATAAGCATAATACATTAACCAATCTCACTCGCAAATGGTTGGGATCATAACATGATTTACTCTCTCACTATCATTCCCTTAGATTGGAGTAACTTTTGTAACACTTGAGATTTAACATAAACGGATTAATAGTACTACTCATACCAACAATGTGCATCTCCTTTTAAGGGAGCTCATTATCCAAGAACTCCAAGTTAAGCGTGCTTGCACGGGAGTAGTCTTGGGATGGGTGACTCCTTGGAAAGTTTTTCAGGGCACGCACGAGTGAGGACAAACTGCGCGGAAAAGGCTAGTGACGGTTTGTGAGGACAGTACTGAAGGTCAGAAGTAACTATCTCGGGGCCTACGGGGCCGAGGTGTTACATCTTTACTCAAAAATTATTTGAGATGATACTGTAATTTACGTACTCTTGCAAGTTGCACCAATCTGTCAGGTGGTAATGTGAGAACGCTTGTGATGGGCAATTCTATTTTTGGGTTGAGAAATTCATAAATTCTCAATACCATAATTAGTGGAGAAACCTATTTTATGGGAGGGGATAAAGCTTAAAAAATTGTACAGTGAGTATAGTTTACCTGTATTTCTAATTAAATACTACCTCCGTCCCGCTATGATTGTCCCGTTTTACCTTATCGGTCCGTCCCACTAAGATTGTCCCATACCAAATTTGGCAAAGTTTGTGTGGTTCTAAATCATTCTTACTTTATTCTTACTTTATCAATTCAATATCAACCACATAAACCACTTTTTATTGATTTGCGTGTCACTCCCTCTTGTCCCATTGTTAGCAGGATGGAGGGAGTACTACGGAGTAGTATTATTACATACATGAAAACTTTAATTTGGGGGACAACAGGAAGTCAGGGACAGACCATCAAAGCCAACCTTTAAGGTGGTCCTGCCCCTAGCTTGTACCCTCCACCCACTCGCTAGTTTCTTTAGAACGTGCTCATTTTTAATACATAAAATACTTCTCCTAAATTGTGTCAACATCATTTTTGGCTCTTATATCATGTTATATACGGAGTATAATTAACAGTTATGGTTTCTCAGAAAAAAATTACCTTAGCTATTCCTTCGGTCCCGCAATTAAGTTACCACTTTTCTTTTTGAGCAGTTCCTAAATTAAGTTCACACTTTCTTACTTTCCTTATTTGTCAAATTATCTACATCAAAACAGTATCAAACAGTGCAAAACAATGTCCAAACAGTGCAGAACAATGCCAAACAGTGTCAAAATAGTAAAATTTATCTCTTTGTAAATTTATTTCCTTAATATGTGTGAAATTCATCCCGTAACTTAATTGGGGGATAGAGAGAGTAATAAAGAGTCCTATTTTGTTCACTCCTCTAAGGTTAACCGCAACCCAGCCCGTCAATAAATCTAATCTGACACCATTTTATACGTATTCACTCAGTTAATCCTGTTTTTCCTTGCAACCCAACATCGTCAGTATATTCACTCAACACATTCTTTTTTAGTTAAATCCTTACTTTTATTATCATACATAATTTTTTTCGCAAATTCTATTTTTGCAAATAATTATGATTTAATATATCAAACATTTCGATGTAAAAATAAATAAATTTGGAGTGAAATTTTTTTAACTAATTTTTTTAATGTTAAAATATCAAACTAATTTTTGTAACTGTATATATCCATGACTGGTGTCATACGAAAGATTATAAAAAGTTATGAATTTTGATATATTTTTTTATAAAAATTTGATCTTTAATAAAAAAGACAAAAAGTTATACTATCCTCCGTATCTCATTAATTGCAACATTGGAATATATACACTATTCATGTACTTTACTTTGACTACATTTTATTTATTAATGTATGTGAATTATTATTTTTGAAAAATGTTGTTAAATTCGTCTCATTACAAAGTTTTATAATCTGAATTTTATTTTATTTTTACTAATACAGAATTAAATATAATGACAGTCAAAGTTGTGCGTTGGCAAACATAAAATATTGACTGTTGCAACTAAAAAGAGACGAAGGAAGTATCATTTTAAAGAAATTTGGGATTTTGAGTTTTCATGGAGTCCACTTCTTTTTCTTTGGTGTGCACACCAAGTCCAGCTTTTTATCTCTCTTCAAGAGTGGATCGAGCATCCAAATTCCCACCCAAGGGTTCTACTAACCCACTATGAGATCCTAGTATACTTTGGTTGCACATCAGTTTGGGGCGAAAAGTTCAAATTTGGGTTTCCACCCCGGGGTGAACATCACCACCTTACTTCAATGCTTGTCGTGTGGCATATCTATTCATTTTTTTCTTAGAATTACTACAACTTTTTTATTTATGGTACATTTTTATAAAAAAATATATCAGATTTTTTAGTTTTTTATGAGCTTTCTAACGTTATCAATCTTGCACACAAAAAATATAAAAAATCCATTTTATTACATACGTAGTTTTAGCAAATGGTCTCATCTTCATCATCCAACTCCATGTTGCTGAAAGCCTGAGCCAAGCTCTCCACCTCCTGCTGTGCGTTAATCTTTCTCATCTCCAAGCCGAATTTGCTCTGTCACACAAAGCCTCTTCGCAGACTGAAGAAGCCCCTTCACGCAAATGTCCGCCAACAACTACCACTCGCCTATCAACCAAAGAAAGACCTAACCCAGAGTGCTAACCAAGAGCCCCTTCCAACACCGCTCAGCGATTATGGGAAGCCGCCGCCGATCGTCCGCCCCTGTCAAAACTGTTCAACCGTGGCCTAACCCTAGGGCCTAGGCTGCCGCCCGCTTTCAAAATATACAATGTGTTTTATGATGAATGGCCAAAATGTGACGAAAAGGATCTTGGGTGATGTGGAAAGTAAAAATTAAGGGGGTGAACATGGATATATACGTAGTATAATACTTTCACCTGGATTAATAAATTAAAAACTGTGTGGTTGAAATTTTTGCAGAGGAGAGAGAATTAATTTTAGCCACATATTCCTTACTTTAAATGAAAATGACAAATCTTTTTGGGATATCCAAAAAAGAAAATTTGACCAACTTTTTCGGGATGGAGGGAGTAGAAAAATTGGAAAGTTCAAACGGGAAGTCGCTTGACAAGAACCCCTTGGTCCGTAGAAAGAGGTTCCCAACTCGGCTTCAGGTCCAATTTGGATGCCACGAGGTTGAAGACTATAGGGAATGGCAGCGAGCCGCTTCTTTTCAAGCCTTTTAGCTTAAGGTCTAGGGCGGTTTTGACACCGATCCTATTTGGGATGATCCAGGTTTGCGGGATGTTTTTATTTGGACTAATTTCAATCCCATACCACATCAGATCAAAACAGACCATACATGATCAGGCAGACCAGACCAAACTTGAACAATTATAAAACACAAAGGAACCAAATTTTACTAGACCACATACCAATTCAGAATAAAAAAATAAGTTCATGATATTTTAGTCTTAAATGGATAGTCTTACATATATTCAAAAAAAATGAATGGTCTCAAAACATTCAGGTTTTGCAAATATAATTTCCATCTTTCAAATTCTTGATTTTTTTAATATAAAAGAGTGGCCTTTTATATTCATATTGAAAAATCATACAAGACAACATACAGACAGTTAAGATAGAGCTGATCATAAACTCTAGGAATAGACAGAAAATCAGTCACCTTATACAAAAAAACATGGTACGCTAGACATGAAATAGGTAAACTTAAGCCTACGACAATCAGAACTGAAACAATGTCTATCAAAAATTATACATAAAAATCCCAATATTCAAACCAAAGCTATTCGAAGTAAAATAAAAATATGTACTACTAAATGAAATATAAAATTGAAATAAAACCTTTGCACAAAACTCTTTCTGGCACAAAGATGTTTTTGAAGGAGGACGAGCTCTAACATTTTCTATGTCGTCATAAAGAAGGCAGATAGAAACTCACGACAAGGTAGAACCATCCTAGCATAGAAGAAACACAATCAAAAAAAGAAAATGGATCTTATTAAAAGTTATTTCCTCCTTCCCATTAAGACTATTCCATGTTTCCTTTTAATTGTCTGAGAAACATTATTTCAACACCTGCATATTGTATGAAAGAACAACTCCATTCCAGGACATAAGAAATACGGAGTAACTCAAATAAGTATGGCTTCTTTAAATTCCGATATTCTGTGGATGATTAGAGACTAGTGACAAGGTATCTGATTTGCAGGAAATGGACTAACAGGAAAGCACAGCAAGGCATCCAACTTGGAACACTGGCCGCTCCACAACACTCTTTTAGCCTCTGGCGAGTCGGCGCTCCATTTTGATTTCGAATGTACAGAAGATTTTGGGGTTCCAGGAGCATTCATCATCGAGAACAATCACCCCAATGAGTTCTTCCTCAAAACCGTAACCCTCGAAGATGTTCCTAATCATGGCCCACTCCACTTTGTATGCTTCTCTTGGGTCTACCCTGCCAGTAAGTACAACTATAAGCGCGTCTTCTTCGCAAACCAGGTACGAATTTCACCTCCATCACCAGTAATTGAGTTCCTGTAATGTTATTCATTTCATAGGTATTGATTATCTTCGTCTGTAAAATTTGGGATGAATCCTTCATTAGAACTGATGCTTGTTGTTTGACGATACAGTCCAGTTTAATTATGCTAAACCTTTACTCAACACTTTTATTAAATATTGCAGGCTTATCTACCCAGTGAAACGCCTGCCCTGTTGAAGCAATATAGAGATGAAGAATTAGTGAACTTGAGAGGAACAGGAACTGGCGAGCTTAAAGAATGGGATAGAGTGTATGACTATGCTTACTATAATGATCTTGGTGAGCCAGACAAAGGTCCAGAATATGCTCGGCCAGTTCTGGGTGGGAATTCAGAGTATCCTTATCCTCGACGAGGAAGGACGGGCAGATCACCAACAAAAACAGGTAACACATCAATGGTTTCAAAACTCTCACCCTTTTTTAACCAGTTTTCGTATTCAGCATGTTGTTTTGAACTTCCCTTATTGCCTTTCAGATCCTAATACTGAGAGTAGGATTCCCCTTATTTCGAGCTTGGATATATATGTTCCCAGGGATGAGAAATTCGGACACGTGAAATTGTCTGACTTTCTTACTTATGCTTTGAAATCTCTGGTCCAGTTCCTTCTCCCCGAATTCCAGTCTCTGATTGATTCTACACCAAATGAGTTTGACACCTTTCAAGATATACTTGACCTGTATGAAGGAGGGATTAGACTGCCGCAAGGGAACTTGCTCAAAGCCCTCACAGATAACATTCCTATTGAGATCCTGAAAGAAATTCTCCGTAGTGATGGGGAGGGACTCTTTAAGTTCCCAACCCCACAAGTTATCAAAGGTATTTGTAAAGCTTCTGTTTACATCCTTATGGTATATAATTCTTGCCATACATTCCTAGTCTCTAAATTGTGGGTTTCAAAATAGAGGATAAAACTGCCTGGAGGACGGATGAAGAATTTGGAAGAGAAATGCTTGCTGGAGTGAACCCTGTCATCATTAGTCGCCTCCAAGTAAATGAGCTTCTTTAAATTATTTAAAGTTCTTGACAAATGAAAACATACACTGGTGACCGAATCTTCAGTTAAAGGTAAAAGATGAATCCTTAAGTTGTTCACTATTTTTATGTGCAGGAGTTCCCACCAAAAAGCAAACTAGATCCTAATGTTTATGGTGACCAGGCCAGTAAAATTACCAAAGAGCATATCCAAGACAACTTAGATGGTCTTTCAGTTGAGGAGGTAGTTTTATTTTGTTTGATTGTTGTACTTAATTTGTAAAACTAATTGGCTGTCCCATTTATCAAGATATTAATGATATGTGATGCTATTGGTACAGGCAATCAAGACTAACCGGCTATTCATATTGAATCACCATGACACGCTTATGCCATATTTGAGGCGCATAAACTCAACAAGTAACAAAATATATGCCTCAAGAACCTTGCTTTTCTTACAAAAAGATGACACTTTAAAACCTCTAGCAATTGAACTTAGCTTGCCGAATCCGCTCGGAGATGAATTTGGTGCTGAAAGCAAAGTGTACACACCAGCTGAACAAGGGGTTAAAAATGGATTATGGCAATTAGCTAAAGCTTATGCAGCTGTGAATGATTCAGGTGTTCATCAACTACTCAGCCATTGGTATGTATTTTTGTCTGTTAAAAAATAAGCTTTTTTTTGTTATTCGATCTATTACCTATTACGTCAATTTTGATTTTGAATGCCTGTTTCAGGTTGAACACACATGGAGTAATTGAGCCATTTGTAATAGCAACTAATCGGCAATTGAGTGTGCTTCACCCAATACATAAGCTTCTACATCCCCATTTTCGTGACACAATGACTATCAACGCTTTGGCTCGCCAGATCTTGATTAATGCTGGTGGAGTTCTTGAGAAGACAGTTTTCCCTGGAAGATATGCCATGGAATTGTCAGCCGTAGTTTACAAGGATTGGGTATTTACTGATCAAGCACTCCCAATTGATCTTGTTAAGAGGTATGCCATGATTCCCATATCAATGTTTTTGTCTTGTCTTACTAATGCCATGTATACAAATCATAATCCTGATGAACAAATTGTATTAGAATGATTTTTTTTTAAATGATGAAAATATCCCAAATACTTCCTTATTTTGAGGTCTTTGAAGGGTTTTGATATTTCTCTAAGAAATATCAAAAGAGAACTCGTCAAGTATTAAGAAATATTGAAATGTACTGTAATATTTTAGTAACTGTCAATATCAAAATATATCTGAATTATTAACCTCATTATTTATAAAAAAAACTTACAACTTGTGATCCCCCCAAAAAATGCTGATATCAAAATTGAAATATCCCTTAATTTCTCCATAAATTCAAAGTATCAACATGTTATTGGTTTTTCATTATTACAATTATGTCAGTAAAAAGGCTAAATAATTCAGTGTCATAATATAGCCAATGCAAGTCATTAAATAGTTACTGTAAATGAAATTTAAGAGGTGTGGCTGTTGAAGACTCAAGTTCTCGGCATGGTGTTCGGCTGCTAATCGAGGACTACCCATATGCTGTTGATGGGCTAGAAATATGGTCATCTATCAAGACATGGGTCAACGAGTATTGCATGTTGTATTACAAATCAGATGACATGGTTCAGAAAGATACTGAACTCCAGGCTTGGTGGAAGGAACTTAGAGAGGAAGGACATAGGGATTTGAAAGACAAGCCATGGTGGCCTAACATGCAGACAGTCCAGGAGCTGATCGACTCATGTACCATTATTATCTGGATAGCTTCTGCCCTTCACGCCGCAGTTAACTTCGGTCAATATTCTTATGCTGGTTATCTCCCGAACCGCCCAACATTGAGCCGCAGATTCATGCCGGAGCCTGGAACAGATGACTATAAGGAACTTGAAGTTGACCCGGATAAGGTTTTCTTAAAAACAATTACTCCCCAGCTGCAGACGTTGCTCGGTGTTTCCCTTATTGAGATCCTGTCAAGGCACACTTCAGATGAATTGTACCTAGGGCAGAGAGAGTCCCCTGAGTGGACAAAGGATCAGGAAGCACTTGATGCATTTGCACGATTCGGAAATAAGTTGGGTGTTATTGAAGATAGCATTATGAAAATGAACATGGATGTAAAGCTGAGGAACAGGACAGGACTTGTGAAAGTGCCGTATACCTTACTCTTCCCTACAAGTGAAGCCGGTCTCACCGGCAGCGGCATTCCAAACAGTGTCTCGATGTAGATGGAGCTTCCGAATTCTGTATGTATGATTACATTTGGATTGTTGATATGTGTCATTATTTCTTCAATAAATTTATCTCAGAGCGGATTACACATGTTCTTGTGTGATCCGTCTGATAAACACCTTCATTTGCACTGTGATTATAAGGCTAAATAATTGAGTTAAGAATGAATGTGGCTGGGAATTGAGTTGAGAATGGATCTCTCTTTAGAAGAGTTGTGTTAGTAGCTGTATATTTCCCTTTCGTTTTACATTTAAGACTGATGTACGGAGTATATAATAAGAAAATCATTCTTGATAAGGAGAAGGTATTCCGTAAAAAGGGGTTTTCAATTTCTCCAGTATACTCCTTTTAAACTTAATCCCGTCTCTGTTGGTGTTATGTTCATTTTATCAAGAAAGAGGAACCATTATGTTGATGAACACATATAAAGCTACATTAATTCAGAAAACTCATTTGTGATTTTTCAAAAATTCTTATCCTTGTGAGTTGTGACAAAGTGTTTTGGTCTCACGCATCACCCTCTGGACCATGTTGTGCTTGTTCATGTCGTGCTATGGCCCACTCGAAATAGTATATAAATGATTTTTTGTAAAAAACACTAAATACTACGTATATAAAAATTGTACCACTGTACCAGCCTAATTGGCAATAACCGAGGCAGATTGGGGAAGGGTACACATAAAACTGAAACTGCCACTTTGAATAAATGTTTTTCCCAAAATTGCCCCATTACCCGTTCGGGTAACTTTTATTTGAACCGTACCCGCCTCAACGGGGAATCGATTTATCCACAGGTGACTACCCAAATGATACCAAATAACCAATTTCTAATCCTACTTGTTAATGTAAATATCCTTCGTAGTAAATTATATATTCAAAGCAGCACATACAAAAGTACATATTCAAGCAATCAAGGAGTTTTATTTCTAAATTCGTTAGTATGACAAGCACCCAATATCATAATACGTAGTAAAAAGTAGTAATCTTCTCAGAATCCAAATTCAAAAAACAGGTTTATTCCTATATTTAGTTTTAGGCCTTAAAAAGTAGTAATCCATCGCAAAAATAGTTTTATGCCTAAATTCATTACACTATCAAATTAATGTTCAACACTTCAACATCTAAAATCTAAAATCCGATTGTTCAACACTATAACAACACTTCAATATGGATATGCATTTTTTTTACTCCAGGTGGCGTCTGGGGGAGGGGAGCTGGGGGAGCCTGGAGTAATCTAGGCTGAAACTCACTCCATTGAGTTTCGAACCCGAGACCTCCCATAAGGGAGAGTGAGTCGGCGACCAGCAGAGCTGGACCGCTTCCTCCAATATGGATATGAATTAATATATCATCATCATCATCATCATATATTAATGCATATCCATCTGGTGTATTATTTTTTATATACTTATATGATATATACTCCGTACGATTTAGTATATACACAATTTAGCATATATACTTATTATTCATATATATAAACGTTATAACTTATTAATAATGTTATGGATCGGGTAACGGTCTGGGTACCCGCACCATTAGTGAACGGGGCGGTTTCGGGGCGGATAACGGGGCGGATTATTATAGAACCATAACTGCACCATTATCCATTTATAAAAATCGGGTATTTTCGCCCCGTACCCGTTCCCCAGTCAAACCGGTTTTCCCCAGTTTGACCAAATCGGTTCGGTGCGGGTATCCTACGGGTTGGCCGAATCACTAATCTTCATTAACCGAATCAGGAGTAAAAACGTTTGAAAATTTCAAAATAGGTCTGTCGTGTTTATATTTTTTAAATAAGAGTAATTACGGTCAAACTTGGAAAATATATTAGAAAAATATTTGATATTATCTAATACTACGTATATTTAAGTATTAATTATTTATTGGATCATAATTAGATCTTATCTTATTCGCCTAACTCTATTATAAATGGGGTTCTTTATATGAAGTAAAGTGAGGAGATTCATTCATCAAATTTACTTCTATAGTTTTGCCCACCAAAAATGTAGCCCCTTCACAATGGCATAAACTATCAACATCGTTTAAAATATATTATGTGTCTCCTGATGCTCTCATATTTTTCTATCCAATTCTATTATTCTTCTTTAATTTTTATATTTTTCGTTGTTTACAAATTAGCACGCCTAATGGGATGGCTTTGCTTCAAGGCCGATCCTGAGATATTGGAGGCCCTGTTTAAAAATAAATAAAAGGCCCTAAGTTATAAAAGAAAAATATACAAATTTATAAACACATGTAGTGATAAACTTAAAAACACACAAAGTAAAATCATCTCCAATGCAACAATGTGCACGGTGCACATGTGACATGTGAGATAATCACATAAATATTAGTAAATAAATTATCTATCTCCTTATTTAAATGATTTTATACAATTTTGATAAATTTTTCTCTGCAATGTCAAGGAGACCATCTAGATGTAGACATTGTAGTTGACATTGTTAAAAAAATTACCAAAATTGAACAAAATCATTCAAATAAGAAGAGAAATAATTTATTTACCAATATTTATGTGGTCATCTTTCATGCCACATGTGCACCGTGCACATTTTAGCATTGGAGATGCTCTAAGTATAAAATGTAATGAAAATTTTGTTTGATTCCTAACAAAAAATATCATAACGAAAAATCCAAATAAATAAAAGATGGTTTAGCTAACTAATTAAGTCATATATTTCCGAATATAAGTCTTTATATAAGGAAATCAAGAACTTAAATTATATACCAAGTACGATAGTATATAATAACTATTTTATAATTTCTAGAAAAACACTCCTATATGGTCTAATAAAAATATGAGTTAAAAATTAGGGAAAAGTACGGAAAATGTACTTGTGGTTGGGGCCGTTTTCAAATAGGGTCATGTGTTTCATTCTTCATCAAAGTAGTTCATGTGTTTGAATTCCGTTATCACAAGAAGGTCACGCTGTTAAAAACGTCTGAAAAAGATCGTTTAAAGTAACTCTGATTTTCAAAAGTGCCGAAAAATTAAAAGAAAAATACCGAAAAGTGCGCCTCAATAAGATACCGCTAGATCATCTTTCTTTTTTGTTTTCAGCCACCCTTCTCACCGGAAAGTCCATCCTTGTCACATACGGATCCAAAGCCAGCTAGTCAGCTAAACGCAAGTGGACAAACATGCTGATGAGAGATGATCGGTGAGGATGGCACGTGGCATCTAAAACAATCAAATTTGTCTCATGTGACACACGCTTTGCTGCTTTCCTCACATCTTGGCTACACGGAGATCGCACCGGAGCAGACTTATTACTCCCTAAATATATACAAACAGGGGCCCTCCGTCAAATTGAGGCCCTGTACGTGCGATCGCACCGCTTGCGCAGCCCCATGCCCGGCCCGGCTTTGCTTCATCAACATAAACGTTGATACACTTCGAAGAATTAGAGGATTGAACGTTTATATTTAAATTAATGCAAAATGCACTATTCAAAAATTAGTGCAAAATGCACTTATATCCGTTCAATAAAAATTACTGCACTTAATACTGCAGTTCCCGCACGACATTACTTCACGACGTTAGTGTAATTCGATAATAATCAATGCACTTTCGCCAACATTAATTCTCTTCTCATCCATTTTAGCAATTTTTTAAAAATTCCTTTTTATTTTTTAGATTTAATAGTATTACTATTTTACGTCTAATTAAGTATACTGCATTTCATGATGACATTATTGCTCTGCGTTACTGCACTACTGGTCATAATCATATCAGTGCACTTCCTGCCAATGTTGTCACGCCATCTATTGTCTTCGAATCATTGCACAACACACTTCTTCGTCAATGCATTCATTCACTGCCCATGTACAATATTACCTATTGTCATATTCACTCTCCATACTTAACACTATCTATTGCAATGTTCATTGCTCATGCTTAATGCACACAACCCCTAATTTGGACAAACCATAATTTCAAAAATAGAAAATGAAAAATAAGAATGGTGACGAACGGCTGGTCGACGGTCGCGAGTTGGAGTGCGGCTGGATGGGGACGGAGGTGCGCGGTTGGGCGGCGGCTGTGGGTAGGCGCGATGGCGGTGGCGCCCTGAGATCAGAACGGCTGCGGCACGCAGGGCTCAGGACGGCGGCAACGCACATGTCTCGAAAAGGTGGGCATCACACATGTATTGGGACGGCGGCACGCTGACGTGGGTTAGGTGATGGCTGTGGCGAGCAGGCGTGGGGATGGGGTGGCCGAGCAAGCAAGCGACTGGACATGCACAAGTGGTCGGCATGCACCCGTGCTCCTTGACAGCGGCGGGCCGAGCGGCGGAGGCAATAGAGGGCATGCGGCGGGATAAAGGAGGCAGGTGGATCTTGAGCAAAGGGAGACTGGAGGCTAGGGTTGGAGAAAATAATAGGAACTTGAGATTTTACAGATAGAACCTAACAAGCTAAGTATATTTGTCCATAAAAATTATTTATTCATTTATTACGAATTTTAATTAAATATTACAATTTTTTAAATTACTTTGATAAAAAACTAGTTAGGTCATAGATTGGGAAAGTAAAGAAGTTTTAGTCATACCCTAAGATAATTTTTTCAATATTATGCCATTTGAATCTAAAGGTCCTTTTGTTAAAGTAAAAAATGAGTGGGAGAGTAAGTCATTTGAACACGAAAGCCCTTCTATAAACAAGTTCAAGATGTAAGTTTAAAGCCAACCCAAGTCGAGACCGCAAAGGCATGTGGTGAATTACATTTCAGAATTAATGACCCCTATATTACTAATAGACTTTTGAATTCCTAAAACATGACCTTTTTTCGATTTCCCCAAAAGTGACTCAACCTTTACTGTACCCCTTCGTTGCCAAACATTTCGTTCCTTCATTCCTCAAGACAAATTCGTTGCTTCCCTCTTGCCAGCTAATTGCTCCGCTGGATAGTAGCCAAAGCCGACACACGTCCTCCAAAGCCTGCCGCAGCCCCCATCACAGCTAGCGCAATCCACGATTTCACCCTGGTAAGTCGTCGTCCCCGTCACATTTTTTATTCTGGCGAACACATCGGAGTTCCTTCTCGCTATGGCGAGCGACGGCAAATTCTACTGAATTCTATAAGCGACAGCGAGCGATGGACAAGGCTAGTCGTGACCGGATCTGAGGCTGGTTGCGAAGTACTGGCATGGGCCTGGGGCAGGGGAGGGGTCGGGACAAGGTCTGCGGCTGGGGCTGCGGCAGTACATGGTGTGTGGTGGATTGGGGGCGGGGTGCATGGAGGGGTGCGGCTCTGGTAGGGGTGTGGTGTGGTGGTGGGATGTCATTGTTACAGGAGCAGGGTGTGGTCTTGTTAACCTGGCTGGGAGGGGGAGCCGTGGAGGGTGGTGGTCGGGTTGGGATAGGGGAAGGATTGCATCGGGGCTGGGCTGGGGTTTTTGAGGGGCCTGGGGAGGGCAATGGTTGTGCGGCGGGAGTTTCCGGAAGATCCGGCGGCGGCTATTGTGGTCAAATGGCAGTGGTGGCACTAACCGAAAGAGGCAAGGCGGAGTTCAGTGCATCTGGCGCCAGTGATGTCTAAAGTGACACAGGTGGTGGCTAAAGTGACACGGGCGGTGGCTAAAGTTACACGGGCGGTGGCTACAGTGACACGGGCGGTGGCTTCAGTGACACGGGCGGTGGCTACAGTGACCCGAGCAATGGTTGTAGTGACACGGGCGGTGGCTACAGTGACACATGCCGTGATTGTAATGACATGGGTGGTGGTTGTAGTTACAAAAAAACGAAAAAATTTTCAGTGACATCATGTTTTCTAATTGCACATATATGATTTTCTTGATCACTTTTTTACCCCTTTTTAAAAGTGGTCACTTTTTGGGTAATTGGTTCAAAATTAGTAATATCCAAGTAAAACCCCTACATTTCGAGACTCTCTAAATCTTTTTCTACACCTTTACTATCAAACGAGCACGTCTCGAGGGGGCATTTGTAGACATCGAAATTTTCATTTATCCAATACATCTTAATACGATAGTATTATCTAATAAATTTGATACTATCTATTTATTACTGGTATTTGATATAAGATAATATTAAGTTTGAGAGAAACTTTGAAATTATCTAATATATTTAAGTATTTATTATTTATTGGATAATATTTAGAACTTATCCTTCTAACTCTATTATTAATAAGGGTGTCCATTAGAAGAAAATAGAAGAGATTCATTTATCAAATTTACTTCTATAGTTCTACCGTAGACCTGTCACTGATTTTCGATTTAATCGAAACTGGAACCGGTTGAATAGACGGTTTAGAACCTTCAGTTGTATTGACGTTCGGTTTGTTGGATATTTGGGAACCGGACGGTTCTGGTATGAAATTGGAGTATTTGAATAAAAAAAATACTTTCAATGCCTTTTCAAAATGAAACTATAGATTGATTCGTTTTAGAAAAACACCTATGACCTATACATCATGTTTTCTTAATTAGGCTAATAGTCTTATATTAGCAATCTTTATTTATATGAAGTACGATAGTATTTATTATATTTATTATTAAAAATCACATTCTATATTTGCATATATGTAAATTAATATATTAAGGTGAAGGAAACGAATACAGTGAAGTTAAACATTGTTGTTTTATTTATAAAACAGTACTCCTGATTTGTATTTTACTAAAAATATATTATGAATTGAGTTTCGAATATTTTTTCCCAGTTATTTTAAAAACCCTAAGCGAAGAGCGGCCGTCTCCCTTGAATAAGGGTTCATCCATAAGCGAGAGTACTTTTTAATAAACTTCATCATAGGCACCCCTAAAACATTTTTATTTGGCGATTATTCTTTGTAAGAATAAGCAAGAGATTAGAAATGTGATCTAATCTGTCCAATTACTTCATCAGACACTCTGAATGATTGGGACAACACATCCACCGGGATTACTGAGTCCTTTCCAAAGAGCTGGGCCGGTATGATTTTCAGACCAGGATTCTGGCCACTGAACATTGAAATGGTCGTCGCCTTTTCAGGACCAATGTTTTTCCCGAAATGAATAAGGCTTTGGGGTATAACAAACACATCTCCGGCACTGTAATTTCCGGCAAAGACACGGCTTTTGGAACTGTCAATTGGGTCAACGGTTACAAATCCGAAGAAGACCTGCCCTTGTAAAACCAGGAACATCTCAGTTGCTCGCGGGTGGATGTGGGGTGGAATGGCGAAACCGACCGCAAATTCGTTCCGGATCATGGCGAGCCCGAGCGTGTTCAGCCCGGCTATTTCTTCCACAGTAGCGGCGCTGTAATTCCACCCAGGGAATCCTGCCCGCGGAGACGACGCCGTATTCAAACCCGACCTGGAGAAATCGTCTACTGTAACAAGTTTTGGGTCTTTGCACGCCATCCCATTCACAAAAACTGCACAAATATTTCAAACAAATTACTAGACATAAAGTGAGTGAAGTTGGTGCTTTATGAAACACGTAATTCTTGATTTCTTTCGTTGAATAGTGTAATATTCAAAATAAATAATGTTAAAATTACATTTTAGGATGAATTGTTTGAAGTTACGGTAAATGATGATCTTAGCTATGTTTCCATGAGTCAATATTTTGTCGAATACGTAATTTTTGATTTCTTGTCCGGGATTGTGTAATGTTCAAAATAAATAGTCAAAGTTAATTAATAAAGTATATTTTCAATATAAATTTTCTATATGCATCAGATTTAGTAAATTATACCAATGCGGTCACTTTAATCGGAATTTTATCAATTTCAATCCTTAGTCGACTTCAGCGTTATAAAACAAGCTCAAAATGGCGTGGATCTGATATTATTACTCTAACGTTATTCTAGGAAAAAAATGGCCAAGAGATTACTTTCCACTACAAAAATCAATAATTAAGAAATTGTTTTCTTATAAACTATTCATATACTCAACTTTGACCACATTTTATTTATTGATGTATGTGAATTATTATTTTTTTTGAAAAATATTATTGTTGAATTCATCTCATTATTAGGTTTTATAATCTTATTTTTTATTATTTTTTATTAATACATAATTAAATATCATGACGGTCAAAATTGTGCGTTGACAAACATGAAAAGGGGAATGTTGCAACTAAAAAACAACGGAAGGAATTCTTTTGTTCAAGAGGAAGTTTGTTCCAACATTATTGTTCCAGAAATAAATGAGGGTATTATGATATATATGTGTGCCCAGTGCAAGTACACACATATAAAACATATACAGGAGTATATAATACTCCCTCCGTAACACTCATATTTTCCCACTTTCCTTTTTTAACTGTAACATTCATATCTTCTCATTTCTAAATCATCCTATCATACCCTCAATAATTTTAAAAATAATACACTATTACAACTATTTTTTTTTATTCTTCATTCCAGCACACTATTTCATTATCTTCTAATCATACCCTCAATAATTTATATATCTTTTCACTATTCTTAATCACACCTACTTTTCAAATGGGAAGATATATCTGTTACGGAGGTAGTATCTATAATTATAAACACACACATTTCTTTATTTGTATGAGTTATATTCTTTCTGTCCAACTTTTCACTGTCTTTTTTGGACTTCTCACTCACGCTTTGAATTTCTATTTTAAGAAATAACAGACACTCTTAAATGATAAATTAATTAGCAAATACGCAATATTAAAAACAATACAGTATGACATTCCGGTTTTTATCAATGATCTTATTATGCAAGTTAGAATGTTTTTAATTGGATCCAAAATTTTAAAACCGATTCGTCTGGTATGAGCTAGTCTAGTCTGGTTTGATAGATGTGTGGTCCATGTGTAATTTACAACTGTCGAGGTCTGCTTTGGGACTGAAATCAATTCAAGTAAAAACATCATTACTTCTGAAAATGTACTCGAATTAACTTATTTAATTATTATCTAAATAATTGTGACAGAAACTTAATGGAGTATGAAGAAAATATTTTTTACTACGATAATAACAATAAATTATTGACATTATACTAGTATTTAATTCAGAATGGTATGAGAAGTACCAGTAGCTTTTGGATCTGCAACACAGAAGTCTTGAACAGGACTTGGATCGTAGGCATAAGCAAATGAAAACGCATAAGCAATAATGAAGGCAAAGGTTGGAATTGTTGAGTGAGAATCCATTCTTTTGTTGTACAGTAGGTTTTATGTGATCCTATTGTTTAAGGAAATGAAATATTTATAATCGTGTGCATGTCCATTTTCTATCAAATACTCCGTAATATTCTCTCTTTTTTTCCTAAACACAAGAAATTTAAATTAGGAAACATGATGCTATCCTTTTGGAGTTAATTCAATAGCATATAAAAAAGGACAACCTTATTTTCTTTCCTTTTAAAGTCTACGCACGTAATAGGACATGATGCGATACTTATTGGTCAACAGATTTGTATAATAAGTAGGAATGGAATGTGGGATGACCACTATTCAGGTTTGGCCACAATCAAGATGCTGATGGGTGTAGATCGCTGGTACATAATAGGGATGGACTCGGCCGGTCCGGGACGTGCCAGAACGGGCTTTTTTTAGGTTGTTGAGACGCGGAACTGGCTCGGGTAGTTACCGGCCCCGGGTTGGGTCGGGCTGGGTACCTTTTTTCCTAATTAGTTCCTACCCCCCACCCCACACCCCAAAACCCTCCAAAACACTTAGCCCAATTCATTTACTTCCCATAGATTTGAAAAAAAAAATTGGTCCGGACCGGGCCTGACCTGGGCGGGCCGGTTCAGTTTTTGGAGACCCGGAGCCTGGCCCAAGAAAATCCGATTCAGGTATAGTAGACCCACCGAGACCAATATAAAATTATCAATAACAAACCCAACCTCCACGTATAGTATTACATCTATGCACATAACAACCGCCTCTAGCACCCGCTCTACAACCATTCAACCAATTGACTCCGAGCGGCTGCTAGAGGCGGTTGTTATGTGCATAGATGTAATAAGGAGTATTAAAAAAGTCAATGGTCACTACGTCCATTTATATGATCCTATTTTTATAACCGCATTAATTTAGATAGAAAAGTCAAAAGTAACTATGATAGAGGCAAAACCATTTATATCTAACCCCAATTAAAGTTGTCTTCTTTACAATTTGCAAGACCATTTGTCGCCACATAGTAAGGCTAATCCTAACTTTTTATTTACTCAGTCAATTCAGTTTTTCATGAAATTCAGCATCGTCAATATAATCACACATCAATGTTTTTGAATTAAAGTCTTACTTTTTATTACTATGTATATACATCACTTTTTTGCCAAATTCTTTTTGCAAATGATTATGATTTAAAAAGCATGTTATTCTGATATAAAAATAAATAAGTTTGGAGTTTTTTTTACTAAAGTTACGCTTTTTGGATGGCGGGTCGGCCTGGCTAACTGGCCGGATGCTTGACCTCCCTCGTGCTGGACCGGACGACGAGCTCCCCACTGGGTTAGAGGCAGGCCCCCTGTTAGGACGGAAGGCGGGCTGCTGTAGGCAGACCTCCAGTAGGCAGACCGTCTTGGGCTTCCGCTTTGTTGGACATCCGCTCCTTGATAGGCTTGATCGGCTGGGCCGACTTGAGCTCTGGGTTGTTGGACGCAGTAGTTGGGCTGGCCATACGAGATAATGGAGTGAGGCTTAGGCCCCCTAGTCTAGGTCGTGGGCCTGAACTCACGAGTCCAAGTTTGGGGCTTGAGCTGATTAGGCTCTGGGCCTAATCCCATAACCCCATCAGATGTCATTGTTGTGACGCTCTCAAGGAGGAGATCACATGTTTGAACTAATCTCGAACAATGATGTTGGCATTTAACAGAACATATATTATAATTTGTGTAAAAAGTACGTTAAAAAACATTGCATTGTAATAAGTGTTTCACAAACTGGTATGAAAGGGTCGTCACATATATTAATTAACATGATTTATTTGTTTTATAGTGTTCTATATGAAATTTTACCTAAACTTTTACAAAAATAGAATTTATAAAGTATTATACTTCTAAGATTACATTGACACCAACGGCATTATCTTCTGACTGCGTCTCTGTGTGCACGCACGTTCGGGAGAGTAATGAGTTATGAGTATACATTACTGAGTATGATATATTGAAAGAATGGCAAGAACATAACTTATGAACAAAAATATGATCATTTTTTTCCTGGACAAAAAAGTGACTTGAAATAAATTCCTTTGACCCGGTCCGTCATCTTCCCTCTTTGGACTCTTGAGACTTCTCTTCGCACCGCACGTTGGTTGCGGATATCTCCGTGCCTTCTTTCTTTGCAACGCACACATCTGGAGAGCACATCGATGGTATCGATCTCCAACGCCGGACCCCTTTCGGCGCCGCAATACCTCCATCGCCATCGTGGGGTGCTGGGTGTTGGGAGCTGGGGCGTGGGGATGGGAAGTGTTAGTGGCCGGTGTACGGGTAGCATGGGGTGCCGCCGGCACAGTGGCTTGTAACAGTGTCGGAGGAAAAATTTGCCAGAAAATTCACCAGAAGATTTTTCGGCGAGTAGTGACATGTTTTCACGACATCAGTGACACGGGCGACAAAGATTATCACACGGACGACGGCCACAGTGACACAGGTGGTGGCCACTGTGACACAAGCGGCGGCCACAGTTACATGGGCGGCGGCCATAGTGACATCTGACAATGACTTTAAAATCGGAAAATGGCATAAAAATTCGGCAGTGATATAAATATTTGGCAGTGACATCATGCTTTTCCAAAAATATAACTTTCTTAGTCACATTTTTGTCCTAACGTGAATGTGGTCATATTTTCGGAAATCAATTTTTGTTTAGTAATATTAAGGGAAAAAGCCCTTATACATTTGATTTATATTTAGAGTTTTTTCCTAAATTATTACTCTCTTTGTCTCGTAGAGAGGTTCCCACATGGTTTACGATATATGTTTGATTGATCACAAAGTAAAGTGATCCCTATCTGTAATCAGTTTTTTTTAAATAAAATTTACATATTCAGAAATTAGATTAAAAGTTTTATAAAGTCACAAAAAAGTTGAATATATAAAGTAAGAGATTAAGAGGATTTTACATTGACCGGAGAATAGTGGACGAGAAACTTTGTATGGGACGGAGGTAGTACTATAAAAAATCAATGGACAAAATGTGATTATAAGTTACTATGTGTAAGTTTATAGTCACTATGATGTAACATTTGAATACATTTATAGTCACTAAAGTTACCAGGGTCACATTTGTGTCCACTACTTTTATTTTGGTTATATATTTTGAATTATTTCTTATATTTATAATGTTTAAGGCAAAATTAGTTAGTCTTTCATCAGTGTTGTGTATCATAAACTCCGATCTAAATTGTCTTCTTATATGGACAATGCCGCATACAATTATCACTATTTGTTTATAAATGGAATGAGGAAAAAATGTATTTTTTTCCCAATTGCTAGCGTGATATATGAAGAATGTTGCATACAATTATCTTTCGTTACAAATGAAATGAGGAAAAAAGATGTTATTTTTTTCCAATTGCTAGCGCGGTATATAGAGAATGCCGCATACAATTATCTTTATTTACAAATGAAAAGAGGAAAAAGATTTCACTTTTTTCCAATTGCTAGCACGCTATATAGAGAATCCTGCATACAATTATAATCTTTGTTTACAAATGAAACGAGGAATAACATTTCACTTTTTTCCAATTGGTGGCGTTACATGTGGACAACGTGTGTACAATTATCTTTGTTTACCAATGAAATGAGGAAAAATATGATAATTTGTTCCAATTGCTAGCACGGTATATGGAAAATGTCGCATACAGTTATCTCTGTTTACAAATGAAATGAGGAAAAAAAGATGTTGATTTTTTCAAATTGCTAACGTGATATATGGAGAATGTTAGGGTTGACATATGGAAAGGATCAGAGCTTGTCGTGATATGGTGTCAAACTTAGTACACAATACGTCTAAGTAAGTAATCATCATCCAAGTCTCAACAATGTGAGCTCCAATTTATTTAGTCACATAATTCGAATCGTTTACCGTTGCACAATCTAAATAAATGGTCATGTACCCCAATTTTTTGTTCCATTTTATGGCGTGACGTTTGAGAACATTTGACTACATTACGAAACTCTTGAAAGTGTATCTTAAATACGAGGCCATTCTCTCAAGTGGATGAAAAGGATGAAAATGTTGTAACTTAGTTTAAACATATCTTGAACTCTCAATAGTACAACCTTACACATGTTGTGTGCATTATCCTTTTAATTCTAAATGGACCATTATATTTACGGTTCTCTTGTGTTTGTTAATCAATATCAACATAAAGTTACACTATGCCATGTGAAATTGTATCCATATATAAAAAGTCTAATATAGGGATAAAGTTTAAAAGTTAATAAAATATTCATAATATGTGTATGTTTAGGAGGATAGTTTCACTCATGTGATCTATCCCGTCAATCCAGTTTTATATCAAACACAAGTCTTAGGTTTGCATTTGACCCGGAAAAGGCAGACTTTAAAATAAATAAACAAGGTCAAACCCAATTAAGCCGGTAAAATTTGCTTCAACTTTATTTGGCATCATTGAGCCCGTTTGGTAGCACGAAAATCGGCTGATTTGGCTGATTCTGCTGATTTAAGAAAAAAATATTTTTAAAATATATTTTATTAATAAAATAAAGAAAAATTATATGTAAAAATAGCTAAAATGATCATCTACAGTAACTTTAGACAATACAGCCACAAAAGTAACTTCAACCTTACTTTTTCTGCTTATTACACAATTCAGCGCGCGAAAGCAAACGTTACGTGTTTGGTGAAAAAGTTGGCTGATAAGTCTGATAAGCCGAAAAACAGTGTTGCCAAACGGTCTCATTATTTGTTTATTTTATCATACTTTGGTGTTGAAAATCATAAGCTAACATTGCTTTGGATTCAAGCTATTAGTCGCACATTATATTTTCACACCTCTCATATCCTAATCCCAAAAAGTTATACATGTGAATCATGATTTGTATGGCTGAAATGTGTCAATTTTTGTGTGCGTGTAGAGAGTTATACGAAGTACGGAGTAATATATTCTACTCAAAGTGGTGTACCTTAAATTTAGCCGGACAAAAAAACCACAAAACCGTTGATGATTAATGTCACATTGTAACACTCATCAAGTCAGATGTAGGTTAACATTGTAACATTGGGCTTTTTTCAATCTCAATGCAATTCAATGAATTCATTAAGAGCCCAGTTATATTGTACCCGCCAAAGACATACAAGCTCCCATACACACCGCCTATAGACGTTTTTTTGTCTGTGAGTACATTGTTTACAAACGAGATATGTTTTGTCTGTTTTTTGTGAATAATGTATTCATACACAAAACAGCCTTCAAAGACAAGCGAGTAAAAATGAACACAAAAAGTAATAAGTTATGGAAAAGTATTATACGATGAGAAAGATTATTTAGTTCAATCTTTTGAAAAGATTGAGATAACATTTCACACCACCCCTTTTGGATTTTGCATCATGATTGAGCTCATCATTTAGCAATGATGTGCAACACATTTTTGGGGCTCCAGCGTCATAGAATAAAATTTGAGGTATAACGTCAATTATTTTCCAAATAATTCTTGTTGTAGACATTTTACTGTTTACACACTTGTACACTCTGCCTGTGGAGACTTTTTTGTCTGTCGAGAACAAAATGTGTTTTATCTGTTACTTACAAAAAAAGCTTTCACATATAGTGTGTAAAAGTTTGTAAACAGAAAAAGTGTGTACAAAAGGCTTTTTGTTATTTTTGTATCCTTACTTAATAAATAAATTATTATTCCCCCGTTCTAATATTAATTCACTTATGATTTTTAACGTAGACTAAGAAAGTAAAATTGTTAGGATGACTGTGCAAAAGAGAATATAAAATAGGAATTACAATATTTTTATCATAAAATGGAAAAAATAATTTGGGATTGACGAAAAGGGAAAACATGAAGATAATATTGAGAGGATGTAATATTAATAGTTACTCTAAGTAAAAATGCAATTTATGAAGTTAAAAGAAAACACTTATGTAAGTGTGGTATTATTGAATTATTAAAATTAAGAAATCCGTATAGGGAAAGCATATAAAATTTGATATTAGAAGTTGTTCTATTCTTTTTATTCTTATTACTTATTGCTTATTCATATTTTATTCAGATCAAATCAGATAAGAAAGATTCAGATCATATCAGATCAGAAAGATTCAGATCAGATCAGAAGCATTCAGTTCAGATCAAATCAGAAACATTCAGATCAGAAACATCCATAGCAAATTGGAAACATTATATTATTATCGATTATGTTGTTGTTGTTGTTGTTGCTGCTGCTGTAAACACGAATAGAAAGAGAATGGTTTCCATGAAGCCAAATAATATTTTGACGAAAAAATTCTGAAAAGAAAATTAAGTTACCTAGTATGAGGAATAAAGACTTCCTCCACATCGTCTTCCTCGAGCTCTTCTTCATTAATGGTCCTCGGTTGGTCTTGGAAAAAGCGGCTATTATGTCGGTGCAATTCTTGTTCTAGTTGTTCGTCGGTCATCGCATCCCCATCCCTCCTTGCGTAACCCGTATCAAAATCATCTCGGCTTTGAGATGAAGAACCGATATGTGATTTAGCTTTGCGGGATCTCTTCCTCGCAAGCTCGTTCGTTCGGTTGCTCTCGAGGTTACCCATATCAACCGAATATCTAGCACTACGATCCATCTAAAAAATGTAACAAATATTAAATTGCAACTACTCCCTCCGTCCCTTATAACTTTGTCATCTTTCCTTTTTTGGATGTCCCAAAAACTTTGCCACTTTCCCTTTTAATCAATGAATTTGTGGTTCCTTTCATTTCTCTCTCCTCTGCACATATCTCAACCACACAGTTTTTACTTTATTATTTCTTGTGTCAGTCAAACATGGCAAAGTATTGAGGGACGAAGGGAGTATTATTTATTTATAAAATTCGAGTGAAATGTGAAGTAAAAAAATGTGAATTCAACCAAAATTTATAGCAATACTATTGTTTAATAAATAGTCAAAACTAACAATTAACTAGTTTTTTGTACTACCTATTTTCAAATTATTATAGTTTAACTAGTTTAATGAAAAATTAACTATTTAACTAGTTTTTTAAACTAGTTTTTTGTAATACCTATTTTTTTACTAACAATCAAATTATTATAGTTTAACTAGTTTAATGAAAAATTAACTATTTAACTAGTTTTTTTAAACTAGTTTTTTGTACTACCTATTTTTTAACTAACAATCAAATTATTATAATTTAACTAGTTTAATGAAAAATTAACTATTTAACTAGTTTTTTAAACTAGTTTTTTGTACTACCTTTTTTTTTACTAGCAATCAAATTATTATAGTTTAACTAGTTTAATGAAAAATTAACTATTTAACTAGTTTTTTAAACTAGTTTTTTGTACTACCTATTTTTTTAATAACAATCAAATTATTATAGTTTAACTAGTTTAATGAGAATTAACTAGTTTTTTAAAGTAGAGTCAAAGGTAGCAATTAATAAAAAATTGTAATAAAGTAATTAACTACTTTAATGAAAAATTAAACAATTCGTGTGAAAACTAATTAACTAATCAAGTAATGTTAATACAAAATTAAACAAGTGTAAATAATAGAATGATTTCGTACCTGTTTCGGTCTTTCGGATGGAAGTAATAGAATGACTTCGAATTAATTAGATATAATTACAAGTTTCCAACTATATTAATAGATATAATAAATGTATAAGTAATATATAATTAGATAAGAAATATAGGTAATATAATGTATGTATTTATAAGCAGATAATTAATATAAAGTAGATATATAATATATTGGAGAATAAGAGAATTTGAGAAGATGAAGATACTTAGAGAGTAGAGAGTTAAGACTTAAGAGTAGGATTTAGAGAGAGTTGGAGAAGAGATATGGAAAATGTTTAAGATTAGGAGTATTAATAGTTTTTTTACCCCACCCCCCAAACCGCCCGAACCCCCCCTGCAGCCCACCCCCCAACGGCTACTTTGGCCCAAAAGTCGAAAACAATTTTTTTTAAAAAAAATGTGACCGTTGGACCGGGACCCCGGCCCGACCCGGCCGGGCTGGGTCAACTTTTTCCGGAACCGAGCCCGCCCCGCCCTACCCCCCGGTTCAGGTCTACATGCGGTCCCGGACCGCCAGACCGGGCCGGCCCCGGGCCCGCATAGTAGCGGGTCGGGCCGGGTCACGGGCCGGGTGGCCCGAATCGAATCCACCCCTAGCTGGAATGATTTTGAGGCCAGGATTCTGGCTACTGAACATTGAAATGGTAGTCGCCTTTCCCCGACCAATATTTTTTCCGAAATGGACAAGGCTTTGGGGTATAACGAATACATCTCTAGCACTGTATTCTCTCGCAAAGACACGGCTTTTGGTGCTGTCAATTGGATCAACGGTTACGAACCCGAAGAAGACCCGCCCTTGTAAAATAAGGGACATCTCGGTTGCTCGCGAGTGAATGTGGGGCGGAATGACGAAACCAGACGCAAATTCGTTACGGATCATGGCGAGCCCGAGCGTGTTTAGCCCGACTATTTCTTCCACACTGGCGGCGCTGTAATTCCACTCAGGGAGTCCGACCCGCGGACGCGACGCCGTATTCAAACCCGAAGTGAAGAAATCGTCTACTGTTACAAGTTTTGGGTCTTTGCACGTCATCCAACAACAACATCCAAGCCTTAGTCCCAAAAGATAGTGGGGTCGGCTAACATGAATCGATACATGATATCACAACCAAAAGGAAAAGAAGGAATAAAGATAAAAAGATAAGCTATTATGAAAAGATAATATAAAAAAGATGAATATATATAAAAATGATAAAATAAAAAGACTGCAAATAATGCATATATATATATATATATATATATATATATATAAGGATAAAAAAACTAGGAAAAAAAAGATGAGGGAAAAAGATTATCAAGATCACTCCTTCACGTGAATACCCGCCCTCCACTTAGTTCTCTCCAAAGTCATGCCCTCATCCAACCCCAGAAGAAGCATATCACTTCGAACTCCCCTAACCCACGTCTGTTTGGGTCTTCCTCTCCCTCTCTTCCCTGCCTCTTCTCCACACATCTCAACTCGCCTAATAGGTGCATCACTCGGTCTTCTACGCACATGACCAAACCACCGTAGGCGCGACTCCCGCATCTTGTCTACAATAGGTGCTACTCCCACCCTTTGTCTGATTGTCTCATTCCTCATGCGGTCCTTCCTAGTATGCCCACACATCCAACGTAGCATGCGCATCTCTGCCACACTCATCTTTTGAATGTGACATTGTTTCACCGCCCAACACTCTACGCCATACAGTAATGCAGGCCTAATTGTTGTCCTATAAAATTTACCCTTCAGTGTAGTCGGCATACCTCGGTCGCACGTCATCCCATTCACGAAAAATGCACAAATGTTTCAAACAAATTATGGTTGGACATAAAGGAAGTAATTCTCGATTTCATGAGTTGAATCGCTAATAAGGTTGTACGGAGTAGTTATTTTTCTGAATGAAATGTGTGAAGTTACCCTGGAAAATATTTTAAACTATTTTTCATGTTTTTCATTTCCTTTAATTAATAAAATAGTCCGTAAATTTTAAATGTAATTTTTCCATACTTAGCAAATTTATTCAATTTGACATATTTAGTGTGTGTGTGTGTGTGTGTGCGGAGTATATATTTTCAGTATATACCTAACTGAAAGTAACATATTTTCAGTTAGGTATATATACAAACATATATAGTTTTTTCTTAATTTACAACTTCATTTCTTTATATCCATGACTAAAGTTAAAGCATGTATATCGCTTAGAAAATTAAAATTAAAAAGTAAAGTAATGTTCGGTGAATTTAGATGACCTAGACGGTCGATTAGGCGCTTTAGGCGGACACCTAGGCGACATAGAAGGCCGACTAAATCACCTAGATGACAAACCAAGTAGTCGGAACGCCTAGACGAAAATCGGGGCACCCGGCCACCGCCTAGCGCTAGACAGGGAGTAGATGGACGCCTAGAACGATTTTTAGAACAAAGTATTTGTCCACTATCAAAGTTAATGAAATAGAAGTACTCCACCTCAATGGCGGATTTGAAATTTAAGTTTTGGATGTTTAATGTTTTTTTACAACTAGAAATTCAAAGTATAACAAATAATTATCTAAAATTTACACATATATAGTCAGGTAGTTTTCAAAATTTTGAGTGTTCTGGTGAACACCTTGGAACAAGAATAGCTCGTCCACTGCTCCACCTTAGGGAACAAAGGAAGGACTACTATACATTTAGAAGTATGTATCAATTGAGCCATTTCCATGTATAGGATCGTGTCCATGCTAGAAATTAAACTTGGCTTAGCCCAATAATTGGGTCCATTAGATGTTAACTTATTGGGCTAGAAGTTGTATGATAATTAATAAATTAGCTAGCCCATAAGATAGACTTAGAAAGATCTAGAGTAGTTAATGTTCCTAAACAATTCTAGATTATTCCTAAGCTAGAATCCTATAGAATATTCTAGAAGGTTAAGGAAGTAGGAGTGTCTAGAAGGATCCTATGAGACCTATAAATAGAGCACTCCTCACTCATTTGTAAAGCAAGCCAAAAGCTCCAAATCAATACAAGTTCCAAGTTCTTCTAAAATCACCTCTCTCTAAAATTCTCTCTTCCACACACAATCACCCAAATATAATACTCATCAACTACTTTCTTCCAACAAAGTGGTATCAGAGCCATCAATCCTTTCAAGAAAAATGAATTCCAACGGCTTAGTTCCATTCCAATTTCCTCGTCTCACTAAAGATAACTACTCTAGTTGGTGCATTCGCATGAAAGCCTTGCTTGGATCTCAAGATGCATGGGAGATTGTTGAGAAAGGTTATGAGGAACCTCAAGATGATGCTACTTTAAATCAATCCCAAAGGGATAGTCTCCAAAAGAGTAGGAGGAAGGATCAACAAGCTCTCACTCTCATATATCAATGCTTAGACGAGGCCATGTTCGAGAAGGTTTCAAATGCCACCACTTCTAAAGAAGCATGGGAGATACTACATAACTCTTTCAAGGGAGTTGACAAGGTGAAGAGAATTCGTCTTCAAACTCTTAGAGGTGAGTTCGAACAACTTAAAATGAAATATTCGGAATCAATATCCGACTATTTCTCTAGAGTGTTAGTAATTGTAAATGAGATGAAGAGGAATGGTGAGGAACTAAAGGACATAACGGTGATTGAGAAAATCCTTCGCTCTCTCACCAAAGACTATGATTATATTGTGGTGGCCATAGAAGAGTCCAAGGATTTAGAGTCCATGACCATTGATCAACTTATGGGCTCACTACAAGTCCATGAAGAAAGAGTTGTGAGAAATAAATCTGATGAATCATTGGAGCATTCTCTTTACTCCAAACTCTCTTTTAAAGAAAGAGGGGAGAATAGAGGTGAAGAAAGAGGCCAACGAGGTCGTGGTTATGATCGAGGGCGTGGTGCACGTGGAAGAGGTGGTCGAGGTCGTGGTTATACAAACTTCAACAATGAAGAAAGAATTCAATATACGCAAGCATCTAGAGGCCGTGGGAGAGGAAGCAAACCACAAAGGTACGAGAAGTCTCAACTAAAGTGTCATAATTGCAATAAATATGGCCACTATGCATATGAATGCAAGCGCTCTAATCATGTGAAAGAAGAGGCCCATCTCATGGAGATGAATAATGAGGTAGAACTTACCTTGTTGATGGCAAATCATGAAGAACAAACAAAGAAGAGCACGTGGTATTTAGATACCGGAGCTAGCAACCACATGACGGGAGATAAAAGCATGTTCGTGAAGGTAGAACAAACTCAAGGTCATGTTACTTTTGGAGATGAGTCTAAAGTCGTGGTGAATGGTAAAGGTAACGTTCTAATCCGTCTAAACGATGGAAGTCACCAATTCATTTCCGATGTTTACTATGTGCCCAACTTAAAAACAAATATTCTAAGTATGGGACAACTCTTAGAAAAGGACTATGATATTCACTTAAAGAATCGTAGTCTTTCTCTACGAGACAATAATGGAAGTCTAGTTGCTAAAGTGCCGATGACTAGAAACCGAATGTTCTTGCTTGACATTCAAAGAGATCAAGCCATATGCTTAAAAAGTTGCTTGAAAGACGAGTCATGGATTGGGCACTTAAGATATGGGCACTTAAACTTTGGTGGCTTGAAAATGCTATCATCCAAAGGCATGGTGAAAGGCTTGCCCTTCATCAATCATCCTGATCAGCTATGCGAAGGTTGCCTATTTGGGAAGCAATCAAGGAAACCATTCCCTAAAGAAGTTACCTCAAGAGCTAAGGAACCATTGGAGTTAGTCCATACCGACTTATGTGGTCCTATTACTCCATGTTCACATGGTAAAAGTAAGTACTTTCTCACTTTCATCGATGATTACTCAAGAAAAACATGGGTATATTTCCTTAAACAAAAATCTGAGGCTTTTGAAGCATTCAAGAAATTTAAGGCTCTTATTGAGAAAGAAAGTGGGTACAGTATCAAAGCCATGAGATCAGATCGGGGTGGAGAGTTCACATCAAAGGAGTTTAATCAATTTTGTGAAGATAATGGCATCCGCCGTCCCATGACTGTCCCACGAACACCACAACAAAATGGTGTTGCCGAAAGAAAGAATAGGACGATCCTCAACATGGCTCGAAGCATGCTAAAAACAAAGAATATGCCTAAAGATTTTTGGGCTGAAGCTGTGGATTGTGCTGTCTATCTTCAAAATCGCTGCCCCACGAAGAGTCTCGATGGAAAAACTCCACAAGAAGCATGACATGGAGGTAAACCTGGAGTCTCACACTTGAGAGTATTTGGATGCATTGCATATGCGCATGTACCCGATCAGACTAGGTCAAAACTCGACGACAAAAGTGAGAAGTTTATATTCATTGGATATGATAAACACTCAAAAGGGTACAAACTCTACAATCCGGGTTTGAAAAAGCTTATAATAAGTCGTGATGTGGAGTTTGATGAAGAAGGCTCATGGGATTGGAGCATTGGTGACAAAGAAGATTATAGTCTCTTGCCTCCCATGGAATATGAAGAAGAAGTTGAAGAAAATCATGAAAATACAACTCCTCCACCATCTCCCACTCAAGCTCAAGCTTCATCACCAAGTTCGGATGAAAGAGAAATACCACGCATGAGAAGCATTGAAGAACTTTACGAGGTAACACAAAATTTGATCTCAAATGATGAACTTACACTCTTTTGTCTATTTGGTGATTGCGAGCCACTAAGTTTTCAAGAAGCCACAAGAAACAAGAAATGGAGAGATGCAATGGATGACGAGATCAAGTCAATCGTGAAGAATAAAACATGGGAGCTTGCCACACTTCCACCAAAACATAAAACAATTGGAGTGAAATGGGTATTTAAGATCAAGAAAAACGCAAAAGGAGAAGTTGAGAAGTACAAGGCAAGACTAGTGACCAAAGGCTACGCCCATAGACATGGCATTGATTATGAAGAAGTATTTGCGCCCGTGGCTAGATTAGAAACAATAAGATTGATAATTGCATTCGCGGCTCACAACAAGTGGAAGATACATCAAATGGATGTCAAGTCTGCATTCTTAAATGGGTTCCTAGAAGAAGAAGTCTACATTGAGCAACCCGAAGGTTACAAAGTCAAAGGGCAAGAAGGTAAAGTGTTGAGGCTAAGTAAGGCTCTTTATGGGCTTAAACAAGCACCAAGAGCTTGGAATAGTAGAATTGATCAATACTTCCAAGCTAATGGATTCGTGAAATGTCCGCAAGAACATGCTCTATATATCAAGAAAAATCATCAAGGAGACATACTGCTCGTGTGCATATATGTGGACGACCTCATCTTTACAGGTAATAACATGACGATGTTTGATGAATTTAAACAAGTCATGACAAAGGAGTTCGAGATGACTGACATTGGGCTTATGAGTTACTATCTTGGCATCGAGGTGAAACAAATGGATGATGGTATATTCATCACTCAAGAAGGATACACGAGAGAAGTACTCAAGAAGTTCAACATGGAAGACTCTAAACCTGTAAGTACATCTGTTGAAAGTGGACTAAAGCTATCAAGGTATGATAAAGGAAAATTGATTGATCCAACTTACTTTAAGAGTCTTGTGGGGAGCTTAAGATACTTAACATGTACAAGACCAGATATTCTCTTCGGTGTTGGACTTGTTAGTCGATTCATGGAGGCCCCCACAACAACTCATTTGAAGGCTGCAAAAAGGATTTTGCGGTATCTTAAAGGCACCACCGAATATGGGTTGTTTTACTCTTCATCTGATGAGTTTAAGCTGGTTGGATATTCTGATAGTGATTGGGGTGGAGATATTGATGACCGCAAGAGCACAACTGGGTTCGTATTCTACATGGGAAACACCGCTTTCACATGGGTTTCAAAGAAGCAATCGATCGTCACTCTATCCACTTGTGAAGCCGAGTATGTTGCAGCAACATCAAGTGTGTGTCATGCAATTTGGCTCCGCTACATATTGCAAGCTCTCAGCATGTCTCAAGAAGAAGCAACAACAATATTTGTGGACAACAAGTCAGCTATTGCATTAGCAAAGAATCCAGTGTTTCATGATCGAAGCAAGCACATAGACACTCGATATCATTTCATTCGAGGAAAGATAGCGGAGAAGGAAGTTCAAGTAGAGTATGTGAAGACTCAAGACCAAATCGCTGATATTCTCACAAAGCCACTCAAGCATGATGTCTTTGCAAAGATGCGAAATCTACTTGGTGTTGCTATGTCAAGTTTAAGAGGGGATGCTAGAAATTAAACTTGGCTTAGCCCAATAATTGGGTCCATTAGATGTTAACTTATTGGGCTAGAAGTTGTATGATAATTAATAAATTAGCTAGCCCATAAGATAGACTTAGAAAGATCTAGAGTAGTTAATGTACCTAAACAATTCTAGATTATTCCTAAGCTAGAATCCTATAGAATATTCTAGAAGGTTAAGGAAGTAGGAGTGCCTAGAAGGATCCTATGAGACCTATAAATAGAGCACTCCTCACTCATTTGTAAAGCAAGCCAAAAGCTCCAAATCAATACAAGTTCCAAGTTCTTCTAAAATCACCTCTCTCTAAAATTCTCTCTTCCACACACAATCACCCAAATATAATACTCATCAACTACTTTCTTCCAACAGTCCAACCATACACATTGTATAATAAATTCACTAGTTTGAATATAATATCATCACCATCTCAAAATGAAGTTTAATTCAAATTTACTCTTCCCACGTAGGCCACGATTCACAAAAGTCCATTTTAATATTTGGATTTATATATTAAACTATGTTCCCATACTAAGAAAAAATTACGGGTTCAAGAGCAATTTATGATAGGACAGCTTTTTTCACAATTTTGTGCTAATTCTTTTGCGACATGCAAAAAAACTTTGGTACAGATCTAATAAGAACTTATGGATCCGTGTCAAGTTATTTTACTAATAAGGTGCTTACCTTAGAGTAAAAAATCTATGTCAATCTTAATTTCAACATGTCCGTCCCGGTGGACTTTGCCAAGTGCAAAGTGGGTGAAGAATAATAAAAGTAAAAACTTTGTGGTTGAGATTTGTGCAGAGAAGAAAGAAATGCGTATAATCACAAATTATTTGATTTAATAGGAAAGTGAAAAGGTTTTTTTGGGACAAGAAAAAAGGAAACATTGTGCCTTCCTTTTGGAGTTATCTATATCAATGTTAGGGCTGGGTCAATGGGTGATTTTGAGGTGCAACTGAAAAAGGCCCAAGATTATTGAAGATTGTTCGACTCGTGGAATTTTAATCTTATCACAAAAAAAGTTGATGGATAGTCTACCCGGGGGTATATATCCGAAGGGTTATTACGGGGAATAACTTAGAGAGAAGTCAAAGCAAGTAAGTAAATGTAGAGAGAGAGTATATTCAGTATGAATGCCGTTTTCAGCGTGGTTACAAATGAGGAAATGGTGTGCTATTTATAGTAGCAATAAATGCCGGGCAGGGACACGTGTCAAGCGCTCATTGGCCGAGGGGTCACCTCAACTGGTTGGCGCTGACAGCCGCATGTGGCCGCATTTAATGCGGCTGTTGGATGGGACGTCTATGCGGGGTACGGTGATCTGTACGCATGTGAGGCGGATATCTTGTCGAGTGAGATGCCTTCGGCTATAGAGCAGTAGCCGAGGGCTCTTCCACCCGATGGCACCCTGGTGCCGAGGGCTCACAGTGCCGAGGGCTACTGTTTTCGCCGTTTTTTCCCAGTTTCTTAATTTGCTTGAGAAACCCGTTCTGTGAGAATTTGGAACCTTCGGCCAGGAAGCCGAAGGCACCCCTGGCGCGTAGTGCGGACTGCTTGGTACTCTGGGCGCTGTGGTTTGGGCCTGTTGGGCCTCCTGGGCCTGTTGGGCCTTCATTGGTGTAGTAGGAGTCTGTGGGCCGGGGGTTCCCGGGCCATATACTCCATCAGGAGTCCCTCACTCCTTTTGCCGAAAGGTACTTGAGGGAAAAGGAGTAATTTGTGCTTGCCCTTTGATGTTGTCCCGTCGTGATCTCTGAAGTTGGTGAGGAGTTGTTGCTTTTATGTCCCTGCCGAAGGCAGTCCCTCAGTTACCCACATGTCGGGACTTGAGGGCTTGCTTTGTTGTTTGTTGGAATTTCTACATCTTTTGTAATTTAATGATTTTCCCGAGGGGGTCCTCCAGTCCCCCACTCCTTGAGGCACTTGTAAAGTGGTGAAAAAGAGTAGAGTAGTTGCGTTGCTGTTGTGGGCCGAAGGCTGTCGTCTTTCGTTTTATTTTGGGGGGATGCCTCGTTAAAAACCTCATTAGGAAAAAACCCTTTGGGAAAAAATCCTAATGAGGGAAAAAGAGTGCACCGAATTCCCCCAATGATGAATCGAAAATGTCAAACCTTGGTAAAAAATGGAGAATGACGGGAATGCCGAAGGCTCTCTCTTCTGAGGGCTCCTGTGTTGATTAGCCGAAGGCTTGCTGTTGATGTCCTGGTGGCGCCGAAGGGGAGCCCCTCCATTCGGGGATCGAGGGCCTGCTGGATGAGGGCGGTAATGGAGTTGTTACCGGGGGGTCCACTGCTTGTTGATTAGTTGGTGGTGAAGATACCCGAGGGCTCCCATTACCTGTGTGCCATGGGTCATCCGTCAATGAGGCAACTCCCCGGGGGCTACCCGGTTTTGCAGTGCTGAGGGGGAATCCCCGAGGGGTGCCCTGATATGAAGCCTTGGGTTTCTGAAGGAGTGATCCCGAAGGCGTCTGTTATGTGCTGTGTGGGGCACAACCCGGGGGCACTTCTGAGTGAGTGTACCCGGAGGCTATCCTTGATGAAGTGGAGTGAAGTAGAAAACCCGGGGGCTTCCAGAATATAGCCGTTGGAAATATAGCCGTTGGAATATGTATCGACAGGATATAGCCGTTGGGGGGTGGCACACGTGGCGTGTGATGGCTGGCCGTTCGCGGGCGGCGTCACCGGTTGGGTGAAACGACGGTGTGTAATGATGACGGTCCATCCGGAGGCCCGATTTCCGGGCCCAAGCCCGGATTCCAGCGCCTATAAATACCCCAAGGCCAGAGCCATTTCCCCTTGTGCGATCATTTGTCTTAGCGAAGCTCTGCCCAAAATTCTAGTGAGAGAAACTCAGGCCTTCGGTCACAACTTCTGCTTTCAAGGTCAGTGCCCGCTTTCCCTTCACCTCTTAGTTACCTGTACTGTGCCCTTAAGTTAGGAGATAGAAAATTTAGAAAACACTAGCGTCTACGAGCCTTCGAACTAGAGTCAGCATGTCGTCCCAGAGTGATTCCCAGGATATCTCGGGGGAGCCTTCGGTAGAGATGGAGACATGCTCAGATGTGGAGTCTTCGAGTGTGGAGTCCTCGGCAGGTGGTGATGCCGCAGTGGCCATGGAAGTGGAGAAGGACCTCCAGGCTGAAGTCGAAGCCGAGGGCTTCAAGCAAGAAAACGAGGATGAAGAGCTTGCCCTCGCCGTGCAAACCGTCGAGCAGGAAGAGGAGAGGGAGAGGCTGAAGGTGACGGTTGCCATTCCTCCCCCCCGGGGTGCCGGGGAAGCCAGCTCCTCCCGGCCATTGGACCCGACGCCCATAAGTGTGGCTCTCGGGAAGAAACACAAGACGAAGGCGGCCCCGAGGAAGAAGCAAGCGGCAGTGGATGCCGGGCGGCCGGTGGGCATACCCGAGGGCCATTCGTTCTTGAATACTGCCGCTCTAGAGCTGAAGACGAAGGCGTCCCCGGCAGAATACCAGTCCACCCAGATGCTGGTTGGACCTTCGGCGCGCGTGGTGGAGCCCAGGGCGGATGATTTGCTGCGATACGCGCCCGAGGGGTGCTTTGCTGCTCACACCCTCTCGGTGAAGATGGGGCTCCGGTTCCCGCTCCATCCTTTTCTCTTGGAGTATCTGAGATTTGTGGGGTTGGCCCCTTGCCAGCTAACGCCCAACAACCACTCCTATGTGGCCGGCTTCCTCTCCTTGTGTCAGAGCCGGGGGGTCGAGCCCACACTCGATCAATTCTTCATGTCCTTCAACCTTTGCCGGGGGGACATTCAAATGCTGAGGGCTTTGCCAACCTTCAGCAGGTACCGGAGTTCCGGCTTTTTGATGATGTGCCCTCGTCTCACAAGGGGTGGAAAGAGAGGTTCTGCTATATCCGCCTCGAGGAGAATCCCTTCCCGGCCCAGCTCCGTAATAGCTTCTGGCGCCACCCGAAGGTGGGGAGCGCAGCTTTGGAGAAGAATGGCAAAGTGCTTGCCAAGAAGCCGGAGGGGTCTGACAAGCATGTCAAGATCAGAGAAGTCACCCTTCCGGAGGATTTGCTTAGCCTGGGCTTCCGGCAGTTCAGGCCGAGGGGCTCTTCGGATGAGAGATACCCTCCCCTCGATAGGGTCTTCGAAGGCGCCGGAGGTGATCACCGAATTGTTCACTGATGCGTTGATAGTTCTCTCTTATTCCGCCTTTTTTTTTATGACGTAGTAACTGTTAGCCTTCGATCTAACCCTCCTGTTTTTTTTGTTGCTTGCAGGTAACAATATGGACGTTGGTTCCCTCTTCGCTTTGAAAAACGCGAAAGGAAAGAAGAAGGCCCCGGCGGGCGCTTCTGCCAGGGAGGGGCCCTCTCAAACTGCTGGCGCTGTTGCTGGCGCCGGAGGGTCCAAGGGTGCTGGGCCCGTCAAAAAGAAGATTGCTGGAAAGGGGATCGAGCCCTCGGCCAAGAAGCCGAAGACCACCGCCCCTACCAAACAACCGATCACCGATGTGGTGGTGATTGTGGACGAAGGGCACGCTTCTGCCTCCACCCCCCAGGAACAAATCAATCAGGAGTTCTTTGGGCAGGAGAGGTTGGAGGCGTTAGTACCGAAGGGGGCCTCCGTGTTGGAGGGCAGTTTGAACCCTTCGGCTCTGATGAGCCAGATGCTGCCGTCGGCCGACCGACTGGCCCTTGCCCGGCTGGACGAGGGATCCCTCGAGGCGAAGGTCCTCCTGAATGCTGCCTTCGTAAGTCACCCTCCCTTCTTTGCTCATGGTTATGTTTTCCTTCTGTACTATGTTCATTATGCCTTATTCTTGCCTTCGTGAATTGCAGACTTTTATGGGCCTCTGCGAGCACCTCCGAAGGGTGGATCAAATGAGGGAGGCCAAGGGTGCCGCCGAGGGGGAGGCCGCCCTCCTCAGGAAGAAGCTTACTGAAGCCGAGGACTCTCTCCGTCTGGCCACCGACGGCATGGAGCAGAGGGTGCAGGCTGCAAGGGCCGAAGGGGTCAATGAGGGGCTAGCCAGGGCCGGGGAGGCCGCCGCCGAGGCCGCCCGTATTGCTGCCGATGAAGCCCGCGCGGCTCAAGAAGAGGCCGTCTCCAAGGCCCGAGAGGATGCGGTGACCAGCTTCACGGCCGAAGGGTGGAAGGCCGAAGACCGGAGGGAGTGGCTCGCTTCGGTGGTGGGGGCTTCAGTAGACGAGTGGGTCGGGGGCCCCGGAAAGATGTGGCTTGCTGAGAGGGGCGACTCGTACTACCAAGGCGGGGAGTTCTTCACCCAACGCCTCATCTACCGGAAGCTTGCGAAGCACTTTCAGGTGGCACCGGAGGAGTTCCGTCCCGAGGCTTATGGCCTCCCCCCCGCCAGCCAGATGTCAGGATCCCGCTCCCCGAGGGGGAAGAGAGACCGGTTCTTGAAGACTCGGAGACCCTCCGGGAGTGCGGCCTTGGCGGTGAAGAGGATGAAGCCGAGAGCGAGGCGATATCTACAGTTCCCCCTTCTTAAATTGTATTCCCCCCTTTTGGTGTTGTAATTGTTGGCCTCGGCCCCCTTTGTAAAGCACAATCAAACTTCTTTTTTTTTGAATGAATGAGTACATATGCCCTCGGGCCTTTGATATACAATCTGCTTCCTTTGGATTTGTTCATTGTCGAATACATGCCTTCGTCTTGCTTTGGATGTATGCCTTGATCCTTTGAATGTATGTTTTAGGACTTAGAATATCTTCTGATTGTAGCTCGCCCCTGGAAGCCTTCGGTAGTTGGGCATCCTCTGCTGGACATACGACCGAGGGTTCAGCAATAATTAGGACTTAGAAAATTTTTCTAAGTGTAACACAGCATGGGGCCTTCGGGTGTTTGTAGTAACCCAATCCCTAGGACTTAGAAAAATTTCTAAGTGTAGATTTTCCCTTGTGATCCTTCGGGAAATGGGATCCCTTCCTGATGTGTGAATCTTGGACCGAGGGCCCAATGTTCAGGACTTAGAAAATCTCTGCAAGTGTAGTATGTCATGTAGCCTTCGGCTACTGTGGACCCCCAACTGAAATCTTGATCAGGCCGGGGGCCAATTCTTTAGGACTTAGAAAATTCTCTTCAGTGTTATTCCTTGTATATTGTAGCCCTCGATTGATAGGTAGCCTTCGGCTATTGGGTCCCTCCATAAGATGAGGGTGAAATATGTAGGACTTAGAATGATTTCTAAGTGCAGTTTTTCCCTTGGGAGCCTTCGGGAGATGGCATCCCTTCTTGATGTAAGAGTAGTTGACCGGGGGAAAATACGTAGGACTTAGAAAATATTCCAAGTGTAGATCTTCCCTTGGGAGCCTTCGGGGGATGGCATCCCTTCTTGATGTAAGAGTACTTGACCGGGGAAAAACATGTAGGACTTAGAGAATATTCTAAGTGTAGATTTTCCCTTGGGAGCCTTCGGGAGATGGCATCCCTTCTTGATGTAAGAGTAGTTGACCGGGGAAAAACATGTAGGACTTAGAGAATATTCTAAGTGTAGATTTTCCCTTGGGAGCCTTCGGGAGATGGCATCCCTTCTTGATGTAAGAGTAGTTGACCGGGGAAAAACATGTAGGACTTAGAGAATATTCTAAGTGTAGATTTTCCCTTGGGAGCCTTCGGGGGATGGCATCCCTTCTGATTCCACATCACTTTGCGAGATGCCCGGGGGCTGCTCATTTAGGGCAGAATATTTTTTAAGCGTTGTTGTATTGCCTGGCCTTCGGCTACTATATTCCCTTGGCAGTAATATTGATTGGGCCGGGGGCCCAATCTTTAGGACTTAGAATTTCTTCAAGTGTTGCTTCCTTGTGTAGCCTTCGGGTGATAGGTGCCCTCTGACCCTACATTACTTTGCGTAAATTGATGTTGAATCCTGTTGTTGTGAAGAAAACCAATGAGGAGTGTGTGCCCTCGGCATACACTCTGAAGAGTCGTAGAGTTTGATTCAGCCAGTTGTGTTCCTTGTGATGGGGTAAGGGCTCTCGGTATTAATGTATAACAGCTGCCTTCGGTACATATTTGAAGGTACCGTCTTAGTGTACTTTGGATAGTCCAGTCCCTTTGTATTGTTGAAGCCTTTGGTGTTTGTGTGACCGGAGGTGACCGGGCAGTGGACTTAGCCGTTCCTTGCTGCTATTTGTTCGAGTAGTATCCTTCGGGAAATAGGAGCCTTCAGTTACCGAAGGTGTTCCCGTGGGGAGCCCTCGGCATGTTGTGATTTTGTTGGAGTGTACTCTTCGATTTCTCGCTGAGTCTACTCCCCTTCACCCCCCCTCTTTTTTTTTGTGGTTGGTGGTGAAGGGAAGGCATCAAGAAACTTGGTTTCTTGGTAAGGCTGGGCCTATTAGGAGACCATCAGAATACACCAATGGCTCTCCTCCCTCGGGTTAACCTTCCGAGTTCCGAGAGGATCGAGGGACGTTTCCTGGGCACAAGATATGGTGGTCCGTAACCTGCCTCCCCTTGGGGGATGGCGCGGAAAGCGCCTCATTTTTTAAAGTCGTCCCCTCGGCGCTAGACATAGTCCGTGGCCTGCCACACCCTTGGGGTGGTGGCGCGGGGAGCGTTTCGGTTTGGAAGTCGAATCCTGGGCATTTCTCATGCCTGTCATACCCTGGGGGTAGTGACGCGGATAGCGTTCCGTTTTTGAAAGTCGAATCCTGGACATTTCTCATGCCTGTCATACCCTGGGGGTAGTGACGCGGAAAGCGTTTCAAGGAAGGGTTTTCATTTGCACACTAGTTGCAAATGGCCGGGGGCACTACATGCCGCCGGCACCGATGGTGGCGCCTTCGGTATATGCGTCCTCATGGGGTACGGCTTTTAGAAACAACACTTGGTGTTAGTTTCGATGTGTAGCCCCCGATACTTGGTACCAAGGGGTCTTCTGTAGGAACACTTGGTGTTCTCTTTTGTTGTAGTTGATGTAGGCGTCTACCCTCGGTACTTGGTACCGAAGGGTCTCCAAATGAAACACTTGGTGTTTCCCAACAGATGTTTGGAAGTTGATAGGAGAGCATATCCCTGACACTGGGTGCCGAGGGATCTTCTTTGAAACATTTGGTGTTTTTTCTTCGTTTCGATGTTTGATGATGGAGGTGTACCCTCGGTACTGGGTGCCGAAGGGTCTTCTATAGGAACACTTGGTGTTCTCATCTTTTTCTTTTTTGATGTTGAAGGGGGGATGTACCCTCGGCACTGGGTGCCGAAGGGAAATGAATTACATGGCGTTCTTTGTTGTTGGTGATAGGAGTTCCCTCCCTCGGTACTTGGTACCGAGGGGTCTTGAGAGAAAACATGTGGTGTTTTCACTGTTGTTGTAGGTGTTGATGGTGTCCGCCCTCGGCACTTGGTGCCGGAGGGGGTTCCTCTCGTGGTGAGGCCGGGGGCCTGTAGTCAGTATGCGGGCTTGATGTCTTGAATGTATCTTCATTCTTCGAAATGAGGGCTTGGCCGCTCTTACATTATTGATAAAACTTAACTAAATGGTGTACATTCCAATGCCTAGGGACTTCTTTCCCGTTGGGGCCTTCGAATTTTGGTGCCATTTTTCCTCCCTCGGTTGGTTGGCTGGCTTCCCTCCTCCGGAGGACATAGTCCCCCACTTGAAATTCTCGGGTGCGAACTTTGGCGTCGATGTAGCTTTTAACTTGCTTTCGGTAGTTTTCTGCCCGGATGAAGGCCTGCTCCCGGCGTTCTGAAATGAGGTGAAGGTCGAGGGCCATGTTGCTGTCGTTGACCTCGGGGTCATATTGGATCACCCTTCGGGTGGGAAGGGTGACTTCCGTAGGAGCTTTGGCTTCAAAACCGTAGCAGAGGGAGAAGGGTGTTTCACTTGTTGCTCGCCGAGGGGTGGTGAGATAGGCCCAAAGGATGTTGTGGAGTTCTTCCACCCAGCCGCCGCCCTCGGCCTCTAGCTTCTTTTTGAGGCCCTCGAGCAAGGTCCGGTTGGCATTCTCTACTTGCCCGTTGCCTTGAGGGTAGGCAACGGAGGAGAAGGTGTGTTTGATGCCCCATGCCTCCAGAAGGGCACAGAAGGGGGCTGCCTCAAATTGTGTCCCATTGTCGGAGATGATCTGCTGGGGGACGCCAAACCTTGTGAGGATGTTCTTGAGGACGAAGTGACGACACTTCGCCTCTGTGATGCTGGCGAGGGGTTCAGCCTCTACCCACTTGGTAAAGTAGTCGACGGCCACGATGATGTATCTGTTGTTGGAGGTACCCCTCGGCAGAGGGCCCACAAGGTCTATCCCCCATCGAGAAAAGGGGACAGAGGTGCTGATGGGGGCATAGTTGACCGCTGGCCTGCCGGGAGTTTTCTGGAAATGTTGACATGCGGTGCACCTCCGGGCAAGGTCAGCACAATCCCTGACCATGGTTGGCCAGAAGTAGCCCTGGAGAATGAGCCTTCGGGACATGGAGAAGGGTCCCTGGTGAGCTGAGCAAGTGCCACTGTGCACTTCCTCCATTGCGACCTCGGCTTCATCTGGATGAAGGCACCGAAGTAGCGTGCCATTGTAAGATCGTTTGTAGAGCCTTCCATCTTCGATGGTGTAGCTGGGAGCCCTCAGCTTTGCTAGTTTAGCGCGGGCCTCATTTTCGGGTAGCTACCCTGTGGAGATGAAGGCGGTGATATCTGAGATCCAATCCTCCTAACGTTGTTGTATGTTCATAACGGGGCTTGCATGGATGCTTGAGAGGCTGAGTTCCTCGATTTTGGCAATTTTGGAGATGTGCTCGGGGGAGTCGGCCGAGAGCTTAGATAATATGTCGGCCTCGGAGTTCTGAGCCCTCGGTATTTGAGTGAGAGAGTGTGCCTCAAATACCTTAAGCAACTCCTTGGCCGCTTCCTTGTACTGTTTCATTCTCCCCTCCTTGGCCTCATATTCTTCGGAGATTTGGCCAACGACCAACTTGGAGTCGCATTTGATGTGGATCTGCCGGGCCCTCATGTTGGCAGCCAGCCGAAGGCCACATAGGAGGGCATCATATTCGGCCTCATTGTTGGAGACCTTGAAGGAGAAGCGGATTGCATAGTAGGCCCTGAAGCCCTCGGGAGTAATGAGGACTACCCCTCCCCCGCATGCTTTGGTCGCGGAGGAGCCGTCAGTGTAGAGGGTCCACCAGTCGTCTGAGGTAGCCGAGGGCTCCCCGTCCGTGGCTGCCCTTGCGGTACATTCCGTCACAAAGTCCGCCAGGGCTTGGCCCTTGATGGCAGGCCTTGGACGGATGTCAATGTTGTACTGGCTCAAGAAGATAGCCCATTTCACCATGCGGGAGGAGCTGGTGGGGCTCCTCATGAGGGCGCCGAGGGGTTGATGGGTGAGGACCTGAACCGGGTGAGCCTGAAAGTAGTGGCCCAACTTCTTGACAGTCCAAACGATGGCTAACACCGTTTTTTCCACAGGGGAGTACCTGAGCTCGGCCTCCCTTAGGGTCTTGCTAACGTAGAAGATGGCATGTTGGATGCCGTCTTCCTCCCGGATGAGCACAGAGCTGATGGCCGCCGGGCTAACCCCAAGGTAGAGGTAGAGGGTCTCCCCTACCTTGGGTTTGGAGAGCACAGGAGGTGAAGATAGATATCGTTTGAGCTCGTCGAAAGCCCCCTGGCAATCTGGAGTCCATAGAAAGCCAGCCGTCTTCCTCATGATCTGGAAGAAGGGTAGAGACTTCTCCGCCGATTTAGATAGAAAGCGGTTGAGGGCTGCCAGGCGGCCCGTCAACCGTTGAACTTCCTTCACGTTGCGTGGGGGCTCCATGTTGATGATGGCCTGGATCTTCTCGGGATTGGCCTCAATACCCCTTCGGCTCACCATGTAGCCCAAGAATTTGCCTCCTTGGACGCCAAAGGTGCACTTCTTCGGGTTTAGCCGAAGGTTGAATTTTTGCATGATGGCGAAGATTTCCCGGAGGTCGTCAGCATGGCTGGAAGATTGTTTGCTTTTGACGATCATGTCGTCAACATAGGCCTCCATGGTGCGCCCTAGGACGGCTTGAAAGACCCGGGCCACCATCCGGGTGTAGGTGGCCCCTGAGTTCTTTAGGCCGAAGGCCATGACTAGGTAGCAGAAGATGCCCTCGGGAGTCATGAAGGCAGTTTTTTCGGCGTCTTCCTCGTGCATAAAAATTTGGTGATACCCTCAGAAGGCATCGAGGAAGGACATGATCTCACACCCTGCGGTCTCATCCACTAGTTGATCAATATTTGGTAGAGGGAACGGGTCCATAGGGCACGCCTTGTTGAGATCGGTGTAGTCCACGCACATGCGGAAGGTAGGGGGCTTCTGTGCGAGGACTACATTCGCCAGCCATGAGGGATATTTCACCTCCTTGATGTGCTTAATGGAGAGGAGCATGGCGACCTCCTTCTTCACAAATTCCCTCCTCTCTGCGGAGAGGGGTCTTCTTCGTTGTTGTACTGCCTTTGCCGAAGGGTCCACCAAGAGGCGGTGGGTGATGACCCTTCGGCTGATTCCCGGCATGTCCTCCGGCCCCCATGCAAAGACAGTGGAGTAGGCGCGGAGGGCGTCGGTGATACCGGTCTTCAAATCTTCAGGGAGCTGGGCTCCAATCTTCACGACTCTCTCCGGCTGGGCCGGATCGAGCGCGAAGTCTTCTACGTCCTCGGCTGGTTCAGCCCTCGGCCTTTTCTCTTCTTGGTCGATGGTTCCGGTGATGGTGTCAACACGGAATTCCGTCTTGCTTACCTTCTTAGTGACCTGAAGATAGCAGGCGCGGGCAATTTTCTGGTTCCCCCGGGAGTAGCCAATGCCCCCCTCGGCGGGAAACTTGAGGCAGAGGTGCCTCATGGAGATGATGGCTTCGAGGTCCTCGAGGGCTGGCCGGCCGAGGATGATGTTGTGGGCGCAGTCAATGTTGACGACGACGAACTCCACCTCGAGCTGGGCTCTATGGAGCCCGTCGCCGAAGATCACCGGGAGGGTTATTACCCCCTCGGAATCAATAGTGTCGCCGGTGAAGCCGGCAAGAGGGGTCTTAATGGGCCGAAGGGACCCCCTCTCCAGATGCAGCTCTCTGAAGGTGCTGAGGTACATTACATTGACGGAGCTGCCCGTGTCAATGTAAGTTCGGTGAATAATGATGTCGTTTATCTCCGTCCGAATCACCAAGGCATCCCTGTGAGGAGAAGAAGTAGGAGGGAGATCTGCGTTGGTGAAGGTGATGGGTTCCTCCCTCAGTCTCTTTACCGGGGGCATATGAGTGACTTCCCCCACGTAAAGCGATTGAGCCCACTTCTTTCGCTGGCTGGTGGAATCGCCCCCTGTATTGCCACCGGTGATCATGAGGATGTGGCGTTTCTTCTCCTGGTAGTGGGGGTACTCCTCCTCCTCTTCTTCCAAGTTTCCGATCTCCCTCTTCTTGCCGAGGGGGATGGTTTTCGGATTTACCCAGGCATTTACCTTCGTATGGTGCCCTCGGGGAGGTCCCTGATGAGAAGGTCCCTCCTGCCGAGGGCTCTAGACAAATTGGGACAGGTGCCCCGCCTGTATTAATCTCTCGATGGCCGTCTTCAGCTGATGGCAGTCATCGGTCCTGTGCCCCTGGTGCCGATGGAAGCGACAGTACGGGAACTGAGGGTTGATAGCGTGTACCTCCGGGGGTGCGCGAGAGTCGCGCTCAACGAGGCCCCTCTCCTCGGCAAAATCGAGGATGATGCTGACGGGGTGCGTCAATGGTGTCCGAGGGCGGTCCAGGAGAATGGGCTGGGCCCAAGTCTTAGGGTTGCTCTTATAACCTCCCCCGGGCTTGGCTTGGCCTTGCCGAGGGCGGTCATCAGAGGGTCCCGAAGCCTTGGGGTGATTTGGAGGAGCCCCCGGCCCTCAGTTATGCTTGTTGTCAGCCCTCGGGGGCTGCTGGTCCGGATGCTGGTGATACTTCTCCACCTCCTCGGCCTCAGCATATCGGTCCCCCCGCTGCAAATCCCTTATGTAGTCGCGGGGGGGTTCAATGATGAGGCTCCTTGAAAAGTTGCCGGTGCAGAGGACGGTTTGTAGGAGGGCCAGGAGGGTCCCGTCATCAGCACCGTCGACCTTGTCGGCCTCCGTCCTCCAGCGCTCTAGGAAATCCCGGAGGGTCTCATCCTTCTTCTGGCGTATTGTTAGGAGGTGGGAGAAGTGCTTCCTCGTGCGACGCCTCCCGGCAAATTGTGTCAAGAATCGCTGGGCGAGTTCTTGCCATGAATCAATACAGCCCTTGGGCAGCCTGTTGAACCATTCGTATGCCGGCCCCTCTAAGGTGGAGAGGAACCAACGACACAAATATTCATCCGACGCCCCTACCATCATCATGTTGTTCTGGTACTTGCTGTAATGTTCCTGGGGGTCCGTTTTCCCGTTGTAGGGCTGTATGTGTTGCCCTCGGTATTTCTACGGGATCCGGGCCGCCAACACCCTTGGGGTAAATGGCGTCCGAGTCCGGAGCTGGATGACGGGTTCTCCGGAGCCCTCGGCCACCTTCTTCTGCAACTCCTCCATTTTGGCCATCATGGCCTCGTATTTGAGATCTGAATGAGGGGTGTAGGTGGTGGCGTGAGCTTTGTTGGACTCCATCTCGTCAAGCCGGCGTTGGAGGGCCGCAATAATCTCGTCCCGGGGATCCTTCGGGAGGGTCTCTGCCCCCTGCGAACGAACCCGGGCCGAGTGGGCCTGGTTGATCTGGTGGCGAGCGTCATTGGCATGAAGGGGTGCCTTGCCTTTGTCCCGAGGGGGACGCTCCTCGTCTGCCCTCGAAACAGATCCCCCGCTTTCCTGGGGCCTTTGGAGCGCTTTCCCCCCTCGGCGGTCTTGGACCCCTCGGCGATCTGGCCCTCCTCCGAGCCGGTTGAGGGCGGAAGTACGGGGCCTTTCCCTGTTGTGATTATGGCGGTCTCGGGACTGAACTTCCTGGGAGGACGTATCTTGGGCCACCACCCCTTCGTCGTTTCTCACCCGAGGGGTGGGATTTCCGAAGGGGTGTGGCAGAGGGGGAAGTATGATATTTTCCCCGATCTGAGGGTGAGCTGGAGCCAGGGTGCCGAAGGCACCCGGGTTCTGGGTGAGCGTTTGGATGAAGGCGGAGAGCGCCGATTGTACGTCGATGGTGAGAACCGGAGGGCTGACTTGGTCATCGCTCCGGTTTTTCTTCTTGGCCTCGATGCCGAGGCGGGCATCGGGGGCATTCTGTTGGATCTGAAGGCGTAGATCGACAGCCGCATGTTCCAGCCCAGCGATGACACCGCCCTCGGGAGCCCTGTGAGAGGCTTCGGGGGCGTTGACGTCGCCGAGGGCCAGGTTCTTGTCTTCTACGTTCTTTGAGTTGGCACGTGTTGTCCTCACCATTTTGATGGAGGGCTAGTGTTTTGCGTTTGATCGAGGGGGAGGGTTTCTTACTTGATTGTTCGACCTCTCAACGAGAGCACCAAATGATGGATAGTCTACCCGGGGGTATATATCCGAAGGGTTATTACGGGGAATAACTTAGAGAGAAGTCAAAGCAAGTAAGTAAATGTAGAGAGAGAGTATATTCAGTATGAATGCCGTTTTCAGCGTGGTTACAAATGAGGAAATGGGGTGCTATTTATAGTAGCAATAAATGTCGGGCAGGGACACGTGTCAAGCGCTCATTGGCCGAGGGGTCACCTCAACTGGTTGGCGCTGGCAGCCGCATGTGGCCGCATTTAATGCGGCTGTTGGATGGGACGTCTATGCGGGGTACGGTTATCTGTACGCATGTGAGGCGGATATCTTGTCGAGTGAGATGCCTTCGGCTATAGAGCAGTAGCCGAGGGCTCTTCCACCCGATGGCACCCTGGTGCCGAGGGCTCACAGTGCCGAGGGCTACTGTTTTCGCCGTTTTTTCCCAGTTTCTTAATTTGCTTGAGAAACCCGTTCTGTGAGAATTTGGAGCCTTCGGCCAGGGGGGCGAAGGCACCCCTGACGCGTAGTGCGGACTGCTTGGTACTCTGGGCGCTGTGGTTTGGGCCTGTTGAGCTTCCTGGGCCTGTTGGGCCTTCATTGGTGTAGTAGGAGTCTGTGGGCCGGGGGTTCCCGGGCCATATACTCCATCAAAAGTCTTTTGTGTGATTGTCTGTAGTCCTATAATAGGCGTTGGCCTCTGTAATTTCTGCAAAAAATGTTGAGTTATGACTATTTATTTCTCAGTAATTAGTTATTCATTCCATTATTGAAGTGAATTGAAGTGGCTGGTGGGTTGGGGAGGGGGTTGGGGAGGGGGCTTATTAGCTTATGGGCTAGGGAGGAGCCGGTGTGGTCACGGTTAGGGTGGCGGCTGTGTACGGTGGTGGTTTCCAGGTGTGTGTGCGGGGCTGAGTGCGAATGTAGGAGTCGGGGGGTGGTGGTGATCGGCCGTTGGTCTGGCGGCGACAATTTCGCTGATCGAAAACAGTCATAGTGACATTTTTTTCGGCGGCAGTGACATTCGTACGTCTGTAAGTGATATTAAAATAAGGTAGTGACATTCATAAGTGACATTAAAATTCAGTAGTGACAAAACATAGTAGTGACACGAAAAAATCGCAGTGACAAAAAAAATACAGTTACATCATGGTTTTCCAAATATATGACCTTGTTAGTCACTTTTTTTCCACATTTAAAAGTAGTCACTTTTTTGGAAATTGACTTTAATTAGTTCTTGTCAATGTTAATTATTTGACCTTGTTAGTCACATTTTTTGTGGAAATTGACATTTTTTTTCCACATTTTGTGTACTAAATTATATTCCTTGTTAGTCACATTTAAATATAGTTTTCCAAATATATGACCTTGTTATATTAGTCACATTTTTTTACAATAAAAGTATTTAGGGTAAAACCCCAAATAAAAACCTTAACTTCAGCATTTAATTTGTCAATGCTAATGAAAAGTACACATGTGCTTGTATGTATCATTTATTATGATGTGCTCAACTTTTAAGCAAGGACATTATTATGTTTAATACGGAGTACAACTTATGCACTAACAATCACATGTTAATAGCTAATTAAGCTAGGTATCTTCGATCTCTCTACTTATAGTTGAAGATCAATTATTCTTTCCAAGAACAAGAGATCAGAAATGTGACCTAATTTCTTCAATCACTTCTGCATCCACTCTGAAAGACTTGGACAATATATCCACAGGGATTGCAGAGTCTTTTCCAAAGAGCTGAGGTGGCACAAAGTTGAAACCTGGACTTTGACTATTGAAAGCTGTAATAGTAATTGCTGTTTCATTGCCACTGTTTTTACCAAAATGGACAAGCCCTGGGGGTATCACAAATACATCTCCAGCTTTGTATTCTCTTGCATACACCCGACTTTTGGTGCCATTGGTTGGGTCAACGGTCACAAATCCAAAGTACATTTGCCCTTGTAATAGAAGGACCATCTCAGTGGCTCGAGGGTGGGTGTGGGGTGGGGTGACCGACCCGGCCGGAAATTCGTTTCGGACCAAAGTGAGCCCGAGGGTGTTGAGCCCGGGTATTTCGTTAACGCTAGCGACGCTAAATGTTGAGCCCGGAATTGATGGCACCGGGGACGACGACGTATCTAGACCCGACGTGAAGAAATCATCTACTGTTACAAGTTTTGGGTCCTTGCATGTCCTCCCATTCACCAAAACTGCACACAATTTTCAAAGTTAAGCTACAAATATACTAAACTCTTGAAGCATATATATGTCAAATTAAGATAAAAGTTGTCAATATTGTAATAACACAAAGAGTTAATTATATTCCACACCTGGTCATATGTTAATTCCATATTTCATCCATATCTGCTTTTATTTTATCCACATATGATACTTAACTAATACTTTCATCCAATTTTCCTTTTATATATGAATGGATCATATATGAACGAAAAACAATAGTCATGTACTAAAAGCGATCAAAATCAAAGACGTGAATTAATTATGCAATTGTTGTGATACTCATAAAATCAAAAGTGAAATTTATTCTAAAAACAAATCCTCCAAATTAATAATGGAGGGACATGTACATGTTTTTGTGGCGAGTTAAATATATACGCGTGTGTGTCGGTGTGTAAATAATTTAAGATACGTATGTTGTTAAGAAATTGACCTAAAAGGAATGAAAAATACGTTGATTTTCCTATATATGGTTATTGTACTACCTCCGTCCCAAAAAGATTGACTAATTTGACTATTTTTTATAAATGATGTTAAAATTTAGATAACGATTTTAGGTATTATATTTGTATTTAATTTATAAATTTTATACTTTTATGAAAAATATTTTAACAAAGAATAAACTCAAATAATTTTCATTTTTTAAATAATTTTGTATTAAAAGATATAATTAATCAAACTTGATCACCATTGACTAAGAAAAGTCAATTTGGCCAATCTTTTTTGGACTGAGGGAGTATCTTTTTTTCTAAATATAAGTAAATATTGTCTTCTTGAAATCATGATCATACCAAACTGTCGTCCTTTGGTGTAGTGTTGCCATTACATGTTAGTGTGGTTTCAGAATGATAGTAATTTATTCTGATTTTTATTCTGATTTAGCATGTTTTTACTTGGACTGTTTTTAGTCCCAAGCGAGACTAGACTAGATTTAAACAGACCAAACAAGACTATATCATGCTTTTGTAGTTATAAAATACACAAAGATCAAACATTTACTAGAACCAGACCAATTCAGATCAGACTTAAACAGACTAGACCAGACCAGACCAAAATTAGACAGACCAGACTTTCGTAGTTACAAAATGCACAGAGATCATATATTACCAGACCAGATTAGACTAGACTTAAATAGGCCAGACCAAATCAGACCAGCAAATTACAGCACGAGTAAAAACATCTTTAAAGGGTGATCGAATATGGTACTCATGTTTAGTGAAGTCACCTTGTTTTACTCGTGTTTTTGAAAATTTCCCCCATGTTCTTTTAATTCAAATATAGTTCTAGAGTACATTTAGTTCCAGGTTATAATTTATTTTTTTATGATTCCGAAAAATCGTTGAGGGATAATATATTTGTTCTAGAGTACATAGTCTTCTCTCAACAATTAGAAGAAGTGATCGAATTGCATACATTATACTACTTCCGTTCTCTTTTAATTGAAACATTAGTTTTTTGTAATATTCACATATTCGACTTTGACTATATTTTATTTATTGATGCATTATAAATTAAATTTTTAAAAAATATTTTTAAATTCCTCTCAGTTTAAATTTTCAAAATCTGAAATTTTTAATTTTTAATTTTTTTACTAATAAAAAAATGAAAGATATTGATGGTCAAACTTTGTGCGTTGGCAAGCGTAAAAAGTGGACTGTTCCAATTAAAAAAGAACCGATAAGTATATGCATGTTTACGATGATTATAACAATATAGGCGCTATAACTAACTAAGAAGCAAGAATGGCATGATAAGTACCGGTAGCTTTTGGATCTGCAACACAAAAGTCTTGAACAGGATTGGGATCGTAGGCATAAGCAAATGAAAACGCAAAGGCAACAAAAAAGACAAATGTTGTTGTCAAGTGAGAATCCATTGTATTGTTGTAACTTTTGTGTGATCCTATGGTTTGCGAAAATGAAATATTTATAGGGGTGCATGTCGATCCATTGATATCAAATAATATTGTCTTAATTTATCTTTTTTATTTTTTATTTTTCAAACCGGACAAATTTAAATTAGGAAAGATTATGCTTTCCTTTTGGTGTTAATTCATTAGCATATAAGTTCATGTGAAAATAATGACCTAAGTGTCTCCATTTGGAAATAAGCACAAACTTGTTTTCCTTCTGCATGTGATTCTGTCCTTTTAAAGTCTACGTAATTGGACATGATGCAATATTTTTTGGTCAAGAGATTTGTATAATTAAGGAGGAATGCACATGTAGGATACTAGATTTACACCGTAATCAAATTTAAAAAAACTTGCATTCTATTTTGTTTAAATATTACATGTTAGTTTAGAGTAATATAATGGAAGAGTTATATTACCTTCGTCCCATTCAACTTTGCCAAGTCGATGTTAGGTGAGAAATTAGAATAGTAATATTTGCGTGGTTGAAATTTGTGCAGAGGAGAGAGAAAAGAAAAGAGCCACAAAAACATTGCTTCAAAAGGAAAATGAAAAAGTTTTTTTAGACAAACAAAAAAAGAATGTTGGCAAAGTCCAGTGGCACGGAGGGATTATATAACAATGTTTAACTGTTTCAAATATTTGAGCGTATAGTTCATTTTTCAATAGAGGCCAAATACGGAGTATCAAAATTTTCCAATATAGGGGTCAAATATACGGAGTACTATTTTTCCAAAAAACAAATTACAAAATATCAAATTATATGAATTTTTATCATTTGAAACCCAACTTATTTTTTTAACTCAATTCTATAATTTAGTCCATGTAAATAACTCTAAAACAATCCGATACAAAAACTAATCACCCCACTAAAATCGTACATAAATAAATTTAGTGTTAGGGTTTGAATCCTTAGATCTTATTTCCTCTTTCTACAATTTTTTTTCTCCATTGATGATTACCCATTTCACATACTACATATTTCTCTTCATCTATCTTTCATCCTCTTTTGAGTTTAAAGCCCCATTTCTCGTTTGACCATTTATTGTCCCAGTGACGATCATACCCGTGTTTGCAGGGAAAATGTAGAAGGAATTGTCAAATTAGAAATAAAAATGTTTGTCAATTCCAGGATGAGATTACTATATTTTTATTTCTATTTACTAAAATTTTTGAAATTGTTTCTAAATAGAAAGTTACTATTGAAAATTTTGAAATTGTAAAACTTTAGTCATAACCGTACTAATTACTACATGATTTTAAATAAAGAAAAAAATATAATGCTCTTATTTTAAAATTTTAGAACATTTTTTGCTCATATTTTGGAAATTATCTTTGTGTCATAACTTATACTCCCTCCGTTCCAAATTGATGATCTTATACTTTTTAGGCTCAAATATTAAGAAAATATGATAGAAGGACTCATATAACCTTACTATATTATACTTTTCAGACATTTACTTTTAGTGATTATTAAAAAGGAGAGATATAAATGATAGTCTATTTTAATTTCTTTACCAAAAAGGGAAAGATAACTATCATTTTGGTACACCCAAATAGGAAACACAGGACCATCATTTTAGGACATAGATATAGTATTAAATATTTTATCATTCAAATTATCGAAATTAAGCAAAAAAAAAATCAAATACTGTACAAAACATGATACTTTTGGAATAAAAAGTAAATATAGTTACATGAACATCATCTTTTGAGATAAAAAGTAAACATTTCAGGATCCAAGTAAAAAACACTCAATACTAAGTTTAACAAATAGAGTCATCATGATGGAGGAACTACAACTAAAACTAAAAATGCAAAGCTTGGCACTCCACATCGAGGCACCGACCCGGTTGTCTCCGAAGTCCGAACCAAGATAAACAGTTGTCTAAAATCGAGGTTGACGTGTTCGACCCACATGGAGTATAAGAGGTGTATATGACGAACTAGATCTGGGTAATTTTTTTCAAGACTTTGTGCAAGAGGTTAGTGGAAATGTTCCTTCTGTTACTACAGTTATCACTGGTGAAGATGCAAAGACCAGTGCCACTAGTAAGAAGCGCAAACTAAGGCATTCTATGGGATCAGTTAAACTTAGTGAAAATTTAGAGAGGGGGAATACATGTCTTCAAGCAATTGAGCGTCTCTTGACAAAAAAAAGAGAAGGTTGTTGATAATTGTGCAAGTGTTGGAGATATCATGGAAATTATGACTAGAATGGCTGATAATGGCGGGCTGGTGAGGAGTGGTGACTTATGGTTTCACAGCATTTGTATTCTGGATAATCCTACTAGAAGACAATTCTTCATAAACTTTAAAGATGACGATGAAAGGCTCAACTCGTTGAAGTTTATGCACGCAAAAGAAATGTTTTAAATACCAAGTCATACATTTAGGATACAAATTTAATATTTTAGATTGCATATTTAATTTTAATTTTTATATGTTGAGACTTCTAATTGAAGTGATTTTAATTTTTATATGTTGAGATTTGAGATTGAAGTGATTTAAATTTTTATATATTGAGACTTGATATTGAAGTGACTTATTTTCATTCATTTGTTTATTTATAGGAATATCATGAGTCATGATGAAGATGGTGAGTTTATGCTTCTTATTATGGCTGGAATTACTATTCATGATAGAAATGATATTATTGCGTCTCATTATTACAAACATATGTATAAGGAGCCTTGCATGACATAAGCTTTAAGCGGGAAGGCTTGGATGCAAGAGGTGCTGAATGGTCATTCTATTCGTTGTGTTAATGCCTTTAGGATGTCATCAGATCTATTCGCACGCCTATGTAAGGATTTACAATCAAAATATGACTTAACATCAAGTGACAAAATCACAATTGAAGAAAAAGTAGGTATATTTATATACACTCTAGCTTTGGGCCTTTCAAATCGAGATGTGGCTGAGAGATTCCAAAGATCTGGAGATACTGTAAGTCGGGCATTTCATGAAGTCTTAGAATCCATCACAGGTAGGAGTAAGGGATATAAGGGACTTGCACGTGATATGATTGCACCTATCGATCGGGCCTTCCCGTATATCCCTTATCATATTTTTAAGGATAAAAGATATATGCCATATTTCAAAGATTGCATCGGGTGTATCGATGGAACACACATAGCTGCATGTATCCCTGTAAAGGAACAACTGCGTTATAGAGGAAGAAAAGGTATCCCGGCCTTTAATGTTATGGCTGTGTGTGATTTCAACATGTGTTTTACATTTCTATCAGTAGGGTGGGAGGGATCTGCTCATGATACACGTGTATTCCTTCATGCTATAGAGACACCGTCATTGAACTTTCCGCATCCACCTGAAGGTATGTTTTATTGTTAATTCATTAAACTCGTAGGCATAATTTTAATCATATTTTTAAAATTTATGTAGGTAGATATTACTTGGTGGATAAAGGCTATCCGGATCGAAAAGGATATCTTGTTCCTTATCCCAAGCTACGATACCACTTGGAGCAATTTGAAAATGAAGCACCAACAAATGCTCAAGAAGCTTTCAATCGCTCACACTCATCTCTTCGTAGTTGCATAGAGCGTTCTTTTGGGGTTTTGAAAAAGAGGTGGAAAATATTATCAAGAATGCCTATGTTTAGCGTTAAAACGCAGATAGATGTTTGCAACATTTGCTTTGCACAACTATATTCGCAAATTCTCTAGTGATGACATGATTTTTGAGGTTCTCGGGCGCCATCCAGACTTCTACCATGTGATGATCTTGTTGACATTCAGAACTCAACTTCAAGTTCCATCAATTCACAAACAGAAAGCTGCACTGAGATGAAAGAACTTCGTAACAATATAGCATCCTTGATATGGACTAACAGAAAATAAATATTTTCGCTCTTATTAGTCAATTATGATGATGTGCATGTTTACATATTTATTTATTACAACTGTTTCCAACTTAAATGTTAATTTTATGATTATTTATTTTGTATGGTATACACGATTTTTTAGAATTCAATGCACTATGTTGTGTTTGTGTGTGTTGTGTTGTGTTGTATTATATTATATTACCTCCGTACCACTAACATTGGGATATTAGAAGATCACACGATTATTAAGAAAAGTGAGTTTATGTAGTTGATATTGCATTTATAAAGTAAGAATAAAGTAAAAATGATTTCGAGTCACACACACAAACTTTACCGAATTTGGTATGAGGCGATATTAGTGGGATTTCCCGAAAAAAATGAGACAATCTTAGCCGGACGGATGAAGTATTATGTTATGTTATGTTATGTTATGTTATGTTATGTTATGTTATGTTATGTTATGTTATGGTACGCTGAAGCTTAGGGCAGCTTAAAAAGATTTCAACTTTTTTAGTTTAATTTTTTAAAATTTTCATATTTAGCACACACGTTAATATTTAAACCTAGTATAATTGTTTTTCAGCACACACGTTAATATTTGCCATGTCCATCGCTCCCATTGCTTTGCCCCTCTTTTATGCATCGACAGTGCCTGTTAATTCTTCCAATTCATCATCTCCATGCGCCATATCACTTCACTCTTTCCTACGATTGGGTCGTCTTCTTTTTCTTCTCTTAACCCTGGTCCACCATTTCGAGGAAATGACAGGCAGACGGTAGTTTGAATATGAGATGCAAACAACGAGATTTCATTTTAAGGTACTCCGTATAAGAATACAGGATTGGGAAAGGCCTCTTCTGATACAAAGACGCATAGTTCCAGTTGAACTTACACACCATGCTAAGTTAATTCTGTATAAGAATACGGGATTGAGTCGGAACGTACTATTTCAGACCCGGACCCGCTAAGTTAATATGGATCCGTACCCGACCCGTTTACCCGGCGGGTCTGAAAATTTGAACCTGGACCCAGATCCAACGGGTCTCGGAATCGGGTCGGGTAGACCCGCCCGCCAAGTATGATACGCATAATAGAATTATTAGAGGCTTAGTATTGTACTTTAGATTAAACTCTCTTTAATATAAATATATCTGACAGGGCTCCTTAGGGAGTAACCTTTCCATTATTCTCACATGGTATCAAAAGCACTTAATTTTTCCGACCCTCTCTCTCTCTCCCTAAACCCTAGCGCAGCGGCCGCCCTCCCTTCGGCGGCGCCCCATACTTCTTCGCCGACCGCATGCTTCCTTCGTCGCCGAACACCGCAGCATGTCGTCCTCGATATCCGTCTTCAGCACAACGGCAACCACGACCCAGCCGCCTTCCCCTGCAGCGGCTACCTCCGTCACCACCGCCGGCACTCCAACATCTTTTGGATCGCTGCTGGCAATCACCTCTGTCTCTTCCGGTGTGACGTTCTCCTCCAACTTTGCATTGCCAAGTTGGGTCTCAATGCCATATTCCTTGTTTCAAAATGTCCCGCCGGTGTTCCCGTGGTCGGCTCCAATTCCTGTGTCGGCAGTCCCGCTAGAGCCGCCGCCCTTCTCGACAAGTCCCTCCTTTGCTGGCCCCACGTTCGTCGGCTCACCTGGTGTCTCCTCTGTGATCCCTCCCTCTCGCACGCCAGCAGGTAGCCCGATCGGTTCCCTTCTCACGGATCTGGCTCAAACCATATCTCATGTGACCACCAATGTCACAAATATTGTGACTACTAAACTTTTGGCGCTGGAAGATTACACCACTTGGAGGACACAATTCGAATCATTCCTGGTTTCACAAGCTCTACTTGGCATGGTTGATGGCTCCATTCAGGTACCTCCTGCTTATTCCATAGATGCTCTTAACCGTCAAATTCTCAATCCCGAATTTTCAACTTGGTTGAGAATTGATCAAACAATCCGTTCGTGGTTATTTGCAACCCTATCTAGGGATGTACTTATCGATGTGTGTGATTTAAAACATTCTTGTGAAATTTGGGAACGGTTGGAGTCTCGCTTTATGTCTGCCAGTTTAGCCAGGTATATGGAATTAAAGCGTTTAGTTAATCAAATAAAAAAGAAACCTGATCAGTTCATGGATAACTATTTGAGAGAAATTAAAATATTAGTTGATGATCTTGCCACAATCAATTGACCTGTGTCGTCTCGGGATGTTTTAAAGACTACTATTATGGGAATGGGACCTAAGTATGAATCTTTATTTACTACCGTATCTTTGTTTCCTCAAAATTTTCCGTTTGAAACTCTCTGTAATCATCTTCTTGAGCTAGAGCAGTGGGTTATTTACCTACGTTCTCAGGAGTCCTCTTCTTTCCATCAGGCTTTCGGAGCGGCTGTTTCATCACCTGCTCAACCTTCAGCCCCGCAGCATTCCAGTTTGCCTTACCCGGTCAGGCAGCAGGGTCACCCGGTCGGGCAACAGCGCCAGTCCGACAATCAGCAGCGCAGACGAGGTCGCGGTCGCGGGCAAGGCCGCGGCGGTTGGGGGCGAGGTCGCGGACAGCAGCAGGTGGTGTACTGGTATCCTCACGGGCAGTCAGCTTCTTTACCCGAAGGGGGTGGTCAGCCGGGTTCTCATGCAGGGGGTGTGACATCTACGGGTACTCTTATTTGTAATTCTGCTATGTCACATTTAAATATTAATGCCTTACCTGTTTGTGTTACTAACGATAGTTCTGAAGGCTTGCCATCAGACGGGGGTATTCTTGGATCAGTTCCCCATCCTGTTCTCTGTCAAATTTGCTTTTCTGCAGGTCATTCCGTTGTCACTTGTCCTTCTCGTTTCACACAACCGTCCGCTCCTGCTCTGTAGACTACTCTTGGTCCGCTCCAAAAATCTTGTCATAACCCATGTCCAACACCCAGTGCTACGCATTTTCTTGAAATACTTGGTTAGCTTTGTGTTTGGACGCCCCAACAATCACCAAGCACGAATAGGTGATATATGTATTCTAGCCAATGCACTGTTTGACATACCTCCCTTCCACTATAACATTGTGAACCGTATGTGGGAACATCTGTATAAAGAATGCACCGCCCAAGGAAAAATTTGGATAGGGGGCGTTATTCTCCACATAGCTACAAAATTCGGTTACGTAGACAATGCACCAATAGCTGAATTCTGTCTTTTTGACATAACACATCTGGGCAATTCAAAGGACATCAAATTCTCTCATCGTGATTACAAGGGGAAAATCTTTTACAAATGGTCCATCTTTCCGAAACCCACTCGTTACTTCACGATCCCCTCCGAGGGGCTACCCACTATTCCATTCCGATTAGAACCACCTCTTGTGCACCACTATTGCCTCCCTCCAGCCATCCCACCATATTTTCAAAACCAAGAAGATGAACCCGCACAAGAACAAGCCCCTCCAATTCTTGAAGATATTCCAGCTCCACCTCACGACCCACCCCACTACGATCCGTATCAAACACAAGTGCTTGAGAACCAACGTGCTCTATTGGAAGGACTCCGGGATTTGAGCTTCCGGGTCAACCGCATGGACGAGGACAACCGACGGGCAATAGCCCCCATCTATGCTTACCATCATCAGCAGGGGCACTTCTCCTCTATGCGTCCCCCAGTGCAGCACCCGTCATGGTATGACCCCTCTCAATGGGGTTATTTTGGGGAGGACAGCGGCTACAGTGGAGGAGACTATGGTGGCGGTCAGCCTGACTTTGACGGAGACGAGCACTAGGGACAATGCTTCAAGCTAAGTGAGGGGGAATCACTCATTGGTACGTACTTAATTGTTTCAACCTTGTAACTTGCATCATTTTTTAAAAAAAAAAAAAGAAAGAAAAAAAAAGAAAAAAAAGGAAATGCTAGTTAGGTTGAAAACCCAAAAAAAGGGCAATCTAAGCAAAAAGGGCTTATAAAAAAATGTTGATGAGTGAGTTGGAAAGGAACAAAACAAAACGAGATGCTAGGATGAAAACCTGGAAAGGCTCCTAGGCAAAATGAGAGATATTAGAGGTTCATTTCTTTTTTTTGACAGGGCAATGGTGGTCTCAAGAAGGGGAATGAAGGAGTTGAAAACAAGAGAAGAGCATAGAAGGCCATAAAAACCCAAGAAAATATTAATCTTTGAGCTCAAAACTCAATTTAAATCTAATGTACAAACCTTGGTGGTCTTTTGCTCTTTCTTGTTAAATTGTTGAACTATTGAAGACATGAAAAACTTGTAAACATTTGGCTTTACTCGAGGACGAGTAAAGAAACTAAGTGTGGGGGAGTTGACATTCATATAATTTCCATGTTTATTTTTGTATTTTTAATTAGTTTTGATTGACTTTTACTTTGGAAATTACACACTTTTGGTGTAATAGTTTAGTTTGTAAAATAGTTGTAATTTGTTTAGATTAGGACTATTCTGAGCTAAACAGGTCAAAACTCATCCAAGGGATCAAGATGGGACCTCAAAAGATCAAGGAAAGTGCAAAGAGACATGAAAGATTTCGATTTGGAAAAATTACTCTTATACCCGGTCGGGTATAGGCAATACCCGATCGGGTATTTGCTTGATTCGGTTGTCCAAATCAAATCCGGGAACAAAGGATCGTGGGAGCAAATTTTCGTAAAGATTTGTCACATACCCGATCGGGTAAACCGACATACCCGATCGGGTATGTCCAGAAATGTGGCTTTCCGGGAAAATTTCCTAAGATACCCGATCGGGTATCCTATATACCCGGTCGGGTATCAGCCCCTGCAGCTCCCAAAAGCCTATAAATACACTCCTTTCCTTCACAATAAGATATCCAATTCCTTTGTACATCTAAGCTCAGTATAGAATAGCTCTTTCTTTATATTTTTCATCATGTTTAGTCTCCAAATGAGGAGCTAAACTCTTCCATCTTGGTTTTGCTACTTTGAAGCTTAATGAATTTGTAAGTTGTGAGTTATTTTTCTTTAATCTTCTCCCTTGAATATTAATTCTTTCTTTCAAAATACTATCTCTATATCAAAGTTGGGGAGTGTTACTAAGATGACAATTAGTTAACATCTTGACATTGGTTATAGTAATAGCTATTTCTTCCTCTATGATAATATTGGGGAGTGTTACTAAAATGACAATTAGTTAACATCTTGATATTAATCATAGTAGGATTCTTATATTTTAATATTCTTCCTTGAGTATTAATTAATTCCTATTCATATTTCATGTTAATATCTTAAACATTACTTAAAGTATCAACTAGTATTGTTTCTCATATTAATTATTACTAGAATCAATCGGTTAATACGCTTGTTATTAATCCGGTTCTTTCAACGGTAGTAAACTTGGAATATTGATGCATGCATCTCATGGTTAATATGCCAAGGGGAATTAATTATATTGATTAAATCAATAAACCGCTTGTGTTGAGGTTATCAATCTCAATCGTTTTCATCTTAAGTTTATTGCTACTATCAAGTTAATATACGGCGCTTGTTCTATATTGACTCGATAGTAAGTTTTATTAATGAACGCATCTCGTTATTAATAACTACCCTCGATGAACTGGATATACTCCTCGATTGAGTATTCGAGAGGAAGATAGTTAAAGATATAACCGGGATTGACGAACATTTCATTAAGTGGATAAAAGCAAAACCAAGTCCCCATCTCATTGAATTAAACTCATATAGGTCGTTTATCTTAGTGTTGTTAAAGCAAACAAATCTAAACCCCCCTTTGTTACTACTTTTATAAAAGAAAAGTATTCCTTTCCCTGTGGATACGAACCTTACTACACTATACTACGTATTAGTGTCGTACTGATTAATTATTTTGAGTGCACCTAACGACAAGTGCACGTCAAATTTGGCGCCGTTGCCGGGGAAAGGCAATTATTTTTCTTTTTATTTTATCTAATAAAAATAAAAAAAAAATAAAAAAAAATCTTGCTCTTCTATTTTCTGAGCTTACATGAGTTATGAGTATATGGATACCAACACTTCATCCTTAGAGAGTCAAATTTCCTTCTTGACTTCTCTAATAAAGGAATCTATCTTTAACTCAAAAGCTCAAGATGCCAAGACTTGCAACATTTGCATGTCTCACAGACATCTTACGGACTTCTGCTCAAAGGTCCAAGAAGAATACATTGCACAAATTGATGATGTACCTCACATGAGGTATGATCCATTCTCCGACTCTAATATGTCCACGGAGGACATGGTTCGGGCTCTTACTAACAGCGTAACCACCATGCAACAAAACATGGTGCAATTCCAAAATGAGACCAAGACTAGCATTTTGAGCTTGGAATCTCAAGTGAGTCAAATAGCCGGAGTCGTGAGTAGGCTTGAAGCAAGGGATCCGGGAAAACTTTCCTCTCAAATAGAATGTGATCCTAGACAGCAAACTTTTACAATCACATTGAAAAATGAAGAGGAAATGCAAAAAGAGATCCAGAATCCAGAAGAAGTAGAGGAAGAAAAGGACACAGAGCTCCAACTGGTCAAAGAAGAGGATAATCTGATCTTCAAGGTTAAATATCTATCCTTGTCATCTTTTGAGGTACCCCCATCAATTCTAAAAATCTTGAGGGAAACTCATAAACTTGAAATGGACAATGACATTTCTGAAATATTCTTCAAAATTGAGGAGTCGAAAAACTTTTTATTGATCATACTAAACGATAATTTCTTCCCATTCCTCCCACCACACGAATCACTGAAAATCTGGATATTTGATCCTGGAAAGATTTCCAAAGTGGAGAGTCGAGAAATTGAGCACTCCTATGGAGGTCCTAGGAGTGAAAGTGTGAAGAAAATAAACTATCATGATCCAAGTTTGAATGATTGAAAACAATGATAGCGTCGTGCCGCGACGTTAAATGAGGCGCTTCTTGGGAGGCAACCCATGCAAGGTACGTTTACTTGTTTTTTTTTACACATTTCAAAAAAAAAAAGAGTTTTGTGCACCACGGCTTAATACCTAATCGGGCACATGTATATATCCGGTCGGGTATAAGAGAAATTAAATTTCAAAAACTACGGCGAGAAGAAGTCGATCGGGTATGAAAATCCCAGAAATCGAAGAAAAGGAAGATACCCGATCGGGTATAGCCACTTACCCGACCGGGTATGCTTAAAACGTGCAATTTCAGAGCTCACTGCCTCGTGTAGTGATCGGGTATGAAAATCCCAAAAATCAAAGAAAAGGGAGATACCCGATCGGGTATAGCCACTTACCCGACCGGGTATGCTTAAAACGTGCAAGTCTGCAGCTCACTGCCTCGCGTACCCGATCGGGTATACACACTTACCCGGTCGGGTAAGCGGGATTACTCAGCATTTTAATTTGAAAAGTCCCTTCTTCTTCCCAAATTCCTTCCCCAAATCCGACCAAACCCTCCCCAAACCTCCATAGCCGGTTCTTCTACCTCAAATTACTCCCTGAATTCTCCACCAAATCCATCCAAACCACCACCAAAATCTTCCCCACATCCCCCTCTACACACCCATACCCATCAACACCACATTCTCTTCCAATTTCGTAGAGTCCGAAAAACCCAACCCCACCACATAAAAGTCCGAAATTTGGAGCCCAAAATCCAAGTTTTCTAGCAAAAATGGCACCAAAGAGGACAAGAGGAGAAAGTTCTTCTTCAAGAGCACCGGTTCCCGGCTTTGAAAACATCATCATAACCTCATCGGCTCACCGGGAAAAAGTCTTGGCCCAAACTAAAAGAGAGGTACATCATTCCCGTTTTTTGTGTATGAATACTTTGGATGAGCTAGGAATTCTTGCTATGATGCTTCAATTAGGTGAATTGTTGGGAATGAGCAAAATTTTGGGGTTGAAATATAACCCAAATGATGAACTTGTGTATGAATTCTTGGGTTCCGTTGAGAGAATCAAAGATGATAATGATGATAGGGAGGATAAACTCACGTTTCGTTTATTCAATAAATCACATTCCATAACAAAACGTGAGTTTGCGGAGCACTTTGGCTTGCCCGTGCCACCACAAAACGCCCAAGAGTCCGACACCGGGTATGGCTTTGAATTGTGGAAAAAAATGACGGGGGAAATGAACTTTAGCTCCAAAAATCTTGTCATAACCCATGTCCAACACCCAGTGCTACGCATTTTCTTGAAATACTTGGTTAGCTTTGTGTTTGGACGCCCCAACAATCACCAAGCACGAATAGGTGATATATGTATTCTAGCCAATGCACTGTTTGACATACCTCCCTTCCACTATAACATTGTGAACCGTATGTGGGAACATCTGTATAAAGAATGCACCGCCCAAGGAAAAATTTGGATAGGGGGCGTTATTCTCCACATAGCTACAAAATTCGGTTACGTAGACAATGCACCAATAGCCGAATTCTGTCTTTTTGACATAACACATCTGGGCAATTCAAAGGACATCAAATTCTCTCATCGTGATTACAAGGGGAAAATCTTTTACAAATGGTCCATCTTTCCGAAACCCACTCGTTACTTCACGATCCCCTCCGAGGGGCTACCCACTATTCCATTACGATTAGAACCACCTCTTGTGCATCACTATTGCCTCCCTCCAGCCATCCCACCATATTTTCAAAACCAAGAAGATGAACCCGCACAAGAACAAGCCCCTCCAATTCTTGAAGATATTCCAGCTCCACCTCACGACCCACCCCACTACGATCCGTATCAAACACAAGTGCTTGAGAACCAACGTGCTCTATTGGAAGGACTCCGGGATTTGAGCTTCCGGGTCAACCGCATGGACGAGGACAACCGACGGGCAATAGCCCCCATCTATGCTTACCATCATCAGCAGGGGCACTTCTCCTCTATGCGTCCCCCAGTGCAGCACCCGTCATGGTATGACCCCTCTCAATGGGGTTATTTTGGGGAGGACAGCGGCTACAGTGGAGGAGACTATGGTGGCGGTCAGCCTGACTTTGACGGAGACGAGCACTAGGGACAATGCTTCAAGCTAAGTGAGGGGGAATCACTCATTGGTACGTACTTAATTGTTTCAACCTTGTAACTTGCATCATTTTTAAAAAAAAAAAGAAAGAAAAAAAAAGGAAAAAAAAGGAAATGCTAGTTAGGTTGAAAACCCAAAAAAAGGGCAATCTAAGCAAAAAGGGCTTATAAAAAATGTTGATGAGTGAGTTGGAAAGGAACAAAACAAAACGAGATGCTAGGATGAAAACCTGGAAAGGCTCCTAGGCAAAATGAGAGATATTAGAGGTTCATTTCTTTTTTTTGACAGGGCAATGGTGGTCTCAAGAAGGGGAATGAAGGAGTTGAAAACAAGAGAAGAGCATAGAAGGCCATAAAAACCCAAGAAAATATTAATCTTTGAGCTCAAAACTCAATTTAAATCTAATGTACAAACCTTGGTGGTCTTTTGCTCTTTCTTGTTAAATTGTTGAACTATTGAAGACATGAAAAACTTGTAAACATTTGGCTTTACTCGAGGACGAGTAAAGAAACTAAGTGTGGGGGAGTTGACATTCATATAATTTCCATGTTTATTTTTGTATTTTTAATTAGTTTTGATTGACTTTTACTTTGGAAATTACACACTTTTGGTGTAATAGTTTAGTTTGTAAAATAGTTGTAATTTGTTTAGATTAGGACTATTCTGAGCTAAACAGGTCAAAACTCATCCAAGGGATCAAGATGGGACCTCAAAAGATCAAGGAAAGTGCAAAGAGACATGAAAGATTTCGATTTGGAAAAATTACTCTTATACCCGGTCGGGTATAGGCAATACCCGATCGGGTATTTGCTTGATTCGGTTGTCCAAATCAAATCCGGGAACAAAGGATCGTGGGAGCAAATTTTCGTAAAGATTTGTCACATACCCGATCGGGTAAACCGACATACCCGATCGGGTATGTCCAGAAATGTGGCTTTCCGGGAAAATTTCCTAAGATACCCGATCGGGTATCCTATATACCCGGTCGGGTATCAGCCCCTGCAGCTCCCAAAAGCCTATAAATACACTCCTTTCCTTCACAATAAGATATCCAATTCCTTTGTACATCTAAGCTCAGTATAGAATAGCTCTTTCTTTATATTTTTCATCATGTTTAGTCTCCAAATGAGGAGCTAAACTCTTCCATCTTGGTTTTGCTACTTTGAAGCTTAATGAATTTGTAAGTTGTGAGTTATTTTTCTTTAATCTTCTTCCTTGAATATTAATTCTTTCTTTCAAAATACTATCTCTATATCAAAGTTGGGGAGTGTTACTAAGATGACAATTAGTTAACATCTTGACATTGGTTATAGTAATAGCTATTTCTTCCTCTATGATAATATTGGGGAGTGTTACTAAGATGACAATTAGTTAACATCTTGATATTAATCATAGTAGGATTCTTATATTTTAATATTCTTCCTTGAGTATTAATTAATTCCTATTCATATTTCATGTTAATATCTTAAACATTACTTAAAGTATCAACTAGTATTGTTTCTCATATTAATTATTACTAGAATCAATCGGTTAATACGCTTGTTATTAATCCGGTTCTTTCAACGGTAGTAAACTTGGAATATTGATGCATGCATCTCATGGTTAATATGTCAAGGGGAATTAATTATATTGATTAAATCAATAAACCGCTTGTGTTGAGGTTATCAATCTCAATCGTTTTCATCTTAAGTTTATTGCTACTATCAAGTTAATATACGGCGCTTGTTCTATATTGACTCGATAGTAAGTTTTATTAATGAACGCATCTCGTTATTAATAACTATCCTCGATGAACTGGATATACTCCTCGATTGAGTATTCGAGAGGAAGATAGTTAAAGATATAACCGGGATCGACGAACATTTCATTAAGTGGATAAAAGCAAAACCAAGTCCTCATCTCATTGAATTAAACTCATATAGGTCGTTTATCTTAGTGTTGTTAAAGCAAACAAATCTATACCCCCCTTTGTTACTACTTTTATAAAAGAAAAGTATTCCTTTCCCTGTGGATACGGACCTTACTACACTATACTACGTATTAGTGTCGTACTGATTAATTATTTTGAGTGCACCTAACGACAAGTGCACGTCAATGTTAGTCATAATTCCATTTTTTCTCTTCAAATTATTCATTCCGATGTATGGCAATCTCCTGTACTTTCAAATTTGGGATTCAAGTACTATGTGTGTTTCATTGATGATTTTTCTCGTTATACTTGGATTTGCCCTATGCACCACAAAAGCGAGGTTTTTATGCACTTTAAAAATTTTAAGGCTTTGGTTGAAAATCTTTTTAATCATAAAATTAAAATTTTTCAAAGTGACGGAGAGGGTGAATTTGTTAATCATAATATGCAGCAATTTTTCTTGGCTAACGGAATTTATTTTCGAAAATCATGTCCTGACACACCCCAACAAAATGGGGTTGCTGAGCGCAAGCATCGTCATCTACTTGAGTTAACTCGGACTATGCTTCTTGAAGCCTCTGTTCCGAATAAATTTTGGGTAGATGCCATTTTTACTGCTGCATATATTATTAATAGATTACCATCTCCTACCTTAAATAGCTTATCACCGTACGAAAAATTGTTCAATCGTGTTCCGGACTACTCATTTATGCGAGTATTCGGTTCAGCCTGTTACCCTAATTTTTCGGCCACATCTGTCAATAAATTATCACCTCGTTCTGTTTAGTGTATCTTTTTTGGCTATGCATCCGGTTATAAGGGTTATCGTTGTTTTGATCCTACTACAGGTCGCATCTATGTAAGTCGTCATGTTAGGTTTCATGTGGATACATATCCCTTTAAAACACTTCCAAACCTCGGTCCTCCCTCCCATAGTTCTACTACACCTGCTCCAATGCACCTCACAGATACTACGTTAGACCCTCCTACCCAATCCATCATCGTTCCCCAACCTCAATTCCCTGTCTCGACCGCTTCATCCCCTCGGCCAGACCACGAAACCAGCCCTCCTCAGTCCTTCACCTGCCCAGCCTCACCATCAGCCACACCGTCCTCCTCTTGTCATCAAACTTTTGTTGGAAAAATGTGTTAAAAATTGCATTAAATGGTCATTTTGGGGCAATTATTTGAGTGGGGTCCACTTCCGATTTGGGTCAGGTCAAAGTGGTTTCGGATTGTCCTTGTTAAGGGCTACAATTCGATATATGGTACACTCAAAACGGATAACGGGTGAATGAGAAATTGATTCTCGAAGTTCACTCATTGAAATAGAAAAACTGGGAAAATGATGGGTTTCTAGTGTTTTTTATCCCACACCGAAAAACTCAAGGGATTTTCACCCCCTTATAAAGGGAAGCCTCTTTTAAGGAGTTAAGATTCCTAAGGGTAAAGGCTCTCTCTTACGCGCAAGGGGGGTGCCGATCAAATCCTGATATGGAGAAGAAAAACCGCGACTCGTGTGCGCGGGCGACCTGCGGTCTAATTTTTCCCAGTCACAGAAGGGGTCGAGTTCTGTCCGCAACAGAGACCCTTGAGGCCTTCTATTCGCAACAGAGGCGCTCGAGGTCTTCTGTTCGCAACAGAGACCCTCGAGGTCTTCTGTTCGCAACACAGACGCTTGAGGTCTTCTATTCGCAACAGAGACCCTCGAGGCCTTCTGTTCGCAACAGAAGGTCTTCTGGTCCATTACAGCAATAAATGTCCAACGTTCTTCTCTTTTAATGCTGCGTTAAATGAACAGTTTATGGACGATTCAATGCCCAACGGACTGGTCATTGATGTCCAACGTTCAGGTCCATTAACACCCCATTTAACACACAACAAATCCTCCTATAAATAGCTGTCAGGTGGTTTGCAACAAGACACAACACACAATACATTCCTCATATTTTGCTGAGCTAAAAAACACCTACAGCTACTCTGCAAATTCTTTCTGTGTTCATACTTGGTTCTCGTTCGCTGGAACTCTTGTTTGTGTGCTCAAACATTAGTTCGTAGTCATCGTATCCTGGGAAACGATTGTTGCAACGCTCCTAGCACCGTGGGAGGCAAAAAATACGTTTTAAGGACATCGTGCGTAGCACGAGCTTTGACTAATTCTGTTTCATCTCCTTTCTGGTTTTTCTCTAGTCATTTTATTTAATTAATTAATTTTAATTAATTTCCTTTATTTCCCGAAACACACTCAACAATCTTAAAACGTATTTGCTGATTGTTCTACTGTGGTAAACAATCTTAAATCGTAGTTTGTCACTTTGGTGAACGAACTTATTTTTTTGTGTTTTTGGAAAAACGTTAAAGAACGAAAATGACTTCTCAAGAAAATGAGATTGGTGTTGGGCAGAATGTTCTGAACGACAATCACTCTGAAAGTGGAGCACCGGTGAACAATGGTTCACAATGCGGTGCATCTACTTTGGCCAACCAAAGGGCTATCCCTATGGTGATCGTGCCAAGCAACTCTGTAGAGAAACCCGAGAAATTCAATGGGTTAAACTTCAAGAGGTGGCAGCAAAAGATGCTCTTCTATCTCACTACTCTCGATCTTGCGAGGTTCTTGACCGAAGATGCGCCGGTAGCAACCGGGGGTGAGGTGGATGCGCAATCTTTCAACGCGGTTGAGGCATGGAAGCATTCGGACTTCCTTTGCCGAAACTATGTGTTAAACGGGATGCATGATGCTTTGTATGACGTATATAGCAAACTAGCTACGGCTAAGGAGCTATGGAATGCTTTGGACCACAAATATAAAAGCGAGGATGCCGACGCAAAGAAATTTGTTGTTGGTCGATTCCTTGATTTTAAAATGGTGGATTCGAAAACGGTCTTGAGTCAAGTTGAGGAAATGAAAATGATCTTCAACGAAATTCGAGATGAAGGAATGACAGTTAGTGAGTCTTTCCAAGTGGTGTCAATTATCCATTTATTGCCGCCGGCTTGGAAGGATTTCAAAAACTACCTTAAGCACAAGCGAAAGGAAATGAACTTGGAGCAATCGATCATCCGTCTGCGGATTGAAGAGGATAACCGGAAGAACGATGGGAAACTCCCAATTGTTCATGGCGCCAAGGCAAACGTGGTGGAGCATGCAAAAGGCTCCAAAACCAAGAATAATGGGAAGACCAAGCTCGGTCCCAAGGGAGGCGTTTCAAAGACAAAGTTCAACGGAAAATGCTTCAATTGCAATAAAAACGGACACAAGTCCGCGGATTGCAAGACACCCAAGAAGAAGAGGGACTCTCAAGTCAACTTGGTGCAAGGTGGGCAAAAGGATGAAGACATCATCTTTGCGGCTGTGGTGACCGAGGTCAACCTCGTTGGATCCAACTCCAAGGAGTGGTTCGTGGACACCGGTGCAACCTGGCATATTTGCTCAAACCGGGAGTTATTCACAACTTTTGAGCCATCAAATGGTGAGAAAGTGTGGATGGGTAACTCGGCTCATTCCGCGGTTGAAGGCGTGGGCAAGTTGGTCCTGAAGATGACTTCGGGCAAAGAACTGACTCTCAACCAAGTGTTGTTTGTTCCGGAAATACGCAAAAACCTGATTTCTGGTTCGTTGTTGAACAAGCATGGATTCCACATGGTCTTTGAGTCGGACAAACTGGTTTTGTCTAAATCGGGAATGTATGTGGGCAAGAGATATACATGTGATGGGCTTTTTAATCTCAATTTAATGACTATTAATAATAATAATAATATCCCTTCTACTTACTTGCTTGAGTCTTCTAATGTCTGGCATGGTAGACTAGGACATGTTAATTTTAATTCTATACGTAGATTGATTAACATGGAGCACATTCCTAAATTCACAATTGATGTGAAGCACAAATGTGAAGTTTGTGTAGAGGCAAAACTAACGAAAACGTCTTTCAAACCGGTTGAAAGAAAAACGGAACCACTTGAATTAATTCATAGTGACGTTTGTGATTTTAAATCAATACAAACACGTGGCGGTAATAAATATTTTATTACTTTTATCGATGATAGCACTCGCTATAGCTACGTTTATTTATTAAAAAATAAACACGAAGCAATCGATAAATTCATTCTTTATAAGAATGAAGTGGAAAACCAACTTAATCGACGGATTAAGACGGTTAGGAGTGATCGAGGTGGTGAGTATGAAGCACCCATTGGTGACCTTAACCCACTTCCTATTTGGGTTGGGTCAAAGTGGTTTCAGATTGTCCTTGTTAAGGGCTACAATTCGATATATGGTACACTCAAAACGGATAACGGGTGAATGAGAAATTGATTCTCGAAGTTCACTCGTTGAAATGGAAAAACTGGGAAAATGATGGGTTTCTAGTGTGTTTTATCCCACACCGAAAAACTCAAGGGATTTTCACCCCCTTATAAAGGGAAGCCTCTTTTAAGGAGTTAAGATTCCTAAGGGTAAAGGCTCTCTCTTACGCGCAGGGGGGTGCCGATCAAAACCCGAAACGGAGAAGAAAAACCGCGACTCGTGTGCGCCGGCGACCTGCGGACACGAATGTCGTCTGAAAACCTATCATTCAAAGATACGGTCTAATTTTTGTTTCTTCCCGTAACGTTTTATTTTTCCCAGTGACAGAAGGAGTCGAGTTCTGTCCGCAACAGAGATGCTCGAGTTCTGTCCGCAACAGAGACCCTCGAGGCCTTCTGTTCGCAACAGAGACGCTCGAGGTCTTCTGTTCGCAACAAAGACCCTCGAGGTCTTCTATTCGCAACATAGATCCTCGAGGTCTTCTGTTCGCAACAGAGACCCTCGAGGTCTTCTGTTCGCAACACAGATGCTCGAGGTCTTCTGTTCGCAACAGAGACCCTCGAGGCCTTCTGTTCGCAACAGAAGGTCTTCTGGTCCATTACAGCAATAAATGCCCAACGTTCTTCTCTTTTAATGCTGCGTTAAATGGATAGTTTATGGATGATTCAATGCCCAACGGACTGGTCATTGATGTCCAACGTTCAGGTCCATTAACACCCCATTTAACACATAACAAATCCTCCTATAAATAGCTTTCATGTGGTTTGCAACAAGACACAACACACAATACATTCCTCACGTTTTGCTGAGCTAAAAAACACCTACAGCTACTCTACAAATTCCTTCTGTGTTCATACTTGGTTCTCGTTCGCTGGAACTCTTGTTTGTGTGCTCAAACATTAGTTCGTAGCCATCGTATCCTGGGAAACGATTGTTGCAACGCTCCTAGCACCGTGGGAGACAACAAATACGTTTTAAGGACATCGTGTGTAGTACGAGCTTTGACTAATTCTGCTTCATCTCCTTTTTGGTTTTTCTCTAGTCATTTTATTTGATTAATTTATTTTAATTAATTTCCTTTATTTTCCGAAACACACCCAACAACTTTCACCTCCATGCCCGGTGATAATCTTCCAACCAGTCCGATCGCCGACGTCTCCTTCTCAGCCGAGAGTGTTCCGTGTTCCTCCCCTTCGAGTGTCTCCACTACGTCCGTGAATCACCACCCGATGCAAACCAGAGCAAAGTCATGAATTTTTAAACCCAAAGCAATTTTTAATTTAAATATAGTTATTACTCCGTCAGATCCTACCTGTTTTACTGAGGCTAATAAACATTTAAAATGGTGTGAGGCAATAGCCGATGAATTTAATGCACTCATTAACAATAATACTTGGGAATTGGTGCCCTTTGACAACACTAAGAATATTGTTGGGTGCAAGTGGATTTATAAAACTAAATATCACTTTGATGGGTCATTAGAGCGCCATAAAGCTCGATTAGTAGCACAAGGTTTTAATTAGCAGGCAGGTATTGATTTCTCTGAAACTTTTAGTCCAGTTGTAAAACCCACCATTGTTCGTATTGTACTTACTCTTGTTATCTCCTTTGGGTGGATTATACGGCAACTTGATGTTAAAAATGCCTTTTTACATGATCATCTGACAGAAGAAGTTTATATGTGTCAGCCTCGTGGTTTTATTCACCCTCAATTTCCTAATCATATATGTCGTTTGCGCAAGGCCGTTTATGGTCTTAAGCAAGCTCCACGGGCCTGATTTCATAGATTCAATAGCTTTCTTCTGCAACATAATTTTTCTTGTAGTAAATATGACAATTCTTTGTTCATTTACCGCCAGAATAATACTATTATTTATTTATTATTATATGTGGATGATATTATTATTATTGGCAATTCTGAGTCATCTGTTACCCAATTTATTTCGATTATCTCTCATCATTTTGCTATGAAAGACTTGGGTAATCTCCATTATTTTCTGGGTGTTGAGGCTATTCGTTCACCTAAAGGTATGTTTCTCTGTCAACATAAATATGTTACTGATCTTCTAGCCCGTTTTCATCTACACACCGTAAAGCCTGTTCTCACCCCGTTAGCTTCCCGTACCACTCTGTCTCTCTCTGATGGTGAGTTACTATCTGATTCTACTGAGTATCGCAGCATGGTTGGTGCATTACAATATTTAACTTTGACACGGCCAGATATTACTTATGCAGTACACTTAGTGTCTCAGTTCATGTATGCTCCTCGTACCACTCATCTTTTTGCAGTCAAAAGGATTTTCAGGTACTTGCAGGGCACACGAGATCATGGCATATGGCTTCAGCAGTCTAATCGGCCAACCTGTGTAGTTACTTACTCCGATGCTGATTGGGCAGGTTGTCCTGACAGTTCTCGATCCACCACAGGCTTTGCTGTCTTCTTGGGTCCGAATTTGATTTCTTGGAAGACTAAGAAGCAGCCTACCGTGTCGAAATCCTCCACAGAAGTAGAATATCGTGCAATTGCTTACACAGTACAGGACACACTGCATATCCGATCGGTCTTGTTCGAGCTTGGTTGGCCAATCACGGAACCGGTACATTTATTGTGTGATAATATCTCTGCTTCTTATTTGACTGCAAATCCTGTTCAGCATGCCCGCAGCAAACATATCCAGATTGACTATCATTTTGTTCGGTAACGGGTTGCTCATGGAGATCTGATTGTTAAGCACGTTCCTACTCATCTACAGCTGACAGATATTTTTACTAAAAGTCTCTCTAGTCAACGTTTTCATTTTTTAAAAGACAACCTGCGTGTTGTATCTCCCGCACAGCTTGAGGGGGTGTAATAGAATTATTAGAGGCTTAGTATTGTACTATAGATTAAACTCTCTTTAATATAAATATATCTGCCAGGGCTCCTTAGGGAGTAACCTTTCCATTATTCTCACAACGCACACCATTATAAACTTTGTGAAAATAACAAGACATGTATGTAAAATATAAAACAAAGTGTACAAATTTAAAAGCAAAATATATCTTCACTTTTCAAAAAAATCAAGGTCTCTCATAGAAAATTAGTACTTTTATCTAATAAAGTATCGATTCTTGTACAGGCGTATAGCTTCACACGTTGTTTCACTTTCTCTCGCACAAAAAGCTCGTAGAATAAACTAGAAATTAAGTCATTAAAAGGTCTCTTGGACTACTAAGAGTATACAATCATATGTAGTACTCCATCCGTCCCTTAAAACTTTGTCATCTTTTCTTTTTGGGACGTCCCAAAAAACTTTGCCACTTTCCCTTTTTAATCAATTATTTTGTGGTTTCTGTTATTTCTCTCCTCTGCACAAACCTCAATCACACAGTTTTTACTTTATTATTTTCCGTGCCGGTCAACTTTGGCAAAGTTTTAAGGGACAGAGGTAGTATTATACTCCCTCCGTCCCCCAATTAAGTTCCCGGTTTGACTTCACACGTATTAAGAAAATAAATTTGACTTTACTGTGGAGTGCACTGTTTTGCACTGTTCAAAGACTGTTTTGCACTGTTTTGCGCTGTTTGAAACTGTTTTGATGTAGATAATTTGTCGAATAAGGAAATTAAGGAAGTGTGAACTTAATTTAGGGACTGCCCAAAAAGAAAAGTGGTAACTTAATTGAGGGACAGGGGAGTATATGATAATGATATAATAATATTAATAATAATAGTAATAAATATTGTGTTTTTCCTACCAAGCCCAACACACACTTTATCAGTATGTATTTACGGCCAAAATGGGCATTAGTTTTAGGGTATCTTACTATCTTGATCAATATCACTTATATACGGAGTAGTATTTATGTATTAATGTGTATATTTTTATTGAATAATCACAATTCACAACTAATAACTATGTATTACGGAGCATTATGTATATATGTATATTAGTTTCTATTTTATTTAAAGTGTTATAACTAAGCACTTTACGTATTAGTGTATGTGTATACAAATAAAAAAAATTAAACGGGTCCGGGTCCTCGTACTTATGATTTTTTTCCTACCAAGCCCAACACACACGTTCTAATGATTTTTTAATGTCTCTCGCACTTAAAATATGTGTAGCAGTATAGGGCTAAAGTACGAGTATGATCTCCACATGGACAAAAAAGAGAATGAAGTACGAAGTATTAATTAATTTCAACGATTAAAAAATAAATAAATTAAATGTGATGTGTGGGTTTGGATTTTTGGATTAAATTGCAAAGAAATAAACCTGATTAAAGACTCTTTTGAATTAATGACAGGAAGGAAATATGGATTGATTCCGGGGGCAATCAAATTTCATTATATTGAATGGAGTAGTTGTATTAAATTTCTTATTATATGCACACAATTATTTTATAAATTGCATTCAAAAGTGCATTTTTTGTTCCCCTCAGCTCATTTCGAAATTTTTAACAAAAACAACTGTGTTTTTTGAAAATTCAAAATTAATATTTCATTTGATAAATTTATTTCAAAGTTCAAAGTATGTTGTCTTTTAAAAAATATACCTCCTCCATTCCATACAGATATTCTCACTTAGCTTGCCTTTATTGTACGTTCCATATAAAAATTTTATTTCTATTTTAGGAAACAATTAACATTGTTAAATGAGTATTGAATAATCAAATATTAAATATAATACATCTTTAACATCAACAATTATCACCATTTACCCTATTGTATTATATACTAGACGAAGTACCCGTGCGATGCACGGGATACATATATAGATTAGCATAATATCTTGTTTAAAATTATCTTTATTATGATAATAAGTATGTAATGAGTAATTTGGTTAAATAAAAAAGGGAGAAAGGTCAAATAAGCTCATCTACAATTTCTAATTCATCACTTGAGTCCTTATACTAAAAAACATTATATACGTACGTTTACTTTAAAAGAATGATCAATCTAGTCATTTAATCAGTTTTTGACATGTAATAGCAGGGGTTTTACATTAAAAAACTTCAAAAAAAATTTAAATTTGAAGAAATTTAGATAACAATTGTAAAAAAATATGAATGGTTAAGTCAATATGTTTGCATTTTTGAAGTTACGTTATTTGTTTATTCTACATCTGTTTAAAAAGGTTTTACATTCTGTATTATATTTTTTTCACATTTCATTTTATTTTTCAATTATCTGATGTTTTACTTTTTTATCTTACTTTTATTAAATTATTTATTTGTTTTTGCATTTTTTATTTTTTTAATAATATTTTTACATTATTTTTAAAATTTATATGAATTTTTATAAGCTTTATCAATAGTCCTTATTTATTGTTAAAAAATAATTTGCTATAAGAGATCAAAATGGCTTGATTGATTGTATTGGAAAACAGTGATAGTAACAATATATAGTCAATTTGTATGACATCATAATTTTTGTTACATTTATAATGTACACACAAATTGACTATATATTGTTACTATTACTAATAGTAATGATAATATCATAATAGTATAGAAACAACATAGACAAAACACTAATAGTAACAATATATAGTCAATTTTTGTGTACATGATAAATATAGCAATACATGAATAAAACTAATCTCTAAATTATTGATTTAGGACCAGGAGCTTATATCTTGACAGCTGACTCTACATATATGCATGGTTATATACGTATTGCTTTTATAGTAATCATATTTATCAAGTGGTTTTCTTTAAAAAAGTTACTTTGTGGGCAACTTATTGTGTAATTACTATAAGTTATTAACATAGTAACTTTGTATAAGAGATCACATGTTATCTAACTTCTTTACTTTGGTCATATATATGTCATTATTTATTAAAAATATTACTTTCACTACTTCCATGGTAAAGTGTTGTGATATTTACTATTTAGTTTTAGGTTTGATTTTGTGTCTATTTACATTATCATTAGAAAATGAAAAAAAATGCAGGTTGTACTTTATATTTGCCTTATAAATTTTTTAATTGTGTTTTTCATAAATGATTTTTTTTTTGTTTTTTTTTTGTTATTAAAGCTAAAAGTGGTTTTTAAAATAATGGAATTCTAAAATATGAGTACTATATTTTTATTCCCTTAGTAAGAGTAAAAATCGTCAAACGTTGAAAATATTGTCATGTTTAAAGCCTACCAATGCCAAAACTTGCCGGTTATTATTACTACTGCTCCGGTCTTGTCTGGTTTGATCTGATCTAGTCTAAATTAGTCAGCTCTAATCTCGTAGTCGCCTGGTCTGGTCTAATGTAATCTGGTTTGGTCTGATCTGGTCTTGTCTATGACTAAATTAATTAATGTTTTAGAATTCACGAATGTCGTTACTCCTATTTAACATTATTTATATTAAATTAGGCATTTCAAAATATAAAGTTGCAAGCAAGATGTGTTTTAAATTATTTTTCACTTCTTCCACAACAATAAAAAACACTTCCATTCAGCATTTTAATTTATTATAAGTTTTATGTCAATTAATTTACCTTCTCGATATTCAAAGTTTATTGTGTTTATATTAGAATATACGAGTACTTCGTATGTTGTTATGGTAATTAGGGTTGTCACCCTATTGTGCACGGGAGAGTGGTACTGACTATATACAACATTACTTGATTTATAATTATATATTATCACATTTAAGGAAAAATTAGTTGGTCTTTCAGCATTGTTATATATCACTAGACCGAAGTACCCGTGCGATGCACGGTATATATCTAGAATATAATACGGAGTACATTAACATATTATTTAAAATTATATTTTGTTAAGATGATACATATTATGTAATTTTGCTACATAAAAAAGACAATAGCTTTTATACGGAGTATATTGTAACTTTGATTATATCATAGAAGTTGTAAGCAAATGAAAATTTGGACTGTGTGAAAAAATGTCCAAATTGTCTTGTTATATCGAGAATGCCGCATATAATTATCTGAAAGAATAGCTAAAATATTACCTATGAACTTTGAATGGACAAAATTATGACAATTTTTCACCTGAACAAAAATGTTACTTCTTTTTTTAAAACCCAGGCCCAATCCATCGCACATCTTCTATTCTTCTCTGCGCCTAATTTCCTCGCACAACTTCGATCTTCTGCGCTTAACTTCATCGCCCAAGCACGCTTCATCGTCCTAGCAGCGTCAACCTCAGGCGACCTCCTCTGAGCAGCAGATCCTCGCCGTCGTCCTCGCACAGGTCTTCGCCGTCGTCGCCCTCCGCGTACAGAGGAACGAATCATCTCCGCCGTCCTCACCCTGGTTTACTCTGATCTTCTTCTGTTTCTTCTCTTTCTGTTGGATGCGTCAAACTTCACCAGATCTAGCGCCGATCTAACGACGGCGATTGTCAAGGAGATAGATCTCTTGGTGGAAGCGGCGACTAGGGTTCGGCAATGCGACGACGGCTAGGGTTCGAAGATTAGGCACCGAGGGGGGAATGGTGCCAGGTCGGGGCTAGATTGGAGTTGGGAAGGGGTGAATCGGGGGTTGGTCGGGCTGGTCGGAGCTGAATCGGGGGAAATGGTGCCTGAGGCGGGTCAGGTGGTGGGTCAGGGGGCGGTCAGGTGGCGGTCAGGATTTGGGCAAGGGTGTGGGGATGGGGAGGCGTAGGGGCAGTAGGTGGTTTAGGCACTGGATGAAGCGGTGAGCGGCTATGATTGGCGGGTCCGGCTGCATCGAGTGCCACTGAACGGTGGCAGTGTCACTATGGCGGCGTCACTGTGACGGTGGCGGTGTAATTGGCGTGAAATTTTGACGGTGACCATTCAGTGACACGAAAAAATAAACACAATAGTGACGTAATTTTTTTCTAGTGACATAATTTTTTTCAGTGACATCATGTTTTATAGTTCCAAATATACGACATCTTTAATCACTTTTTTGTCAATATTTAAAAATAGTCACGTTTTTAGAAATTCAGTTCAATTTAGTAATATTTAGAGATTAACCCCTAATTTTCTTTGTTTACAAATGAGATGAGGAATAATGTATTGATTTTTCCAATTATATTGCTAGCGTGATATATGGAGGATGTCGGTTGAAATATGGAAAGGATCGGATATATAGAGATTCTCAATGGTACAACCTTACACACACATGTTGTGTGCATTATCCTTTTAAAATTTAATGAACCGTACCATTTACGATTTTTTTTGTGTTTGTTAATCAATATCAACAAAACGTTACATTGCCATGTGAAATTGTTTGAGAATTACTGCAGACCACGATATCGTCCAAGTAATCTACCACGAACCGGTCCATATAAGGTTGGAAGATCTTGTTCATGTGTGTGCAAAACGTTGTCGGTGCATTCACTAGTAGAAAATTAGCTTATAGTGACACTTTTTTATATAATTCAACTAATAACACAAAAGTGTCACTATTTTCTAACACAAATACATCAGCATCAAATAGTGACACTTACATTTTTTACGGAGTATGCTTGAACTAACGCACGTGTAATTACTTAACTAATGGGCCGGCCTACTACACAGAGTTTACTATATGAAGAAATATTTCAAAACTTAGGCGCTTCCCTCACCCGTTTCAGAATTCATGGATCCCTCTCCCATTTCAGAACCCTACCCTAGCTAACTGTTGCGCGATTCTCCATCGATTTATTGCCGGCCGCCACTTTCTTGGGTGTGCTACGCGACTCACCGGTTGCTCCTCGCTAGGTCTTGTAAATAATCCTTCATCTCCTCCCTAAGTAATCCTTCAATTTTATCATGTAATATGGAAATCCTTCAAATAATCCTTGTCGATTCTCGTTGGTTTAGTTTTTATTCATCCTTACTGTTTCTGTAATCCCTCACATCAGATTCAGACTCACTTACTAGTTATTCTAATATTATATCCTCATACACTTCATCTTAAAATCCAAAATCCGTGAGACTTGCTTTAAAAAGATTGAAAGAATTGCAGACAAGGAAATGTGGAGCTAGTGGTCAGTGGAGGTGATTTACTTTAATTGTTGATTTATTTTAGATTTGAAAGAGATGAATAATGATTTGAATTAATTGTTGATTATTATAATCAAATGGGAATTGTTATTATGCTTTTTGAATTGCGGTAGCAGAACTGATTTGAGTTCCAATTTTGATTAATTCCAATTCAAACTAACAGTTCGTTAGTACAATAACACTTTTTGATTTTGTGTGGAACTTTAATTTGATTACAATCTGTCAAGATTCAACATTACTGTTTCTAAGTAATTTAAAACATTTTTTTATATTAGTGGTTGTGTTGATTACTGTTACTGTTCTAAATTCCTTCTTTATATATAGCTTTAGCTAAACAATTGAGAAGGAGATGTTGGATAATATTGACCTTAACATTATTATAGATGATTTTTCATCTAGGAACGCATGAGGAAGTTGTTATTTGTAATTCTATGTAAGAAGTACTTGCTTTATGTATTAAATTTTGCTTTTATAATAAATTTTGCTTTCAACCTTATCATTTTGAGGAGCCCTTTTTTATCATATGTCCCAGGTCTCTAATGTCAGGACCGATCCTGATTTTAGCCGACGGGATATTGGGTCTAGGCTCCTCTCTTTTCTTCTGTCGCGAGAGGTTTGCCAGAGACCGTTGGATGACCTGGTGGGGATAGGTAGAGACCAGTCCAATGGTCAGGTTTTCTTGAGTTGCGATGGTCTAATTTTTCTTGGGTTGTGACGGTCTGGTTTCAGTGTTGGATTTTATAAAAAATCTATTGAGGTTTCTCGGTTGAAAACTTAACAGATTACTCCAGATTACTTAAATGTTTGAAAAGTTTTCTAGTTTAATTTAATAAACCAAAGTTCAACTAAAGTTCTTTAAAAAAACTAAAGCTTTGTGAAAGGGGAACTTAGCTCTTCATTCCATAATCTGAATTCTTAAAGCAAATACAGAGTAGAGTACGTACAAATTTCCTTAACAGATTTAGAGTAGGACCTCCATAATTTGAAGTAGGTTTTTTATGTATTCTTATTAACAACAGAATACAGGGTATCTTTGTTTGTGTATACTGTATGCTATTGGACAAATAAAGATAGATACTCATAATCCATTTTCTTAACCAAACTAACTTTATTAATAACATTCTTAACGTATTAAAAATATTTTGAAAAGAACTACACTAGTTTAAAACAGATTAAAACAGAGTTCTAACATAACGTATTAAAATGGTTTAATAAAACAGTTTTATTAAAATAAACCATTATCATACTTTTTCAGTTGTGTTAACTAAACTAGTAGAGTAACATATCAAAACAAAGTTTTTAAACAAATCCTTTTAGTTTGTTATCTAAACTAGCAGAATACTCAATACATTAACTAAATAGACTAAAACAAAGTTACTAAACATATTTTTTAAGTTTTGTTAACTAAAAAGTAGAGTAACATATAAAAAAAGTTGTTGAACATATTTAAACTAGTAGCATTAGTGTTTAACACTAAAGTAAATAGAACACTAAATATTAATATTATATTTGCGGTTAACATCAAATATAAAAACTGAAATAACATTAATATTAAAATGTGTAGAAAATATGAATGTAATAACAATATAACATAATAATATCCGGAAAATAATAAAAGTTGAAGAATATTAGCACTAGTACTTAGCACTAAAGTAAACAGAACTCTAAATATTAAGAAGGCAATGTAGTATACAAAAATATATTGAGTGTGTTTCTTTCATGGTTTTATAATATATCCTTGTTGGTTGAGTGAAACTATGTTGTCATAACTAGTCTCAGATACTTAAAATCTTGAATAGTTATGATCTTTGGTTAAAGCATTCCTCCTGATTTTTTTTCCCAAGTGTTTGCATATGTTATTTAAACATGTATGTCGAATACTTTGTTGGGATCTAATAATTATCATGAATTGAGGGATGGATAGATCTTGGATAAAGGATGGTAACAGGTTGTCTGAAGAATACAGAAATGGAGTTGATGAATTCTTACAATTTTCTATGCTTAACTCAGAAAATCATAGATCACTTAGGTGTCCGTGTAAAACTTGTTGTAGCATAGAATTTCATAAGCCTGAACAAATAAAAGTACATTTGTTGAAAATTGGTTTCTTGGAAACGTACCTTGTTTGGACTAGGCATGGAGAGACTGGAAAAACTCCAACCTTTTTATCCCTCACAATCAAGAGATCCGCAAATTGGGTAGCTTTCTATGTCGGATGGTTTTATTAATTTGTATACTCCTCCTGCTTGTATTGTAAGCCACTTAGAGAAGGATTTGTTGAATTAATAATATATATTGATGAGTTTCCTTTCAAAAAAATCAAATAGAATTACAAAACTGGTAGGCTTGGACTGGGCTGAACATTAATTTGGGGTGGGCCGGACATTAAACCTTTACCTATACTACTAAAAAAATTGGGTTGGGTTGGGCTGGAACTCACCTCAGTCCCTACATAGATCCGCTCCTAGGGGTTAGGTTTTTTTTATGCATGTGGTCCGTAAGAGCCTCCTCTCTGACGTTGTGTGGAGAGCTGTTGACTAACTAATATAGAGTTTGGGGTTTGATATGGTCACTAAGAGTTCATTTGTTGACACTAAAATTGACTGAATTGGTTGAATCTGCTGAAATTAATGAAATATTAACTAAAGTGATTGAATAAACTGAATTTTTACATTATGAAAATATTATATTTGAAATATATTTTATTAATGAAATAAAGAAAAAATTATATGAAAAATAGTTAAAACGACCCTGTATAGTATTTCAGTCAATTCAGTCATTAAAGTAATTCTAACCTTATTTGTTTTGATTATTAAACAACTCACGTGTGAAATCAAATTAAAAGTCAATTACGTACCTTGTTTAAAGAAACCATGAAATAGGTGGCTGATAAGACTTTTATGGTCACTAACAGCTATTGAAATGAAGTTATGGGTTATCTAGATGGAGGTGATCGGACGGAATTTCCTAATTAAAATCGCAAGACATAATCAATGCAAGTACTGGCTTTTTTGGAAAACTTAAAAAAAGTAAATTACTACGCACATGGCTGGTAGTAACACATGAATCCGTGGATACTCATACTCGGTCAACCCAAATTGGTTATTGTGACATGCTTCATTGCTCAAATTATTAGTGATAGTCATATTTTTGTAAATCATCTTTATTTTAAACATATTTATGTAATTATTTCTGTTTTTTATTTGTTTATTTTTTCTTTGGAAGTTTTGACCATTTATGTTCATCCATTAATCACCTAATCCATGATTCAAGTAATTAATCATCATGCGAGTCTCAACAATGTGGGCTCCAATTTAATCTAGTCACATGATTCAAATCGTTTACAATTGCACAATCTAAATAAAATTAGATTCTACGGTGCCCACAAGGTACCATACCTTTGTCCACATGGACCAATGAAAATGTAGCAGTTGAATTATTTAAATCTAAATTAAAAATGATAAAGTTGTGTGATCCAATCAATTGAATGGTAGGTACGGTATCCCATTTTTTAGAAGGGTACCGGAGTTGTCACCCTAAATAAATGGTCTATATATTTCTCATAAGCAATAGTGCCCCAATTGTTTGGTCCATTTCATGGCGTGAAAATTGAGAACATTTGAAAATAGATGAAAAAGTTGAAACTAAGTTTAAAAATATGAACTCTCAATATATAGTACAACATTACACATGTTGTGTGCAATTATCCATATATTGTTCTCTTGTGTTTGTTAATCATTATCAACTAAAAGTTATAATATACCTTGTAAAACTCTATCCACATATAAAGTCTGGTATAGGGAGAACAATGATAAAGTTTGAGAGTTAATAAAACATTGAAAATATGTCTATGTTTAGAAGGATAGTTTCAATATATACCACTTATTTATGTTGTGAACATGATCCACCTACACCACACACTGAACAACCTAAGCAATCTGGAACGCAAGAAACTCCTGAATTGAAGCGCAAGAAACCCCTGAAAATGCTAATCCCGATCAACCAATCATAACTCCATTGTCTCTTCCTCATGAGAGAAAATGGACGAGGGCACATCCGCAGAACTAATCATTGGTGGTCCATCCAAAGGAGTCACCACCAGAACTGCGCCAGCCAATGAGTGCTTATTCTCATGTTTTCTGAGTCAGAAAGAACCAACAAAGATGACAGAAGCACTGGCTAATCCGGACTTGATTATTGCAATGCAAGAGGAAATGAACCAATTTGACAGATTAAAAGTCTGGACCCTGGTCTTGGATGGTTTTATACTTTTATTACTTAAATCTAGACTAATATGAGTTTCTAATTTGATATACTAATATGAGTATAATGTTTAACATAATTGTGTATTGCTGTAACATTACAAAATTTACAAAATAAAGTTTGTAAGTTTATAATAGGGAATTATAAAATTGCTGATAAATTTATTCTATTGGTCATGGATAAATTTATTGATAATTTATTAAATGAATCTAAGTATATTACGGAGTAATTGGCGGACTACTAATGAATACATTACATGTGGAAGATATAGAAGTGAATTTTATGATATACATTAATAAGTATAACATTTATACTAGATGGACATTAGTATGATGTTGTAAAACGAGCACAATTAAGATTTTGGATGAGCATACAATAATAAATATAAATCAATGAATAAGTTTAGGGGTTTTGGCTCAAATATTATAAAAAAATGTGTTATGGACAAAAAAGAGACCTTTTTTCTAGACTTCCAAAATTGTGACTAATAAAAACATACTTTACTAAATAACCCTTACTTTTGGACCGTATCAATGCACTCCGTAATAGCTTAAGTGCGTAACAAATTAACAATGCACTTGATCACAAATAGTCAAATGCACTCCGTAGTCTTTATTCTGTAATGTGTAATAATGCACTTTATCTCAATTGATGTTTTTTTAAATTTATTTCAATGCAATCTGTATTCTAGCTGTAACAATGCATTCTAAATTTCTAATACCAATTAATGTTTTCTTCTATTTTAATATTATTTATGATGATAGATATTCGAATATGAAAATTATGTAACAACGGTCCCGGTTACTAGTGCTTCGGTGACGAGTGTCGCAGTTACTATAGCTTCAATAAGCACCGTCCCAGTTACTACTACTGCTCAAGTGATCAGCGTCCTAGTTATTATAATGCTCTCGTGACTTCGTCCCAGTTACTATCGCTCTAGTGGCAACTATTCCAGTTACTATTGCTCCAGTGATCACCGTCTCAGTTACTACTACCACTGAATTGCCCACTCCCGAGTTACTATAATCGCTCTAGTGACACCGTTTGGTAACTAACGCTTCAGTGACCACCGCCATAGTTACTAGTGTTCCAATGATATTGTCTCAGTTACTACCAGTACAATGACCATAGTGACACAATTGTTTTGGTGAAAGTGACACCAATAAAAGTGACAAAGTGACTTCGATCATAGTGATTTACCCACAATGATATAGTGACATGGACACCGAACACAATGACATTTAGACTCACAGCCCCAATGACCTGTCACCGCCGTTGCACCGACAATCGTTCACCTTTGCCGCTGTGCCCTATAGTTGCCGCCGCGATAGTGACACTCCTCAGCCCACAACTCCCTCCCCAGCCCCTTCTCCATCGCCCTCCCGCCTCCCTAGCCTGCAGCTGCCTCTCCAGCCCCATCCACCTCCCCAACAGTCCAACTCAGGTTACCGTCGCGCCCCCCGACGGTGACTGTCGCCTCCCCACATTGGCCCTCCCCAGCACCCAAGCACACAGCCCCCTTTTCAGCCTCCCCATCCCCAACCCCTATCCAGCGGCCCAACCCCCTTCCCATCCATAGCCACACCCTCCCTCTCCAACCTCCGCAACCGCCGCATCGCCGCCGCCAGCCAACCTCCATCACACGGTGCAAATTGAAATCTTCATCCAAGAAGCCCGAGTCGCGTGGTGCCGTGATTCCAAACCCTAGCTGTCTCCAATGTATCGTCGTGTCAGCTCCGAGAGATGTTCCCGGTGGAGCATAGATCGCTATTGAAGCCATCTCTGTTGGAGCTAAGCCGCCATTTGTTTTCTTCTGAGAATGGAAGCCAACGGGTCTCGACTGTGGCGCAGCAGTGAGAGAAGATCGAGAAGGACATTATTTGATTTTGGGTGTAATCGCAAATTAACTTATACATGAGGCTATTTTTGACCATTTCTCCAACATTTAGTCATTTATTTGTCCAACGGGAAAGAGGGTCATATTCTTGTCAAATGAAAGCCCATTACTAATAGTCTAGTCATTTTTTCATAAGTTTATTTGTAATTGGAAAAAGGGGCAAATAAGCCCACGTACTAACCAAAAAAGGTCAAATAAGCTCTTATATAAGAGGCTCTGTCCAGCCGTCGCCATTTGGGGTAGTTCCTGATGGATTTTTTTGATGAAATGTTTTGAGAATATTATTCATTAAGTTTAGTTTACTCATACCAAATTTCAGCTAGCAATTTAATTGGGAAGGCATTCAAATAAATCCTTGAAGATAAGTGCGCTTTTAATTGCATAGTTATCTTCAAGAATTCATTTGAATGTCTTCCCGATTGAAGTTTTAGCTGCAATTTGGTATGAGTGAACTAGACTTAATGAATAATATGCTAAAAAATTGCATAAAAAATTTCCATCGGGAACCGCCCCAAATGACGACGGCCGAAAATAGTCTCCTATATACGGACTTATTTGACCTTTTTTGTTAGTACGTGGACTTATTTGTGCGCCCCTTTTTCCTTGTAATTTAATGAATGTATTATGTGTACGTACGGTCTAGTACATAAGTACTAGGTTAAAACTTAAAAGACTTGCATGTGTGCTAATTTTTTTTGCTCCACTTAGAGCATCTTCATTCATGCTCTCTAAATAAATGATTTTTTTACTACACATCATTGTCACATCACATTTATTCAATAAATTTTGAATAATCTTAAAGTTTAAAACTCTTCATCAACAATAATACTCAAATAATCGATTTTTCCCGGACATGCATTAAATGTAATTTAACTACAATCTAAAATAATCCGGGATTGGAATCTTGATACCGGATTTTAATTTTTAATAATCTCACTAAATAATCCCCCACACACAATGATAATCTTTAAAATAATCTTACACATCATCCAATTGATCTTCAAATAAACTCATGGATGAGGACGCCCTTATCTCATATCAATGCACAATTCATCAATAGCATATGGTTAACCAGTGATTCTTTTGTACTCATTTCAAAATATTAATCATACCAATGCGCAATTCTTGAAAATGTTTGGGTATAATGTAAAAATCACTTCAAACGTATACCCATAATTAATGTCAACTCATATGAAGTGTTTGTTATGCTCATTTGTAATAATTATCAAACATTTTCACGTTTTTATAAACGTCACACTCGTGTGTGTATAAAATAAAAAGAGATGAACATTATATGACCTTATAATTTTTGAAACAACCAGAGTACAAGGTATTAATAAAACTGAAAGAGTGCATTAATTAATAAGACTGAAATTAAAGTTGAATGAGAATTACAAAAAACACATGATATGGCCGTGCTTATATAGTATACGAAACTGTTGAAGATCATTTAGCTGAAGATCGGTTGTTCTTTCCATGAACAAGAGATCAGAAATGTGACTTAATTTGTGTAATTACTTTAACATCAAGATCATTATCCACTCGGAAAGACTTGGCCAATAAATCATCAGGGATTGCTGTGTCATTTCCAAAGAGCTGTTGTGGCACATAGTTGAAACCTGGATTTTGGCTGTTCCAAACTGTAATGGTAATTGCTGTATCATTACCAATATTTTGACCAAAATGAACAAGGCCTTGGGGTATCACAAATACATCTCCGGTTTTGTATTCCTTTGCATATATACGGTTTTTGGTGGGATCACTTGGGTCAACGGCCACAAATCCAAAGTACATATTCCCTTGTAAGAGAAAGACCATCTCTGTGGCTCGAGGGTGGGTGTGGGGTTGGGTGACGATCCCTGGCTGGAACTCGTTACGGATCATTGTGAGCCCGAGAGTGTTGAGCCCAGGTATTTCTGCGACACTGGCGCGGCTATACATTGCACCTGAAATCGATGGCTCCTGTTTCAACGCCTTATCCAGACCCGACGTGGAGAAATCATTCACTGTTACAAGCTTTGGGTCTTTGCATGCCATCCCATTCACAAAAACTGCACTAAATATGAGTTAGTAAGAAATTGTTTTAAACAAGATCAGAGTCCTGATTGATTTATTTCAAGTAAAAACACCCTTAGTTATCCGTAGTTACTGAGTGGCTAAACTTTCCAGGTCTGGGATATGGAGTGGCCCGCCCTACAGGAGGCTGCGGTGGTGTTGGAGAGCGAGCTGGTCGCGCATATGGGGGATGCATGGTGGCGCTGCCAGATGAGAGTCCTAATTGATCGAGTGGCTAAACATTATATTCCAGGTCTGGGATATGGAGTGGCCCGCCCTATAGGAGGCTGCGGTGGTGTTGGAGACCGCGCATATGAGGGATGGTGGCGCTCGATTAATTAGGTGGTGGTGAGTCTGGTGACGCCTATTGAAACGGTGGCGATGTCAGATGAGACGACGGTGGTGATAGGCGGCGGCGACACTGGCGGTGGCACCGGAGAATCCGGAGATGGCGACTGCCGCCCTATATGCCAATGTTGCTTGTCTGCCTCTCTTATATGTATGTAAACTATGAATGGGATAGAAGTTCTATTGTTGCATTTTGTGTATGTGTTACTTCTATAGTAGCCATCTTGTGAGGCCGGTTCACAGGACTCACCATCCGGCCGAGTGAGTTTTTTTATTATTTTTTTTACCATGCTTATAATAAAGTCTAGTTTATGTCCATCAAATAAATTCAAGCTTAAAATTCAATCGGGAAGGCGGTGGTCAAATAAATTTTTGAAACAAACTATGATGTTATTATAAAGAACTTCTTTAATTGTCTTTAATTTCCGATTGAATTTTTAGCTGAAATTTGGTATGCATAAATTAGACTTAAGAACATACTCAAAACATTTCATCAAAAAAAATCACCGGAAAGGACGCCAAATGACATTGGCCTAACGACGATTCCGACGTGATATGATCTGCCCTCTTACTTCTTCTAAAGAGGGGAATTTTCTCGAAGTTAATATACTCGATCTTGAACCATGCAGATGTCGAATTAAGATAAAAATTGTAAAAGTAAAAACAGAAATCCTCCAAATTAATAATTGAGGGACATAGTATATGTTTTGTGACAAACTAAATATATACTCCGTATGTGTGTGTGTATAAGGTATAGATGTTGTTAGGAAATTGACCTAAAACGGACGACAAGTAATTAAGGTGATTATCCTAAATAGAATTGCTATTTTTTCCCCTAATTATGAGTAAATAGGTCTGATGATGTCATTATATGGCAATGTGGTTTCAAATACAGTAATTTATAATGATAATAATATACATCAAATATATAGGAGCTAGCTATAACTAACTAAGAAGTAAGAATGGTATGAGAATTAAGTACCATTAGCTTTTGGATTTGCAACACAGAAGTCTTGAACAGGACTTGGATCGTAGGCACAAGCAAATGAAAACGCAAAAACAATGATAAAGAGTACAAAGGTTGGAATTGTAGTCGAGTGAGAATCCATTGTACTGCTCGTAGTAGTTGTTTATGTGTGATCCTATTGTTTAAGGAAATGAAATATTTATAGGAGTGCAAGTCAATTGGTATCAAATAATATTGATCCGGATTTAACTGTCTTAGGGGCTTTAATTTGGGGGGTAGTTCATAGATTTCAGAATTATGGGAGCGTAAGCCCCGACACCTGGATTATAAAAAAAATAATATTGACCTAATTTCTCTCTTTTTTATATTTTTTAAACATGAAAAATTTTAATTAGGAAACATTATGCTTTTCTTTTGGAGTTGATTCATTATTGTAAATATTGACCAAGTGCGTGTCTACATTTGGAAAAGGACAACCTTGTTTTCTTAACTTTTAAAGTCCATGTAATTGTACATGGGATGATACAATATATTTTGGTCCAGAGATTTGTACAAGTAGGGATAATGTAGGCAAGAGATTTGTACATGATGCAATATATTTTATTTTATCTCCATTAATTCAAAAGTGAAGTTTTAATAATTTAAAATAGAATGTACATTTTTTCTTCCAAACAAATGTACATTTTTCAAGCATTCAAGTACAAATGCTCATATTTGTACTTGAATGCTTGCAACTTTTCTTCAAGCTATATATCTTATATAATTAAACAGCTTACATTCTCACTTGCCACAAGTTAATTACAATTTCACCTAACCTTTGACTTGCCTCAAGTTACATTTTCATTAACGTCATTTAGATTCCGAGTTGTAAATGATAATTTAACTTATAGAAAAAATAATAAAAATAAAAAGGTACCTTTTTAACTTTAAAATAAATAAAAAATAGACAAAAGGCCTTAAAAATATATAAAAAAAAATGGAGGCCTCTCCCATAGTCTCTGAAAATACCATGAATATGGGATTTTTACTCTTTAAAATGTGAAAATTCTCTCGAAACTGCCATCAAGATGGCTTTTGGACAAATGTTGGCATTTTTTCCCGGCGATCGGAGCTGGATGAGCTGGGAGGTTGCTGAGGTGGCAGCATAGCCCTACATATTTTTTTAATGTTTTTTTTCATTTTTTATTTATTTTATTTTAATTTTTTAAGTTTTTTGTATTATAATTTTTTATTTTTCGATTTTTTTTAGTTTTATTAATTTTATTTCATATTTATTTCGTGTTTTTTATTTTTTTACATTTATAAATAAAATTATGTTATTACATTATATTTTAATTATTAATGAAATATGAATTGTATTAAAACAAAGGAAGGGTAGAATTGAAAAGCTAGTCCTATTTAGAGAATTTTTAAGTTATGGTCTTATTTTGGCAATTAAAGTTTCATCTAGTCCCATTTATGGAATTTTCCCTAAATTAAAATATGAGTAATTTTTTTTTTCAAAAATGTGATTGGTCAACGACGGGTCAATGGTGGGCAGCTTCAATTCAGAGCAGTGCAGTCAACTGGTCGGGGAGCGATAGGTTAGGGGCGGTTGTTGTGTTAATAGTTGTAACAGAAAAACAGGTCACTGCGAGCAGTGATGGTCACGGTTCGATGAGGTGACTGTTTGACGGTGATCACTCGAGCATTTGGTCATTGTCACAACCTAGGTAAGTAGTAGCGCCACTTTGGTTTACAAGAAATAAAAGTCACTTTAGTCTCTTTTTCTATTTTTTTTAAATGGCCCTATTTTGATGAATAAGTTTTACTTAGAAGAGTGACAATGATAGATATAGAATCATTTACTCTCTCCGGTCCTTAATGAAGTTTACATTTTGACTTCAAACATATTAAGAAAATAAATTTGATTTTACTGTAGATTACACTGTTTGACACTATTTGACACTGTTTTACACTGTTTGGTGTAGATTTGTTTGCCAAATAATGCAAATAAGGAAGTGTAAAGTTTAATATGGACGGCCCAAAAAGGAAAGTGTAAAGTTAATTAAGGACCGGAGGGAGTATATGTAACCCTAATTAAAGTTGCATCTGATCTTCTCCATCATTATAAGACCATATGTCACCAGAAATCTTTAATACATAGTTCTTACTTTATTATTTCACGTGTCGATCAAACTTGTCAAACTTTTAAGGGACGGAAGGAGTAGTAACACTGAAGTCCAAGATATAATTTGACAAAGAACATTTAAAAAATGACGCATGATAATAATTAAAAGAGATCAAGTTAACATCATCATCTTCATCAAATAACACTGAAGTTAAACTCATCGTCTTTGATCATCAAGACCAATGACGTAGAAGAAATTAAAGTTGTGCGGCTCCTACGTTTATTATTGGTTATGTGTATGTAGAAGTTTATACTAGAAAAACTTATGTTTAGAAAAATCTTAATTTTGAATTGCATGTTTTAACAAAACATCAGAAACCTAATAGTATTCTAAACTTTGTATATTTGGATTTGTTACAATACAAAAAGACAGAGTCACAAGGGAGCGGTTTTTCATTTTTACATTGAAACTATTGTTGATCTCTTATACATTTATTGCATTCATTCAATTGATCGATTCATGTTTTTATTTTTGTGAAGTACGGAAAGTTTACATTTTGTTCCGTTTTTTGCAAAGTACGGAGAGCAGAGGGTTTTCTTCTTTTAACGGACCGATCTTATTTTCAATTTTAAACATCTTTATTTTTCAAAAAAAATGGTACATGTTTAAAAACGGAGACGGTGATCACTAGGGCGTTTGATCATGGCTACTAGATAATTTGTTTAAAAGAAATAACAGTCACTTTAGTACTTTTTTTCTTTTTTTAAAAATTGGTTGTGACTAAGTTTTATTTAGACAAAAAAGTGACTAGAATGGATATGAAATCCTTCCTACCAAGTTTGTAACAATTACAGTTGCATCCGATCTTCTCCATCACTACAAGACAATGAATAGTCACATCAGCCCATCATCAGCCCCTCTTTTGTGTGTGATTACTCACTCACTCATGAGTTTCCTTCCTTTCCAGTCAACTTTACCAAGTTTAAGTTGAGTGGAAATTAGAAAAGTAAAAATTGTCTGGTTTTTGTGGTTTTTGGGATGGGTCGTTTTCTCCATGCGCCATATCACTTCACTCTCTTCTATGGTTGGGTCGTCTTCGTTTTCTTCTCTTAGCCATGGTCCACCATTTCTTCATCCATCCTTCTTCATCTGTAGTGACAAGCGCTGTAACTTTTTGGTAAATGAAAGAGGCATTTTTATTAGAATCAGGATTTGTCTTGAGTGACTAATGTAGATGGGCTGGGATGAAGTTGTGGTTTGGCTAGGTGGAAGTGATGGGATGACATTTACTAATTTTGTTTAATTATAATAAATAAATGTATTGTTAAAATAATAAATGAAAAACTAAATCAAAAGAAATTATCAATGCAACGACTCACTTTTTGGAATATTTCAAAGAAGTCATATACTCTGTATTTATATACTTTATGAGTCAAGTATCTTGTGGTCTGATGGCATCACTGCTGATCTTCCAAAGACGAGGTCGCAGGTTCGAGTCGCATCCCAATCAAGGATGTTGGCATTAACAAGAACAGATACTATAATAGGTTTAGAATAATATTCCAAAAAAATGTATTTATATTAGTAATATTAATAAAAATAGAAATTATGACGTATTTATGACTAAAATAGGGATTATTTACAAAAATATGACTAGTGACTAAAATAGTAATGAAATCATAGTATCTTATGTTCATTTTTTAAATTTGAGTTACCATGACATTACATTGTAGTAACTATTAGTCATATTTTTGTAAATATATATTATATTAGTAATATTTTTGAAATAAACCCACTGAAATAGATGAAGGTTTTGTTGAAGCGGCTAAATTGGTTGAATTTGCTGAATTATGAAAAAAAAACATTTTTAAAAATATGGAGAACAAGTTCAATCGTTTAATATAACTATGGATGACTGTTATATTAGCTTTTACTAACTGAAAAGATCTTGAAAGAAAAGAGTTATAGGTGTTTGATAACAAGTCGACTTTTTGATTTAGTTTCGTTTGGTATAACAAACCGTTGTGACTAATTAATGTTAAAAGCTATATAATTTTCTCAGATGTTGCTCAGTGTAGCTTCCAAAAAAATGATTTTTTTAAGAGTCTTTATAAATGGTACCAAAGCTAGAAGGTAGAAACTTATGTCTACCAAACTTCACTATATGGTACCATGACTTTTTCAAATTTCTGTCTATCGTTATTTAAGAGTAATTGCTAAGATGATATAGGTCTCCTCAATCGTTGCCCAAAGTTAGGAGTATGTTTGTTGACGTTAGTTAGAGCATCCCCATTCATGCTCTTTAAATAAACAGATTTTCTTAGCCACATCATTATCACATAAAAAATCTGAAATGATCTTAAAATTTATTAAATCCCCTCAACCATCACCTTAATTATGAGATTATTTGTGGGACATTCACTAAATAGTAAAATAAGTTTTCATAACTTTCTAATAAAAAACGTGTGTAACGCCCATACAATCCATTCTTCCAATGTTGTATATTTGATGCCTTTTCATTGATTCACACAAATGAACTAAAAAGTATGATAAAATTGAAATAATGACCAAAATAATACCACCATAAAATGGAAAGACGAAAATAAGATCTACTTTAAATTTGGACAAAAAATGACTGAATTAAGTTAAAATGGCTAAAATATCCCTCATATATATAGCATTTCCCGCGCGTCGTAGCTTCCCATTCATCTGCACCTCCAGGACCTAAAGGTTCTCTTCATCGCCACTCTACCTCACCATCCCAAGCCGCCGTTGCGCCTTACCGTACAGGTAGCTATTCCGCCTCGCCGTCCGGATCTTCGCCTCGTTGTCCAGATCTCCACCTCACCGTCAGAATCTCCGCCTCATCGTCCTAGTTGCGGTTCAACCACCACTGTCGCAATCGTACTCAAGCAGATCGGCGTAGCGTGCAACTGTTCTAGCCGAGAGTGACAAGGCACTCTAGCTACAAACTTCCAATCAGTTGATTTTTCCCTACCGGAGCTCGAGGATGACCACCAGCGATGCCACCGGAGTTCATCGACTAGTGGTGGTGGTGTTTAAACGACGACGAGTCTTTATATGGGCTGTGGTGGTTAGGTCAACTGGGGCGGGTGCGCGGGTGTAGATGTAATGGGGTGGGCACCAGTTTCATCTCCTTCTTCCTTGATTATAGAAATCTAGGGATGTTACTTGCTTTATTTGTGATGTTACTGCCCGGATTTGTGAAAATAGGTCACTAGCAAGGCAGGGGAGCAGGGCCTGGGGGACTGGGGCGAGGCAGTAGAAGGAGGGGAAGGGGGTATTGTGTGGTGGTGCTGGAGGGGCAGGGGCTAGGTTTACGCAAGGGAGGGGGCTGGGTAAGCCAGGGGGTCGGGTGAGGCAGGGGCTGGGCGTGACACGGGGGAGGGGACTAGGGTGACGCATGGGGAGGGGGTTGGGGTGTGGTGTTGGCGGTGGTGATCGCCGACGGGGCCGGAGGTGATGGTCGCCGGCAGTGACCGGAGGTGGTGTTTGCCGTGGTTGGTCGGAGATGGTGGTTGGCGGTAATCATTGTAATTGACCGGCGTAACTGGGTGGTGCGGGATATTGACCAAGCATCGGGTAAGGTCACTGTGGCGGCGGGTCACGGGGAGCGAGGTAATTGTCACTGGCAGCGGTAGCGGGAGGTCACTGGTGGTGGTCAAAGTGACCTATCGTGGTCACTGCCTGGGGTGGTCACTGGTGGATTTGTTTGTCACAAATGGATTTTTGGCCACTGGTGAATTTTTTGTCACTTGTGGACTTTTGGTCACTGTGACGTTACTATAGCACCAAGGAGTGAAATTGTATTACTATGGTCTCTTAGCTTATTTTTAGTCACAGTTTTGGAAACTGAAAAAAAAAGTCATTTTTTGTCCATTACTCACTTTTTAGTAATATTTTTAACATAATCCCAAAATAATTACTAAATAGTCAAGATTCGATATTTGATACCACAATTTTTTAGAAAATAATCTTTTCAAATAATCTCACTTTCTCAACCATAATATCAAAGAAAATCATCTATGTCATCCAATTACTCTCCAAATAATCTAAACAATGAGGATGCCCTTAGTGCTTTCCCTATGTTTATGGCCAATTGGCCATTTCAACACCTTTTGAAGAGAAATTTAACCAATCCCAATAATTACTTCACATCTAATCTAGTTTCAATGAAGAGTCTAATAGAGTTCAGAATTCCCTCAGAATTTAGGTGTCCCTGATATGGATTTTGATGGAATCTATGAAAATCATGGTGTTCTTAAACATTCTGTGGATTTCTATTATTACTTATTTAGATGGATTTTAATGGATTTTGGTGGATTTCTACATACAAAAACATTCCACCACAATCTTGTAGACTCTCCTCGAATTTCAAAATACATGATCTTTTTAAATCCATCAAAGTCATAGTTTGGGACACCCCTTAAGTTGACATCTGTTGATATAAAATGTTACTAGTATCGGCGTTTCTATTCAACTCTTTAATTTATGTAGTACTATGTATAATTTTACATCTATTTTACCCTCTTGATATTCAAAACTTATCATGTTTATATTATATTAGAATATATGCTTCTATGATAAATAGGGTTGTCAATTGTCACCCTATTTATTGTGCACCAGAGAGTGGTCAGTGGTCACTATACATTATTATTTGATTTTATATTTATCACATTTAAAGTTGATTTAGTTGGCCTTTCATCATTGTTATATATCATAAACTTCGATCAAATTTGTCTTGTTATATCTAGAATTCCATGTACAATTATTTTTGTTTACAAATGGAATGAGGAGAAAAGAAGTTAATTTTTCCAATTGCTAGTGTGACATGTGGAGGATATATGTCGCGTACAATTATCTTTGCTTACAAATGAAGCGAGGAAAAAATATTTCAATTGATATTCTGATATATGGAGAATGCCATCGGGTTCAAATATCTTGTATACAAATGAGATGAGGAAAATATGTTATTTTTTCAATTACTAGCTTGATATATGGAGAAAGCCTTGTGCAATTGTCTTTTCTTACAAATGAAATGAGGGGAAAAGGTGTTAATTTTTTCCAATTTCTAGTGTGACAAATGGAGATGATGCGTACAATTATCTTTATTTACAAATGAAAAAAGGAAAAAAGATGTTAACCTTTTCAATTACTAGCGTGATATTTAGAGAATGCCGCATACAATTATCTTTGTTTACAATTGAAATGAGGAAAAAAGATGTTACTTTTTCCCAATTACTAGCGTGGTATATGGAGAGTGCCGTGCACAATTATCTTTGTTTACCAATGAAATGAACAAAAAAGATGTCAAATTTTTCCAAATTCTTGCGCAATATATGGTGAATGCCATACAATTATCATTGTTGACATATGAAATTGGGGAAAAAATGTTAGTATTTTCCGTTTACTAGCGTGATATATGGAGAATGCCGCGTACAACTATCTTTATTAACAAATTAAATGAGAAAAAAAGATGTCAATTTTTTCCAAAATCTAGCATGATTTGTGGACAATGTCAGTGTTGAAACATGGAAAGGATCAGATCGTATCGTAATATGATGTTTGTTAGGTCCCTGTTTTCTGTGTAAGAAACTAGAAATGGAAGCTCTCAAATATGAAGAAAATAGGCTTTCATTGAAAACGGAAGTTTACAGAATGATGAGGAACTTTAGCGTAAAACCTTCTCTCCTTTCACTCTCACTCAGAAAAATAGGCGCATGAATATTCAGGAGAGGCGTAGGGAAAGTTGTCCCATTCCATTCCCTTTAAGGCATAGTTATAGCCTTGGGAAAAAAGGAAAGAAACAAAAAATAGCCTAGAGCATAATGATTGGGCCATTATTAAATTGGCCCAATATACTCCTTGCACCTAATTTATTCTAGGCTAGTCTATTTTAATACTCCCTCCGTCCCTAAAACGATTGCCAAGTTTGACCGGCACGTAGAATAATAAAGTAAAAACTGTGTGGTTGAGATTTGTGCAGAGGAGAGAGAAATAACAGAAGCCACAAATTGATTGATTAAAAGGGAAAATGGCAAAGTTTTTGGGACAACCAAAAAAAGGAAAGTTGGCAAAGTTATAAGGGACGGAGGGAGTACTAAATTAAATACTACAAGAAATATCAAATAATTAATACATCAATCACAATAAAATATCTCTAACATTCCCCCTCTCTGTGATTAGATGTCCTCATTTCAACTCTTATTTATTTCTGACTCTTGAAGTAGTTTATCCTCAGTGCTAGACCATGTTCGTACTAGCGCAACAATCTTCGTTTCTTGAGTTGTTCATTGATTGCATCTAGCACCTTGGTTATTCTCTTGTGTTATGTAAGTTCTTCTTTAGTAGCGTCGACAAGTCTTCATTCGATCTCATTAGTAGGTCCGGACCTGAATTTTCCGGTCCGGTCCGGTTTTGACCCTAATTGACCCGGTTTTAGAAAAAGACATATTCTCTTAGAGTGATCTTAACCGACCCAAATTTGTTTTAGGAATAAGGCTTGGATGTTATTGTTTCAAACTATAATATTTTGTGCGGATATGCTAAATAGACTAAATAATTGTTTAGCTAATTTATTAATTTTGAAATATAGTCATCAAAACTATTCAATCGTAACAATTAGTTTCCCGCAGTAATTAAAACTACAATCTTTTGTGTATATTAAAATGGAAAAATGTATTGTAGAGTAATAAAAACTAAATTGCGTCCAAAAATATACTAGGTATAAACTACATGCACACCTGCAAATAAAGAAACAAATAAAAGCAATTTGGAAAAATCAAACAAATATAGACTATGATCATAGTAGTGCACACCTGCACATAAATAAACAAATCAAAAACAATTTAGGAAATAATTAGACACCAAATATACACTCCATATATATTCATTTTTATAATAAAAGACAAAAGTAAACCATAAACATAATGACTAATGATATAGAACGAACTATATATTTTACGGAACAATAGTTTACCAGTCCATTTCGGTCCGGACCTGTTTTTTTCGGGTTTGACCCGGACCAGTCCGGAACCTGGAATCTTGAAAAACTAAGGACCGAAACCCGGACCGGTTAATACCGGTTCATTCCAGTCTGGTTCCGGTCTAAAATACGGTCCGACCCGGTTAATGCACAGCCCTAGCAACCGCTGGACTTTCGCTCCATCCTTGGTCAACATCTATGAAAGATGAGCCTATGAGTGTTCTATCTGGCGCGACCAATCCAAAGGTTAAGGGCTGAATAGTGCGGGTTTGGGGTTGATTCAGGTTGTTGGTTGTTTGAGGATGAGGGTTGGTTTGGTTGTGGCTGTGGTTGGCTAGATAAGGCACCTTGCTCAAGTATTCGCTGCCTCTTGTTTCCCCCCTCATGAGGAGGTGAATCATTGGGGTCCTCATGCAAACGTTTGTGGCCGCGGAGACTGTCATGACAGGTGAAATTTTTTCAAGGAGATATAAAAGTTTCTTTTGGTTTGGGGCAAGGGTTGGTTCGGTTAAGAGGCGTAGGTAGATGATGTTGGTCAGGTTGGAGAGAGGTCCGGTATTAGGATCAATGTGATGGTCATGGGAGGATACATGTTCGGTATCCTGGGTTCCCTGAGAGGTGGTAGGTGTGTGAAGTCTTTGGATTCAGTGATCAGATAAGGGTTGGGTGATGGCAGGTGATGGTAGTGGATTAGAGGGTGAAGGTTGTTGTTGGGGTTAGATTTGATCAATCTGAACCGTTTGGGTTTGTCTTGAGTCTTGTTCCTTTGTGGTTAATGCAGAGTGCACTCGTGGCATTATGGTGGACACAAGATAACGATTCAGAAAGTCAGTAAGAGATGCGGTGTCAAAACTTCCAGTTGCGGGGGTGCTAACCATTCTCACAGCATCGGTAATGAGTATCAATATGTGCCCTGCAGAGAATGGTATAACCATTTGTTGTACAGCAGGACTTCCGATCATCATCAAATTTTCTCTGATCGTTGCAGTCGGGTATATTGGACCTGTAGTGGGTGGTGTGAAAAGTTTAGGTGTCCTAGAAGAATCAGAAAATGTGGGTAGTGTGACACATAGACTCAATGTGGTAGAAGGAGGGGTAGTGGTATGGGGCGGTTGATCGCTAATAATATCCTCATTTGCTCCGTAAGTGGATAGAGAGGTTTGTGTGGGTTCCCCTGTTTGTATTGAAACTACCACCTGTTGGGAGGCAGCAGAGTAGCTAGGGGATGGCTGTGCATGCGCAGTTTGACCAGATGATACGAATTCTACCCGGGAACTGACAATGTCAGCTCGTGTACCTATGGGATCAGTCCGGTTTATATCCCGGATGTCTTCAAATTCATTGAATAGAGTCATCTCTTCTTCTAGACTGCTCTCAGTCTGTACCCTCTGAGTAGTTATGAGTGATATGGAGGGGACATCGTTTTGATGCTTAGAGCGCATCTCACTGATAATGGTTCCTTCTTGGTTCTTTCGTGAGTAAGACGCCTCTTTGTCAGTCGTAGGGAATTTGATAACGAATCATCGTCATATAGGAGCAGCCCTTGCTTGATTTGCATTATTATATCATCATCGTTATCATCTTTTCTGCTCTTCTCAACCTTGCTACCGGAGTCCTCGTCGTCAGTATTTGTTGTTTTTGTTGTGCTAAACGAGTCACGAGAAACATCCTCAGCATTGTGGGGTTGGCCTTAGCAGAGTGAGTTCTCTAGGGAGAGTTCTCGGTCTAATCATCATAGGGCCTGCTTGCCACTGGTATCTGTGGCGGGTTAACACTCATTGGACCGTCACTTACTCTCGGCTGACTCCCTTGGGAAGGCTCGGGGGTTATCTAAGCCATCAGGAGTATAATGTTGTTCCTCTGATAGTAGCGAATGACTACCTCGTTGTCCAGATCGGTTAACTGTAGAAGAGGAACTGGTTGTGGTAGTGGAACAAGAGAGGAGTCCTCTTTTACCTTCTGGAGGTATTTCAATGATGGTATGATGATGTTCTCTGACGTTGGTGGTGTGTGGATTGTAGGAATTGTTCTGCAGAAGCATCGCACTAGCATTGAGATTGTCAAAATATAGATATTGCACTTGTCGAAGCATGAGTGTTTGAGAGTGAGGCATTTGTTGAGTGTTGCAAATAGAGTCCTCTGTGGTCTTGGTAATCTCCCTGTCTTGACGTTGAAGATCAGCTTGATTGGTCTAGCATGTCAACCTTGATTTGTTCCTCAGTGGCGTATTCATTATTGTATTGGTTCTGTTGGGATCTGGAGCACTTGATGAAGCATCGCACTAGCATTGAGATTGTCAAAATATAGATATTGCACTTGTCGAAGCATGAGTGTTTGACAGTGAGGCATTTGTTGAGTGTTGCAAATGGAGTCCTCTGTGGTCTTGGTAATCTCCCTGTCTTGACGTTGAAGATCGGCTTGATTGGTGTAGCATGTCAACCTTGATTTGTTACTCAGTGGCGTATTCATTATTGTATTGGTTCCGTTGGGATCTGGAGCACTTGATGAAGCAGGTCCATTGTGATGTGGACCTCAGTGCTGTCAATTTTGGCCTTTAGAATTCTGGCACCAAAGGCATTTCTTTCCCTGTTTAATGTTCCCCAGAATTGTTGGAGATACACCTTTGGTACCTCAACAGTCTTGTTTAGGGCCTTCTAGATTGTGTGCCCTTTCAGAATGTCCACTATGACCTCGTCTTGTCAAGAGAGGACCGGCGGGTCAAGTTGTAAGTTATTTTCTTTGATCGGGTACCAGTTCTGTACATCGTAGATGGTCTCGATAGCTGCTAGTTCCGCCATTTCGATTCTGAAAATGATTTTTCAAAAAAACAAACCAGCATTTTCCCTACAAACCTATCCACCAAAACAATAACGAGATGTAAATAAGTAAACCAGTAAAGAGACTCTTCCGTGTTGGAAAAGCACCCGTCTGGTGGGGGGAATTAAGGGGCTTAGGAGGGTGTCCCAATTACATATTTTAAAGGATTGTAAGTTCTATGAATTATAATAGAATTCTACAGATTCTATAAGATTCGTATGGAATTCTTTAGAATTCCATATCATAGAATCATATGGATTTCAAAGGATTTGAATAGATTGATGTGGGTTTGGGAGAACCACAAGTCATATTACTCTTATTTCTTCCGGTTTTCTCTAATTTTCAAAGATTCAAAGTTACCCGATCCAGGGCCCGTCCTAGTGATTCAAAGTCCCCATGTTTTTCTCCCACCAGTAATCAACTACCCACTACACCTGGAATTTGCCTCTGTATGCCAAAACAAGTCTCCACTTTAGTGTTGTCTTTATCAACTAGTTGTTGCGACACGCGTTGCGCGACGGGATAAGTGCCCAATACAAACTAGTAGAGCATTTTCTCTAATGTATTTAACTTTTACGTATTATTTCATATGGTAATGCAATTGGGGTTAAGGCACATAGATTGGATAATACAGTAAAATAGTTGTAATAAAATTATATCATTGGAGTGTAAACAGTGGTGTTCTTCTCACTTTTGTGCTCATAAGCTTAATAGTAATAAAGGTTAATGATAATGTTGAATATATGCATCCTATATTCCCATATCCCAGAAAATTTAATTCATTCAAATGTAGGGTAACTTTTTCTCAACTCTTTGTCTTAGATAATTAAGTATATCATTAAATTGCAATGACTTCATAACATTGTTCACGATCTTATTCATGTCTCCTTTTTTGTTACCGTTTATCTTGCTGATGCAAATTGACATTCCATGATGATGGTATCCGCTTGCTACAAAATAGTTATGAGTAAATTAAACCGTGTCTTGCACAATTAAACGTCTTGTGTGTAGTAATATATGTACACAGTAACACATGAAGTCCACCGAATATATGATAAATGTATATTCATGCAATCTTTCTAGAAACAATAAAAGCCAAAGTAAACCATTTGACAATTTTTTCAAGTCTGGGATTATCTGATTGTCTATAAGTTTTTAAAGTGTTGCTAATACTCGGAAACATGTAAAATGTCAATGCGTAATATAATGCACCAACAAGTGCATTTCTTGTATAGATTTTCATTAAAAGTACTCCCCACGACTCTTCCACATTCAATTATAGGTAACATGTAAGAAGAAAAAGGAGCACAAATTTACTTTTTTATTCTTCAACCTTGAGGGTCGCAAACTTACCCTTCCTTAAGCTTTGGCAACCCGTGATGTGCAAAGGCTTTCAGCTAATATATGAGCAACATAATCACTATTGTAATACAATTTTTTTATCATTATTAAACTCTACAATCACTACTTTGTAAAACCGCTTTTATTTAAACACTTAAATACACAATTTTTCAAAAAAACACGAGCAAACACAAACACTATCTACACCATTTTTACTATAGAAAGAATTAAATGTTACCTACAAGTACATGTTCCGTAAAGCACAAAACAGTTGAATTAGCTAATTAATTAGATCCCAACTCTTTTTTGTGCTTAAGTTGCAAGTACACTTCAAATGATTATTTATAATGGAGTAAACATCTATCTTCTATAATCTCAAAATAAATTTGATTTACCATTGAATCTCTCTAATTTACCATGGCATATGTAAAATTTGAACTTGTTATTTCATTTCGTTTCACTACTTTATTATTTCAACAAATATCCGATTTAATAACATCTAGTTTTACTTATAAAACTAACTGTGTTGTAAAAATATTACTTGACAGATCACCATCAAAAAATCATAATGGTTTTAAAGAAAGTGAAGAAGCAGTGTTATAATATGATCTCAGTTCACTATCTTCATACACAATAATGGAATTCTGGATTTACCCTAAACATTGAAGCATGGTTCAGACTCATATTCCATTTGGTTTCCCACCAAATTCTTCAAATAAGTAAGAACTACAACCAAGTCAACTAACGTATAGATTAATTTATATTTAATTAATTAAATTAACCTGACACTAATTTGTGTGAGTTAAATTAGTCTTTATGAAAGAAAAATTCAAAAAATTTAATTTTATCAAAATTTCTCCAATAATAGTAAATGTTCTGATCATGCCAATATATTTGCGTTAATCTATTTCAGATTAGCTAAAGTAGTGGAATCAAGTATATATAACTTCACTTTAATTCAAACAAAATTAATAAATTGCAACACCCACAGGCCCAAATTCAAAATTCATAGCTCAGCAGGTTCCCTCTCTTTCTATCTTATCTTACAAGAACAAATGCTGGGTTCGCCATTTTTTGTCAGTGTTTAAGTCTAAACCTTTAAATTGATAAAATATGTAGCTTAGAGGTAATAGTAAGACAAAGGTTGTATAATTGCTAATAGCGGTATAGAACACCATTGAACATAAATTGTTTATCCAATAATACTTCATCTAAATTTGATAGTATTTGATATATAATTGTGATACATTGTGCTTGTTTAGCCATGTCATTCAATATTTCTTTCATAAAAAATACAGTATGCAATAATCATAGAATTGATTAATGAGGAGGAACTTTACTTTTAAGAAAAACAACCTAAAAATAGGCTAACTGGATGTTTAATTATTTAGAGTAATATGTAATATTATCCCACACTTCAATTTCTTATAAACCAGCTCTCAAGTCTGAACTGATAATCCAATGGAATGACTCATCTAAGAGAAATTTTTTATGAAGTCAGAATCAATAATATCATAAAAACAAAAATTGCTTCTTCATTTAAAATATTGAAAAACGATGATCACCTCAAACAGGGGCAAGTGTCAAAATCAAAGTGGCACGCATCCCTTCCAAAATCCTTACTTTTTACTGAGTATAATGCTTTATCAGTTTATCACACTCAAACTCTCTCAACCAAAGACCCCCCCCCCCCCCCCCCCCCATGTAAAGGATATTATTGTTGGTATAGCTGAGTTCAAGGATTCATTATGTCTAAGTATGTTACACAAACACCCAATTGTTCCCTTTTAGAGAGTGCTATAGAAATTAAATACATGAAATTTTAGAAGTGACTACAACATTTGTTTCCATAAGAACAATGGTTTATTAACATACTTGTGTCATATCCCCTCATTTCACTTTGACCTACACAAAAATCTCATTTGAGCCAAGCAAAGTCAACTACACTTAATCATTTCTATTTTTCATTAAGTAGATGTGTTTTAGGAATCATTGATTATGTATGGATGCATTGCATACAGTAGCAACAGTGAGAAAAATTAGAAAGCTGCCTTTTAGACTATTTAGTTGGCCCTTTAGAAAAATAGCTCAATAAATAAAATAAGAAAAGAAAACCTAAGAGAAAAAGGAGAGAGGACAATCTGCGCAACATAGATTATCTCATTCCTTTCTTAGAAATGAGGACCTACTCTCTTAATTAAATCCAATCAATAGCTCGTTCCAGTCGAATGAGATTCCTCCCTTTACCCTTCTGGCCACTCGATTAAGCAATTTGTTGTGGTTGATGCTTATGCGACCATCACCTTTTTGTTTCGAATCTAAATCTATGACTATGGCTGGTTAACCATTGAATGACAAGGGTGGTAAGATGATGGGAAGGGAGCCGGGTGAGAGCTCTGACGCTAGAGCTTCCGATCCTTTGAGCCGGACTGTGGATTCTCAGTGACATCCTACGTAACCCTAACTATTGGGTTGGGATTTGGGCATAAAGGGTGAGACACATAGCTTCGTGACTGAGTTGGTGAAGCTGCATTAACGGGACCGTTTATTGACGGATAATTGAAGGACACACTATACAATGGCTTAAGCACAACGTACATTATTACAAAGCTATCATGTTACACCAACAAATTTTTAATGTCCAAAATAATCTTACCCCGATTCATGCTTATAATTTTGTAAAGATTATATTTATTAACTGATGTGTGGTGGAACTTTCGAGCCATTTATAAAACCTTTCACTCTTATCAAGAATATATCAATAATCTGGGTAGTGTGAGGGCAACATCACATATCCACCTTCTCACTGTAAAATTGTGCGTTGATAGAGTATATGATATTGGACCACCAGTCTGCAGACTATTGAGTCCAAATAGTCGTTCGAGTACACTGATAGATATATTTGCATAATTGTACATCACGATTCGAGTATTTTAGATTAGCACTTATATTATCACGTTTTTATGTAATCGGGTATGTCAGGTCCAAATGAGAGGCCAACGCTCAGATTTTTCCTATAAATAGACCCCTTAGGGTCATGTAATCTAGAACATAACAACACCTATTCATACACACTTCAACTATTCATCATCTTCTTCATTTCTTATGAGCTCAATCTCTCTATATCTACACAATCGAATACCACAATATCCATCATACGATTTCCAAATACATCGACACTAGAGGAGGCATGGTACTTTACACTAGATTCGGCCAAAATCTCTCGACGCTTTAGTGAAGATAAATGATGTTCGTACCTGGACTGATTTCAGTCTTAGGCCAGATCAGACTATACTTAAACAAATCACAGCTGATCAGACTAGACTTTAATTATCAGACCAACCTCGACCAAATTTCGACAATTGTAAAATACACATAGACCATACATTTACCAGACTAGACCAAACCGGTTCAGACAAGGCAAGATCAAACATAAACAAACCAGACCAGTCCAGATTAGAAAATTTCATCTAAGTAAAAACATCCAATGTGTGGTGTTGATTCGGTTATACCTCTCACAAATATTTTTTCATTTTTCCAACACCTCACACTAGGTTTGACCAAGACGTTGTCAAGGTTTACTTTGTTAAGTTTTGATTCCTTTTTCTTGAATTACGATCAATGAGATTCTGCTCTTTAGAAGAAACAATGATATTTGTTTGATGTAGCATCTTTTGTAGATTAGATTTTAGACACTTGACGCAAGGTAGTGTGAGGCGGGCATTAAGTATCCACGTGGGCCACGTTGCCACTATTTTTAAAGTTGCAATCTTTTTGAATACTTTGGCACCAGAGTAGGCATGGTACATGACGTTAGTTTTGGCCAAAATCCCCGCGATGCATCAGAAAGGACAAAGTTTGGTGTCAATTTGGTTATACTTGGTGCCAATTTGGTTATACCTCGCACTAATGCTATGTGTACACAACAGTCAAATTGTGTATATATGTACAGACAATTTGACTGACGTTTTGTGAAGAAAACTATTTTCCGCATAGACAAAAAAACACAAACATTTTTTTTCTTTCATAAACACTTTTTTTCTGTGCGGAAAACGGTTTTCTTCACAAATCGCCGGTCAAGTTGTTTGTACACAATTTGAGAAGTAATTGGCGCTATTTGAAGAAGATGTAAAATGTATTCTTCAACACGCTAGTCAAATTGCCAAATTGTCGTCTTGTTCAATTGAAAAAATAAAAAATGTAAAAATATTGGTGAGAAGTAATTAACTAGCACGAGGTATACAACAATGCTTCCTGTACACGTCATTTGTACACGCCATTGTACATTTGTGCCATTTGGAGAAACAATTGAAACTTTGATGAACTATGTATTTTTATTGAAAATTATTATAATATAAAAATGATATGAAATATGTTCTTTGTTAAAAGTACTTACATATAACTATATAAGTATAAAATTTACAACTCCAATAATATTAAATACTGATAAAAATATCATGGTGTAAACTTTACGGGATGGAAGTAGCATCTCACTATTTGTTTGGTTTAACCTTACTAGATTGAGTAGATTCTTTGTTGCGTGATTAGTAGGCCTGGGTCTGAAAAACCATAAATTGAATCAAAATAAACCGAACTACAACCAAACTAAATCGAACCGCAAGAAAATCGAAACCGAATTTAAGAAACTGAACAAAACCAGGCCATAGTTGTTTGGTTCGGTTTTGTTTTGTCCCTACAAAAACGAACAGAATAAACCGAAATAATTGAAATATGAAATTTTATTTATTAACCGTTAAGCACTAATCCAACCAAGCATTCCAGCCCAGTTGGTTGTGAGGTTACCGTGTCTAGTGAGAGGTCTCGAGTTTGAAACCCACTAGGCACATAAGGGTTTGAAATTCAATGGACTGAGTTTCAGCCCTGACTACTCTAGAGCCTAGCCCCCTCCCCCCAGACGCCCCCTGGAGTAAAAAAAACCGTTAAGCACTAATCCTAATATTTTTGATAGTCTTTGGTTTTAGGGGAAACTGTCAATTTAGTCCCCGTTGTATAGACAAAAAGTCAATTAGGTCTTCGTACTTTAAATTCAGTCAATTGAATCCTCAAACTCTTATAAAACACCCAATTAAGCGATTTATTAGGTAACAAACGAATTTCCCAGTTAAGTGCCTAGCTGGATATTCCATGTAGCTGTTTAATATTTTTTATTTATTTTAGGTTATCTCTTTGAGACTTTCACCTTTTCTTTATTTCCTTTTCCTTTTATTTCTTGAACGACAACAACTTCGTGTCTTTGTCCTCATTCCTCTACATCGTCGGTCACCAGTGTCGCAGTGACGGTTATCCACCTTCCCTTCCTCCTTCTCCCGTGTTCGTTCCCTTTGCTGATAACAGCCAACCCTCGTCGCCGTACTCGTTGCTCCCAACCCGACCACCGACGTTCATCTGGTTCGTCCCTTGGGTGCTTCCTATTATTTGCTTCGCCTAGCACACACACACACACACACACACACACACACACACACACACACACATATATATATATATATATATATATATATATATATATATATATATATATATATATATGTCTCCACCGGGATGCTTGATTGGTTCATCCACTGGTTCAAGCACGAGCTTTTCATTTCCAATTGTATTGTGCCCTTTCCTTTTCTTCTATCGAATCGGAGGGGGTGGCCTTTTCGTGTATGTGTTTATGCTTAGGGGAATTTTGGTGTCCAATTTTGGTTTGTTGTCAATGGGAAAGAAGACGACGACAATGGTAATGGGTCAGTCTTCCGAGGCAGGTTTCATGTTGGGCAAGATGAACAGTTTGAATGTTTGACTAGGCACAATTGGCCAAAAATCACTAGTAGAAAAATGGTCTATAGTGATACTAAATTAGTGTCACTAAAAGTTTTAATGACACTATAAAAGTGTCAACGAATGGTTGGAACTCTGACACTAAAAAATGTGTCACTAAAAAGTGTTAGTAAATTGTGACACGTTAGTATCATAAAATATAATGATACATTTGCATCGGTATACTTAACGACACTTTGATATCGTATAAATTAGTGATATCACTAATGTTACAAAAACCTATGATACTCTTGCGCCATCCAGATTTATGATACTATAGTATCAACTATTGAACAATTTTAATACTTTTTTTGCACCACCATATCCACCTAAAAGGCTAAAAGTTAAAATTTCAAGCTTGTAGACAAATATAAAACAAATTCATAATCAAAGTATCACATAACTTACTAATTGTCATTTAGATTCAAATCAAAGTCAACATGAAAATTCAAAGACAAGTTAACTTGTTCTTGGAAACAAAGCAAAATCCAAACTACCAATATTCTTGAATTCTAGTCTAGCTACATAGGGCTGCAAACATAAAGTAGTCATTACATATGTTCTGAAAAAATATAAAGTACATCACAAACATCAAAATGTTATGTCCTTCCAGCCATTTGTTTAACCTTCCGCCAAGGTCCTACTCTTGGAGTAGTTGATGGTGCATCTTCTACCTATAAAAGAGAAAAAATATAAGTGTTGAAGAATGTTTCACTTTTTAACTTGCAATAGAAAATGAAATGGAATCGCTTATTACGATATGAACAAAGCTCTGCATAAAACTCTAGGCTTGTACGGATGTTCCATTTCATAAAGATGAGACACTCACTTCTCAAAATTCTGTGTGTCCAATTGCCCATAAACTCTAGGCTTGTACGGATGTTCCATTTCATAAAGCATATCCCATTCAATGCCCCTAAACCATGGATGTGTCTGGAAATATTTGAGAGAAATAAAATAGAAAGACATGGAATTTCAAGGTAAAAATAAAATAGAAATACAACCATTGGAATTTATAAAGATGCACATTTATGATAATTTAAATTCGAAAAAACAAAGAGGTGAAAACAATTAAAAATGCAACCGCAAGAAGAACAGGAAATAAACAGCTATTTACCTTTATATCTTCTACTCCTTTAGTCCCTAACCTTGATTCAACATTGCATAACAAATGACATATCAGGTCCTTGGCATCTTCTGGTACCTTTGGTTCTTCAGGGAATTTCAAGCAAGTTTTCCAATTGACAATCTGATGCATTAAATGTAAAAATAGAACAACAGAAGGACTTCAAACAATATTGATGAATATTTACTTTCCGGGGGCTTGCATAAGCCAAAATCAAAAAGTTTTAAGTGACCATTCTTGTCAAGTATAAGGTTATCTGGTTTTATATCCCTAAAAGTAGAACAAGAAGAATAGTCAAATTCAAATTACAAAAAGAGATTGAAAAGGCTTAATCATCTGACAGACTGTTAATACCTATGTACATAGTTATGCCGGTGAATAGAATGAATAGCTAGAATGCTTTTTGCAATATAGAAGTGTGCAACATCTTCAGAGAGGACATCTTCTCTCATTAGCAGTGTCATAATGTCACCACCGGGTAAATACTCCATGATGAGGTACAAGAATTCAGAATCTTGGAAAGAATAAAAGAGTTTCACTATGCAACGACTATCAACCTCTACTAGTAAATTTCTTAGCCTTTGTATAACAGAAATAAATGATTAAAAAATTGTTCGAATGAGTATCTAAAATAACATAGGAGATTATTCATTTTGTGTGTTAACCTGTCCACGGCTAAGCATCTATGTCTTCTTCAACTTCTTCATGGCAAATATTTCCCCAGTACTCTTAAAGCGACACAGCCTCACCTGCATCAATGAATTAACAAAGATGAAAAGGAATTATAACTTGTTAGGTTCAGAACTTTGGAGGGAAGGGGAGGGCAATATTTATTTTTTAAATTATATACATCGTATGTTTTTAGATGGTAGGTAATCAGGTAAAGATAAATGAACTATATAGAAATACATCATCAACTAATCACATAATTATTTCTAGTCCAAAGAACAAATAGAGATAAACAAGTAAAATAAAAATCAACCCCATCATTCCCTCTCTTTCACTCCCAAATTTTCAAACCAAACAAGCATTTAGCACACTTGTTGGTATTGTAAACATGTTTATTGGACATTAAATGACTAGGGAAATATTATTCTCTATGGATGTTCTAGAAATCTAGATCAATGTGGTAGGGGGGTTTGTATGCTGGTTGGTAAAGTAAATGGTATCATTTTCAAACACGATTTGTTAATTCATATTCACACGTAGATTTTAGGAAGTAATGTTGATTTTGATAGATCTTGGATTAATATGTATTTACTTATTTGATTTTATTGGACAAGAAACATTTTATAGACTATAATTATACTTATATACACGGAACTCTGACTGAACCCTTCGAAATGGCCCTGAAGTCAAAGTCTTGTGTTAACTAGAACACCCCACCCACAAAACCAGATTTTACAAAATCTTGCTGAAGTATTCAAAGCTGCATGCTGCATACACATGTAACAAACAATACCTATGATGATAGTGATTATGACATATAGTCGCACATCAACTTTGCATAAATACAAAGGAAACTTGAGGAATAATGTTGAGTTGAATATAAAATCCTTCAAAAGATTAAATTCATCGAAAAGATAGATACAAAAAAATATATTGTCCCCGGTGGTATATAATGAATCTCAGATTTGTATCTTGATGTTGTGAAAAGTTAATCTTCAACCATACCCACATCTCAGAAAGATTTTTCTTCATTTCATGCCTTGGTTGGAAGAAGTGATAGCTTACACAAATGAACTATAGCCCACTCTCTAAAATCACATAAATAGGGGAAAGAAAGATCAATTAACAGCAAAAAGGATGAAAGAGGATACTCGCATACCTTCAATGCCGGAATGAAATATTCCAACACCGAACCAGTAAAGGTAGTTGTTTACAGTTGTTAGATCATAGACATTTAGATACAACAAAGCACGACTCTTCTCTCCATCGCTCTTCAGCTCCTTCAACGAACTGGAGCTAGCTGGAAATAATCGCATCCTATAAAGGACTGCCTGTATTTATACAATCTCCAAGCTCGATACCCACAAAGTTCAAATTGAATTGAGTAATATCTAAAGCAATAAACTGCACAGCCAAAAATCCAAAAAGAAAAATTGTCCAACAAAAACAAAAATTATATTCTTAACACACTTGTTGAATCATTACATCAGTCAAACAGAAGAAATTAAAAATCCATTTACCTGAATCATTTGAAGTTTCATCATTTAGCTAGCGCCTAACATCCATCAAAAAATCCATTTACCTGAATCCGAAGAATTTGAATCTTACGTTTGCTCTTCTTCGGCATTTTCCAACAAAAACTTCCGCGAAGATGCAACAAGCTCCCCCAAAATTGCGAAAATGGATATCTTTCTCGAGTCTAAACAAACCCTATACGGCTGTCCAGGTGCAGGCCTAATTCAATTCTAGGCGATTAATAAGAACACCAGTCTCCAAAACTCCGGAAGCCTACTAGCAAAGTCGCAGGCACGACAGGCAGCGGCAGCGGGCGGCGAAGCGTCTCTTGGCTCCAGCTCTCTCGTGCACTACACCTTACCGGTGAAGTAAAAGGTAGAAGAAGCTCGAGGTCGTCGACTCGTCGCTGCTACTTTGATGTAGTCGATTAAAGACTTAGAGCTGCAGCGCTGCTCTTCTTCACGGGAGAGTGCAGATCTAGGTTAAGGGGAATAAGGGCTGGGTCACTGGTTTGAGATTTACAAAATATGGGCTTATCAGATTTACAAATATAAACTTTAAAAATTTAGAAAATAGACCCCATTTCAAAAAAACATTTTAATAAATTATGAATATAACCCCGTTTTTTCCAGCTTGAGCGTCACTATGAATTGTGATATTATTGTATGAGAAATCAGTGATACTTATGTGTAAACTTTCGGTTATATCGTCAGTTTTTGACACTAAATCGAATAGTGTCATTAAAAAAGTGTCACTGTAAGGCAGTTTTCTAGTAGTGAATGAAAAATTAATGTAAATGTAGGCATTACCGAGGGTACTGGTAAGGAATCGGCAAAAAGGACCGACAGTACTGAGAGTACTGGTAAAGAACCGAGAGTACTTTACCGAGAGTACTGGTAAAGATCCGGCAAAAAGGAAAAATTGGATGTTTTTTTATAGTTCCGGGACTAGCTTGATTGAGTGTTTTAATAGTATATGGACTCAATTGACTTTTGGGTTATACTATGAGGACTTATTTGACAGTTTTCTGTGTTGTTTTATTGTGCTACAAAATTAATGTTCTGTGTTGCACGTATTACACATTTCTTATTAAATGTTAATTATCATATTTGTGGTTTAGTTTGGTTTATGAATGCATTTACACTTTCATTTCCAATAATAATATAGTTTGATCTATTATATCTTTTACGTATGTACTACTTATTTTGCAGTTTGTTGAATAATGGTAATACATAGCATGTTTTTTGTGCTTATTTACCAATAACTTTTATTTTTATTTGTATGTAACTTAAAATTTTTATATTTACAAAATAATATTCATCTCATTTAGTCATTTATACCTTTTAGAACATATATATTCATGAACTTTTTAAAACTAGTAACGAAAAGGTAAAATAAGAATATGTACACTTTTATTAAAAAAAACTAGAAAAACATGTTTACTCTCACGTGTACTCATATCATTCAAGACATATTTATTCACTCTCTTTTTTATTTTAATTTATTTTTTCTAGCATGTTTGAATTATTTTATGTGATATATTTGTTTTGAAATGCAAATTCGAACTGAAAATCGAACCGATTTTTTTACTTTGATTCTGTATTTGGTTTGGGGTCACACTTCACACCAATGTAGCTCGTAAAATATATTGTACATCCGGCTGTACTGTGCGCACGGTACAACCGATTTTTTGTTCCGCAGCACAGCTCGTCATCCCTCGGAGGTTTCGCTCACATAATATGGGATCTCTTTTGCAGTTCTCCTCTGCTCGCGTGGCTCGTCGCTTCCTCGCCACACAGATCGCTTCGCTCGCCTCTTGGATTTGCAATGATGGAGCTCTCAACCGAGGTCTTTGGTGGATTTCACGATTGACGAGGATGAAAGGCCATCTCAACCCTATATTTGGCTCTATTTCTCTTTTTCTTCTTTTTCTTACGGAGTATACATGTAGTTTTACTGATACGAGTATACACAAATGAAAAGTTGAGCATAGTAGCAATTTAAATGAGTTTGTTTGAATTGTTCGATGCTCATTTGGTATTGGTGTACACTCATTTTAAAATGTCATATTCATGCATATTTCAAAAGTATAATATTACGCCAAATTTATATATTACGTCAAATTTATATACGGAGTATTAGATTCATACGAGTGCATTGCAAATATTTTAAAAATAAAACTCTCATTGAGCAAAAATTTAAAAATTTACGACAAATTGCATATATTACGTATTTTAAAAATTTATGAGCTCATTATAAGACTCTTGGTACTCAGTTGAATAGATCCGATGCTCATTACGAGTGCATGTTCATTGAGGGAAAGTCGTGAATTTCATAGAAATTACCAAAATACCACCTACTATATAAAGCTGGAGCTAATGCAACTTCTCTAATTGTACATTAATGCATCATGGTTGTACTTCCGACATAAATCGCTCATCTTCTACATGCTCACCTGTTCCGCGGAAATCTACATCCGCCCGAGATTCTCCATTACTGATCTTATTATTATCAATAGGCATTTTGTCTGAAACGTATAAGTAGAGAGAGAGAGAAGGGGTAGCGGTCAATGGCAGCGATGACGCGGGCAAGTTCTGGCCTTGCGTACCCGGACAGGTTCTATGCGGCGGCAGCTTATGTAGGTTTTGATGGATCAGCTGGTTCTGGTAGAGCCGTCACCTCCAAGTTCTCAAACGACGCCTCTCTCTTGCTCTACGCACTCTATCAGCAGGTGCGTCCTATTCTTCTCCATTTCTGTTTCTCTAATTATGCACATTTTCCGTATTCATCTGCAGCTTCATTTCCATCAATATGTCTAGTGACATTTTGTTGATTTGACGCCGTGATCTAATGTTGCATTGTGTGATTTACGACCTATTTTCTCGAATAGACAACGATTTGTAAGACTTTTGGTGGGACGCATGACTGACATTCAGTTTTACTATCATTTACGTAGATCTAGGTTCGCATTTTTTTTTTCAATCTGCGCCAGAGATTTCTTATTTACTAATCTACTGTTGGACTTTCAAGTTCTTATGATGCATGAACATCTGTGAAGAGAAAAGTGCAGGTAAAAAAGATCCGAACCAATATAACTAGTAGAGATACTTGCTTGGAATTCAACATTCGATACTAGTAAATTGTATTGACAAATGAAAATGGGATTAGCCATCTACAACGACTCACAGCCTCAGACTTTGTCCAACTCTTGCTTTAAGTGGTTGACTGAGTAGTTAGTGTAACCCAAGTTTTTGATTCTAGTTTTGCAAAACATTTTTTTGAATTAGTTAGTACCAATTTAGTGTGAATTTACTAAATTATTTATGATGTGTTGTAGTGGGTATGGAAAAAATTGAACTTTTGAGTTTTGAATTCGTTTTGTGACCAGAGTTGGACGAATATCATTCCTTACAGTTATATAGCATAGTTCATTACTGATTTACTAACACTTATCAAGTATAGCAAATCAAGTCATCAAGCTGTGTCAGTATGAAACAAATGAGTAGGGATTTTAATGCAATGATCATGCAGTGCACAGAGTTAGCTTAGGCAAGTTTCAAGGAATAGACAAACAGACACAGTTATACTTCGCTATACCTTTTATTAGTTAGAGTGAGTAGGCTCTTATAAATTAGGTGATACCGTGATAGATTATTTATTCGTTGGGGTAAGTCATAAGTGTATGTGAATGGTGATGTACATTAAAAAATTAGGATTATTATAGGCCTGTGTAACACTAATGATTTTTCTTTTTGGGTATTCTTTTTGGTTTGCAGGCTACCATTGGGCCTTGTAATATCCCTAAGCCTAGAGCATGGAGTCCAGTGGAGCAAAGCAAATGGACAAGGTTGGTAACTTGGTGTCAATAACTACTTTTTAGATATGATTTATTTCTGCAGTTCGGCTTCTTGAATATTTTCTTCTCAATGCAGTTCTTTTTAAGCATTGTGCTTCTTCGGCTTATCGGGAATTTCCCCTGCATCATTTGGTAGTATAGAAAAAACCTGCATGCCATGGAAGTATGCTGATAAGTGATTAGTAAAGTGGATTAAATTCTGAGTCAGAAGATGGCTGCCCTTCGAATATAATATTATAATCTCACCTACCTGCCGTATATTGAAGTTTGACACAATTTTATAGTTCCATTTATTTGAATCATAACATGTTCGGAGTGTATATAGTGGCACTGGACTCTTCGACCTCTTCCACTGTTTCCTAGGGTTTATTCGGTAGTATTTTTGAAGCAGTATTTAAAGTCACTATCTCAATTGTGTATGATATAATTTGATAATTTTTAGATCTTAGTAGACTACCACTTTCATCAGCTTCTATCTAAACCTTCTCATACTTTTGAAGCTGGAATGGGCTTGGGAATATGGCTACTGCAGAAGCAATGCGCCTGTTTGTGAAAATATTGGAGGTTGGTATTTTGCTCTCTCATGACTAACTTTATTTTTAAAAAATTGAGCAGTTTTTATATTCTCTATGAATAGGAGGAAGAGCCAGGGTGGTACTCCAGGGCATCCAATTTTGCTTCAGAAGCAGTTGAAGATGTAAAAATGAACGTGAGGGTTTTAGAATTGTCTTTATATTCTTCCATTTTGTTTCATTTTTGTTTTGTTTATTCTATTCTGAATAGTTTTCGGTTACCGTTTCACTTGATCTCTTCTATCATGTTTTTTTATTGTAACTTTGAAGTGCTTTGGTCTGCATGTTTCCAGAGACTTGCTTTGTTGTCAGTTGCATCATTAAATCAAATACGAACATGTTTTTAGAATGCAAATATTATTGATTTATTCCAACCAGGCCGATCGACTTGAAGTTTTCAACACTCTAAAGACGAGCCTATAATGTGCCTTTTGTGCAAGGTTCTAATTATTTTATTGCCAACATCTGTCCCTTGTATTTAATGTTTCTTCTTTCTCTGTCTATTTTATCTCTTTGTTGTAGCACAATTCAAATATAGACCAAGTTGATGAAAATGGAAATATTCTCCCTAAGATTAAAATGATTCCGGTTGAAAATGACAACTTGCCAGACACTCAGGACAAAGATGTCGTGTCAGAAGGCTCAGGTGCAGTTAGTGTGTATGATCAATGGGTTGTGCCTCAGGTATCTGGTCCACGCCCAAAACCAAGATATGAGGTACTTTAGTTTTACACTTCTATTTCTTCTATGTAATAGTTGAATCTCTTTCTAATCATCTCCTCACCAAGTTCGAATTTCAAGCAAAGATTTATTCTATTTCTCAGCATGGAGCGGCTGTCATTGATGATAAGATGTATATATTTGGTGGTAATCATAATGGGCGTTACCTGAGTGATCTGCAGGTATTATAATTACGTGCTTAGGCTAATTTCAGTAATAATTATAAAATTTCATAAATGAGAGTGAGAACATCTATATGTCTAAAGCTACTCCCATGGCCCCATAACTGCTTACTAGTCCAGCCATTTTCTTAATAATTATTCATTTTTAAAATTTAGACTGGTGATAAACTTCTGAAAAACTCTATCTGGCACATAGTTTAGGTGCTCCCATTGGTCTGATAGTTCTTTAACTCCAGAAATGTGCAGCACAGCTTACTATGAACCAAAACATTTTGAGTTTCTTTTGTACATCAACAGTTCAACCTGTTACCTCAGCAACTGTGGTGGCTCTTCCCATCTCTTTTCCTAAACATCAACAGTCTATTCCTCCCACGATTGCTTCTTAGAGTCTCTGGCGCTATGCATTTTAGTTTGTGTGTTGTCTTCTAGTCTTCATTCTTTTATTTTTTCCTCTAACGAACATTGAAAAGTCACACCTCTATTTTACTCCTCTCTTTCATATCTTGGACAACTAAGGCTATTTTCAGTGGTCGGGAAATATCCCTGGTCTAATTATCAATTTGAACAAGAAAATCTAGTAATGGTTTGAAGGTCTTCAGTTTTTCAGATGACCTTTGATGACCTTTGAACAAGAAAATCTAGTTAATTCTTGAGATCTAGCTTAATTAAAATTGAAACTTATTGTTGGTCACGATTAAGTTAGTTAAAGTGAACAATGAATGGTCTTGAAGAAGTTAATTGAGGACAGTGAATGAACTTTCAAGTATTTGAAAATCCCGAGCTAATTTTATCTCATTTAAAATAATGTCTCAACCAATTGAAGTTAAATTTGAACTGATATAGAACAAATTATCTAATTGTTGAACGGTTGGTAGAACATCAATTATCAACCAAAGTTGAGTTTATGAAAGACTGGAAGTACTATATTTTTGTTTCTAGTAATTACCAGAGTTTGTATGAATCACTCATAATGCAACTAATGATACTTATTAGTTATTACTTAGTTTTGATGTAAGTTTGCTAAAGTAGTATCAGTTTTACTGAGTGCTTAAATTTAATACTCTTTCCGTCATAGTAAGTGTTTTTTTGAAAACCCGTCATAGTAAGTGTTATCAAATGTTTTTACTTTCTACACAGATACTACTAAGATAAGATGAACTATAAAAAGATTAGATGAATAAATGGACTAATGACTACTCTCCATTAATATCTATATACCTTTAATTGATGTTTTAGCGTAAAAGAGTGAGTTATAAAGCACCAACTTCTTAGTGTTTTCATCTTCAGTCTTCACTCTTTCTTATGTTCCTTTGGGAGTTAGGTGATTAGGCTAGGAGTCTTAGAGTATCTTAGAATAGTAGAAAAAAGGAAACTCACAATTTTAACAAACAAAATAGGTGCTTATATCGCTTTATTGAATGAACTGATTTTCAAAAAAAAGATTGATGTTAATACCCATAAAAATTGTCTTGGAAGTGGTATAATAGGACAAGCATATTTCATATTTTTGTTAGGAATTTGCACACCTTAGAAAACTGAGAAATGTTCCCCAATGTTTCCATTTCTCCCAAATTTGGAAATTGCTTTTTGTGTATTCGATAATAGAAAACATCTTACCAAGCTTATCACTAGTTAATTGTGAAAAAACAGTCACACGTACGTCACTACTGGACAGACTGCCACCTCCAGTTCCGGCAACCCCATCCACTGTCGGTGACCTTTGCCACCTGCCCACTGCTCCAAAACAGTCACTGTTGTCCACCGTGTCACCACCAGCAGCGATTGTTGCCACCACCACAGCCGGCAACACCTGCCACTGCTGCCTACCACACTTTTTGCTGACCACGGTGACCTCCCCTATCACCAAGTTCATCACCCACCATCAATAATGACAAATATCAAACTACTAAGTACTATGGTGGAAGAATGGATTTGTAAAGTGATTGCAAAGATGTTTTTCAAATCAGTAAACAGAATACTGGAGAACAGATTTAAAGACACCCTTGGTTAATTACTGACTATTGAGAAATACCACATTAATATTTTGATGTAGGCTCTTGATTTGAAAAGTTGGACATGGTCAAGGATTGATGTAAAAGCACCTAGCGAGGCTCCTTCTCCGTTAGGTCCTTGTGCAGGTCACTCCCTGGTCAGTATAAAGCTATATATTTTTCCTATACTCTCTTAGGTGATCCACTCATGCAGTAGTTTAACGGGGGATAACCTTAATATTCTATTGATGTTTCACTGTTATCATATTTCTCTACCCTTTTGTGTTGTAGATACCTTGGGAGGGAAATAAGCTGCTTTCAGTTGGTGGGCATACAAAGGATCACTCTGAAATTTTGCAAGGTATGGATATTCCTCTACAGTGTACAAAACATACCCTGCTTCTTTTAGAAGATCGTTGAATCTTCTTGATATTATACAGTTCATGTATACAAATCACAAATGTACTGAGAACGCTGATGCCTTGTTGAACACAATAGTTGAATGAATGTATTATTCATCTCCCAACTTGCTAATAGGTTTTTGTGCTTCAATCCTAGCAACACACCCCTCTATCTGATTTCTCCGTACAATCTATTACATATGTGTACCCCTACCGAACAACATATTCCTTTTTTATCTATCCCTACAAGTTTTTCCCATTTTTTATTATGTGGCTATTTTCCATCCCCGAGTTATTTTTATTTTCTGTTCATTTTAGCAGTTTCTTCCCCTTTTTTTGAGGGTTGTGGGGTTGATATTATCTACCCCAGTAGTGTACCTCCTGAGCTAAGAAAAGAGAAATATATTTGGCTATTGATCTAGCCATCTAGAGGAAAGAGATTACGTTGGCTAGGGCTCTGCTCAGGAAATCAAGTGGTTCGGGTACTAGTTAGATGTTCACATGTGGAACGCCTTTTTGTTCATCTTGTAAAGAGGCTTGCTGAGAAACAGGGAATGGTTTGTATGTCGTCTTTGCTTGAATCCCACATGGTCTTGGACCCATTGGCAGATCTAGGGGGCAAGCCAGCGCCGGCAGCCTGGCACCTCGCTTTCTCAGTCAACTCCAAGTTGTGTGTATGTTTGTCTGTGTCTGTATGTATGTACATTTTATGTTTATGGGCGGCATCCCTATACCTCCAATTAGAATTGTTCAGTGATATTTGCCGCACTATAGCTATAAAAGATCTAGTGAGCTAAGTGGCTGACACATTGTTTGTTACTCCCTTAAGTCGAAAGTTTTTAATTCACATAATGCCCCAGCTACCTCGTTTCCACTCTAAATAGGTAAAACTACCCTTCAAACTACTTCGGAACAAAGTTGCAAGTAATGAAGTGGTTGGTGCGTTGATTATTCTACCTTATGTTCTGAGTTCAGAATTCCTATCCTATTAAACATTTCTCTTCTTTACTGTTTTACTTTAGCCCTCGAGGTGAATTCATTAATGTTCAAGACCTCAAGACTCGAGAGTGCTTCCAAATTTTCTCGAACGTATTTCAAACTAAAATGTTCATTTTCCGCTTTGTCGTTGAGTTCAAACATGTCCATATTATCTAAATGTGATATGAAATGTGCATTGGATTATAATATCACAATATATACTTTAAATGCACAGAATATTCTCATTGGGTACTAAAAACCCTATAAAAGAAGATTAAAAATGTGTAGAATATGTGTACTTAAATAAGTGGATGAAGGATACTCTTGGCATGTACATCAACAATGATTTTCTGTAGACGACTGAAACTGAACAAATTGTGCAACATCTTCAATTTATGCAGATTCTCGGGAAACGTTATCACTGTTTATTTCTTTGCCTAGCTAGTGTTGGTATTCAAGTGTGAACAGATCTATAATTATCAACATATGCAGACCCATGTATCTTTATTTTGACCATTACTTTATTATGAACTCAGTACTACGTTAGAAGAGATGCACATTTGTAACGACTTAATGGGCACTCCTCAAAAAGAATTTTGGTTCCCCCACTGCTCGGACCTTTCCTTCAGATACTGATGCCATATCTAAATAAATCTCCTTGCATGTTTGGGATTGCAATTTGCAACTGCCAAAGATTAGCCATTTTAAGCAACTTCTACTGGTTTCTTTTTTATGCATTTTTCAAGGGCAGTATTTTCCTGCAGCTTTTGATGATCTTGCTATCAAATGTCTTAGTTTACTTCTAACTTTTCTTTTACTAATTAACAATTTTTCTTCTCCAATGCCAGTTAAGGTGTTTGATTTGCAATCATATACTTGGTCAACTTTGAAGACATATGGAAAGCCACCGGTATTTATCATGTCCTGCTTAAGATTATCAATTTAAAAAAATGAAAAGCCTTTTTGCTTGAAGAGTACTCTCTATAAATGTCTCTGTTGTTTTACTTAAGGAATAATACACCAATTGTTTGAAAAGCTGAGTTGGTTTGTTGTCGGTTATTTAACTATAAATAACAGTTGTTTTGTCTATTCATATTTGTTATGTGTACCTGAAACTCTGAAAGTATCATGCTTAAAGTTGGACCTAGTACTTTTCATCTCATGCTGCTTTTATTTTTAAATAAATGAGAAGTGTAAGATCAGTGGAGGTCCCACACATAGCTCTGGATGTCAATAAAATTTCAAGTGTTTTTTCAGGTTTCTCGTGGGGGTCATTCAGTCACTGTTGCTGGAACAACATTAGTCATATTTGGAGGACAAGATGCAAACAGATCTCTTTTGAATGACCTGCACATTTTGGATCTAGAAACCATGACCTGGGATGAAATGGATACTTTGTAAGCACTTGGATATTTTCAGAAGCTTGATTTCCCTTTTGATATTATATTTTCATTTTTCATTTTGAAGAGTGCTGAGAACCTTAAGAACTAATAGTGCAGCAATGTGCTTGCTGTCTAGGTTATTACTCCTAAAAGCACATTTTTTAGAAGTTTTGCTTTTGAAATCTTTTCAGATATTATTTTCTTCTGTCATGTTTGAACACTGTTTAGAATCTTAAGAGGCCATGCTATCGATTTGTGTTTGTTGTCTCTGTGTCTATGTTACTACTCCCTGAGCGCACATTTTTGCCCATCACCAATAAATGTCTTATTCATTACGAAACCAGATTGTAGTGTTTGAGTGCACTTTAGTGCCCATTAAGCTATATTCATAAAGATGCCAATGGCCGCATTCATCTGGGTGCTGAAATGTAACTTGTTTTAAATATCCCTTGATTTTCAGATCCTATCAGTGACTCTTTCAAGGTTGAAATCATTTTGCCTCACATATGCAGTATGCACAAGTGTATAGCAATATAATCAAACAAAATGTTATTTGTGCCACTGTTTTTTCCTGTAGGGGTATCTCTCCTTCTCCAAGATCTGATCACACTGCTGCAGTACATGCTGAGCGTTACCTTCTTATTTTTGGTGGGGGCTCACATGCCACGTGCTTTAATGATCTACATGTGCTTGATTTGCAAACGGTGCGATACCAAATTCGATCCCAAAAGTTGATGGATATTTTCTCTCTACGTCTTGGTTTATACAACCATTTTAATCTTGTAGATGGAGTGGTCAAGACCCACCCAACAAGGTGAAATACCTAGTCCCCGAGCTGGCCATGCTGGTGTAGCGGTCGGAGAGAATTGGTTTATTGTTGGGGGTGGCAACAACAGAAGTGGTATTTTATTTGTATGGCTATACCTTTCTAGCTTTTAGCTTACTAGTAACTTGGAGTTACAAATTTATAATCAACTAAGGGACCCTATCTTTTAGCTTTTGTTGCGATGTGCTGAAAATTTGTATAGGAAATTCCAAAATGCCCACCGTGCCACAACTTGGTATTTCATGTGCATTGTTTCGCTGTTGAAGTGGACACTTTTTCTCACATTTTCTACCACAGTTTAATACCTCTTGTGAAGTACTTAACACTCCTTTGGAAGTAATTTTAAATATTATAACTGTACCGTCAAATTCAATCATTTGGAATGGAGCCAAAGACTCACTATTTTTTGGCTTGGGAATATGATGGAATAAAGCAAAATGGTTCATTAAACTGTCTGCGCTTATTTGTTATGAAGCAACAGTCCGTCCATGCAATTTTTTACGCGATTTTCACTATGGGTGATCCGGAAATAGTTTCTCTATGGTTTAGTACAGGGGAAAGACTGTGTACATCCGACCCCCCCTACCCCACCACAGGTGTGAGCCTTTGCGGCACTGGGGTTATGATGATGATGATCATTGTATCGTCAAAGTTAGTTAATCAAATAGAATATCAAAATCATGGCTACTTCTTATCTCACAGTTTGAATGTTAGTAACTAAACTTACGAGCAACACTAACTTTTCAGCGCACCGCTCCAGACTCATGACTATTATAGAGGGACCTCAATTTTCATGTTAATGCAAATGTCTACTAAAATGTTCTAGATTTGACATTATGCCCTCACCTGATGCTTTTATGCTGTGTTTTCTTGCAGGGGTTTCTGAAACAGTTGTGCTTAATATGTCTACATTAGTTTGGTCTGTTGTGACTAATGTTCAGGGACGTGTTCCTCTGGCTAGTGAGGTATATTTTTAAAACGGAGTGTTTCTGGTGCTAGCTATCACAAAACTCTATGTTTTCGTATCTGAAGTAACAGTATTATGACCTTCATGCTTTATTTGTTATACTTGTGGAGCCATCCTTCCTCCACTGTTTTGTATTGTGCTACTTCATTTGAATGTGGAGATTAAAACTACAGTTGAACATTTTTATTTGCTCATATTTAAAAGCACTCTAAAATAGGGTTTGAAGGTACTTCAAAGATCATTTAAATGGTTTAAGGTAAAAAATGGGTGCTTGGGTGATGAAGAAATTCAAAAAATATGTATAAATTTCTAGAATTACGGTGTTTAAATTTTTAGGAGAAATTACAACTATCTCCTGTATGTGTGTTGTGTTTACTAAGGTAATTAAGTCAGCAATTATAAAGTTTGTGTTCCTCCTTAACTAAAAGCATAGGGTATGCATAGGAGGATTAGGAGAAAGGTTTTATAGGTGAAGGGAGGTAAAACATATATGGTTTATTGGTTTATGAGGCTAAAATATATGACTAAGACAATGATCTTATATCAATCTATCATTTTTATGTTGTATTTTGAAAAATTATCAAATCAAAGCAATAGTTTAAAACAACCCTCCTCCCTTACCCTCATCCCTTACCATCCATGTCAGCGATGAAATATATTTATGAGTATTGTTCATCCTCTTTACACCCCATGAATATGCCATTTAATTTGAGTTTCCAAACACCACAAAATGAAATGATGATGTGTAACATGCTAGTATTGATATTTTGCATGCTCTAACTCTTTAAGCCATTGGCAAAAATAAACATTTGTCTTTTGAGCATATAGGTAGAAGTTTCCCTCTATTTATCTCTTCATTTCACAAAACCAATTTAAATTCTTAATTTCTTACTTTCTTAGCAGCCAAGTTAACTATGCATGTATAAAACTGTTTATTTTTTGTTTTGAATGTTGTCAGCCAATGTTATAAACATCTGAGTGCTTCTAGTGTCAGTTGTTTGCTTTTAAATTTCTCTTTTAAGAGGCACCTTTGAGGCGCGCCTCAGTCTGAAGTAGTACATAAGGTAGTAAATAATGTATGGAGGTTTAAGCCTGAAGTAAAAGGATTGAGGCTAATGCTTCAAGGCGTTTGTTGTGAAGCTTAGTCCTGATTATGGGCTGGCATTATAGTTTTATTTATTATTATAAAGTTGATGTTATGTTTTCTAGTTTGGGCCTATTATTAGTAAAGTATTTAGTAGAGTTAATTTGTGCCTAATTAGGGTTTATTTAATTTGGGCTCGATTAGAGTTTCTATTGAGTCTGTCATTAGAAGGTTATTTTAACCCCTTGTATGATTCTGATGGAGTATATGGCCCAGGACCCCCCTGGTCGAAGGCTCATAAGCTTACAATACAGCTTCTTTTAAGCACTCAAAGTGTCTGGGAGAAAGCGGCGAAAACAGTAGCCCTCGGCATCTAGAGCCCGCGGCACCTAGAGGCCCCCGGGATGAAGAGCCTTCGGCTAAGCATCTACGGCCGAAGGCTTCTCCTCGACAGAATCTCCCACCCACATGCGCTGGATCAACGTACCGAGTACAAACGTCACATCCAACCACCGCATTTAATGCGGCCACATGCGAGTGCCAGTGCCACCCCGTTTAGGTGACCTCTCGATCGCCAGAATGATGACACGTGTCCCTATCTAGCATTTATTGCTACTATAAATAGCACCCCTTTCCCCATTTGTAATTCAGGCTGAATACGCTCAATACATTCTCAGCAATACATTCTCTCTTACTTTTGCTCTGACTTCTCTCTACTCTCTCCCCGCAATAACCCCTCGGATAAACTACCCCCGGGTACACTTATCCATCATTTGGTGCTCTCGTTGAGAGGTCGAACAATCAAATAAGGAACCCTCCCCTTCAGCTAAAAACACCTACCAAAATGGGAAGAACCACCCGTGCTCAGTCCAAGAACCTTGAGGACAACAACCTGGCCCTCGGTGAAGTCAACGCCCCCGGAGCCTCTAACAAGGCTCCCGGGGGCGGGGTCATCACTGAGTTGGAACAGGCTGCTGTTGACCTGCGCCTTCAGCTCCAACAGAACGCTCCCGATGCCCGCCTAGGCATCGAGACCCGAAGGAGGGACCAGAGCGAAAATCAAATGAGCCCTCCGGTTCTCACTATCAACGTACAGTCGGCATTCTCTGCCTTCATCCAAACACTCACCCAAAACCTAGGTGCCTTCGACACTCTGGTGCCCCTTCAACCGGGGAAAACGTTGTTCTTCTCTCACGTCCACCCCCCTTCGTGAACCCTACCCCTCGGGTGGGGAACGACGAAGGGGTCGTAGCTCAAGACACCGCCTCCCAGGAAGTCCAATCCCGGGACCAGCGTGGTGCGAACAAAGAAAGGCCCCGGACCTCCGCCCTCGAGAGGCTCGGAGGGGCGCAAGACTGCCGAGGGGTCTAAGACCGCCTCGGAGGGATGGCGTTCCAAAGACCTCAGGAAAGTGGCGGATTCGTCTCTAGGGCAGACGAAAGACGTCCTCCTCAAGACAAAGGCAAGGCACCACTCCACGCCGAAGACGCCAGGCACCAGATCAACCAGGCGCACTCGGCTCGTGTTCGTTCGCAGGGGGTTGAGGCCCTCCCGAAAGATCACCGAGATGAGATTATCGCGGCCCTCCAACACCGGCTTGATGAGATGGAGACCCATCGAGCACATACCGTCACTACCCCTCATGCAGATCCCAAATATGAGGCCATGTTGGCCAAAATGGAGGAAATGCAAAAGAAAATAGCCGAAGGCTCCGGGGAACCCGTCATCCAACTCCGAACTAGGATGCCATTTACCCCAAGGGTATTGGCAACCCGAATCCCGGAAAAATACCGGGGGCAACCCATCAGGCCCTATGAAGGGAAGACAGATCCCCAGGAACATTACAACCGATACCAAAACAGCATGATGATGGTGGGGGCATCGGATGAATATTTGTACCGTTGGTTCCTTTCCACCTTAGAGGGACCAGCGTACGAATGGTTCAACCGATTGCCCGAAGGCTGCATCGGTGCATGGCAAGAACTCGCCCAACGCTTCTTGATGCAGTTTGCAGGGAGGCGCCAGTCTAGGAAACACTTCTCCCACTTACTAACAGTAAGACAAAGGAAGGAGGAGACCTTTCGGGACTTCTTGGAGCGCTGGAGGACGGAGGCGGATAAAGTGGATGGCGCTGACGATAGGACCCTCCTGGCCTTCTTTCAAACAGTCCTTCACCCCGGGAACTTTTCAAGGAGCCTCATCATCGAACCTCCTCGCAATTACATAAGGGCCCGGCAGCGGGGGACCGGTACGCGAGGCCGAGGAGGTGGAAAAGTGTCATCACAACCCTGATCACCAACGCCCTCGGCCAGATGACAAGGGTCATCCTAGACTTCGCCGAGGAGAGGGGCCTTGTGGAGCGCGATTCTCGCACACCCCTGGAGGTATACGCCATCAACCCCAATTATCCTTACTGTCGGTTTCACCGCAACCAAGGGCACAACACCGACGACTGCCATCAGCTGAAGACGGCCATTGAAAGGTTGATACAGGCAGGCCACCTGTCCCAATTCATCAGAGGCTCTCCGCCTCAGGGGACCCCTCACTACCAGGGCCCCCCTAAGAAAGCAAACGCTTGGGTCAACCCAAACACCATCCCCCTCGGCGACCCGAAGGGTAAGAAGAGGGAAATTGGAAACCTCGACGAGGAGGAAGAGTACAACCAATACCAAGAGAAGAAGCGCCACATCCATATGATCACTGGAGGTAACATAGGGAGGACTCCACCCGCCATCGGAAGAAGTGGGCTCAATCGCTATACGTGGGGGAAGTCACTCATATGCCCCCGGTAAAGCGGCTGAGGGAGGAACCCATCACCTTCACCAACGCCGATCTCCCCCCCCCCCTCGGCTTCCTCTCCGCACAGGGATGCCCTCGTCATCCGTACGGAGATCAATGACACTGTCATCCACAGAACTTACGTTGACACGGGCAGCTCCGTCAATGTAATGTACCTCAGCACATTCAGAGAACTGCATCTGGAGAGGGGGTCTCTTCGGCCCATCAAGACCCCTCTCGTCGGCTTCACCGGAGACACCATTGATACCGAGGGGGTCATTACCCTCCCGATACTATTCAGCGACAGGCTCCATAGAGCCAAGCTCGAAGTGGAGTTCGTCGTCGTCAACATCGACTGCGCCCACAACATCATCCTCGGCAGACCAGCACTCGAGGACCTCGAAGCCATCATCTCCATGAGGCATCTGTGCCTCAAGTTCCCCTCCGAAGGAGGCATCGGATACTCAAGGGGGAATCAAAAACTTGCCCACGCTTGCTACCTTTAAGTGACGAAGAAGGTTAGTAAGACCGAGTTCCGTGTTGACACCATCACCGGGACCGTGGAGGAAGAAGAAAAAAAACCGAGGGCTGAACCCGCCGAGGAAGTAGAAGACTTTGTGCTCGATCCGACCAAGCCGGAGAGAGTCTTTAAGATTGGAGCCAAGCTCACTGAAGACCTGAAGACCAGCATAACTGAAGCCCTCCGCGCCTACTCCATTGTTTTTGCATGGGGGCCGGAGGACATGCCCGGAATCAGCCGAAGGGTCATCACCCACCGCCTCTCGGTGGACCCTTCGGCCAGACCTGTACAACAACGACGAAGACCCCTCTCGGCCGAGAGAAGGGATTTTGTGAAGAAGGAGGTCGCCATGCTCCTCTCCATCAAGCACATCAAGGAGGTAAAATATCCCTCATGCCTGGCTAACGTAGTCCTCGCACAAAAGCCACCCACCTTCCGCATGTGCGTGGACTACACTGATTTAAACAAGGCGTGCCCCATGGACTCCTTCCCCTTGCCAAATATTGATCAACTGGTGGATGAGACCGCGGGGTGCGAGATCATGTCCATCCTCAATGTCTTCCGAGGATATCACCAAATTTTCATGCACGAGGAAGACGCCGAAAAAACAGCCTTCATGACTCCCGAGGGCATCTTCTGCTACCTTGTCATGGCCTTCGGCCTTAAGAACTCAGGCGCCACTTACACCCGGATGGTGGCCAGGGTCTTTCAAGCCGTCCTAGGGCGCACCATGGAGGCCTATGTTGACGACATGATCGTCAAAAGCAAACGATCATCAAGCCATGCTGACGACCTTCGGGAGATCTTCGCCATCATGCAAAAGTTCAACCTTCGGCTAAACCCGAAGAAATGCACCTTCGGCGTGCAAGGAGGCAAATTCTTAGGCTACATGGTGAGCCGAAGGGGTATTGAGGCCAACCCCGAGAAAATCCAAGCCATCATCGACATGGAGCCCCCACGCAACGTTAAGGAGGTCCAACGGTTGACGGGCCGCCTGGCAGCCCTCAACCGCTTCCTATCCAAATCGGCGGAGAAGTCCTTACTCTTCTTCCAGATCATGAGGAAGACCGCCGGCTTCCAGTGGACCTCAGAATGCCAGGAGGCCTTCGACGAGCTGAAACGATATTTATCTTCACCCCCTGTGCTCTCCAAACCCAAGGTAGGAGAAACTCTATACCTTTACCTTGGAGTCAGCTCGGCTGCCATCAGCTCAGTGCTCATCCGAGAGGAAGATGGCGTCTAACATGTTATCTTCTATGTTAGCAAGACCCTCAGGGAGGCCGAACTCAGGTACTCCCCCGCGGAAAAGACAGTCCTAGCCATTGTTTGGACTGTGAAGAAACTTGGCCACTACTTTCAGGCCCATCCGGTCTAGGTCCTCACTCACCAACCCCTCGGTGCCTTGATGAGGAGCCCCACCAGCTCCTCCCGAATGATAATATGGACCATCTTCCTCAGCCAATACAATATCGACATCCGTCCGAGGCTTGTCATCAAGAGCCAAGCCCTGGCGGACTTCGTGACGGAATGCACGGCAAGATCAGCCACGGACGAGGAGCCTTCGGCACCCTCGGATGACTGGTGGACTCTCTACACCGACGGCTCCTCCGCTATCAAAGCTTGTGGGGGTGGGGTAGTTCTCATTTCTCCCGAAGGCTTCCGGGCCTATTATGCCATCCGCTTCTCTTTCAATGTCTCCAACAACGAAGCCGAATATGAGGCCCTCCTCTGTGGCCTTCGGCTGGCAGCTAACATGAAGGCCCGACAGATCCACGTCAAATGCGATTCCAAGTTGGTCGTCGGCCAAATTTCAGGAGAGTATGAGGCCAAAGAAGGGAGGATGAAACAATACAAGGAAGTCGCCAAGGAATTGCTTAAGGTATTTGAGGCGCACTCTCTCACTCAAATACCGAGGGCTCAAAATTCTGAGGCCGACATTTTATCAAAGCTCTCGGCCGAATCCCCCGACCCGAGCACATATCCAAAATCGCCAAAATCGAGGAGCTCAGCCTCTCCAGCATACACGCCAGCCCCATCATGAATATACAAGAAAGACAGGAGGACTGGATCTCAGACATCATTGCCTTCATCACCACAAGGCAACTGCTCGAGGATGAGGCCCGCGCCAAGCTGGCAAAGTTAAGGACCCCCAGCTACACCATCGAGAACGGAAGGCTCTACAAACGATCTTACAATGGTACGCTGCTCCGGTGCCTTCATCAAGATGAAGCCGAAGTTGCAATGGAGGAAGTGCACAGTGGCACTTGTTCAGCTCATCAGAGACCCTTCTCAATGTCCCGAAGGCTCATAATCCAGGGCTACTTCTAGCCTACGATGGCCCGAGATTGTGCGGATCTCGCCCGAAGGTGTACCGCATGTCAACACTTCCAGAAAGCCCCCGGCAGGCCAGCGGTCAACTATGCCCCCATCAATACATCTATAACCTTCGCTAGATGGGGCATAGACCTTGTGGGCCCTCTGCCGAGGGGTACCTCCAACAACAGGTACATCATCGACTCATCGTTGCCATTGACTACTTCACCAAGTGGGTGGAGGCTGAGCCCCTCGCCAGCATTACTGAGGCCAGGTGCCGCCACTTTGTCCTAAAGAACATTCTCACAAGGTTTGACGTCCCCCAACAGATCATCTCCGACAACGGATCCCAATTTGAGGCAGCCCCCTTCTGTGCCTCCTAGAGGCATGGGGCATCAAGCACACCTTCTCATCCGTTGCTTACCCTCAAGGCAACGGTCAAGTGGAGAACGCCAACCGGACATTACTTGAGGGCCTCAAAAAGATGCTGGAGGCCGAAGGGGGAGGCTGGGTAGAAGAACTCCACAACATCCTATGGGCCTACCGCACAACCCCTCGGTGGGCAACGGGAGAAACACCTTTCTCCCTTTGCTATGGATTCGAAGCCAAAGCTCCCACGGAGGTGACCCTTTCTACCCGAAGGGTGGCCCGGTACGACCCCGAGGTCAATGACGCCAATATGGCCCTCGACCTCCACCTCATCTCAGAACGCAGAGAGCAGGCCTTCATACGAACGTAAAACTACCGAAGGCAAGTCAAAAGCTACATCGACGCCAAGGTCCGCTCTCGAGAATTCCAAGTGGGGGACTATGTCCTCCGACGGTGGGAAGCTAGCCAACCAACTGAGGGCGGCAAGATGGCACCTAAGTTCGAAGGCCCCTACATTGTGGCAGCTATCATCAAGCCTGGGACTTACAAACTCAAACGCCCCAATGGGACAGAGGTCCCTAGGCATTGGAATGTACATCACCTAGTTAAATTTTACCAGTAATATTAGAGCGGCCAAGCCCTCATAACTAATGAATGTATTATCCTACGGCCCAAGGCCTTCAAATTCGAAGAATGAAGACATATTGAAGACACCAAAAACAAGAAACAAGACTCTTATGAGCGGCCGAGCCCTCATAAGCAAGCTCCCGACCCAAGGCCGTCATAGCAAGCCCTCGGCCCAAGACATATACCCCCCACTACCTGCAACGAATGAATAAAAACACCTGGTATTTTTCAAAGAAGACCCCTCGGCACCAAGTGCCGGCGGTACACACTCCTAACAACTTTCAACAGCGGAAGAAAATTATTATCCTACGGCCCAAGGCCTTCAAATTTGAAGACATATTGAAGACACCAAGAACAAGAAACAAAGATACATGTGAGCGGCCAAGCCCTCATGCAGACTCCTGGCCCAAGGCCTTGTCACAAACAAGACCCTTCGGTACCACGTGCCGAGGGTACTCCTATCAACTCCAGACAGCGGAAAACACCAAGTGTTTCCCTTTGAAGACCCCTTGGTATCAAGTACCGGGGGCCGCATGCTGAAACAAGCACTAAGTGTTGTTTCCGAAGTCGTACCCCTCGAGGACGCATTTATACCGAAGGCGCCACCTATCGGTGCCGGCAGCACGTAGTGCCCCCGGCCATTTGCAACCAGTGTGCAAATGAAAAACCCTTCCCTGAAACGCTTTCCGCGCCATTACTCCAAGGGTATGGCAGGCAACTAATATGCCCAGGATTTGACTTTCAAAAACGAAACGCTTTCCGCGCCACTACCCCAAGGGTGTGGCAGGCAACTAATATGCCCAGGATTCGACTTTCAAAAATGAAACGCTTCCCGCGCCATTACCCCAAGGGTATGGCAGGCCAAAGACTACGTCTCGTGCTGAGGGAACGACTTTCAAAACTGAGGCGCTTTCCGTGCTATCCCCCAAGGGGAGGCAGGCAACAGACTATGTCTCGTGCCCAGGAAACGACCCTCGATCCCCTCGGAACTCGGAAGGTTAACCCGAGGGGGGAGCTAATGGTGTATGCTGTTGCCTCTCGATAGGCCAAGCCTTACCAAGAAAACAAGTTTCTTGAAGCCTTCCCTCCATTATCAAAACAAAAAAAGAAAAAAAAAGTGGGGTGAAGGGGAGTAGACTCAGCGAGAAATCAATGAGTACACAACTTCAACAAATCACAACAGGAAGCCTTTCGGCTTCACAAAACAATACAGATTATACCAAGGGCTCCCCACGGGAACACCTCCGGTACATGGAAGCTACTAATCCCCGAAGGCTACTACTAGACGAATACCATCAAGGAATGGCTAAGCCCACTTTCTGGCTGCCTCCGGCATCACCAACACCGAAGGCTCATATGCTACCCCATGAGCGAAGGCATCCGCTACATATTACCGGAGGCCAGTCTTACAAGCCAAGAGAAATTATTCTAAGTCTACAAAATTGGGTGTCTCCGGGACCACCATCCTTCACCAAGGGATTTCTTACTCAAGATACTACAAATCGAAGGGTCTATTCTAAGTCCTAAATGATTGGCCCTCAACCAACCCACCATGCAACGAAGGCCAAACCATTCAACGCAACTAAGGATAGGCGTCGACCGAAGGCCAAGTGACAAGCAACACTTAGAAAAAAGTTTCTAAGTCCTGAAATGCTTGGTCCTCTGTCAATTTATCATGTATCCGAGGGCAGTACACGAAGGCGGGCACATACAATTTGAGCCCCCTATCTCATGCAGCCAGAAGGGCCTACTAGCTGAGGGCTCAGTGGCCAAAACAACACTTATAAAAAAAAATCTAAGTCCAAACCGATTGACCCTCGGTCAACTATCAGCGCAACAAAGGTTAAGTGAAAAAATACATCTCAAGGGAAAAATACAGCGACTGTAACCTTCATCATCTCCTTATGCGCTTCCTCCTCTGTCACTTGGTAGGCAAGGACCAACTCCTCGTCCTCGATCACTTGTTCGAAGTCTTCGCCCTCTAGTTCGAGCCGAAGGTTGTCTTGTATCTTCTCAGCTACTGCCCGGTCGTTGTTTGCCGAAAGGTGTTCGCTCAAAGACTCCACCTCAGACACGACCTCAACGTCCACCGATGCCTCCCTCGATATGTTTTGGGAATCACTTGTCGAAGACATCCTCGAGAACTAGGGGATGAGGGGTTCTAAAAACCGAAGGCTCCCTAAAACAACTCTAGCACTTAACCTCAGGGCGAAAATACGCTAAGGAACTCGAGAACAGGAGGAGCAACTGACCTTGGGAAGTGAGGACTTGATCGAAGGGTTGTTTCTCTCTTTAGAAAAAATCCGGCAGAGCTTCGCTACAGTATGATCGCTCAAGAAGAATGGCCTTGGCCTTGGGGTATTTATAGGCACCTAAATCCGGGCTTGGGCCCAAAACCGGGCCTTCGGTTACGAAAGTCATCATTACACGCCGCCCCTTCTGCCAACTGGTGATACCGCCCGAAGCTTGCCAACAGCCACGCGCCACGTGAAAGTCCTCTCCAACGGCTACATTTTAAACGTTCCATATTCCAACGGTCCTATTGCAAACGGCTATATTTTGAAAACACAGGGGTGCTCCCGGCCGGTACCCCTCATACAACATCACAAGTGCCTTCGGGCTTTCTCCTTCAGAAGCCCACGGCTTAACAATGGGAAAACCCCTCGGGAACCCTCAGCCCTCAACACATGGAGGGCCAAGAAAACCCGGGGGGAGCACACCTTTATCAACTGTCGGCCCCCGACCGCGCAATAAGGAGACCCCTCTGGGACATCAAATTTAAAACCCCTCTTAGGTGGACTGCCTTCGGCATACAACGGGACCCCTCGGGTGCCCTCATCCCCAGCTTGTCAACAACTAGAGAATCCCCCCGGCAACACAACAACTATCGCTTACATCCATCACGCCCTCAATCCCATGGATTGAGGGACTCCCCTTCAGCATTTCCCGGGATATTAACAAAGCGCCTTCGGCAAATCAACACACACGCCCTCAGACAAGGATAGCCCTCGTCAAAAATATTGTCATCCATTTCGGACCAAGGTTTCACCTTCTCGATTCATCATTGGGGGAATTCGGTGCACTCTTTTTCCCTCGTTAGAATTTTTTCCCAAAGGGTTTTTTCTAATGAGGTTTTTAACGAGGCATCCCCCCAAAGTGAAACGAAAAGTGTCAACCTTCGGTCCCATGCGACAACAGGCACTACTCTACTCCTTTTCACCACTTTACAAGTGCCTCAACGAGTGGGGGACTCGAGAACCTCTCCGAGAACCGGGAAAATAAAAAAATGCTAAAAAATTATTCTCACATAGCATCAACACCCTTCAGTCCCAAAATGTGGGTGACTGAAGGGCTGCCCCCAGCAGAATCGTGTGCGAACGCAAAATCTCTCACAAGTTTACAAACTACAACAAGGCAGCATCAGAGGACAAACGCATTTTACTCCTTTTTCCTCAAGTACCTTTCGGCAAAAGGAGTGAGGGACTCCTGATGGAATATATGGCCCAGGAACCCTCGGCCCATAGACTCCCACTACTATAGCGAAGGCCCAATAGGCCCATGAAGCACAACAGACCCAAATCACAGCGCCCCAAGTGCCAAACAGCCCACGACGAAAACTGGGATGCCTTCGGCCCCCTGGCCGAAGGCTCATAAGCTTACAGTACAGCTTCTTTTAAGCACTCAAAGTGTCTGGGAGATAGCGGCGAAAACAGTAGCCCTCGGCATCTAGAGCTCTCGGCACCTAGAGGCTCCTGGGATGAAGAGCCTTCGGCTAAGCATCTACGGCCGAAGGCTTCTGCTCGACAGAATGTCCCACCCACATGCGCTGGATCAACGTACCGAGTACAAACGTCACATCCAACCACCGCATTTATTGCGGCCACATGCGAGTGCCAGTGCCACCCCGTTGAGGTGACCCCTCGACCGCCACAATGATGACACGTGTCCCTATCTAGCATTTATTGCTACTATAAATAGCACCCCTTTCCCCATTTGTAATCCAGGCTGAATACACTCAATACATTCTCAGCAATACATATTCTCTCTTTTACTTTTGCTCTGACTTCTCTCTACTCTCTCCCCGCAATAACCCCTCGGATAAACTACCTCGGGTACACTTATCCATCAGATTCATTCTTGATCATCTATGAATAAAATTGGAGTTTTGCCTTTTGGCTCTGAGCAACGGTTTCTATCGTTGATTATTCCGGGCAACAGATTATTCCGGTGATTTTTATTTTCCGTTCTCATGAATTGGTCCGACCTGCCGGATCCCATCCTGCCAGAATGACGAGATCTCAAAACGATCGCTTGAACGAGATGGAGGCCGAGCAATCCCTATTCAAACAGAAGCTCGGGTGCATGGGCTGAAATTAGAAGAGCATGGCGCCCAACTGGCAGAGATCGTGGCTTCTCTCGCTGCAGTCGTGAAGGCCATGGTCCCGCTGGAGAAGGAGCCCGCAATGACCAGCGATGCCGCATCTGCGCACAGCAGTGACGGCAGTTCGCGCAGCTCTACACGGACCTTGCTACCAGCGTTCGACGGAGAAGACCCGATCGGGTGGGTGGCTAGGGTTGAGAAACAGTTTGAAATTAATCAAACCCTACCTGAAAGGAAAGTGGCAGCAGCTACCCTAGCCATGAAAGGGGCTGCCCTGTACTGGTTGACTTGGTTGAAGGCATGGAAACCGAGCATGACCTGGGGGAATTCGCACAAGCACTGGTGGCCCGATTTGATTCACGGTTCAAAGGAAGCCGATTCGAACTACTGTCCGGGGTCAAACAGCCGGGAACCGTAGAGGAATATAATAACCTTTTAGTTCAATTGGCCAGTCAGGTTCTCGGAATGTCCGATGATCATTGCTTGGGGTAATTCCTCAACGGACTGAACGTACCGTTTTGTGGATCCTTGCGGTTCCTGCGGCCAAACAACCTAGAGATAGCAATGGAATTGGCCGGAGATATTGAAGACAATCTGTCCTTTCAAGATGGAGAATGGGAATGCCAACCGTACAAGACGGAAGTGCGTTCAGGCAGTTTTTCGCGTCCAAGTGGGGGCAACAGCACGGCCATGAGTGGTGGCAGCATACAGGGATCGAGTTGCAGCTTTCCGAAAGATAGTGGGCAGCCCCCGGGGACAAAGTCAGGGCTGTACGGGCAGCCTACTGCACGCTCTAGGTTTGCTCGACTTCCGCCGAAGGTGTTACAAGAGTTACGGGCAAAAGGGTTATGCTTTAGGTGTAAGAAACCCTTTACACCAGGGCATGACCGCCCCTTTAAGCAGTTACGGATAATGATAGCTGAGGAGGATGAGGAGTTGGACCTCCAAGAGCATGATTATTGTGAAATAACCGGACAAGAAAAGGTTCAGAAAGTCCAGGAAGGTTCGGAAGGAGATGAAGGGTATTTTCCAGTGTATTATATGGCTGGAATTTTCAGCCCTTGAACTATGAGATTTTAACCATGAGGACAAGGTTATTTGGAAGAAGGATGGATCGATAGAGAGCAGGGAGAGCATGGGGCGGGAACGGGCTTGGGCCCACCTTCGTGGGCTGGAATGATAGTTTTATTTATTATCATAAAGTTTATGTTATGTTTTCTAGTGTGGGCCTATTATTAGTAGAGTATTTAGTAGTGTTAATTTGGGCCTAATTAGGGTTTATTTAGTTTGGGCTCGATTAGGGTTTCTATTGAGTGCCTCATTAGAAGGTTATTTAAACCCCTTGTATGATTCATTCTTGATCATCTATGAATACAATTGGAGTTTAGCCTTTTGACTTTGGACAACGGTTTCTATCGTTGATTATTTTGGGCAACGGATTATTCCGTTGATTTTTATTTTCCGTTCTCATCACATCTCCAAGTGCTTGGTGATTTTCATGACTGACTCGTTTGACATGCTTAGTACTCAGTTTTGCTAAAAAGGGATTTTTTGAAAGATTGACAGTTGAAACTAAAGATGGGGATTTGAAAGCAAATTAGGGTCTTCCTTTTAACCAAAGGAAAAAGAGCATTACATAATCTATGTTTTGGAATATTAAAATTAAGATTTCACACAGTAAGCATCACAGAGTGGTGGTTCTATGTCTAGGTGAGTTCGTTTTCATCTTTAGTTCTTCGTCAATTTCTACTTATTCTTCTACTACTACTACTACTACTTACTAGGAACTTATGTTTTATAGAAGTAGCTTGCAGGAATTGCAGCAATGAATTATTTTGGAAATTCTTACCTGGAATAGTTTATGATATAATATAAGTCCTCCCTCCGCCCCTTAAAACCTTGCCAATTTTCCCTTTTTGGTTGTCCCACTAACTTTGCCACTTTCCTTTTAAATTAAAAAATGTGTGGTTCAATTATTCTCTCTCCTATGCACAAACCTCAACCATACGGTCTTTTACTTTATTATTCCCCGTGTTGTTCAAACTTTGCCAAGTTTTAAGAGATGGGGGGAGTAGATTTCTTAGATGATGGATCTTGTTAAAAATGTATTCCCTTCGTCCGAGCTTAAACTTCGCACTTGCCTTCTTTAGACATCCCAGCTAAAGCTTCTCATTTCGATTTTAGGAAATAATTAGCACTCTTAAATGAAAAATTAATCATCAAATATTAAAGATAATGCACTTATAACATCACAATATCATCAATGACCTCATTATGTTATATACCCATCAAAATCAATCCTCAAAATATACTCAAATAACCTTATTTAATTATTATTTAAATAACAGTGCTATTTTTCAATGGGAAGCTTAAGCCGGGAGCCCGGGACAAAGGTAGTAAGATCTATGCTAGTTATTATGGATTAGTATTTTTTTATTTATATATGTAAGACTGATTAGACTACTAGAATTTGTGACATATATTTTAACATTTACTAATACAGGACTGAGTAATGAGTGAGTGAGTAATTGGTCCTACTCGCTATTCGTCCCTGGAATGAGTAGCCACCTAGTACTGATTTAACTTCTTACTTTCTTAGCAGCAGTCAATTACCTTAAGTCTAAACTGTATTTGTGGCAAAGTGCCTTGTGAGATTTTAATTTTATGGCTTTTCTGTTTTCTTATATACATTGTGTCCACATATTTGTAGTTTTTAATTGGTTTGTAAGTGCTGTATAGTTAGGGGCTTAAACCTCGCCTTTTTAATATAATACTACGTATAATATAATAGTAGTATAACATATATATGTATAGTATGCCGCCGCTTCCATCTAGATTGCATTCACATTTTTATAATTTACATCTCATATATAACTGATATTGAAGGGGAGCCTTGTCTGGTTACGGTGTGTGACTGAAAGGTCATGAGTTCAAGTCTTGGGAGCGGCCTCTTGTCAAAATGACAAAGGAATGATTCCCCTTGTACACGCTTGTGGTGGGACCCTTCCTGGACCCTCGACTTCGGGGACGCCAATGTGCACCAGGCTGTCATTTATATATGCAATACTGTATAAATGTATAATCATGCGTGTATGTTATAGAGAGAAGTTTCCCTCTTTTTATCCCTTGATTTGATATTAAGACTGTGTTGTCTTTGTTGAAGGGGTCAAGTCTGACTTTGAGTTCTTGTAATGGTGAAGATGTTATTGTTTCTTTTGGTGGATACAATGGCCGGTATAGTAATGAGGTGAGGCTGAGTATGTTTGATCATTTCCCCCCTTAATTTCACTATATATACCTTCTCATAGTGCCTTTATTTGAAGGTCAATGTACTCAAACCGAGCCACAAATCAACCTTGCAATCAAAGATGGAGACTCCAGTGCCAGATAGTGTTTCTGCTGTGCAGAATGCAACAAATGCAACCAGAGATATAGAGTCTGAATTTGAAACTGGCCAAGAAGGAAAAATCAGGGAAATTATGATAGATAACATTGATTCACAGCCAATGGTATTTTTTTAATGCTGAAACACTTGATGGCATGTCCTTGCTGCTAATGAAGATGAGCTAATTCAAATAATTAAAAGAATACATAAATAATAGTTTTGCTTTAACAATTCATGCTTTCACCTTTGCTCATGGGAAGTTCTCTGTATCAGTACACCAATTGGACTTTTGTTTTCAATGCTCAATATAGAGTTTCTACTTACCTCTAGTCATTCTTTTACTTCCTACTACATCATTTATACAGGATTTCATTCTCTGGTATAAACCATCCCCCTTTTTCTCTATTACACCCCCTTCTGGACCTGAGCTGACTGTATCATGCAGGCGAAAAAGGTTGAGGAGGTTAATGAACATGTTTTATCAACCCTCAAGCTAGAGAAGGAAGAACTGGAGTCTTCTCTCAACAAAGAAAAATTGCAAACTCTTCAGTTGAAGCAGGAGTTGGCAGATGCAGAGACTCGTCACACTGACCTCTACAAGGTAACTTTCTGTCCCTCATTAGAGTCAGTCATTAGGAACCAGCGAACTAAAAAAATTCATAAAAGCGTATGGCCTGTTTCCCCTTCCCATGATGTAGCAGAATCTTGAGATGTTATTATTTTCACCCAATTGTTCTGTTTTTGTGATTTATTTCATGTTAGTATATCTGTATATGGATTGGTTACAAATCAGAACCGTTACATTTTCAGAATTTCCCAAAGCTAATGCTAATTGAACCAAGTGAAAAACATACTTTAATTAAGGAATGAGTTATCAAGCTTTTGTTGCATTTTACAGGAACTCCAATCTGTGCGTGGTCAACTTGCATCTGAACAGTCAAGATGTTTTAAACTCGAGGTATATATGCATGCCATCATTTTGTTGAGATTACTCCTAGACTTTCGCTGTCATATTACTGGATTTGTTAGTTCCTTTCTTTCATAGATGAACATTAGAAGCTTGTGTGACTATTCCATTTTTCACACATTCAAACTCTGCTAGCTAGCATATTTTAGTAAGAATGAGTAATTGATGTTTGAGTAAACACAGGTTGATGTCGCGGAGCTACGACAGAAGCTTCACACAATGCAAAACTTACAAAAGGAACTTGAACTCCTCCAGAGACAAAAAGCTGCTGCTTCAGAGCAAGCTGCCTTAACTGCCAAGCAAAGGCAAAGATCTGGCGGTGTTTGGGGCTGGCTTGCTGGAACACCTCATGATCAAAAGTCCGAAGATGATTGAGTAGATAACATGGACAGATAGTAATACTAAGTTTTTATATGTAGAAAAGTGTTTCTAATAATTTATTGAAAACTGGGATTGTTTACAGAAAAAGAATAATAAAATGTAATTTGAACTGTTATAGAAAAACAGAGGAAATATGATTGATGAGTGGGTCTTAGTTCTACAGTTTTTTTGTTAGCAGTGTGGAGACTGGAGAGAGATCCAAAGCTCAGGAAAGACTTTGTTGGTAGAATATTGGTTTATTGTATATTTTTTCCAACTTTTTTAGTGTAAACTTTTTCATTTTTCATATTTAATTCACCCTCACCCTCTACTATTTGAGCCTCGTATAGATACTCTTGAGCCTAATTCAATCCAAATTTCTGGATTCGCCCAAGATATGGTGAACTTAAATGTAAATGTGACAAGTATATGCTTACTTCGATGATTCAATTATAACCTATTTGATCTAGGCATGGACTTGGGCCGGACCGGGCTTGACCTGGCTTTTTTCTGGATTCTTGAGGCCCGGAATCGGCCCGGGTAGCTACCGGGTCCGGTTTGGGCAAGGCCTTGGGCCGGCTACATTTTTTAATTTTTTAGTATTTTTACGAATTTTTATTATTATTTATTATTTTATTATGAATTAAAACATTTCAATAACTATAAGAGTATATTTGTCCTAGACACACATAATTAGTCCTATAAAAACATACGTAGTTTATTTTTTGTTCCTAGCTATTTGTGCAAAGTGAGTGACTTTTAGTGCTATTTTGATAATTAACTCAATTTCTATGGGTTATTTCATGTGTGGATAGGACTGATCGATTTAATTCTTTCCCTATATCATTTCTCTGAATTTCCTACCATCCATAGCTGAATACGTGCTTTTCGTTGTACTTAGGATTGACGTTTTATGATTACTAAGTTAATAACACTGGTTTTTGTTGAGACACACATAGGGCTTCAGATTACCCGAGACAATATTGATGTGCTTGCCCTTCAAATGAGGTTCTCATACAGTCCCTGTGCTCAACTGCTCATATGTTTATGTTTCTTGTTCAATGGGCTGATTGTAGACTTGCTGGTGCTTTTGGTTTGATTAGGATCCTTATATTCAAGGTAGTGACTAATAGAGTATTCAATAGCTTATGAATAATGAATTTGAGCTGAAAACACCAAATGACAATAGTATGTACTTTGTGGTTACGGTTAAGGTGATGAGTAAGTGAATTGTTTCGTTTAAAACACATTACAACCTAAGTTTGGTCTCTGTTATATAACTTAGGAAAAATGGTCAGATACACCCACGGATGACGGACCCACCTACTATATATATCAAATACATCAATTCAACCCTTCTACTAAAAAAGTGTCAAATAAATACACTCACTACAAAAAAAATCATCATTTGGGTCCATTTACCGGATAACAACTTCTTATATCAAATCATATGTTCATTTGACACAATTATTATTTACTCTAATCACTTTCTACGTAGTATTTCATATACCATTATTATTTGACACCATTACAGTACTTCTTACATACTATCGTAGTACTTCGTATACTCAAACTAAATACGTAGTTCCCAACTTTAACTTTCTCTTCTCTTCTTTTCTTTTCATTTTATATATATTTGTCTTCCACTAGAATGTAACTACAGAAGTACAGAGTACAGACTATATAAAGTACATATTTCTCTTCTTTACTTTACGTAGTATTTCCTTCGTCCCTATTTAAAATTCTCACTTTGACTTGCACTAATATTAAGAAAATTTTTTTTTCTTTGATTAAAGGGTTAATATTTATTGTAGATTACACTGTTTTGATACTGTTTGACATTGTTTGACACAGTTTTACACTTTGTTGTCATTATTATTTACAACTTTGCTACTTGTACCCACTCTTATACCCACCCATGTGAGATGCTATTTTTTATTCTTACTTTTCATGCACTGAATTGATAGACAAAAAAAAATTATTGAACAATTTACCCTACCACGTGTCATACTTTGCACAATTATATTCCCTTTTAGTGGGCAATAATAATAATAATATTGATAATAATGTTGATAGTTATAATAATATTTAAAATAGTACTCATATTGATAATAATAATTATAATAATAATAACAATAATGATAACAAAAGTAATAAATCATGTTTTGACTTTGATTGTACTTTTAATCTAATTTGATTTGAATCTTTTAGATCTGATCCGATATGAATTTTTTGGATCCGATTCGATCTAATCTGGATAAAATAAGAATATGATGAACAAAACAACTTCTAAGAAAAAGATGTCAAACCTTTGTGATCAAAAGAGGTTAATAACTAAGGGGTAATATTTATTTTTGAAGTAATCACTTTCGCTGTTTCGCGATCTCAGTCGAGATCTTGCTGAGTATTCGTTATTTCATTTATAAAAACTTACATAAAATTATATTTTTTAGAAGAAACGCGTAAGGTAACACATACTACGTATGTTTATATTATATAAAGCAATTGGGTGGCCAATTGATTTTATAATTTTCACGCCTAAAGGAATTGGGGTGACCACTTGATTTTGCAATTTTGCAATTGAGTTGTTTGGTTCATCCAAGCACACTTAATTCAATTAAATGTCATTTATTATTCATACGGCTATGTCTTTTATATTATATACACACGTGTCGGATCCAAATAATCATTAGTTGTATTATAATAGTAACATATACTACCTTTGTCCGTTGAAGGGTTCTCATTGCAAAATGTCCCGATTATTTAGACAATAATTAAATATGATAATTGAATGATATTTTGAAAAATAAATTTGATAGGTGTATAATATAATGAGGTTAATGGTGATAACTATCATATTATAAATGCATTATTTATAATATCTCATGATTAAGTTGTAATTTAAGAGTGTTAATATAGAAATGAGAACTTTATATAGGACGTACAGAAAAGGAAAGAGTGGGAACCTTTATATATGGGACAAAGGGAATACTTTGTATATACTACGAATAGCAAATCAGTTTGACTACTTAATTGCACAAATGTCACTATGACATTGGAGATAACAATTGGTTTTACAATTTTGCAATAGAGTTGTTTGACCCATCCAGACACACAATTAAAGTCATTTATTATTCATACGACCATATATAGTACATCGGTTCTTAAATAATTGCAACATTATAAATTTCACTATTTGCGTGTTCTACTACGACATAACAATTAATGTTGCAATTTTGCAATGGAGTTGTTTGGCCCATCTAGACACACATTTAAAAGTAATTTATTAATCATACGACCATATATAATACCTCCGTTCTTATGACTAATAAGATGACCATATTTTGCAACATTAGAAATTTTACCCTATTCACATGCTCTACTATGATTACGTTTTATTTGTTAATGTATTAATAATTTCTTTTAAAAAATACCATTTATAATTAAAATCCTCTCATTCTAAATTTTCAAAAGTGGTTTTTATTGTTTAATCAGTTTTTTATATAAAGTAATAAATTGTAATGTTTTTCTTCATCACATGATCATTGATCGGTTTAATAACATTTCAAGTTTGGAATAAGTTTGTAAGAAAATAACCAATCAACCCATTTTTTTATCTCATTAATGTGTATTGAGTATTCTCGTGCAATGCACGAGTTCATCATCTAGTATAATAAAGAACAAAAAATAAATTAGAACATTAAATGGAAATAGGACCCATCACTTGCATAGAACAATTAAAAATTGAATGTTGGAAACTAAAAAGTTGGAGCTAAAGGAGGTAGGAGGAATTAGATTTAATGATGGAAGATGGTACAATGACTAAAATAAGTTGTACAAGTGGATCATGCTTAAGTGTTGCACTAACATTTTTATCATTCCTAAAACGCTTATAAGTTTTGGAGATACATATGATTCATATTTTGTGAATCTTAAAGAATGTAGTGGCTCTAGCTTACAAAATCTAATGTGGGTCCAGGCCGAATCAGACCAGACCAGTTCAGATCAGACCATACCAGATCAGACTAGCAAATTATAGTCCAAGTGAAAACATCCTAACATGATCATGAAGTCCTAAAGTACTACGCGTACAAAATTAATTAATACGAGTAACACATTTAAGTAGGGGTAGGCATGACCCGGTGCAGTCCAATATTTTTCGTACCGTGATTATTGAAACAATTCGATTCGATTCAGTCTTAGACCTAAACTCATTCCGTTCGGTTCCATTTTCAAACGGGATGGTACCATGTCAATGATGTCATACCAATACCAAACAATGGCATTTTTTCCAAGTATTTAAGGGGAAATTAAAGTTTAGTCATCCTCCAAAAGTCCACAAAATTTTTCAATTTTCATATTACATACTTTCTTCGTTCTTTTTTAGTTGCAACATTCCCTTTTTCACGTTTGCCAACGCACAACTTTTACCGTCATTATATCTAATTCCATATTACTAGTAGTAAAAATAAAAATAAAAATCAGATTATAAAACTTATTAATGAGACGAATTTAACAATATTAAAAAAACAATAATTCACATACATTATTAAATAAAATGAAGTCAAAGTAAAGTACATGAACAGTGTATATATTCCGATGTTGCAACTAATGCGATACGGAGGATAACATTTAATAAATTTTAAATAAACTATAGTAGTACAAATTTAAATAATTAAACCATACTTCAGTCCAGTCTCAGGTTTCCAACGAACTAGCAAAGACTCTGAAAGTGAAAAGACACTCATCAAAATAATGATATACATGTGCATTTAAATAATTAAATCACACTTCGGTCCGATACCGGTTCTCATTTCATGAAAACCGTTCATGACATTGTTTGACAAAAGTACATTCCAATTTGGGACAAAGATTTTGAGATCCGTTTGAAATCATTTTTTTTGTTAGGTACCATATTGATCCTGTTTGGTTCTATATCGATCCAGTCCTGTACCATACCGCAAATTATACCATGGGATCGGCCCACCATGCGCATGGTGTGCCGATCCCAAAACGGCATCATATTAATTAAAACGGCAAGTTGATGGGGACGAACGTTCCCACCCCTTGACAGGAAGCCAAGATCCTGGCAAGACACAAGAGGCAAGCTCATGGGGACTAGGGGTGGGCGCAAAATACAGTAACCGTCTAACCGTTTAAAAAAACCGAATAACCGTTGTTTTTCCGGTTAACCGTACCGTTTTTTTAGAAAAGTCACGGTACAGTTAACCGGTTAAATAAAATTATGTTTGACGGCCGGTTAACCGATTTAAAGTTAATGAGCATGGGTTTACCGAAGTTCAACTATCTAGCTACCCTAGCCGCTCCACCGGCCAGAGAAAACGACTTTTCTTCTTCAATCTTTTTCCACCGATCTGATCTATTCGGGGAGGGGAGGAATCACGTTCAAGTAGAACGGGCTATTGATTGGATTTGGAAAAGTGAGCATGTTCTTTTTTCTAAATAAGGATTGAGATGTTTTTCTTTCTCTCTTACAAAAGTTGTGCTTTCTCCTTCAATTTTTCAGAGACTTTCTTCTCTTACTTTATTTATTTAAACCGTTTTTCAAAAGGGTCATATTTATATATAACTAGTTATGGGTAAACTTTACTCTGTAATTCATAAAAATTGCTTAAACATAGATACACATAGATTGTGATCTAATGCCCGTTCCTCGATAACCTTATATTGTACTACGTAGTTGACTCAAGTGATTAAGGCCCTAAATGAAAATTAAAACCTGCCATCATTTAATTAAGACAAAAGGATGTGGATTTCAGAAAATATTTGATTAAAGAAATGACAAACGGCATTATAACTATAGGAATTAGTTGTTTTTATGCATTTGTAGTTCTAACATGCTGCGGTGTTGCTACAATATTTTTTTTGCAATAGTATTTGATGTGTCAATTTTTATGGTTTATGATTTGTGGTTAACCGAGTGAAGTTTTGGTAACCGAGTATCGGTTAACCGAAGCTTTGGTTAACCGAGTACTCGGTTAATCGAAGTAACCGGTTTCTCGGTTAACCGGAAAGTTGGTTAACCGAAATCCGGTTAACCAATCATGCTCACCCCTAAATTGGGGACGAACGTCCCCATGCCTTGGCAGGAAGCCAAGATCCTGGCGGGAGGCAGGAAGCATGCTCATGGGGACAAACGTCTCCACTCCTTAGCAGGAAGCCAAGATCCTGGCGGGAAGCAGGAGACAACTCATGGGGAAGAACGTCTCCACTCATACTGTTCAAGCGATTTTTTTTAAAAAAATATGCAAAACTACATCGTTTTGAAGGTGGAGCATGATGCTTACCGTGTGATGATCCCACGGTATACGAACCGGTATCATACATGGATAGTATTTTTGTCCATCCCTAATTTAAGTTTTTGTTTTGCTTTTGCATATGGATGGACTCGGGTCCGGGCCGGGGCCGGGTCGGGCCTAGGCCCGGCCCGGCCGGCGGTTCAGAAGTGGTGGACCCGGGACCGGCTCGGGTAACCACCGGGTCCGGGTCGGGCCCATTATCAAGTTTTTTTCCCTCTTCCTAATTAACCCCCCTCCCACCCCCAACCCCCCAAACCACCCCAAATGGCCCAAAATACCCAGCTCAACCCGAAAATTTAAAAAAATTGAAAAAAAATAGTTTTGGCCCGGCCGGGTCGGGCCTTGTTTTGGGTGACCCGAGCCCGGACCAGAAATCCCACGGGCCGGGCCTACCCGGATCGGTCACTGACCGGGCCATCGGGTCGGGCCGGGCTGGAACAGTGCCGGTCCCGGGCTGGTTCCGGGTCGGGCCACCCGGCCCGAGTCCATCCATACTTTTGCAATTAATTTAATATTGCATCGCGACTTTTTCGGATATTGCCAACTAACCCCCTAAATCGTGACAGCGGTCGCACTTTACAAGCTCCAACCACTACACCAAAACGTTATCCGAGCCTGGGCGTTTAGTCTCCCAACCGAATCTTCCGATGCGTTTACGCCACCTTCTCTCTCTTAGGGTTTCACTATAGCAGAGGTGTACTACTGCTTATTTCAGTTCCCGGAATTCTTCAAAATCAGTTTTGGCTTCTTCTCGCATTTAAACGGAAAATCTCACCATTCGCGGTTGCATTTGTGGACAAGGAAACTCGTTTTTCGATTAGGTCTATGCTCCGTTTTGGTCACTGGTCGGGCAAATCCGTGAGATGTTATCAGTGATGAGGAGCAAAGCGTTCGATTCAAATCGCAGAAGCGACTCCATTCGTGTTACGGATCTTAGGGCATCACTTCCCCCCAGCTCGGGCTCTGGAAATGAGGCGGCGAGCTCGATCTCAACTGATTCCGGGGATCCCCAGGCTTATAAGATCGTCGAGAATGATAGAGGTATGGATTTGGATAGAGGTGTTTGTTTATCTAGTAATAATTCAGCAGAAGCTAGGGTTCGGGATCCGCACACTGATTCCAAAGAGGGCAGTGTTCATAAGTTTATGACAATAAAAAATGAACGTAGAGACTTGAATGCGGAATTGAAGAATTCAGGCTCCTTGGTTCCCGTTAACATGGAATATGACATGATGCTTTCCAAGTTTGATGATTTTGCGGCAAGTGGGAAGCCATGGGCTGTTGGTTGGGGTTATGAAATGGGGGACATGGTTTGGGGGAAGGTAAAGTCTCACCCGTGGTGGCCAGGCCACATTTTCCATGAGGCATTTGCAACCACTTCAGTGCAACGAAGCAAGAGGGATGGCCATATATTAGTTGCCTTCTTTGGTGATAGTAGCTATGGTTGGTTTGAACCATCAGAGCTTGTGCCTTTTGACTCTAATTTTCATGATAAATCTCAACAAACAAATTTAAGATCTTTTACCAAGGCTGTGGATGAAGCCATTGATGAGTTGAGCCGCAGGTGTGCTCTAGGATTGGTCTGTAGTTGCAGACCGGTCTACAATTTCCGACCTATATCCGCTGAAGGGTTTTTTGAAGTTGATTTTAATGAAAATGAGAAAAATTTCATTTATTCTGCCAGCCAGATTAAAAAATCCAGGGAAAGTTTTAATCCCAGGGAAACTCTTGCTTTTACCAAGAAGATGGCTTTGACACCTATGAGTGGAGACTGCGGGAATATAACCATTATAAAAAACAAGGCTACTGCTTTAGCTTATAGAAAGGCAGTGTTTGCACCTGATGACCCTACATATGCTGAAGCTTTTGGTGCTCATGTAACTAAAAACCTTCAACATATACAGCGTGTGACTCAACCATCAAAAGTGCCACAGAGAGGTAGCTATTCTGTACTGAATGTTTTTTACATTGTTATTCTAAAGCATTAGTTAGTAACATAGTTTTGCGATGTATATCAGTATATGCATTCAAAATTGATTTCAAGCTACTCCCTCAGACCCTCCATCCCATTTTATGTGTTTTGGTTTGACACAATTATCAATGAAGTGATTGAAAAGTAAAAGTTATGGTTGTGGTTTGAGTAGAATAAAATTAAATGATATGAACTATATATTTCTTTCCAAAAAGGGAAACTTTACATTTTTTTTAGGACAGCCGAAAAAGTAAAGCAATATACATAATTTGGGACAGAGGGAGTACTTCCTTAGTTCCTTTCCAATCTTTTATCTTTATGCAAACAGTGTGACCCGTTACGTCATTACATGTTTATGCCAAATGTGCTTGTATATTAAATCTAAAGTAAACTCAACTGCTGAAGTATTCCATAATTAGCAGAATGTGATAGTAATGTACATGCACTATCTCTCTCTATGTATGACCATAGATTGAGAATCTAGAGCTGGTTAGTAAAGAGGTTACACTTGCTTTTGTCATGCCTGTGGGTTTTATTGGTGGGTGGTGACATAAAGTATGATATTACTTTAATGCAGATGATCTTTCTTTCACCTATTGTTTAGTATGAAAAGTTTATCTAATTTCCTCTTGAAGTTATTTGATAACTTCCAAAAAATGATGCCCTTCTTAGGAATTTTGGTTCTACTATCATGGAGATTGAACCTCAGTCGTTATTTACTTATCTGGTGATGAATGATTGGCTGGCAATCGGTTAAATACAAAAGTCTGCTCATCAAGAATATTAAACACCTTGGGTTCTAGGTTCTAGGCTCTAACGTCCGCGGTCATATTGCACAATGCAACAACTGAACAGCATTATTTTACAATGCATTCCTGATACAGTAATCATTGAATAGTCAATTAGTCATTAAATACAATGTATTTTGTCAAGCTCCAATACAATATTAGTTACTTATGGGAAAAACTCAAGTCATTGTTAAAGTTTTAGTCTGAATTAGTTTAACCTGAATATCTATGTGATGCATCTCAGTTAAAACATTATGTGACTTTTGATCTTTCAATACCAGAGTAGAGAGGATTTCCATGTATCCTTGAAATAACTCAAACTGTGCCCATATTGTGTAGGAATTGAGGTTGGTTACAACTTACAACTATTATGTTATTTCAATGGGTGGGTTTGGAGCAATTTCTAATGATGTTTATGGAGAGCAATTTCAATCTGCATGTGGCTCACGCACAAGTGGGCTGAAGCTCCCTTGTGTGTGAGCGATTTTGTGTGTGGCTGCGGATATACAGATATGGTGAAAGTATATCAGTATATGTCTGGTTTGTAGAGATGTGTGTATATTGTGCACATGTCTGGTTTGCAAATATGTGATGGTTGAATTATTGAATGAGATTACTAAAATAAACAACTTATAAGTAATTTATTTCGTACGGCAGACTTGTGCACAATTGGTGTTTTCGCAAAGCCAGACTCCGTGAAAGTGTACTGCCACAAGCCTTCCCTTGTCATTTTGACAAGAAACCACTCCTGAGACTTAAACAAGTGACCTCTCGGTTACACATCAACACCTTAACCGGTGTGCCAAGCTCTCCTAGTTTATAATAATTTATTTAAAGCTAGAAAGTTCACCATGTTGTTTGTGACTACAGACGTACACATATGTCTGTGTGCCAAGCTCTCCTTGTTTATAATAATTTATTTAAAGCTAGAAAGTTCACCAATTGAGAGTACTATTAATACTATGGAGTCGTAATCAACTAAAGTTTAGAAAGTTCACTATTGTGATTAGTGATGTACAGTGGTGGAAGTACTTGACAAGATCACTATATGAAGAACAATTGAAGACTATTTTTTTAAAGTTAATAATATACAAAGAAGTCTTGTTTGCAAAATGATGTGGTAGTTTTAATATTCAATGAGATCACTTTTAAGATTACACGGAGTTCTAATTGATTAAACTTTAGAAGATTCACCATGTTGCGTGTGAATACTGATATTCTTGTTGCTTGGTCCAGGAACTAAATTAATGAGAGGTATAGTCATGAGGTTAAATTTTAATAGGTGAGAAATCTGATTATCCATGACATTATGGACTGACCTCTGCTCTAGCTGAAGCCAATCACTAGTGTATTTGGCTACACTCCCTTTAGTTTTAGGAAAAGGTCCAAATAGACCCTTCTAGGCTTCTACTATTCCCAATCAATCACCCTTCCAGCCTCTTAACCCGTTTTTAATCAGTTATAGCAAGTTGTTTTAGAAATAAATAAAAATAAAATTGAAAATTATTGAAAAAACAGAAAAGAACAATAAATAATTTGGGAATATCAAAATTGATATTTTTTGGCATTTTTTTTTCTTTGTATATTATACATTTTTAAAGTTTTTGCAAATTAATTTTTTATTTTTACGTTTTCATTTATCTTTATATTTTTATTTTAACATTTTAAAGTACTTATATATTTTTAAATTTCTGTTTAAGCGAAATTTTATAAATCTACCAATTTATCAATTTTCTTATTTTATTTTTAAAAAAATGAATGCAATAGCAGGTCAAGATGTCTAGATTGAATGTCTTTTCAAAGTACACATGCTTATATGATACTTTTTTAGTAGAGGGACAAAAGTGACAGATTTGAAATAGTAGGGCCTATTTGAATATTTTCTGTGTGTTTTTATTAGTCGTGCCTATAGGTTATTGATGGTTCTTAAGAGTAATGTAGGAGGGGTGGTGAATAATGCATAAAAAGTGAAAAAGTAGGGGATGAAAAGTAGAAAAGATAAGATGAAAAAGTAAAATAAAAGTTGTAAAAAATGGAAATCGAGCAAGTATTGATAAACATCCCAAGAAAGAACACCAAGCAATAGATTAAACCTTGAAGGAGAGTACACGGCTACCACTTTTCTACTCCCTCTGTTGCACTAAACTTTGCCAACTTTCTTAGCTAGTTGTACAAAAATGTCACCTTCCCTTTAAAGCAATTAGTTTGTGGTTAATAGTATCTCTCTTTGACACACGAATCAGCTACATAGGTTTAATTTTTTTTCATGTGCCTGTTAAAGTTGGCAAAGATGTAAAGGATGGAGAGACTGAAAAAGTTTATATTTTTAAAAGGTTTTATTATTCAATAATTGTGTGTTACTAAAGCTGGAAGTTTCTTATTGTCATATTATGCTGACCATCTTATGGAACTATTTGTTCTCCCTATCATCAGTGAGTTTTATGTAGTGGGTTTGCTTAAGACTTGTGCCCAAATTGGTCATAATGACATTTATCTGAAAAGCTGAATCACTTGACCTATAATTTTGCTGACCATAGTTTCAAACTTTCAGCATATGAATGATTGGTTGTTTCCATGCTGTCAATTATGGCTAAACATTCCGATCTCTTTTTTGTATTTTTCACCATCTTTGTCCACTTATGTCAACTTCGTGAATTTCACAGCTTCTCTCAGTGGCAGAGTAGTTTCTTTAGATGCTGTGGGCAAGGGAAAATCTTCAGCAAAACATAACAAAGCGATAGATAAGAGTGAAAAGGACAGATATTTATTTAAGCGCAGAGATGAACCCGAGAACGTGAAAGGCCGTGGAGCTGGTGAGGTGCAAGCAGGTGGTTTCTCTACCCCACTGCCTTTCAATGTTGTAGACATCCCTCTAAGTGTTACTGACAGTGCAGCAAAGTGCACTTCTATTGAGGCACATACAGAGCAACCTCGAAAACAGAATGCTCCTGTTGTAGATAAATCACCTAGAAGTTTGCAGCAAGTTGAAAACTGTGTTGGTGAAATGCAACATATTCCACTTTCTGCGGAAGCTAAACCTCAGTCAGAAGGACCTAAAGTATCTTCACTTGGGGGGACAGAAAAGGTGAAGAGTCGTAAACGCCCTGTGACTTCTGAAACCAGTCAGCTGTTGGAGGAGGAGGAGAAGAAGAAAAAGAAAAAGAAGAAGAAAATTCCAGGCTTGAACACAAGCTTCTCAGAGAAGAAGGTAGTAGCTGGTGGTGGTGAAGAAAGTGTCGTGGTGAATCAGACATTAATCTTAGGGGGAGGTTCAAACCCAGTTTCTTTGGTGGACCCCAGGAGGGAAGTTGTTACTGAGAAGGGGAATCAGCGAAGCGAGCAGCGAGCTGTTTCCCTTGAAGCCACAGGGATAAAAAATGGGGAAGATCTTCCTCATCTGCTATGTGATTTGCAATCTCTCGCTCTTAATCCCTTTTACCACCTGGCCAGGGGGTGTCCTGCAACCGCAAGAACTGCCTTTTTGCGTTTCCGGTCTCTTGTTTATCAGAAGAGCTTAGGAAATGAATCACCTGATGAAAATGAATCTAATCAAGAGTCCCATTCCGGTAGATTATCAGCCGCTTCTGATGGTGCACCTGCTGAGATGAAGACACGTCCGCCACATAAGCCTTCTGTCTCAGGGCATGATGATGCAATGAGGGTTGAGCGAAAGCGTGCCCCATCAGATAGGCAGGAGGAGATTTCTGTCAAAAAGAAGAAGAAAATGAACGATTTGAGGGTATTGGCCGCTGAGAGAAAGGCAGGTTCCCAAAGAATTTCTGAAGTGCAACCAAAGAACGATGGGAAAAAAGTAGTGTCCAAGCCTGGTGGGGAAGAGTTGAGCAAGAGGAGGATGATAGAGCAGCATCCGTTGTCAGCAAAGGAGTTGTCCTCCGAGCCGACCATGCTGATCATGAAGTTCCCTCCTAAAGGGGCGCTCCCGTCAGTCCCTGAGCTCAAAGTAAAGTTTTCACGCTTTGGGGCTCTTGACCATTCTGCCACACGAGTCTACTGGAAGTCCTCTACATGCCGGCTTGTGTACCGCTACAAGAAGCATGCGGAGGCTGCACTGAGATACGCAGAGAGTACCACACATCTGTTTGGCAATGCGGACGTCAAATGTTCCCTCCGTGAAGCAGATGCACCACCGGAGACTGCCACCTTCAAGACTGTGGCTGTGCCTCCACCAAGAGAAGACAATTTTGCTTCTGCTGCCGTTGGTGGAGGAGGAGGCTTGCAGTTCAACAGAGACTCTGATAGGCTGCTGCCACATGCAGGAGGCAGAGTCACGCCCCAGCAGCAGCTGAAGTCATGCCTGAAAAGGCTGCCTCCAAGTGAAGAAACAGGGAATGGTGGTAATAATAGAGGGACTATCCCCCGTGTAAAATTTGATTTAGGGGGAGAAGATAGTAATAGAGCCGAGCTGTTGATTGATAGTAAGAACACCAAAACAACTGCTGCCCCATCTTCTGATACTACTACTACTACTACTAATATCAAAAATTTCTCAAAGGTCATACTTCCACCATCTCCTCAGTTGCACTCTCCTCCTGCGATTATTTCGACCACCACCACCATCACCACTCAATTTCATAATACACCAACGAATTTGCACTTCACAGAAATGACGCCCCATAGAAATGTCCATAATTTTAGTGCCCCATTTGCTGCCACCCCCACCATCAATGTGGATGTTTCCCAACAGATGCTAGGCCTTCTCGCGAAGTGCCATGAAGTGTTGACCAATTTGACAAACGTACTGGGTTACTCACCTTACCGGCCCTTGTGAGAGTTCTATCTGGTGGTCACGAATAAGTCCTTAGCCCCCCCTTTTTTGGTTGGAGATTTGAATGCCCAATTGAGATAGCCGTCTTTTCAGGCTGCCGCCCTTTCTGTGAATAGAAGAAATGTCCTGCCAATTATTGTATCCGCCCGAGCCTTGCCGTGCTATATCGGTCTTATCAATGCAATATTTTGTATTTTGAGTGCTTTCAAGAACTTGTAATGGTGAATTGGTGATAGGGGATAACGCCTTCCTTGCTTGCTTGTCTTTTCATACTTTTTTATTACTACGTGTTTATTATTAATTTCCCCTGAACGCGTTGTGCTTGAAGACGTAGTCTAGGACTCTCGGTACGGATCTTTTTCCATTTGGGCTTTACAAAACAAAACAATAAAAACTAAAGAAATGAACGACCAGTTTCTTCAACAAAAAACATGTGGTCCAAACGAAAAAATTACCTATAAAAGCGAGCTCCCATTTGTGGGCTAATTTGGTCACTCGACCAGACCAACCATATCATTATTTGGGCTGGACTCTGAATAGAAACACTGAGATGGTGTTGTCTAATTTGGACGGGGACTGTTCCCAACAGTGAAATGTGTTGGCACGATTGGCCCATTGTACTGTGTTGTCCAAATATATTAAAGTTATTTTCTTTAACAAATGAATTCATTTAGTTATTTACAATTTTACATAAACCATAGGGTTATCTTACTTATTTTACACGAGCTTATGGTAAGTACACCACTTATAAGTTATACGTGATCATTTCCACGTATGCCTTGTCAGCAAAACAGCCATGTCATATATGCCACATTATTCATCGCTTCTTCTATATCAGCGATTGCTTTTAACGTACCGGTAAGCGCATTGATCCACAAGGTCATATGATATTCTTTGGGAGTGTAGTGAGTATAAGTTCGTAAACATATAACCAAGAGATAAGAAAAAAAGACTTAGTAATTGTTGGTTTATTGTAAGGAGTAACTTATTAGTATGCAAACTTCAAATGCATAAAGTGCATTCAGATCATAAAAAAGTTCTTTGGTTGATTCAATGTGTACACTATTTTAATAAATAGTAATCGCTCTAGGTAAGATTAAAAAATCCCTAAAATGCACAAATAGGACTACATTTTTAACCCTCCTAAATAGGACTAAACATTGATTCCTACCACAAATGTTCCTAAGGGTATTAATTCATAATGAAATGTTTTAACTCATAATATAATCTTAAAAAATAAAAATAAAACGTAAAAAATGTTAAAAAATCGGAAAAAATAAAAAAATTTATAAAATTTATAAAAAAAATTGTTTTGATTTTTTTAAAAAATAGTAAAAACGCATAAAAAAATTTTAAAAAATATGCCAATAATTTTTTTTTAAAAAATATGCATATTTTTCGTAAAAGTGCCATTTTTTCAAAAATGCCAAGAAAATGGCATTAGTACTCTTCATAATGCCAAAATTTCATTAAATCTGTCATTGTTATGAGATTACTAAAAATGTTGGTAGATTTCAACCAATGATGGGAGCTAGTTGTGTTGGGAGTGGCAGAGCTGGCGGCGTTTTTTTTATGTTTTTAATTTTGTTTTTAATTTTTTTATATTTTTTTTAAAAATAGTTTTTTATTTTATAAATTTCTATTATTTTTATACCTTTTTTATTATTTTATATGAATTTATTAGTAATTAAAACATTTCAAAAGCTACAAGAGTATACTTGTCCAAACACACATAAATAGTCTCATTGGGTGGAATTTAAAACATGTAGTCCTATTTATGCTCTTGGGCCACTTTTTTTGTCCTATTTAGGTAATTAACTCTTTAACATATTTGAAATAGTTATCCATATTTGTTTTACCTTTTGTTGGCACAAAAGTATCAAGGGTAGTTGTACATACATAAATACATACACACATACATACATACATAAATTATATGTAGATACTAATTAAAATCTTTATGATTGATATCCTTTTCGCATAAATTTCTGAACCATGATCTTAGAAACTGAATCAATTGGCACGTAAAATCCCAGACCCTCAGTTGCCAATACTTTATTTGAACATTTACTCGTTGAAGTTACTTTCATAACACTGACACCTACAACTTCTCCATCTATATTCACAAGAGGTCCTCCAGAATTCCCCTGTACATAACAAAATATATACACCATTAGATTTCTTGTGGTGTTATCTACTACATACGTGAACCCCAAAGTCAAGCAAAATTTGAGATAAATGTTCTATATATACACTGTGCATAATTATGTTTATATCTTTTGAAACGTTGGATTCAACTATTAATTTTCACCTAGTTTAGAGCCCGTTTGGTAGCAAGAAAATCAGTTGATTTGGCTGATTCTGCTCAAATTTATGAAGTTCTGGCTGAAGTAACTGAATTGGCTGATTCTGTTGATTTAAGAAAACAAATAATTTTAAAATATATTTTATAAATAAAATAAAGAAAAAATTGTATGTAAAAATAGCTAAAATGGTCATCTACAGTAACTTCAACCTTACTTTTTCTGCTTATTACACAATTCAGCGTTCGAAAACAAAATTTACGTGTTTGGTGAAAAAGTTGGCTGATAAACCTGATAAGCCGATAAACGGTGTTACTAAACCGCCTCTATATTACAACGTATATTGATATACTTTCTTTGTGGTAACAAGCATGGCGAACATGATAAAGTTTACAGTGCGTTGCACTTTTGTGTAGGTTAGTCGTTGTGGTTAATAGGTGTAAACTTGTTTAATTAACCTGAAGAAGTTTAGCTAAATTTGATTAAATACGACAAGATATTATCACTGACCTTGAAGTTTGGCACATTATTGCCTAGACACCTACATTATTAAACATATGTTGGTTAAATAACCTGTAATACACTTTGAGAAAATTATACTCCCTCCGTTCTTTTTTAGTTGCAACGGTCAACATTTCACATTTGTCAATGCATGTCTTTGACCGTAATTATTTCTTAATTATGTTAGTAAAAAAATATTAAAAATCAGATTTTGAATACTTTGTAATGAGATGAATTGAACAATATTTTTTTAAAATAATAATTTTCATAAAATAATAGTCAAAGTAGAACATGTGAATAGTGTAAAATTCAACATGTTGCGATTAAAACGGAACAGAGATAGTACATTTTAGTCCTGTAACTTTTAATGGTGTCTATTTTTAGTCTCGTAACATTACTTATTTGAAGATTTGGTCCAACAACTAATTAATAAATTTATCTATGTTAAGGACCTTTCACTAAAATGAACACTTTCGGACGGAGATTTAAACGATGATGACGTTTTTCTAATATATTATTTGACGGAGCGTGTACTTTATGATGAAATAATCCTTGATATATGTATTAGTAACATGATCATATATATCTACATGTGAGTAAAGTAATAAGATACATAGCGGACACAATAATCGAAAGGTATGGGCTGAAAATAACTACATATCTTACTCTTAAAAGTACAAAAGTATATACTTGGTGGCTTGTAATAAAATGTGGGGTGTTCAAAATTATACTAACATTAAAATGTTACTCAATATAATATTATTTGATCTAACAATTGAAGAACTGTATTTTTTTGAAGGTAAATTATATGGTATCCTAAATGTACCATACCTTTGTCCACATGGACCAATAAGAATAATGCAGTTGAATTATTTAAATCTAAATTAAAAATGATATAATGATTTGGACCAATCAAGTGATTGGTAGGTACGGTACCCCAATTTTTAAATGGGTACCGGAGTTGTCACCTTTTTTGAATTACAACAAACTAGCAAATAGAATTCATAATAAGAAATATTGTATAAAAAACACAATATATAATTTATTACATCAATTTTATATTTATTTTTGCACTTTATTTTCAAGTTTTTGGGTGTTCAGGTGGGCACCCTTGGACCAAAGGGATCCACCATTGTATATACTCCCCCGTCCATAAATCTTGACCAAAGATGAATTTGATGTGGTATAATAAAGTAAAAACTGTGTGATTGAGATAGTGTGGAGGAGAGAAAAATAATTTTAGACACATACTCCCTCCGTCCCAAAATTATCTTCATAGTTACTATTCACACGGTCAACTCAAATTACTCTTAATCTTTTGTTTTATATATCAAATTTTTATCAAACTTAAATTTTCTTGATCAGCCTTTGTAGCGGATTTAATGTAGTTTCTAAATATGTAAATTTAATTTACTAAAAATAATCTTAGTGTGATCAGGGATCAAGTTTCTTTATCGTCAATCAAGCATCGTAAACCGAACTACGAAGATAAATATGGGACGGAGGGAGTATTTGTTACTTTGAATAGAAATGAAAAGTTTTTTTTAGATGGCAAAATAAGTGAGATTTAGCTAAGTTTTATGGGATAGACGGAGTACGAGATTGCAGAAATCTTGCAGGAATAAAGAATCTCACTTTAGAGATTCTCAAATGGAAGGAGAGATTATTAAATTGAATAGTCTCCTAAAATCCATCCACCAACATATTTTGAGTTATAATAACTTTAGTTATAAAAAACATTCAAAAAGTTGAAATGGATATTATTTAGAATTTAAATTTAGCTAAAATTTTGGATATTATTTTATATCTAAAACATGTGTTGGTGGATGATTTTTTTTGATACGCTTGTATCTATTTTAAATTCCTATTTGAAATGTTTGCTTTCATTGTTCACAATAAAGGTGGATGAGGTTCGGGTCTCGAGACCGAACCTGGTTTGACCAGTTTCTGAATTGAGACTGGGGTCGAAAATAAGGTTACATACGAGATCCGTGTCCCGAGTCAGTTTGTTTATTCACTTTTGGTCCATTTTAACATGTTTTGATCTGCTTACATCAATTCAGTCAATTTTCAAAATCATAATCATAAACCGAACTATCTAGAGTGAGGTCGATTTTGATGATTTTTATTTTATTCGGCTCAATTTCTTATGGAAAAAAAGGAAATTTTATTAATTGTCTAGTTAATTGAGTATAGTTATAGTATTAAAAGTTATGAGATTAAACTATACTTTTCTCAAAATATAAATAAGAAATTGTTTAAGCCTCATTGAAGGATAGGAAGGCAGGTAAAAACATACTTTTTATTGTACAAGAATGCAAGGAGGTGAATAATAATTTTTTCTAAGAGTTAATTATGCATACAGGCCTAAAAGTTGATCCATTTGCACAAATAGGACAAAAAAACTAAACTATGTTTCATAGGACTAATTATGTGTGTCTTGGGAAAATATACCCTTGTACCTATTGAAATGTTTTAATTCATAATAAAATCATAAAAATAATAAAAATGCAAAAAAATAACCGCCGCCTCTGCCGCCCCAGCACCACCTTCGATCATCGGAGAAAAAAATGCCACATGCATTAGGAATGCCATATTTATGGCAGATTAAATGAAAATTTTGGCATACTCAGAAAAAAATAACAATTTTTAGAAAAAATGACATTTTTTACACCAGTCGAATGTGGTAATGCAGGGAGGCAGTACAAGCGGTGTGAAAGGCGTTCATATTTTTTTAATGGATTTTTACTATTTTTTATTAATTTTTTTAAATTTTATTTTAATTTTTTTATAAATATTTTTTGTCCTACGATTTTTATTATTTTTTACGAATTTATTATGAATTAAAACATTTAATTATGACTTTTGACTATATTTTACTCATATTTAAAGGAAGGGTAAGAATGAAATGAAAAAATAGGTATATTTCCAAATAGTAGTAATATGATCCTATTTTGAAATAAAAGCATAACATGTCCTATTTTTTATTTTTGCGATAGTTTTACTTCAATTTGAGGTAATTTCAATTTTTCTAAATCAATATTTATCACAATTCTGAACCACAATTCTACGTGTATCATAGCCATTTTTTTATTTGAGAAAATCGGTAGGTTCAATCTTCCTAGTGCCACCGATCTTCACTAAATTCTCGTCTTTACTTGGTCTTCTCTTATATCTAGCTATTCCTCCCAATTATCTAAATTTATGCATGCTGCTATAACTCTTCACTAGCAAGTTTCTAGTAGATAAATCATACTCCCTCCGTCCCGCAATTAAGTTACCACTTTTATTTTTGGGCAGTCCCTAAATTAAGTTCACACTTCCTTACTTTTCTTATTTGACAAATTATCTACATCAAAACAGTGTCAAACAGTGCAAAACAGTGTCTAAACAGTGCAAAACAGTGTACTCCACAGTAAAGTCAAATTTATCTTCTTAATAAGTGTGAAGTCAAATCGGGAACTTAATTGGGGGACGGAGGGAGTATGTAATTTTAAAAATGAATCAATCTGAATAGGTGTAAAAATAATGTCAATTCCAAACAAAGGGGTGCTATGTTTTTTCAAATAAATTAAATTTCTCTTTTAGTAACCTTAAAATGTTCTTCCACTTTCATTTCTTCAAATGTTTAAGTGTTTAACATTGTTTAGTTTTAAAATGGGAATAGTAGATATTCATGCAAAAATGGGTATGAAAATAGTATTGGGCATTACCGGATTCACAGAACAATCAGCCTGTATATACTCTCTACTTATCCCAGGTAGTCCAATATCATTGCTTTTACGATCCACACAACTGCATTAAGTTAGCAAAAGAAGAATGTTTTCTCACATGAGTTTTAGTTTTTTAAGTGAATAGAATATGAGAAGCAAATGAGTACTATAGGATCAATTCTTCATTCACTCATTACCTGGCTTTGAATTCCCATCCTCGGGCTCGTTTAACTAAGAGTTATATAATTAAATGGAATTCATATTTATCGAAAAACTAATTAGTGATGAACATCCACTATTTAATACATCACTCTTTAGTCTTCAAATCAAGGTAGATTCCAGTGATGAAGCATACCACAATTCACTATGGAAATGTAGATCAACACTATTTTAAAATGGTGGATGGACATTAGGAGGTGCACCACATGAGGTTGCCAACATGTCGTTGAGTTAGTACACGGCGAGTTATGTTCTCTCCGATCAATGTCAAGAAATGTATCATTAAATTGAGCATTGAAATTAAGGCTTAAGATGTACTCCCTCCGTCCCGCAAAATAGTTCCCGATTTTCTTTTTGGGCCGTATCAAAAAATACTTCTCATTTCCCTTTTGGAAAATTCTGTGTGACTCACATTCATTTATCTTTTTCTTACGCAACCACAACCATACATTTCCATTTTATTCTCACTTTCTTAAATTCCGTTCCAAGTCAATGCGCGCGGGAACTATTTTATGGGACGGAACGAGTATTCATTTGGATATACTCCCTCCGTTCCTAAATAAACTTCCAACTTTCCTTTTTCATCCGTTCCAATTAAAACTTCCACTTTCCCTTTTTAGTAAAAAATTTGTGGTTCACAATATTTCTTACACATTTCTCTCTCATCTGCACAACTCTCCACCACACAATACCCACTATCTTAAACTCTGTGCCAAACCTATTTGGAAGTTTTAATAGGAACGAAGGTAGTAATTTTTTTATATAGGATCTAGTTTGTTTAAGTCTTATCGATTAAAGTTCGATACATGTTTATTTTATTATAACTATCATGTAAGTATGATGTCTAGTCTAAAACTGAAACAAGTCCAAATAAAAAGAGACAATTCTCCAAATAAGAGTATAACATTCAAAAATAGGAGTAGGTTTTTAGTATTCCCAAAAGATAAGTTTTTTAAGCTTGGACAAAATATCGTGTAGGAGCTACTTCTTCCTCCACCAGTCTGACAGTGTTGCCGCCATCACCAATGGACTGGCCCAATTATGCTATGGAACTAGTGGGACAATTAATTGTATTAATTAATTAATTAATTAGATTATGAGTATCAAGAGTAAAAATTATTGTTTAGTTTTAATTAGGGAAGATTTAACTTGGACTCCTATTTAGAAAAAAATGAGTATGTTTTACTCCTACTAAGGACAATTACTTAAAATAAAACGTCTCAAAAAGCACAAAAACGTGTTTCAGAATGTGTAGATATATCTTTTAGCATTCCACTAGAAATACCTTACAATGCCTAATGTAACGGAATTGTTTAGGAAACATGGAGAACCGATGGCTAGCACCCAGTCTCCAGGACGAAGCTTTGATGAAGTACCAAGTTTTGCATATGGAAATGGAGTTTCAGATTGTATCTTTAAAATAGCAATATCCAACTCGGAATCAACTATTTCCACTAAACCCTCAAAAGTTCCACCATTTTGTAATGTCACATAAATCTGCAAACAATCAATGAGCATTACACTTTTGTGACATTTCAGTAAGTTTTCAATATTACTGTGGTCCTTTGATTTGATTAGAAAGAAAAGGTGATTATTAAAAGGGTACTATGTGTTAATACCTACAAAGGCTACAATGCATATAACTAATTAATGTCTTAGTCACCCGCACGGGTAGTTCAGTTGGTCGAGTGGTGGGAGATTTGGAACAATGGACCAAGGTTCGAATCCCCGCAGCGACCGGGTGGAGGTCACAGAACCTGAAATAAGGCTGGACCTCTGGTACGCACGGGTGTATGAGCCTACTGTCATTCTGCTGACTGAGTCACCGTGACTAACCTCCTCACCATCCTGTCGGGTCGGGTGGGGGCTCCTGGGGTGGGAAATTCCACCTTCTTGGAACAATTAATGTCTTAGTCCAAAAGGTGGAATCTCTCACCCCAAGAGTCCCCCACCCCGACACGACAGGATGGTGGTGAGGTTAATCACGGTGACTCAGTCAGCAAATCGACGGTAGCTCAACTGGCAGATATGAGTGATACAAGGTGTAAGTCACAGGTTCGAATTGCGACAACTGCAATGAAGGATTACTATGTAAAAATACATAGAACTTCTGCAAGTACATGAGTCAGAGTTTCACTCATTATCTATTCTTTTAATTAACTTTCTGGCCGGTGCTGGGAGCCCTCAGGAATGAGGTGACATCTTTTTTATGGAGTACTAGTCAAAAATATCATTCTTGTAAAAGTAGATGTGAATGTGGAAATTAATGTGAGTGATATGCAAACCAAAGTTTATTTATGCATAGACGTTAGTTGTGTGTGAAGAGTTTTCTAACTTGATTTCTTGACATAAACAAAATGTGTGTATGACCAAACTAATTGTCTATATCTAATCTGACTCATATGCATAAAAAGTTGGTACAAGTGTTATTTTCCATTTGGTAAAATCAAAGTGATAGGTATGAAAGATGATTACCAAACCGGGCCTTTGGACGGGGCTCAATCCGGGAGAGCTATGTAACAAGACGTGTGCACAAGTTAATATGGTTCCATCTTTGTCTATGATTGTACCAGATCCTTTAGAACCTGACAAACGCAAGTCACGGAATCAATTTGAAGAAGTAATACTTCCTTCTGTTCCAAAATCAAATTCACACTTTTATTTCACACAAATTAAGGAAATAAATTTGAATTTACTGTAGAGTACACTGTTGTGACACTATTTGACACTGTTTGGCACTGTTTGACACTGTTTTGCACTGTTTTGATGTAGATAATTTGCCAAATAAGGAAAGGAGAAGAAGTGTGAAGTTTATTTTAGACCTACCCAAAAAGGAAAGTGTGAATTTCATTTGGGACCGGAGTAAAATGACGGATAAAACTACAAAAGGAAAATTCCCGAAATAGGAGTAAAAAACTTTGAAAATTCCAAAATAGGACAGTCATGTTTTTATTCCCAAAATAGGAGTAATTAATGTCAAGTTTGGAAAATACTGTCATGTTTAAAGTCTGGTATTGCCAAAACATGACAGTAATTAGTCTTATTTTGGGAATAAAAACATGATAGTCGTATTTTGGAATTTACAAACATTTTTAGTCCTATTTAGAGTAATTTCTCGATTACAAAAGGAGCATATACTTTTCATCCTGATCAGTCCATCTATTTTTTTTCTTCATCCATCTCCAAAAGTCCAATGAGACATGGAAATGAAACTTTATTGTGACACTATCACTACATGTATATATATCATTAATATTCTAAAAGAAGTAAGGTGTGATAAAGTGACACAATCGATCCTTGAGCCTTAAAAGTCTAAGAGAGATTTAAGTGTGAAAAGGTGTTACGATTTTTATTAAATATTTTACTTTTTAAACAAACTAATTTCATTTTCTCACAAGAATAATATAATTCCTTCTTCAGAAGTCAGTCTAGCGGGGATAGTTAAAGAGCCGACTAAAGCTTGTCCTAGCTAGCCATTGTGCATACCATAATAATCCCATTTTGCTGTTCTAAATGGCCTAACACAGCTTTTATTAATTCTTTGTGGAATCTTAATGGCTTTTTGAACATTGCATGGACCAAAATGGTAAGAAAAAGGAAGTCTACCAAATTGGTAAAGAAAAATACTCCGGTGACATATCGGTAAAAAAGAAGTTTTTCCCTCTGTAGACAAATTGATAATAATAAACTTCAGCGATAAATTGATAAAAGTTTTTGTAAATGAGTGTGAGAAACTTTTAATTTAGACTCCGACCTTAGAATTCTCTACATTTAATTAGTATTGTGATATTGACACTTTTAGTTTTTCCCTCTGTAGACAAATTGGAAGACTAAAAATGACAATTAGAGTATTTGAATGTTTGGCAATAAGCAGTTGGCTACAAGCGAAAGTCAACTCAACTAGCAAATTCTTTGACCAATCTCTTCCATTAGTGGTTTGAAGTAAAAACATCCTAAGAATTGGTGTATTTTTAGTAACTTAGGGCTTTTCAATTAGCTATTAAGATATAAATTGACCATTAAGAATATGAATTTAAAATTACATATATTTACAATTACTTTCTTTCTTTTATTTTTAATAAGTTTTTAAAATAATTTTAAAAATTATATTTACTTTTATTTTATAAAACTACTACAACTATTATATAACTACTACCAGTATTATTTTTAATATATTTACTACCATTGCATTTGTAATTCTCATTCTCGTTAATTAAATCCAACAACAAAGAGGAAAATTCCTATAACTTTACTTTGTATCCAAATCCCAAACTTTATAATATCAATCATTCCTTTGTGGATCAATTCGATATTTTTTACTCATATTTTGTTACTACATAGACACTTATATACTTGCAAGTTTAGCCTGATCACTTATTGATTTGTTTCATTCAACAAATGCATGAAATATTGAAACACAAATATCTCTTTTAATAAATCCTCTTTTCATGTCTATCTAGCTAGAACTTTTCAAATACGTAGTATATATTAACAAACATCATTTTGGGAAATAAAAAGTAGGTGTAAAATGTTACCGGAAATTGATAAAGTCACTACGGCAGGATTAACACTTGCAGCTGCATTGGCAATTGTATTTCGAGTGAGACACTTACATCCGGGGTAGTGTTTGGCACTATCATCACCACCATCAACCATTGAGGTTGTTTTTTTCTCTGTATCAAATGACGATGGTGGTGGTGGTGGTGGTGGTGGTGGCGGTGGAGGTGGTGATGTGTCAAAAGTTGTTCTTGAAACGAAAAATGGAAGAAACCAGCTGCCTGCATGCATTAAAATGGTAGAACACCAAATTGTTGATTAAAATATGTGAACTGAAAAGGATCATATTTGTAAAAACATATAATACAGACTCCAAATCTGAGTGTTAAGAACAGAACAAGCAATTTAAATGTGAAGTACTATTTCAATTTTAAAGATCAGTATATAGTAATAATGTACTCCCTACGTTATGTACTTAAGTCCCACTAAAATTGTCCCATACCATATTTGGTAAAGTTTGTGTGGTTCTAAATCATTCTTACTTTATTCTTACTTTATCAATTAATATCAACCACACAACCCCACTTTTCTTAATAATCGTGCCACCCTCTTCCGACCCAATATAAGAGGGACGGAGGTAGTAATATACATACTATTGTGTGAAGCTCCCTGGTGTGAAAATGCAGGGTAGAACAAGTCCTTGTCTTGCATATTACTCCATTTGCATCTCACCATATGTTGTGATGGAATGGGAATTGAAACTGAGATAAGACACAGGCTTCTCAAATTAATGAATTCATTAATCAATGCATTTAATGAAAAGGATCATGTTACATGTTCCACCATAAACTTATAGATTAGGCCAACAGTTTAAAACATTGTTAGAAATGCACCTTAAACTTATATATTATGTATCTGATCCTTCAGAAATCTAAATTTTAATGTGGTATATCATAACTCGTTAAACAACAATTCAAGCACAAATATAATGGGAAATAAAAAAAACTAAGTAAAAAATAATGTTATGGGGTTAAAGTATATGATTACTTGAATCATTATCATTGGAGGCGTAGTATATGAGTGAAGACCCTCCTACGATGGCTCCAACTACGACTCGAGTGACTGATTTATGATTGTTATTTGTGATTTTTCTCTGTAAGAAGAAACAAATATATTTTTAACATGGTTATTAGAGTTTCTACAAGTCAAAGAAATTAATCAAAAGACAAAGAATCACCAATATATTATCATACCATGAGGTGTATCATGGTTCTTACGCTTGAACAATGCCAATGTGACTTGAATGAGAGCTTCCTTTTGTACATATAGTTAGCCAACATCACATGTTATTCTTTGTAATTCCCCACAAGATACCAAATATTCCTTTTCTTTGTCATTTTTCAAATATGCTTTGTCGTTTCTTACAAGGCACCATTTATATAAACAAAATCTACTTTTTGACATATCTCCAATTCGAATCTTGGAAGAACATTTTCCATATACAGGTTGCCTCTCTTTATCTTTGCAAGTGGACCTTAATTTTCATCTCACAATTTTTATGTAGGATTTATATGGTTCTCAATTTTTTATGTTGCATTTTCAAAATTACTTTTAACCTACATTTCATCATTTTTTCCTATAAATCTGGTACTTGTAAATATCTAATTCACAAAACTTATCTACATATTTTTTGTTTTTTGTTTTTTGCAACGTCTATCTCCATTTATATGTAAACAAAATAATTATACTCTATATTGTCTTATGCCACTTAAAATGTATTTTTAAAAGTCATCCTCGGTAAGGGTCACTTGGATCAGAATCTTATCATTCTAATATAATAATCATCTAATAGTACAGTATCATTGCGTTCAACATGTTACTATTGAGTGTTGAAACATAACAATGTAATACAACAATTTTGCTATTTGTACACATCTTTATACACACTTTTATACTCACTACGCTACTATATATACAAAAAAAAACTCCCCTTTCTCTCCCTCTCTTCTACGGTTCCCCCCTCCCCATTCTCTCTTCTTCTTTCCTTTTTTCTTCTGTTTTCATCATCTTCATCACATTTATTTTTCTCACCTTCCATTATCATCATCTGGTGTCATCTTTAATCCACTTCACCATCTCCTACCTTTATCATTTTCATCTTCATCATGTTTCATCTTTCTCACTTCATCTTTCATTTTTAGATTCGCGGAGATGGATGATCGTCGAAAAACCAAATCGGAAATGAACAACCGTCAGAATTATTGTCTGTGTAACATATAAAAATTGTTTGTGACTCTCTAAAAGTTGATAAATTTTATTTGTATGAAGAAATAAAATTGAAAGACTATAATTAAAAATCATCGGAAACAAATCGGAGAAGAAAAATTGCCTGAAATATTATATGTGTCTTCTTATAAACTTGTCACTGGAGTTAGGCCATCGACAAAAAATTGTTTGTGCGCGGACATCGGTTTTGTACCTTTTTGCAAAGATGACATTGTGTGTGCCACATAAATCGATGTCTTTGCACAAACAAATTTGTTTACGACAGACAAAAAATGTTTGACACGGACAAAAAAGTGTCTCACACGTACAAAAGGATGTTCGCCACAGACAAAAGCATATTCAACTACACACATGCCTCAAGTGCCACCAACAAAAAATATACTAGAGACATTTATCACGTGTCACAGACAAAAAAATTGTTCGTACACAGACATCGGTTTCTGTACCATACACATTGTCATCTCTGCAAATAAAGCACAAAAAACCAAAGTGTGCGCACACAATTTTTTGTCGGTGGGCTAACTTCAAAGACACTTTTATAGATGACACTGACAATAATTCCGGTGACTTTTCATCTTCGATTTGTTTCCGGTGACTTTTAATTATAGTTTTCAGTTTTATTTCTCCCGACGTTGTTCATTTCTAATTTGATTTCCCAACGATCATCCTTCTACGACAAATCTAAAATTGAAAGATGGAGTTGGAAAGGTGAAAATGATGGAGATAAAAATGGTAAAGGTGGGAGATGGTGAAGGGGATTAAAGATGACACAAGATGATAAACATGGAAAGTGAGAAAAATGAATTTGATGAAGATGATGAAAATGGAAGAAAAAAGAGAGAAGAAGAAGAGAGAATGGAGAGGGGGCAACCGTAGGGGAGAGAGACGGAAAGGGAAGAAAAGGGGTATTTTTTGTATATATAGTAGGTACAAAGGTGTGTACAAATAGCAAAATTGATACTCCCGTAATAAAAAGCTGACATTTTCTAATAATATGCCCCATCGGACATCTATTGTCTAGAGCAACGTATATTTGAACATGCAACCGCAAAGTTTTTTGGTTTTTGGGACGTCCCTTAAAACTTTGTCATCTTTCTTTTTTGGGACGTCCCAAAAAACTTTGTCACTTTCTCTTTTAATCAATTATTTTGTGGTTTCTATTATTTCTCTCTCCTCTGCACAAACCTCAACCACATAGTTTTTACTTTGTTATTCTTCGTGTCGGTCAACTTTGGCAAAGTTTTAAGGGACGGAGGTAGAGTTGTAAACGAATCGAATCGAACCGAATACTTGATAATATTATTTGTATAATTATCGAATATTCGTATTCGTATTCGTTTAAAATTCGAATCTTATTTTGTATTCGTGTTCGATTCGTTTGATATATTTGAATCTTTTTCGAATCGAATTCGAATATTCGAATTCAAAAAACATTAAAGTTAATTTGTGAAAATAATTAAAATTATGATGTTAGTTTGCCCCTTTTAACTAATTTTCATATTACATATTTTATAAGAAACAAAATTCATTTATAGAAGTCACTTCAAATTTAATATCAATATAGATAAATCAACGGAGAATTTTAATGGTAAATTAAGCTATTTTGACCTGGTAAAGTAAGAATTTTTAAATTAAAATATGCAAAATATTTACATGAATATTTTGTTATTAATATTTTTACATTGAACTATATGTATTCATAAGAAGTAGTATATATTGTATGAATATATAAATATATAAACACATAAATATATATATAATCCGAATATATTCGAATATTATTCGAATCGAATATCATAGTATTTGTATTCGTATTCGTAAAGTATTCGAATCAAAAAATAGATTTGTATTCATATTCGTATTCTACTTACTCGAATTCGAATCGGCATTTTCGAATTCGAATCACGAATCGAATCAAACCTAGACGGAGGTAGTATTTAAAACCTACTACTTCCATTCTAATTAAGTTTAGAGTTAAACTTTCACAGTCTTTAACTCTTTAACTGTTAATACTCGGGGTTCCATCTTAAAAGGTCAATCTGATTGGAAGAGTAGGTCAAAGTCTTATATAGTGTATTGTTGTTTTATATTTTTCTGGTGTGGGACAAATACTTTAACGCGCCCCCAGACTTAAAAATATCGGAGTGTATAAATTGGGCAAATAGACCCTTAACAAGTTACCCTTAAGCATGGATGGTGAACAAGCAATCAAACCACAATCGGATTTGACTCTGATAGCATGTTAAAACCCGGGGTTCCATCCTAAAAGGTAACCTGATCGTAAGAGTAACTCAAAGTCTTATATAGTGTTTTATTGTTTCATAGTTTTCCGGTGTGGGACAAATACTTTAACATTAACATCGACGTGTGACCATTAACATACAGACTATAAAAATGTACACTTACAAAACTTATAACAATAACAATAACAATAACAATAACAATAACAATAACAATAACAATAACAATAACAATAACAATAACAATAACAATAACAATAACAATAACAATAACAATAACAATAACAATAACAATAACAATAACAATAACAATAACAAGAACAAGAACAAGAACAAGAACAACAACATTACCCCACAAACGCAAAGGCTCCCACTTATGATGAGATAAGGGAGTCAGATGTACACAGTCTTACCTCTACACTAAAAGCATAGAGAAATTGTTTTTGGATAACCCATGATGAAAATCTTGACAAAAAATGCATACACATGGCTGTAGATGAGGCTGTGCAAGCTGGGCTACTGCACAGGGCCTCCAAAAATAGCAAGCCCATTTTTTAAAAAATTTAAATAGTATATATATACGATAGTATAAAGTAGAGAAATATTCAGGTCCGGAATTACGGACCAGAACCGCCGTCCGGACAGCGGTGTTTTAACGTCTTCCCGGTCGAAATTTTTGATGAAATTTTTATGCAATGTTCATCATCAAATATAGTTTATCTACGAAAAATTCAGCTAAATATTCAATCGGGAAGGTCGTCAAATAATTTTTGGAAGTTAACTGCGTTTTATATGTATATTCCGACGCAGTTATCTATCAAAAATCATATGACGGCCTACCCGATTGAATTTTTAGCTTATAGTTTTTGTGGATAAACTAGACTTGATGAGAAACATGCCATAAAAATTTCATCAAAAAATTTCAGCGGGAAAGGCCCCAAACGCCACCGTCTAGACGGCAGTTACGATCAGGAATTCCTAATCGGAAGAGTACTCTATAAAGTAATAGTTTAAATTATTAATAGGAGCCCATTTGCATTTTTGAAACACCTTTATACACCGAACGGCCCAACTCCAAATAAAAGCAAACCATATGTCTACACATTAGATAGATGCATTTTATTTAATAAAAGGCCTCATTTGTGTGATTCGCACCGGGTCTCTTAATGTGTCAAGTCGACCCTGTACATACACGCCACGCCACATTCTTTTTTACACCATTTAGACGGAAACCCTCATTGGAAAAAACATGCTCCACTTTGTAAAAAATGAACCTCATGTCCCTATTGTAAAATGTGCACAATCACAAGTACATTTTTTGTACTTATCCCTAAAAATTATGTTTGTATTTTATGAGTGTTTCATTCTGTCATTCGATCACGCGATCACACATATTTATATATGTGGGTGTGTATACACACTATATATATTATTAATTCTCCATGAAAAGCTATTCAAGAAAATGTGTATTTTTTATATCTCACTTGCATGCCTAGTGTTAGGAGCTAGGCTGGCGCTGGATTAGCATACTGCATAGTGATTATTACAAATAATAATCGTGACCAACGGAATAATTAAGATAAACTAATTAGTAGTAACCTGTCCCCAGCTTTTCTCACCATACACACTCTTTCTGTCATCTAAACATAATGTATATGAAAATCTTTCCGTTTGAGTGTGTATTTTTCTTTTCTTTTTTGTTTACTTTGATTTATTCAATTACAATAAAATTGAATGATTTCCTTTCATTATAATAAACTTGAATAATTTCATGACAAGTTGAGAAAGTGGGGTTGTCACCCTTCCTCCTCTCAATTCAAGAACACAACACTTTCAGCAGCCATCTTATGCAACCCTCTCTTTGTAATTGAAGCTCTCAATTCACTAGCACCATCCCAATCTCCATCAAGTGCATATATATTTAATAACAGAAGGTAATACCCCATGTTATTAGGATCTAGCCGAAAAAGATTCTTTGCCGCAATCCGTCCCATCTCTCCATTCTGGTACATCCTAGAGGCCCCAAGCAAGGCTCCCCATGTGGCATCTCCTCGCATACCTTGACTCTTCATCCCACCAATGATGCTGCTGCTGATGGACTCGTCCAACTCCCCCTTGCGTCCCAGAAGGTCAACCAATGCAGAATAATGCTTTGACTCTGGCATTAGTGTATAGTCATGAACCATTCTTTTGAAGAACTCAATACCCTCTTTAACTAGACCGGTATGACTGCAGACAGCTAAAATTGATAGAAAGGTTACCTCATTGGGCCTAACTGTGGTGGAGCTTTGGGTCATCATTTGAGAAAATAAACTGATTGACTCCTTCGCCTTCCCATGCATTCCATATGCTGCAAGCATGGAGCTCCAAATGACGACGTCTTTGTCTTCTTCTTTGATTTCCTCAAAAATGCCGATGGCATCACCCAGGCCACCACATTTTGCATGGCATTCTATAAGGGATGCCCCAACAAAGTTGTCATTCTTGAAACCACATTTGGTTATATGACCATGAAGACAACAGGCTTGTTGGAGATTGCCAAGCTCTGAACAGGCTGTCAGAACACTCACCATGGCAGTCGAATCCGGCTTGATTCCACTCCCAAGAGTCAACATATCATGAAAAATTGTCATCGACTTCTGCGCCATTTTGTTATGAACACACCCGTGTAATACAGAAGACCAAGCAATGGCATCTTTCTTAGACATTCTCTCAAAAACCATGATTGCTTCACTTGGGCAACCGCAGTTCATGTACATGTCAATCAAAGCTGTGGATAGAAATATATCTGATGACTCGAACCCTTTCTGGATCACAAGTTTATGTATCTTTCTACCCTCCAATATACTGCCTGTAGCTTCACATGCTTGTAAAGTAGTGATGAGACTAACCGAGTTAGGCTCGACACCACCCCTGTGAATCATCTGATTGAAAAGATCCATTGCCTGTTTAGCAGCCCCATTATGAGCATAGCATGATATCATAGTCCCCCATGATATCACATCTTTCTGTTCTGTAATGCTAAACAAAATTTCAGCAGCCATTAAAGCTCCTGTCTTGGCGTATAAGTTCAAAAAAGAATTCACCAAGGGTAGGGAAAGATCGAAACTTCTCTTCCTCCTAATTGTGAAGCCATGTATGCTTCTTCCAGCATTCATATCAAGCAACTGGGTACAAGCTGAAACAGCACTGATAAGCGTTACATTGTCAGGGCCAACGACATTACACCTTATTAGTTCAGCAAAAACAGTGAGTGATCCCTTAGGTTCGCCATTCTGTTCATAACCGGAGATGAGTGAAGTCCACAAAACAATATCTGGTTTGTGGTATTCCTTGAAAACTCGCAGGGCATCATCCATTATCCCACATTTTGAGTACAATTCAACAAGCCTAGTCCCAATAAACAGGTTAGAATTAAGCACACCAAGTTTCGTAATCAATGAATGAATCGTTTGGCCGGAACCAATCGCATTTAGTTCAGAACACGCTTTCAATCCGCTACATAGGGTTAAAGAATCGGTATTTTGGCAGGAAAACAAACGGGGAAAGATGGACAACGCGTCCGCAAACCGTTTTTCTCTGCAACATCGCTGAAGAATGCAATTCCATACGTACGCACTCCTGCGAGGAATTCCGTCGATCAGTTTAAGTGCATTATCAGAAAGTTCAAACGAAATGTAAGCATCAGCTAGACTTGAAGCAAAACCAACGTCTTGAATTAACCCAGTTTTGATCAAATGACAATGCAGTTGGGTTATTGCTTTCCCACTTTTACATGCTCCCAAAACCTCCCATACACAATTCATGCACTGTTACAGATATCATACAGATCTGACTAGAAGGAGCAGATAGTCAGCAGGCTTAGTTCTAACTTGCACGACCAATTTGACATTCTTTCAATCGCTATATATACATTTAGTTCTTCAATTGGACTTTTTTATATGATCTTTAAATATATTGATGTAATTGTTAACATTACTATATGCTTGGAGTCTTGGACAAAGGTTAATGGGCGCACAAGTCCATTGAGGTTATTGCCTTTGTTTTTGTAATTGATGTATTTTATTCACATGATGTCTTTTGTAAATTTTACCTTGATTGCATTGTAATTTATGTATGAAAGGTTAAAGTCTCTTATATGCATATTAGAACTTGTGACACTCAAATGAGTCAGTTGAATCCAATATGGACAACTAGCGAGGTTAACCTATACCCTGACTCACCTTAGATTTTAGTTCTAATTAAATTATTATGGGGAAAATTGTGTATTTTTTTCAAATAAGGACCATTATATCACCATATCGCCCCACCCTAATATACCGTTTTGCCTAAGCAACTGGATCCATCTAAGATAAAAAAAACATGTAGATTCGATTACCAGTATCCTTTAACAAATAACTATGTTACTTGATGTAAGTGATTGAGAAGAGAAATATCCATGAAATAGGGAGGACCGTGTGACTTTGTCTCATAATAAGACTTCATATTTCATCCTTCAAAGGTCAACATGGTCATAATAGAAGTAGTAAAAGGCCTTACGTATGAGCTTATCTTCACTTGACCAATGTGAGATGGGTATATTTACGATTTGTTTTCTTACTTGAAAATTTTGGGATTCGATCTCAACTTTTCCGAATTTTGATCGGCTTAAATATTTGAATTGTCGTTATTGACCAACAAAGGATTCCTCCTCATCAATAAGAAGATTAGAAGATGTTAACCTGAGATGTCGTTTCCTAAAGGTAAAGACATCTCCTTCATGTTTAGGCAAGCAGCAAGCTTGTCTCGTCACCGAGACTCTTGAATCTTGTGAGGGTGAATGACTAGATGTGATATAGTTGTCTTTTATCACCAAAGCTTTCTTGTTTCTTGTTTTTATCGGTCTAGTTATCATTGTGTTAAGTTGTAGGTTACATCTTTGCATTGATACTATAACCATCAAAATTATTTTACCCATTAAATGTCCTAGATGACATTTTCTTGGTACCAAAAAGCACCAATGGCCTTCTGGTGGATGATGGTAGATTTTCACCACTCATCAGTTAGTTTACTTTGTCCATTAACTTTAAAGATGGTACAGTAACTATTGGGGCATAGGTATTTGGTTCCTCTTAAGTCTTAACACTTGACATGTTTCTCATTGACATACAAAACTAGCTTGAGAGATCCCGCTCCTATACCTACCAAATATCTGCTGGTAAAATTTTGGAAGTCCTATTTACCGGGTGCAACTCCTCTCCATTTTCCCTCTATTTCCTTTTTACTTTTTATCTATCTCTACTTTTTTCTCTATCCTATTCACCAACCTACCCCACCCTTCATTTTCTCCTCTCTATCTCTCTCATAATGGAACTCTCCATTAATGGAGATGATCCAAATTCCTATTTACTATTGTACCTATCATTAGTTCAAGAATAACTTTTGAAAAATGAGCCGTATAAGGTTTTTGGATATGGAGATCAACCTTGGAAATTTCTGAATTTGACAAGTTTTGAATGGAAGAGTTCGTGATTGGAACAAGTCTTAGCCTAGTTTGGGTGAAAATGCTAGGAAAGGGGAGAAAATGACAAGGACGAAAGAAAATGTTAAGGAAAGTTGTTTTCTTATGCCCGGAGATGCAAAGGAAAATGGAATATGATTCGTGATTTACAGTTCTTGGGATTCAACTATATACGTAGCATATGATAGATAGAAGTGGATTTAAAAAAGTTAAATTTGACAAAAAAATAAAAGATGGGCTGAGCTCAGAGCCCAAAATTCTCTCCCATCACATGTTTGGATTTGCTTCCGCTGGAATTACTGTCAGTGTCACAGAAATATCATTACTTCTTTTCACAACTGCTCTCAATGGTTGTCCAGCCCTGTCTCCCATTATCTCAACAATCTGCAACAAATTTTATTTGAAGAAAGGAATAAGAAAAAATTCCAAAACTCTCTCCCACCCATGGGCCATGGGGGTAGGGGATGAGTTAGAAGACACAATTAAACTGATGGATATATGCATACATAATTACCTCCTTGATGGTCCTGACAGGCTTTCCATCAAATTCTATAACAATGTCGTTTGGATGAAATCCTGCAACATCAGCTGGGGAACCTGGAGTCACCTGTAGAACGAAAATGCACGAATGCATAATGTTGGTTTGGGCTTGAAAAGCAAATGAGCAAAAAGCAAAGACCATGTCAAGCAAGAACCAATAAATACCATGGGTACAAGGACACCTTGGTTGACATTAGGGAATTTAGAATTTTTTTCCTTCAGCTGTGCAACGACCATTTCATTGAGATCCATCATTTTCAATCCCAACCAAGGTCTAACAACTCTCCTGAAATACCAACCATCCGTTGTGATGTTAATTTCCCAAAAATGCACCCCAGGTATACTAAATGAATGATAATGTCACAGAAAAAAGATGGCACATGATTTTTGGCAGGTAATAAAATATATATTATACGTGTCAAGAGATGGAACTTGAATAGATTTCAGCAAAAAAAAACACATTCGTGTGTAATTTGCATGACAATTCCTTTATTCTGTGCCTACAAACCACTTGTTCTCAACAAATAAAAACAATGATTCTAAAATAATTGTGATTCAGCAAGGAAGCAGCTGAGGGCATAATGACATGTTTTATACCCATTTTTTCTGAAGTGGTCTATAATTTTGGTAACTGAATCGATTGGCACCGAAAATCCCAAACCATCAGCGTCCAATACTTTCATATGATTAACACCAACAACTTCGCCATCAACATTCACAAGAGGTCCCCCAGAATTTCCCTGCACATAATAGATTATAGAAAATTTAAGTACATGATATCTACACTGCAGTGCTCATGAATGATGGTTATAACTATTGTTACCGCATTTATGGCACAGTCTGTTTGTAAATACTCTCTGCTCATACCGCCTAACCCCAAATCACTACTTTTGCGATCTACACAACTGCATAGGAACATTGAAAATGAGAAAAAGGAAGAGTCCCGAGATGTTAAAGTATATAATGACAATGAACTCATTATTGGATGTACATATGGTCTTATCACCATAAAGATAATTAGGACAATAAATCATGATGAAATCACGAAATTCCTTTAGCATTCCACCAAGAGTACCTTACAATGCCTGCTGTAATAGTATTTTGTAGAGAAAGGGGACAACCCATGGCTATCACCCAATCTCCAGGGCGAAGCTTAGTTGAACTACCGAGCTTTGCACATGGCAGTGGAGTTTTGGATTTTATCTTCACAATTGCAATATCAGAATGTAAATCGGCATTTTCCACTGTTCCCACAAATGTGCGGCCATCTTGTAGGGCCACCTCAACCTGCAGAGTGCCACAGTTATAGCTATGATATAAACACCAACTAGAATGGATTTGCAAATCTTTGGATGAAACTTACCAGAAAAAATATGGGAAAGTAAACCACCGGTTTAAATCACAGGGGACAAATGGGCACACTAGAGAAATATAGGGAGTGTTTGCAAGAGATTAAAAAAATTGATTTTCAGCTTCTGGCTTAAGAAAGCTGAAATGAGTGTTTTCAAATGACAACTTCTACTTAAATTAGGCACTAAAAAGCTAAAAGTTGGAAGCAGGTTGAGAGGCGCTTAAAGTGCTTTTCACTTTTTCTATTACACAAAGATCATTTATTTTATTAAACACTACCCACGTTTACTTTTCAAAATCACTCTTTTCTCAAACACTACTAACTTTTACTATTAAACACTTTCTCTAAAATCACTTCACAAAATCACTTTTTTAAAGTAGAAGCCATTGCAAACACTCTCATAGAAACATTTTCCATCATTTGCAATGGAGCCAAAGATTCATTATTTTTTGGCTTGAGATTATGATGGAATAAAGCAAAATGGCTCACTAAACTGTCTACGCTTCTTTGTTATGAAGCAGCAGTCAGTCCATGCAATTTTGGACGGGATTTTCACTGGGTCATCCGGAAACAGTCTCTTTGTGCTTTAGTACAGGGGTAAGACTGCGTACATCTGACCCCCCTTACCCCACCGTAGGTGGGAGCCTTTGCGGCACTGGGGTAAATGAAAATGAGAGCAGCATTCACTTTTTGAAGCATAAAAATAGAGGATACCTATTGGAGTGTCTAAACTTAACTTACAAACAAATAGCACATAATGATGGGTGTGAGAAAGAGTGAAGATAGTATCTGCTAAATCTATACAACTGACCAGAAGGAAACAATTAATAAAAAATGTCATGGGAATTGGAAAAATATAAATCAGGCTCTGCTTTTTGGGATAATCTGGAAATGAATATGATAAGAGTGGCTGTAATCTGAAGTTTAAAGAGCTAGAGAAGACTAGTCAAGTTGAAAGGTAGTACAGAAAGATACTCATGCGGGGAATTGAGTTAGCAAATAAGTTAAAGTCTTTACAGATTCTGGAAGAACCATTTCCAGGCTCTGCAGAAAAACTAGAAGGCATGTATTAATGTATTATACAGCAAAAGAACAAACAGATTGGACCAAAGCGGTACATGGAGAAAATGGTGGATTTGCTGAAGGCTCGTTTACTGCAGGGAAAAAATAGAAACAGAATGGGCAAAATGGAGCTGGGTTTCTGTCTATCAGAGCTTTTAGTGTGAAAATTGCAGGAAACCCTGCAGAAAATAGAGACAAAATTGAAAATGGCAAGGATTCTAATATTGATAAGCTAACAATTGATGCAGGTGATTGTAAAATAGCAGATGAATCCCCTCTGGAATCAGATGGTTTCCATAAATTGCCTGAAAATGTTGGTAGTCCTTCTAAAGCTTTTAAGAGTGGCCATTTTGGATATTCGTCTGGTGAAAGCTCTGATGATGAAGGATAGAAAGAAAGAAATAAACTAATCAAAAAGTAAAAGAGCTCACAGATTTTAGCATTAAAATGTCCAAAAAAATCTTAGCTGAAAACTAGAGATGATCAAGGCCAATGGAGAGGCAAGGAGCGAACCCTAAGGTGATTACAATTTACAAGATGGGAATGGGATGCAAGGATATCCAAATCCCAGGAAGCTGTGAGCAAGACCAAAATGTTGAATTCAGAGTGCTATCGATGTTTGAGTTTTTAGGGACTGTTTCTAGTTAAACCAGCCAGAATAAAGACTGTTTTGATAGTCTGGTTTATGGTAGTTTACTACTCCGTAGTTGTGAGGAGTAATAATTCTATATGTATATCTTTTGTACATTTATTGTATACATTCCTACATGACATAAGTTGATTAGAATACAACTTGGATAAAACAAAAGGAAAATTTCCCTACGGATTCATCACACAAGACTTGTTTCCTAAACGATAAGGGCATGTACATTTTATCTACATTTATTAGCTACATTCCTAAATGACACACATTGGTTGGGTGGTAAGAAATTGTCTTATGCCATGTAGGTTTTTTGAACCAGTACACACCAATCGTGTAGCTGATATGGCAATATTTCAGTCAAAAAAACATATCACATGTTACCTTCCCGTTCGATGAGGGGCTTAACCCTTGAGAAGTAAGCACCACATGTGCACAAGTTAGAATTGTTCCGTCTTTGTCTATGATTGTGCCAGATCCTATACTCTTTCCAACCGCCCATCCATGAAAACCTGCCAAAATAAATAATTATATCAATCACATAAACCAAACAAGGATAGCACTTTAGGTATTTACCAATTTATCAGTAATTAAAATCCTGAAAAAAAAAATACCTTTTGGAACAGACAAATTGACTACAGCAGGACCAACACTTGCGGCTGCATTGGCAATGGTATCTCGGGTAAGACAATTCCTACATGAGTGCACGGTATCACCACCACCACCAACCACTGAGGAAGTGTCTTTGTTTACATCAGATGATATTGCGTCATCTGAACTTGTTCTAGAAACAACAAAAGGAAACCTACCTGCATTAATCGAGTCAACCATGTTGTCATAAATAAATGCATGGGGCAACCAGTCTAAATATGGAGTAGTATTTACAAATGCAAGAAGTAACATTACTAGTTTGTGAAGCTCCCAAGGTCTGAAATGAGGGGTAGAAGGAGAAGTCTTTGTCTTGCAAATTATTCCATCTACATCTGATTAAGTCTTCTAGTGGCTTAGGAATTGAAACTGAGAAAAGGGGGGCTTCTGAAAGAAGTAGATTTACGTTAGTCAACACTATATCCAAAAAGATTATAGCAAATTATATCTATACTGATTTCTCTAAGTTATTTTCTTATGTTGGGATTTACCTGGTAAATGAAATGTCATTAATTGCAATATTTATACATTTAAACTAATTTGGTAGAAAAGAATTCAAAATGATATTTAAATAAATTTATTATGTTTAGAGCATTCTTTAATTTCCTCAACATTTTCCTTCCCTTTTCTAATATATTTTCCTCTCTGTTTCCCTTTCCTAGCATTTTTCTCATTCCAATTCCGAACCCTTCAAAAGCAGAAAAAATATGTGTAAAAAAACAACAGACACCCGTAAATCATTTTCGTTCGGACAAAGAATAGAATTCTTACTTGAATCGTTATCACTGCAGGCAAAGAACACCAGCGCCGACCCTGCTATAGACCCAGCTGCAACTCTCAGGATTGACTTCTTATCGCAAACCGTAAACTTCCTCTGTAAAAGGTAAACGCAGTAGACACTTAATTTTAATGTTATACACTTGCTAAAGTGCCGTTTAAATTATTTCCCAGGAAATGAATATGATAATTTTAAAGAGAAGAGAAAAGATAATTATAATACCAGAAGGTGCATCATGACTGGTTTACTTGATCGATCCTCAGGAAGTGCTCAACTGATCCGCTATTAACCATTCAAAAAACCCCTTAGCTCGACTACTTTCGAGAACATTTCAAGCTTGGAGAAGAAACAAAGGATTAATGAAATCGGGCTTAAGCATTGAATTAAGAAAAGCCCACAGTGCGAAAACTAAGCCCAAAACACAGTCTTTTGGATTATTTGCCATGAATATGTATTTTTCAAAAAGTTGTATGCATGTGTATGTTAAAATACTACTCGTATACACATTCATAGGAGACCTAAGAGTAAAATAGTACTCCTTTGTCTCGGTTTAAATTTTCATTTGCTTTTTTTGAAAGATAAAGATTTTCATTTCTAGTTTATAAAATGATTAACTGTGTTAAATATGGAATATTAAAAATAATACATTTATCACGATTATCATCAATGACATTATTATATTTTATATCCATCAAAAATAGTTTTCAAAATACAATCAAATAACCTTGTCTAAATATTATTTAAATAATTATTCATTATTCAATGAAAATTTAATTCAGAACGGAAGTAATACTACATCTATCTAATATTCGATGTTTTATTTTAATTTGACACAATTATTAATAAAATACTTAAAGCGTAAAAATTATGTGATTAAATTTGAGTAGAATAAAATGAAATCATAAAGGCAATATATTTTTACCAAAAAAAGAAACAAAAACACGACAGAAAAAGTAATAATTAGATAGGTAGAGCAATTGCAAGCATTTCCTTAATAAAAGAAACATGTATGGATAGATGAATAATCATCTATTGACAGTTTCAAAATATGATTACTTTTAGGATTGTTTTCTCTTGCAGCTCTTTTAGTCTTACTCTTATTTGCCAATTCCCCCATACTTTAAATATTTTTCAAGAAAAAACTATCCAAACTACGTAGTATGAGATATGTACAAAAACTTTTTTGTACAGTATCTTCTTTTTTGGGTTTTGCTAGATATTGTTAATTAATTGAAGTGTTAGAACACGTAACGCAATTACGCAAATAAGGTAAATTGGGCTACGATTATTGACATGAAAAGTGTCACCAATTAAATCCTCATATTATTCGGAAAATGCCGATTAAAATTCTCAACTCAACTATCCCACGTAGAGGTGGATTCGGGCCGGGTGGCTCGACCCGGAACCGGCCCGGGACCGGTACTGTTCCGGTCTGGCCAGGGATCGGTCCGGGTAGGCCCAGCCCGTTGATTTTACAATGCGGGCTCGGGTTCGCCAAATGATGAATCGATCCGGCCGGGCCGGGCCCGGCTCCGGGTCTTTTATTTTATTTTTTTGTTTTTTCAATTTTTTATTTTTTAGGGTTAGGTTGGGTGTTTTGGGCCATTTGGGGTGGTTTGGGGGTGAGGGGGGTATTAGAGGATTAATTAGAAAATTTAAAAAAAAAAGTAAGTGGCCCGAGGCCCGGACCCGGTGGCTACCCGGGCCGATCCCGGGCCCAACTATTCTGAACCGGCGGCCCGCCGGGGCCTAGGCCCGACCCGACCCGAGTCCACCCATGATCACACAATTACTTAAATAATACTTCCTCCGTCCGGCTAACAATGAACAAAACAAAGTGTCACGCAAATTAATAAAAAGTGATTTGTGTAGTTAATATTGAATTGATAAAATAAGAATAAAGTAAGTATGACTTAACGTCACACAAACTTTACCAAATTTGGTATAGAACAATCTTATTAGGACGGATCGATAATGTAAAATGGAACAATCATAACAGGACACAGATAGTAATAGAGATTAGTTGACATTTTTAAAATATTTCAAGCTCTGCGTCATAGACAAGGTTAGTTAGTATCTATAGAAAATATCTTATTCTTATCAATATACCTTTTCCTCAAATTCCTAACATTTTTCTTTCTGATGTGAGGATGGATATTGAAGAAAAACATCCTAACGTTTGCACTTCAGAGAACAACTTACATAAGCATAATCTCACTTTTGCCAAATCAAACTACGTAGTAAAATGTTTTCATCGAAAATGAATTAGTTACAGATTACTATCAATCATTGATCATGGCGCTTATTATTTTAAGCATACTGACATGCAAGTACTAGTATTTTGGAAGAATTAATACTCCGTAATATGTTAAACGGACAATAAAATAATAAAATTATAGAACCCATCAAGGAGAAATGGAACTTCAATATATTTCAGCAAAAACTACATCTTCAACTTTGAAGATAACATAACTGATCCGGTACAGGTAATCTAAAAACCAGAGAGTAAATTATCGAACAAAGCTAACAAACATTAACCGGAACAACCCCATCAACAGCCCAATTTACAAGCTTAAATTCAGAGAGGCGTAATTAGACTTCCAGTTCAAGCCTTCTTTGGTGACTTGCTGGGTTTCGCTTCCTTATCGTCGCCGGCAGCACTTTTCTTGGGAAGGAGAGACGAGTTTATGTTGGGAAGAACGCCGCCGCTAGCGATGGTGACTCCTCTAAGCAACTTCCCCAATTCCTCATCGTTCCTCACTGCTAAGAGCAAATGCCTTGGGATGATCCTCGTCTTTTTGTTATCGCGAGCCGCATTACCAGCCAGTTCCAGAACCTGCAATTCAACAAAACCGGAGGTCAGTATTGTACGGAATAATCCAGATCTGAGCGAAATTGAAATGATTTAAAGGATCTTGTTAGATTAATACCTCAGCGGCGAGATATTCCAGGACGGCGGCGAGGTATACAGGAGCGCCAGTGCCGCAGCGCTGAGCGTAACGCCCCTTCTTCAGAAACCGAGCGATCCGTCCCACGGGGAACTGAAGACCGGCCTTGATCGACTTTGTGACGGCCTTCTTCCGATCTCCGCCTTTCCTTCCTCCAGCACCTTTGGACGTCTTAGTAGAAGCCTCCATTGTTGAAACTCGAGTGCGATTTGAAAGGGGAAGTTCGTGCTCAGTGATTTTGAATGATACGTTGAAGAAAGTTGTGGGGCTGTGTACATATTTATAGTTAAAACGGAAGGATTGCCATGCTGGCAATCCCGGCGCGAGATGGTTTCTACACCAGAGATTTGCGGGTAAAACTTGTAGTGTATTGAATCCAACGGACAATAAAGCACACGCTGGCGATCCGCATGCTTCCACTTCTGTTTTTAAATTAGGCTTTTCCCGCATATATGAAATGAGAGGGAAACATTAAGACGAAATGGGTTTTGAGAAAATGACAAACATATCATTGAAAATTTAGAGCTCCTTTGGTAACATTAAAATTAGCTGAATTAGCTGATTTTGTTGAAATTTATGAAATTGTGCCTGAAGTGGCTATATTGGCTGATTTTGTTGATTAATGAAAAAATTATATTTAAAATATTTGTTATTAATAAATTAAATAAAAAATTATATGAAAAATAGCTAATGATCCTCTACAGTAACTACAGCCAATACAGCCAGAAAAGTAACTCCAACCTTCCTTTTTCTGCTCATTACAAAATTCAGCGAGTGAAATCAAAAGTTACACGTTTGGTGAAAAAGCTAGATGGTAAGCCTGATAAACCGAAAAAATGGGTCACCAAACGGGCTCTTAAAACTCAACCTTTTTCCCAGAATAGCATCACATGTAACGTTTCGAAATTAACTTACCACTTTTCTTTTCGCGTATTCCTAAAAATAACTTTTCACTTCCTTACTTGACAAATTATTGATATCAAAACAGTGCAAAACAGTGTCAAAACAATGTCAAAATAGTAAAATTTAGGGGGAATTTTATTTTGCACCCAACTTTTTGGATGATATTGGACTTTACACCCCAATTTCAAAAAACCTTGACTTTGCACCCCAACATATACCATTTTGTGGAAAAAAAAATCTAAATGGAGTGCAAAGTCAAAGGAATTTTAAGTTAAATGAGGTGCAAAATCAAAGTTTTTTCAAAATGTGGTGCAAAGTCCAATATCACCCAGAAAGTGGGGTGCAATGTCAAATCCCCCCTAAATTTTACCCCCTAGTAAATTTATTTCCCTAATATGTGTGAAATCCAAGTTGAAAGTTAATTTCGGGACCGAGAGAGTGTGTTTTTCCCTAAATATGACTAACCTTACCCTTTTACCCTTAATTCTATTTAATTAATTGATTGATCTAAATAATTGCTCCCCTAGTCTCCTTGCACAACCAAGGCAGTCCGTCGGTGGCGGCACCACTGCGACAACGGTAGGCGGCGGATTCTGGCAGCGGCGGTGAACTCCGGCAACGGCAGATTGCGGCAGAAATGTTGGCAGAGGTGACAGAAATCCCCAAACTTAGGGATGAAGAACAGCAGCCGTCGGTAACCGACCAAAAGCCTTAGCCCGCGTCATAAATAGACGACGGGACCTCCCTGAGATCACGGGACGATCCAGTAGGACTCTCTACCGGCCGAGGGACTATCGACCCCCTCGGCCGAAGCCTGAAAGAATGATACCCATTTCTCTCTCAAAGAAGTAAAGAGGAAGAATATAAAAGAGGGACAGCCGAAGGTCTGCCCACTTGCCGGCCTAAAGCAATATCCCCAAAAATAAAAGAGGGACAGTCGAAGGTCCGTGCACTTGCCGGTCTAAAGCGATATCCCCAAAAATAAAAGAGGGACAGCTGAAGGTCCGTGCACTTGCCGGCCTAAAGCGATATCCCCAAAAATAAAAGAGGGACAACAGAAGAACCGTGCACTCGCCGACCTAAAGCGACATCCTCAAAAATAAAAGAGGGAAGCCGATGGACCGTGCACTCGCCGGCCTCGCGCAATAAAAAAGATCCCCAGAAGATGACTAAGTACATATCAGACAAATACTATGCATTATGGACGAAGCAAGACCATGCATGTGGATCACCCAGACACAAGGGGTACGCCGACGAAGGGCATCCCAAGTGTCCGACAAAGGTCCCAATGGATATGACAAGTACATTCTAAGTCACAAGGGAAACTAACATCCTGCCTTCCTTGGCCGAAAGTGGAAAAAATCCCATCGGCCGAGCAAGGGTCCAAGCACTCTCATCGGCCACTCCCAAAGGAAGTAACTACCTAAGTCTGTTGAACTTGGAAGAATTTCAAGGCACTTTAAAAAATTCTCAAGTGGCATCGAGAGTGGGTGACAAGGGTCCCAACGCCGAAAGTGGAACAACCCATCTAGTTTCCTCTAGCCGAAAGTGGAAGAAACTCTCAGCGGCCGAAAAATGGCCAACAACCATCATCGTCTACACCGGGGTGAAGCAATTGCATACTCTAAAAAGTATGAGATGACCAACAAGCAGTACGAGGACGAGGAGGACATCTCTCCCTCAGCCGAGCAAAGGGTGAGATCCTCCATCGGCCACGACCACAAGAAGCAACTACTTGAGCTTTTTGTTTGACACTTAGAAAAATTTGCAAGTGAAAACAAAGAGAGAAGGGGGAGTAACACAAGACGAAGAAGATATTAAGGCCGGAAGTGGCGGCTAAGAATTTTCATTCATAAATCAAAAGTACAAAGTGGGGGCACAACGGCCGTTACATTTACAAGCACTACGGCTTTTACATAGCAAAAAAAAAGAGAGAAGGGCTCAGTGATATGCACTAATTAGTAATGCAGAAGTATATGTTTTTATGTTGGATTTGTGTGTATTGTTTATCGTTTTATTTAGTTTGTAAACATTTGTGTGATTTTAGTTGTAATTGTATTTTAATCTTCAGTTGTAAGTTGTAAAGTAGATTTAGGATTTATGGTGTTGGAAAAGAGGACTTTGAAAAGAAGAAATCAAGAAATTTGATTGCCGAGGAGCAAAACCCGACCGGGTAGAAATCCCCACTCGGTCAGGCAAGATTTAACAATCGAAGAAGCAAGGAAACTGCTTGGCCCGGTCGGGCCCTATACCTCACCCGGTCGGGTGAGACTTGACCGGGGACAACCCGGCGTGCGAAGATCACCAGAACGTGGAAAGTATCTGATTTTGACCGGACCCGGTCGGGTAGGTACTTGACCCGGTCGGGTACCCGGCCAACGGTGTTGAAAAACACCTATAAATAGCACACTTTTTCTTCTCTAAAAATCATCCCTTCTTCCATACTCTTAAGCTCAGTTTAGAATAGCATTTCTTTATATTTTTCTAGCTATGTTTAGCCTCCAAATGAGGAGCTAAACTTCCAATTCTTGGTGTTGCTCTTGAAGCTTGTTGATTATTAATGTTGTGAGTTATTTTCTTAACCTCTTCCCTTGAATATTAATTATTAGTTCTTTCCTTAATAGTATCTCTATATTAATGTTGGGAGTGTTGCTAAGATGACAATTAGTTAACATCTTGACATTAGTTAGAGTAGTATTTTCTTCCTCTATATCAATGTTGGGGAGTGTTGCTAAGATGACAATTAGTTAACATCTTGATATTAATTATAGTAGGATTCATCTCCTTTAATAATATTCTTCCTTGAATATTAATTAATTCCTATTCATATTTCATATTAATATTTTGAACATTACTTAAAGGATCAACTAGTTTTGTTTCATATATTAATTATTACTAGAAACGATCGACGAACCGATGGTTAATCGTTGATGGTTTCACAAGTAAGTAACTTCGGTTTATTAATGCACAGTCGTGGTTGATAAACTTAAGAGGGATTAATTTTGTTGGTTAAACCGAAACCGTTGTGTTGAGGTTATCAATCTCAATTGATTTCATCAAGGAGTTAAGAGATTAAATGCTACTATCAAATCGGTATATGACGGTGTTCTATACTTGACTAATAGTAAGGGTTATTAATGAACGGTCGTTGTTAATAACTACCCTCGATGAATTGGATATACTCCTCGATTGAGTATTCGAGAGGGAATAAGTTATAGATATAACAATGATCGACTAAAATATATCAACAAGTGGAAAGTAGCAATGCCAAGTTCTTTTGTCTTTGAATTAAAACACATATAGGTTGTTCATCTTAGTTTTTAATTAAATTAAATCATTCAACCCCCCCCCCCCCCCCTTATTTACTAGTTTCATAAAAAGAGAATTATTCCTTTCCCTGTGGATACGAACTCTACTTCACCTATACTACATGTAAGTGGTAGTATTGAATTTATTTTGACGCACCGTGACAAAGTGCACGTCACTCAGGCTTCTTCAACACCAGCATCGGGAACAGGCACACTATCACCATCATCGGCCTGAGAGGAAGCGGTATCCACAAAGATGTCGTCATCACCCCAATCTTCTTCTCCGATTTCAGGGTCCACAGGGAGCTTGACCTCGGCCTCAGGGTCCCTCATCTTCGGGGGCAGCTTCAGCTTGGCGGCAAACTTCTTCATCAGCTTTAGCTCTGAGAAGCGCCGATGAAGCCTCCGGCAGATCAGCCGCTGCATCCTTTGCTGGCCCATGTCGTAGTATACCGACATCTCCCTCTCAAAGTACTCCTGGATGTCAGGAGAGTTCGCGCCCCAATCTTCTAGCCAGACCGCCACAACCTCATAGCACAAGGGTCGGCGCTCCTCCGTTTGCCAGCCTTCGGCCAAGATTTTGTCAATGGCAGCATCGGCTGCTCTCTCTGCTTTAGTTTTGGCTTTCTCAGCCTCATCAACCCGCCGGGTTTCAGTCTCACGGAATCCTTCTCCGCGGCATACTTGGCCAGGGCGCCGTCCTTGTCAGTGGCCACTTGGCGATAGGCCGCGTCAGCCTCATCTGCCCTCCTCTTCAGGACATCCACCTCCTCCCGGAGCCGGTCCAAGCAGCTCATGGCCTCCTCGACCGAGGTAGCCTTTTGCTCGACTTCTTTCATCCGAGCAATCTCTTGTTTCTGCCTCTTGTGTCTCTCCATCAGCATGAAGGCTCCCTGCAAAGAATGAAATGATCAAGACGATGAAGACACCTACAATGACAAAAAAAACAGAATATGCTAAGGATTTTACCTGGACGATGAGGTCCATTCCGCCGTCATATATCTTGACGTTGCCAAGATTGTCAAGATAGACCCGGGCCTCGATGGGGACGGCCTGCGAAATCACATCGTGCCCGTCAACAACCTCGTTGAAGACACCCCCTTCATGGGGTACTCGACCTCCAATTTGTAGGTCCCCGTGACCATCTCCTTGATGGGTCGCTTCTTCCGAGAATCTTGGTCGACGGAGGGAGGCTGAGAGACGACAGTGGAAGAAGGTTGGGAAGTTATATCCACCAAGGCAGCAGCATTGAAGCCCCCAACGTCTCCGGCTGGTACAGCCATGGCCCCTGCGTCAACATCAGCCGGGGGAGAAGCTTTCTTAGACTTCTTGGCAGGCTGCATGCCGGCCTCAGTCAACTTCTTTTGTCCATCATCAGCCTGCCGTTTCTTCTTAGGCTGAGTGGGTGGCTTCAACGACTGAGCAGCGGTCGGCTGTGTTCCTGCCTCTGCGGCCAGCTTAGCAGCATCTTTAGCGGCCTGATCAGCCACCACCTTCACCTTTGCCCTAACCATGACGGATCGGCGATCCATGACAAAGTTTGCACAAAGGAAAAACACATTAGCAAAGTAAAGAAAAAACAAAAAGGGATCAAGCACGTTAGGAAGGCATTACCATCGGCTTCGGCAGGCACGCCCAGATCTGGGCCATCAGCCTCCTCGAAAGTGGTAGTCATCTTCGTCCAGATGTCGACATCCTCCTCCTTGTCCCCGTACACAAAGTACCTCACAAAGCCGATGACAGCCATCTTATACTCTGTGATGTAGTGTTTCACGCTCCTCGGCCCTCCTTCCAAGAAAGCCGCCACCTGAGCATCCAAGATTAAACTCTTCGGCGCGTCATGGAGGTTAAATCTACCACTGTGGCCGATAGAAGGAAACTCGGTTCCACCCTCACCCAGAGACATGAAGACGAACATACTTTTCCATCCATGGATGGACGTCGGCAGATCAGAGAAGGATCTCCAGTACTTCACCTGCTGCAGATTAGCTCCCCCGGCCTATCTGGCACATGTTCATGAAAAGGGCCGTTGTCGGATTGAAACCCAACTCGTCACAACGGATGAGGAAGCCGATGATCAACAAATAGCTATTTGGGGTCAGCAGGGCCGAAGGGAGTTCCACCATGTCCAGGTACTCCGTAATGAACGAATTGAGGGGAAACCTAAGCCCCTTGGGAAAACTCGTGGGGTATACTCCAAAGTACCCCCGAAGGCGGATTCAGTACGTGGTCTGTCAGCTTAGGGGCCCTAACCCTACCAAACGGCCCCACGTACATCTGAGCAACCAAGTACTCGGCCGCGCAGCTCTGCGGCCTGATGATACGGACATTAGCGAGATCCAAGAATGAGAAAGCAGGTCCCTTCTTCGGCCGGCGCCTTTTCTTCGGCGCGGTCCCCTTCACTGCAGACACCGGTTGGGGGCAAGGAGTAGTGGCCGACGTAGACGCCCTGTCCACGGCACGAGAGACTCTAACGTCCTCACCTTCAAACGATGAGGCAGTCTCCTCCTGGTTCTCCTCAACCTCTGTCTCCCCTGACTTGAAGGAGCTCAAATCTTCTATCTCCTCGCAGCACTCCACCACCACCCGGTAGTCAAGGGATTTGACGGAGGCCTCGTCGTCATACGGGTAGTATTCATCGTCCAAGGTCTTCATCTTAACAGCTAAAGAAATCCTAACGGGAACTACTTTGGATCTAAGGTTGATTTTTCACTAACACTAGATCAAGGCCTTAGGGAAGCAAAATATGCAAGAAATCAGAGAAGGGTTTGATGAACTGACCTTTGAAGTTTTGAAGAAACGGAAGAACACCTGCGAGCACTTTATCTCCCTAGAAATTTGGGCAGCACTTCGTTCTCTGAGAATGCAATAGGGAGCTTCTTCGGATGAGGGAGGTATTTATAGACCTCCCCCGAACGGTCACTACACGTGGCGCTCTCCCATTGGCCACATGAACGGCCACCACTCCCAAGGCCCATTGGGCTACCACCGGTTCAGAAGATGGGTCAGGCCCACTTCCAACAGTACCAGCCCATCGCCACTGTGTCAGTAATCAGCGTCTATAACGGCCAACGATTCAACGGCCACACCAAAAAGAAATCTGCCTCCCCAGGGCACTATACATCGGCCCTAGTAGCCAATAATCATTTCAATGGCTGGTCACATCACACAGTGTGCCCATATCGGCTTAACACATTACCAACAACAGGGCCCCTTCAACGGCCACAACAGCAAAGCAAGAAACAACTCAACAGCCATCGGCCTTGTATAAAACCATGATGATAACTTCTTGAAAGCGACCTGCGTCCAAGGGTTCTCCCACGGGGTTACCTTGGTCAGGAATCGCCAAGGGGTTGGATTCAGGGGAATACAAGGATCCCGCTTCGGCCTAGGGTTACACCTTACTCCTTCACCCCTCACTCACTCTTCGGCTTGAAGCAGTGGGGGGACTGGGGGGCTACACCAGCCTCCAGAATGCAAGCAAGGACAAATCAAAGAAATCCAAAAATATACCAAGTCCACAACCACAACATTAGGACATATATGCACCATAACGCCCATGACCTAGTGGTGCACCTTCGGACGCAACAAAAACGACAAACGAAGAAGTATAACTCCTCCCAAAAATGTGACGCGTATCGTTTACCTACTCTCGTTTTGCATGGAGTCTCTCCATATCAAAAACTTTTTAATAAATTGTTCGACTATAATTTTTTAAGGGTATTTGGTTGCTCATGTTTTCCTAATTTTATTGCCGCCTCAAACAATAAGCTCTCACCACGTTCTACGCACTGTGTCTTTCTTGAGTATGCTCCGGGTTATAAAGGGTATCGTTGCTTATCTCCTTCCACGGGCTGGATTTTTGTTAGTCGGGATGCGCTTTTTCATGAAAATGTTTTTCCATATCCTTCCTTAGTGTCGACATCCTCTACCACACCATCTACCTTGCCCTCATCTTGGTTTTCTTTGTTTATTATTATTACTATGTATATACGAAGTATATATTATATACGGAGTATATTATATTGACTATTGAGGTTCTCCGTCGAGATTCACTCCTATGGATGGGAGAAGAGGGCTAATTGTGGGAATGCATGGATTGGGGCACGTTTATCTAAGTTGCCTCCAAATGGCGAAACTTCCACACGGTTAAGGTCAACAGCAACCCAATTGTCCTAATAAATGCAATTTCCATCAGTTTATATGTATTTATTCATTCAATTTAATTTTTATTGTAATTCAACATCATCATTTTACTTAAAAAAGTTTTTTAGTTAAAGTCTTATACGAAATATTTATTATTATACATTATTTTTTTCCTAGTATTTTGTTAATAATTATGACTCAAACATCAATCGTTTAGGATTGGATCTCGAGGCCTACTATTATCTCAGAGGTCCAAGGCACAAACCCGTACCAAACCCGATCACTGAAGTTCATTTTGGTCCATTCGACCTATTGGGGCAACATTGTACTCCCTCCTCCCTTTTCTTTTGAGAAATTTCCCGAATAGGAGTAAAAAAGTTTGAAAATTTTAAAACAGGACTGCCATGTTTTTATTCTCACAATGAGAGTAATTACTGTCAAGTTTGGAAAATACTGCCATTTTTAAAGTCTGGTACTGCCAAAACATGGCAGTAATTAGTCCTATTTTGGGAATAAAAACATGATAGTCCTATTTTGGAAAATACAAACGTTTTTAGTCCTATTTTGCGTAAATACAGAGTATTTTAGTAATTAGGTAATCATCCCTTGATATTTTGAAACCAGCGCCTGAAGACAAGTTTTAGAACACGGTAAGATCTTTCCAACGAGATATTAAACGCTTTCAATGCAACAAAATAGAGCAAGATATATTCGCATCAAATTCTACACGAGTTCGGAGTGAAATCAGAAACATTTGTGAATTTATGGTTAATCTGTGACTTTTAATTAATGCATTGTAAATGAAGTTGGAACAATAGTTTTAGATCTCCAAATTATCTTTCCAATGACATATAATACGCTCAAAACGGAAGAACACACAACAAGATATGAGTGTCACAAATACTTAGCCTTATCTGTATGATTTAGCATTTTCAGCGTAAATACAGCACTTTTAGCGTAAATACAGTGTATTTTAGTAATTAGGCAATCATCCCTTGATATTTTGAAACCAGCGCCTGAAAAAAAGTTTTAGAACTCGGTAAGATCTTTCCAACGAGATATTAAACGTTTTCAATGCAACAAAATAGAGCAAGATATGATCGCATCAAATTCTACAGGGTCTTCTCCCATCCTTCTTATTACAGGGTCTTCTGCTTCATTTGTTTCCTCTGCTATCACTACATTATCTCATCAATTTGCGATGAAAGATTTGGGGGAAGTTCATTATTTCTTAGGTGTTCAGGCTAAACGCACACCTATGGGTTTGTTCTTGTCACAGGCTAAGTATATAACTGATCTCTTACGTCATTTTCATCTTCATACTGTAAAGCTTGTTCGTACTCCCCTACCTTCACGCATTACACTGTCTCTCACAGATGGGGAACTTTTATGTGATATTACTGAGTATCGGAGTATGGTAGGTGCTCTTCAGTATCTAACCCTTACTAGACCTGATATTACTTATGATGTTCACCTTGTGTCTCAGTTTATGCATTCTCCACATACTACTCACCTTTTGGCTGTTAAGAGGATTTACAGGTATTTGCAGGGCACAAGCACTCATGGCCTATGGTTACGAGATGATAAAAATAATTCCGTAGTTACGACTTACTCTGATGCAGATTGGGCAGGATGTCCAGATAGCTCTCGTTCTACTACAGGCTATGCGGTGTTTCTAGGCTCCAATTTAATTTCATGGCGCACCAAGAAACAACCGACAGTATCCAAATCCTCTACTGAAGCCGAGTACAGGGCCATTGCTTATACTGTTCAGGGTACACTTTTATTTCGGCCCCTGTACAACTCCTTTGTGATAATGTCTCGGCTTCTTACTTGGCAATTAATCCCATTCAGCATGATCGGAGCAAGCACATTAATATTGACTTCCATTTTGTTCGTGAACATGTAGCACACGGAGATCTTGTGGTGAAGCACATACCTACTCAGTTACAATTAGCTGATATCTTCACCAAAAATTTATCTAGTCAGCGATTTGAGTTTTTACGTACCAATTTGCACGTGATTTCCCCCGCACAAATTGAGGGGGGTGTAATAATGTAATATTTAGGGATTATCTTGTAATATTTCATAACTCTGTTTTATTATAAATAGAAGGCCAAGACACCCAATAAGGTAAGCCATTATCCTCCCAAATATATTTTCGTATAGTGAACACTAAATTCACAAACTCTAATTTTATAAAATAAATAAATAGTGGCGATGTCACGACATGAGGAAAACCGTGACAAGCAGAGATGGAGATCGCGGCGGCGGGGGGTAGGCGCTAGGCATGGGGACGGTCGCGGCGGCGGGGGGTAGGCGCTAGGCATGGGGACGGTCGCGACGCCGCATCATGGGGGAGGTTGTGGCGCTGCGACATGAGGACAAAGGTGGCGACGAGCAATCCTTTATTAAAAATCCGTGTTATAAAAAAACAATCCGTGTAAGAAAAAACTGGCCCAATTGCATATTCGAAAATCTTAACAAAATAATGGCCCAATTGCATATTCCAAAATACTGGGATGCTTAAAAGAAAATTACTCTCTCCTCTTCGACCTATAAATTAAAATTCTTCTCACTTACCATTTTGGGATGTCCAAAAAGTGCTTACCTTACTACTTTTTTGGAAAGTTTCGTGTGACTAATATTCATTTACTTTTTTTTACTCAACAATAATACATTTCTACTTTATTCTCACTTTCTTAAACTCCGGCCCAAGTTTAATTGAGAAGAATTTTATAGAACGGATCTTTGTTTAATTTTGGATATTGACGTATGCAGGTACGCATGTGTAGGAGGGTGGAGTAAAGTAACTTTTTTTGGGTCAAAAAATGCTTACTTTTTCTTTGTATTGATTTTCACTTTATGTCTCAATATTCAACAAAGGTAGTGATGGAGAGTATATGGCCCAGGGACCTCTGGTCCATATACTCCTACTATTCTAAGGGAGGCCAATAGGCCCAGGAAGCAGGGATGGATTTAGGGGGGTGGGGGGAGGGCGACCGCCCCCCTTGGACTTTCAAATTTTCTATTATAAATGTAATATTTTCATACTTTAATTAGATATATATTTTTTTGCCCCTCTTAACTTTTAGTTTTAAAAATTTATATTTAGCATTACATAATGTAATACATAATTAGAGATTTAAAAAATGTAACATCTAAAATAATTTATTTAACTTGAATGAATAAACAATACCACAACCCATTGTTTAAGACATAGGACATCTATTATATAAGGGGAAAATAATTTAATTACCCTAAACTTCGAAGATGTGTGATGTAAATACCCCAAACTTTTATATGTAATATTTATCCCAAGCTTTATATAAAAAGTAATATTAGTACCATGAAAATATGTTTTTTCTTTCACAATGTATATTTATGATGCTTTAACTACATCTCTATAAATGTTTAACTATTTTAAAACATGTGCTTAACACCATAAGTTTACATTTTTGAATAAAACCTACATAGTAATGGTGATAACATAACTTTTTATGTAAAGTTCGGGGTATATATATTACACATGTAGGTTTGGGGTACTTAACTCACCCTTTTAAAGTTTGGGGTATTTAAATTATTTTCTCCATTATATAAAAATTTCTAGTTTTGTAATATTTAATTGTCTTTATTAGATAATTAGTACTCAATTTTGTAAAATATCGAACAATATTAAATAACATACACACTAGTTAAATAATTTTTAGATCATGTGAAGTGAATCTAAAATATAAATGTTTATTGACATTAAATTACACAATTCATTACTTATTACTTTCTAAAAACAATTTATTGAATATATAGATAATAAACTTGAACTTACTATAGCATTGATACAAATACAATATGCACCATATATGTGAATTAACAATACTATGTATAATATTATTCTAGAATAATAATATCACACATACTATTGTAATATTAACAAAACTTCTCGTGACCCACAAACACCATTCTTAGTAGACAAAAATTGAAATTCAAAACCAATTCTTTATTGTAATAAGATCCATATGGATAAAAAAGGTAGAAGTTATTTAAAAATCTTGGTTGATGTGTACCTTTTAAACTCTTTATCTTCAAATAATTTTCATTTGATTTGTCATTTCTTATACTTTAATGTATCAATACTTTTTTTAGAGCATTTACAATTAAAAAATTAAAATTATTTTTCCATTGTTTAAACATAGAATGTAATATTCTTTCAAAAAACTTAGAATGTAATAGATTTAAATATCATCGTGTATGTACCGATGGATTTTTTTGAATGAAAATTAGCCGCAAAGCTCTATGCTAGCAAAAAAATCGCCCCGCTACACAAGCGGAAAAAAGTGCCACGATACACTAGCGATTTTTTTCGCCCTCTATACTAACAGAAAAAATTCGCCCCCCTTGACTCGATATCCTGGATCCGTCCCTGCCAGGAAGCACATCAGGCCCAAATCACAGCGCCCCAAGTACTAAGCACCCACGTGGCACACTGGGGGTGCCTTTGGCCCCTGGCCGAAGGCTCCAAATTCTCGCAGGATGGCCAACTCAAGCAAACAAAGTTACTGGGAGAAAACGACGAAAATCAGTAGCCCTCGACACCTAGAGCCCTCGGCACTAAGGAGGTCCTCGATACTCAGAGCCCTTGGCTAATCATCTGCAGCCGAGGGCACCTTTCTCGACATAATATCCTCTCCACTTGCGCCTGAATCACCGTACCAAGTACGGCGTCACATCCAACAGTCGCAGTTAATGCGACCACATGCGAATGCCAGCGCCACCCCGTTGAGGTGACCCCTCGACCACCAGAATGATGACACGTGTCCCTATCTGGCATTTATTACTACTATAAATAGTGCCCCTTTTCCCCATTTGTAATCCAAGCTAAAATCGCTCATTACATTCTCAGCAATACACTCTCTCTCTTACTTTTGCTCTGACTTCTCTCTAGTTACTCCCCGCAGTAACCCTTCGGATACATACCCCCAGGTAGGCTATCCATCATTTGGTGCTCTCGTTGAGAGGTCAAATAATCAAGAAAGAAACCCCCCCTCGCCAAACACAAAACACCTAGCGAAAATGGTGAGAACAACTCGTGCCAACTCCAAGAACGTTGAGGACAGGAACCTGGCCCTCGGTGAAGTCGACGTCCCCAAAGCCTCTAACACGGCTCCCGGGGGCGGCGGCGTCGTTGGGTTGGACCAGACGGCTGTCGACCTACGCCATCAGATTCAACAGAATGCCCCCGATGCCCGCCTCGACATCGAGGCCAAGAAGAAGGACCGGAGCGAGAACCAAGTTAGCCCTCCGGTCATCACTATCGACGTACAGTCGGCGTTTTCCGCCTTCATCCAGTCGCTCACCCATAATCCGGGCACCTTCGGCACTTTGGTTCCCCTCCAACCTCAGGTCGGGGAGAATGTCATGCCCCCCCGTTATCCACACCCCTCGGGAACCCTGTCCTCTGGATTGGGAACACCGAGGGGGTCGTGGCCCAAGATACAGCCTCCCAGGAAGTCCAATCCTGGGACCGCCACCAGATGAACAAGGAACAGCCACGGACCTCCGTCCTCGAGAGACTCGAAGGGGCGCAAGACCACCGAGGGGTCCAAGACCGCCTCGGGGGGAAGGTGTTCAAGAGGCCTCAGGAAAGTGGCGAATCCGTCTCCAGGGCTAATGAAAGACGTCCCCCTCAGGACAAAGGCAAGGCACCTCTCCATGGCGACGACGCCCGTCACCAAATCAACCAGACCCACTCGGACCGTGTCCATTCGTAGGGGGCGGAGGCCCTACCGAAGGACCCCCGGGACGAAATCATTGTGGCCCTCCAGCGCCGGCTTGACGAGATGGAGGCCACCAAAGCACACGCCGCCACTTCTGCCCCTCATACAGACCTCAAGTATGAGGCCATGTTGGCCAAGATGGAGGAGATGCAGAGGAAGATAACTGAGGGCTCCGGGGAACCCACCATACAACTCCGGACCCGGACGCCATTTACCCCAAGGGTATTGGCAGCCCGGATCCCGGAAAAATACCGAGGGCAACTCATCAAGCTCTACGACGGAAAAACTGATCCCCAGGAGCACTACAACAGGTACCAAAACAGTATGGTGATGATGGGGGCATCAGATGAGTATTTGTACCGCTGGTTCCTCTCCACCTTGGAGGGGCCGGCTTACGAATGGTTCAATCGATTGCCCAAGGGCTGCATCGACTCATGGCAAGAACTCGCCCAGCAATTCTTGACCCAATTTGCAGGAAGGCGCCGCACAAGAAAACACTTCTCCCACTTGCTGACAGTAAGGCAAAGGAAAGAGGAAACCCTTCGGGACTTCTTGGAGCGCTGGAGAACGGAGGCTGATAAAGTTGATGGCGCAGACGACGGGACCCTTCTGGCCCTCCTCCAAACAGTACTCCGCCCCGGAAACTTCTCACGGAGCCTCATCATAGAACCCCCCTTGATTATATAAGGGCCCTACAGTGGGGGACAGGTATGCCGAAGCCGAGGAGGTGGAGAAATGCCATCACAACCCCGATCAGCAACGCCCTCGGCCAGACGAAAAAGGCAACCAGGGGCCGGGGGCTCCTCATAATCAACCAAAGGGTTCAGCACCCCCAGTGATCGCCCCCGGCACGACCAAGCCAAGCCCGGGGGAGGTTACAAAGGGAACCCGGGGGCTTGGGCACAGCCTATTCTCCTGGAGCACCCTCGGACACCTTTGACGCACCCCGTCAGCATCATCCTCGACTTCTCTAAGGAGAGAGGCCTGGTGGAGCGAGATTCTCGCGCACCCCCGGAGGTATATGCCATCAATCCAAACTACCCGTACTGTCGCTTCCACCGACATCAGGGACACAAAACCGATGAATGCCATCAGCTGAAGACGGCCATCGAAAGGTTAATACAGGCGGGTCATCTGTCCCAATTTATCCAAAGCCCTCAACAACAGGCCCTCCCTACCAAGGGCCACCCCGAGGGCACCCAGCGAAAGCAAACGCGTGGGTCAACCCCAACACCACCCCCCTCGGCAAGAAGAGGGAGATTGGAACCGGGAAGAAGAGGAGGAAGAGTACCCTCGGTACCAAGAGAAGAAGCGCCATCATCATGATCACTGGGGGCAATACCGGGGGTGACTCTACCAGTCAACGAAAGAAGTGGACTTAATCACTTTACGTGGGGGAAGTCACTCATATGCCCCCGGAAAAGCGGCTGAGGGAGGAATCCATCACCTTCACTAACGCTGACCCCCCGGTGTCCTCTCCACACAGGGATGCCCTCGTCATCCGCATGGAGATCAATGACACTATCATTCATCGAACTTACGTTGATACGGGCAGCTCCGTCAATGTAATGTACCTCAGCATCTTCAGAGAGCTGCATCTGGAGAGGGGGTCCCTTCGACCCATTGAGACCCCTCTTGCCGGCTTCACCGGCGACACCATTGATTCTGAGGGGGTCATAACCCTCCCGGTACTCTTCGGCGACGGGCTCCGTAGAGCCAAGCTCGAAGTGGAGTTCGTCGCCGTCAACATCGACTGTGCCCACAACATCATCCTCGGTCGGCCAGCCCTCGAGGATCTCAAAGCCGTCATCTCCATGAGGCACCTCTGCCTTAAGTTCCCAGTCGAGGGAGGCATCGGTTACTATAAGGGGAATCAAAAACTCGCCCGCGCTTGCTACCTTCAAGTGACGAAGAAGGCTAGCAAGACGGAGTTCCGCGTTGACACCATCACCGGAACTGTGGAAGAGGAAGAAAGGAGACCGAGGGCTGAACCAGCCGAGGAGGTAGAAGACTTTGCGCTCGATCCGGAGAGTCGTGAAGATTGGAGCCAAACTCCCCGAAGACTTGAAGACCGGCATCATCATCGCCCTCCGCGCCTACTCCATTGTTTTTGCATGGGGGCCGGAGGACATGTCGGGGATCAGCCGAAGGGTCATCACCCACCGCCTCTCGGTGGACCCTTCAGCTAAACTAGTACAACAACGGAGGAGACCCCTCTCGGACGAGAGGAGGGAATTTGTGAAGAAGGAGGTCGCCATGCTCCTATCCATCAAACACATCAAGGAGGTAAAATACCCCTCATGGCTGGCGAACGTAGTCCTCGCGCAAAAACCGCCCTCATTCCGCATGTGCGTGGACTACACAGATCTCAACAAGGCATGTCCCATGGACCCCTTTCCTTTGCCGAATATTGATCGACTTGTAGATGAGACTGCGAAGTGTGAAATCATGTCATATCTCGACGTATTCCACGGGTATCATCAAATCTTCATGCATGAGGAAGATGCTGAAAAAACAGCCTTCATGACTCCCGAGGGCATCTTCTGCTACCTTGTCATGACCTTTGGCCTAAAGAACTCAGGCACCACCTACACCCAGATGGTGGCCAGGGTTTTTCAAGCTGTCCTAGGGCGCACCATGGAGGCATATGTTGACGACATGATCGTCAAAAGTAAGCAATCGGTAAGCCATGCTGACGACCTAAGGGAAATCTTCGCCATCATGCAGAAGTTCAACCTTCGGCTAAACCCGAAGAAGTGCACCTTCGGCGTACAAGGGGGCAAATTCTCAGGCTACATGGTGAGCCGAAGGGGTATCGAGGCTAACCCTGAGAAGATCCAGGCCATCATCAACATGGAACCCCCACGCAACGTGAAGGAGGTCCAACGGTTGACAGGCCACCTGGCAGCCCTCAATCGCTTCCTGTCAAAATCAGCGGAGAAGTCCTTACCCTCCTTCCAGATCATGAGAAAGACCGCCGGTTTCCAGTGGACTTCAGAGTGTCAGGGGGCCTTCGAGGAACTGAAACGGTACTTATCTTCACCCCCTGTGCTCTCTGAACCCAAGGTGGGGGAGACCCTATACCTTTACCTGGGTGTCAGCTCAGCAGCCATCAGCTCAGTACTTACCCGGGAAGAGGATGACATCCAACATGCCATCTTCTATGTTAGCAAGACCCTCAGGGAAGCAGAACTCTGGTATTCCCCCTGTTGAAAAAATGGTGTTGGCTATCGTGTGGACTGTCAAGAAATTGGGCCATTACTTCCAAGCTCACACGGTTCAGGTCCTCACTCACCAACCCCTCGGCGCTTTGATGAGGAGCCCCACCAGCTCCTCTCGAATGGTAAAATGGGTTGTCTTCCTGAGCCAATACAACATCGACATCTATCTTAGGCCCGCCATCAAGGGCCAGGCCCTAGCGGACTTCGTGACGAAGTGCACGGCAAGATCAGCCACGGACGAGGTGCCCTCGAGCCCCTCAGATGATTGGTGGACCCTCTACATCGACGGCTCCTCCGCTGTCAAAACATGTGGAGGAGGGGTGGTTCTCATCTCACCCGAGGGCTTCCGGGCCTAATACGGAGTCCGCTTCTCCTTCAAGGTCTCCAACAATGAAGCCGAATACGAGGCCCTCCTCTGTGGCCTTCGGCTGGCAGCTAACATGAAGGCGCGACAGATCCACGTCAAGTGCAACTCCAAGTTAGTCGTCGGCCAAATTTCCGGGGAGTACGAAGCCATGGAAGGAAGAATGAAACAATACAAGGAGGCAACTAAAGAGTTGCTCAAGGTATTTGAGGCACACTCCCTCACCCAAATACCGAGGGCTCAAAACTCCGATGTCGACATTTTATCAAAGCTCTCGGCCGACACCCCTGAACATATCTCAAAGATTGCCAAAATCGAAGAGCTTAGCCTCTCCAGCATACATGCTAGCCCCATCATGCACATACAACAAAGGCAAGAGGACTGGATCTCAGATATTGTCACCTTCATCACCACGGGGCAACTGCCTGAAAATGAGGCCCGTGCCAAGCTAGCAAAGCTGAGGGCTCCCAGCTACACTCTCGAAGATGGAAGGCTTTACAAAAGATCATACAACGGGACACTACTGCGGTGCCTTCATCAAGATGAAGCCGAAGTTGCGAAGGAGGAAGTGCACAGCGGCACTTGTTCAGCTCACCAGGGACCCTTCTCCATGTCCCGAAGGCTCATAATCCAGGGCTACTTTTGGCCTACGATGGCCCGGGATCGTGCAGATCTCGCCCGGAGGTGTACCACATGCCAACACTTCCAGAAAGCCCCCGGCAGGCCAGCGGTTAACTATGCCCCCATCAGCACATCCATACCCTTCGCTCGATGGGGCATAAACCTTGTGGGCCCTCTGCTGAGGGGTACCTCCAACAACAGGTACATCATTGTCGCCATCGACTACTTCACCAAATGGGTGGAAGATGAGCCCCTCGCCAGCATTACTGAGGCCAAGTGCCATCATTTTGTTCTCAAAAACATCCTCACGAGGTTTGGCGTCCCCCAGCAAATCATCTCCGACAACGGGACTCAATTTGAGACAGCGCCCTTCTGTGCCCTCCTAGAGGCATGGGGCATCAAACACACCTTCTCATCCGTTGCCTACCCTCAAGGCAACGGTCAAGTGAAGAACGCCAACAGGACCTTGCTCGAGGGCCTAAAGAAGAAATTAGAGGCCGAAGGGGGTGGTTGGGTGGAAGAGCTCCACAACATCCTATGGGCCTACCGCACCACCCATCGGCGAGCAACAGGTGAGACACCCTTCTCCCTTTGTTACGGATTTGAAGTTAAGTGTAACACCGTCCCCAAATGTACTTATCTTTAAGCGAATAATTTATTGAACCCAATGAAATTTTTAGTGAATTTACGAGGTTTTGAATTTGTATTAATTTTTTCGCGTGAATAGTAAAATGCGCGTGGGGCCCACATCGGGAGTGGGGACCGCCCGATATTATCGGGACCACATATTATATTTGTCTGGGTCTAGAAAATATTTATAGATGGTGGATACTTCATTTGGGCCATGGAAAGTCCCAGGGTTGACCGACTGGTCAATAGAGGCCCAAATACCGGTATCGATAAATTTATCAGATAAAAGTCCGAAATTGGATTTTGGAGACTTATAAATTAAAATTGGGGAATGCATATTCATTCTAAATGGTATAATGATTAAGAACACGTAATATATTTATTTAACCCGATAAAATAAAACAGATCTAAAAACAGTCCGGAAAATACAACTTTCGGGGCAAATTGCACACTTTGGGACAAATTAGGATGACCTCCCACATGGGTGGGGGTCACCCCACGAATTTGTCAACCCTTGAGGGCTGGATGAGTGCCAAGTTGGCTGAACAACAATTGAGAGGATGGGGGAGACACCCTTGACATGTAGTAGACCCCCTCCCTTCACTCATTTGTCTAAATGAGACAAAAACCACCCCTCTCACCTCACCATCTCCACCCACACGATTCAGAACCCTAGGATAGCAAGGAGGGGCTCTGAAACTACTCATTTTCACACCCAAATTCGAGCTCAAGATAGAGGATCCAAAGAGGAGTGCTTGGAGAAGGAAAAAGGTGTAGGAAAGTGTGGAAAATTGAGGTAATCACCTTGCCATAGCTTTCCCTTTATTCTTCTTCTACCATGAGGCATATTTATTATATGGAGAACCCTTGGGATGGTTCTCCATGCTCTAAGTATAGATTTATGGGTTGGAAAGTGGTTCTATGTCCAAAAACGGACTTAGAAGCCAAATCGACCGGTTTGCCGGAAAATAACCTTTTATAGGTTATTTGTGTTGATATGGGTTTTGTGATGATAAAACCTTGTTAGGAACTTGATTTAAAGTATTTTTGAGCTTCGCCGGAGTTTCGTCGGAGTTGGTCAAAGTTCGCCGGAGTTGGTCAAAGTTCGCCGGAGTTGGTCAAAGTTCGCCGGAGTTGGTCAAAGTTCAATCGAGAGTGTATTCTTTTAAGAACAAGTTCAGAGAACAAGTTCAGAGAACAAGTTCAGAATTCTTTCACCGTCATGTTACCACCTTGGGTTAGGAGAGTGTATTCCCTCACCTTGGCGTTTACTTCGAAGTCAGAGTAGTACTGGGCAAAGAATTCTTGTCGAAAATCCTCCCATGTAACAGTTCCGCCATACTTACCCTTGGTTCCATCCCACCATTTGGATGCCAACCCTTCGAGTAACCTTACCGCGATTCTCAGTTTAAAATCGGGGGTGAGCTGCATATCAAGGGCTGCCTCGTTCAGCCTCTTGATCCACTGGGCGGCAACCGAGATGTCCCCCGTCCCATCGAACGGTTTTCACCCTAAGTCCCTCGCCTCCTTGATGTATTTGGAGATCCTTATGGCTGGACCTCCATCGCCCCGACTCCCATGCGCTTCCACATGGGTTCTCGAATCGCAAAAGCTCCTCCCTCTTGGAGCCCCGCCCGAAGGTTGCCCTGCACGGTGCCTTCGGCGTGCCCTCCTTTCTTCGCGCTCCCGATGATACTGTTGGAGCAGCGCTTCGATTCTGGCCAAGGAGCCGCTTTCCTCCTCATCACTCACATCATCATCATTCTCTTCGTAAGGGGTCTCAATTGGCTCAGTCCCCGGCTGGTAAGTTGAGTCCTCATAGGACCAATAGGTCTCACTCTCGGTATCAACGTGGCCATCGCTCACGGTTTGACGTTGGCCTCCACGACCCCTTCCTCTTGATCCCCTAGAGGACCCCCGGCTACCGCGCTCGGACCCACCCGGTGCACGGCCCAACGGGTTCCTTCTAGTGATCCTTCCAATTGGTTCCATTTCTGAAAGAAATTAAAATGAGTCGTTAGACTCGTATCGAATGTTGAATGACGGACGGGTACTTAAAGACATCCTTCGGCTCAAATCACCGCCATACCAATTGTTAAGGGTACCATCTTAACAATTAGAGGCATTGCAACTCAAGTACCAAAAGTTCTATAAGTACAAAACTTATGCTCATGGTTTTTCAAATTCATTTTCAAAAAGAAATTTTGAAGCTTCATTATGATGTTTACGGACCTGGCTCTGATACCATTTAAATTGTCACGCCCCGGACCTACCCGGACACGTCAACAACCCGCCGTACAGTACGAATAGTCAACCGCAGTCCGACTCATCCATACTATACAAGGCGTCTTGAATACCATTCACACATAGTACATCCATAAACAAACATAATGTAAAACATTTATTTAAGCAGCGGAAACAATTGATACAAGTGTTCAAGCCACACTTGGCATAATCAGGCATGCAAGCCCCCAAAGTAATTATTCAGAAAATATTATCCATGAGCATTATTCATATTGTTTTCAAAACAAGAACGGGAGAAGCACGAACCAAGTCTTCTCCTCAGAAACTTCCCAAAACAGCGTCTGGTAGTAGTAACCTTCAAGTTCTTCCTGAAACTGTGAGGTGGCCTCCCCCGTGAAGGGGAGGTCAGTACTTGGAAGCATTTGACAAGTACAATGACAACTATACTAAGTATAATCAAAGTTTAAATCTCTGAGGCCCTCAACCTAGAGCATTATTACATTATAGTTAATCCGTTCATTTAATATCAATTTATCATTATTTACCACGGTCTAGAGCCCGGCTCATAATCACCGTTATCTAGTACGGTCTAGAGCCCAGCTCATAATCACCGTCATCTACTACGGTCTAGAGCCCAGCTCATAATCACCGTCATCTACTACGGTCTAGAGCCCAGCTCATAATCACCGTCCTCTACTACGGTCTAGAGCCCAGCTCATAATCACCGTCATCTACATCGGTCTTGAGCCCGGCTCATAATCACCGATTCCTTATAATTCAAATTCTTAGGATCCAATTCATCCATTTCTCAACTAACATTTCCAACTAATATTTCAATGCTAGTTATTTATTTATTTCAATATAATTCCTTCTTCTTGCATAATTGGCCTTAATATCAAGTATCACTTTCATACCTTCATGGCTTCTCCTCATGGCATCAAAGTATACTATCCCAAATGATATTCATGGTTGGTACAACCATCATACACACATATTAATAACATCCAATCATACACAATTTATTCATAAATTTGTGTATCATGCATACTATACTTTTAATCAATAGTAATTCTATTTAGGCATCATTAACCATCAACAATTCATGCACATCACATTTATATTCACTTAGGAAATCCCATGAAATTAACCCAAAGATTATAAGTAACATAGTCGGTCATCCTCACCTTAATTAAGCTTAAGCGCGTTCTACGTTTCTTGATTGAACTTTGACCAACTCCGGCGAACTTTGACCAACTCCGACAAAACTCCGGCGAGGCTCAAAAATACTTTAAATCAAGTTCCTAACAAGGTTTTATCATCACAAAACCCATATCAACACAAATAACCTATAAAAGGTTATTTTCCGGCAAACCGGTCGATTTGGCTTCTAAGTCCATTTTTGGACTTAGAATCACTTTCCAACCCATTATTCCACACTTAAATCATGTAGAACAATACTAAAGGTCTTTCATATGATATATATATCTTATATGCTAGAAGAAAAACAAAGGAAAAGTTATGATAAGGTCATTACCTTAATTTTCACACTTGTTCCTAGCTTTTCCCTTCTTAAACTTTCTTCTTGGACTCCCTTGAGCTTGAGTTCGAATTTGGGGCTATGGAGATGAAGTTGTAGAGGTTCTTTCCTCCTTTCCCTTGCTGCTGGCCGAACTAGTGAGGAGGGGGATGGGTAGGAATGCCTCTTTGTCTCCTTTTGGGCAATGAGTGAAAGGGAGGAGGGCCACCATGATTTGTTTTGATGCCAAACATCTCAAATCAGTCCTCTCCCACCTCATATCTCTTACCAGCCTGCTAAGGCCTTGAATGATGAGGCTAAAATCGTGGGTTGGCCCCCACCCATGTGGGAGGTCAACCCTTTTTGTCTAGAAGTGTACAATCGGTCCCGAAAGTTGTATTTTTCCTGACTGTTTTAAGTATATTTTATTTTATCGTGTCAAATAAAATATAACACTTGTTCCCAATTCTTAATGGACCTTAGAATCAATATGCATCCCTCAACTTTAATTTAGAAGTCTCCGAAATCCCTTTTCGGTCTGTTATCTGATAGATTGCCGATACCGATAATTTGGCCCCGTTTGACCAACCGGTCAACCCTATGCCATTGTCATGGCTCAACTAGGATGTCCACCACCATATACATATTATCTAGTCCAAGATCAATATAATATGTGGCCCCGATAATATCGGGCGGTCCCCACTCCCGATGTGGGCCCCACGTGCATTTTACTATTCACGCGAAAAAATATAATACAAATTCACAACTTCGTAAATTCACTAAAAACTTCATAAGGTTCAATAAATTATTCGCTTAAAAGTAAATACATTTGGGGACGGTGTTACACCTTGGACTTGGAGATACGCGATAGGGCAACTCAATTGCCCAACATGACTTTCAGCCAAGTGGTCGCCCAAGGATTGAAAGGAGAAAAGCAATGGGAGGAGAGGAAGAAGAGAGATGCCGAAGAGGCTAAGAAAAGAAAGTGGGAAAGCCATGGCCCCCCAAGGTTCCAACAAGAAGGGGAACCATGGGGGAGGTGGATCGTTCAGGGCACCGGCAGCACCATCCAAGGGAAACCCGGCCACGAGCGGGCACTACTCGGGCTCACAAGCCCCAATGACGCCCAGGTGCAGGAATTGCAACAGGAACCACACCGGTAAGTGTCGTGATCCACCACGGTGCTACCAATGCGGGAGTACAAGGCATATTAAGCCAAACTGCCTTCAACTTGGTGGGAACCGGGGGTCAGGACCAAGCGACGCTACCACGGCAAGTAGGAACCGGGCCGGAGCATCTCATGCTAGCGTGGGCCAGGGGGAGCGAGCACGAGCAATGCGCTGTCCGTGAATCAAGGAAGAACTCAAGCTAGAGTTTATGCTATGACGGAGGCGGATGCACGTGCCAACCCGGACTCCGTTGCGGGTAATTCTTTAAACTCACGTAATTTTCGTAAACAATAGGAGTGTGGAACTTGTAAAATTATAACCCCGACGAGTTTAGTCGGGGTTGAAGGGAAAAAGGGAGGAGAATCCTCGCCCTGGGTGAAAACCGCCCGGCTTTCGTCTTGATTTAATTGGGATATTACTACGGCAACGAATGTCGGCCGGCTTCCACTGAGAACCGCCCGGCTTTCGTGAAGATTAAATCAAAGAAATTCTCGCAACCAAAAACCGGCCGGCTTTTGGTGAAAACCGACCGGCTTTCGTAAACACCTCACCTGGAAAATTTCTCACAGCTGAAAGCCGCCCGGCTTTCATGGAAGCCGCCCGGCTTTCATGGAAGCCGCCCGGCTTTCATGGAAGCCGCCCGGCTTTCATGGAAGCCGCCCGGCTTTCATTAAGCCTGGGGATTCCTGCGCTGCTGAAACCCGGCCGGGTTTCGTAGAAACCGGCTGACTTCGAAACCATTCCCTGAATAAAAACTACAGCGACGAAAGCCGCCCGGCTTTCGTGATTAAATACTTGGAATTATTCTCGCAGTCGAAAACCGGCCGGCTTTCGTGAAAAGCGGCCGGCTTTCACCTGGATTGGTCCTAAAACGGTCCTAAAGGTTAGAAACCGGGAAATTTCGGAAGGGTATCGAACGGACCCCACCCGAAACACAACCAATATACTCTACGACTTAAGAAACGAACCTATTAATTAGATAGTGTGTCTTACATTACTTATGAATGTAGGAACACTAAAGATAAACGGGAGAGACGCATGAATCCTTATTGATACCGGGGCGCAACGATCATTTGTGAGTGAGGCGTTCGCCAGCGGATTCAACGGACCACTTGTACCGATGACAACTCTTTGCCAAGTTCTCTAAATGCGAGTTTTGGCTCAAAGAGATCGGGTTCCTCGGACATGTCGTGTCAGGTTCGGGCATTGCGGTGGATAAAGCCAAGATAGAAGCTATTATGAATTGGGAAAGACCCAAAAACGTGAAAGAAATACGTAGTTTCCTCGGCTTAGCAGGATATTATCGTAAGTTTGTTGAAAAATTTTCTGTATTGGCGTCTCCATTGACAAAGCTCACAAAGAAAGGGGCCAAGTTCATATGGGACGACAATTGTGAGAAAGGGTTTCTCGAACTAAAGAAACGGCTTACAGAAGCACCAGTCCTCGCTCTACCCACACAAGGGATATGGTACGACATATACAGTGACGCTAGCATCCAAGGGCTTGGATGCGTTCTAATGCAAAACGGTCGGGTGATTGCCTATGCTTCAAGGCAATTGAAGAAACACGAGGCAAACTACCCTACCCACAATCTAGAGTTGGGAGCGGTAGTGTTTGCACTGAAGATTTGGCGGCATTACCTCTATGGGGAGACGTGTCACATTTTCACCGATCATAAAAGCTTGAAGTATGTGCTCACTCAAAAAGAGTTGAATATGCGACAAAGGAGATGGATGGAGTTGATCAAGGACTATGACTTGATCATTGACTATCATCCCGGGAAGGCCAATGTAGTAGCCGATGCACTGAGCAGAAAGAGTACATCGGGGTCGTTACTCGCGTGTCTACGCTCATTAAGGGCACAAGTGGAGGTGTCCACGAGTGGGGTCCTCATTGCTAGATTCGAGGTTAGGCCTACATTGCTGAGTGACATCAGTAGATGTCAGGCCACTGATGAGGAATGTCAGAAGATCCGTGAACGGATCCTTGAGGGACCTGTTGAGAACTTTCGGGTACGCGATGACGGTCTTTTATTGTTTAAAGGCCGTGTATGCATACCAAGGAATGAGGAGCTCCAAAAGTCTATGCTGGAGGAGGCTCATTCTTCGGCGTATGCCATGCATCCAGGAGGTACTAAAATGTACTGAGACTTAAAGGAAAGTTACTGGTGGTCGGGTATGAAGAGGGACATCGCAGAGTACGTGAGTCGGTGCCTTACTTGCCAACAAGTCAAGGCGGAACATCAGCACCCGGCGGGACTTTTGCAACCACTTACCATTCCAGAATGGAAGTGGGAGCACGTGACCATGAAATTCGTGGTGGGGCTACCACGAACAGTGAACAACTATGATGCAGTATGGGTAGTGGTTGATAGGCTCACCAAGAGTGCACACTTTTTGCCTATCAACATTACTTATCCTCTTGAAAGATTAGCAAAGCTATACACGGAGGAGATTGTGAGACTTCATGGAGTTCCGATATCCATTGTCTCGGATAGGGACCCACGTTTCACATCCCGATTTTGGCCAAAATTTCAAGCATCTTTGGGTACGAAGCTAAAGTTTAGCACATCCTTTCACCCACAGACGGATGGGCAATCCGAGAGGGTGATACAGATTCTGGAAGATATGCTTAGGGCATGTGCTCTGGAGTTCCAAGGGAGTTGGGACAAGCATTTGGCTCTGGTCGAGTTCGCCTATAACAACAGTTATCAGGCGAGTATTGGCATGCCTCCATACGAGGCATTGTATGGGAGGAAATGTAGAACACCGTTGTGTTGGGACGAGGTTGGCGAAGCCAAGCTCGAGGGGATTGAACTTGTCGAAATCACCAAGGCTAAGGTGAAAGTCATTCAGGATAGACTCAAGGCTGCCCAAGATCGGCAAAAGAGTTATGCTGACAAACGACGCAGGCCATTGGAGTTTGAGGTCGGTGATAAGGTCTTTCTAAGGATTTCTCCTTGGAAAGGTATCATCAGATTTATATCGAGGGGAAAGCTTAACCCCCGATACATTGGCCCATTTGAAATCCTTGAAAGGATAGGGGCCGTGGCTTACCGTATCAAATTGACGCCAGAACTTGAGAAGATACACGACGTGTTCCATGTATCGATGCTCAAGAAATACGTGCGAGATCCGTCTCATATCCTTGAGAAACCACCGGTAGAGATACGTGAAGACCTACAATATGCGGTGGAACCGGTGAAGATTGTGGGTCAACAGGTAAAGAAACTGAGGAACAAGGAGATTCCTATGGTAAAGGTCCTTTGGAGGAGTGATCGAGTCGAAGAAGAAACCTGGGAGACTGAGGTCTCAATGAGGGAGCAGTACCCTTTCCTTTTCGATTAGACACGTGGATTTCGGGGACGAAATCCCAAATAAGGGGGGGGTGAACTTGTAACACCGTCCCCAAATGTACTTATCTTTAAGCGAATAATTTATTGAACCCTACGAGGTTGTGAATTTGTATTAATTTTTTCGCGTGAATAGTAAAATGCGCGTGGGGCCCACATCGGGAGTGGGGACCGCCCGATATTATCAGGACCACATATTATATTCGTCTGGGTCTAGAAAATATTTATAGATGGTGGATACTTCATTTGGGCCATGGAAAGTCCCAGGGTTGACCGACCGGTCAATAGAGGCCCAAATACCGGTATCGATAAATTTATCAGATAAAAGCCCGAAATTGGATTTTGGAGACTTATAAATTAAAATTGGGGAATGCATATTCATTCTAAATGGTATAATGATTAAGAACACGTAGTATATTTATTTAACCCGATAAAATAAAACAGATCTAAAAACAGTCCGGAAAATACAACTTTCGGGGCAAATTGCACACTTTTTGACAAATTAGGATGACCTCCCACATGGGTGGGGGCCACCCCACGAATTTGTCAACCCTTGAGGGCTGGATGAGTGCCAAGTTGGCTGAACAACAATTGAGAGGATGGGGGAGACACCCTTGACATGTAGTAGACCCCCTCCCTTCACTCATTTGTCTAAATGAGACAAAAACCACCCCTCTCACCTCACCATCTCCACCCACACGATTCAGCACCCTAGGATAGCAAGGAGCGGCTCTGAAACTCCTCATTTTCACACCCAAATTCGAGCTCAAGATAGAGGATCCAAAGAGGAGTGCTTGGAGAAGGAAAAAGGTGTAGGAAAGTGTGGAAAATTGAGGTAATCACCTTGCCATAGCTTTCCCTTTATTCTTCTTCTACCAGTAGGAAAGTTGTACTTACTTAGCTCTAAAGCTAATTTTTGTTATTTCTCTTGTCTCTCTCTTCTCCCTTATATTTTATCAGATGATGAGTTGGATGCCTATGTGGATTGATGGATTGCTCGAGCTTGAGTGCGAATTAGAAGATGCCTTAGTTTAAATCTAGTCTAAAATAAACATTTACTTATTATTACATTAGTTCTTATTGTTTTACTTTGAGTTGCCTGTGCATTCGGTTAAGGGATGACCGAATGTGGCGGTAACACTCATTTCCCTTTTAGACTTCCGTTGTATTTCTTCAACTCTTTTATGAATTAATAGAGTATTTCTTTTAAATATATCATTGTTTTGGACGGGAAATTTAGGGGTGTTACATTGGGTGCCCTCGGGACTACCACATGACCGAGGGGGGTGCCACCTAAAATTCTGCAAACCCGAAGGTTCCACATACCGAAGGCCAGATGATATTCAAAACACTTAGGAAAATTTCTAAGTCCTAAAGTGCGGGGCCCTTTATCATTCAGCCGAAGGTGCGCTACGACAAGGCTCCCACAATCATCCGAAGGACCCCTATCTCATACAACTACACTTAGGAAAATTTTCTAAGTCCTACATATTTTGGGCCCTCGATCATGTATCCATGCAGCAAAGGATGCCCACATACCGAAGGCCAGATGATATTCAAACACTTAGGAAAATTTTCTAAGTCCTAAGCGCTTTGCCCCCGGTCATCTCATGAAGGCTACACAGAATCAGAGGGAAGGAATTAGCCGAGGGCCAACAGATGAACAACACAGAAGAAATTTCTAAGTCCTGAACGTTTGGCGCTCGGTGAAATATTCAGACGACTAAACGGGCCTAGTAGCCGAGGGCTACGGGATGCACTATACTTAGAAAAATATTTTCTAAGTCCTAAAGGTTGGCCCCTCGGCTAGATACCGCACAAACATACATTCATTCACAAAGAAAGGCGAAGGCATGCATTCAAAAAATAAATAGATTCATATACAAAGGCCCGAAGGCAGACATTCATTCATCAAGAGGAAGGAAAAGTTGAAATATCTATTACAGGATGGCCGAGGCCGAAAGCAAACAGGGTTCATTACAATAGACCATTCACAAAAAAACTAATGACAGATCTTGTCAGCAGCCTCGACAGTGGCGTCCCCCTCGACAGCTTTGGAGGTGACCTCTTCCCCGGCAGCGGCAGCGGCATCACCATCGCCGGATCCCCCCATCATCATGGAGTCATGGATCACCGGCCTCTCTTCTCCTGGGGGTGGGGGTTTCTTACATCCGGTTGTAGAGGAGGAAGGCCATACACCGAGGGGTCAAATTCCTCAAGGGAGACGTTGAAGTGCCTAGCAAGCCTTCGGTACACCAGATGCTGGATGAAGAATTCACCCCCTTGATAGTAGCTGTCGCCCCTTTCAGCCATCCAGTCGGCCCTGGGGGCCTTCACCCAGCCATCTACCGAAGACTCGACAACCGAGGCCACCCACTGCTGCCGCTCCTCGGTCTTCCAGCCCTCGGCCATGAACGCAGCAATAGCATCCTCTCGGGATTTGGCGATGGCTTCGACCTTGGCAGACTCTGCCTCCTCGGCAGCTTTCTTGGAGGCCTCGACGGCAACCCTCTCGGCTTCGAGCCGGGCCTCCTCCACGGCGGCCTTAATCCTCTGCTCAGCCCCCTCGGTAGCCTTCCGGAGGTCCTCTTCCAGCAGAGCCATCTGCTTCACAGCATCAGAGTTCTTGAGGACAAGCTCCTTCATCTTTCGATCCTGCTCCACCTTCTGGAGGCGCCACTGCTCGAGCCTCTGCGCATGCTCCCCAAGGGCTATGCAGGCCTGTTGAACAACAAGCGAAGGGGTTAGACAAGTGTTGGAAATGTATTAAAAGTTAACACAAGTACAAGGGAGAAAACTTACAGTTAGTGAAGAGCGGAAGATCTTGCTCTCGAGGGCCTCGTCGTCATAAGTCGAGAGGGCCGCCTTGTCCATGGCCGAGGTGATCCCCCTCAGGAAGGCCTTCGGTTCTGCCGAGCCATGCATCACGGAAGCCCCCGGAGCCAAGGAGAGTTGCAGAATCTCCCGGGGGAAGCTTCTCGGGGGAAGATCAGCCCGAGCTGTCGCTGCAGTACCAACCGGGGGCTCGGGAGAGGGGCGATCCTCTATGATCACCAAGGGGGCCGCCTGGTCAGCAACATCCCCGGGACCCCTCTGCTTCTTGGCAGGGGGCTCTACTGCCTTACTGCTTTTCTTCTTCTTTGAGGCCCCCTCGGCCACACCAGCAACGGTAGCCGCAGCGGAGGGCTCCAGTGTCTCCTTCTGGAAAAAAGCCTCAACAGGATGTTGGGCCGAAGGGTCCTTCTTTTGAGCTTGGGCCTTGCCCTTTTTCTTCTTCAGAGCAAAAAGTTTCCCTGCGTCCATGTTTGCGCCTGCAAACGACAAAAACCAGTTAACCGAAGGGTAAAAAGCGTGAACAAACAAGAAACAAAAGAAGGAAAAAATCCTAAGTATAAAATGGGAAGCCCTCGGCTACTACCTCCTGCTCCCTTGAAGGCTTTGTTCAACTCAGGGTACCTCTCGTCCGTTTCGCCAAGGAAGCGATATCTCCGGAAGCCGAGGGCGTAAAGATCCTTATCGAGGGTGTAGTCTTTGATAGACACATTCTTCGTGCGACCCTACGGAATCTTGGCTATTATTAAACCATCCTTCTCGAGAGCAGCATTTCCAACCTTCAGATGCCGTCAGAAACGACCCCGTAGCTTCCTCGGGAATGGGCTCTCGTCCACTCTGACGTAACACCACCACTCCTTCCAGCCTTTATTTGATGAAGGCGCCTCGGTAAACAGCTTCCACCTGGCTATCTGCTGCAGGTTCGCGAAGCCCTCGACATTCGCGTGACCCCCCCGACAGAGGTTGAAACTATGGAAGAACAAATCCAGGCTGGGGGTCACCCCTCGGGACCGGCAAAGGTTCAGAAAGCCCGCCACGTATGAGTGGCTATTGGGCGTCAATTGGCTGGGGACCAAACCCACGTACCTGAGGTATTCCCGAAGGAATGGGTGCAGGGGGACCGGAGACCCATCGATACGGATAGGATGTGGACGGCGATGCAACCCTCGGGAGCCCGGGAGAGCACATCATCAGGACCCGGCGCCACCACTACGGTCAAAGACCCCACATGCAATTGAGTGACGAATAGATCCTCCCAGTCAGCTTTTGATCATATCTCGAGGGCAGCGGTGTTCAACCAAGAGTACCCCTCGGGCATATCAATGGGCCTTCCTTGATCAGCAACCCTTCCCTTCTTCTTGGGAGCAGCCTTCTTCTTCTCCTGCTTGTTCCCGGGGGCCACCCTTAGAGGTGTCGGGTTAAGGGGCCGAGAGCTTCCTGCTTCACCAGCACCATGAGGGGGGGGGGGGGGGTGCACAGCGATGGTGACCTTCATTCTCTCCCTGTGCTCCTCCTCCTCTGCAACTTGAACAGCGAGGGCCATCTCCTCGTCTTCAATCACCTGCTCGAAGTCCTCAGCTTCGACTTCAGTCACGAGGTCCTTCTGTACCTCTATGGCCATCGCGGCATCCTCCTCGGCCGAGGGTTGCTCGCTCGAGGACCCCACGTCTGAGAAGCTCTCCTCCTCCATCGAGGACTCCCTCGAGATGTCTTGGGAATCGCTTTGTGAAGACATTGTTATACAAAATCGAGGGCTCGAAGATACTAAAGGCTCTAAGCTACAACCCCTGATCTAAGGCCACAGAGCACATATAGCTAAGAAGGGTGAAGGACGAGTGGGGAACTGACCTTGGAACAAGGATTGGATCGAGGGCAGGTGTTTCTCTCTCTAGAAATCAAATGGCCAGAGCTTCGCTAACAACAATGATCGCACAAGGAGGAAGTCCTCTGGCCTTGGGTAATTATAGGCACCGCGAATCCGAGCTTGGGCCGGAAACCGGGCCTCCGGTTGAAAGGCCATCATTAAGAACCTTTGAATTGCCCAATCGGTGACGCCCGCCCACAGACAGCCAACGAACGCACACCACGTGAAGCCCCCCCCCAACGACTATATTTTTGACGTTAGATATTCCAATGAACGCACATCACGTGGAAAATACTGCCATTTTTAAAGTCTGGTACTGCCAAAACATGGCAGTAATTAGTCCTATTTTGGGAATAAAAAACATGATAGTCCTATTTTGGAAAATACAAACGTTTTAGTCCTATTTGTAGTAAATACAGAGTATTTTAGTAATTAGGTAATCATCCCTTGATATTTTGAAACCAGCGCCTGAAGACAAGTTTTAGAACACGGTAAGATCTTTCCAACGAGATATTAAACGCTTTCAATGCAACAAAATAGAGCAAGATATATTCGCATCAAATTCTACACGAGTTCGGAGTGAAATCAGAAACATTTGTGAATTTATGGTTAATCTGTGACTTTTAATTAATGCATTGTAAATGAAGTTGGAACAATAGTTTTAGATCTCCAAATTATCTTTCCAATGACATATAATACGCTCAAAACGGAAGAACACACAACAAGATATGAGTGTCACAAATACTTAGCCTTATCTGTATGATTTAGCATTTTCAGCGTAAATACATCACTTTTAGCGTAAATACAATGTATTTTAGTAATTAGGCAATCATCCCTTGATATTTTGAAACCAGCGCCTGAAAAAAAGTTTTAGAACTCGGTAAGATCTTTCCAACGAGATATTAAACGTTTTCAATGCAACAAAATAGAGCAAGATATGATCGCATCAAATTCTACAGGGTCTTCTCCCATCCTTCTTATTACAGGGTCTTCTGCTTCATTTGTTTCCTCTGTTATCACTACATTATCTCATCAATTTGCGATGAAGGATTTGGGGGAAGTTCATTATTTCTTAGGTGTTCAGGCTAAACGCACACCTATGGGTTTGTTCTTGTCACAGGCTAAGTATATAACTGATCTCTTACGTCATTTTCATCTTCATACTGTAAAGCTTGTTCGTACTCCCCTACCTTCACGCATTACACTGTCTCTCACAGATGGGGAACTTTTATGTGATATTACTGAGTATCGGAGTATGGTAGGTGCTCTTCAGTATCTAACCCTTACTAGACCTGATATTACTTATGATGTTCACCTTGTGTCTCAGTTTATGCATTCTCCACATACTACTCACCTTTTGGCTGTCAAGAGGATTTACAGGTATTTGCAGGGCACAAGCACTCATGGCCTATGGTTACGAGATGATAAAAATAATTCCGTAGTTACGACTTACTCTGATGCAGATTGGGCAGGATGTCCAGATAGCTCTCGTTCTACTACAGGCTATGCGGTGTTTCTAGGCTCCAATTTAATTTCGTGGCGCACCAAGAAACAACCGACAGTATCCAAATCCTCTACTGAAGCCGAGTACAGGGCCATTGCTTATACTGTTCAGGGTACACTTTTATTTCGGCCCCTGTACAGCTCCTTTGTGATAATGTCTCGACTTCTTACTTGGCAATTAATCCCATTCAGCATGATCGGAGCAAGCACATTAATATTGACTTCCATTTTGTTCGTGAACATGTAGCACACGGAGATCTTGTGGTGAAGCACATACCTACTCAGTTACAATTAGCTGATATCTTCACCAAAAATTTATCTAGTCAGCGATTTGAGTTTTTACGTACCAATTTGCACGTGATTTCCCCCGCACAAATTGAGGGGGTGTAATAATGTAATATTTAGGGATTATCTTGTAATATTTCATAACTCTGTTTTATTATAAATAGAAGGCCAAGACACCCAATAGGGTAAGCTATTATCCTCCCAATTATATTTTCGTATAGTGAACACTAAATTCACAAACTCTAATTTTATAAAATAAATAAATAGTGGCGATGTCACGACATGAGGAAAGCCGTGACAGGCAGAGATAGAGATCGCGGCGGCGGGGGGTAGGCGCTAGGCATGGGGACGGTCGCGACGCCGCATCATGGGGAGGTTGTGGCGCTGCGACATGAGGACAAAGGTGGCGGCGAGCAATCCTTTATTAAAAATCCGTGTTATAAAAAAACAATCCGTGCAAGAAAAAACTGGCCCAATTGCATATTCGAAAATCTTAACAAAATAATGGCCCAATTGCATATTCCAAAATACTGGGATGCTTAAAAGAAAATTACTCTCTCCTCTTCGACCTATAAATTAAAATTCTTCTCACTTACCATTTTGGGATGTCCAAAAAGTCCTTACCTTACTACTTTTTTGGAAAGTTTCGTGTGACTAATATTCATTTACTTTTTTTTACTCAACAATAATACATTTCTACTTTATTCTCACTTTCTTAAACTCCGGCCCAAATTAAATTGAGAAGAATTTTATAGAACGGATCTTTGTTTAATTTTGGATATTGACGTATGCATGTACGCATGTGTAGGAGGGTGGAGTAAAGTAACTTTTTTTGGGTCAAAAAATGCTTACTTTTTATTTGTATTGATTTTCACTTTATGTCTCAATATTCAACAAAGGTAGCATTGCATAGTTATCTCAATATTCCAATGGCAGTAAATAAATAAGCTAATTATAAACACACATGTGTATATATATATACTTCGTGTAGACTTACATATACATGCAATCTGCAATGGATGATAGTACGAAAGGCACGGTTTGCATGGGTGTCTCGTTCATATTATCCATGATTGTTTTGTTAATCGTTTATCTGATTAAACATTAAAGTAGCAATGGACAAGATTCATTGACGACATGCGGTGGAGTCAGGGAGGGCATCGCCCCTTATGTAATTGAGATACTAATAATTAATTAAGACTGGTGGGCGTAGCTCAACCGGTAGTAAGAGAGTGTCACAAGGGTTAGGTCCCGGGTTCGAATTCCGGCAACTGCGATGAGTGGTTAATATGCTAAAAATGCATAGGGCTTCTGCAAGTATCGGAGATATTAGATTAGATTGGGATTATAATACTTCGTACTTTATTTATTAGATTAGATAATCTTATTGGCGATGTATTTTTTCATATATATGTTGTTTACTTTGTGATTGTTTTGTAATTTTATACATGTGGTGTGCCTCTCTCTATGTTAAGTTGTCACCAATATAATACGAGTATAATTTTTGTGTTTCTTTATATAGTTGTAATACAAATCGTTTTTAGCTTTTATCTTTAAAGAAGCTAAAAGTGTATGAATCTTTAAACATATGCTTCTCTAAACATCAAAAACATGAAAGCTAATAATTAACAACGGGAGGAACAAATATGTGATTTAAACTGTTTTTCACTTTTCATATAATACAAGAAGTATTTTTATAGGGCTTGAAATAAACTTGCAATTCAGCAACCAACGACAAGATGCAAGTGCACAAATCACACCTTTATTTTACTCCGTCAAAGCCAAAACTAACTTTGCTTCTAGCTTACTAATTCTGATGACATATGCACGTCTTAGATGTTTAGAATTTCCACACCGGATACTTGTGAAGACATTAAGTGCTATATTATTGATAGAGTATATCTAGAGAGAAGTGAGAGCTAGAGAGAGAAGTGCAATAATATGCTTCAATAGAATGATTTTGTCACCCCTATAACTACTCCCAAGGGGAGTATTTATAGAGAAAATTAGGGCTGGGCTCCCAAGTCTTGGGCTTGGGAGGCCCATTTACAACTGGACCGCTACTGGGCCGAATACAAAGCCACTAATGGGCTGTACAAATGACTAAGTATAAAATCTGATTCTGGGAGGTCTTCTTGGCTGACGAGGGCGTGGCCGACGAGGGCACGGCCGACGAGGGCACCCGGGTTCCTTGGACTCAGGACCATAATCCGAGTTGGCCCCTTTTCGGCCGACGGGGGCGTCTTGGCCGACGAGGGCGCCACTCTGTTGTCTTGTGCTTTCCGTTCCGAGTATGTGGGTCCGGGGGCTCAGACCCATATACTCCATCAGGAGTCCCCCACTCTCTAAGCTGAGACGTAGACGAAGTGAAGGAGAGTAGATTCCTGTGCTTTGTTGCCCTTGGTCGTTACCTGTTCCTCGTTGTGGACAGGGAGGCCATTGTTTACTTGATGTCTTCGTTCTGGGACGATGAGTGTCCTTCTTTCAATGGTGGCCGTTGAAGGCATGTTTTGCTTGGGCGCTGATGGTTGAAGTTTGTATTTGGGCCGATGAGGCCACTGAAGTTGGTCCTTGCTTCGAGGACGATGGCGTCTTTCCCTTTGGATGGCCGATGAGGGTGTTTGCGCACTCCTTTTGGCCGTCGTTGATTAGTTTTCATGTTTCTGGCCGAAGAGCCCCTCGTGATTAAGTGATGGCGGAGGACGATGAGTGTCCTTGCCTTTGGTGGCCCGTTGGCCGTTGCAGATGACGTTGTGTGCCTTCGGTCGACGAGGTGCAGTGTGATGCGTGGCCGATGTGGACATGCTCTGTGGTAACCTTGTTTGCATTTTCTTTCATTTTGTTGAGGCCGGTGTAGTCCCCCAGTCCCCCACTGCTTCAGGCCGAAGAGTGTGAGGGGTGAAGGAGTTGCTTGAGTCCTCGGCCGAAGCGGTCTTGCCGTAGTCCCTCTGAATCCAACCCTCATGGCGATTTTCTGGCCAAGGTAACCCTGTGGGAGAACCCTTGTGCACAGATCGCTTGTAGAGAGTTATCATCAAGGGTTATTACGAGGAGCCGATGGCTTTTGGGCTCTTGGGTCCTTTGATCTTGTGGCCGTTACGTTCCTGGCCGTTGCCGTCTCCTTATTGTTTGGCAGTTGTGATCTTGGCGAGCAAGTGGGATGTAGTGGGCGCTTGCTGGCATTTGTAAAGCCAGTGAGCGTGTGTAGGCCGTAGAGTCCGTCTTGCCAGTGGGCTGTTGATATTGAGTTTGGCCCGTTGGTGACGTGGTGGTCCCCCATTGGTGGCCATTGGTGTGGCCATTGGGGGGGTGCCACGTGTAGTGACCGTTGGGTGGGGGGTTCTATAAATACCCCTCCCCCTCCGACGAGAAAGCGTATTTTCATTCTGAATTTGTCGAAGTGCTGGCCGATTTTCTAGAGAGATAAACTCCCAAGCCTGTTCTTCGTGTTCTTCGTTGTTCAAGGTTAGTGTTCATCGCGATCTTCCTCACTTTTCATACTTTGCTTCCTAGGTTGTTGATCTAGTGTTAGGCGTTTGAACACCCTTAGATCTTAAGTTAGTCTCCTTAGGCCCGTAGTAGTAGTAGTTATGAAGAGCTTGAACGAAGACAACTACCCCTACGACGACCAGCCCTCCACGAGGTCGCTTGACTACGAGGTGCTCGAGGAGTTTGAAGAGGAGATAGAGCGTTTAAGTCCCTACAAATCCGGAGAGCATGTGGACGACGAAGGCGAGGACGAGGAGTCCGCCTCCTCTTCAAAGGGTGAGGACGCAGGTGCGTCCCGAGTGGTGGACGGGGCGTCCACTTCAGCTGTCATTCCGTGCCCGAGGCCGGTGTCCGCCGTTAAGGGAGCCGCCAAGCCGAAGAGAGTGAGGAGGCCGAAGAGTGGGCCCAACATCTCCTATCTAGATCTCACCAACATCTACCTGATCAAGCCGGAGAGCAGTGCGGCCGACTATCTTGTTGCCCAGATGTATGTGGGGCCGTTCAGGCGGGTTAGGGCACCCAGGCCGACGGACCATGTTCTTCTGCCACCACCGGGATACTTTGGAGTATACCCGATGAGTTTTTCTAAGGGGTTGAGGTTCCCCCTTCACCCTTTCATTACTGAGTACCTGGACATGGTAGGGCTTCCTCCGGCCTTGCTGACGCCGAACAGCTACTCCTTGATGGTGGGGTTCTTGCTCCGGTGTGAGGAGTTGGGCTACAAGCCGACAACGGCACTATTCATGAATCTGTACCAGATCGGCCGAGGAAGCCACAAGAACTGTGCGGCCTACGCTACTCTTCAGCAGCTGCCGAAGAAGAGGAGCTTCACGGATTTGCCTACGTCCATTCATGGGTGGAAGAGCAAGTTCGTGTTTGTGTCCATTGGTGAGAGTGGCACCGAGTTCCCCTCTCTCAGCCATACCGGGAGGTTTAACCTGCACGACCCGCCGAAGAGCTCTATTTTGGACGCTCAGGTGGAGGCTTTCTTGGAAGGGGGGCCGAGGAGCGTGAAGGAGTACATTACTGAGTACAAGATGACCGCCCTCGGCTTCTTGAGGTACCATGTCTATGGTGACAAGGAGGATGACCTCCAACTCGGGCCGAGGATGACCACTACCTTTGAAGAGGCCGACGGCCCGGATTTGGGCATTCCTGCTGAGGCCGATGGTAATTACCTCTTCGGCTTTCTGTCTTTATGTTTTGTTCCTTTGTCTTACTAATCTGTTTGTTTTTCCTTTGTAGACTTTGCAATGGATCGTCGTTCCATAATGGCTATTGCCAAGGCCAAAGTGGCCGAGGCGGCTAGGCGTGCCCCGGCCGATGGGGGCGGGGCTAGTACTGGTGCGGCCCCAAAGCCTGCTCCATCGAAGAAGAAAAGGCCGACCACTGACGGCCATAAAAAGTTAACTGAGGCCGGCCTGAGCGCCTCGAAGAAGACGAAGAGGGCTCCTTCCCCTTCTCCGGTTACTGAGGCCGATACTCTGGCTGTCCCCAGCGTGGACGATAGTGGTCCTGTCGTGGACCTTACTGCTGCTGGTGATGCTGCTCCATCACTGCCTCTCGTCCAGGAGCCACGGACGAAGAGGCCCAGCAAAGAGATTGCAGGTGCCACCTACCAGAAGATGGTAGAATACCCCGTCGGCGGGGGTGTCTTCGATGACGTCGTTCTTGGCCACGACGTCCTGGCGCAGGCCATGCCGGCCAAGGATCGGGCTTACCTGAGGAAGCTCGGGGACGTGAATATCTACGAGGGCGGCATGGACCTCCTCGTCCAAGTAAGTTCTCTGCCTTGTACTGTGTACTTTTCTCGTCGTCCGTGTAGAGTCGTTTGCCTGATTTTTGTTTTCCTTTTTTCTGCAGAGTGCCTTTATGCTCATGGAGAGCCATAAGAGGCAATACCGGGAGATAGCTCGCTTGAAAGAGTTGGAGCAGAAGGCTGCCTCGGCCGACGAGGCAGTAGCTTGCCTGGATCGACTCCGGGAGGATGCCAAGGCTTTGCAGCAAAGGGCTGATGAAGCCGCTGCAGCCAGGGACGATGCCCTGGCCAAGCTCGAGGAGAGCAAAAGGGAGCTTGTGGCCGAGCGGCTCAAGAATGAAGAAGCCGTGAAGGCGAAAGCTAAGGCCGAGGCCGCCGCTGTTAAGGCTGCTGACGAGGCCGTTGAGCGGTTCCTGGCCGAGGGGTGGAAGGCCGATGAGAGGCTCCCCTGGTGCTACGAAGTGGTTGCCGCCAGGCTTGAAGATTGGGGGATGAACTCCCCCGCCGGCCAGGAGTACTTCAGTAGGGAGATGGCCGTCTATTACAACATGGGCCAGGAGCGGATGCAGAGGCTCCTGTGTCGGCGGCTGTCCCGTGCTCTGAAGGCCATGAACTACACGTCCGGGTGGACCAGAGGGAACCTGAAGCTGCCAAAGCTGATGAAGGATCCAGAAGAGCAGGCCAAGCTTCCTCTGTCGGAGCGTGAGTCTCCTATTGAAAGCTCCGGCCTCGGCGAGCCGGATTACATCGAATTTGATTTTCTGGACGACGCCACCAGTGCTGCACCCGCCGACGGCCAGGAGACTGAGGCCGAGGAGGGAGCTGGCGAGGTCGAAGAGCCAGCCACGGATGGAGGTGCCCCCGAGGCTTGATCGGCTACTCCCTGCTCCTGTGTAATTTGCTTTTCATTTCTTTGTCTAACTGATGTAATGGCCGAAGCGCCCCCCATTGTAATGAATTGATTAAATGAAAGAATTTTTGCCGTCCTTCTCGGCTTTGAATCCATTGTATGCTTGTTTGCCATTTGTCATTTCAATTCTAAAATTTGTCTAAATGTCAAGGTCATAACTTGGGTCATCCGCGAGTGTCCGCTACGTCCGTGAGGTAGTCCACCCTGTCCGGTGGCCTGGTCGGCTTGTCTATCGTTGCTTTACTATCATAACACTTAAGAATTTTTTCAAAAATTTCCTAAATGTTTTGGGCTCACTAAGCTGCTTTCTTCCCGGTCTGGTGGCTTGGTCGGCCTGACCGTCATTGCTGTACTATCATAACACTTAGGATTTTTTTCCAAAAATTTCCTAAGTGTTTTGGATTCTTGTAGTTGCTTCCCTTTCGGCCTGGTGGCCTTGTCGGCCTGACCGGTGTTGATGCAGTATCATAACATTTAGTTTTTTGGATCCACGAAGTTGCTTTCTTTCCGGCTTGGTGGCTTCGTCGGCCTGACCGGTGTTTCGTTGCTCTCATAACACTTAGGAATTTTTTCAAAAATTTTCTAAGTGTTTTGGGATCCACTTGGGTGCTTTCCTTTCGGCCTTGACCGTGGTGTCCGCTCCGTCCTGGCGCTGAGTCTCTCCCCATTATTGGCAGATGGTTTGGGTGATTTGCCAAGTGTTGAACCAGTGTCGTTGTCGGCCTGCATTCCTGTGTTGTGGCCGATAAGGGCACCTTCACCTTAGTCTTTTGGACTTTGAATTTGTCCTAAGTACATATGCAAGGCGTAGGTAGCTAACGGCCTTGGAATATATACGTACCCGCTTCGTCTAGAGTTCTTCCACTTGAGTACTTGGAGAATTTTCCAAGTATAGATGTTAGGCATTTACTTCTTTGCGGTACCGCTGTCGGCCAAGGTCTGGCTTGTGGCCGATGAGGGTGCTGGATAAGGAATGGCTTTCCAAGGAGATGGTCCTACCTTCGTCGGCCAGCCATGGTTCCTTGTTGAGGAACCCTCTTTTTTTCTTCTCAGGATTTTTTCTAAGTGTCCGGTAAACGTTTGAACCAATTCCCAGAGAACTTTCGCTTGACCAACAGCCTTGGTGCCAGTGCCTGTATCGGCTATCCTGGGTACTGTGGCAAGTAAGGATTGTTTCCTGATTGCTTGATTCTTCCACGGGTGTATGCAGTACCCGCTTCGTCTTGGTCATCCTCAGGATTGTGATTCTTTGTTTCATACCAAGCGTTGGTGCTTCAAAGGACTGTGGCCGATGAAGGTCACCTCTCGCGTGTCACCCAACCGATGCGGTTAGGGTTTTATAGGCGTGTGTGTAGGCCTTGATCATTCCCTTGTAGTGCGTGGACGTGTCGTCCATGTTACCTGTTTGTGGTACTACACTTGTGTTCAACTGATATGTACTTGGCCTAGTTGGGCCTGAGTTGTGGGGATTTTATTTTTTCATTGCTCGAGGCCGGCTAGTGTGCGCGGCCGTCGGCTTCCCTCTTTTTCCCTTATATTTTTTTTTTCGGGGGTATCCTTCTTTCAGGCTTCGGCCGAAGGGTGTGCTCGTCCTTCGGCCGGTTCGGACTTCGTTTATAACGTCCGTGATCTCAGGGCGGGTCCCGTCGCCTATTTATGACGCGGGCTAGACTTTTGGTCGGTTTCCAACGGCTGTCGTTGCCCATCCCTGAGTTTTGGGATTTTGTCACCTCGGCCATGATTTCAGGCCTGTCGTCCTGCGATCTGGCGCGTGGACGACGCGGTGAGCTTCCCATTTCAAGACGTGGGCCGTTTGCGGGCCCCTCGTCCTGGGGACATCGTCGGCCATACCTGAGCATTTCACTTCTAGGCTTACAGGGCCAGGACGATGTGCTCTCTCAGCTAGGCCTGAGCCCTTCGCTGATACAAAATACAATGGAGCGCCTGAGCTTGTTGCTCGTAGGCTTCAAATGCAAGGGGCCTCGTCGGCCATGCCTGAGCCTTTTGCTCTAAGGTGGCCGACGGGGGCACCTGCTAATGTTTTACTTTAAATTCCAGAGAAAAAATCAGAACATGATTTTATTCATAAGTGGCTCGAGGCCGAGGGTGGCGTTCAATCAGTAACCCATCAAGGGGTGAGGGCTTCGCCGTCTGCACCTCCTTCGGATCACTGATAAAACTTCACCAGATGGTGTACATTCCACGTTCGTGGTACATTGGACCCATTTGGGCGTTTAAGCTTGTAGGTGTCGGGTTTGACCACGGCACTGACGATGTAGGGCCCTTCGTACTTCAATGCTAGCTTGCCACCCTCTGTCGGCTGGCTTGCTTTCCTTCGGCGGAGGACGTAGTCCCCCACCTGAAATTCCCGAGAACGTACCTTGGCGTCATAGTATGATTTTACTTGACGTCGGTAGTTCTCTGCTCGGACGTAAGCTTGCTCACGCCTCTCATCAACCAGGTGTAGGTCAATCTTCATGTTCTCTTCGTTGGTGTCAGGCTCATATTGTTCCACCCGCCGGCTGGGGATGGCAACTTCCGTGGGCACCTTTGCTTCAAAGCCGTAGCATAGGGCGAATGGCGTTTCACCTGTCGCCCTCCTCGGCGTGGTTCTGTAGCACCACAGGATGTTGGGGAGCTCGTCGACCCAACTACCTCCTGCGGCCTGGAGGTTCTTCTTCAGCCCCTCCATAATTGTTCTGTTGGCGTTCTCGACCTGCCCGTTGCCCTGAGGATAGGCAACGAAGGAGAAACGGTGCCTCACCCCAAACTCCCGGAGGAGCACCTGGAAAGGGGCTGCCTCGAATTGGGTGCCGTTGTCTGATATAATCTCCTGGGGGACGCCAAAGCGTGTGATGATGTTCTTGTAAACAAATCTTTGGCATCTGGCCCCCGTGATGCTGGCCAAGGGCTCCGCCTCGGCCCACTTGGTGAAGTAGTCGACGGCGACGATGATGTAGCGGTTATTCCCGGCGGCTCTGGGCAGGGGGCCGACCAGGTCAATTCCCCACCTGGAGAATGAAATTGCGGTGCTGACAGGGGCATAGTTGACAGCTGGCCGGCCAGGGGCCTTCTGGAGTACCTGGCATGTGGTGCACTTCCTGGCCAGGTCAGCGCAGTCGCGCGCCATCGTCGGCCAGAAGAAGCCCTGGACGACGAGACGCCGAGACATGCTGAAAGGGCCCTTGTGTGAGGAGCAGACGCCACAATGAACCTCTTCCATGGCTGTGTCGGCCTCGTCCTGGTGCAGGCATCGGAGGAGAGTGCTATTATAGGACCGTTTGTAGAGTTTGTCATTTTCGATGGTGTAGTTTGGGGCCCTGAGTTTGGCAAGTTTGGCCCTCTCCTCGTCCGGGGGCAGCTCCCCCGTTGCGATGAAGGTGGCGATGTCGGAGATCCAGTCCTCTGGTCGCTGTTGGACGCACAAGACGGGGCTGGCATGGATGCTGGACATGCTCAACTCCTCGATCTTGGCCAACTGGGAGATGTGCTCCGGGGTGTCCGAGCTGAGCTTGGAGAGGATGTCGGCTTCGGCGTTCTCGTCCCTTGGGATCTGAGTGATCTCGTGGGTTTCAAACGCTTTCAGCAATTCCTCCGCCGCTTGTTTGTACTACTTCATCCGGCCTTCCTTTGCTTCGTACGATCCCTCCACCTGGCCCACTATCAGTTTGGAGTCGCTCTTGATTTTGAGGTGCTTGGCCTTGAGGCCGGCGGCGAGTCTGAGACCGCTGAGGAGGGCCTCATACTCGGCTTCGTTGTTGGATACCCTGAAGTTGAAGCGGATGGCATAGTAAGCTTTGAACCCTTCAGGGGATATGAGGACGCCGCCACCTCCGCACGATTTCGCGGCCGACGAGCCGTCAGTGAACAGGATCCACGTATCGTCCGGCTCCGGCCCAGGGTTGGCGACGGCCGTCTCCCTTGCTGTGCATTCAATGACGAAGTCGGCCAAGGCTTGCCCTTTGATGGATGGCCTTGGCTTGATCTCAATCTGAAACTGGCTGAGGAAGATCGCCCATTTCACCATCCTCGAGGAGCTAGTGGGGCTCTTCATGAGCGCGCCAAGAGGCTGCTGGGTCAGCACATGGACGGTGTGGGCTTGGAAATAGTGCCCCAGCTTCTTCACTGTGTGGACGATGGCCAACACCGTCTTCTCAATGGGGGAGTACCTGAGCTCGGCCTCCCTGAGTGTCTTGCTGATGTAGAAGATGGCCTTCTGCACCCCTTCGTCCTCACGGATGAGCACGGAGCTGATGGCCGACGTGCTCACCCCTAAGTACAAGAAGAGGGTTTCGCCGGCTTTGGGCTTGGAGAGCACGGGTGGGGACGACAGGTACCTCTTCAATTCGTCGAATGCTTCCTGGCACTCCGTTGTCCACTTGAAGCTGTTTGCCTTGCGCATGATCTGGAAGAAGGGGAGTGCCCTCTCGGCTGAACTGGAGAGGAACTGGTTTAAGGCCGCCAGGCGCCCCGTCAGTCGCTATACCTCCTTGACGTTGCGGGGCGGCTCCATGTTGATGATAGCCTGCGTCTTCTCCGGGTTTATCTCGATGCCTCTCCGGCTGACCATGTAGCCGAGGAACTTGCCACCCTGGACGCCGAAGGCGCATTTCTTGGGGTTGAGGCGGAGCTTGAACTCCTTCATTATTTCAAAGATTTCCCGGAGGTCGTCGGCGTGGGAGGTGGCCTGCCTGCTCTTGACGATCATGTCGTCGACGTACGCCTCCATCGTCCGGCCAAGGACCGCTCTGAAGATCTTGGCTACCATCCTAGTATAGGTGGCGCCGGAGTTTTTGAGTCCGAAGGCCATGACGAGGTAGCAAAAGATTCCCTCTGGGGTCATGAATGCCGTCTTTTCAGCGTCATCCTCATGCATGGAGATCTGGTGGTACCCTCTGAAAGCGTCGAGGAACGACATCAACTCGCACCCCGCCGTCTCGTCCACCAGCTGATCAATGTTGGGGAGAGGGAACGGGTCCATGGGGCACGCCTTGTTCAGGTCAGTGTAGTCAACACACATTCTGAACGTCGGCGGTTTCTGGGCGAGGACGACGTTGGCCAACCTTGTTGGGTACTTCACCTCTTTGATGTGTTTGATTGAGAGGAGCATGGCGACCTCCCCTTTGACGAAGTCCCGCCTGTCGGCGGACAAGTAGCGCCGCTTCTGTTTGATGGGCGCGGAGGTCGGATCGACGGTCAGCCGGTGAGTGATCACCTGGCGGCTGATGCCTGGCATATCGTCCGGGCCCCACGCGAAGACAACGGCGTACGACCGTAGGACGAGGAGGATGGCGTCTCGTTGGTCCAGGGGGAGTTGCTTTCCGACCCTGAGAACCCGCTCCGGCCGGGAGGTATCCAGAGGGATTTCCTCGACCTCCTCGGCCGGCTCCGCATGTGGCCTCTCCTCGTCCATGGCGACGGCGGCCGTAATGGTGTCTATCCTCTGTCCTTCCCTTTCGGTCGGCCTCGTTAGCTTGAGGTAGCAAGCTCTGGCTATCCTCTGATTTCCTCTGGCGTAGCCGATGCCGTCATTGGTGGGGAACTTCAAGCATAGGTGCTTCATGGAGATGATGGCCTCCAAGTCCTCCAGCGCTGGCCGGCCCAAGATCAGGTTGTGGGCGCACTGGAGGTTGACCACCATGAACTCCATGTCAATTTTGGCGTGGTGGGGGCCGTCACCGACCTCCACGGAGAGGACTATCGTGCCCTCGGCGTCGATAGAGTCCCCGGTGAAGCCGGATAACGGGGTCTTGATCGGCTTCAGCAAAGCTCTGTCCAGCTTCAGCTGTTTGAAGGTGTCCAGGTACATCACGTTGACGGAGCTCCCCGTATCGATGTAAGTACGGTGGATGATGGAGTCACCGATCTCACATCGGATGACGAGGGCGTCCCTGTGTGATTCCGTACCCGGAGGCAGATCCTTGTCGGTGAAGGTGATCGCCTCCGTTCGCTGCTTCTTCGGCTGGGGGGGGGGGGGGACGTGGGATACCTCCCCAATGTAAAGGGATTGGGCCCATTTCTTTCTCTGAGTGGCGGAGTCCCCCCCCAGTGTTCCCACCTACGATGAGGTGGATGTGATTCTTCTTCGGTGGAGGCTCTTCGAAGTCCTCGTCGTCGCTGAGCCTACCAATCTCCCGCTTCTTCGCAGAGGGTTCGCCCCCATGTTTGCCGGTGTTTACCCAAGTGTTCTTGCGTGGGCCACCTTTGACAAACTGGGAGAGTTCCCCCTGGCGAATAAGGCGCTTGATGGTCTTTTTCAGTGTGAGGCAATCGTCGGTGTTGTGCGACGAGTTCTTGTGGAACCGGCGGTACGTGCCGCCCTGCTGGATGGCAAGGATCTCCTCGGCCGGCCGAGGAGCCTGCTCGATGAGGCCGTGCTTCTCGGCATAATCGAGGATGGTGCCGACCGGGTGGGTGAGGGTTACCCCCGGCCGTTCCAACCTCGGCCACCAGTGGAGGTCTTTCTTACTCTGTCCACCAGAGCCGTGACGGCCCTGGGCACCCTGGCCGGCCGGGGACGGACCCACGGCCGGCGAAGGATTTGTCTTCTTGGGGGGATGGCCCCCCTCTCTCTTGTGATTGTGGAGCTCGTCGGCGTCGGCGTACAAGCCTCCGCGCTGGAGTGCCTTGGCGTACGACCTCGGGGGGTCGGTGATGAGGCTCCTAGCGTACGGGGAGCTGCGGAGGGCTCCCTGGTACAAGGCGAGGAGGGTGCGCTCATCGGCCCCCTCGACCTCCTCGGTCTCCCTCGTCCACCGATCGATGAATGACCGGAGGGACTCCTCGTGCTGCTGCTTGACGGAGAGGAGGTGGGTGAAATACTTCTTGGCGCGCTTCCTCCCGGCAAAGTGAGTGAGGAAGCGCTGGGCGAGATCCTGCCATGAGTCAATGCTCCCTTCTGGCAGTCCGTTGAACCACTCGTACGCTGGCCCCTCGAGAGTAGAGAGGAACCAACGGCAGAGGTATTCGTCGGACGCGTTCACCATCAGCATGTTGTTTTGGTAACGGCTGAAGTGCTCCTGGGGGTCTGATCGGCCATCGTAGGACTTGATGGCGTTCCCCCTGTACTTCTCAGGGATGGGGGCCGAGAGGACCCTGTTGGTGAAAGGGGTCCTAGTCCTGACCTGGATGATGGGGTCACCCCGCCCTTCGGCCAGCTCCCTCTCCAGGGCGCTAACTTTGTTCATGAGCGCGTTGAGGCCGGGGTCGTTGGAGGCACCGGCCGTAGGGATGTTGGCCGACTGCTTGGCCTCCATCTGAGCCAGCCTCCTTTCCAGCTGGGCGATGACCTCGTCCCGGGGGTCCCTGTTGGCCGCAGCGGCGCCCGGCTGGTTCCTTAGGCGCTCGTTGTGAGCCGCGTAGATCTGGTGACGCACGTCATCCTCGTGCAACTTCCCCTTGCCCTTATCCGGGCGGGGCTGGTCCGCTGTCCGGGACACAGACCCCAAGCTTTCCCTTGGCGAGCCAGGACGAGGATCACCAATCCGTCCCGCCATCCTCTCCGAAACCGGATGACGGCGCGTGTCACCTAGCCTATTGAAGGCAGAGGCTTTTCCATGCGCTGGGGTCTGCCCGGGCCGAAGAGGGGAAGCAGGGTGGGAGTGGGACGACGCCGTGTCCTGGGGCACCACCCCCTCGTTGTTGCCAATCTGGACGGCCAACGGTTGGGGTTGAGGAGGTTGAGTGACGTTCCCCCCAGTCCTTGGCAAGAGTGCGCTGAGGACGGTGGGGTTCTGAGCCAAGCTGGCGATGATAGCCGATAGTGCGGCCTGGACCTGAGGATCTACGGACGGAGAGGCCGCGACCATAGGCTGGGCCGGGGCGTGATCCGTCTTTTCAACTCGCTTCTTGTCCAAGCCGAGGCGGGCATCAGGGGCGCCGCCGTTGAGTTGGTTGCGGAGGTCCGTTGTGAGGTTGAAAGCCTCCTGGAAGAGATCCCCTCCGCCGGCCTGGTCGGCCGTGGCGTCCTCATCGTGCTCCCTGGGCTCTTGGTCCTGAGGGATGACTTTGCTGACGAGGTTGCGGTTTGACTTAGTCAATTATGATCTGAATTACTTCTCCTATCAAGTTAACCTTTTAGGATGCAATCTCAAGTCTTAAATTGTATCAGAGTTAAATCGATCCTTGGTGTGGATCCCCTTATTAAAAATGATTGACATGACTTAAAAAAAATGAAAATAACGAATTGATGAAAAAAATGAATGACGGTAGCTCGATCCAGATAAAGTGTTTGGTCGTGAGGAGGGGTGTTGAATTCCGAAAAAATGGAATACCTATAACTTTCCACCTTTACATTTACAAAAATGTGATCAGATTTCATATGGACAGAACTGTGACCAAACTAGCATTGAAATGACCAGACTGCCCTCCCACTAATCAAACATTAAATCTCTCCCTCGCTTCATCTGCTCACCGTCGCATTCTCCTGCTATGCTCGAAGGACCCGTCCGCCTCTCGTGGTCGAAGCACTCGTCCGCCTCTCCTGCTCGAAGGAATCTCTGTATCGCCCATCTCCGCGTCCTCTGCATCGTCATCACCGTCTTCCTCCATGCCGCGCCGCCTCTTCATCTGCCGACCGCCGTCGTAGATTCTCTAATCTTCTTCCTCTTCTCATTTCTTTCCCGCTGGACGGAGTGTCGATTTGGTGCAACGGTTGTAAAGAGGTTGGTGAGGGCTAGATCTGGCTGTTCGGGTGTGGTTTGGGCTAGATCTGGGGTGGGGGTTTGGCGGTCGGGCTGGGGGCTGGGGAGGTGGCAGGGGGATCGGAGGGGGTTGGGGACGTGAATGTGTTTGGGGCGGTCGTCGGCGACGGCGGTCCGCGGTGATGGTCAGGGTGGAAACGGGGCTCAGGGGCTGTGAGAAGCTGGGGAGGGAAGGGGCAGGGGACACCAGAGACGGCGTATCATTGTGACCGGAGTTCGTGTGTCACTGGGGCCGGTGAGGATGGACAGTCACTGTGGCCGGAGTCACTGTAACCGAAGTCACTGTGACCGGAGCAATGGCGGCGGGTACCAGCGGCGACGACGGGATCGGCGGTCACAGAGGTGCTGGTGGCTGCAAAGGAATAATATTTAAATAATAAATGTATGATTAAATTATAGGAATAAATGACTTTTAATCATTTTTTTTAGAAAAATTTAAAACAAAGTCACATTTTTGTCTTTTTCATTCATTTTAGTAATATTGGAATAAAAAGGCCTTGAATTTCCACGTTGAATACTTGTGAAGGCATTTATAAGTGCTCTATTGAGATCTGGATTATTCCTCCTATCAGGATGACCTTTTAGGATGAAACCACGAGTCTTAACTGTGATACCTCGAAAATTTTAAATAAAAATAAAATAAAAGTAAAACAGATAAAGTATATCTGAAAAATAAATGAAAATAAATATTAAAGAGTTATAACTTATTACTTATAAGTAATATTTTGTAACAAGCGATAATCATGCATATGATATGAATAATAAAAGTGACAATTTTAGAGTTATCAGATATACGCACACACAAAAAATGCGTACTAAATACTACACACAATAACAAATTAAAAAGAGTTGACTTTTCAACTTTAATATCATCTTTGATATGTATACATGAGTGGAGTAATAAAATATACGAGATGGTAGTCATAATAATAATATAAAACTACAATAATGTACATATCTCATAAGATAAGAATGGGTGAACGACCAACACACATAGCTCATCCTTCTACACTCAAAATATATAATATACACATAGTACATTAATAATATACACATGGGATGTCAAAACAACCCACATGGGTTGATTGAAGATGAAGGTGAAGTTACCCGCACGGGTAGCTCAGTTGGTCAAGCGATGGGAAAAATTGGACGTAGACCAAAGTTCGAATCCCACAACGGCCAAAAGAGGGTTTCCAGAACCTGAAATAAGGTTGGCCCTCTGGTGCGCACGGGTAAAGGCCTACTGCCGCTTTGCCGACTGAGTCACCGTGATTTACTCTCCCACCATCCTGTCGGGTCGGGGTGGGGGGCCCTTGGGGTTGGGGATTCATCCTTTTGGACGAAGATGAAGGTGAAGCCAAAAATACATCACTCATTCGGGCAAGATAAAACCTTCGCTTATGGGTATAAATAGGGGTATTGGGAAGGGTTATCTCCACACCAAGCTATATATATACTTACTCGCCGGGAAATATACACATAACTATATTTACGTAAGAAATTTCTTATAAGCAAGAGAGGATGGTCGTGAGAGGTCCAGGAATACTTCTCAATAAATTCGTAGTCACCGGCGGAGCTTCTTAGCCGCCGCCGGAGTTGCAAGCCGTAGAAACAGACGGCTCTTCAGCAAAAGCGGATATTTTGCCGTAGATAGGGGCGACGGAGCTTCGTCTCACCGTCGAAATCCGTTACCTGTAAGTCAAGTTATAGCTCGCTGAAGTTTTCTAATTTCCGGCGAAGTCGCCGGAATCGCGACCTGGAGAAGATGACCCAGTTGTCTGGGTCAGAACTTCTTGGGCCGAGTCAGTTTAATGTGCCAGTTCGGTCCAGTTTCAATAAAAATTAAAAATAAAATAGTAAATGAAATAAATAAAATCTGGAAAATTATAAATTAAATACCTAGTATAAATATACATATTCAGACCAACCAGAATTGAAAGATAATATTTTTAGCTATTTTTAATTGATTTAATTGTAATTGGGCCAATTTGTACATATTTAGTAAATAATTAACTAAATGACGAAATAAATTATGAAATAAATATTGGAGTAATCTAGATTAAATATATGACTAACTAGAACATTTGGGACCATTTATAATTAATAAAAATTATGATTAGTTTATTTAATTATAATTAAACCGGTTAATAGATATATGAAATTAAATGAATAAATAAGGGAAATAATTCTTAAATAAATATATAGACAACCTAGGTCAAGTATAGACCCAAAATAGAGCTAATAGATATATGAAATTAAATGAATAAATAAGGGAAATAATTCTAAAATAAATATCTGGACAACTTAGGTCAAATATAGACCCAAAATCAGGGGTGGATCCAGGAATGAAGAGTGGGGTGGGCTTAGCAGGAAAAAAATTGTTATTGCAAACAAAAAGTTTAGCTTAGGCTGCTTAGGGCCGTAATCGAATTGAGTTTTTTTCGAACTACGTGAATTCGAGCGTGATTTCGAATTTAATTTAGTGATCTGAGCTTAAAAAGCTTTTTTTAACTCGAACACGAGCTAGATTTTGAGTTCGAATAGTTGTTCAAGCTGAGTTCCCATGACTATGGGCTTTAAACAAAGTTCGGGCAGCCTTTTGCTTTTAGAGCATCTTAGAACACTTCCTTGTAGACTTGGGGTGGGCTGAGTTTTAATTTTTGGGTGGGTTGAAAATTGAATCTCTTTCTATACTAACAAAAAAAATTGGGTTGGGCTGGGCTAGAGCCCACCCTAGGCCCTACATAGATCCGCCCATGCCCAAAATATAGTTATGGACGGTTATAAATTTATAAATTCGAATCTTAAACTATTTAATTTAATTGGGCCATATAAAACTAGTTAAGTAATTAAATAAGAAAATTTTGATATTAATTGTGAAATAAATAAATCACTAAGATTGAAAATAATGTTCTGGACTAAAAATGATGTTTGTAATAAAATAAGGATAAAGTGGGGTTATCTAGTATAAATGAATGACTATATTTGGACTTAACAAATAAATTATTGAATTAGCGGACTAATTAAATTAGTGTGATTAAATTAATAATTATTATCCTTGATTATTATTGATTTGAACTCCATATAAACTATTAAACTATTTGAACTCATAAAAATTAGTTGATTAATATAAACAAATTAATTAAGTAATGTGTACTTAATGATGATGGATAGCGTACCCGGAGGTAGCTTATCCGAGGAGTTATTGCGGGAATAACTTAGAGAGAAGTCAGAGCAAATAAGTAAGAGAGAGAGTGTATATTCGATATGGATTTAGCGTGGTTTACAAAGGGAATAAGGGCTGCTATTTATAGCGGTCATAAATGCGATCAGAGTACACGTGTCAACAATCTGACGGCTAAGGGTTATCTCAATCGGGGTGGCACCGGCACTTGCATGTGCCCGCATTAAATGCGGTGGGTGGATGTGATGCCGTATTAAATGCGGTGGTTGACTGTCTCTAAAAGGAATCTTCGTCGATAGTTCTGTTGCCGAAGGCATCGTGTGGCCGAAGGCATTGTGTGGCCGAAGACATCATGTGGCTGAAGGCATTGTGTGGCCGAAGACATCATGTGGCCGAAGGCATCGGGTGGCCGAAGGCTAACATTTTAGCCAAGATTTTCCAGAAGCTTTACAGGACCATATTAAGATGTCTCCCAGAATTTGGAGCCCTCGGCCATAGGGCCGAAGGCATCCACGTGTGCAACGTGGTTTTCTTCATGCTCTGGCCGCTACGTTTGGGCTTTATGTGCTTATCGGGCTTGATGGGCCTGTGTAGAAGAAGCAGGAGTCTATGGGCCGGGGTGTCCCGGACCATATACTCCATCAGGAGTCCCCCACTCCTTTTGCCGAGAGTTTCTCGAGGGAAATAGGAGTAGTGTCTTGAAGTTGCTGATGGCTCCCTTTCTGCAACTGAAGAATAAGAATTTTCAAGTTTGATTATTTTTGCTGAAGGGAGTAGATTGTCGTTGTGATCTTGCCTCAGCTTGCTGTAGCTGAGAAATAGAAATTTTTTAACATTTGCGTGTTTTGCCGAGGGGAGTCCCCCAGTCCCCCACTCCTTTTGTTGAGAGCTAATCGAGGGAAACATGAGTAGAGTGATGCATGCCTTCAGCAGGAGCCGCCGAGAGGTGACGCCTTTTGTTCCACAATTGGGAGATGGCTCGTTAAAAACCTCATTAGGAAAAAACCCTGTGGGAAAAAATCCTAATGAGGGAAAAAGAGTACACCGGATGCCCCCAGAATGAAGCAAAAGGAATGCACCCTTCAGCCTAGATTGTTGAGCGGTGGTTGTGTCCGTCCATTGAGGGGATATCCAAGACCAGCCTTAGATCCTGCATGAAAAAGTTGAAGAGCTTGTAAGGACCCCCCGTTATCAAATAAAGGTGACGGAGGGGTGCAAGGCCAGGTGGGTCTGTGTGAGAGCCTAGCATCAAATACAGATGCCGGAGGGATGGAGGCCGAGGGGCCTGTATGATAGCCCCTGGCATCAACTAAAGATGTCGGAGGGATGAAGGCCGAGGGGCCTGTGTGATGGCCTGCGACATCAAATAAAGATGCCGGAGGGATGAAGGCCCAGGGGCCTATATGATGGCCCCTGGCATCAAATAAAGATGTCAGAGGGATGAAGGCCATGGGGCCTATATGATGGCCCCTGGCATCAAATAAAGATGTCGGAGGGATGAAGGCCGAGGGACCTGTGTGATAGCCCCTGGCATCAAATAAAGATGTCGGAGGGGCGAAGGCCGAGGGGCCTGTATGATGGCCCCCAACATCAAATATTTGATATCGGAGAGATGTAAGGCCGAGGGCCGTTATGATGCGGAATCATGCTGAGGTTGAGGGCCGTTGGTGATGTAGAATCACGTTTAGGTCGAGGGCCATTCGTGATGTAGAGTCACGCTGAGGCCGATGGCCGTTCGTGATGTGAAATCACGTTAAGGCCAAAACCGTTGTGACGTAGAGTCATGCTGAGGCCGAGGGCCATTGTGATGTTGAGGCCGAGGGCCGTTGTGACGTGGAGTCATGCTGAGGCTGAGGGCCATTGGTGATGTATATTCACGTTGGGGCCGAGGGATGTTCGTGATGTAGAGTCTTGCTGAGGCCGAGGGCCGTTCGTGATGTGAAATCACGCTAAAGCCAAAACCGTTGTGACGTAGAGTCACGCTGAGGCCGAGGGCCGTTGTGATGTTGAGGCCGAGGACCGTTGTGATGTAGAATCACGTTGAGGTCGAGGGTCGTTCGTGATGTAGAGTCTCACTGAGGCTGATGGCCGTTGTGACGTTGAGGCCGAGGGCCGTTGATGTGGAATCACGCTGAGGCCGAAGGCCGTTGGTGATGTAGAATCACATTGAGGCTGAGGGCCGTTCGTGATGTATAATCATGTTGAGGCCGAGGGCCGTTCTGTGATGTAGACTCATGTTGAGGCCGAGGGCCGTTCCTTGATAGTTCCGGGAGGCCGCGTGTTAGTCCTCCGGGTGTTTGTTCCTTCTTTCAGGCTTTGGCCGAGGGGTTGCTTCCCCGCCTAGGTCGAAAGGGGGTCCAAGTGATTCATCCAGGGGTTCGTCCGTTAGTCCCCCGGCGTTGGGCCGTCCCTTGATTGTGTCAGGAGGTCGTATGTTAGTCGTCCTGATGCGTGTTCTTTCTTTCAGGCTTCGGTCGAGGGGGTTGCTTCCCCGCCTCGGCAGAAAGGGGGTCCATGTGATCCGTCTGGGGGTTCGTCTGTTAGTCCCCCGGCGCTGGGTTATCCCTTGATTGTGTCAGGAGGTCATATGTTAGTCCTCCTGATGTGTGTTCCTTCTTTAAGGCTTTGGCCGAGGGGGTTGCTTCCCCGCCTCGACCGGGAGGGCGTCCAAGTGATCCATCCGGGGGTTCATCTGTTAGTCCCCCGACGCTATACCGCCCCCTGACTTTGGGGGGTCCCGTTGTCTATATACGGCGCAGGCTAGGCTTGGTCGGTTTCCGACGACTTCCGTTTCACCCCCAAGTTTGGGGATTTCGTCACCTCATCCATTCTTTCAGGCCTGTCGCCGTGCGTTGCGCGCCGGCGACGTGGTGAGCATCCCGCTCCAAAAACGCGGGCCTTTTGCAGGCCCCTCGTCCTTGGACACCATCGGCCATACCTGGGCATTTGGCCTCGAAGGGGCCGATCAGATGTCCGAATTGTGCGCATCCTTTACTTAAGTTCATAAGAAATAAGCGGAATACAAGGGGTGCATTGTTTGACAACGGCTTTGTTAAGATACACGGCTCGAGGCCGAGGGCTCTAGGCCGAGGGGATGATAATGTGCCTCGAGGTCGAGGGCTCAAGGCTAAGACCGAGGCCGAAGGCGAGGAACATGATTAGCGGAGGTGGCGCTTCTTCGGCTGGGGCTCCTCGAACTCCTCGTCGTCGCTGAACCTCCCAATTTCGTTGAGGTGTCCCCTTCTTTTTTATCGGTGTTCTCCCCGACGTTTTTCCTTCGGGCATTTTTGATGAATTGGTGGAGCTAACCCCGTTGAATTAAGAGTTCAATAGCCTTCTTTAACGAGACACAATCGTTTGTATTATGGGAGGTGCTTTTATGGTAACGGCAATAAGTGCTGCCTTGGTGGACGGCGCAGGTTCGAAACCCGCAGCGGCCGTGTGGAGGTCACAGAACATGAAATAAGGCTGAGCTTCTGGTGCGCACGGGAAAAAGGCCTACCATCATTGGGCCGACTGAGTCACCGTGATTAACATCCTCCCAAAAATCCTATCGGGTCGGGGTATGGGGGGCTCCTGGGGTGGGAGATTCCACCTTTTGGACCAAGTTGAGCTTTATCAACCTTGGACTAAGATGTTGGCACCAATTAAAAACAATGCTTCCAATGTGTACAAGTTAGCATAAAAAAACTAGACCTGGACAAAACCGGGCCAACCCGCCCGCACAAATGGGCGGGCTTGGACATATATATTTACCCACCGAGCTGGCCCGAGCCCGGCCCGCAATAAGATATGGGTGGGCTTGGGTTAGGGTGTAGGCCCATTCGGGCCGATAAGCCCGACCTGCTACATTTAGTACATACTAATTTATTTATTTATTTATTTGCATATACACATGTATATTTATATTTACTAATTTTTCTTTATACATATTTATAGCCCAACCAATATAATATCTATTTTTGTACTTCAAGATAATACTTTGTGCTTAAATTTTAAATTTTAGATACAGTTTCTCATTAATTTTTTTGTGTATGTATTTTTTTGTATGTGGTGAAAGACGTATAAACATTATAAGCGTATTAATTATTTTCTAAATGTTGTAATATTATTTTTAAAGTATTTAAAAAATCATATAATTTTGAGAAAATTAAAGTATTCCCGGGCCGGGCGGCCCGGTGGACTACCCGGCCCGGGCGGCCCGGTGGACTACCCGGCCCGGGCGGCCCGGTGGACTACCCGGCCCGCTCTTATGGGCGGGTATGGACATAGGGTTAGGCCCGTTTTTGTGGGCCAGGCCGGGCCCGCCCACACATGATGGGCAGAAAATTTATAAAAAGCCCGGCCCGAGCTCGACCCGACCCCGTCTTTGTACAAGTCTAATCAAAACTTGCATTGCTTGTATAGTTTATTACTCTGTAATACATATTAGCCATATTACTTTTTTTAATTCTCTAATACTATCTTTCGTTCCATAAAAGTTGCAACAGTTTGACTTTCACGTTTGCCAACACGCAACTTTGACTGTAATTATATTTATTTACGTATTAGTAAACATTCAAAAAAAATTAATATATTGGAAATTTACAGTAATACAAATTTATTAATATTTTATACATAATATTTTTATTATATACTCCCTCCGTCCCTCAAAACTTTGCCAAGTTTGACCGGTACAGGGATTAATAACGTAAATAGTGTTTTCTTGTTTCTTTCACTAAACAATCAAAGTTTAAAGATATTTTTTAAATGCCTAGGCATCTAGCATATTTCGAATAGCCTGGTCAATAATCAATTTCCACTTGGTTTCATCACAAGTTCTTGCTAGGGTGGAATCTCTCTCTAAGATGAAAGAAACGTGTATAAACATCGCAGCCCAATAGTTTAAGATGAAAGAAACGTGTTGGCTCAGTATTTAGTCTGAGCGTCTTACTCTTAGTTGATATAATTATCCTTGAAGATGTCAATTATCCGCCTATGAAAAGCCACTCACCATATTTATTTGCAATTCAAATAACAAATATGAAGACATGAACCCTCCAGTTAGGGGTGGATTGGGTTCGGGCCACCCGGCCCGGCCCGCTACTGTGATGGCCCGGGACCGGCCCGGTCTGGCGGTCCGGGACCGGGTGGAGACCCGAACCGGGGGGGCAGCGGGGGGCGGGCTCGGTTCCGGTAAAACGTGACACGGTCCAGCCGGGTCGGTCTTGGGTCCGGGTCACAACGGTTATATTTTTTTTTTGTATTTGGGCCAATAGAGCCGTTGGGGGTGGGCTGACAGGGGGTCCGGGCAGTTGGGGGGGGGGGGGGGGGGGTAAAAAAAACTATAGATACTCCTAATTTTAAACATTTTTCCATCTCTTCTCCAACTCTTCCTAAATCCTACTCTCTACTCTCTAATTATCTTCATCTTCATCTTCTCAAATTCTTTTATTCTCCAATATATTATATATCTACTTATATTATTTATCTACTTATAAATACATATATTTACATTACTTATATTTCTTATCTACTTATATATTAATTATCTACTTAAATACATATATTATATTACTTATATTACATTTTTAACATGGAAGGTGGTAGATATTCGGTTGATATGGGTAACCTCGACCGCAACCGAACGAACGAGCTTGCGAGGAAGAAGAGATCCCGCAAAGGTAAATCACATAACGGTTCTTCATCTCAAAGCCGAGATGATTTTGATACGGGTTACGCAAGGAGGGATGGAGATGCGATGACCGACGAACAACTAGAACAAGAATTGCACTGACATAATAGCCACTTTTCCAAGACCAGCCGACGAGCATTGACGAAGAAGAGCTCGAGGACTACGATGTGGAGAAAGTAGTTCCGGAGATGGACACGGAGGAGGGTGGCGGCAGCCACGACGCCGACGAGCCTGCCTCATCCCAAACAGGTACGAAAAAAGTAAATCTGAACTAATGCTTAATAATTTTGATAAGTGGAAGGACCCGAAGACCGGGAATTGGAACGCAACTTGCAAGTGGTGCAAAAAAAGTTATAGCTTGGGTATTTCTGGCGGATACGGATCTGCCGCAAGGCATCTTAAGGCCAAACACACAACCTTTTGGTAATTTCTCATTCAATGATGCACAAAATTTGGCTGGTATGACTCTTACTTGTTGAAGAAAATTTACCTTATTTGTTTTCTGAAAGTCTTGCGTTCAAAGATTATGCACAAACTTGTTTAAATCCTCAATATAGAGGTTATAGTCGCAAAACGGTTAAGAAAGAAATTTAAGGCTTTATGGTGCAGAAAATGTAAGGTTACAAAATTATTTTGCAAACTTTGATGGCGTGTTACTGTATGTTCTGACATATGGGAGGATACTTATCATAATTTACATTATTTGGATCTGACTGTACATTATATTGATAATGATTGGAATATGCATAAACGTGTTCTTGCTTTTCGTGATTGAGCGTATTTTAATTGAGTATAATTTGAATGATAAGGTGTTTGCTAATGATTTTGATAATGCTACTAATAATATTGTTACTATTCCTAGATTTCGTGAATTGTGTGATTCTACTTCTTTGATGGGTAGATTTTTTCATCAACGATGTGAATGTCATGTTATAAATTTATGTGTGCTAGATGGTCTAAAAGCGTTAGGAGATTCTTTGGAGGTAGTCAAGGGGGGATTAGACATATTTGGGGTAGTGGTCAACTTAGAAAAAAATGGCATGATTATTTGATAGAAACAGGTGAGAATCATGTGGCTTTTCCTAAAGTTTTTCTTAGATATAAAGAACATTTCCCTGCTTTTTTAAAACAATATGATAACTATATTATAAACTCGGCTGAGATCGACACCTGCGAAAAAATTTGTAATGCTTTGGTATATTTTTATAATGCAACTGAAACTTTTAGTCATGTTTATAAACCTACCTCAAACCAATTTATTCTTGAAGTTGTTAATCTCGCCGGTGCTTTTGCAAATTTTGAGAATGCCGATTATGTCAGTTATTTGCTGATTTTATGAAGGAAAAGTTTTTAAAATATTATGCACATATTCCACATATTTATGGTATTGCATTTGTTCTCGATCCTCGTTTTAGACTTGGTTCTTTAGAAGAATATTTGAATTATTATAATCAAGTGTTTTTTGGTCCTTTGCCAATGTATGACGAGAACTCAATTGATCCAAAAAAAGAATACAACGAGGTTTGTGATATATTTTATGCATTATTTAATGAGTTTCATGCACAATATGACAACGTGCCCCCTCCCCCGACACAAACATCTTCATCTAAAGGAAAATCAATTTTGAAATCTACATTTGCCAATCTTATTAAAAAAACTAAAATAACTCCCGCTACTCAACAAAGCACAATTAATGAGATTTCTTTGTATTTAACATATGATGTTGATTTTGAAGAAGATGATGAATTTGACATTCTAAACTGGTGGAAGGGAAAAGAAAGAATGTTCCCGGTTTTAGCAAAGATGGCTAAGCAAGTGCTATCAATGCAGATTTCAACTGCTGCCGTGGAACAAGAATTTAGTTCGGCCGACAATGTCCTAACACAATCTAGAACGAGGTTGAGCGCAGAATCTCTTGAGACGCTTATATGCTACCACGATTGGTTGAAGGCGGCCCGTAGAGCTCAAGAAATTGGCATCACCCCATCCCAACACTTTATGGATGAATCAACAATCGAGGGTGGCTCTACCTATGTCGGAGATTCCGATTGATTAGTATTTCATGTTTTAATTTTATCTTCAATTCTCAAATGTAGTTCCTATTTCATTTCAAATAAATGCACTTGAAGTTTGTTTTTAATACTTGTATAAAATTATAAAGTATAAATAAGTAAAAAAAATGGATTTACCCGACCCGGCCCGACACGGTGGGTAGCCCGACCCGTGACCCGGGCGGGTGGCTCGGCCCGAACCGGAACCGTCATTACCTCAGGCCGGTCCCGGGCCCACCTTTAATAAACCGGAGGCCCGACCAGGCCTGAACCGGCCCGAGTCCAAGCCTACCTCCAGTCATATAGGTATCATCCATAGCAACAGAGGGTGGTTAATGTATATATAGGTGCACCGGCTGAATTTCGCTCCATAACTGATGTGGATGCTTGCAACTGATAACACGAGAGTGAAGTGATTCGGAAAGCGACGCTAGGAGCCAGGAGAATAGCATCTGATCTTGTTGCTCCCAGATATTGTAGGTCTCGTTGATAATTTTTGCTCCATCATCGCTAACAGCAAATCGTTCTGGTATTTGAGGATTTTGGATGAATTTGAGAAGCTGATGCGCTCGAATTAGAGATTGAACATGATGCCTCCAAAACAAGAAATTGTTGGAATCAAGTTTGATCGGTAAAGGATGATGAAATTACTGGAGAAGTTTGTGAGGACGTTGATTCAGTAGTAGAGTTCGTCATGGTTGGAATGAGCAGAGCTCTGATACCATATCAGAATAGAAGCAAGGTTGGAGAGATTACAGAGTACTTGTACAAGTCAGCAGTTCAACTAACTAAACGCAAATGTAACAAAAGCCTAACAGATTATAACTACACTAGATTATAAAGAAATACACGTGTAGTGTTTATTTAATACTCCTAACACTGAGCAAATTGCGAAGTAGAGAGTAATTATGACAAAGCTCACCTAAATATTCCAAGCACATCAACATATTATACTGTGAATGAAGATTAGAATGAAAAATAGAATGAGTTCGGGTATATGTAGAAACATGTGTCAGAGATTTTGTCACGGAAATTTCTGTGACAAACATTTATGTTCTCATCTGCCTATGGTGGGATCGGTAGAAACAACATTTATTCGGCTGTGTCACGGACTTTGTCATGGATTTTTTCGTGACAAAAAGAATTTGTATAGCCGGGTCAAATCGAAGAAATCAACTTTAATCCGTGATAAAATCTAACGGGTAAAAATTTTGAATTTTGTCAGGGATAATATCCGTGACAAATTTTAGGCGACGAAAAAATGCCCGCTAGAATTTTTTGGGTGTAACAACGACCATTTTGTCAGGGATTTTGTTAGGGATATTGTCAGTGACAAATTTTGTCACTGATTTTGTCCGTGACAAAAGAATTTCATGGGCTGGGAAATATTCTGTGACAAAGTTCGTGACAAAATTGTCAGGGACGGAATTCATGACAAAAATCCGTGATAAAATCGCTGTTTTTTTGTAGTGAACACTAAATTCACAAACTCTAATTTTATAAAAAATGAAATAGTGGCGATGTCACGGCATGAGGAAAGCCGTGACAAGCAGAGATGGAGATGGCGGCGGCGGCGGCGGCGGGTAGGCGCTAGGCATGGGGATGGTTGCGACAATGCAACATGGGGAAGGTTGTGGCGCTGCGACATGAGGACAGAGGTGGTGGCGAGCAGGCACAGGGACGGAGGCACATAGGCATGACGACGGCCGTGGTGCCATAACATGGGGATGACTGTGGCAAGAAATTTAAGCATGGAGACAACGGCGGCGGTTAGGCGCATAGGCATGGGGACGGCTGCGATGCCGCCGCTTGAGGATGGCAGGGGCGGTGGGTGCGGTGGTTGCCGCGGGGATGGGGCGCTTGATGCCGCGGCGACAGGTAAGTGGCTAGATTTTTTAGAAAATGAGTAGAAAGTTATGGTTTTATAATATAAATCTAAGGACATATTAGTCCATAAAAATTATTTATTTATTTATTTATTTATTAATCAAATTTTATGAATTTAAATATTATTTGAGAAAAAAAGTAATGAAGCCATATACTGGGAAAATAGATAGCTTTAGTCATATCTATGGTAATTTTAGTCTTAAAATAACTCAATTATCAATCCTTAATTAACAATCCGTGTTAATAAAAAAAATCTGTTCAAGAAAAAACTGGCCCAGTTACATATTCGAAAATCTTAACAAAATAATGGGCCAGTTGCATATTCCAAAATAGTGGGCTGCTCAAAAGAAAACTACAATCTCCTCTCCGACTCATAAAATTTTTCTCACTTGTCATTTTGGGATGTTCAAAAAGATCTTACCTTACTACTTTTTTGAAAAGTTTTGCTTATATTCATTTACTTTTTTCTTACTCAACAACAATACATTTCTACTTTATTCTCACTTCCTTACACTCCGACCGAAGTTAAATTGAGAAGAATTTTATGGGACGGATGAACTACATACTCTTTAATTTTGGGTATTGACGTATGCAGGTGCGCATGTGTAGGAGGGTGGAGTAAAGTAACTTTTTTTTGTCAAGAAATGCTTACTTTTTGTTTGTATTGATTTTCACTTTAGGTCTCAATATTCAACAAAGGTAGCCTGCATAGTTATCTCAATATTCGAATGGCAGTAAAGAAGCTAACCACCACTAAACACAATATGTGTACATATACATGCAATCTGCAATGGATAATGGTGTCAAAGGCCTGTGTGCCCTTTTGTGCGTGCTCATAATAGCGTTTGTTTGTGTTCTCTTTTGGCTGATAATAAAAGCAACCATGCACAAGATTCATTGACGACAGGAAGGGCATCGCCCCTTAATATTTCTTCATGTATGTATCTTTATTAATTGAGATACTAATAATTAAGGTTTTGATCCTGACTAAGCTCGTCTCCATTTCCAAACATACTTCGTACTTTATTTATTCGATAATCTTATTGGCGATGTATTTTTCCATTTCCTGGCCTCGATCGTTAATTATACGTACGTAGTATATATATTTGGTAATTTGGGATGTTTGCTGTTTACTTTGTGATTGTTTTTGTAATTTTATACATGTGGATGTTAAGTTTGTGACCAATATAATAGGAGTATAATTTTTGTGTTTCTTTATATAGTTGTAATACGAACAGCTAACTAATTGCTCATACTCATTGGCTCAGTTAGTTGAAAATCGTATCAAGTGTTTAGCATGAGATTTGAAAAAATCGTTTTAATTTTAGCTTTTATCTTTAAAGAAGCTAAGCTAAAAGTGTAGAATCTTTAAACATATGCTTCTCTAAACATCAAAAACATGAAAGCTGATTAACAATGGGAGGAACAAATATGTGATTTAAACTGTTTTTCACTTTTCATATACTCCCTCCGTCCCTAATCTTTCTCCCTTTTCGGCTGGACACATTTATTAAGATAGTGGGATTTGTGTGGTGGAGAGTTGTGCAGAGGAGAGAGAAATGTGTAAGAATGTGTAAGAATGGTTTTGAACCACAAATTTTTTGCTAAAAGGGGGAAGAGGAGATAATTTTGGGACGGACGAAAAAGGAAAGTTTGAAGATAATTTAGGGACGGAGGGAGTAATACAACAAGTATTTTTTTATAATGCTTGAAATAAACTTGCAATTCAGCAATCAACACCACGATGCAAGTGCACGATTACTCCTCCTATCAGGTTAACCTTTTAGGATGGAACACCGAGTCTTAACATTCTCCCTAGTTGAAACAGATTTATTTATCCTAACAAACGAGTAAAATGCATAAATAGTACCTTAACTATTGATACGGTAATGTTGCATTTTAGTACCTAAGTCTTTAATGAAGCAAAACAGTACCTCAACTACGTTTAAATGTTGCAACCGGCGATACCATTCAATATTTCCGCCAAAAAAGGCCTCATGCAGACCCGGTCCTGACATGTTTTGGGCCCGGGGCAATACAAACAGAGTAGGCTCAGGGAAAGCGTATAAATATTTATAATATTTTTTTTATAAAAGTATATGGTAAAATTAAACAATTTTGTCATCCAAATACGAGTAACATATCAAGGAAATGAATAAAGCAGTCAATTAGGAAAATTTTATTGAAGTATTTGATATTTAACATTTGAGGATACAATGTACCTAAACCAAAGCGAGTACAACTATCAATTGCAATAAAGAATTTTGAATTACGTAAAGACGTGAAAGATACTGCAAGTTTCTAAATTATTTAATATCTAATTATAGTTTCTAATTACACTATCCCTGAGGCCTACTCTGTTTATATTGTGCGTATACGGAGTAACTTTTTCATATATTAAAATAAACTGCAAGTTTCTAAATTATGAATACTATAGTTTAATTTTTCACTTAAATAAAAGAATTAGAGAAAATTAGTAAAATTCTATCAATGAATCATGAGTATAAATGAGAGAAGTAGACCAAAAGAACATTTATATGCTAACCCATAATGAATTAAAAGAAATGGTGAAATACGTTCTCAATGAATTCTAATGTGGACGTTTTAAAAATGAATTGAAAGTATCTAAAAAATTATTAACTTTGATTTTATTTTTTTAGTTTTTATAGATTTTAATGTATATATAATTAATATTAACATATACACATAATTAAGAAATTTATGGGCCCTAGTGGAGCAATGGGCCCTGGGCGCATGCCCCTTTGTCCATGCCCCAGGACCGGCCCTGGCCTCATGTCCGCCAGAAATTCACGTGTATATCCTCGTCATCGTTTTTTATCCACATCATTATTTTCCAAGCTATAAAACCTTGACTGGAAATTGAACCCGCGTCATTCACGCGAGCTGCTACTTACTACCCTACCAGCCCATAGTTCCCGCCCGTGACGTTGCACCCTCCATATATATGTTGAAGGAATCTTAGCCTCTTTTGACCAAGCTCTAGCCGGGAGCCCGGGACTAACCAACAATCCTATAACACTACAAAAAAAACACGGATTGACAGAGATTTTTGACAGGGATTTCCTAAAATTGGCAGGGATATGTCAAATCTGTGCCAAAAACAGTTTGACACGAGCTATTTGGCACGAAATTAATTATAAGAAAATCGGTGCCAAATTCGTGTTAATCCCGTAATTTTTTGTTGTGTAAGTTCCAACTCTCGTCTTCGGCTCTATGTTAGCTTCCTTAAGGTTCTCTTCAATCTGGGTAGAAGATACTCATAGAATGGCAAAACCATGTGCCACTCAGCCACTCTATTCATCACAACCTCATATGAGAGATTATGAACTTAAACTGAAAAATCGCACGAGACAAAGGGATCTCAAGCGAGGTTATGCCACCTCAAGTTGGCCGAAGAAGGCTAAGATGGCAAAAGCAACAACATGGATATCGAATAAAAAGAAAAAACACTACTTAAAAACGTTTCTCGTAGACCAATATGAAGTAAATCATTAATAATTGCTTCATAGGCAAGCTTTTTTCCACTAATAAATATGACAAACAATAAAGTTGCCACATATAACAACAGTAAACTTTCTTTTGAAAGGATAAATGAAAACAAATATTACAACATATGGAATTTATAAGTTGAGAATGATTATTGAAATTAACTTATTGAAATTTGGAAACAAATGAATAATTGGGGTGAAATTTGAGAGAAACGGGCTCTAAAATAATTATATAAATTTGTTATGTTATAATTAAATTGAATAAAAAACCTTAAAAACTAAAAAGTTGTGAAGACCGGAGAGACGTGTCTTTTATTTATGTAGCAACAATTGTATTGCTTTTATTTATGTAGTAATGTATATAATCTGTTTTAAATTTTCAAATTGTCAACAAAATTAATCATTGGGATTAATGAACTTAAGAATAAAAAAGAAGTCTACTCACACTATATATAAAGAAAAAAATTGGGCCTACTTTTTCTTCTATTTTTTTGGGCCTAGGGCGGTCGCCTCTCTTGCCCCCAGAACCAGCCCTGATTAGCTTAAATCACTAATACTTATTTCCTTGCATAGTTACATACCGTCAAAGGTAATAAACTTGGCATATTCATGAGTCATGACCAACAGAGTAACCATCGGGATTTGGATGAAAGGTACAAATTTTATATGGGAAAAATCCAAAAAATAAGAGTAAAAACGTTTTGGATTTCCAAAATATGACTGCCATATTTTTATCACAAAATATGAGTAATTACTGTCAAATTTGCTTAAAAATGACAATAATTACCCATATTTAGAAAATAAAAGTATGACAATCTTATTTCAAAATTCACAAACAATTTTACTCCTATTTAGGACAATTTCTTATTTTATGTAAGAATTTTGCCATTAATGAAGAGCAACTTCGGGTTATCATATTTTTGAAATAATAATCACGTACAAGAAAATTAGTTGCTTTAAAGGAATCTACAAGCTTGGATACCATTATTTTCAACTCATAGTAAAAAATTATAACATGGAGAGGTCAATGATGAAAGATAAGCTAAATCGACTTAGCTTTAAAGACAATGGCATCAAATAACACAAATAAATACAATGTTTGGAAAAAAATGAACAATACCGTGTTGTAGATTTAATACCACCGCCGCATTAAACTTAGTCAAATTTCCTTTTTTGGCCGTCCCAAAAAACTTTGTCATTTTCATTTAAAATAATTAATATATGGCTAAAGTTATTTTTCTCTCTTTTGCACAAATCTCAACAACACAATTTTACTTTATTATTTTACGTGCAAATTAACTTTGGTCATGTTTTATGGGACGGAGGGAGTAATATAATGACCATAGTGCTTTCCATCACTTCTAAAAAAATCAAATGCATAGGTTGACTATTGAATAGCTAGAGCCTAGAGCGTGCGTATACCAATCCGGGGCGACCTGCAAGGCGTGACGAGACAATTGATAAACCACAAGTTTAATTACAAGATAAATAGGGGTACATCCATATTCGAACACACAACTCCATAAGTTATATAGAGGTACATCCATATTCGAACACACAACTCCATAAGTTATATAGAGGTACATCCATATTCGAACACACAACTCCATAAGTTATAGAGGTACATCCATATTCGAACACACAACTCCATAAGTTATATAGAGGTACATCCATATTCGAACACACAACTCCATAAGTTATATAGAGGTACATCCATATTCGAACACACAACTCCATAAGTTATATAGAGGTACATCCATATTTGAACAAACAACTCCATAAGTTATATAGAGGTACATCCATATTCGAACACACAACTCCACAAGTTATATAGAGTTACATCCATATTTGAACACACAAGTCCATTTTGGACCACAAAATGTATGATGTACCATGAGTCTAGAACAGGCTGTTTAGATGAAATTTATTATGCATTTTCCAATTTGCACCCAGAGAGCGAGCTGAATAAAGAATGTTGATTAATTGATTAAACATCACACAGTCAAAGATATGCCTCTCTGAGACTGATTTGCAGGGTTATGTGGCATTATTTCCCAGGATGTAACTTCTTGCATTTCATCAGGCAGGAGGATGAATGGAATAGAGATCTCACGGATCATCAAGTCACCACAATATGGACATTCACTAGCGATGGCATCGTCCAGCTGAGACCGTATCTGCACATTATCAAACCCCAGGGCAAAGATCGAATCTGTAACTCATTAAAAATGTGAAATTCCAAAGTATGACTGAAAAAATAGTTTTCGCTGTGGTTTTAGTCATAATTTGTATCTTTAATTAAATCACTGAAAACAGTGAAGTGTGAAATATGCAGTGCCATAGAAAAACCTTTTCAATGGGTGTCAAGCTAGCTATTGGATGATCATCAGATAAAGCACCGTTTGTCTCCTTCCTGGGTTCACTGTCCAGCAAAGTTAGCTGCTTCTGCAGATCCAGTATGTGTTCGGCCTACAGCATGGTTCAAAGGGAAAATGATAGTAATAACTTCATAGTTGGTTTTTAACTCTTAGTAATACTGTGATTTTGGGATTGCCACGTTAAGGATACAAAGTAAAAGGCCCTATTTATTATTTTTATTTATTATCTACACACCTCCACAAGTAAGAGAAAAATCTATCTGATTCATACGTCCTTCATTTTTCTTCAACCTATTTACCTTCCTTATCGCCACATACGAACATGTGCGTACATAGTGGATTAACATTAAATCTTTGGAATTCCATTTACAGTTTTTATACTGTTCCAAGCTTTGTTTGCTTGAAGAGATCAAGCTAGAGATAATTATCATACTGCATTTAAACTTAACTGATGCACTCTGTATCCATTCCAAACTCATGCATGCCTTTCAATTTGAAAAACAAAACAAGGAATTACATTTTTTAATACTTTCCAAACCATTAACTGGAAGAAACAAGAGTTAGTTTGATGTTTGTTTATTTGTTTTTGGGAAAATATTATTTTAGGCGCCTGAAATGTTACACATCGTGTAACCTAGTGATTGTCTTGCCATTTTGTAAATATATCCACAATAGTCTTAATTCGATCCCTCACTTCCACAACTAGCTTTAACATGTCTTTCGTTAAGTTTAATGGAGGTAGTTGTTGTCCTGAAGTTCCATATTTCACTAGCCATTGTAATGAAATGTTAAAGTGATCAATGAGTAATGTCATCACTGTTGTTGAACCTAGACCGCACTGGCTGGTTTGGCTCGTTGAGTTGGGTACTAGAGGTCTAGTCAGTTGAAAACCCATTTCATTGTTGAACCCCTGATTGAGCAAGATCAAACCGGGAACTAGACCAAACTTCGGGAAAAATCTCGAAATATGAGTAAAAACGTTTTGAAATTCGAAAATAGGAGTAGTGGAGTACTAGGTTTTATTTCCCTAAATAGGAGTACCTTACTGTCATCCTGAAAAATTTTACTGCCATATTTGGCATTACTGTCGCGCCTACGGTGGTTTGGTCATGTGCGTAGAAGACCGGGTGATGCACCTGTCAAACAAGTTGAGATGTGTGGAGAAGAGGCAGGGAAGAGAGGGAGAGGAAGACCCAAACAAACGTGGGTTAGGGGAGTTCGAAGCGATATGCTTCTTCTGGGGTTGGATGAGGGCATGACTTTGGAGAGAGCTAAGTGGAGGGCGGGTATTCGTGTGGAGGTGTGATCTCGTATCATCTTTTCCCCTCATCTTTTTTTCCTTGTTTTTTATCCTTATATATAAGCATTATTTGTATCCTTTTTATTTTATCATTTTTATGTATATTTATCTCTTTTTATATTCTTTTTATAATAACTTATCTTTTTTATCTTTATTTTCTTTCTTTTCCTTTTGGTGTTGATATCATGTATCGATTCATGTTAGCCGACCCCAATATCTTTTGGGACTAAGGCTCGGATGTTGTTGTTGTTGTTGTTGTTGTTGTATTTGGCATTACCAGGCTACATATATGGATATATACTGCTATAAGTGGCAATATTGTCTAAACAAAGACAGTTATCACTCCTATTTAGGGAATAAAAATATAGTGCACCTATATTGAAATTCCAAAACGTTTTTACTCCTACTTGGGGTAATTTCTTTTACTTTATTCAAAACAATGTTGTATACATTTACATGAAAATTGTGAAAAATAGGTTCATTTACAAGTAATTTATTTTAGGCTTACGAGCCAATACTTTATTAGCATAGTATTTCAATTTTAATAATTACTCTATTATATAATTTTAAATAAATATATATGTCAATGTTAAACAAGTTGATCTGGTTGAGCTGTTGATAGATAGACCTGCTAGATTACCAGTCCGATTTTAACGTCAATGAGTGACATGAGAGGCTAAATTTCACTGCCCAAAATTTTAGTATCTGCATTTTAAAAATTTAAAGACAAGGGACACATGACATAATGATGGAATAATGAGAAAAAGGGTGATTTTCTCTTTGCTATTTCGGGAAAAGCTAACTACATGCCACAACGGCAGTAAGCCAGTAAGTTCCCGAGATGGGAAACACTAATTACATGATAGTACAAAGCAATTTTACTTTTTTTAGAAAGAGTGGCTTGCAGAGACTCACTGGATATTATTATTAACCGCGAAGAAATAATGGCTAAAAGCCTAAAACTGCAACGCCAAAAATACGGGTTAAAAAATAACAGCTCAATCATTACTTACCTGTGGTGGAGTGGTGCACCTAGTTACATGTGCAATCAGGCAGTGGGCATGAAAGGAGTGTCCGCATGGAAAGACATAGAAAGGAGCCATTGGTGCAACAGCTGTATATCCCCTCGCCATTCCGAACTCACCACCCATATTTAATATTTTTCGCCTGCAAACCTTTACAAAACCAACAACATAGACAGTAGACTATTATCATTATAAGGAGTAATTTTTTATAGTAAAGTAGCCACGTACGCAGTAAAAAAGCCACACTTCCCTAAAGTTGTTAAGCTTTATCAACCTTGAACTAAGATGTTGGCACCAAACACAATACTTCCAATGTGTACAAGTTAGCATAAAAACTTGCATTGCTTGTATAGTTTATTACTCTGTAATACATATGAGCCATATTAATTTTTCTTTAATTCTCCAATCTCTACTAATGATGGTGGTAGTATGGTACTAAAGGTGCCAACCAGACGAAACTTTTACACACACAAACACCTACACACTTGATGGTACAAACAGACAAAAGAAGACAATTACCCCACATTCCTCATCACGATCAATGACAGCATACCGCTGAGCAAGAGCATTAATATCGTTTCTAATGTTGTCAGCGCCTCGGGTTGCATCATTCATCTCCTGCTTCAATTTTTCAATTTGCTCATTATAGTCATCTAATGATGAGCAAATTGCTTCCTGAATTGGTTTGGTAGTTAGTCCACATTCTAAATGAATGAACAAAGACATGAAGTCAAAGCAACAGAAAAAAGATGATATTTGCACAGGTGAACAAACTGCAGAGCAATAATTATACAGCGACGTACATAGTCCAAAGAATAGTGTTTTCTTGTTTATTTCACTAAAAAATCCAAGTTGAAAGATATTTTATTAATGCCCGGGCATCTAGCATATTTCCGATAGCCTGGTCAATATCCATTTGGTCTCATCACATGTTCTTGCTAGAGTGGAATCTCTCTCTAACACAACTGAAGCATTATGTAAAACATCACAATCCAATAGTTTAAGAAGAAAGAAACGTGTTGGCTCAGTATTTAGTCTGAGCATCTGACTGTTAGTTGATATTACTATTCTTGAAGATTGACCTTCCTTTGAAAAGCCACTTACCATATTTATGTGCAATTCAAATTCCAAATATGAAGACATGAAGTTTTGACATATATCATCTCCCTTATCTGCCTTTACTCCAGTCCATCCCTAAAATCCTCCAATCATATAGGTATCATCCAAAGCAACTGAGGGTGGTTAATGTATATATAGATAGGTGCACTGGGGAGTCTAATTTTGGTTGGAAGCATGTTATATTTGTTAATGCAAGTATGTAACATGTTAACAGGCGTGGGAGCAGGGAACTCAGTTTGGCAATGGTGTAGCACTTGTACACCTGTCTCGTGAAGGCATGAAAGCATGGGTGGAAGAAGAAATGCCAGTCCTTGAGGACATTGCAAACTGCCAACATACAGTCTGGCCAATCATCCTAGATGGGTGTATGTCTAAGAAGCACGGGAACTTCCTGTGGTGTTTCGGAAACTTGGAAGCATGTCAGGAACTCAGAGTCTCAGACACTTCAAATTCCTTTTTTGGGACCGTTTCTGTAGTTAAAAAGAAGTGACAACCCCATTACCCTTTAGCGTTCCGGTGGGAATGTTTATGGAAAAGAGTGTCTGCTTTGAAACTTTTTAGTGATTTTTAGGATTTCTTCCTCGCAACATTGTGATATTTCATATCGCCGGGCAATGCTAGAAATATATTGCATTTTATGTTTAATACTCCCCCTGTCCTGAAATTATTTGTAAAGTCAATTTTTCTTGGTCAACACAGTTTCTTTTATTTGCCTATTTAGCATATAATTTTTTAGTATATTATAATTTGGATTTTGCGACTTTATAGTACTTTTAATGCAGTTTCCGAATATGTAAATTTTAATTTTTAAAAATAATTTAACTAATTGTAGCGATGATTTAACTTTATCGTGAGTCAAGTGTCAACCATAAAATTGCAAATTGCAATTCAATTCGGGACAGAAGTACTTTAATTATGTACTAATATGTAATAATTTCTTAACTTGGACATGTAGATTATTTACTACTCCCTCCGTCCCATTTTAGTTAGCCAAACTTGACTTTTCAAGTCAACGACGTCTAACTTTGACTGATTATATGTTTATATAGAGAAAATATTGGTAATATGAAAATGATTTAAAAATATTCTTTGTTAAAAATAGTATCATAAAAGTATAAAATTATTAAATTTTGCATAAATATGTTAGTTAAAAAAATTGGTCAAAGTTTACCATCTTTGACCGGAAAAGTCAAAGATGGCTAACTAAATTGGGAAAGAGGTAGTATTAGTTATTAAATGTCAGTGGGTTGGCAGAAGAGTTACGTACAAGAATGTGTCAACTATCAAGAGATTGAGCAAAAACTGAGCAAAAACTCCAAAGAAGTGTGAAAATTTCGGAGAATCAATTCAATTTATGCTCGGATGCTCAGCAACCGAGGTCATTCATCTTCTTAGACAAGTTGTGGAGAAGTATAGAAACATTAAACATGATTTGCATTTGGTGTTCATTGACTTAGAAAAGGGATATGATAGGGTACCTCGAGAAGTCCTTTGGTGGACCTTAACTAGAAAAGGCATATCACGCAAGCATATCAGTGTCATCATGGATATGTATGAAGTTTGTACTGCAAGTGTTTGTACTAGTGTAGGGAGAACTGCAAAATTCCTTATTACTATCGGAGTGCACCAAGGATCGGTTCTGATTCCTTTCTTATTTGTTATAGCCATGGATGAACTTACGAGATCAATTCAAGAAAATATATCGTGGTGATGTGGTATGTAATGTTTTTTAACGATATTGTATTGATTGATGAGACACAATCGGGTGTTAAAGCAAAGTTGGAAGTATGACAACAAACATTGGAGACCAAGAGTTTCAGATTGAGTCGAGCAAGACTGAGTATATGGAGTGCAAGTGATAGAGAGCGGGAAGAGCATGGGGCGGGACCGGGCTTGGGCCCACTTCCGTGGGCCGAGTTAGGGCTGTCGTTATAGTTTAATTATTATTATTAAGTTAATGTTATGTTTTAGTTTGGGCCTATTATTAGTAGAGTAGTTAGTTGAGTTAATTTGGACTTAATTAGGGTTTAATTAATATGGGCTTGATTAGGGTTTCTTGTAGAAGGCTATTTATACCCCTCGCCAGGGTTCATTCTTATTATCTTGGAATAAAGTTAGAGTTTAGCCTTTTGGCTTTGGGCAACAGTATTTTTATCGTTGATTATCTAGGCAACGGTTCACCCCGTTGATTTCTATTTTTCTGTTAAATATCAATTGGTCCGACCTGCCGGATCCCGTCCCGCCGGAATGACGAGATCAACCAACGAACGTTTATCAGAATTGGAGGCTGAAGATGCCCTAATCAATCAAAAACTTGACACGCAAGGACAGAAACTTGATCTGCAGGGACAGAAACTTGACACACAAGGTCAGAAACTGGAAGAGCAGGTCGCCCAGCTTGCGGAAATCGCAGCCTCTTTTGCAGCAATCGCGAAGGCCATGGTGCCGCCGCAGAAATCTCCCATCGCGACCGTCGAGAGCGATTCCTCCGGCCACGTCGCATCTGTCTTCTCCGATGATGGCGGACTGCGCACCGCAGCCACAACGCTACTTCCCTCGTTCGATGGCGAAGACCCAATTGGGTGGTTGGCGAGAGTGGAGCAGCAGTTCGAGCTCAAAAGGACCCCACCAGTCAGACAAGTTGCAGCGGCTAGGGTTTCTATGGAAGGGGCTGCCCTCTATTGGGTGACGTGGTTAAAGGTGCGCAAACCTGGCATATCTTGGGAGGAATTTAAGCAAGCCTTGGTGGCCAGATTTGATTCCCGATATCAGAGAAACAGGTTTGAACGGCTGTCCGGCGTCAAACAAATTGGGTCGGTGGAGGAATACAATACCTTGTTCGTTCAATTGGCTAGCCAAGTTCTGGGATTGACCGATGATCATTATTTGGGCTACTACATGAGTGGACTTGGGGAAGCAATCCGAAGTTCGTTGCGCTTATTACGGCCAGAAAACCTGGAGACAGCCATGGAATTAGCTCGCGATGTGGAGCATAATCTGTCGGTCCAAAGTGGAGGAAGTGGCAGCCCGAATTATAATTCTGCAGGGGTACATTCCAGCAGCTTTTTAATGGCAAACACGGGTCCTCCTTTGACTGCCAGTGGTGGCAGCTTGAAGGGATCAAGGGGCAGCTTTGCGAAGGATAGTGGACAGCCTCCGGGGACGAAGTCAGGGCTGTCCGGGCAGCCTACGACACGCTCTCAGTTCACTCGTCTTCCGCCAAACGAGTTCGCAGAATTGAGGGCGAAAGGATTATGCTTTAGGTGTAAGAAACCTTTTACACCGGGGCACGACTGTCCCTTTAAGCATCTGCGGGTAATGATAGCCGAGGAGGAGGAAGAGTTAGACCTCCAACAGCATGAGTACTGTGAAATAACCGGCCAGGAAAGAGCTCAGGAAAGAGAGAAAGGATATTTTCCAGTCTATTCTATGTCTGGGAATTTCAGCTCCCCATCTGTCAACTTTCAACCTTGAGGACAAGGTTATTTTGAAGGAGGATGGATTGATAGAGAGCGGGAAGAGCATGGGGCGGGACCGGGCTTGGGCCCACTTCCGTGGGCCGAGTTAGGGCTGTCGTTATAGTTTAATTATTATTATTAAGTCAATGTTATGTTTTAGTTTGGGCCTATTATTAGTAGAGTAGTTAGTTGAGTTAATTTGGGCTTAATTAGGGTTTAATTAATATGGGCTTGATTAGGGTTTCTTGTAGAAGGCTATTTATACCCCTCGCCAGGGTTCATTCTTATTATCTTGGAATAAAGTTAGAGTTTAGCCTTTTGGCTTTGGGCAACGGTATTTTTATCGTTGATTATCTGGGCAACGGTTCACCCCGTTGATTTCTATTTTTCTGTTAAATATCAGCAAGTTTGGTGGAATTAATAGTAGTGGTAACAATGCGATTACCCTTGATGGCAAGGAGATATCAGTCTGTAATATGTTCTGTTACCTTGGGCTCCGTAATTCAAAAGGATGGTAAACTAGATGGAGATGTATCCCATAAAATCAAAGCAGGGTGGACGAAATGGAAGAGTGCATCAAAATTTCTATATAGTCGAGGTATGCCGACTAGACTGGAGGGTGAATTTTATGGACAGCAATTAGGCCTGCAATAATGTATCGAAGAGTGTGGGGCACTGAAACAATGTCACATTCAAAAGATGAGTGTGACACAGATGTGTATGCTGCATTGGATGTATGGACCATAGTCAAATAATTCGCGGAACGCTTCGGTACGGGAACGAAGATCCGGAACGTGGTTCGCTAAGTCTAGCGTATCCGGTACGTGAAGGGGTAGGCTTCTTCGGTACGCTATTTCACTACGCGGTACGTTGTACCATTGATTACGGTACGGTGTACCGTAAAACATATACAACTTATAATGTATGAATATAATAATATTAATAATATGGAGTATTGAACAATTAATGTAACATTCCAAATTTCAATTGTTCCCAATTCATAGACTGAATAAACTAAATCTGATAAAATTAAATTTTTATTTGATATAGGTATTCAATATTAATGAAGTAATAAAAAATTCAGTTGTTAAAAGAGAATATACTGCGTAGTTCAAAATCATCACACACACAATTTACTGTGTAGTTCAAAAAAGATGGAAAAGTTGTAGTAGCTGGAGTGAACTGACTGGGAAAAAACAAAAAGCAAAAAAGAACGGTTTGCCAATGAGAAAGAATGAGAGGGCCGCAGAGTAAAAGACTAAAATACTGTAAAACGAGACCTGCGATGGAGACCTGCGATGGAGAGACCTGCGATGGAGAGACCTGTAACGGAGACCTGCGATGGAGAGACCTGTGTCAGGGACCTGCGACGATGATACGTGCGATCCGCGACCTTCAACCTCCGTACCGAAGTCGCGACCCAGAAGCGACCAGCACGCAAATGTACCGCGATCCGGTACGCGCGATTTGGAATGCAAAACGCGGGTATCTCAGCGATTTCTGTATCTATGGTATGGACGTATCAGAAAAACCGTTTGAGGAATGAGATGATGAAACAAAAGGTGGGAGTAACACCTATAGAAGATAAGATACAAGAGTCCCTATTGCGTTTATTTGATCATGTGCATAGAAGACACAGTGATGCACCTCTTAGACGAGTAGAGAGGTTAGCAGAAAAGGCAAGGAGGAAAGGCGAGGAGGAGAGTTAGAGGAAAATCCAAACAAACATGGATTAGAGGAATCAAAACTATATGCTTCTTCTTGGGTTGGATGAGAGTGTATTTAGAGAGAGCAAAGTGGAGGATGAATATTTTTGTGGATAATTGATCTATTCTTTCTTTTCTCTCTCTCTTTTCCTTTAATTTTTTTATCTTCTTTATCTTTCTTATGTTCTTATGTTATTTTTATAATTTAACTTTCGTATGTTCTTTTTCTTAAATATATCTTTATCTTTATATTTATCTTATTCTTATTATCTTACCTTATCTTTTTTTTCTACTTAACTTTTTTTGCTCTGATATCATGAATCGATTCATGTTAACCGACCCCAAAATCTTTTGGGAATAAGGCTTGGATTTTGTAGTTTTTGGAACAACGTTATACAAAAAACTATGTACATATGTATATATATCCTTATATTTTATACTCACACGCTTCTCCCACTTTCCGGGTGTACTCTACTATAAGAACTAAACATAGGTTTTACTCTATCCCATAGTAAACTTCTTTGTTTCTTTATTTGACTGACTCAGAATGAACTTCAATTTCATTTTAAGGAAATGGTTGGGTAGTTGATAATTTTCGAAATCTTTTTCGAAGTTTAAACAAACACCAATCATAGAATTGAACTGTCTAAATAAGCATGTCTAATTCCAAAGGGATATCTAAGTCAGCATGTCCAATCATACAAACATTTTTTATGAACTTGATATTGGGGCGGAAAGAGTACAATATTTTCATTATTTTAACAAGGGATATTTTCTGGAGTAATCATTAGGTTTGAGTATTTTCACTCAAGAGACTTATATGATTGTCTCTTAAAATGACTTTGAGATATACTATTTCCAATTGCTTAACTAGATATATGAACTGTAAAAACACATGATGTTATTGTGATGAGCCTGTCTCATGAAGGCCTGACTGCCTGAGCAACTGTGGGGTTGCCAACTATGAAAACACATTTTGTCTGTACATTATATCTCCATCAAGGTTATTCTGAGCAAAATGCGTAGTAGAGAGTCATTATGACAAAATTCACCTAAGTGTTACCTCAAGAAATTTCAGTGTTTCAATCTCTAACTCAGGGTTATTTTAAGAAACATGGGAATGAGGTCATTTTAGATTACCTCATGAAATTTCCTGTTTTAAAAAATGTTAGGTACACGGTAAAATCAGGTAGTATACTCACAGTAAACTTAGTCTTACAATGGCGGAAAACAGAAGAAAGAGAAGAAACAGATCGAGACACTTCGAGTAGTCTCAACACTCCCAGTTTCAGTCCAACTAATTTCTGTCTAACCCTCTTCTTCCCCCACTTCCCACCTCTTATAATAAGACTATTCTCAAAGCCAGCCCAAAGCCATGTTCCTATCATATCTCCCCCCTTGAACAACCACCTTGTCCTCAAGGTGGGTGATAGGAAACAGCCTTGATCTTCAACATCATTTACATCCGGGCGCCTCTTCTTTCCCAGTATCTCACTGCTTGCTGAACCACAAGCTTCAGTACTTGTTCCTTCAAAATCACAAACGTTGCTGCTGCAGAAGATATGTTGAGTGCAGTTTCATTTGTTGCGGTAGCCTTCAAGCACTCACTAGCTACAAATGTTTCCTTGTTTTCATGAGACTCGAGGATTCTCACTTCTGAGGCTATCAATGTGCTATCAATGTGCTGGATGCAGATTTGATGTTGCTCAAGTTACTCAATTCAATGTTTACGACTTTACGCAGATGATTTATCATCTCACCCAGCATCGTTTCCATCTTCGTGACATGGCGTTCCACCCTTTCTGTGTTATTCTCCATCTGTGCAGGTGATGGGCCTTCTCCACTCCAGCGATCGTTGATGCTCTGATACCAATATTAGGTACATGGTAAAATAAGGTAATATATTCACGGTAAACTCAGGGTCTGTTTGGATGGATCATTGGAACTTGGAAGGGATTAGTAATGGAAGTGTTAGTATGTGTTAGTAGAGGCCCGGAAGGGAAGGTAAGTGCAGGTGTTAGACATAAATCTACCTTGTTTGGGAGAGTCAAATGAATGAAGTGTTTATAATGGAAGTGTTTTAATTTAAATTGACAAAAATGTCCTTTACCTTTTAAATTATTTAAGTATCCATAATTACATCCTCCACTACATGAAAAATCAAATTTCTTTTATTTCTCTATTGTTGATCGGCAATGTATACTAAATAAACTAACCCCCCACTTTTTTAATTTATTTTTCATGTATGAGAATCTATACAATCTACTTCCCCATCCCTATTTCTTGAACAAGAAAAGCATATTTACAGTAACAGTAAACATATGTATACACACATGTATACACTAACGGCAAACTATTGTAGATGCTACTAGCCACTTGACTGGCAGCACCTACTCTTCTAATTGCCATGCCAAGGAATTCAGAAACGGGTGTCGAGAATCTCTAGATGATATATACGTTAATATAACATCTATATATATATATATATAGGGAAGAGTTCAAATGAAAAGTGGTCTTCCCGTGCAAAGTGCAAAGTTTTCACTTTTTCATGTTTCGTGTGAAAGACATTATAGAATATTCTTTAGAATATGTTTTAGAATATTCTTCTATCTTTAGAATATGCTTTAGAATATTTTAGGAATATACTCTAGGATATTATTATTGTATAGAATCTTAAAGGAATATTCTATCTTTGTAATGTATATATATATGGGCTTGACCCTCCAATGATAAACACACAAAAATCATTCTTCTCATTACTATTCTATCTTTAATTCTTTCAACATGGTATCAGAGCAATCTGTTCCAGTTTAGCTTAGCAGTATTTTTCAGAATCTCAGTTCATGGCTCAGCCAGAACCTTAGCCCAAAATTCAGAACCTCAGACCAAAATCCACAGTTTCACAGAGCATCACCTCCACCCTAAGCAGTCACGCCTTCCGCCGCCGACCTTACACTTGAAATCCGTAGGCCACACGCGCCGTCAGAGGACCTCGCAGACCTAATCGCAGACCCAATCGCCGGAGAATCCATCGGAACTATTTTCCGGTGTCTTGAACGGTATTATCTTTCTGTGACTTTGCTTATTAAGTAACAACGACATTCAAGGATAGTATTTTGGTCGCTGTAAGTTTACTTAATACATAGCATCTTATTTCTGCAATTAAAAAAAAAGTCAAAAAAAAAAAAATTAAAAAAAAAATCAAAAAAAAATGTCTGGTTCTGATACAGACACTTCCACCGTACAACATGCTCAGCCTTTGGTAGTTTCCGAAGTTATTCCCATTAATTTTAAAATTACTGAGAATAAACTTTGTGGCTCTAACTATCTTGAATGGAGTAAAACTATCAAACGTTATTTACGAAGCATTGATAAATACATCCACTTAGTTGATGACCCGCCAAAGGAGGAGATTGATAGAGCTGCTAATGCTGTCTGGCTTCGTGATGATTCTAGATTATTTATCCAGATTCAGAACTCCATGGAGAATGACGTCATGGGGTATGTTAGTCATTGTGATACTGTGAAAGAACTCTTTGATTATTTGGAATTTATGTATTCTGGCAAAGGTAATCTTAACCACATCTATGAGGTGTGCAAAACCTTTTACAGGGCAGAAATGAAAGATAAGCCTCTCACAGCTTATTTTATGGATTTCAAGAAAACGTATGAAGAACTTAATACCTTAATGCCCTTTAGTCCAGATATCAAAGTGCAGCAGAAACAACGCGAACAAATGGCAGTCATGAGCTTTTTGGCTGGTCTTACGTCTGATTTTGAAACAGCCAAATCACATATCCTATCTAGTGATGTGGTCTCTTCTCTTCAAGATGCTTTCAGTAGAGTGCTTCGCACTGACACTTCATCCACATCATCAGCACCTCAGCCAAGCAATGCTTTTGTAGGACAAGTCCCAACATTCCCCAATGGAGGTGAGAAGTGGCCACGCACAGGACCGATTGGCAAAGGAGTAGTATGCAACTACTGTAAGAAACCCGGACACTTGATCAAAGATTGTCGAAAGCTAAAGTTCAAAAATCAAGGAAATCAAGTCGCTCACATTGCTTCCGCTACACAGCCATCTAATGGATCCATCATTATGTCTTCGGAGGAATATGACAAATTCCTAGGTTACCAGGAGGCTCTAAAGCATTCATCTACTCCTATCTCAGCTGTAGCTAATTCAGGTAATCCAAACACATGTCTTGTATCTTCATCCTCAAAATGGGTTATCGATTCAGGAACAACAGATCATATGACAGGTAATCCTAGTCTTTTTTCCTCATTCCACACACCTCTTCATTCTTCTAGTGTGACTTTGGCTGACGGATCTACGTCACCCGTTCTTGGTACGGGTACAATTGTCCCAACATCTACCTTACCTTTGTCACCCGTCCTAAGTCTTCCAAATTTTGCTTTCAATTTGATTTCGATCAGCAAAATCACACGTAAACTTAATTGTTCCGTAACCTTTTTTCCTGGATATTGTGTATTTCAGGATCTGTTGACGAATCAGGTTATTGGTAAAGGATATGAGTCGGCCGGTCTCTATCTCTTGGATACATCCTTACCCAAATCAATCTCTTGTCTTGGCATTGGAACTGTGTTAGAGGCTCACTATCGACTAGGTCACCCTTCTCTTCCGTTGTTAAAGAAGCTTTATCCTCAATTCAATAAGGTGTCATCTTTACAGTGTGATTCGTGTCAATTTGCAAAACATCATCGAAGTAGTCTAAGTCCTCGAGTCAATAAACGAGCACATGCTCCTTTTGAACTGGTTCATTCTGATGTTTGGGGTGCTTGCCCTGTTGTGTCCAGATCTGGTTTTAAATATTTTGTTACCTTTGTTGATGATTATTCTCGTATGACTTGGATTTATTTCATGAAACGTCGTTCCGAGTTATTTTCTCATTTTTGTGCCTTTTGTGCTGAAATCAAAACTCAATTTAATGTACATGTTCGTATTTTAAGGGGAGACAATGCTCAAGAGTATTTGTCTGCCTCATTTAAGTTGTATATGGCTCAACATGGCATAATTCATCAAACTTCATGTGTAGACACACCTCCCCAAAATGGAGTTGCTGAACGAAAGAACAAACATCTATTAGAAACTGCGCGGGCTCTTCTATTCCAAATGAATGTGCCAAAACATTTTTGGGCAGATGCTGTGTCTACCGCATGTTATTTGATCAATCGAATGCCATCTACTGTTTTAGATGGTAAAACTCCATATCAGTGCCTATTTCCAAATAATGAAAATTTTCCTATTCCTCCTAAAGTTTTTGGTTGCACTTGTTTTGTACGAGATGTTAATACCCATTTAACAAAGTTAGATCCCAAGTCATTAAAGTGCATTTTCTTAGGCTACTCTCGAGTTCAAAAGGGGTACAGATGTTTTTCTCCAAGTACAGGTCGGTATATTGTTTCAATTGATGTCTCCTTTTATGAAAATACACCATTTTCATCAACAGACACAAATATCTGTAGGGAGAATGATGATATACTCATTTACACAGTCACTATACCCGAGTCCAATACTTCAGCAGTTCTTCCCCATGTTACTTTTCCTGAGGCTAGGCCTCCGATACACTTGGTATACACTCGTCGACACAAAGTGCAAGATCACCCTCCACCTGTGGTTACTTCTCCTGAATGCTTTGGATCTTAATGGTACCTGGGATTTGGTAGACTTGCCTACAGGGAAGAAGTCTATTGGATGTAAGTGGGTCTTTGCTGTAAAGGTTAACCCTGACGGATCCGTTGCTCGATTGAAAGCCCGATTAGTTGCGAAGGGTTATGCTCAAACCTATGGCGTTGATTATTCTGACACATTTTCTCCTGTTGCTAAATTAACATCTGTCAGATTACTTATTTCTCTCGCAGCAACTCATGGTTGGCACTTACATCAATTGGACATTAAGAATGCATTCTTGCATGGTGATCTTCAGGAGGAAGTTTATATTGAGCAACCTCCGGGGTTTGTTGCTCAAGGGGAGTATGGGAAAGTTTGTCGACTTCGCAAGTCTCTTTATGGTTTGAAACAGAGTCCCCGTGCATGGTTCGGGAAATTCAGCCAATCAATTGAACGATTTGAGATATTAAAAGGCAAATCAGATCACTCTGTATTTTACAGACAAACGAAAACAGGTATTACATTACTTGTGGTGTATGTCGATGACATTGTGATTACAGGGAGTGATAATACAGGTATTTTGGCCCTAAAGAATTTTCTTCATAGTCAATTCCAAACGAAAGATTTGGGCTCATTGAAATACTTCTTGGGAATTGAGGTTACACGGAGTAAGAAAGGCATATTTCTATCTCAACGTAAATATGTGCTTGACTTACTAACTGAAACAGGGAAACTGGGGGCAAAACCAAGCAGTAGTCCCATGATTCCCAATGTACAACTCACTCATGAAGGTATGCCATTCGAAGATCCGGAAAGATATAGACGGTTGGTTGGAAAACTTAATTATCTCGCAGTTACCCGTCCAGATATTGCATACTCAGTGAGTGTAGTAAGTCAATACATGTCATCTCCGACAGTGGATCATTGGAATGCTGTAGAGCATATATTATGTTACTTGAAGGGGACACCGGGACGAGGTATTGTTTATCAGAATCATAATCACATGAGAATAGAATGCTTTGCAGATGCTGATTGGGCTGGATCTAAAGATGATAGAAGATCCACATCTGGCTATTGCGTCTTTGATGGTGGTAATCTCGTCTCTTGGAAAAGTAAGAAGCAGAATGTGGTTTCTCGTTCGAGTGCTGAATCAGAATATCGGGCTATGGCACAATCGGCATGTGAGATAATCTGGATAAACCATTTATTGAGTGAAATGGGATTGAAGACACCAATGCCTGCTAAACTCTGGTGCGATAACCAAGCTGCTATACACATTGCCAACAATCCAGTGTTTCATGAGAGAACAAAACATATTGAGATCGATTGTCACTTTGTTCGAGAAAAGATACAACAAGGATTGATCTCTACAGGACATGTGAAGACTGGAGAGCAACTTGGAGATTTGTTCACTAAAGCACTAAATGGAATTCGTGTTGGTTACTTATGTAACAAGTTGGGCATGATAAATATTTATGCTCCAACTTGAGGAGGAGTGTGAAAGACATTATAGAATATTCTTTAGAATATGTTTTAGAATATTCTTCTATCTTTAGAATATGCTTTAGAATATTTTAGGAATATACTCTAGGATATTATTATTGTATAGAATCTTAAAGGAATATTCTATCTTTGTAATGTATATATATATATGGGCTTGACCCTCCAATGATAAACACACAAAAATCATTCTTCTCATTACTATTCTATCTTTAATTCTTTCAACATTTCGCTTGCACTTTTTCTTGTTTGCGTTGCACTTTTTGGCCATTTTGATTTTAGGCAAATTCAGCCAAAATGACGGTGGCAATTTTGTAAATAAACCAACTTTTTTGAGCTGCCGCGAAAAAGTGCAACGAAAGCAAGAAAAGTGCAAGTGAAACATGAAAAAGTGCAAACTTTGCACTTTGCACGTTAAGACCACTTTTTATTTGAAGCATCCCCTATATATATATATATATATATATATATATATATATATATATATATATATCTTGAATATATATAGTCTGCCTATATTTTTATGAGAAATCTAACAGGATGAGATGAAGGCAGAGAGGAGAGGGGAGGGGAGGTTGTGAGGCAGAAGAAAAGAGTGAGGAGAAGAGAGACCATCAGACCTGCGGCAAAGAGATCAAAGTGAGATGTCGAAGCATTTTATGTTTTTAGGGTAAATGAGTAGGGTAATAATTGTCTAACACCTCAAAAACACTTCCAATCGGGGTGTTAAAAAGGTGGACAGTTGAGGTGTTGGGAATGTAATTATTAACACTTTCTAACACTTATTAACACTTCTTAACACCTCTTAACACCTCCAAACAAATGTTGGTATCAACACTTATTAACACTTCAATTACTAACACTCCCTGACCCTCGATCCAAACAGGCCGTCAGTCTTACAATGGCGGAAAACAGAAGAAAGAGAAGAAACAGATCGAGTCTCAACACTCCCAGTTTCAGTCCAAGTAATTTCTGCCTAACCCCTTCTCCCCCCACTTCCCACTCTTATAGTAAGACTATTCTCAAGGGCCAGCCCAAAATCATGAAATATATGGCCCAACACCCTTATTTGTACACTATTACATTATTTATTATAATTCTATTATTATTATTATTACAGGCTGTCCATGTCCCTATCAAAAAACTATATTCTTTAAAAAATTAAATATTCCCAACACATCATCATATTTAGTTTGTCACCTCACAGTTCTAGGTACTAACCTCACCACCACAACTAACTCTTCAGCTTTCTTCTCTCACAACTAAAGAAGGGAGCCTAAGTGCCACCTTAGCCCTAAGTAAGGTTTTGGTGATGGGCCAGGCCAAGGTCACATATATATTCACGTACCCCCAGGGCCGATCCTATCCAGTTTTGGGCCTATGAGCAATATACTATTTTGGCCTTATTTCCAAGATCGACATTAAATTGTACTTAAAATAAGAATTAGGAGGTATAATAAAACTATGACAAATTACTCTAAATAGGACTAAAAACGTTTGTATATTTCAAAATAAGACTATCATATTTTATTCACTATATAGGATTAATTATTGACATGTTTTGGCAATATCAAACTTTAAACATGATATTATTTTCCAAACTTGAAAGTAAATACTGCTATTTAGAAAATAAAAACATGACAATTCTATTTTGGAATTCTCAAACATTTTTACTCCTACATTTCAAGAATTCTCCCAACTATCTAATAAAGGTTATAAAGTAAAGATCAAATTCACTTTAATATTATTTGAATTACACATTTGGACAAAAGTAACAACACAAGTATCACAAAAGAACATTGTGAAGTGAAATTATCAAAAATTGCTTTATAATCAATCTTTTCCAAACTCTTATGCTCAATGGTTAAAATTGTTAATCTATTAATTTTTATGAGACATAGTCGATTGAAGATAATTGGGATGATGTTTGAGAATTAGGAGGTGCTGGTAGCATAAAGACAATAGTATAAATTGATAATTTTGTGATTAAAAGGAATAAAAAGCTTTAAAGGATAAACGATGTGAAGAGATTTGCTTTTATTGATTCAGCAACAAATGTGTTGACTTACAACCAGCTTTACTTAAAAATTAAAATTAAAAGTATATTCTATTTAAAAAAAATTAAAACTTGTCTGGCTTTGATCAAGACTTTTTACTTATGTTTTAAAATTTTTAAATTGTCAACAAAAATTACACATTAGGCCTAATTAATTAATTGAATTTATAATTAAAAGAAGAAGCCTACTCACATTACATACAAAAAAATTACACATTAAGCCTAATTAATTTTTTTCTACTTTTTTCGGGCTTAGGGCGGTCGCCCCTGCTGCCCTCCCCCTAGGGCCGGCCCTGCGTACCCCCTTCGTCCCATAGAAATGTTCTCACTTTACTTTTTTGGACGTCCCATGTAAAGGTTCACATTTCCATTTTAGGAAACAATTAACAATCTTAAATGATAAATTAATCATTAAATATTAAAAATAATACATTTATAACATCACAGTTATCAACACTAACCTCATTATATTATATACCTATTAAAATTATATCTCAAAATACACTCGAACTACCTTATTTAATTATTGTCTAAATAATCGTGCCGTTTTACCATGAGGACCTTTCAACGGGACTGAGGTAGTATATGAGAACAACAACATACATGCATTTGGAATATACATATATTGGACAATGCTTCAAATAACTCCATGCACTACCATTAATAAGAGAAAACACCTAAATAGAATTGATTAGATATATTCACTTCACGGGAACCGAGGATGAACCTACCTATCTATTATCTAAATCTATGTCAAATTGTCAACACATTTCACATTTTCATATATCCTATTGGAGATTTAGAGAGGCACTATACTTGCATAAAGCACTCTAGATGCATAAAAAGGGTTTAAATGCAGAAATGAGAAGAAAGCTCAAGGCAGATAAACTTACTTTGAAATCATCTATTAAAGCAAAATCGGGAAAGAAGGGCAAGATGTCTTCAATCTTCAATAATCCATCAGTTTCCTTGAGAAATGCAATCGCCTTCCGGATATTCTCTCTCTTTGTGCCCTTTTCCTGCTCAATGACATGCTTCGCAATTACAAGCCAAAGTTTTTTCCTCAAGTCTTCATCATCCTCAACTTTGTCTGCTTCAGCCATAGCAAGCTCTGGATCTACCTATTATTACATCGCACAGGATGAACAAGTGTTGTTGATAAAAAGGTAGAAGTAAAACATCAGAATTCATTATTCACAATCAAACCTTAAGCAAAATAATCTATCCACTCATTCACTGCTGAAAACAACTAAGCACCACCTTGACTTTATTTCTACTCAAGCTTAAATTAAAGTCCATCATAATAAATCTCAAAAGAGCATTCCAATAACTTGTTTTGTGAAATTCAAGAATGAAAACTGAAACATGGATTAGTTACCAATGAAATGATATATGAAGGATAGGGTTTCCAAAGTACACCATGAATAATTAAGTTGACTGTAGCAGTAACATCAATGTAAGCTATACATCTGGGAAGGGGCAATGAGACTGAGGGTATAAAACGTTCAATTAAAGGTATCAGTCTATACCTGTAAAGCAAGAGCAACTGCTTCTTCATGCATAGACATCATGCTGTAGATGTGAACACATGCACGCATCCGCTTTTCCTTGAGGCAGAGGCGCAAGGCATATTTGGGGTCGTAATAAAATTCGGGGCCACCTGGCTGGCCCCTCCCAAACTTGCATTGCAAGAAACGCAGGAGAGCACTCTCATCCTCCTAAAAAAGAAAAAAGGAAATGGTCACTGCTAGTGTAGAGTCATTGTCTTGGTCTTTTTTACAAAAGTAAGCTAACAGAGACCTGATTGAGTTGCATAAAAGGTAAGTTAGGAGTTCCACAACAGTAAGAAATGAATGTCTTTGAGGCTTTTTATCACAACAGTAGAGTTTGGAGGAAAATCATGTATACTCATGCCATCTGATTACTGATTAAAAAGACACCTAGGGTATTTTTAAAAATGCACATTCAGTGAACTGTTCATATGGCAACTTCAATAGGGCTGCAGAAAGCAAAGTCAGATAAAAAACACGAACAAAGGTGAAACTAAGACATGTAATTTTCTGTGGGGCAATACTTTCGGAAATGAATAAAAAACTCACTCTGTAATGGGACTAACTGACTAAGTTTATCTTGCAATAGTACCAACAACATCCAAGCCTTAATCCCAAAAGAATTTGGGGTCGGCTAACATGAATCGATCTATGATATCGATGCCAAAAAGAGAAGGCGGACAAGAAAAGGAAAAAAAGTAAGATAAAATGAATAAAAAATAAAGATACATAAATATAAGATAACAATAACACAAGAATATAACCAAGATAAAAGAAAAATAAATAAAAGAGCATAAAAAAGCTAGAAGATAAAAATAACATAAGAATATAAAAAGATAAGGAAGATGAACGATAAAAGAAACAAGAGAGGAAAGGTAGACAAGACATCAATCGTCCACGATGTGCGCCCTCCACTTTGCTCTCTCCAAAGCCATACTCTCATCCAACCCAAGTAGACGCATATCAGTTCCGATTACTCTAATCCAAGTCTGTTTGGGTCTTCCCCTCCCTCTCTTCTATGACTCTTCTCCCCACCCCTCAAGTCGTCTAACAGGTGCATCGCTCGGTCTTCTATGCACATGCCCAAACCACCGCAAACGAGACTCCTGCATCTTATCTTCTATAGGTGCTACTCCCACCTTTTGTCTGATTACCTCATTCCTCAGGCGGTCTTTTCTGGTATGTCCACACATCCAACGCAACATACGCATCTCTGTCACACTCATCTTTTGAATGTGGCATTGCTTCACCGCCCAACACTCTACGCCATACATTAATGTCAGCCTAATTGCTGTACGATAACATTTACCTTTCAGTTTAGTCGGCATACCTCGATCGCATAGAAATCCTGAAGCACTTTTCCATTTCATCCACTCAGCTCTGATTCTATGACATACATCTTCATCTAATTCACCATCCTTCTGAATTATGGATCCCAAGTAACGGAACATATCACACACCGGTATCTCCTTACCATCAAGAGTAATCCCACTGTTGCTACTGCTTCTACCTCCACCGAACTTGCACTCCATATACTCACTCTTGCTTTGGCTCAGTTTGAAACCCTTGCTCTCCAATGTTTGTCGCCATACCTCCAACTTTGCTTTAACACCAGATTGTGTCTCATCAATCAATACAATATCGTCGGCAAACATCATGCACCACGGTATATCTTCTTGAATTGACTTCGTAAGTTCATCCATGACTAAAGCAAATAAGAAAGGACTCAGAGCAGATCCTTGGTGCACTCCAATAGTAATAGGGAACTCTGCGGTCCTCCCTACACTAGTGCGGACACTTGTAGTACAAGCATCATACATATCCATGATGATGTTGATATACTTACGTGATATGCCTTTTCTAGTTAAGGCCCACCAAAGAACTTCTCGAGGTACCCTATCATATGCCTTTTCTAAGTCAATGAACACCAAATGCAGATCCTTTTTAGTGTCTCTATACTTCTCCACAACTTGTCTAAGAAGGTGAATGGCCTCAGTTGTTGAGCGTCCAGGCATAAAACCAAATTTATTCTCCGAAATTTTCACACTTTTACGTAGTCTTTGCGCAACCACTCGCTCCCAAAGTTTCATGGTGTGACTCATAAGCTTAATCCCTCGATAGTTAGCACATTCTTGTACATCACCCTTATTTTTAAATAAGGGAATGAGAGTACTCTTCCGCCAACTCACTGGCATTTTGTTGTTTCTCCAAATAATGTTGAAGAAGCGTGTTAGCCACTCGATGCCTTTCTCTCCCAAACTTCTCCAAGCCTCGATCGGTATGCCATTTGGGCCCACTGCTTTCTTCTGGCCCATTTTTCTCATAGCCTCTTTAACTTCTGTTGTTTGAATCCTTCTCACGAAGTCCCTATTTACCATACACTCTGGTATAGTAAGATCATCAATACCTTGGACTTTATTCCCGTTGAACAAGGTATCAAAGTATGACCTCCACCTCTCTTTTATTTCTTCGTCGTCCATTAATACCCTTTGATCGACATCCTTCACACACTTAACTTTTCCAATATCTTGAGTCCTACGGTCACGAAGGCGAGCAAGTCTGTAGATATCTTTCTCCTTCTTTAGAATCCAACTTTACATACAATTCCTCATTCACTTTTCCTTTGGCTTCCTTCACAGCTTTCTTTGCTCTTCTTCTAGCCTCTTTGTACTCCTTTATGTTCTCGTCGCTCCAACTTTTGCCCAATTTCTTATAGGATTCTCTTTTGGCCCTTATTGTCTGTTTCACCTCATCATTCCACCAAGATGTGTCCTTTTTTGGTGGCAGACATCCTTTAGATTCTCCGAGTATCTTCTTCGCCACTTTGTTAATGGTGGACTCCATTGATAACCACACATCATCCACGTGTGCATCAATATCAATAGACCAAACATCTTCCTCCAACATTTTGTGTGCAAAACTTTGTTGGAGATTCCCCTCGAGCCTCCACCATTTTATCTTTGGCTCCCCTTGTACCTTAACTCGTCCCCTCTTTTTACCTCGAAAATCAAGCACAAGCATCCTATGCTGAGTGACAGCACTCTCACCTGGGATAACCTTACAATCAGTGTAGCTAGTTCTCCAAGTCGTCCGTACTAAAAAGTAGTCAATTTGGGTACTATTAGCTCCACTTCTGTAGGTGACAAGGTGAGAGTCTCTTTTCTTGAACCAAGTGTTCATCACAGCCAACTCATATGTCGAGGCAAAATCCAGAATGTTCTTCCCCGCTTCATTTCTAGTGCCAAAACCATGTCCGCCATGGACACTCTCAAAACCATCACGACTTGGGCCCACATGCCCGTTGAGGTCGCCTCCTATGACCAGTTTCTCTCCCATTGGCACTCGCCGCACCACTTCCTCAAGATCCTCCCAAAATTGTTGAGTGATAGATGCATCCAATCCCACTTGTGGTGCATAGGCACTAACCACGGACACGATCCCATCCCCTATTATCAACTTAATGCTCATGATGCGATCGTTCTTCCTAAACACTTCAACCACACCGTCAACATAATCATGTGCCACCATAATGCCTACTCCATTTCTGTTCCTCTCTCTCCCCGAGTACCAAAGCTTAAAACCTCCAGGATTAATCTCGCGTGCCTTTTCTCCAACCCACTTAGTTTCTTGCATGCACATTATGCTGATATTCCTCCTCTTCATAACCTCGGCTATCTCCGAAGATCTTCCCGTAAGAGAGCCAACATTCCATGTCCCAAAGCGCAATCTAACACCCTGCCTTCTCTTCTTCACCCCACATCGACCCCCACCATGCCCTTGCATATTTGACACCATCCACGGGCATTGGAGTGGCGCATCACTTTCGAGCGACGACCTAGCAGCCTTAGCATTCTTATCAACACACCCAGGTCTATGAAGTGTAGCGCGCCCTTGCTCATTTGACACCACCCCCTGGCGGAGGGATGACGCGTCGCTTACGGGCGACGACCTAGCTGTAGCGATATTCATATTTCGATTCATGTCAAAGTACCACAAAGAAAAAATAAGGCAGACCATTAGTACGCAAACCCGTGTTAGCAAAGTTTCTCAATCAAAACAGATTATTGCACAGGGCAATTCTAGATGTGTTAAAATCAGGAGTTTAAATCTCTAGAGATAATAACTAGGGGAAAATTGTCTATAGTTGTTAAAAAGTTAAATTATACATTTATACTGAAATTTTGAGAAAAAATGGTATTGTCAATGAAGCCTCATAATAGCTCTCACCCAACTAACCTTTTTCGCATATAGTGAAAGTAGCAGGTTATGCACACCAGGATCCTCATTCTGTAGTCGGTGCACACAATACTCCAGATATTTTATAACTTCGTGTGTTTCATTCCTTCAAACAGTATGCAGTAGAGAGATGATAAACCACAGATCACCAGATATCATATTGAAATTTAAGATGCACCATTTAATGATACCAGTATACCACCCAGAAAAAATGAGTAGATACAACAACTATGAAGTATACTAGAAACAATATACAATAAGATGAAAAGTATGAAATCGAATGCACTACGATAAGAGATTAATTAAAGCATAGTGTGAAAAGACATCTAGCATTACTATATGAAAATAAAAAGATTAACTAGTTTGTAAACAACAAAAACAAGCACGCTCATCTCCGATGCTACTCAATATTTCCTATCTATTTAACTTCCCACCTACTGGGCGCACCTAAATTAAAATACACACTAAGGAGATATACACATCTCCATTGCACTAACACGTCCAAATTCTTACCACTATGACCAAACAGTAACTTGTAAGCATCCGAGTCAAGAATCCATGAACATAAAGGATCAGTGTTTAAAATAAGGTGAGGATTGGATAAAATGGGTACGGCACTACCACGTTTCGTGTTCTTATGCGAGAAATGGGATGATGAGACTTGAGATGGCTAGGATATGAAGGTATGTCCTTAACAAAGGTCACAGGACCCTTGGAAACTTGACCTTGTGAATCTCTTATACTCTTGTGTGATTAAGCCCTATACTTATCACTCAGAAAGTCTTAACGTGCAAGTAAATAGAACCCTAATCTATCACTCCTTGAAATAATACTTTGTTTTCATCCGATTCGTTAACAGATCCTTTACCAATAACCCGATTCGTCAACAGAACCCTAATCTATCACTCCTTGAAATGAGACCGGCCCGACTCATATCCTTTACCAATAACCCGATTCGTCAATAGAACCCTAATCTATCACTCCTTGAAATGAGACCGGTCCGACTCATATCCTTTACCAATAACCCGATTCGTCAATAGAACCCTAATCTATCACTCCTTGAAATGAGACCGGCCCGACTCATATCCTTTACCAATAACCCGATTCGTCAACAGATCCTGAAATACACAATATCCAGGAAAAAAGGTTACAGAACAATTAAGTTTTTGTGTGATTTTGCTGATCGAAATCAAATTGAAAGCAAAATTTGGAAGACTTAGGACGGGTGACAAAGGTAAGGTAGATGTTGGGACAATTGTACCCATACCAAGAACGGGTGACGTAGATCCGTCAGCCAAAGTCACACTAGAAGTATGAAGAGGTGTGTGGAATGAGGAAAAAAGACTAGGATTACCTGTCATATGATCTGTTGCTCCTGAATCGATAACCCATTTTGAGGATGAAGATACAAGACATGTGTTTGGATTACCTGAATTAGCTACAACTGAGATAGGAGTAGATGAATGCTTTAGAGCCTCCTGGTAACCTAGGAATTTGGCATATTCCTCAGAAGACATAATGATAGATCCATTAGACGACTGTGTAGCGGAAGCAATGTGAGCGACTTGATTTCCTTGATTTTTGAACTTTAACTTTCGACAATCTTTGATCAAGTGCCCGGGTTTCTTACAGTAGTTGCATACTACTCCTTTGCCAATCGGTCTTGTGTGTGGCCATTTCTCACCTCCATTGGGGAATGTTGGGACTTGCCCTACAAAAGCATTGCTTGGCTGAGGTGCCGATGTGGATGAAGTGTCAGTGCGAAGCACTCTACTGAAAGCATCTTGAAGAGAAGAGACCACATCACTAGACAGGATATGTGATTTGGCTGTTTCAAAATCAGACGTAAGACCGGCCAAAAAGCTCATGACTGACATTTGTTCTCGTTGTTTCTGCTGCACTTTGATATCAGGACTAAATGGCATTAAGGTATTAAGTTCTTCATATGTTTTCTTGAAATCCATAAAATAAGCTGTGAGAGGCTTATCTTTCATTTCTGCCCTGTAAAAGGCTTTGTACACCTCATAGATGTGGTTAAGATTACCTTTGCCAGAATACATACAACAACATCCAAGCTTTAGTCCCAAAAGATATTGGGGTCGGCTAACATGAATCGATACATGATATCACAACCAAAAGGAAAAGAATGAATAAAGATAAAAAGATAAGCTATTATGAAAAGATCATATGAAAAAGATAAATATATATAGAAATGATAAAATAAAAAGGCTGCAAATAATGCATATATATATATATATAAGGATAAAAAAACTAGGAAAAAAAGATGTGGAAAAAGATTATCAAGATCACTCCTTCACGTGAATACCCTCCCTCCACTTAGTTCTCTCCAAAGTCATGCCCTCATCCAACCCCAGAAGAAGCATATCACTTCGAACTCCCCTAACCCACGTCTGTTTGGGTCTTCCTCTCCCTCTCTTCCCTGCCTCTTCTCCACACATCTCAACTCGCCTAACAGGTGCATCACTCGGTCTTCTACGCACATGACCAAACCACCGTAGGCGCGACTCCCGCATCTTGTCTTCAATAGGTGCTACTCCCACCCTTTGCCAGAATACATAAATTCTAAATAATCAAACAGTTCTTTCACAGTATCACAATGACTAACATACCCCATGACGTCATTCTCCATGGAGTTCTGAATCTGGATAAATAATCTAGAATCATCACGAAGCCAGACAGCATTAGCAACTCTATCAATCTCCTCCTTTGGCGGGTCATCAACTAAGTGGGTGTATTTATCAATGCTTCGTAAATAACGTTTGATAGTTTTACTCCATTCAAGATAGTTAGAGCCACAAAGTTTATTCTCAGTAATTTTAAAATTAATGGGAATAACTTCGGAAACTACCAAAGGCTGAGCATGTTGTACGGTGGAAGTGTTTGTATCAGAACAAGGCATTTTTTTTTGACTTTTTTTTTGACTTTTTTTTTTGACTGTTTTTTTTTTTACTTTTTTTTTAATTGCAGAAATAAGATGCTATGTATTAAGTAAACTTATAGCGACCAAAATACTATCCGTGAATGTCGTTGTTACTTAATAAGCAAAGCCACAGAAAGATAATACCGTTCAAGACACCTGAAAATAGTTCCGATGGATTCTCAGGCGATTGGGTCTGCGATTAGGTCTGCGAGGTCCTCTGACGGCGCGTGTGGCCTACGGATTTCAAGTGTAAGGTCGGCGGCGGAAGGCGTGACTGCTTAGGGTGGAGGTGATGCTCTGTGAAACTGTGGATTTTGGTCTGAGGTTCTGAATTTTGGGCTAAGGTTCTGGCTGAGCCATGAACTGAGGTTCTGAAAAATACTGCTAAGCTAAACTGGAACAGATTGCTCTGATACCATGTTGTAAGAATTAAAGATAGAATAGTAATGAGAAGAATGATTTTTGTGTGTATTTCATTGGAGGGTCAAGCCCATATATATATACATTACAAAGATAGAATATTCCTTTAAGATTCTATACAATAATAATATCCTAGAGTATATTCCTAAAATATTCTAAAGCATATTCTAAAGATAGAAGAATATTCTAAAACATATTCTAAAGAATATTCTATAATGTCTTTCACAAGATGGCTAGGATATGAAGGTATGTCCTTAACAAAGGTCACAGGACCCTTGGAAACTTGACCTTGTGAATCTCTTATACTCTTGTGTGATTAAGCCCTATACTTATCACTCAGAAAGTCTTAACGTGCAAGTAAATAGAACCCTAATCTATCACTCCTTGAAATAATACTCTGTTTTCAACATGGCACACTTACTAAGTATAGTTAGAAAATAAAAGTGTGTGGTTAAAATTTAGGTTGAGATACCAACCACGCATTTCTTTTAATAGAAAGGAAAAAGGAAGACGGTTTTTTGGACGGACGGAAAAGGAAAACAACAAGAATATTATTTCAGGACAGAGGGAATAAAAATATTACTATAAGAAATGCAGAGTATCTACTAAAGATGAAACTGTACATATTACATTGCATGTGGTTCACTTGAATAACGCATCATGGCAGGAATGAGTTTTCTTGGATTCAAATTTTTTGTTGTCATCCATGACTCAATAGTTTCATATGCATCAAGCATGATAAGGTCTGGTGCAAACTTGTACTGCAAGAGAAGAAGCATTCACTTTCCAACATCATAGTTTTGAGGGTAATGATATCAGCAGCTCATCTTAAAACCTACTCATTACAACACATGGTAAAATGCATAAAGGCGGTTCAACATTGGGGGGGAGGTTGACAGCGAATGCAAATACTATTACCTGAAGATCTATAGATACATTAGGCTTCTGAAGGACTTGTAGTGCTTTCTTTGCTTCTCCTTGCTATGTATGAATATGAAAAGAATAAGCACTAATAAGATTTGAGGATGTGACTAACAACAAGAAGTTCAGAACCAGAGAAACCAAACCATAGTTGAACAAAAAGAACAAGAATAAATGCAGTATGGGCTCCTTTCCTAACTAAATCAAATCAGACACGAAGCCAACAGCATGGTTGACACCCAACATAAAGTAACTTTTCTTGAACTAAGCATTAGCATGATGTCAGCAAAAGAACCAAAACGGATCATTTAAAGGATCACTGTGAACTATCGACTAATTTTACCTTCAAATTGTTATAGGCACCAAACACTAATTTCAACAATACCTAGAATATATCATCAATTGCACAAGGAACTATGAATACATAAATAAAGGAGGTGAGGAGACAAGAGTAAATTAGTGAATATTGAGAAGATGTACACACGTCTGGAAAAAGAACAATAGTTCACGAATCTAAGCTTGGTTTCCACATCTAAAGACACTCTAGTACTTCACAAAAATCATGGTGCATGGGTTGGAAAATCATAGGATAGAAAGAAACCGCCAAACCTATGCAAAAACATGTCCAATTGAGAATCAACATTTTAGAAGCAAATGAACGAAAAAGATACCTGAATATAATGGTGAATGACAATCTCATATTGCTCCTTCAGGCCAGCAAAAAAGACCAATTCATCTACTCTAGCATAGCTGTGAAGGAATATAGTTTTTTATTGTTTGAAATATACACTGTGAGCGGGTAATAAATGTCCGTTGATATTTTTCAAAAGAAACTTACAACATATATGATACTCTCTCCAGAACCATTTTATGTTTAGTTTGGTTAATGAGTCTTCTCTAATTATTTTATTATTTGGTTTAGTATTAGTGATATAGTACTTTTTGAGTTAGATGAGAGTATGACTTTGTAGAGAGCAAAGTGGAGTGAGAGTATGCATGTAGTGGATTTATCTGATTTTGTTCGTCTCCTTTTTCTCTATTCATCTTTTAACTTTGAAATCATATGTCGATTCATGTTAGCCTATCCCGAACTCTTTTGGGCTTAAAGTTTGGATGTTGCTCTTGTTTTAGTAGTAGTGAATATAACTAGTGAGTTTGTATGTATTCCAAAGCCACACGGAAAAGTTTATAAAACATAAAGATTCTAAATTAAAACTAACCAGATATGTAAATATGTTAAAAGAAAATTTGGAGCAAAATAAAGGTTGGTTTTGCTAGAAACCGTAAAATGAGATCCTGATTCCTGAGACATGAAGGTGGATAACTAGAAACTGTATTTTTGCAAAAAAAAAATTAAAGTATTACAAAAAAAAATAAAAGTTGTTGGCGACGACTAGACGACTACAATATGCTACTTGCTTTGGACTTAAAAAAGGGTTTCTCCTTCAGACACTTTTTTTTGCAACAAAAAAAGAGTTATGTTAGATACTCCGTACAATGAAACTGATTGTTCATGTAGTTTGACAAAAAGGACTTAATGAGAAGACAAGTTATAAATGATTAATATAGTAAAACCAACAATTGATTTAAAAAAAGTATGACTTACGGAAGTTGAACCTTATCAAAAATAAAAGGTTGTACCGTGGTCAAACATGATGCTTATAATACATTTACACCACACAAAATTGTGGAAGCTTTTAATTTCCACACTTATGAAAATATATTCAAAAATATATTCAAAAATTCCCGAAATAGGAGTAAAAAGGTTTGAAAATTCCAAAACAAGACTGTCATGTTTTTATTCCCAAAATAGGAGTAATTACTGCCATGTTTGGAAAATACGGTCATGTTTAAGGTCTGGTACTGCGAAAATATGGCAGTAATTAGTCTTATTTTGGTAATAAAAACATGATAGTCCTATTTTGGAATATACAAACGTTTTAGTCCTATTTAGGGTAATTTCTTAAGAGAGAATTATAATTGAAAATACATAGTTTATTTAGGAAACCACCAATAAACAATAAAAGTTAGGAGAAAATTCCTCATAAGAAACAGCCTTTCACCAAAACTATGGATATATCGCTAGCGCTATTTTTTCACAAACCAAAGCAGCATTGTTTGAAAAGGGAAGATGCTCAAGGCATATGGCAACAGGCATTGCAATTTTTTTACCTTTCAAGTAACTTCAAGGTTGTCGCTTCGACTAATACATCCTTGCAATCACTTAGAAATGCACGAAACTCCAAAATTATAGATTCATATTCCGAGTTGTGAGTCTCTGAAGCACTCTCGTCTTCTAAAAGTAACCGGTTGATCTGTGAGAGAGATGATGGAAATCAAGAAAAGGATTCAATAAAAATATATAGAATCCAATAAAAATCTATGACTAATGAACTCTGTATATTTACATGACATGCAGCAGAGAATTCTTTGTTTACCAGTGACATTTATTGTTTTCTTACTGGGAAATGTGATGCGTGAAAAAACAAAAGCACTTCTGGTTCTTTGACTGTCTAGTCTCCTCATTTGTATGATTGTAAAAATAAAGACTTAAACCTATGGAAAGGTTTGGGTTTGCTGACTCATACACACCTTTTCTCGCATATATGTGTGGCATCACAATTACAGTCCACCCGTAGAGTTCTAGTTCAAAGTCCTCAGCCAAGAATTTAATTTCATCTTTCATTGAAAATTTGAACTTTCACAGGTCAACATATCTACTCGAAGGCAATACATCTCCATAAGAGATTTCATATCACACAAAATATTTCAAGGATCACACCTATTTGTACCCTCAATATTTCCCTTGAAAGCATCATCAAGAGGAATAGAAGTATAAAACCAATTCATCCTTATCAAATTTAAACCTATGAAAAATCTTACTCGAACCCTCCACACTTCCTAAAACTCTTGCACATGAAAATTTCATAGTTAGAATCAACCAAGTAACAATTAACACGAAAGACAACATATGACACATACTTTTAAGAAGTTATGTCTATGCTTATATTCTATATCAAAATTTAAGCATACAAAACAACATTACCCTAGTGCCACAAAGGCTCCCACCTACGGTGGGGTAAGGGGGGTCGGATGTACGCAGCCTTACCCCTGTACTAAAGCACAAAGAGACTGCTTCTGGATGACCGCGACAATTTTTTAAGCATAACGAGGAGAAAATAAAGAATGATTTTTGTGGCTACACGATAGTGGGGCTGCACCTTATCCAAATATAGTTCAGTAGCCCATGTAGAAATCATTGTAATTTGGCACTTGTCATCCTTAGCAAGGCTGTCAAGCTTCCGCAAAAGAAAGGTTCTTAGAGCATCCTGCAAGCTTGAAAGTTGAAACTATATTAAATTGAGTTGAATTGTATATGACTTTCACTAATATAATGACTTGAATAAATAGTAGAATTACTTTTACCTGTTCGCCCATGCTAATAAACTTCAGTGTTATCTCTTCAAATGATAACACATAAGTAATCTGCAATGCAAATTCTATTGCATCAGGATTTACTCAATTTCTAGAGAATAAACAGCTACATAAAGCGCCGTGTTTTTCAATAATTTATTTAACTGTTTTCCCGATTGAAATGGTCAAAAAAATTATTTAAGCTAAAATTTTGTGGAGATGTTCTACACTTCATGAAGAATATGGTCAAAAAATCATCAAAAAATTCGACTCAGAAGACCCTCAAACAGGCTTGGCCGGACGGCGGGTCTGGTCAGTCCGGACTGACTAGATCATTTATATATATATACTATCGTATATATATAAATATATATATACATATATCATATACATATATAAAATGTATTAAAGCTTACCACAAAAGTGGAACAAAAAAGGCAAACAAAAAACTGTTAGCACAAATGACCAAAATAATTACTTTGGCATAAAAGTACGCTGCTCGCATGAAGTCCTTTGCAGAAAAAGCAGATTCGGCCTGCATACAAACATTAATTCTATGATGATATAATTATTAAATATAGAGACGAGATGTAAATTCAGTGCTATATATTTCGTGTGTCATCCATTGTTGCATAAGTTCTAACATACAAAGTGAACGAAATTATCCTACAAACTAAAAAAGACCAAAAAACTGGCAGAAGAAAATGATATTTATAATTAAATCAACCAGAACCTGCACAAGATAGACTTGATCCCTCTGCAGGTGATCATTACAAATAGCCAATGCTGCAGCATATTCCTTCAAGTCCAAGTATACCTTCCACATATCCCGGGCTTCATCATTAACAGACACCTAATTAACCATCTCATAGTTATAAACAAATCGATCCAAATAAACTGCATCAAGTGCATCAATCATCGATACTTGATATTTAATAGCAATAAGATGACACGCCTGGAAGATAGAGTTTTGGTCATAAGCATAAAACAGCCCAGCAGATGCATCACTGCATAATCCACTAATTCCTGTTGAAACTGCATCATGTGTTTGATCAAAAATAAGTTCTTCTACAATCTGCTTACTAATCCGGTTCACTATCTGCCAATAATAATAAAAAACAGCACTTATATATAATAAATACAACAAGAATTGTGAAATCAATTTATTAAATTAGATGTTCAAGAGTTTTTTCTTAAAACAAGTACTAAACGAGTGAAACATTTCCAGTTATGCTCCTTGAAAATTACACTGAATGCAGATCTAGTTAGCAAAATCTATATTAAGAAACATGATTTTGAGTGAACATAGGACTAGTGGCTCATGGGGAACCAAAAACATCTCTAGAATACAAAAAAAAAAATTGTTAAATGTTATTCACATTTATATATTTACATGACAAAAGACAGAGTATATATATTTAGATTTTCAACAAATGGAGTACGAAAAAGAATAATATAGTTGTGAGATTCAAAAGTCTTGTAAGGAAACATAAGGAGAAAATACCATTGTTCTCTCGGGTTAAATGGAAAAACAACATAAAATTATGACCAAAATGCCATTGTGCCAATACACATGCATATACTCAATACTCATAAACATATAAGGCATAATTGAGGCAACCACCACTCTTTGACGAAAAGACTTACTTTATGAGGCCTAGCCTCACAAAATCCCTAATAAATATGAACCCAAGAAGATAGTATTCAAAAAGTTTAGGTTATAACTTTAAACCCATACAGATAGGGCCATAAAATGAATGATACAAATATACAACTACAGCCCATTGTACCAAAGCCTGAACAAATCTCTATGGGCACTAACTGTATGCCAGAACATGCCAGATTGGCAGTTTAATAAGGCTTAATAAGGCTTAAATTTTGTTCTTCATATCTTAATTCAGCAAAATATATGAACAAAACTTTTTACAGCAAATATATTGTTTTTAAGTCACTGCAAAAAAATTTGTTCTTCATATCTGTAATTCAAGTTGTTCATTTTAGTCCCACGCTGACCCTACCAACCCTTGTTTGACATGTCTTCCTTTTCCAAGTCATCCCAAAAGTACTTAAATTTTAATTCCAGAGAGCTATTGGGACCTATATTAAAGACATGTTCTCCAAAGACCAGTGACGCCTTATCGCCAAACCATGCCTGGATGACGCCTCGATGATGCCTGGGTTACATGTTCTTCTTTTGGCGAGGAGAGGCGACACAACCCCGCGACCACTCCTTAGCGCCAGGACGCCTAGTCACCGACTAGGCGATGCAATGACATATATGCCCCTTTCTCAGGCGCGCATGAGTAAGGACAGAGTGTGTGGTAAAGGTTCGTGCAGGTTTGTCATTTGTGAGGACAATACTAAGTCTACAGAGCATTCAAGAAGTGACCTTAGACCCTGTAGGATCGGGGTGTTACACTGATAGGGACCTAGACAATACTATTAATAAGAATAATATTAAGTATTTGATATTGTACGATAAGTGGTTTATAGGCCCAGTGACTTAGTAATTGAGGATGGCCCATTTAGGAGATGAGTTTAATAAGAGCAGGAGGGGGGAAAGAGGGGAAGGCAGAAATTGGGTTTAGACTGGGACTTGGGAGAGGGAGACTGCTCTAAGTGTCTCAAATATGTTCTTCTTTGTTATTGTTGTTCTCAAATCTGAGGTTGGATCAATATATTACTATATTTCTACTGCGTTTGTTGAGGTTCCTATCATACACTTTATGACTTCAAGGTGGGAAAAAAGTACATTTATGGGAGTAATCTCATGAATGTCCTAATAGTACAAGATGTGGGACGGATACTGAGTTAACAGCTATGTAGTTTATTTTTGACCATCATACATCCAATGTGTCTCTCAGATCAATTGCGATTTTGTAAGAAATGTATGATGTGCATTTGAAAATAAAAAAATGGGGTTTATTGCAAAATGGAAAAAGGCATAAAAACATGGTAGACTCACCTTTACTTTGTTTCCAATAAGGAGAAGAAAATGAAACTCAGACACTGCCATTGAACTTGGTTTAACAGATTCAGTCCCTTCTAATAGATTTGAATAGTCTAAAAGAGCTTTATTTTCCACAAAGTTTTCATCCCCACTTGGTGAGCTGCACGTTGGTTTTTTATGTCCAAGCAAAAAATAAAATCAGAGAACAAACTTTCCAGAAAAGTCAAAAGTTCATTCAACCAGAAATGATCACGTTAAGGGAAAGTAGCTAAAATTGAAAACAAAACAAGTCGTATGAGAATATATAAAATAACTTAAATAAGTCAAGGATCTCATCTTGTACCTGTGATGTGCACCAAAGTTTAGGTCACCATGGTAAATTCCAGCACCCGAAAGCCAAGCAAAATGCACAGCTCTCCTTTGCTTTATAAAGAAGTGCAGTTCACTGCAAAAGGGCATATGGAATTATTTTTGTTATTCTGCAAATTCAATTAAATAGATTGCATGCATGAGCACATTTGCCCAACAAATGAAATGATCAAGTCTACTATGCACTTCTTGGTGGAAGTTGCTTAGTTAGATCTCAGATAGCACCATATTTATAAAAAAAAAACTTTTGTTAACTAGTACTACCTCCTTTTCCATCATTTGCAATGGAGCCAAAGATTCATTTTTTTGGCTTGAGATTATGATGGAATAAAGCAAAATGGCTCACTAAACTGTCTGCGCTTCTTGGTTATGGAGCAGCAGTCAATCCATGCAATTTTGGACGCGATTTTCACTATGGGTCATCCGGAAACAGTCTCTCTGTGCTTTAGTACAGGGGTAAGATTGCGTACATCCGACCCCCTCTTACCCCACCGTAGGTGGGAGCCTTTGCGGCACTGGGGTAAATGAAAATGATGAACTGGTACTACCTCCGTCCCACTAACATTGGGACATGAAAAGGTGGCACGGTTATTAAGAAAAGTGAGTTTATGTGGTTGATATGAAATTGATAAAGTAAGAATAAAGTAAGAATGATTTAGAGCCACACAACTTTACTAAATTTAGTATGGGACAATCTTAGTGAGACTTCCCGAAAAGGAAAATTGGGACAATCTTAGTGGGACGGAGGGAGTAATAAATTTGGTTTTTACAGTTGAAGATTTTATCAGTTAAACAATGCCAACCACTAGATGACTCAGTAAAATGAGTGCTAAGTGTCATTGGGGATGGTGGGAAATAGAATCTATAAATTACGGAGTAATAAATTACACCATTCAGTTCCACGTGTAAGTGAAAAGCAGAAAGTTAGTGAGACGAGGGTTATATGTAAAGAACGTGCCTGTTTGGTATTTCTCCGGGAAGTTCCATAAAATGAACGGTGCGGTCCACGTAACTAGCAAAAACAGACTGTGCAGATAGAAAATGATAAAAAACGTGCCAATTACATTGAAGCACAAAGCATGAAAACTATGCAAAAATGGGTGTGTGAGTCGGTGAGTGTGCACATATACGCAGATACAAGTATGATGAATATGATAAGTATAATTAACAAAAAACATAAAACCTCTAGTGAACCAATCCCGGTGAAAGAATACAAGCGTGTGGGAGTAACAGCCATCACATAATATCTAGTTCCATTGTTTACGCTAGCTGTTTCCATCTGCAAAGAAAGGTAAGACTATTATTTCACTTTATCCCTTTCGAAATCGAAAAGGAAAATACAAAAGTAAAAGTCTTCCCAGCTGCAGACCCTTTACGGAGAATAAAATAAGCAAGAACACGAGAAAAATAATATTTACAATACAATTTCAAGTTGTCAACCAAGAAGTGCTCCACAAACCCATGAAACTAAGCAAAAGAAACTTTGAAAAATAATAATTTCAAAGAGGGAGAAAAAACAATAAAGGTAGAAAAAAATAAACCTGCAAACCCATGAAAGACTCAGGTAGTTCCTTGAGTTCAAATAGCAACTTTATGTGTTTCTCCATCTTATCCTTTGCATCTACATACACCTCATAAAGTTGGCCGCTATCTGTCCCAATAATGACTTCCTTTGTTGAAGCTGCATAAACAGCAAATCGAATCAAGGCAGTGCATGGACTTCCTTCAGTGGAATTATGTATAAAAACAATTGAAACTGTCCCTAGTGCCTACCTTCAGTAATTTGCTGTCGGTTCCAAGCGACAACATTCACAAGAGACCCTTTTAATTTGCTTAAAATGCGAGGTTTAGCCCATTTTGCATGCATGTAATATGTATCCGCACCACCACTGCCAACAACTGTGGCAATACAGTGACTACCTCCAGGATCAAGAAAAACTTTATGAATAGACTGTTCCCCTGGTCTACCGGCATAAAGATCAATATCTGCATAAAGTTCATCAATGATGAACATTAACATGTACAATCAGCATATCCTCTTCATTACACAAGATGTTAAAAAACCAAATAAGCCTCAATGGTTCTTCCCTATTATGGGGCAAGGGATAAGCTCCAACCAAAACATTAAATTTTTAGCCAATGTATTGTCATGCCTTGTTGTTCAATTTTTAAATTTTGCTAAGTTTTAGCCAATGTATTATTCTAAAGGGAAAATACTGATAAGAATGGGATGGAAATTCCAAAACCGGGGGGCTTAAGCCACAGGGTGTAAGCTATATCACATATACATTTTCTTAAAGTTTAGCACCACCCTTGGGCGTACCGGTGTAAGACTCGAAAGCCTTTTAATACCTTTAGTATACTGCCAAGTAAATGCAGAGAAAATAGTATGCTCAGAATGAATTGTAATGCCAATCTGGAAACAAATAAAAATGTTCAAGCGAGGTATATTCAATTATTCTACCATAAAGTTTTGATACACAGACATGTATTAAAATCTGGATTAGATTCACATGAAAAATGATGATTCCATTTTTCACAAATTACATTTCTTTTTTCCTTCCATGTCAATTTCTTCAATTTCTGCAATTTCAATTACATTTCTTTAGCTCTACTTATTGCTAAATCGTGCATAATTACAAATCTTGCATTGAGGAAGCGGTCCAGCTCACTTGTCGTCGACCTCTGGGAGGTCATGTGTTCGAAACTCTATGGAAGCAGTTTTAGCCCTCTTTACCCCGGGACCTGAGCCCCTCCTTCCACTCCCCGGTAAAAAAATAGAAATCTTGAATGAAGTACGAAATAAAGAGAGTATAAATGCACATAAAACCAATAATACCATCAGAAGTGCCGACTCCAAAATCATGTCTGATCACCCATCCTTTGCTGGTACCCAGAACAGTGACATCGTTTCCCGCAGCCATACAGGTAATCTCTCCACGCCCCTTTGTGGCATACCGTTCGAGAAGATCTACAGAGAATACCCGCCGCTTTGACTCCATTCTAAAATTCAGTGAACACCGATCACTACAGAGCGAGAGAAATACGACAATACTAGTTAGTGGTCGACCAGAAGCATATCAAAGCAACACAGCATTGCTGTTAAATGCAGTAGTATAAACTGTAGTTCACGACTCCACAGTCTTGTAGAACTCGCCTGAGGGAGAGAATACCGAGCTATGGCGCCTAGAATAAGTCGCATTAATTGATCATAACGATAACGATATCGTGAAAATGCTGCACGGACCCATATATATACGATAGTATGTAGAAAGAGAAAAAGAATCGTCTTTTTTTTAATTTCAACATCATTTTACCCGGAAGAAAAAAGAACCGCCTTTATACTAAACCAGATCGAGACCAGGTGAGTAGAGATGCAGCTCCGTGGTGGTATCACACCCTTCTCAAAGTAACCGCACGTGAGAGTCTCGCCTCCTAATCCGTAGGCATGATGGACATGGAGGATTGGTGCCTGGAAGGCTTGGAGGTGATAATGTATTAGAAAAAATTGTCCTACATACGAATAAAACATACTATGGTATTAAAATTCCAAAACAAGTTTATTATTCCCTAAATAGGATTCGCAATTACTTTTTTACCTTTCATCTAATAAAATCCCAAAACACCTATTGATTTCAAGATATGCAGATCAATCGCGATTTGCGATGAAGACCCCAGGCCATCTGCGATGAAGATGCTTAAGCCGCACTCCGTCGACGACCTCTACTTCAATAGCCAAGGCAGGTATGTACTCTTCTTCCTCTTCCTCCTCCTCCTTCTCCTCTTCTTCTTCTTCATCCTTGTTCTCGCTTTCTTTTTTTTTAGTTTTTTATCAATCAAATTTTAAATAAAATTTTGAATTTTGAAAATTACAAATGAAGATATATCTGAAGATGAATTTCTTGTTATCAATTTTGATTAATTTGAATCTCAAAATGCCTTGACTAATGATTCCAGAAAATGCCACTTTTGAATAGGGAATGACATTATTATTGGGTATTTTTAAAATGTCACTTTTATGTCATTACAATATACTATCTATAAAAATGCCATATTGAGAATGTCATGTTTTTATACGTAATTTTCATTATTGTGTCATTATTGTTCACTTTCAAAAAATGTCACTTTTATGTCATTATAGCATTTGAAAATGTCATATTGAGAATGTCATGTCTCTGTACGAAATTGTCATTATTGAGTCATTATGCATATTAAGTGACATTCTCGCATATGAAGTGGCATTCATCATGAAGGTCTGCACAGACTCACTGAAGGGCAGATTTTTGTTGAAGAATGATGGCGGCGTACTAGCTGAGGGGTGGCGGTGGTGATAGACCTTATGGATGGTGGCAGAGGCGCCAATGGTGGAGTCGTCGACTCCAAACCTGCGCACATGGCACACCTGCGCAGCACAGGGGAAGGGGAAACTGCGCAGCACAGGGGAAGGGGAAACATGAGCAGCACCGCACCTGCGTAACTTTCTCATTAAGGGTATTTTAGTCAGTTTACCCCTTTTTAGTCCTATTTTTGTCCAATAAAACATTGTAGTCCTGTTTTTGCAATTGTATCTTCTTGTAGTCTTATTTAGGGAATTCATGTGATACTGGAACGGCTGGTTCAAGTCCCATGAATTAGTTAATGGGATCGATTCTATTGTTTTGCTTGGGGAGAAGGATCAAATATGACACTAAGGTATTTAATGAATCTCACATAGGACATTTAGGTTTTGACTGAACCAAATAAACACTAAATTGAACATATTCGCTTATTATGAGCCACCCACTAATCCTCCCGTTCTAACGCCCGTTACCCGTTAACCAGCCTCTTTCCCTGCGATTAAACTCACAATTCTCCCTATGTAACCCTAAGCGAATGTTCATGGTCTGTAAGTGCGAATTACCTGAGAAAGACGACAAGATGAAGCTTTACATTTACTGATGGACTCCGTTGAGACGCTCTAATGTACTACGTTCCGTGTTACTTTGACTGTAAAAATGAGTGGGTTGGTCAATCTGAGGTTTAATCATAGCGGGAGGTGGGTGTTCAAACCATTACAATACATTCACTACTAGAAAAAAACTTATTTGTTGCGGTCATTTTAGCTTATTTTCTGCGGGTATGAACCGCAGCAATTGAAGGGGCATCAAATTCGAAACTTAGTTATTTGCTGCGTTTAACAACCGCAGCAAATAAGTGCTCAAGAATTTGAAAACATTACTTATTGCTACGGGTCCTTGACAACCGCAGCAAATATATTATTTTCTACTACTCCCCTAGCGGCGGTTCTGACTTAAGTGCTAGCTGCAGCAAATTGTAAATAGACAACACCCCTACGTGTTTTTTGTAATAATTGCTCAGATAGCCAACTTAAAATATTTTACATAAAAAAAGCACACACGTGGCAGTATAAAGAAATCATACTTCTTTAAAGTTATTTAGTAAATGGCCAACAACCTCACTTATCAAATATTACACACACAAAAATACATATCCGATGCAACAAAACTTTAATCTTACAATACACTATTAATATACACGGCAAGTTTTACAATTAAAAAAACAGAATTATATCACTGCCCATGCATCTTGAACTTGAGAAATTTCATCCATGGAGAATGCTTCATCTATCATCAGTTTCAACTTTCAACCTAAAGTATTAAACAATTTCAGTTAATACTTTAACATATAACGTCACCAAGTATACATTTAAATTAATTATGGCATAATAACTTTATATTGAACATCTAAACATGAGCTGGCTTGGTTGAATAAGTGGGAGGATGCACCTTTGAGTACATGATCTTTTCCTAACCTGTTTTATCTTTCGTATATGTCCCAAAATTGAATCTACTTTCATCATCATCATCATCATTACCCCCAGTGCCACAAAGGCTCCCACCTATGGTAGGGTAAGGGGGGGTCAGATGTACGCAATCTTACCCTTGTACTAAAACACAGAGAGACTGTTTTCGGATGACCGATAGTGAAAATCGCGTCCAAAATTGAATCTACTTTCTATAAATAAATATCAATTGCTTTTTAGTTTTCCTGCTTAGACTGCATATATACTATATACCTTGGCATATGGCGGGCACATGTAAAATTACACCTATGTCAAAGTGTCCAAAATAAGCTCACATCTGTAGAAGAAATTCCAGCAGCGAAATAATCAATAAAAATAAGAATATGAAAACTCAATGCGTTTTCTAAAATTGGGATCATATCAATGCCTTGGGAAGAAAGTGTAAAAACTCGATGTTTGTTCAAACTTCAATAAAAAAGAAACTATCTAGTGCAATATGCAACTAGAAGGCGCAAATGCAACTGGTGCTTCCAACTTTGGTGCATCAAGTGTGTCATCAAAGAAAGGTCAACCTAATAATGTATGCTTTTGTGAATAAGCATAGTTATTATACTCAGAGAAAAATAACTTTCATTACTCAAATTCATACGGAGATTTTTGCAAACACATAGCATTCAAAGTAAAGGATGGGGATAAAATGAACCAAACAACATCCTGAAACTGTGAGTATATGACATTAACATCTGTTCCCAAAAATACACACTACAAATATACAAATAATATGTACAACAACAAATCACTTTGTACAACAACAAATACACATTACAAATATACATAAAAGTAAATAACTTAACTTGAAGTGAGAGGAGAAGAAATATTGGATGGAGCGGCGTTGTTTATAAGCGGAGGCGGTGGCGTCGTTAGGCGGAGGCATTGTTTGGCGTTGTTAGGCGGCGACGTTGCTGGGCAAAGATGGTGTTAGACGGAGGCACGATGTGGCTGGATGAGTGGCGGAGGTGCTAGGAGACCGATGCGGTGTGAGGCTGCGTAGTCGGTGTGTTGCTGGGAGGGGCAGAGGAGGCGGTTAGCAGCGCTAGATGTGGCGGATAGCTATTGGAGGCGGCGGAGGCTGCTGATGGATGGAGACAGCGGACGCTTGCGGCGGGAACGAGTTAGTTGGTCGGAGGAGGTCAGCGGATCTGCGGATGTGGTTTCTGGCTTTAACGCACAGGTTATCTGCAATCTTCCTACTTATTGATGCAACAAAAAGTATATAAAATTAATTTTTAAGATGCAGTTGCTGCGGTTCCATTGCGAACGTAGGAAAAAGTGTTGATTTTTTGCTCCAAATGCTGCGGGTTCATTATGACTGCAGCAAATACGTGCATTTTCAAACAAATTGCTGCGGATTATAAAATAACCGCAGCAAATAGGGTGCAGCAAATGACAAAAATTGTAGTAGTGATTAATGGGGATGTGGATACGATATATGGATTTGACCCTGATTATTTGTATTTTCATGGTATATCTCGGAATTACAAGGATGATTTGGGTTTTAAAACTCTGAAAAACAGTTATGTTTTAGAACTTGGGAAAGATATGGAAAATGGTTTGTTTTTAGTTCAGGATGATGACACAATTAGGAAGGTGCTAAATCGTATTAGAAGTTACTCTTGGGTTGATGATATTGAACTGTATGCTGATCATCAACGGGATGAAGTGTTCATAACCGAGGAATTTCCATCCATTAATGGGAGGCTTTGAAGATTGAATGGGTGGGATGACTGCAGATGAATGGACAGAGATGGAGGAGAGTTTTCCAGATGAGGATGGAAGGACTAATGAAACAACGGAGAGTGTGGAGAGTGGAAGGTGCGAGAATATGGAAGGAGTAATGAAACAACGGAGAGTGTGGAGAGTGGAAGGTGCGAGAATATGGAAGGAGTAATGAACGGACGGAGAGTGTGGAGAGTGGAAGGTGCGAGAAAGTGGGTAAGGTAATAAATGTGGACGGGTGATAATAAGTGGAAATGTGGGTGGAGTTATTAATTACGAGGGTAGTGAGGTAATTTCAGGTAAAACAACATTTCCTAATATAGAAAGTGGAAGTTTTAATTGGAACGGACGAAAAAGGAAAGTTGGAAGTTTTTTAAGGAACGGAGGGAGTACTATTTATAATACCAAGGTGTAAGTGATGTTGATGATGTGGAGGATTGTGAGTGGCTAGCTTCCCAACCACCAAATCTACTGCATTAAATGTGCTTCCCGCCAATGGTCTGGACGAACGTCCTCTTGGCCTTGGGTTCTGGACCCCAATGGGAACACAGGTGGGGCTCCGCTCAGCCTAAGTCGGTTGTTCTCCCTGCGGCCCTCTGGATCATCGTCTAGCTCCACCGAGCCAAGGACATTGACACCGAGCGTCTTTGTTAGTAAGACGAAACGTCCATATGACGTCTTGTCAGACCGTGCCTAAATTGAGCCTTGATGGTTTTCCTGCAAGGGATAATGGACCGCTCCCCTGTCGGACCTATTAACCCAACAATTATTTTTGTGAGATTTTTAGTAATTGTTAAGTTTTAGTGATGGCGCGGGAAAAATCTTAAAAGAAAATTGTGTATAACTGTTTGATAAAAGCCTTGTTTGGTAAATGGCTGTTAGTTGTTGTTGTTAGCTGGTTGTGTCAGCTGTTTCGTAACAGCTGGTTGTGTTAGCTGTTTTGACCAACTGGTTATGTTAGCTGATTATAAATAACTGTTTGAAAAAATTGGTTGTTTCGAAATGGTTGATAGAGTGTAAATTGAACCAGCCAAATGAAGAAGTTGCTCCCCTTAGCTTCTTCCATCATCCATTTTTTCAGCTTTTCAAACTCAACAAGCTAATTTTAAAAGCCATTTACCAAACATTATTATTAGCTTCTTTGACTAATCAAACAGCAGAAATGGGTCAAACAAGCTAAAAGCTGGCTCATAAGCCATTTGCCAAACATACCCAAAAAGTTCATTGCTTGATGAGGAAATTGCCCTAAATAAGACTTAAAACATTTGTGTATTATAAAATAGGATTTTCATGTTTTTATTCCACAAATAAGAGTAATTACTGCTATGTTTTGGCAGTGCCAGACTTGAAAATGACAATATTTTCCAAGCTTAGCAGTAATTACTTCTATTTAGGGAATAAAAGCGTGTCAGTCCTGTTTTGGAATTCTGAAATGTTTTTACTCCTATTTCGGGATTTTTCCCTTGTTTGATTTAGTTCTACTTGATATAACAAATTTGTAACTAGTTAAGGCTAAAAATTGCATACTATTTTCTAATGAAACTCAGTGTAGTTTTTCAAGAAAGATCTTTTATTTAAAAAACAACTTATAAATAGTATCATATCAAACATACAAATAGAAGCTTGTAGAGACATATCAATAGTACAAAAGCTAAAAGGTACGGACTTATGCATACTAAACATGCACTCAAAATTTTATAAACTGCATTTGAACTTGTTGTATATGCGCATCTGAGCTTTGGAGCAGAAGATCTACCACTCAAAGTCTTGTTATCCCATGCGGGCTTTTATGTACAAGTTAGTATTGTGTAAGGAATACGAGAGTTTATTACTATATTTGCTCATATACATGATATCTACTTTGATAGGATTTTGGCACACACTTTTTGGTAGGATTTGAAAGGCATACTTTAGGGTACGAGTAACCTTAGATATTTGAAAACATTTAAAATGGAATATGAAATATGCGAGGAGGTGAGTGATTAGTTTTGAGAAATATTATATATGAGAAACTGCTCAATTTCAATTTTATTTGTGGGGTAATTACAAATTGGGACAAATCATGTTGATAACATCTAGGTGAGGAGTGAGGGGAGATTGGAAGGGGTGGAATTGGAATATGGCATATTGGATATGGAGCTAGTGGATCCAAACAAAGTGAAATGCAAGGTGACGTTTGTGAGTGAAGCCCGATCAAAAGCGTTGGTTCAGGTAGGATTAGGTGATTTTCACACGATCAGAGGTATCAAGCATGTCATTTTTTATTAAGTTTACCTGACCAAGGGCGATATAAAGGCCGGTGTTGGTTGATTTTTTAGAGTTGAGACCAAGGTTGTTAACTAACCGAGATATTTCATTTGTTAACCAAGGTTGCTTAATTTCCTTCCATGATTGTTCTAACCGAGATATTTTGCACATATTCTACCTTAACAGAATATTCATAATCGGTACTTGGTAGATGTAATACATTGTGTCATTATAGGTGGAACCACATTTTCTCATATAACAATTTTGTCTCTGTTGTGCTAGCTTATACCATCGAGTTGCAGCACACCTAGGCATGTGTATGGTCTGATCCGGTTTCGGTCCAAGCACGGCCACTCCATGCCACAGAAGAGAGAGACCCAAGTATGGCCCACTAGATGTCGGTTCCAGACTCGGTCTGATAGACCAGCCAGTCTAGTCTCGAGTCGGGTCTCACTCAATCATTCCAGATTGTCTAGCTGTTGTAGATCGAACCCAAAATTGTCCGACTCCCAGTCTCAAAAACTCGCAACCATGACTGGGTAATGAAGACCGAGGCGAGAGATAATCTTGGATTGAAATAAAAAAACTAGTTCCGAACTTGTCTCAAATAGTGTCGGGCCCAATTCTGACCCAGACGACGTCGATCTAGGTCCATCCCTTAGCACACCGTAATAGTAAAAAAATCCAAAATATGAGACAATGATAACATTTTACTAAAATATGGGTGAAATGTTATACCTTAATGCTTTATGACCATTACTTTGGTGTATAGACCATCTGTGAACGGTAGAGTGATTGTGGAGATTTTGAATGTGCAGTGATCATTTGTAGCACTTCAGTTACTGATGGTCGATAACAGTAATTGTGACGCAATGTTTTTTCATTATATTTTTGGTAATATTTCATAATAGAATAAGAGAAATCTACATTACCCTCCAGGTAGGTACCATAACTTTCCTACATGGAGCAATTAAAATTGAATAATATATCTCTACAATCTTATAAGAGTGAATGAGAGTAAGGGTTGTTTGGGTATATGAAATGTGTTGGTGGTACAGTACAGTTAGATCCAATTGTACATTTATTTTAAAGCATTGTACCCCTTAAATTATATTCTAACTTTTCTAATTTTCTTCCGTTAGTCTTCACCTCTTTAAACTTCCGTTAACTTTTCATTTCTCCTTTGTTGCTAACAACTCCAATTGGGTTCGAACAGAGCTAATTTTACCCAATTGAATTGTTTGCTTTAATTTCTTATTATTACCCTTTTTTCCCTTTTTCTTGTTATTCACCCTTCCCCCAATCAGCCCCTGGTTATAGATCCTCGGAATTATGGAATTTCGACCATCGGCAGAAATCAACTTAAATATGATCTGTCAGCTTGTAGAACAGAAGTCTTGACCTTCGAAGTCCTTGGCTTGTATCCGGAGTATTTAACTATATTTTTATCTACATTCATTTTATAAATTCCACCAAATTATATACTACATATGTCCCAAATTAATTTGCAAAATTGACTTTTTTTATCAATCAGCTTCATTTCATTCACTTAATTAGGATGCTAATTTTTAATTATATTCTAATTTGGAGTTAGCAACTTTGAAGATATTTTAATGTAGTTTCCGAATATGTAAATTTTGATTATTAAAAATTCAGTTAATTAGCAATAGAGAGGATTTAACTTTAACAGTGATTTGACCAAAAACTGTTGACTTTGTAAATCAATTTGGAACAGATGTTTACAACAATTCTCTTACAGTAAAAATTGTGAAATCAGACATGCTATTTGAAATAATGTAGGGATTCATATGTTTTGTATGTTTGTTAGTCAATTAGAATTATGTGGAGAAAAACTTTTTCTCATATCCCACTAAATAGTCTTATATGGTTACTGAGCAAGTCTGTTAGAATGCAAGCTTGAAAATTTAGGATTTAATTAATAAAGCGGCAAAACTAAGGCATAGATAACTTTCCCTCAGTTTTGTTATGAATTCACTGCTAAAATTAACATTTAACTGCACCAATTTAACTACACCTACTAGAATAGTAATATCACTAATGGTACTAATAATAATATTAAAAATAACAACAATAATAATTTTTTAAAATATTTGGTCTGATTTAAATGTTTTTGATCTAGTCTGAATATCATTACCACCTCCGTGTCACTAACACTGGGACATGATGATGCAGTACGGTTATTAAGAAAATGAGTTTATGTGATTGATGTTGAATTAATAAAGTAAGAATAAATAATAATGATTTAGAATCACAAAACTTTACCAAATTTGATACAGAGTATGATACAATCTTAATAAAATGGATCGAATAGGAAAGATGAGACAATCACTAACATTTTTTCAGTAAATTTGAGTGGGCCCATAGCTGACTTAGGCCCTCGTGCCTATGCCCCTGCTAGCATTACTTCTTCTTTTTTTTAAAATAGCTAGCATTACTTCTATGCACAAGTTTATAATTAAGAAACAAATTCATATATTAGCATTATAGATAACAATGAAAAATGTATACTTTATCAGTGTTTTCAATTTTATCTATGTTTCTTTTATAACGTTGTTTAGAGATATTATTTTCGATGGCGTAGTGTCGTCTGCCAAATTTATATTCACCGTCATCTCCGGTCGGGCGTTCATGTGTGATAATAAGAGGTTTGCATTGATATCTTCATCATTCGAGAATATGAATTTCATCTGCGATGATATTGTGACGAATCACCCCCTCCTGAACCACCGTTGTTCCAAGAAGTTGAGATCACATGGACTGATTTCTTTCCGGTGGTTGGTAAAGCGAAATAAATTCTACACTTGGCTCCTTACCGGTGGATGGACAAATCGAGATGTTTAATACGAAGTAGTTTGTTTGAGAATTATATATTGTGTCGTAGAAGGAGCCGTCGACCTGAATGTAGAGTCTATTTCTTTGCGGGATTAGCGATTCAGCTTTTTCAATTTCAATCGTCTGTTTATATGTCTCATCTCATTGTAGCTTTGAGTTATATGATTGTAGTTGTTATTGGGCATTTTCTCGATCGCGCAACGCGCGTCACGTAACTAGTATATTAATAAATGATGAGATAGTTACATGTGTTAATCAAATATGTTGCAGGTGCGGTACCCTCATTTATTTGTAAGGCACCAATGCACCATATCACTTACTTTGAGGGATCAAACATATATTACATAAAGAATGCAAGCACACTACAACAAATAAAATAAAAATGAAAATAAATAAATATGTAATGAATTATATGAGTATGCGAGAGAGATAAAAGTATATATTATTAATTTACATTGTTTGTGACTAGTTCAAAAAAAGTTCATGAGTATATACGTTATATGTGATATAGTTGATATAATTTTTTATTGTTTCATCAATACGAATTCTTTAAATTAAATAAAAATAAAAGTTAATTAATACTAATAACAAGTAAAAACATATTATCAGTATAGCTACATTATTACGTGCAATGAATGTGTAAATGAATTCACAAACTAAACTAAACATAACAAACATTATTTCTCTAGCACAAGAAAACCAAAAATTATAATTGATATTAGGATTAGTTAGGATTAATGCTTAACAATGGACAAATAAATTTTACTCCGTATATTTTAACTAGTTCGGTTTGTTCGGTTCAGTTCGGTTTTGAAGGGTAAAAACCAAAACCGAACCAAACAACTACGGTTCGGTTCGATTTTTTACATTCGGTTTCGGTTTGTTAGCGGTTCGGTTTTATTTGGCTACGGTTCGGTATGATTTGATTTGGTTTTCGGTTTTCGATTTTTCGGACCCAGCCCTACTCTTGCCCCAATCATGGGTGCGAGTTTTTGAGATTGTCAGTCGGACAATTCTGGGTTCGATCTACAACAACTAGACAATTTGAAAAAAATGAGTGAGACCTAACTCGAGACTAAACCGGTTAGTCTATCAGACCGGGTCTAGAACCGATATCTAGCAGGCCAGTCTCGGGTCTCTCTCTCGTGTGGCAAGGAGTGGCCAGTCTCAGACTGAAACCGAGATCAGACCATACACATGCCTAGGTGTGCAACAACTCGATGGTATAAGCTAGCACGACAGAGACAAAATTATTGCATGAGAAAATGTGATTTCACCTATAATGACATAATGTATTACATCTACCAACTACCAAGTACCAATTATGAATATTCTGTTAAGGTTGAAACACGTGTGAGTGGCATAAATATGATTATCTCTACTAATTAGAAACATACGATAGTATTAAATTGACTAAGATTAAGGTCAGACGACATTACTTTGGTTTAACGACAAAAAGGTTGGGTACGTAGTTGTCCAACACATAAATGTTACCCTAACTTTTACTTACAAAAAAACAAGGACTAGAAAAATACAAGTTGATGATCAAAGAGTAATTATAATAGCCAAGAAATTATGATAACACAGTTATGTAACTTTTATTCATTGATATAAAGGAATACATAAATACATTTATCCCACGCATATATCGTATGGCTTCATGGTAGAGAAACAATATTGTAGAAATATGCTCACTCCAAATATAAGGATGAGCAAGATGTGGCTCATCAATTTTCAAACATAGTAACCAATACAAAGTTACAAAGAGCTCATTCCCATGAAATTATGACCCGAATATTTCGTACAATATTCGGGTCATTTCTCAAACACATTAAATATCCCGATATTTGGCACATTCGGTAGGAACCGTGGGGTACCTTGCCTTATCATAACAATAATTGTAGATGGTATATTTTTGACGAACCCAACGGAGCAATCTGTACTGTTCACCGTCCAAATCTTGGAAAACCTTTTGGTCCCACCACCTCTTGCCACTCGTGTTGCACACGTGGACTTCTTGGGAGGAAGTTGCGTCGCATCCGTCCACGTGGAAGGATGTGTAGGATGCTTTGAATGGGGCCTTGGACCAATCGGTTTTCTCTAGCCCACCTCTCGTGGCCCAATCATCAGCATTCCACAAGCTTGAGTAGAGCTTCATGGGCTGGTTGAATGGGAACTTTAGGCCCAAATCCTTGGAATTCTTGAACACCCTAATGGGCACATTATCAACAAGAAACCTGCAAAGTAAGAGATGGTGAGGCGTGTACAACAGTCAACAGGCCCATGGGCCGTAACAAACCAATAATAAGATTTGTAACAGATCACTTCACAGGACAAATTAGTCATGTGCTATTTCCATCCTTGATTTTGCCATATATATTTTCTCTTTATTCAAATATACATATTAAAAACTTTGCTAAATATTCAATTGATCAATAAAAATAAATTTTGAATGTGATGATAAACATTCGTTACGCAAAGTTAAAGATTTAATTAAAGAAAATCTGATTGTAAAAATAATGTTGTGGAACTTTAAATACAGACTGGTGGATAAGTAATAGAATATATGGCAAAATCATTCTCTATTTAATTAAATATACGTTTTATAGTATTTAAAATAAAAACAAAGTTAAATTATTTGCGTGGAAATCTTTACAAATGTTTGATAAGTGAAATAAGTTGTAGATGACAATATGACATGACATGTGAGTGTGTTATAATGAGTAAATATAGTTTAAATAAATGGATAAAAGTATCCCAAAAATAGTGCTTTTATTGAATGATCCCAAAAATAGTTAATCAAAGGTAGGATGTGCCCAATTTTAAAATAAAAATGTACAACTCAATCATTAACATGTTCTATGGCTAAATGGTCAAATACTGTTGATTAATCTTTAAAAGTGCCATGCAAATATCTGATGATGTGATTCATTGTCCTTAATTTGGAAGACATCAGACGTTGCAACCCAAATTAACAAGTCAAATAATGTAGGGGTGGGGTGGGGCCGGGGGGGGACGCATCCTCTAGATTTGCATTAAGGCAATGAGAAAAAAAATGTTAAAAACTTCATTTATTTAATCATAATAAAAGAGGTTTGAAAATGGTAGAAAAACAATACAATTACGAATTAGTAACTTTTAGAGAGAAAATTACAAAGTTTTTTATCAATCGATTAAGGTAAAAAAAAGTTGACAAAATATAAAAAAACACACTGTTAAATCCATATACATGTGAAAACTTTGATAACAATGAAAATATGGTACATTTTCTATGAAAATATGGTACATTTTGGATCATAGTCATCATATGACATCAATTATGATGTTAAAAAGGATGGTACAAGATGACCAGGTCCATCCTCATCCAAGAATTGATAAATTAACATTATACACATAAAAACAATCTCTTTTGATATTTATATATATATATATATGTATGGGTGGCATATATTAAAAAATCAACTACTGCAAAAGGAATCTCAATGTCATCAAATGAATCAATCCATGTCCCTTATAATTTCATACATTACTTATAATTGCATACATTAGATCAGAGTACAGTAGTATACTAAAAAAAACTACAGTAGCAAAGAAAATGGTGAATTCATTAGTCTTTTTTAGGTGAACAAACCCATGGGTATGCCACCAACCCTAATAATAATGGGTCTGTGCTGTGGCCCCACTTCAAAAAGGTAGTTCTGATCAAACTATACCAATCACATTAAATCGCTTCAATGAGGGATATTCAAGGAAAAGTGGATGTATATTTGGATATAGGTATAACTTTTGGGGAAAGAATAGCACTGGATGTTCTATACCACCTTCATGTGGTGTGTGCTCCCTAATACGGTCCACTTTGCAAACGCTTAGGCAGAAGTATTAAAAAGGGTATTTTCAAAAATGACAAAATAAATGTTTTTGTGTAATTTAAGTAGAAATTTTCACTTAAGAATAAAAGTGACATTTTTTATCAATAAACTATTACCTAAAGTTGAATTTACTTTTATGATCATTGACGGAAGTTCCTGTGGAAGACAATTTTAACTATTAACTTTGTAGCTAAATAAAAGCATTTGTTTTCTTTTCGGGTCGTCCCTAAATAAAAGTCTCCTTTCCTTTCAAACAAACAAACCGGTGGAAAACAACACTAAACATCGTCCAAACAATGTCAAACAACCTCACTTTGTTAAAATGCGTGAAAAACGAACGAATACTTTTATATAGGAAGGGAGAAGTATTATTCATGTAATTATTTCTTAATTTTATTAAGAATAGATTTTAAATATAAAATATTTTTTATACTTCTCAATATACATTCAATAATTCTTGGCCGGCAATACCTAATTTCCTCAAGAACTTTTATTGACCCAAAATTTCACATTGAAGAATTCAAGATAAAAGATATTTGATGGAAATTTTAGAAAAGGCAAAATATTTTTTTTTACAATTTAATGCATTCAAGTATTCAACCATCTTTTTGGGCCAAAACCAGGAGAGATCCCACATTTTTGGGGTTGAAAGACTTCTTTTTTCTAAATATGGGAGTAATAATAATAGAAGGAAAGAGCAAAGCAAAAAAATAGGGAACTTACACAATCATATACATGTTCCAAAGAACAGCGTAGTCATGGAAGCCTGTGGTGGGGTCAAACCAAAGATTGACTCTTTGCTCTCGGTTACCCTGCCCGCCTGTGAATACATTGGTTTGCAGTGTTATGGGCTGCCCTGACCGGTTCCCCAAGAACTCAAAATCTATCTCATCATGCTCTGCACCGTTCGATGATAACTGCCAAAATACCACCTCATTAGCTTAATTAATTACTACATATATTTTAATTTGATTGTAATTTTCTGATTTTGTTTAAATTAGTTAGGATAATTGGACATACTTCTTAAAACTGGTCCTGCTTCTTCGGAGAGAAGAAGCACATATCGAAGTGTTTGGATAAATATGCAGAAGTAATTCTTGATGCTCCAAATTGCTCATAAAACAGTTTTTTATAAGTGGAGGGAGACCGTCTCCTGAAAAACTGATTCTTGTTTTGTTTATGTTTTTAAAAAAGAAGCAAAATCAATTTTAAACATCCCTAAGAAGAAGTATAAGTCTTCTCTGATTCTTGAGAGATTCAGTTCAATTAAATTAAAAACATCTTTAAACACATTAATCAATGCAATTAAAGATATGGTAAGCACAACATACATAGAAGGCAGTGACAACTCCAGCAGAGTCTCCTCCCACAAGCCTCATTCTCATGTTGAAATGCCCAAACAGATAGGAGTTCTTTGACTGAAACCCAGTCCCTGTTTTTTACAGTACATGACACCAAAAAAGAATTCAAGAACTTGTAAAAAAAAGTAATCTTTGAAGGAAATCTGGTTAAGTTTTAACCTTTCAGTCGTCAAACCATTGTACCATGTAAAAATAATTGCATTATTTCTAGTCTTCTATATTATAGTACGGAGTAGTATTTTAGCTTCTCTAGTTGTTCTGTTGGGAAAGAAAAAATACTGACAATAATTATTTGCAATTTAAGTGTATTAAAATAGTAAGTTTATAACCTCAAAGGGAGTGCTAAAAGGAATTCATATTCGTTGTCCCATTCTAATCAAGTTGATATTTTTACTTTTGACCTGTAACTTTCATTTTCTTGAATTGATTTATTGTCAAATAGGAGTATAACCCTTTTGACAAAACCAGCTGTTAGAAATCCGGCAAGTGATTGAAAAAGACAACAGTAACAAAAAGGTGTTGGCTTTCACCAAAAGTGAAAGAAAACACGAGAAAGATCTTGAACCAAAAGACCAAAAGTATAATAATTTCCAAAAATAATGTTTTTTTTTTATTTCATGAAAAGAAATTGTGCTCGGCAGTAAAAACAAGTTTTTCTTTGTTTTTTGCTTAAACAGAAACAAACAATGTCATTCCAAAATCATATCTTTTTGAAGTCTGATAAACACATTTAAAGAAAAATAAACATGTCCATAATCTTTACAAAAACCCATGATTTTTTGAAAATTTCCCCTTGAATCAATATATCCACAACAGAGTATACACACCCAAATGACATACCAGAGTTCCTATCAAGAATGAGATCAACAGTTTGGCCACCATTGAAGTACTTGATGTGGTCAGCAGCCCAAGTTGGGACATAGTTCTTAGAGAAAGGAACATCCACAGGTTTTCTGGGCACAGCACAGTGTACAGCTAGCAGGAGATGACTTATGAACACCAATCCCAGAAGCATTACTACTTTTCCTCCCATCTTTCTGCTAGAGCCACCTATCTTTAAGTGTGGTAAAAGGGGCAAAGAATTAAATAAGGAGGTGAGTAAGTGAGACTTGTTCTATGGGTCAATATGTATGTGTGTATATATATATAGTGGGGGGTCGATATTGGATAACGCTCTCTCCTCTAATCACAGCTGTATTTGTCACTTTTCTTTAATATACTTCCTCCTCATCTCATTGGTTTCCCATGTTTATGTGGTACAAACTACAAGGATGAATAAATAATCAACCATTCTTGATGTACACACTCTTGTACACATCTTATACACACCATGTTTGTGAAGCTTTTTTTTTGTCTGTGAATCCGGTTCACAGACAATATTTTGTTTGTGCAAAACATTGTCTGTGAATCGATGTTCACAGACAAAAAAAAAAGCTTTCACAGACATAGGTGTTTACAAAAATGTGTATAAGAGTGTGTACAAACATCATTTTTGATAAATAATACGGAGCAATAATAAAAAAGTGTAGCTTAGCGGGTAGGGAGGAAGTGACATAGCAGTTAGGTTCTGGAGTTCGAATCCCGTCAACTGCAATTAGAGTTTATTATGCTAAAAAATGCATAGGGCTTCTGCAAGTACGGGGGACAGAGCCCCGCTCTCTATCTGTCAGATTGGGATTATAATCCAACTTACATCCTCCCAACGTACCGTGAGGTGGGGTGTCATCCTTTTTTTAAAAAAGTGTAATTTAAAGTTGTACAGAAATGACTGCCACAAATTTGTTTTTTGTTTATTTTTATTTATTAAAAATCAATTCAAAACGGCGGAAAGGAAGCTCGTAAGATTTCTGTCCTTCCAAAATACACAAGGAAAGTATATTATGAACACTTGATAATAAAAAGGATTTTAATGGTGTATTTACAATAAAAGAAATATTTTTATATTTATAAGCTAAACAAATGATTAATGGAAGATAAAAGAATTAATATTACCAACATAATCATTATTTTTTAAGACCATAATTTTGATTTCTGAATTATCTTGATAATGATAATAATGACTTATTACTCATGAATAATTAGAAGATAGGTGATTCATTATATTTCAACCTCACAAAGTCAATTTTCATTTTAGAACAAATGACTTAAATTAAGTCAAATTAAATTAAATAAAAACAAAATTAAATTAAATTAAATTAAATCAAGGGCTCATTTAATAATTAGTGTTTCCAATTTATCAGTCAACTTTTCTATAAATACATAATTATTAAATTTGCACGCATATGAAGTATTTGTAGGTGTTGTTTATCAAGAGTCGATGAATTATGAGAGTTTTAGTTATTTTTCATATAATTTCGATTTTTATTATTAATGATATTTTAAATATGATTTTTTATAAGTCGTCAAATTCAATCGATACAGACGTTTCAACCATAATTTTAACAAATTCAAGGATATTAATATTACCAAAACACTCTAATTTACATGATTGAGCAAATAATGACTTTCAATAATTACTCTCCTTACACTTCTCATATAGTTAAATGTTTTGTGCTCCTTCCATACCTATTTAATTGGTATAATATTTTTTTGTATTTTAAGATGATATTGTCGATGCATTTTACATTCTTCAAAAAATGATATTTTAGCGCTCTATAAAGTAACATGTACTCCGTACTTTATCGCAAATTATACCGTGGGATCGACTCATTTTCCACATGGTGTGTCGATCCCACTTTAACCAAGTGTCTTTCGCTTTTCTTTCTTCTTGAAGTAACGTTTGTTCCTTTTTTTTGCTTTTCTTTCTTTATTTTTCTTGTTCTGTTCTTTTCTCTTTCTATCAAATTAAAATATTAAATATTTAATGGTAATCCTACTTTTTTTTATCTTCATCCTAAATTATAATTGAATCTATTTTTTTTATTCTTCATCAATACATAACAAAAGTTTATTAATCTAAATAAAATTAGTATATTGCATTTCATATTCATACACTATTTTTGTTTATGTAATATTTTTTATATGGACGCACTTTTTCTATAATATAGTTTTTTATCACTTTTATCTGTTTTAGAGGTTTTTAAGACATTGAGTTTGTCTATTTGGATTATTGAAGTTATCATTGATAATATATCACGAAGTTACATCTTTTTATGTGTGAGTTACATCTTAATGTACTCGAGTTACATCTTTTTCTGTGCGAGTTACATCTTAATGTACGTGAGTTACATCATATTGTATGCGAGTTACACCACAGAATAAACCCCTGCTATATCATATTTATAGCTCTAATATTAAAAATAAAACATATTCACTATTTAAAAAAGTAATTAAGTTATTAGGATAAAAAAATTATTGTTTACATTGAAATCAATGTTTATGATATTGATGGAGTATATGGGTCTGAGCCCCCGGACCCACATACTCAGAAGAACAGAAAGCACAAGACGCAGAGTGGCGCCCTCGTCGGCCAGGGGACCCCCGTCGGCCGAAAAGGTGCCAACTCAGGTTATGGTCTTGAGCCCAAGGAACCCGGGTGCCCTCGTCGGCCGCGCCCTCGTCGGCCGTGCCCTCGTCGGCCACGCCCTCGTCGGCCACGAAGACCTCACAGAACCGGATTTTATACTTACTCATTCGTACAGCCCATTAGTGGCTCTGTATTCGGCCCAGTAGCGGTCCAGTTGTAAATGGGCCTCCCAAGCCCAAGGCTTGAGAGCCCAGCCCGTATTTTCCCTATAAATACTCCCTTTGGGAGTAGTTATAGGGGTTACAAATTCATTCTATGTCAAGACCGGTCTTAGCCATTCCTTTATCGGATGGCGACCGTTGCATGGATTGTAGGAACGGCTCCTCATCGCCGTCGTCTTCACATCACGACCAGCCCCTCGGGCATGGTGTGATGCTCTATCTTAAGACCGGTCTTAGCCATTCCTTTACCGGATGGCGACCGTTGCATGGATTTCGGACCGGCCCCCCAGTCCCGTCGTCGGCCATGCCCTCATCGGCCAGAAAGAAGACCACCCAGAATATGATCCAGAAGTCAGGAGAAGCGGGTGACCTCGTCGGCCATGCCCTCATCGGCCAGAAAGAAGGCCACCCAGAATATGATCCAGAAGTCAGGAGAACCGGGTGACCTCGTCGGCCATGCCCTCATCGGCCATGCCCTCATCGGCACAAGGTCCATCAATTAAAATCAGCACAAGGGCATGACATTCTTCGTCCACAGAGCCAAGGGCGCGCAACGTCCTTTGGTCCAGGACCCTCATCATCCTCAAAATGAAGGACATTCATCGTCCTCAAAATGAAGGACATCCATCGTCCTCAAGATGAAGGACACACATCGTCCTCAAAACGAAGGACATTCATCGTCCTCAAAATAAAGGACATTCATCATCCTCAAAATGAAGGACATTCATCTTCCTCGAAACAAAGGACACCCATCGTCCTCAATCAAGAGATAACCACAATGGCCTCCTCGGCCCAAAGTACGAAATTCAACCATCAACGACCAGGAATAAGGAAGCACTGTCTTCATCGGCCACTCATGACAGAGGACGCTCATCGTCTCCACCAGGCAAAGGCTCTCGTCGTCCTTAAACAGAAAACACGCATCATCCACATGTCTAGGGCCCTCTTCGTCCACATCGAGGAGCACACAACGCCCAAACAAAAAAGGACATAAATCTACTCTCCTTCACTTCGTCAACGTCTCAGCTTAGAGAGTGGGGGACTCCTGATGGAGTATATGGGTCTAGGCCCCAAGACCCACATACTCAGAAGAACAGAAGGTACCACGATCACCGGGTGACCTCGTCGGCCATGCTCTCATCGGCCATGCCCTCATCGGCTAGGAAAAGGTCTACTCAGAATATGATCCAGAAGCCCGGAGAACCGGGTGCCCTCATCGGCCATGCTCTCATCGGCCATGCCCTCATCGGCCAGAAAGAAGGCCACCCAGAATATGATCCAGAAGCCCGGAGAACCGGGTGACCTCGTCGGCCATGCCCTCATCGGCCATGCCCTCATCGGCCAGGAAAAGGTCTACTCAGAATATGATCCAGAAGCCCGGAGAACCGGGTGCCCTCATCAGCCATGCTCTCATCGGCCATGCCCTCATCGGCCATGCCCTCGTCATCCATAGATAGCCTCTAGAACGGGATTTTATACTTATCATTTCTATACACTTTGTATCCGGCCCATTAGTGGCCCTATTGTAAATGGGCCTCCCAAGCCCAAGACTTGGGAGCTCAGCCCTAATTTTCTCTATAAATACTCCCCTTAGGAGTAGTTGTAAGGGTTCAGAATTCACTAATACAAAGCAAATATACTACTTCTCTCTCTATCTCTCACTTCTCTCTAGATATACTCTATCAACTTAATTCATACTTCATTAAGAGTACTATCTTAGAATTCTGAAACTTGATTTTTATTCAGTGCATTTTTTAACTTTTTTGCATTTATTTTACGCATATAAATATCAACCACTCAAATTTTGACTTTAATACTTCGTATTAAATGTGTCAATCAAATTTATCAAAATGTAAAAGGCTGAATTTCATGTGAATAAGTCCATAAAAATGATATTATTGAAATTTGTTCCAAATAATTGAATAAAGATAAATGACTTTAACGTTATCTTTATTACTTAAAATTAATTTCAGAATCTTCTAGACAACTAGATAAGTGAATATAGTAAAATTTGTGAAATTTAAGGGCTGATTTTCCCTTTTCCTTTTTATTGCTGTCAAAACATGAATCATTTCCCGCTTCCCCAATGAGCTACTCTGTACAGTATGCTAAATGGGGAAAGAAGTTAGAAAGGGGGCGGGTTTAAGGTCAAATAATAGAGCATAATCAAGTGGCTATGGGGAAATGTCGACGTGGTTGCCTCCAGGGGCGGAGCTAGGAGTGGCAGGCTAGGCTATGGCCTGCTCTAAATTTAAAAATGTTACGTAATATTTTTAGCGTAAAAAATAAGGATCATAAGGATCATACGGATTAATGACGTTATGATAGTGATCATGTTGTTTAGGTGAGATTAATCGTGCACTCTCAAGTGTCAAGAACCCATTTCAAATTTCCGCGAAATGTAAATCCAAATTCCAAATTAATTAATCAATATAAAAATTTGCATTACTTTTGTTATACAAGAACGAGTGACATACTGACATGCATACTAATAAAAGTGAATTTATATGGTTAATATTGAATTTATAAAGCGAGAATAATGTAAGAATTATTAGAACTACATGAATTTTGCTAAATTTAGTCTGATGCAATCTTAGTGGGATGGATCGAAAAGGAAAAATGATACACTTAGCGGGACGGATGAAGTATAATATTGAGACATAACCTAGTGGGGCGGTTATTAAAAACAATAAAGCTATTTATATGATATTAAAATGGATGAAATGTGAATAAAGTAAAAATGTGACAGATGTAAATCTAAAGAGTGGGCAAAGATATCACCCACTCTAACAAATTTTTGGGTTTTTAATGCACCAAAACTCCTCATTATATAGAAATTCAGCGCATTGCCCCATGTGTTTTAAAAATGCATCAAACTCGTGTGTGAAAATTATTCAAGCATTAATGTTCTTTGACATTTACTTCATCGACTTAGATGGTTTGCCTTCCGGGTTTAAAAAATGTAAAACCCCTTTGTGAATAAATTAAACAATTTTCAAATCACTTTTTTAATATTATGATTAGAAATGCAAGTAAATTTATTTGTCAAAATCTCTAAAGAGCTTTTTCCTTTAATATTACCAAATTAACATTGATTTCCAAAAATGTGACCATTTTTAAAAGGACAAAAATGTTACCAAGAAGGTCACATATTTGGAAAAACATGACGTCACTGTACTTTTTATGTCACTGCCAAATTTTTATACCATTGTTATATGTCACTATTAGATATTTATGTCACATTCGGTTTTCGTGTCACTTTCGAATGTCACTGTCACCATAAAACGTGTCACTTTGCCGTCGTAGGATTTTTTGGTGACATTTTCCGATCCAAATGTCATATAACCTCCACAATTTTCACTCCAAAAAATGTCACCACGTCGCCCCGACCGCCTTGGGCCCCCAACCCTATCATTCCCAACCCTAGCCCCAATCTCCAGCCCACCACCATCACACCAATAGCCAACAACCCTAGGCCCCAACTCCAACCCTAATTTCAGTGTCGCCGCCGCTAGCAATCGCCTACACAGAAGCATGACCACAACTATGGAGCAATGACATTGAACCTTTCACCTCAAATCGAAAGAAAAATGATTAAAAGAGGTAGAATAGAATCGAGCGGCGACGTAGAGGCAGATGAGGTGGAGTAGGACGAGAACGAGGGCGGCGGCGATGTGCCAACTGTGTCACCGACGCGAGAGTAGGGGCCACGGTGACGGAAACGATGACAGTGGCGGATCCAGAAATAATATTTATTGGGGGCATATCAATGAATATAAGTTAATAAAAGTATATACGCCATATTGCATACATGGTTGTAAGTAGACATCTCGAATATAGGACAACCCGCATAAGCAACAAAATGATTGTTAGTATAAATTTTGTGTAAAAAACTCTACGATATAATAATTGTTCTAAAATTTGCTAGGCGCTAATCAAATGGTTGAAGGATGCCTAGACGGCTGATTAGGTCATTATTTGGCCGACTAGGCCGATTAGTCCTCTTCAGTTAGGGCTGACTAGGTCGATTAATCGGTTCGACTAGGCCTATTTTTAGAACAATGAATATGATTGATTAATGTGTTTGCCACAATCGATAAAATCAAGATATTAGAACTTTAGCTACATCGCTGACTCATACTCTAATTTATCTAATTTAAGGCCGATTATGTGATAAATACAAATTATGTGCGCACGCACCACACACACACATATACTCTCTTCGTCAAAATAAATTCTTCTCACTTACCATTCGCATTTCCCTTTATGGAAAGGTTTGTATGGTTGACAATAACATATCAATTCATTTACTTTTTTCTAACTCAATAACAACCATTCATTTTGCACTTTATTCACATATTCTTAATCAGCGTGCCAAATCAAACCCTCTTAATATTACAGAGTATATTTCGAGTATACTTGATTAAATTATTTGTATTTCACAAATGTATAATTAAATTCAGAATGAAAATGAGAACATTATTAATTTATTTATCAATATATTTTATCGGATGAAAAATATTTCATTTGGTAAACTAAGTACTCCCTCCGTATCTAATTTGTTGTCCCACTTTCCTTTTTGAGTGCATCAAATTAATTGTCTCTTTTCCTTATTTGAAAAGAAATCCACTCAAATGATAAATATTTGATTTGGTAAACTAAGTACTCCCTCCGTATCTAATTTGTTGTCCCACTTTTTTTTGGGTGTATCAAATTAATTGTCTCATTTCCTTATTTGAAAAGAAATCCACTCAAAAAACAGGTACAATATTGGCACAGTACCAAACAACACTTACTTTTTATAAAATCTACAGTAATTATCGGGACAACTAATTAGATAAGGAGGGATTATATAACACTATTTAAATTATCCTAGTACATTACGACATCAAATTCTTCAATAGTTATCATTTTCACATAGTCCAATGGATTATACTTGAGATACATCAAATCAGTTTTAATTATCCGTATGATAGAACTTTTCAAAAATATTATTGGGGACATGAGAAACATATTATTGGGGGCAAATTATTTTTAATAAAAAAATACTCCCTAAAAATCCTATAATATTAATGCATTAATAGAATCTTATTGGGGGCATGTGCCCCCACTATAGACAACATAGATCGGCCCCTGAACGATGATGGTGAAGCGACGGGAACTGCGATGGTGAGAACATCGGGAACGGCGATGGTGACAGCAACGGTCGGCCACATATGCGTCTCTCCATCGGTACGAATGTGAAGGATGGAACGGATCTCACCCTTTGTACATGGAGGGTCGGTTCATATTAATTCATTTACTTTTTGTCAAAATGAATTATGGTCATATTTATGTCTACAATAAATCTAGGAGTAATATCTACGCTATTATTTCATCTATAAATCATACAAAAATGTTAATCAATTTGATCTGATCTATTTAAGCCTTATCTCATTTCATCTGGGACCGAAAAAAGTCCACGTAAAAACAACCTCAATCCAGCTAGAGCAGCCCCCGACATCACCAAATCTTCGTATCCCAAGCCTTTCTGAACCAAATACTCGGAATGAAAATGACCGGACGCCTTAGGCCGTATTATATTCTTGGAAGAATGGAAATGAGGCAAACCGATTGGAGCCACATCCATCGAATGTGTTAAGTTTTTGCTCCACGCCATATGTTTCACTCGTGGCTTCGTACACAAATACATTCACCAGTCGGTGAACACCTCATCATCACCCACCCAACCTCTCATTTTCACCTTTCGGTTCATCTTCATACCCACCTCCTTTGTGAAAACTTGAGAGTATACTCATTTAATTAGCTTTGTCTAGAGAGAAAAGATGACACTAGTTTGTATTAGTGTATTTAGGGTCAATAAATTAATACTACCACTATTCTTAATACACAAGCTCTATACGGGCGCTCGCGGACACCCGTGGTGGACAAGGGAGGGGCGGAGGTGAGTCACGAATTAACCCGACATCGGACAAGGTGAGAATGGAGAGAACTTTTTAGACACGGGACGAGAATCGGGGTGGTGAACGACCTCCCGAACCCACCTATTGTCATCGCTAGAGTATATTATTCTAAACTTAAAATAACTCAGTTGGTCGAGTGATAAGAAAGTTGGAGGAATGATCAATCATCGAAACCCGCAACAATCGTGTGGATTGTGGAGGTTACAGCTCTATGTGATAGGCTGGAATTCTGGTACGCATGTGTACAATGTTTACCATCGTTGGGTTGACTGAGTCACCTTGATTTACAAACTTACATATGTCTTGACGGATCGGAACGTAGGGGCTCTTAGGGTTGAGGATTTACTTTTGAAGTAATAGAGTAGATTATTCTAAATAGAAAATACGATAATTTCAAACGATCCGAAAAAGTGAGAATTATTTGAAATTGGATAAATGTAGTCATACTAATTTTAACACCTTTTACAGTTTAACCCCATTTTACTAATGTATACATGCAATTATTATTACTGTTATCCTCTCACCCACCCTCATTCACCCCTCCTTCACAATAATTTGAAAGTCGGCTACCCTATAAAATGACAAAGTTCTAATTTTCCTAATTATTTGAAGTGACGTAAAGTAATTGAGATGGCACTTCTAATCCAACAGAGAATCTTAATTTCTTTTTAGGATCTACAGTATGTGATTGTGATGCTTTCTACTAAAAGTGGTCGAAAATGGCCACGATATTCTATTCCTATGTACTCCGTAATTAGTAGAATTAAGAATGCTATATTAAAATCATGTCCTACTCAATCTAACAAGTTGGTCTTTTAGAATGAAATTCCGGGTCTTAACACGATATCACAATCGAACTGATTCATAATCATGATGTGGACTCTTATGAGAAATGGCGGCATGATTATATAAATGACAATGACGAACGACGAAAAAGTGAATGATGACACTATCCAAATGAAGTGCCTCATCATTTAGAGGAGTGTTAAAATATAAAACAAGTAAATTAAGAAGCAATATAATGCTATATTAAGATAACAAGTTGACTTTTTAGAATGTAACTGTGAATCTTAATGATATTAAACATACGGTTAAGATAGTATAATATGGTCTCGTATAATTCATGTGACTGAACATAAATATTGAGAATTGAGAAAGTGAGAAGCTGACAAGTGGTTATACAACTCTCTAAATAACGTTCCATGTAATATAACCAACGGACAATAGGTGTGGCTAAAATTATCTAACTTCTCAATCTATGACTTAATTACTTTTTTTTAAAATTATATTTAATTGGTAATATTCAAATAATATATTTAATAAATAAATAGAGTAATGTGCCATCAACCTATATTATAGAACCTTAACTACCGGTGGGCGTAGCTCAACTGGTAGGAAGGGAGTGCCACAAAGGTTAGGTCCCGGGTTCGAATCCTGACAACTGCGATGAGGGGTTACTATGCTAAAAAATGCATAGGGCCTCTGCAAGTACCGGAGATAGTCCAACTTACATCCTGCCAACGTACCGTCCGGTCGGGGTTGGGGGCCCTCAGGGATGGGGTGTCATCCTTTTTTTTATAGAACCTTTACTTAGTACTCTCTTTTCTATCACTCTTGCAGTCACTCTGCCAGTTGCCGACCGCCTCCACTCAACCAGCCGCCGCCATTCGCCTAGCCGCCTGCTTGCAGTCTCCAACCACTCGCCCGCATCTTGATTCTGACCTTCAGCCGCCCGCCTCAATCCAACATTCTCTTCTACTTCTCCTCCTCTTTTTCATTCTTCTTCTTCTTTTTGTATTTCTTGAAATTAGTGTTGGTGATATGCCCGAAGAATGGCATTGGATTGCTGCTTCAACTACTCAGATTCTTCGGTCAAGACCACTGAGGTTGAAGACGGACCCAAGACAATTTACAGTGGATTCTAGGACAGTGAGTAGTGAACGTCACGAGTGATTTTTATTTAATTTAGTGAATATGACAAGAAATGATGATGTAGTGCAATAGCGTTGACATAAAGTGAGGCATATTCAATTAGACGTAAAAACTAAAATTATCAAATCTAAAAAGGAAAAAATAAATAAATTCCTAACATTTTCGTAACATTGTGTAGTAACTCCGGCATGAAGTAGAATACATTTTCAAAGATGGAAACCCTAGGGTTTTGGTTATACTAACGCTCTTTTTATTTTTACCTTCTAAGATTTTGGTATTGGCCTGACTTCTTTGACCGAGAGTTGTGTCCCCTTCATGTGAGCATGAGATTGATTCTACTCCTAGTAATGTCTAGAGACTGTGTATTTCTCATTGGTGTAATTGATCCCATTGTGAATTTTTATTATTCATGGTTGGCAAAGCAAGTTCAACATAGTTCTGCTACTCGACCTACTCATGAGCCACCACAGCACCACCTCATGCTGAATTTATATTCTTTTTTTCTACATACAATCTCATCACCTCATGGTGAATTTTTATATATTTTTGAGTTAATTATCAAAATAGGACTAAAAGTCATTCACTTTTCACAAATAGGACCAAAAAATAAACTATGTTTGCATAGGACTAATTATGTGTATCTTGGACAATTATACCCTTATAGCTATTAAAATGTTTTAATTCCTAATAAAATAATAAAAAATAATAAAAATTCGTAAAAAATACAAAAATATTAAGAAAAACATTTCGATATTAAAAATTTAATTATTTTTTTTTCAAAAAATTAAAAAAATTAAAAAAAAAATTAAAAAAAAAAAAACTCAAAAAAAAAAAATCGCCGCTGCCTCTGCCGCCTCAGCAGCACCACCTCCAGTCACCAGGGGGAAAAAATGCCAAGTTCATTACGAATTCCATATTTATGGCAGAAAAAATGAAAATGTTGGTATTCGAAAAGAGAAATATGCCACTTTTTTGGCATTTTCAGAAAAAAATGGCATTTTTCTGGGAAAATGACATTTTTTTCATCGGCCGGAGGTGGTGGTGCTAGGAGGTAGTACAGGCGGTGGGAAAGGCATCCCTATTTTTTAATTTTTTTTACGGAGTTTTACTATTTTTTATTAATTTTTTTAAAAATAAAATTATTAAAAAAAAAGTTTTTGAATTTTTTATTTTATAAAAATTTTATAAATTTTTTAATTATATTTCTACGAATTTTTGAATTTTTTTCGAATTTATTATGAATTAAACATTTAATTATGACTTTTGACTATTTTTAATTCATATTTAATGGAAGGGTAAGAATGGAATGCAAAAATAGGTATGTTTCCAATAGGACTCATATGGTCCTATTTTGGAATAAAAACATAACAAGTGTTATTTTAGGGTTTTGCCATAGTTTTAGTCCTATTTGACTAATTTCTATATATTTTTCTACATATTATTAACATGATATAAGATAATTATTTTTACACTTTTCAACAAATTGATTCAATTCAATTATAATTTCATCTATTTTAGTCGATTCAATCAATTTCAATGTTGTCAAATATAATGAGCTTTGTGGTTGTGATTTGTGTATCCAACATATAACACGTTCAAATTCGACACTTTAGGGTCCCGAGAGAGTATTACTCCGTACTTTTAATGTTGTTTTAAGATGTGTATATTAGAATTATTATTATCAATTTAAATTTTAACTAGGAATTTTACAAACATGCAGTGTCCTTTTGATAATCTCTAGCAATTTTATCAATCATTTAAAGCTTGTTTTATAGTCCATATTTTTAACTTATCAGCTAACTTTTAATAACAAACGCGCAATTGTTTTTTTTACACGCTGAAAGATGTAATAATCAAAACAAGTAATGTAGAACCTATTTTTCATGTTGAATTGCGGAGGTTCATTTTATCTATTCTCATATTTTTTTTTCTTTATTTTATTAATAAAATGTATTTTAAATATGATTTTTCCATAACTCAATAGAGTGACTTTCAGCCGCTTAAACCATAATTTCACCAGTTTCAGCGGATTCAGACAATTTCAGTGCTACCAAAAGGCTATTAAGTTTTGACTTTCGCGCTGAATTATGTTTTGCAATAATCAAAATGAGTAAAATTGAAGTTACTACAGAAGACCCATTGATCTACTTTTTCATCTAACATTTTTAGAAATTGCTCTAAATAGGAGCAAAAACGTTTTGAAATTCCAAAATAGGAGTATCATGTTTTTTATTCATTGAATATGAGTAATCTGCCAAGTTTGAAAAAAATGTCATGTTTTAAAGCCTAGTAATGCCAATCTTGGCAGAAATTTACTCTTATTCAAGGAATAAAAACATGATACTCCTATTTTGGAATTTCAAATTTTTTTTACTCCTATTTAGTGAATTCTCTCTAACATTTTTTCTAATACTCCCTCCGTCCCAATTTACTTAGCCATCTTTGACTATTCCAGTCAAAGATTGTAAACTTTGATCAATTATTTAAACTAATATATTTATGCAAAATTTAATCATTTTATACTTTTATGATAATATTTTTAACAAAGAACATTTTCATATCATTTTCATATTATTAATTAATACTCTCTCTATATAAACATATAATCGGTCAAAGTTAGACTTCATTGACTTGAAAAGTTTAATTTGGCTGAGTAAAATGGGACGGAGGGAGTAAAATATAAACAATACTAGTTACTTTAAATATATATTTTACATAGTTCAACTTAGTCATTTTGAACAAAATTTCACCAACTCAACCGATTCAGAAAATTAAATCAATTTCAGTGTTATCAATTGAAGATGGGATTGAACTTGAGTGACAAGGAGAACCACTTAAATTGTTCAAAACTTCATACTTCGTATAATATACTCCCTCCGTCTCATTGGACTTTGTCAACTTTTCTTTTTTGGTTGTCCTAAAAAACTTTGTCACTTTCAAATTAAAGCAACTAATTTGTGGTTGTGCACATTTTCTTTTTAATCTGCACGTATCTAAACTACACGTACAACTTTTACTTTTCTTATTTCTCACCTACTTTACACTTGGAAAAGTTCAATTTGCACACATACATTTGTAGCCACATCTTCAAGGCGTTGACATATACAACTTGCATTCGGTGAGACGTTCTTTTACATCTTAAATGATTCAAAAGCTGGTGCTTAGTATATATACCGCGGAATGAGACAATAAGTTCGTGACAGAAATAGACCCTCCGATCATTCATTATACATTGATTGATGATAGAACAATGCAAGAACCTGCCACAAATGTTAAATCCTTCATGAATCCATAGAGCCATATACATATATACGCATTAATGCATGCATATATATAGATGATCCATACATAACCATATGCGGCTAGTAACTGTACTTATACTTGTAAATTAATAACCGATAGGTGGGCTAGCTCAATTGATTGATTCGGGTTCAATTCTCGACAATAATAATATAATGCTATGAGTATTCTTACTCAATAAGGGGCTATTTTGAATTAAACCCCACACTTTATGAATCAGATTGTGATTATAACTCAATTTAACCTGTAAGCGAATTGTTTTGTCAGTTACAGACCCTTCGAAGCATTGGTGGAGACACGGAGTGACCGGAAGAGGGTCTTGCCCCCTACAAACAAATTGAGATGTCTGTATATACTAATTGTTACTCCCTCTGTCCCAAATTATTTTGCAAAATTAACATTTTTTGGTCAATCAAAAATAAAAGTCAATGCTCTGTATCGATAATTTATTCAATTTTTAATAATTAAAATTTACATATTCAGAAACTACAATAAAATCTCTTCAAAGTTGCAAATCCCAAATTAGAATATACGGAGTAATTACAAATTGACATCCGAATTAAGCCAATAAAATGAAAGTGTTTGACCAAGAAAAGCAAATATATTAATAAGTGTTAAAATATTTGCTCATCCAGCTAAAATAATAAAACATTATATAAGACTTTGACTTACTCCTCTTATCAAATTAACATTTTAGAATGGAAACCCGAATCTTAAAAATAAGTATACTTAGATAATTAGATGGCATTCCAAGTTAAATGTTGATGATGATGATGGAATTAATGTCACAACACACTTCTCCCAAACCATAGACCGATACACATGCGTTTGTATGTATAGTAGCTGTACCTTCTCATGCGATTACCTAACATTTATTGGTGATTTAATATGATGATGTTTAAATTATGCCAAACCTTTTATTAGCAACAAAATCTATCTCACCCAAACACATGCCACGTTATGTATTTAAATGTTAACAACGGATATATATAATAAGCGATATTATTAATTAATTTAAGTATATACGTTGATAATAATCTACCCCACCAAAATCAATATTTGCATGCATGCAGGTTTTAATCAGGTACACCTGAGTTGCGCCGACAGTATCTTATCTAAACATTTAATAGTTACATGACATATAACTTATTGAAAAAAATAAAAATAATAATGATGTCTACAGGAAATGGTTTAGGCAATGCATTCGTCTATATTTTAGAGTAATTTATGTGGAACACCTGCACCAGAATGTGGAGATATGAAGAAAATGTTGGTATACTCATAAGTGTATATTGTTGAAAAAATGATTTTACAAATTAATATTTTGGTACATTAGAGCTAAAATATGTAAAGATCGACTAATAAATTCGCTTTTAGGATTAATGAGATTAAATCCTAACATGTTGCCTTCGTACGACAAACGTTTCCATATATAATTCACTACAAAAAAATTACGGGATTGATCTGACACGGAATTTGACACGGACTTACCGATTTTTCGTGCCAAATAGCTCATGCCAAAGTATTTTTGGCACGAATTTGACATTTTCCTGCCAAAATCTCTGCCAAATCCCTGCCAAAATCCCTGCAAATCCTGTGTTTTTTTGTAGTGATTGTAGAAACCATTTTGAATGTAATGAGAAATTATCCCTGAACTTCTTTCAGAAGCAAAGTTTGAGTGGGACTTGTCCCACACCAGAAACCTTAAGAAATATTGAAGAGCATTTTATAAGCCATATATTGATATTAGGTTGGATCATAAGGTAAAACCAAGTTTTGTTAGGAGGGAATTAAATCCGGCATAGGCAAGGATGGATTTAAGGCGGGGCGCAGGGGCGGTCGGCTCTCTTGTACTTTCAAAATTTTCTATAATATATGTAGTATTTTCATAAATTTTTTGTACTTTAATTAGATATATAGCCATACATTATGTAATACTTAATTGGAGAGTTAAAAGACGAAACATCTAAAATAATTTAAATAACTTAAACAAATAAATAATAGAACAACTCATTGTTTAAGACTTAGGATACCTATTATATAAAAAATCATAGTTTTGAAATGTTTAATTATCGTTAATTTATTAGATAATTAGTACTCGATTTGTAAAATATCAAACAATATTAAATACGAGACACCCTAGTTAAACACAGTTCTTAGATCATGCGAAGTGAATTTAAAATTACACAATGCATTTACTTCTTACTTTTTAAAAATAATTTATTGCATAGATAATAAAGTTTAGTTTATTTTAGGCATTAATACAAATTTAATATGCACCACATATAAGAATTAGCAATATAATATTATTCTAAATATAATAATCTCAAACATAGTATTGTAATGTAATATTAGCAAAACTTCTCATAAGTCACGAACACCCTTCTTGGTATACAAAATTTGAAATTCAAAAATCAATTCCTTGTACCGATAAGATTTATGTGATTAAACATGGCAAAGGTTATTTAAAAAAAATTGGTGGTTGTGCACCTTTTAAACTCTTTGCTTTCAAATAATTTAATTTGATAAAATGTTATACATCCTCTTTTATTTTCAAATAATTTTTCTTTGATTTGCTATTTTTTACGCTTTAATGCATTAATATTTTTTCTAAAGCACTTACAATTATAAAATCAAAGTTATTTTTCCATTGTCTAAACTTAGAATGTAATATATTTAAATGTCATCATGTATGTATCTATATATGAATTCTTTTTGAATAGAAATTAGCCGCAAAGCCCTACACTATTGAAAAAAAACGCTCTCCTACACTAGCGAAAAAACTTTCGCGTGGAGCGAAAAAAAATTCACCCACTACACTAACGAAAAAAATTTTGCCCCCTTGACTCGAAATCCTGGATCCGTCTCTGTCACATAGAGTAGGGCGGAATTACACTTCATGCATGTAGATGTCTGTACCCACTCGAGTGGCTATAAGATATAAACACATTTTTTGTACAAATATTTTTGGATAATGGCAAACATCAAGAGAAGGGTCGCCATCTTTTCTTAATATGTATCTTTTTGGAATTGTATCTCTTGTCCACAACACTATAAATCCCCAATAGAATGCATGCTTTTTATACATAACGAACATCAGAGAACTAATCAAGTTTTTGTCTTCTTCATCCTAACTCTACCTTCCTTATGCATAGTTTTGTTCGCCAGACGAATTATAATTTAAAGAAGGAAAAATTGGCAAGAATAATTTTACCTTTCACAGGTCTTCTTATAATAATCTCACTTTTACGTAATCCCAAAATAATCTTATCTTTCCGTAGCATCTTCTTTAATTTTGTTGGACCGACCGGTTGATGACCTACTCTACTAGGTTTTTTGCCCTTTCTTTGAAAACATTACATAAATAATCGCACATTTGATAAATCTGCTCAAAACGGTCCCATATTTAATTTTTTTTTCTCCCTAAAATTTTTCTTTCTTTATATTCATTTATATCTCTAGACGCTTTTTTCTTCCTTTCCCTATCCTTTTGTTCTTACCGCAGCTCATGATAAGCGCCTGAAAACTGAGACTGCATTGTTTTATTTGGGCAACTTTCAGTTTTTCATTTAAGAGGTTATAAGTTATCTAGTTTTTTTGGTTGATGAACTCTGCATTTACTGTCCCTGTAGTCTCTTTGATTAATTGGTTTATGACATTCAAATTATGTAGATAGTAAACTTGTGTTGAAAGTTTCAATTATTTTTATATACTACGTATAATATAACTAAACAAGATCAAATACGCAGTGATGGAAGAAAAAAGAAGTATGAACAAACACATGACATATTCGTGGCAAATGTTTCCCGTGTTTGTACCACCGATTTTGGTGATTTGCCTACCGGGTTAAAAAAACACATGACATGTTCCCTCCAAATGTAAACTTTAATATCTCAACCAATTTAATTAGTTTTGGAATGGCAGGTATGGAGACTCGTTATATGTTCATTGAAATTAATTGATGCTCTGTGCCATTTATGATTTATATGATTCTGGGATAACATAATCTCAGGATAATATTAATGATGAAGGTTAATTGTTATTATAATTACCTGGCTGGTGTTTTAGATCTACAGGGATTTTGCAAACTTAATGTAAAGCCTTTATGAGACTATGCATCCAATGAGCAATTAATATATAAACCACTGGTTATGGATTAATGAGCAGGGATATATATATTTTGTTTTAAATATGAATAAAAAATGATTTAAGGAAGAAAAAAAACTGTAGGCTAGCTATGAGTAGATAATATACTCTCTGCCATCTTATGTGACTAATGATTTCTTTGGGGGCTCTACTTGTTATTTCAATGAACTTTAAAAATGATACTCTTTTGGTTCAAAGGTAAATTATAAGAGTTTCTAGCAACTTTTGAATCCTTTTGTTATCTTTAGTGGATGCAGGTTGTTTAATTTAGATTATGTTTGAATGATTTGCCTATTCAGTGACCGAGTTGCAACTAAACGATCACTCGTTAACACCAATAAACTCCATTTTAGGTCAAATTTGATTCTCAGCTCCATTTCTCTGCTAGATCTGGCTACGGCTGTTGGTATGCTCCCACCTAGGCTTGGACTCGGTGCGGGCCACCCGGCCCGGGAACCGGCCCGGCCCGCTACTGTGCGGGACCGACCCGGCCCGGGAAACCAGGTCCGGTTCCGGTTCGGGCCTAGGCCCGGGGGGTCTACGGGTTCCGGGCATGGGTAAGGGAAAATGGGAACCGGTCCGGCCGGGCCGAGCCCAGTTCGGACCTTTTTTTTTTATTTTTTGGGTTTGGGCTGAGGTTAGTTGGGTTGGGTTGGGTATTTCCGAGGGGTTTGGAGGGATGGGGGGGATGGGGGTGAGGGGTGAAATAAATTAGAATAAAAAAAACCGGAACCGGCCCGACCCGGAGCCGGTCAAGACCCGGGCCGGTAACAGGCCTAAGCATATGGAACCGGCAGCCCGGCCCGGGCCCGACCCGGCCCGAGTCCAAGCATACTCCCAAGTCCCACCCAAGATTGAAGACAATCAAAATCTTTCTCACCTTGGAAGGTACTACCTCCGTCCCAATTCTCTTAGACAAACTTGACTTTTCAAGTCAACGGCCTCTAACTTTGACCAATTATTTAAGCTAATAAATTTATGCAAAATTTAATAATTTTATACTCTTATAATAGTGTTTTTAACAAAGAACATTTTCATATCATTTTCATATTATCAAAACTTTCTTTATATAAACATATAATCGATCAAAGTTAGACGCTGTTGACTTGAAAAGTCAAGTTTTGCTAAGTAAATTGGGACGGAGGGAGTATCATTAAAGAACCGTCCGATAAACTTTCATTCTTTAACCAAGTCCAGTTTTGATAGCAGTAACTTCATTGTTTATTAGGATATTGTTAGTTTAGCCTCAAATGTTAGAGGTGTTTAAATCTTATACTTGGGGTATCATGTCCCCTACTTTATTGTAGCATGCTCTTATTTTGAATAAAAACATGATAAATGTCATTTGATGTTTGCCCTACTTATTTTGTTTGCTCATCTTCAAGTTTAATAAATAACTGAGTACGTGGATGCATATAAATATATATTATAAACCGTTACATTAGAGAATACATGTGACATTTGTTACATATTTTTTCTTAGGAGTTACACATTAAAGACCGTTACAATTGTAACACTTTCATTTGGGAAAAGGCAGTGCGAGCGTTACAATTAATTTTGAAAATCGTTACAAAACATTCGTTTGGGAAAAGGCAATGTAACAAACTTTAGAATCAGAAGTAACGAAATTGACATTACAAAAGACCTCAAAATGTATTATGTATATTTATTTCATTTCCCTTTCATGTTTCTCTTCTTAGTCATTCTCTTCCTATTAAAGTCTTTTTTCCACTCTATTTTTGTTATATTTCCTTTTCATTTCCGCATTCACTTTTTTCTTCTTTGTAACTTTTTTCTTATGTATTTTCTTCTTTGTTCTTGTTATCTTTTTTATATAAAGGAAATATCTTATATTAAAATCAACTGAAACAAAGCAACGATCATGTAACAAGACCTAAATCTACCTCTATCCAATCAATATCAAAAGCCCATCGCGGCATCGCCCCTCACATCATGATCAGACATAAAATAGTCCACCCGGAAAGAGCAAAACTAATTTAATTGCTGAAATAGTGAGATCATAAAGGCTATTAGCGGCTCAAACAACATAATACACAAGCAAATTCAGTCTGAAATGAAAAATGCAAAAAAAGTAAAAATTCAGTTGATAGATTTCTCTTGCTTCCACCCCTTCTAACTTCTCCTACACATTCTTCAATTGCATGACAGGAGCCGGGCATTGTAGCACCAAATCCCCATTTTTTAAGTGCGAGACAATGAGTTAATTTATAAACCCATACCCATTGTATTCAGCTCTAAACAGCTCCTGAATAATTACAAGCCCCAACATACCGATAGTGCTAAAATTCTTAAAATGTAAAGATTTTGTACTCTCAAGCTTGACCAAACGGCACCAAAGGTATTTTGTGGAGATTAGAAAACAGTGTGGTACGAAAAAATGAAAGGAGAGGAAGAGTAGGGATGTTTTTTATTTGAACTGTTTTCAGTCCAAGATCAGACCAAACTAGACTTAAAAAGACCAAACTTAAACAAACCAGAACATACCAAACTAGACTTAAAAAGACCAAACTAGACTTAAAAAAGATCAGACCAACAAATTTCAATTCAAGTAAAAACCTCTCAGGAAAGAGGGTAAAAAATATGGCTAATGTTCTCAAAAAAGGAAACGGATAAAATATAAAATAATCAAACACTTCAACTAAAAACAATAAAAATCCTCATATCAAGAACCGAGACTTGTAGGAGTATCTTATTTGTGTTAAAAAATAGACTGAAATTGAAAAATAAGGCATACTTTGGCATATTTTTTAAATGAGTCACAAATCAGCTTATCAGCCCTAGTACAATGTGACTTCACTCTAAAGTATAAACCAGACTGGCCCAATTCAAATGAACAAGTCATAATTGCCCCTATAATAGATATATGGCGTTAGGCCAACAGGAAAGCAGAACACATATAGTAAAGCAGATCAATTAAGCCTAACATAAAAACATTTTTGCAAAGACCTTGACAGAGTGTTGCCATATGAGTCTAATACCATACCGATGTTAAAGGTAGTCAAGAAAATACTATTGAAACAAAACATTCTTACCAAATGATATGCTCACAACGTAGTCACCAAAATTCAGTTTTCGTAGCTGTTCAGCACATCTATCTCAGGAATGAAAAATCAAGCACTTTAAACTAATAATTCAATGGTGTCTAGAGATTGAAAGGTGTAACTCAACCTCTTAATCTTCATCCTCTGCCTCATTTTCGGCAATGTTGAAGTATCTCAATTCATACACATTTTTATCCTTGTTCGAGGATATAACACGCAGCCAATCTCGCACACTGTTCTTCTTCAGATACTTCTTTGTTAAGTATTTCAAATACCTGTGCAACATTATCAAAAATCAATTAATCAATATAAGGAAAGTAAAAAAATTCTGTAAAGGAATAGGAAGCATTGAAGGAATAGGAAATCTAAAATATCTTTACATCCAGGGCATGTTTGGTTAGGGAATTTTAGAGGTAACAGATGAGTAGTAGTATTTTATGATATACAGGTTTATATTTACTTATGTCTTATGCTAAATGAGTGTTCAAGTTTGCCTCTTTTGTTGGAAAGTTGTGTACTTTAGAGAGTAAATGGAAAAAATGTTTAGCCATACAAGTTAGTAGTGTTTAAAAGAAAAGTGATTCTTTAAAGCACAAAGTTATTTGGTCAAAAGTACTTTTTGGCGTTGCAAAAAGAAGTGCAGTTTTATCATTTTATGCCTCCTACTCTTTGCTTACAAATGCTAAATTTAAGCATATGAGCCTGCTTGAAAAACTATTTTGAACTTTTTAAAGAAAAATTATAAATCACTTTTTAAAACAAAGTAGGCGCCCCTAACTGCTAAGGAATTTGGTAGCAATGAATAATTTATGAATAGTCATGTTAAGAGGTTGATGTATTTTTACTTTCATTATTTTGAACTGCCTAATGATAAAAAATACTTCCTATTGTCTTAAACAGTTGCAACATTGTGATTTTTCTACTATTCACTCTTTAATTTGTTTATCATTTTCTACTAACGTATATAATCAAATTATCGTGTATAAAATAATATTAAAATATTACTTATGTGAATTTCTAAAAAATTAACATTTTATAATGTTTACTACAGAGTAATATGTAATTAAATATAATTACAGTCAAATTTGTGTGTTGGAAAATGTGAAAGTCAAACCGTTTCAATTTAAAAAAACATAGGTAGTACATTAGTAGAACAAAAATAACTCACTAGCCTCCTAAATACCCCATCCAAACACACCCATAAGGGAGTTACAAGTAAAATCAGCAGTGACAACATGCTCTCAAGACAGTTCTTAGCGTTTAGGAAAATCTAGAAAGTAATTTATTAATTTCTTTTACAGAGCATCATCTATAAAAAGTTCTTTAAGTTGAGACTTGAGAACAAACACAACCAATGAATCTAGGCACATAACTCGTAAAATTATTCACTACAAAATTGTTCTGTGTGTAATGAGAACTATTAATATAAATTCACAGTTTCCAATAATTTTTTAAAAAAGTTCTTTATGAAAAATGCTACAGATCAATTTGATGTCGATCGATTAAGTACGGAGTACTAAACTAATGTGATACTTCGTAGTTCAGATCAACTCAATTTAGAACTAAATACCACCATATCAAACATAATAGCTGAAATTTGTTAAGCCTCTGGTATTAGACATTTCGTAATAAGCCTTTTATAGCAACAATTCACTTCATAGTTGCTGTTATCAAGCATTGAGAGTGCTATACACCAGCTAATAAGCAGCGTAAAGTATTCTAAATCAAGTCCACAGAAATAAATGATAAGTTTCAGGAAAAGTAACATGTGAAGATCTACAGATCAGTAATGGATTACCGCTTGGAAAAGTTGGAGTCTGCCGTGACGGTGATTTTGGTCTTATCTCGGGTGATGGTGACTGAGTCTCCTAGCGCTCCGGCCTTACCGCCGACCTTGATTCGCTCCTGGAGGAACTGCTCCAGAGAGGCGATATCCATGATCTTGTCATCCACCGGCTTCGAGCAGTCGATAACGAAGGTCACACCCTTCTTCCCACCTTTCGTGGCGGCTGCGCTGCTACCCTTACTCATTTTCTCCTTTTTCCCTGCCAACTGCTTCGCGTTTGTTAAGGAAGCTAGAATTAGGGTTTTGAGCGGAAAGTACTCCGTATATAAACATACTAGTTTAAAGAAATACTAGTGACCCTGGGCATACCCCGGTAGCGTTAATTTGACATGGTTCAGAATTTTGATATGTTTGATATGTTCAAAATTTTGATAATTGCTTTTATAAACTAACCAACACCATGGAATACGGATGAAGAATCACCGTCTTTTGGAGTACTAATTTGTGATTATAGTTTTGGCTTATGCATGTGCTTATTGTTGTAAAAATTACTCTCTCAGTCTCAAATTATAAAATACATTTACTATTCACTTGGTCAACATAAATCACTTTTAATCTTTTTCTTTATATATCAAAAGTTTATGAAATTTGAATTATTTTTTGCAGGTTTTGTAGCGGTTTTAATGTAGTTTTTGAATATGTAAATTTTATTTTCTAAAACTAATTTGAGTGTTCACAGTGATTAATTTGCTTTATATGTCTCAACCTCCTAGATATGAGAGTTGTTGGGATATTGACCTAGAGGCCCAATACCCAGATCGGGAAGGCCCAAGATATCCGGCCCAAACAACGGGCCCATCACTCTATGATGAATAGATCCAGTAAGAAGACTGATGGAGTATATGGCCCGGGAACCCTCGGCCCATAGACTCCTACTACTCCAGTAAAGGCCCAACAAGCCCAGAAGGCCCAACATGCCCAAATCACAGCGCTCAGAGTACCAAGCAGCCCGCAATACGCGCCAGGGGTGCCTTCGGCCCCCTGGCCGAAGGCTGAAACTCTCACAGAACGGGTTTCTCGAGCAAACTAAGAAACTGGGGGAAAACGGCAGAAAACAGTAGCCCTCGGCACCTGGAGCCCTCGGCACTCAGGGGTCCTCAGCACTAAGAGCCCTCGGCTAGTCCTCTGCAGCCGAGGGCATCTCTCCCGACATGATATCCGCCTCACATGCGTACAGATCACCGTACCCTGTACAGACGTCCCATCCAACAGCCGCATTAAATGCGGCCACATGCGGCTGCCAACGCCAACCAGTTGAGGTGACCTCTCGGCCAATGGGCGCTTGACACGTGTCCCTGTCCGGCATTTATTGCTACTATAAATAGCACCCCATTTCCCATTTGTAACCACGCTGAAAACGCTCCACATTCATACTGAATACACTCTCTCTCTTACTTACTTGTGCTCTGACTTCTCTCTAAGTTATTCTCAGCAATAACCCCTCGGATATATACCCCCCGGGTAGACTATCCATCAAAGACATACCGAACGGAGTTCGGCCCAAACAAGGTTGGCCCAGTAAGAAAACATACCGAACGGAGTTCGGACTATATATCATACTTGGGCCAATTTGACAGTATCTTCAGTACAGCCCGATATCCCGTTCGAGCAACGGCCAATCAGCAAGTGACCAGGTACAATTAATGCCAGACTGTGACATCAGTAAGGGTTAGCATTTCAATACTCAGGCTCTAGAATAGCATCATTGCTCTTATTTCTTGTATTAAAGCATAGTTTCCGACCTACCGATCGGGAAATTCCTTGTAATCAGACTGGTTAATTAATACAAGTGAGCTTTCGAGTGTTAGTTAGTTCAGACCTTATATTTTTACACGCTTTGATTCTGTGTCATTCCTGATATATCCAAAGTTCGTGTTGGGCTTTCGGATCTACGGGATTTACCCTCAACATTGGCGCCGTCTGTGTGAAACTTGCAAAAAGTTTCACTTTCAAATCATCCAAAAAACCTTTATTTTTCAAAAATGGTCAGAATCAGTTCCTATCATACAAGCGATGGTTCACGCCGTCACGGGAGGAGTCACACCCCGGGGAGTCAAAACCCTCAGGGACAATCCAGTCGAGGATCGTATCCTCGTTTCGATGGGGATTTTGTAATTCCTGAGTCTCTGAGAAGAAATCCTCAGGCCATGCGTGACATGGCCCGGGTCATGCAGCACATGGCGAACGAAGAGGAAGGAGGTTCCAGCTTTACAGGGGAGACCCCACGCACGGAAATAACCACAGCGTCATCCCGTTCACATGTCCATCGGGATAATCGACGTAGCGCCCCACCAACAGCGCACCACAGTCCCAGTGACCGAACCCCGGTCGGATCACAAGCTATAAGACCAACTCCCATTGGTCATCATTTCAGTATGCCGAGCGGGAAAATACTAGGGCCCCTCAGCGGCATTGGGACCGGGACTGTACGGATATGAGGGCTCCACCACCACCCCCTTTGACGGCCCAGGAGGAAGAAATGGCCGAGATGAGGAGGCAAATGAATGAAATGCGGGACCAGATGAACATGGTACCTGTACAACCTGCCCCAGTTCAGCTGGGAATTACTTCCCCGTTTACTAGGGAACTCATGTACGCAGATATCCAAGGGGGTGCCAAGCCCCCGACCGGCCAAATTTATGACGAGGTGGGAGATCCTCACGTACATCTGAGGAGTTACCAAGGGGGACTTATGCTGCTAGGAGCACCCGAGGCCGCCATTTGCCGATTGTTTTTCAGCACGCTCAGGGGGCCTGCCCAGGAGTGGTTCGGGACACTGCAGCCCGGGTCAATCAACAGTTTTGCCGAGTTATCAGCGTTATTCTTGGCTCAGTTTGCTTCCAGTGCCAATCCCAAACGGCACTTCAGCTATTTGACCAGCGTGAAGCAAAACGCCAAAGAGACCCTCAATCAATTCCTGAAAAGGTGGAGGGATGAAACTTTAACGGTGGGAAACATGACGGATGATACCGCCATTACCCTATTCACAAATGCTCTCCGAACGGGGGAGTTGAACAAAGAGTTGAAGAAAAATCCGGGTACGGTGTACGCCGAGGTATTAGATAGGGCTCGCAAGCATGCCGCCCTAGAAGAGGAGATAATGATCAGGGATAAGGTCATTACGCCTGCTGCCCCGATCAGAATGGCCGATCGACTGGGTCCTAGCCCAGCGGCCGCTTTACCTCCCAAACAAGGGAGATTTACACCCCTGGTCCTATCAATAACGACCATCTATCAGCACGAGAGGGACAATATTCCCATCCCGACTGATTCTGGACAGTTCATGGGAACAGATGACAATGCATTCTGTAAATATCACAACAGAAAGGGTCATGCCACCAATGCCTGCAGGGCCCTACAAACAGCCATTGAGGATCTGATCCGAAGGGGCCATCTGGGCAAATATGTGAACAAAGATCCGAATGCTATGGGCACGTTGAAACCGGCCAGGAAACCTAATAGCAGGCGCCGGGATGCTCAACGTGACGCCCAGCCTCAAAATGATGTGTATGTTCCCCTCAGGGATGAGCCAGAGGGCTCGGGAGGCCCTGGAAAGAAGCCTCGAATGGAGGTCAAGGTTATATTTGGGGGCGGGTAGACCGGAGATTCGAACGCCGAACGGAAAAGGTTCGAGCGAAGTCTTTATGTGGGATCCGTCTCCACTCCCCCCAGAAGAAAGGAAGGACAGACCCGATCACGTTCGGGCCAGCTGATTTACCCAACTCTCCAAGCCCACACAGAGATGAACTGGTGGTAAGCATGTGTATTGACAATGCTTTGATCCGCCGAATACTGGTCGATACCGGGAGCAGTGTGAATGTATTGTATCTACAATCATTCGAGAAAATGGGTCTACAAAGGAGCCAACTGACCCACCTACGGAGCCCACTGGCAAGTTTTACCGGTAACTGCATCGAGGCGGAGGGGACCGTCCAATTAATGGTTGAAATTGGGGATGAAACCCACAAAGTGTCACTCCGAATGACGTTCGTGGTGGTAGATATAAAGTGTGCCCACAATGCCATATTGGGCCGACCGGGATTGGAAGATCTGGAGGCAATAGCCTCTGTCCGCCACTCATGCATCAAATTCCCTACAGACACTGGGGTAAGGGTGGCCAGAACTGATCCAACGACAGCCCGGACGTGTTATCGGGAGGCCCTAAAACAGATGAACACTCGTGGGATGCGGGTTAATACAATTGAGGTGGAAACACACCGAACGGAGTTCGAGGAACACCCAGAGCCCGCCACCCTCCTTGAACAAATCGACCTCGACTTCCCCCCGAACCGTAAGGTGGCGATCGGGGTAGATCTGGAGGCTGATATCCGGGATGGCGTGATCGCCGTCCTAAAAAAGTTTCAGGTGTTGTTTGCCCGGAGGCCAGAAGATATGCCCGGCATTGATCCGGAGATAATATGTCACAAACTTGTCGTTCGGTCTGATGCAAAACCAGTCCAACAGAAGAAACGGTATCAAGCAACCGAATGGCGGGAATTCACAAAGAAGGAGGTGGCCACCTTGCTGAGAATAAAGCACATCCGTCCGGTAATCCACGTAGAATGGCTATCCAATGTGGTTCTAGCCCCAAAACAATCTACTTGGAGAATGTGCGTGGATTACTCTGACCTGAATAAAGCGTGCCCCATGGATCCCTATCCAGTGCCGAGGATCGATCTGCTAGTGGATGAAACTGCCGGATGTGAATTACTGAGCTTCATGGATGCTTTCCGGGGTTATCATCAGATATTCATGCACCCGGCCGATGCAGAGAAAATGGCATTCGTTACTTCGGATGGTGTGTTTTGCTATATCGTCATGCCATTCGGATTAAAGAACGCGATGGCAACTTTCCAGAGGATGATCGGGATGCTGTTCAAAGAAGTGCTGGGTGTCACAATGGAAGCCTATGTTGATGACATCCTGATCAAAAGCAAAAAGAAGGAAAACCATGTCCTGGATATAGAAAAGGTGTTCGGGATAATGCAAAAGGCAAACATGAGACTGAATCCCAAAAAATGTGCTTTTGCTGTGAAAGGAGGCAAATTTTTGGGGTACATGATGAGCGAGAAGGGGATTGAGCCCAATCCAGAAAAAGTAAAGGCAATTGTGGACATGGAGGCTCCAAGAAATCTCAAAGAAGTGCAGAGATTGACCGGTCGGTTAGCAGCCCTGAGCAGATTCCTATCCAAATTGGCCGATCGAGCTATCCCGTTCTTCCAGATCATGAAGAAAGCCAACCCTTTTGAATGGACGGCCGAATGCCAGACGGCCTTTGAAGATTTCAAAACGTATCTGTCTTCCCCTCTGGTCTTGACAAAACCCGAACCAGGGGAGCACCTGTATATGTACCTAGCTGTAGCTGACCTGGCCGTGAGCACAGTACTGTTGAAAGAAGAAGATGGCGTTCAACGGCCAATCTATTTTGTAAGCAAGGCGTTGAACGGCCCGGAAACCAGGTACACCTTGCTAGAGAAAAATGTACTGGCCCTGATAGCTGCCATTAAACGTCTGGCCCCGTATTTCCAGACCCACCCGGTAACTGTGTATACTACTCAGCCACTAGCCACCATCTTGAGAAATCCTATGGCAAGTGGACGCATTACCAAGTGGAGCCTCCTGATCGGGCAATACGAGGTGGATTTCAAACCCCGGCCTACTATCAAAGGGCAGGCCCTGGCAGATTTCATTGCAGAATGTACCGCCCGACCCTCAGAAACAGATTCAGAGAACAATGGGCTGGATAACTGGTGGGAAATGTATGTGGATGGTGCAGCTAGTGCCAAGGGTTATGGAGCTGGAGCTGTAATTACATCGCCCGAGGGGTTCAAAGCATATTATTCTATCCATTTTGACTTCAAGGTAACCAACAATGAGGCTGAATATGAGGCTCTCATCGCTGGTTTAAAATATGCAAAGGCCCTGGGTGCCGATCGGTTAAAAGTCCGGTCAGATAGTCAATTGGTAGTACATCAAGTAAACGGCACTGCCGAGGCCAAATAAGAGAGGATGAAGGCCTACAAGGAGATAGTTGAGGAGCAGATACGTAAATTTGAACAGGTGGTGCTCGACCAAATATCTAGGATTGAAAATACTGAAGCAGATATCTTGTCCAAATTAGAGAATGCAGCGTTCGACGATCGGGCACAGGAGATCCCGGCTCATATCCAACGTTTTGCCCATCGGGAAACCTTGGCGACCCCAGCAATCATGGTGCTCCAGATCGAGGCCATATCTTATGTCGTCCCGAGCTGGGTCGTAGATATGACCAACTACCTGAAAGACGGAACCCTCCCACAAGATAAAAATCCTGCTTATCAAATAAAATGCATCCAGAGGAGGGCTTACATGTTCGAATTGGTAGATGGGCAGCTGTACAAAAAGACATTTGGTGGGCCATATCTGAAATGCCTCCCACCCGATCTAGCGGCGGCTGTAATGGAAGAAATTCATGAAGGTATCTGTTCTAGCCACCAAGGGCCCAAGACACTGGCCAGAAAAATCATCCTACAAGGGTATTATTGGCCGACTATCCAACAGGACTGCTTTACACATACAAGGAAATGTAAGGTATGCCAACTATACGCACCGGTTCCCGGACGGCCTGCCACTTTCTACACTCCAATGACGGTGGCCCTTCCGTTCGCAAGATGGGGAATAGACCTCTTAGGTCCTCTACCTACAGCACCTGGAAACAACAAGTATATCATCGTGGGGATAGATTACTTTACCAAATGGGTAGAGGCCGAGCCACTGGCCAGCATCACAGATGTTAAATGTCAGAAGTTTGTCTGGAAAAATATCATTTGCCGATTCGGAATCCCTGAACAGATTTTAACTGACAATGGAAGGCAGTTCGTGAGCCGGAATTTTGAGAACTACCTGGTCAAATGGGGAATCAAGCATTCCAGAGCGTCCGTGGCATACCCTCAGGCGAATGGCCAGGTAGAAAATATGAACCGAACTATCATGGAGGGTATGAAGAAGAAGTTAAATTATGGCCTGATCAGTTGAATTATATTCTATGGACTTACAGGACCACACCCCGAACGGCCACGGGAGAGACTCCATTTGCCCTTGCCTATGGTTTCCAGGCCAAAGTACCAACGGAGATCCTAGTTCCCACACACCGAACGATGCATTACAGCCCAGAACAGAATGAAGACAACTTACGGGCCGAATTGCATTTCATAGAAGAAAGAAGGGATCTAGCAGCTGCACGAATGGAAGAGTATCACAGAGCCACAAGAAGATATTTTGATAAGCAAGTTAAAGTTCGTTCAATCGAGGTAGGGGACCTGGTGCTAAGAAAGCGAGAAAAAAGCAAACCGCTCGAAGGTGGAAAAATGGCACAAAATTGGGAAGGCCCCTACCAAATATGTAAGAAGTATGCTTCAGGAACGTTTGGTCTACAAAATACCGAAGGCCGACCGGCAGGAACTTGGAATGTGGAGCATCTAAGGAAATTTTATCAGTAAAAACGGCTGTTGCCACCTCTAAAAAAGAAAAAAGAAAAAAATGATGTATAGAGAGGGAGACATAACTTCCACAAAAACTCAGCCCATGATTAACACGATCATTCTGGATGACCGAATGAGGAACGGGTTAACTACATGGAAGGAAAATCAATTCTCAGCTAAGGGAGTTTTTGACCCTAGATTTATGAAAGAATAAAGGGATAAAAAACGGCTTGAAGAATTGAGGCCCAGAAAATCGGTGCCCGTGGTTAACTCCATCATTCCGGATGACCGAATGACGAACGAGTTAACAGCATGGAAGGAAAATTAATTCTCAGCTAAGGGAGTTTTTGACCCTAGATTTATGAAAGAATAAAGGGATCAAAAACGGCTTGAAGAATTGAGGCTCAGAAAATCGGTGCCCGTGGTTAACTCCATCATTCTGGATGACCGAGTGACGAACGAGTTAACAGCATGGAAGGAAAGTCATTCTCAGCCAACGACTTGGAGTTTGACGCTCAGATAGTCTCACCTCAGCGGTTAATATGAGAATCGATTCTGGAAAACCGAATGACGAACATATTAGCAGTTTGGAGGGAGCCATTATTTCAGCAAGAGTTTTGACCCTGTAATTACGCATTGATGAAGGGATCAAAATGGCCTGGAGTTCGAAGGACAGTGATTCTCACCTCAGCTTGTTAACACGTAGAATCATTCTGGATGACCGAATGACGAACGGGTTAACAACTTGGAGGGAGCTGAGTCGTCAACTTAGCCAAAGTCGACCCTGTAATTACGTACGGGCAAAGGGATCAAAACGTCTTGGAGATGGTGTCAAGACTGTAAGATATGGATTAACCGAGCGACGTTCGGATAAGGTACGGATTGTCGCCCGGGGAATCGGAACTATGGTTTTGAAAAAGCTCGCCTCAGTCATAAAACTTGATTTGGAAGCGAGTCGCCCTTTTAGCTATAAGTAAGGAATGACCCAAATTCGATGATCTTGTTTGCAGTTCGAAAAGGGTTACCTCAGACCCCTAATATGGATGATACGAGCCAGAGAGAACAGTTCAGAATGCATCGGAATTATGGGTTTGGAAGGGAGATAGCCTCACCTCAGCTTGTTAACGTGTGGAATCATTCTGGATGACCGAATGACGAACGGGTTAACGGTTTGGAGGGAGCCCCTATCCCAGCCGAGAGTTTGACCCTGTGGTCACGATCAAAACGGCTTGGAGGAATTCACCTCAGCTAAGAGTTTTGAACCTGTGCGTCACGAACGGAAAAAGGGATCAAAACGGGTTCGGGAAAGGTGTCAGAACAATTGTGAAGAGAGTCTCACCTCAGCTTGTTAACGTGTGGAATCATTCCGGATGACCGAATGTCGAACGGGTTAACAGTTTGGAGGGAGCCCCTGTCCCAGCTGAGAGTTTGATTCTGTGGTCACGATCAAAACGGCTTGGAGGGATTCACCTCAGCTAGGAGTTTTGAACTCGTGCGTCACGACGGAAAAGGGATCAAAACGGGTTCGGGAAAGGTGTCAGATATAAAGGTACATGAGCCGAGTGAGGTTCGGTCACGTAGAAAAGATTGTGAACAAAAAATCAAAGGAAGATAGAAAAAAGATAACAGATAAGGAAAGAAGTCCAGTTTATTCTTCGGCATTACTAGCCGGAATATACAAGAAGAATGAATAAACAAAAAATTACAGAAAGGCTACACTACTGGAGGATTGCCGTTCGGGGAGAATGGAGGCTGAGAGCTCCCTGCCTGCACTGCATCGTCAGGCGCTGCTTTGGATCTTTTCTCCATGATGCGATCGTAAGTATTCCCGAACAGATCGTCGAAGCCTAATTCATCAGGATCGAACGGCTTGGGGAAATGCTCTAGGATCAGTTCAAGATTCCTGTCCAGAAGCAGGTCCTGACTTTGCTTCACAGTTTTCTCGGTCAGGACATCCAAGAAAGATTTCCCTTCCGGCGTGCTGTCCAGGAGGTCGATCCCTGCCTTGATGGGATCTGAGCTCTCACGCAAAAATTGGCCAAGGTGAGGACCTAGGAATTGCCGGGCCGTGTTCTCCAGAGCGACGTTCAGCCCCTTGCCCCGTTGAAAATCCACTATCGATTGTTGAGCAATCTGGGAAGTATTGACCGTGTAGGGCTCGGGCAGATGGTCGCCAACAGCCTTATCAAATTTGATACCAGCAGATTCAGCAGCCCGCACCTTGGCCCGGAGTTCTGTAAGCTCCTGATCGCGACGACGGGACTTCTCCTGCATCTCAGCCAGAGCAGCTTTTGCCTTCTCACCCTCCTTGGCCTGCTCTTGGAGATCAGCCGCTAACTTCCGAGCGACAGAAAGGAGGACTTGGCCGTCATCCCGATTGCTGGCCAGGGCTTTCATCTCCTTCTCAGCGGCAAGAAAGGCCTTGTGATAATACACGCCAGCCTGAAAACGAGATTACAATGAAAGTCAGATAAGGTAAAACATGAATAGTAGAAAAGCATGGATCTGAATGAGGTATACCTTGAGTGCTTCCTGGTGACCTGCTTCGAAAAGATCCGACCAGTGAGTCAAGTTGGTGAAGCTCGGGGGAACTTTGATCGCAGTGTGACACCACATAGAAGATGGCATCAGCCCGAACAGATACCTCCCCTCTGATCTGGGCCCCATATTTGAAAATTCAACAAACATCCGATCATCGATCGGTGTGTCAGTAAGAACCGGAGTTGAGGTGTTGGCAGGTACCGATCTTTTGGGTTCAACCTCCGGCCCGGTCAAATCAACCACGTGGCCGATCGGGATCAAATGGTCACCATCGTTCCCCTTGCGCTTCTTCCGGATTTGCTCCGCAGAAGCACGATCGGATATCATCTTCTCCTTTCCTTTACCGGAAGAAGCCGTCAAGGTAGCAGAAGAGATAGAACGTCGGACGGGTATGGGAGATATCACACCTGCAAGAAAGAGGGATAAAAAAATAAGAAGTTGAATTGTGAGAGTGAAGGATGATCGGGTTAAAATCCTACTATGCTTACCGATTCCAGCAGATAACATGCTTGAAGTAGTGACGAAACTCCGAAGACTTCGGGTTCCGCCCATCCGCAAAGACTCAGCTTGAGAGCGAAGAACGGCGTCCACCCTGGGTTGAGAATCCCGAACGGGGTCTGCGTTTCACCTATCCGGGAATGGCAGAGAATCACCTACCCGGACGAACAAAAACCGCTCCTCCCAGTCAGCCTGCGGGGTAACATTCTCTGTGAACAGCTGACGATCAGAACGAGCTACCAGTTTCAGGTACCCGGTCGTCCAGTAAGGTTGATAGCAGTAATGATGAAGGAACATATCGACGGTTGGAGTGATCCTCAACTCATGGCATCGAATGATGAAGCCTGTCAGAATGCGGTAAGTGCTGGGCACGAACTGAGCGGGCAGTACAGCAACCCAGCGTAAGAACTCCACTATGAATGAATGGAGAGGGAACCGGAGTCCAGCAGTCAGAGCATCAAGATGAACTAGCACGTGCCCCGGTCGGTGCCTCATCGGGTGTCGAATGAATCCGGCGTAGTATTTCCTTGGTGGGGGCAACAACTGGCTAAGTTGCCGTTCGACATCTTCTGGAAGACGTTGTCTTTGTTTGCGTATGCGAGTGAAGTGTAGGGGAATGCGGGGTGGCCGCTCAGGCATCCCCTTGTTATAAACTTGGAGGTCATCTCCGAACTGACATCCATCATTCTGTGGCTGTTCGGTATGTTTGCTGGCCTGAGGATTGGCGGGTTTAGGTGTTTGGGACGAAGAGCCTTCGGCCTTGTTACCAGCAGATGTTTTGCTTGTACATAAAAACGCTGGAGGAACTCTGGGACTTCTAGAGAGAGAAGGCTTGAGAGTATGCAAGAGAATTCTGGGAATTCTAGAGAGAGAAAGCTCGAAAGAAAAGTGAGAAAACAGCAGGAGAAATTAGGGGAAGCACCTCGCTATAAATAGGGAAAATGCCGCACAAATCCCTAATTCATGAGCAACACGTGGCATAGGGTGGTTACGATTAATCTGAGGCATTTATGATTCATTTTTTGTGCACGTACCCCGGACGGGCTTACAGAGGATTAGCAAAGATCACAGGGACTTGCTGTTTAGAAAAACTGCTAAGTCCTAAAAGGTAACCTGAAACTCGACCGACTATAAATGTTGTAAAAGGTTATCTGAAATCAAACGGCTAAGTCCTAAAAAATGATCTGAAGCCCGAACGGCTACCAACTTATGAAGAAGCCCAGGTGCGAAGAAAACCAAGAAAACAGCTGTCCTAAAAATTGATCTGAAGCCCGAACGGCTACCAACTTATGAAGAAGCCCAGGTGCGAAGAAAACCAAGAAAACAGTTGTCCTAAGAGAACAGCCCGAACGGCTATCAACGTTGTAAAATATTATCTAAAGCCAGAATGTGCTAAGTCCTAAAAAATGGTCTGAAGCCCGAACGGCTGAATCCCAGAGAGAAGGGGTTTTTTCCTTAACAAATTATCAGAACCTTCTAATGCCCGAACGACGATCAACGGCATTAGGAGTATTTGAGCAAGAGATAAAGTCAGGAAATTAATTAAGTCCTACAAAACGGGCCGAATCCCGAATGGCGAGTAAATCATGCAATAAAGACAGAAAAGACAGTACACAAAGCTTCATGCAAAAAAGGGATATATATTCATCGGTTCTACTGACCGGGAAGTACAAGCTACTTAGATAAAGGAAAATTACAACAAGTAATTAAAAAGTACATATAAGTTATTGGCCAGGGGCCATTTCATCTCCCTCTTCGTCCTCGTCCTCATCATCATCAGACGGGGGTTCAGGCTCCCTCCCAGCAGCCCGATCAGCTTCCCGTTCCTGGGCTCGCAGGAATTTCTCGAATTGCGCCTGTATAATATCATCTTTGGGAAGATCAGAAGCCTGAACCGGCCTCCCCGGAGTCATTCCATTTTTTGGCCTCGGAATCCTTGTCCAAGAGGGCCACCCCTGCCGATAGCCGATCAGCACCTTTGGGGAAATCCTTCAAGTACGCCCCAAAGGCGAACGGGATTTGGGTCCTTGCGTGATCATCCTTGATGATGGAGAATTCATCAGAGGATTTAAATATTTCCCGGACGGCGGACAGATCCACGTTCACTTCATAGGGACCGTCCGGGATGCTCGATGACATTTCTTCAAATTTGACCTGTGCGGCCTCAGCAGCAAGGACCTTTGCCTGGGAAGCTGCAAGTTGAACCCGAAGGGTACTGAGCTCAGCATCCAGCCTCTGCTTCTCCTCCGCAAAGGCCTTCTGTTCGGCCTCCAGAGAGGCGATGGCGGCAGCAACATGTTGCTCAGCAGAAGACTGGGCAACAATAAGTTCCCGTTCCTTGGCCAGACGGGCTTCCCACATTTGAAGGGTGTACAAACCCATCTACAGAGCACCGTTCGAGAGTTAGTATTGATCACAGAGTAAAATAAAAACAAAGCGCAAAAGATAATGTACCTTCAGAGCGGTCAGGGCCAGGCATTCTTCAGATTGCTCGACCGGCAACTGAGGAAGGGAGAAATTGTTGAACCAGGAGGATGTCGACCAGATCTGGCTCGCGGTAGAACCAGCCCTTTCTAACACCTCGTGAACAGGATCCGATAAGGAGATCCGTTCGACCTGACCAGTGATATGGTCGGTATGAGCCCCACCTACATTCGAGGTTTCCCCCTGAACGGAGTCGAAATGTTGGGAGAACTGATGCAGTTGGTCAGAGCCAAACCGATCGTCGACCAGCATGGCATCGAATTGGTCCTGATGGACCTGCTGTATCGGTTGTGGCTCTGGAAGCGGTTGAAAAGACCCAACATCCTGGGCAGGAGCAGTAGAGGGAGTAGGTTGGGGGTTCTTCCTGGACTTTTTCCGCTTACCGGCCCCACCGGCTGCAATAACCCTGCTATCGTCCATGGGTAGATCTGGGTTTGGTGCTGAAAAAAAGACAAAGGACAATGTTAGTATCGAGCGGCCTTAGCGTGTGAGAAACTAGAAAAAAGAACAAAAGAACGTTTCTCGCACGGGAAGGACCGCCCGGACCATGGCACTTGGTTTCTCAAAACAAGTAAACCCAAGAGAACGGGCAGTACCTATCCCGGCAGTAATAAGTCGTTCGGGAGTCAGATAACTCATGATGTCCATGCATTTATCCTTCTCCACAGCAAGCACGTCCTTGTAAATTTCTTCAGTAAGGACAGGATCAGGAGTCTTGCGGGGGAAGGCATTCCATTTGCGGGGAATTAGGCCGTCCGGGACAGACACGAAGAAAAACCGGTCTTTCCATCCTTTGATTGAGGTTGGGTTTCCCTTGAACAGAATGTGTCCCGTTCGGGCACTAGTGGCCAGATAGCCGTGAGTTTGTTGGGGGGCTACCTTGAAAAATTGGTGAAAGAGTTCTAGGGTTGGTCGTGCGCCGGCATCTTTGCAACGGCAGATAAAACCCGCCATTGCCCGATAGGAGTTCGGCATAATTTGGGCCGGTACAACTTCGTAGAAATTGAAGAAAGAAATGTAAAAGGGGTGTAGCGGAAACCTAAGGCCGGCCCTAATTGAGTCAAAGTGAACTATGGTTATTCCGGGCCTATGACGCATTGGGTGAAGCCCAGCTTGCAAACGGAAATCCACCGGGTCAGGGATAAGGGCCGGAATTTCGGCCCTATTATGGGAGGTCAGTTTTTGCCGCCTCTCCCTAATCAATTTTAGGTCAAGGGTATGGCGAGGAAAATCGTTGGGACGTCCGGCCGCCATGGAGGCTATTTCATCCTCGGATTTGGTGTCGTCGGAATCTTCACTGGAGGAAGAAGAAGTGCTAGGGAGGTCCTCCGCCTCAGCCCTGGTATTCATCGCCGTTTCAGTAGAACCACCGGCAAACGGGACTGTGATGACGTCCACAATGGCGGCATCACGGTCATCTCCATGGGAGGCCATCTCCGAATCAGAGGAATGCTCTGTGGGGCTCATCTCGGTCGAACCAGAAATGAAGATAGGGAATCCGGATTTGAGAGGTTACCTGAGCGACGGAAGCTGGGAGGGAATTGCAGGGAAATCAACAAGGTGCAGAGAATTGCAGAATCGAAACCCGGAATTGAGAAGTTAAAGGCTAATTTATAGCCTTGAAACCGCCGTGTCAAGAACCAATCAGAGAGCGACACGTCACAAGGAGCGTTTAAGCTAAACACGTGTCTAATGAAAAGACTAAACGACGGTTATCATGATGAATATGGGGAAATGAAGCGGCAGCCGTCAAATCGCAGCATGGGGAACTGGTTACTTCTGTACCCCGATCGCCATTCGGGGTATTATAACATTGATATACTTCCTAATGCACTCACTATCGTTCGAGACATCGAAAGTGGGGGACTTGTGTTGGGATATTGACCTAGAGGCCCAATACCCAGATCGGGAAGGCCCAAGATATCCGGCCCAAACAACGGGCCCATCACTCTATGATGAATAGATCCAGTAAGAAGACATACCGAACGGAGTTCGGCCCAAACAAGGTTGGCCCAGTAAGAAGACATACTGAACGGAGTTCGGACTATATATCATACTTGGGCCAATTTGACAATATCTTCAGTACAGCCCGATATCCCGTTCGAGCAACAGCCAATCAGCAAGTGGCCAGGTGCAATTAATGCCAGACTGTGACATCAGCAAGTGGAAGCATGGATGACCAAGTCGGTGGAACAACGGCCAATCAGCATGGGGCAGCCCATGCTCTCCATTAGTATAAATAGAAGGTTTCAAGTCATTGTAAGGGTTAACATTTCAATACTCAGGCTCTAGAATAGCATCATTGCTCTTATTTCTTGTATTAAAGCATAGTTTCCGACCTACCGATCGGGAAATTCCTTGTAATCAGACTGGTTAATTAATACAAGTGAGCTTTCGAGTGTTAGTTAGTTCAGATCTTATATTTTTCTTACACGCTTTGATTCTGGGCCATTCCTGATATATCTAAGGTTCGTGTTGGGCTTTCGGATCTACGGGATTTACCCTCAACAAGAGTAAAAAGTATCGTGACCATGTTTGCTTGTTAAGAAAATCTATCTATGGCTTAAAACAGCTTCCAAGACAATGGAACTTGAAATTTGATGCTTGCATGAGTAAACTTGGTTTTCTTAAAAGCAAATATGATACTTGCTTGTATTTCAAGAATGTTGGTACTCATAATGCTGTTTACATTCTGCTATATGTTGATGATATCCTCATAATTGGTCTGTGCAAAATGTTGGTTATTAGTGTGAAAGATGATCTAAAAACACATTTTGACATGAAAGACATAGGACCTGCTAAAAGAATTTTAGGAATTGACATTAGCAGAAATAGACCTCAAAAGTGCATGTTCTTATCTCAAAGCAGTTATTTGTCAAAGATTTTGGATAGGTTTAACATGCTTGGTTCTAAATGCACTTCTATACCCTTAGGAGGGCATTTGGATCTTCATAGGGATCCTTATCCTATTTCTTTGGAGGAATCTAAGAAAATGGATAAAATCCCTTATGATGTCGCTTCTGGCTCTTTGATGTATGCTATGCTTTGTACCAGACCAGACCTTGCCTATGCTGTGAGTGTTCTTAGCAGATTCATGTCTGACCCTAGGGAAAGACATTGGACTGCTATGAAGTATACTCTTAGGTATCTATCTGGAACAAAAAACCTAGGTCTTAAGTATAGTTTCAATTCTTCTTTAGATCTCAAAGGATTTGTTGATTCTGATTATGCTGATTGTAAAGACACCAGAAAGTCTACCACTTCCTGGTTTTTAACCTGGGCTAGGAACTGTATTTCTTGGAAATCCCAATTGCAATCTGTTGTGGCTCTGTCCTCTACTGAGGCTGAATATGTTGCTGCCACTGAAGCCATTAAAGAAGCCAAATCGCTTAAAGGTATTTTGGGGGAGGTTCTAGGAAACAACCTTGTCCCTATTGTTTTTTCTGACAGCCAAAGTGCTATTTACCTTTGCAAAGATCCTATGTATCATGAGAAGACCAAACATATAGATGTAAGGTTTCATTACATAAGAGATGAAATTGCCAAGGGTAATACTAATGTTGAAAAGATTTCTGGGGATGTAAATCTTGCTGATTTTGGAACAAAAATTGTCCCTACTGATAAATTTCTTTTTTGCAGGAGCTTCTTCAAAGTCTTTGAGGTACCTTGATAAAAGGTTCCAAGTTGGGTTGATGATGAATGGGGAAATTTATGTCTCTCAGATCCTGCAAACTAGCGATGATGATACTCCTGTTGGAGTTTTTTGAATGAGAATTAGTCTTAGGAGGGCAAATTGTTGGATTATTATTTAATCCTAATTCTCTCATATGTTCTTTTAGTTATAATTAAGATAGGATGATAAAGTAATTAGATTTGGATTTATTTTTCTTGGGTTATCTCTAGTTTGGGTTGATTATTTGTGCCTTGGGCTTGACTGGTTTAGCCTCTTGTTTTGGGCCTATTTTTTGGGTCCGGCTTTTGGTTAGCTCATCTGCCCGAGTGGAAGGTTATAAATATATCCTTCGTCCTCCCCTCTGCACTGTTCCGCTGCATACTTCAAACCCTAGAGAGAAATCTGAGAGAGAGAGAGTCAATTGAGGTCGGTGAACTGCTGCAGTTGATGGCATCCCCTTGTGACGATTGTGAGGAAGGAGTGAACCTGTTCGTTTGAAGTCGCTCACTGGTTCATCCGGGAGTCTTCTTCTGCATTCGAATCCTTTATTGGAATCGATTTCGGTTAACTCTGAACTTTCTCTTGTTTTATTCGTTATGAGTCGTTTGTCTGTAAATTGCATGTTGATACCGGTCGTAGTCTAATTACTTTGCAACCGTCTTGATTGTAAAAACGTTTCTGAGCTAGTGGATCTGTTTGGGACCGGGTTTCCCCTATTGAAACCCCGCAGATTAGGAAGTTTTCTTCCGAACTGCGTCAACATATCACGTGTCTTTTACTTTCTGTACTGCTTTGTTTGCTTGTTAGAAGTGTTGAGATCCGATTTGTGTGACTGTGACTCCGTATTGTCTGAGAACATCTTGCTTCCACCCCCATTTTTTAAGTGCGAGACTATGAGTTTATTAATAAACCCATACCCATTGTATTCAGGCATTCAGCTCTAAACAGCTCCTGAATAATTACAAGCCCCAACATACCGATAGTGCTAAAATTCTTAAAATGTACAGATTTTGTACTCTCAATCTTGAACAAACGGCACCAAAGGTATTTTGTGGAGATTAGAAAACAGTGTGGTACGAGAAAATGAAAGGAGAGGAAGAGTAGGGATGTTTTTTATTTGGATTGTTTTCAGTCCAAGACCAGACCAAACTAGACTTAAACAGACCAAACCAGACCTTTATAATTATAAAATACACAAAAACCAGACATTTACCAAACCAGAACATACCATACCAACAAATTTCAGTTCAAGTAAAAACATCCTAGAAAAGAGGGTAAAAAATATGGCCAATGTTCTCAACAAAGGAAATGGACCAAGAAAAGTCAATTTGGCAAACCTTTTCGGGACGTAGGGAGTAAAATAATCAAACACTTCGACTAAAAAGAATAAAAGTCCTCATATCAAGAACCGAGAGACTATAAACTAATAAAAAATACACCATGTCAGATTAAGAGGGATTTATTTAAAAATTCATCATAATTGTTAAACATTTTATGCAGACTTGTATCTTATTTGTGTTCAAAAATAGATTGAAATTGAAAAATAAGGCATACTTTGGAATATTTTTTAAATGAGTCACAAATGAGCTTATCAGCCCTAGTATAAATGTGACTTCACTCTAAAGTATAAACCAGACTGGCCCAATTCAAATGAACAAGTCATTATTGCCCCTATAATAGATATATGGGGTTAGGCCAACAGGAAAGCAGAACACATATAGTAAAGCAGATCAATTAAGCCCAACATAAAAACATTTTTGTAAAGACCTTAACAGAGTGTTGCCATACGAGTCTAATACCATACCGATGTTAAAGATAGTCAAGAAAATACTATTGAAACAAAACATTCTTACCAAATGATATGCTCACAACGTAGTCACCAAAATTCAGTTTTCGTAGCTGTTCAGCACATCTATCTCAGGAATGAAAAATCAAGCACTTTAAACTAATAATTCAATGGTGTCTAGAGATCGAAAGGTGTAATTCAACCTCTTAATCTTCATCCTCTGCCTCATTTTCGGCAATGTTGAAGTATCTCAATTCATACACATTTTTATCCTTGTTCGAGGATATAACACGCAGCCAATCTCGCACACTGTTCTTCTTCAGATACTTCTTTGTTAAGTATTTCAAATACCTGTGCAACATTATCAAAAATCAATTAATCAATAAGGAAAGTAAAAAAATTCTGTAAAGGAATAGGAAACATTGAAGGAATAGGAAATCTAAAAAATCTTTACATCCAGGGCATGTTTGGTTAGGGAATTTTAGAGGTAACAGATGAGTAGGATTATTTTATGATATACAGGTTTATATTTACTTATGTCTTATGCTAAATGAGTGTTCAAGTTTGCCTCTTTTGTTGGAAAGTTGTTTACTTTAGAGAGTAAATGGAAAAAATGTTTAGCCATACAAGTTGGTAGTGTTTAAAAGAAAAGTGATTTTTTAAAGCACAAAGTTATTTGGTCAAAAGTACTTTTTGGCGTTGCAAAAAAAGTGCAGTTTTATCATTTTATGCCTCCTACTCTTTGCTTACAAATGCTAAATTTAAGCATATGAGCCTGCTTGAAAAACTATTTTGAACTTTTTAAAGAAAAATTATAAATCACTTTTTTAAAAAAAATAGGCGCCCCTAACTGCTAAGGAATTTGGTAGCAATGAATAATTTATGAATAGTCATGTTAAGAGGTTGATGTATTTTTACTTTCATTATTTTGAACTACCTAATGATAAAAAATACTTCCTATTGTCTTAAATAGTTGCAACATTGTGATTTTTCTACTATTCACTCTTTAATTTGTTCATCATTTTCTACTAACGTATATAATCAAATTATTATGTATAAAATAATATTAAAATTCTACTTATGTGAATTTCCAAAAAATTAACATTTTATAATGTTTACTACAGAGTAATATGTAATTAAATATAATTACAGTCAAATTTGTGTGTTGGAAAATGTGAAAGTCAAACCGTTTCAATTTAAAAAACATAGGTAGTACATTAGTAGAACTAAAATAACTCACTAGCCTCCTAAATACCCCATCCAAACACACCCATAAGGGAGTTACAAGTAAAATCAGCAGTGACAACATGTTCTCAAGACAGTTGATGGATAGTGTACCAGGGGGTAGCTTATCCGAGGGGTTATTGCGGAGAATAACTAGAGAGAAGTCAGAGCAAATAAGTAAGATAGAGAGTGTATATTCGATATGTATTAAGCGTGGTTTACAATGGGGGAAAGGGTTGCTATTTATAGTAGTAATAAATGCCAGATAAGGACACATGTCAGTTTTCTGGTGGTCGAGGGGTCACCTCAACCGGGGTGGCACTGGCACTCGCATGTGGCCGCATTAAATGCGGTGGTTGGATGTGACGTTTGTACTTGGTACGGTGATCCAGGCGCATGTGAAGAGGATATTCTGTCGAGGTGGATGCCTTCGGCTGAAGGGTGCTGGGCCGAAGGCTCTTCTAATCGAGGGCTCCTACCTGCCGAGGGCTGTAGGTGCCGAAGGCTTGGTTTTCAAGCCTTGATCTCCTGTGATGCCTCTTCTAACCGAGGGCTCCTACCTGCCGAGGGCTGCAGTTGTCGAAGGCTTGGTTTTCAAGTCTTGTCCTCCTATGATGTTTCTGAGCTCGATTCCGTCACTGGTAGCCTTCGGCCATGGGGCCGAAGGCACCCCTTTGCGTATTGTGGGCTGCTTAGAGCTTCATTTTTTCGGGCTTGGCCCGTTTGGGCCTGTTGGGCCTGATTGTAGTAGAGGAAGTATGTGGGCCGGGGATCCCTGGGCCATATACTCCATCAGGAGTCCCCCACTCCTTTTGCCGAAAGGTACTTGAGGGAAAAGGAGTAGCTGTGGTGATTTCCCCGAAGGCTTCCCTGTTCTGTTGGGTGCCTTATTTTCTCAATTTCCCCATATGTCGAGAGCTGAGAGCTTCCTGAAGGGAGTGTAAGTGTGTTGCTCGTATGTGTTTCTTTGTTGTAGTTTGTCAAGTAATGAGAGATCTGCATTTGTGTGCTTTGCCGAGGGCATTTGTTGACTGAAGGCTTTGTGTGGCCGAAGGCATCATGTGGCCGGAGGCATCATGTGGCCGGAGGCATCATGTGGCCGGAGGCATCATGTGGCCGGAGGCATCATGTGGCCGAAGGCATCATGTGGCCGAAGGCATTGTGTGACCGGAGGCATCATGTGGTCGAAGGCATTGTGTGGCCGGAGGCATTCTGTAAGCCCAAAGCATCAAGTCGAGGGGAGTAGATTGCCGTTGTGATCTTGCCTCAGCTTGCTGTAGCTGAGAAATAGAAATTTTTTAACATTTGCGTGTTTTTGCCGAGGGGAGTCCCCCAGTCCCCCACTCCTTTTGCCGAGAGTTTCTCGAGGGAAACAAGAGTAGAGTGATGCATGCCTTCAGCAGGAGCCGCCGAGGGGTGACGCCTTTTGTTCCACAATGGGGAGATGCCTCGTTAAAACCTCATTAGGAAAAAACCCTGTGGGAAAAAAAAATCCTAATGAGGGAAAAAGAGTACACCGGATGCCCCCAGAATGAAGCAAAAGGAATGCACCCTTCGGCCTAGATTTTTGAGCGGTGGTTGTGTCCGTCTACTGAGGGGATATCGAAGACCAGCCTTACTGCATGAAAAAGCTGAGGAGCTTGTAAGGACCCCCCGTTATCAAATAAAGGTGACGGAGGGGTGCAAGGCCAGGTGGGCCTGTGTGAGAGCCCCTGGCATCAAATACAGATGCCGGAGGGATGGAGACCGAGGGGCCTGTGTGATTGCCCCCGACATCAAATAAATATGTCGGAGGGGTGAAGGCCGAGGGCCTGTATGATAGCCCCTGGCATCAAATAAAGATGTCGAAAGGATGAAAGCTAGGCTGAGGGGCCTGTATGACAGTCCCTGGCATCAAATAAAGATGCCAGAGGGATGAAGGCCGAGGGACCTGTGTGATTGCCCCCGACATCAAATAAAGATGTCAGAGGGATGAAGGCCGATGGTCCTGTATGATAGCCTCTGGCATCAAATAAAGATGCCGGAGGGATGAAGGCCGAGGTACCTGGGTGATTTCCCCCGACATCAAATAAAGATGCCGGAGGAATGAAGGCTGATGGGCCTGTATGATAGCTCCCAGCATCAAATAAAGATGCCAGAGGGATGAAGGCCGAGGGACCTGTGTGATTGCCCCCGACATCAAATAAAGATGCCGGAGGGATGAAGGCTGATGGGCCTGTATGATAGCCCCCGACATCAAATAAAGATGTCGGAGGGATGAAGGCCGAGGGCCGTTGTGATGTGGAATCATGCTGAGGCCGAGGGCCGTTGGAGATGTGAGATCACACTAAGGCCAAAACCATTATGACATAGGGTCATGTTGAGGCCGAGGGCCGTTGGTGATGTGAGATCACGCTAAGGCCAAAACCATTATGACATAGGGTCATGTTGAGGCCGAGGGCCGTCTGATGTTGAGGCTGAGGGTCATTGTGATGTCCTCACGCTGAGGCCGAGGGCCGTTGTTGATGTTGAGGCCGAGGGCCGTTCTTATGCTGAGGTCGAGGGCCATTGTGATGTGGAATCACGCTGAGGCCGAGGGCCGTTGGTGATGTTGAGGCCGAGGGCCATCCTTATGTTGAGGCCGAGGGCCGTTGTTGATTTTGAGACCGAGGGCCGTTCTTATGCTGAGGTCGAGGGCCGTTGTTGATGTTGAGGCTGAGGGCCGTCTGATGTTGAGGCCGAGGGCCATCGTGATGTGGAATCACACTGAGACCGAGGGCCGTTCTGATGTTGAGGCCGAGGGCCGTTGTGATGTGGAATCACGCTGAAGCCGAGGGCTTTTGGTGATGTGAGATCACGTTAAGGCCAAAATCGTTATGACATAGAGTCATGTTGAGGCCGAGGGCCGTCTGATGTTGAGGCCGAGGGCCATTGTTATGTCCTCACGCTGAGGCCGAGGGCCGTTGTTGATGTTGAGGCCGAGGGCCGTCCTTATGTTGAGGCCGAGGGCCGTTGTTGATTTTGAGACCGAGGGCCGTTCTGATGTTGAGGCCGAGGGCCGTTGTGATGTGGAATCACACTGAAGCCGAGGGCTTTTGGTGATGTGAGATCACGTTAAGGCCAAAATCGTTGTGACATAGAGTCATGTTGAGGCCGAGGGCCGTCTGATGTTGAGGCCGAGGGCCATTGTTATGTCCTCACGCTGAGGCCGAGGGCCGTTGTTGATGTTGAGGCTGAGGGCCGTCCTTATGTTGAGGCCGAGGGCCGTTGTTGATTTTGAGACCGAGGGCCGTTCTGATGTTGAGGCCGAGGGCCGTTGTGATGTGGAATCGCGCTGAGACCGAGGGCCATTGTTGATGTTGAATCACGTTGAGGCCGAAATCGTTATGCCAAGGCCGAGGGCCATTGGTGATGTTGAGGCCGAGGGCCATTGTTGATTTTGAGACCGAGGGCTGTTCTGACGTTGAATCATGCCAAGGCCGAGGGCCATTGGTGATGTAGAATCGAATTGAGGTTGAGGGCCTTTCCTTGATAGTTCCGGGAGTCCTTTGGGTGTATGTTCCTTCTTTCAGGCATCGACCGAGGGGTTGATTCCCCGCCTCGGCCGAAAGGAGGTCCAAGTGATCCGTCCGGGGGTTCGTCTGTTAGTCCCCCGGCGCTGGGCCGTCCCTTGATTGTGCCAGGAGGTCATATGTTAGTCCTCCTGATGTGTGTTCCTTCTTCTAGGCTTCGGCCGAGGGGTTGATTCCCCGCCTCGGCCGAAAGGAGGTCCAAGTGATCCGTCCGGGGGTTCGTCTGTTAGTCCCCCGGCGCTGGGCCATCCCTTGATTGTGCCAGGAGGTCGTATGTTAGTCCTCCTGATGTGTGTTCCTTCTTCTAGGCTTCGGCCGAGGGGGTTGCTTCCCCGCCTCGGCCGGAAGGGGGTCCAAGTGATCCGTCCGGGGGTTCGTTTGTTAGTCCCCCGGCGCTGAACCGTCCCTTGACCTTGGGGGGTCCCGTCGTCTATTTACGGCGCGGACTAGACTTGGTCGGTTTCCGACGACTGCCGTTTCACCCCCAAGTTTGGGGATTTCGTCACCTCAACCATTCTTTCAGGCCTGTCGCCGTGCGTTGCGCGCCGGCGACGCGGCGAGCGTCCCGCTCCAAGAACGCGGGCCTTTTGCAGGCCCCTCGTCTTTAGAAACCATCGGCCATACCTGGGCATTTGGCCTCAAAGGGGCCGATAAGATGTCTGGATTGTGTTGTAGTTTACTTAAATTCATAGAAATAAGCGGAATACAAGGGGTGCGTTGTTTGACAATGGCTTTGTTAAGATTCACCGCTCAAGGCCGAGGGCTCTAGGCCGAGGGGATGGTAATGTGCCTCGAGGTCGAGGCCCCAAGGTTGAGACTAACGCCGAAGGTGAGGAACATGATTAGCGGAGGTGGCGCTTCTTCGGCTGGGGCTCCTCGAACTCCTCTCCGTCACTGAGCCTCCCGATTTCATGTTTCTTTGTTGCGATGTCCCCTTCTTCTTTATCGGTGTTCTCCCCGGTGTTTTTCCTTGGGGCATTTTTGATTAATTGGTGGAGCTCACCCCGTTGAATTAAGAGTTCAATAGCCTTCTTTAACGAGACACAATCGTCTGTATTGTGGGAGGTGCTTTTGTGGTAACGGCAATAAGTGCCGCCTTGGTGGATGGCGTAGATTTCCCTCGCCGACCGAGGGTCCTTGGGGAAAAGGTCCTGCTCTTCCGCATAGTTGAGGATAGTGCTCACCGGGTGCGTGAGGGAAGTCCTCGGCATGTCCAGCCGAGGGCGCCATTGGCGTTCGTTACGGCCCTGCTGGGTGTGGCTTCCATGGTCTCGGCCTCCGGCCGAGGGCACATTTGGGGCCGGCGTGTTGTTTATCTTCTTCGAGGGCTGGCCCTCGTTCTTCTTGAAGGAGTGGAGGTCGTCGGCGTCGGCGTATAGGCTCCCCCGCTGGAGTGCTCTGAGGTATGATCTTGGGGGGTCGGTGATGAGGCTCCGTGCGTAGGGGCTGCTACGGAGAACCCCCTGGAAGAGGACGAGGAGGGTACGCTCGTCGGCGCCCTCGACCTCGTCTGTCTCCTTCATCCACCGGTCAATGAAGGACCGAAGTGTTTCGTCAGGCTGTTGCTTGACGGAGAGGAGCTGGGAGAAGTGCTTTCTCGCGCGCTTCCTTCCGACAAAATGGGTGAGGAAGCGTTGGGCAAGATCTTGCCAAGAGTCAATGCTGCCCTCGGGCAATCGATTGAACCATTCGTATGTTGGTCCCTCCAAGGTGGAAAGGAACCAACGACATAAGTATTCATCTGATGCCCCCATCATCTTATCATGCTGTTTTGATACCTGTTGTAGTGCTCCTGGGGGTCAGTTTTTCCTTCATAGGGCTTGATGAGTTGCCCTCGGTACTTTTCCGGGATTTGGGCCGCCAATACCCTTGGGGTGAATGGCGTCCGGGTCCGGAGCTGGATAATGGGTTCCCCGGAGCCCTCGGCTACCTTCTTCTGTAATTCCTCCTTTTTGGCCATCATGGCCTCGTATTTGAGGTCTGAATGAGGGGTGGAGGTGGTGGCGTGAGCTTTGTCGGCCTCCATTTCATCAAGTCGGCGTTGGAGGGCCGCAATAATTTCATCCCGGGGGTCCTTCGGGAGGGTCTCCGCCCCCTGCGAACGAACCCGGGCCGAGTGGACCTGGTTGATCTGGTGGCGAGCATCGTCGGCATGAAGGGGTGCCTTGCCTTTGTCCCGAGGGGGACGCTCCTCGTCTTCCCTTGAGACAGACCCTCCGCTTTCTTGGGGCCCTCGGCGGTCTTGCACCCCTCCGAGCCGGTTGAGGGCGGAAGTGCGGGGCCTTTCTCTGTTGTCATTGTGGCGGTCCCGGGACTGAACTTCCTGGGAGGCTGTGTCTTGGGCCACTACCCCTTCGTCATTCCTAACCCGAGGGATGGGGTTTCCGAAGCGGTGTGGCAGAGGGGGAAGTACGATGTTCTCCCCAAGCTGGGGTTGAGCCGGAGCCAGGGTGCCGAAGGCATCCGGGTTCTGAGTTAGCGTCTGGATGAAGGCGGAGAGTGCCGAATGAACGTCGATGGTGAGGACCGGAGGGCTGACTTGGTCATCGCTCCGGTTTTTCTTCTTGACCTCGATGCCGAGGCGGGCATCTGGGGCATTCTGCTGGATCTGAAGGCGTAGGTCGACAGCCGCCTGTTCCAGCCCAGCGATGACACCGCCCTTGGGAGCCTTGTGAGAGGCTTCGGGGGCGTTGACGTCGCCGAGGGCCAGGTTCTTATCTTCTACGTTTTTGGAGTTGACACGTGTTGTTCTCACCATTTTGGTAGAGGGCTAGTGTTTGGCGAAGGGGGAGAGTTTCTTACTTGATCGTTCGACCTCTCAACGAGAGCACCAAATGATGGATAGTGTACCCGGGGGGTAGCTTATCCGAGGGGTTATTGCGGAGAATAACTAGAGAGAAGTCAGAGCAAATAAGTAAGAGAGAGTGTATATTCGATATGTATTAAGCGTGATTTACAATGGGGGAAAGGGTTGCTATTTATAGTAGTAATAAATGCCAGATAAAGACACGTGTCAGTTTTCTGGTGGTCGAGGGGTCACCTCAACCGGGGTGGCACTGGCACTCGCATGTGGCCGCATTAAATGCGGTGGTTGGATGTGACGTTTGTACTTGGTACGGTGATCCAGGCGCATGTGAAGAGGATATTCTGTCGAGGTGGATGCCTTCGGCTGAAGGGTGCTGGGCCGAAGGCTCTTCTAATCGAGGGCTCCTACCTGCCGAGGGCTGTAGGTGCCGAAGGCTTGGTTTTCAAGCCTTGATCTCCTGTGATGCCTCTTCTAACCGAGGGCTCCTACCTGTCGAGAGCTGCAGTTGCCGAAGGCTTGGTTTTCAAGTCTTGTCCTCCTATGATGTTTCTGAGCTCGATTCCGTCACTGGTAGCCTTCGGCCATGGGGCCGAAGGCACCCCTTTGCGTATTGTGGGCTGCTTAGAGCTCCATTTTTTCGGGCTTGGCCCGTTTGGGCCTGTTGGGCCTGATTGTAGTAGAGGAAGTATGTGGGCCAGGGATCCCTGGGCCATATACTCCATCAACGGTTCTTAGCGTTTAGGAAAATCTAGAAAGTAATTTATTAATTCCTTTTACAGAGCATCATCTATAAAAAGTTCTTTAAGTTGAGACTTGAGAACAAAAACAACCAATGAATCTAGGCACATAACTCGTAAAATTATTCACTACAAAATTGTTCTGTGTAATGAGAACTATTAATATAAATTCACAGTTTCCAATAATTAAATAAAAAAGTTCTTTATGAAAAATGCTACAGATCAATTTGATGTCGATCTATTAAGTACGGAGTACTAAACTAATGTGATACTTCGTAGTTCAGATCAACTCAATTTAGAACTAAATACCACCATAGTTGCTGTTATCAAGCATTGAGAGTGCTATACACCAGCTAATAAGCAGCGTAAAGTATTCTAAAGCAAGTCCACATAAATAAAATGATAAGTTTCAGGAAAAGTAACATGTGAAGATCTACAGACCAGTAATGGATTACCGCTTGGAAAAGTTGGAGTCTGCCGTGACGGTAATTTTGGTCTTTTCTCGGGTGATAGTAACTGAGTCCCCTAGCGCTCCGGCCTTGCCGCCGACCTTGATTCGCTCCTGGAGGAACTGCTCCAGAGAGGCGATATCCATGATCTTGTCATCCACCGGCTTCGAGCAGTCGATAACGAAGGTCACACCCTTCTTCTTCCCACCTTTCGTGATGGCTTCGAGCAAAATAAAATAGAGAGTGTAAAACATTTTGGAATAATCAAAATAGGAAATTTTGCAAATCAAATTGGGACGGAGGGAGTATTTTATTTTAGGTTCAACTTTTGTTTTTTTGCAGCTAATCATTCTTCTAGCAGTTTTGATGCTATACCACTATCTCATTCTTCCCTTTTTATTAAAGAAGCTGAAGTGTCTCACCTTCTTGGAAAAATTGTTCTCTTAGAGAAAGAAGCTTTTGATTTGTATAATGAGTATGCTTTTAGGATTGGCTTTGACATTCGTTATTCTACTCTACCGAAGAAAGAAGTTTGTTGTGATGTTAAAGGCAGAGAATTTTGTTGCACTAAACAAGGTTCTAAGAAGAATAAATGTGTACATGGTAAGGTATTCACCAAAGTTGATCGTCGTACAGGTTGCAAAGCAAAAATTTATTTTGAGTTTAGAAGCAACGATGAATGGGTTGTGGTTAGACATCTTATGGATCACAATCACTCTTTCTGTCTTGGTTCTTTAGTTCATCATGCGAGGTCTCATCGTGATGTTTCTTCTTTTGGGTTGACATATTTGAATCATTTGAGAAATAGAGGAGTAAAAATAGCTGACGGTTTTCGCTGTTTACAAGCTGAAGCAGGTGGCTCTCCTTCAATCGGTTTCGTGATGCGCGATGTCTACAATGAATTGGAAAAAAACATAAAAAATGTTTTGAAGGTTGTGATGCAAATACTTTGATTAATATCTTTAGGAACAGACAAACAAATGAAGAAGACTTATTTTTCTCTTTTGAAGTTGATGCTGATGGTTCCTTAGTTAGCTTCTTTTGGAGAGACAAACAAATGAAAGAGGACTATTTAGCATTTGGAGAGTTGGTTGTTCATGACACTTTATATCGTACAAATAAGTACGATATGATTTGTGGTCCTTTTGTAGGTATTAACAATCATACACATAACTGTATGTTCGGTTGGGGGTTTTTGTTGAATGAATGCATTGAATCCTTTGAATGGCTTTTTACCACATTTTTGACTTCAATGGATTCAGTTCATCCAAAAACCATTATGATAGATCAGTCTGCATCCATGGCTGCTGCTATATGTAAGGTCTTTCCTAGTTCAAAACACCGTCTTTGCATATGGCACATTATCGAAAACTCTAAAAACATATACGAGACTTGAGGAATGACGAAGGCTTTTTGAACTTATTTGATCATGTTTTGAAACTTTGTCACACAGTTTCTGAGTTTGACTATTATTGGAACATGTATCATCTATTACTGCACTTAGTTTTCTTTCTTTTTTAATAATTTATTATTTACACTGTCATTTTTTTATGAATGAGTAATTGCTTCATTATGATGAGTATACTTTTGTTATTTTTTATTTTTACTTTTTTCAGGATGGTGACTACTTTCAATTGTTCTGAAAATGCATGGTTGAAGAAACTATATGACCTTAGAGAGAAATGGTGTCCAGCATTTTCAAAAGATTACTTTTCTGCTGGCATTTTATCCTCACAGGGAAGCGAGTCAACGAATAATTCTTTGTCTAGAAAGTTGAATGCAACGTCTCCTCTTTGTGATTTCTATCACTTTTTTGTGAAGTTATTAGTGAATGGAGGAGTCATGAGAGATCAGATCAACAATGTTGTTGGGATGGCTTCCCCGAGATATCAATCCCACATGTTGGTATATTACATAAAGCTTCTCGAATTTACACAATTGATGCTTACAAGCTTTTTGAGAAGGAGTTTGTTCGTGCTATGTCTTTGAAACATGAGGTTAAACATTGTTTTGGTTCTGTTATTCGATATTTAGTTTGGATGCCTCATATTGATCAGTTTTCACATTGGGTTTCATGTGACACGACATCACATTATGTTGATTGTTCATGTAAGAGGTTTCAAGAAGTTGGTATTTTGTGCTGCCATAGTCTTCGTATATATCATATCCACTGCGTCGAAGTTCTTCCTGATTCTTATGTTTTAAAACGTTGGACTCGCATAGCAAATTCAGTTGAACAAAGTGAGTCATCTATGTTATCCAATACTTCTAATAGTTTGCCTTCTATTTGGAGAATGCAAATGCAAAGGAAACTCCACAAACTTCTGTGTTTTAGTGATTCTAATGCTTCAGCGAGGCTGCTTTGTGAAGAGTCATTCAAAAATTTGAAACATGATGTTGAAGAACAAGTTGGCAGTTGATGGAGTATATGGCCCGGGAACCCCCGGCCAAAAGACTCCTACTACTCCAATAAAGGCCCAATAGGCCCAGGAAACACAACAGGCCCAAATCACGGCGTTCAAGATACCAAACAGCCCTCAAATGCGCACCAGGGGTGCCTTCGCCCCCCTGGCCGAAGGCTCTAACTCTCACAGGAGGGCCAAGATAGCAAAACAAAGTTACTGGAAAAAACGGCGAAAATCAGTAGCCCTCGGCACCAAGGGGTCCCCGGTACTCAGATCCCTCGGCTAGTCCTCTACAGCCGAGGGCACCTTTCCCGACATGATATCCGCGCCACATGCGTACAGATCACCGTACCCTGTACAACGTCCCATCCAACAGCCGCATTGAATGCGGCCACATGCGGTTGCCAGCACCAACCAGTTGAGATGACCTCTCGGCCAATAGACGCTTGACACGTGTCCCTGTCTGGCATTTATTGCTACTATAAATAGCACCCCATTTCCCCATTTGTAACCACGCTGAAAATGTTGCATACTTTCTAAATATACTTTCTCTCTCTATACTTACTTGCTCTGACTTCTCTCTTATTATTCCCCGTAATAACCCCTCAGATAAGCTACCCCCCGGGGACACAATCCATCATTTGGTGCTCTCGTTGAGAGGTCGAACAATCAAGTAAGAAACCCTCCCCCTCGACCTAAAAACACCCATCTAAAATGGTGAGAACAACTCGTGCCAACTCCAAGAATGTAGAGGACAGGAACCTGGCCCTCGGCGAGGTCGACGTCCCCGAAGCCTCCAACAGGGCTCCCGGGGGAGGCGTCATCGCCGGGTTGGACCAGACGGCTGTCGACCTACGCCAGTAGATTCAACAAAATGCCCCCGATGCCCGCCTCGGCATCGAGGCCAAGAAGAAGGACCGGAGCGAGAATCAAATTAGCCCTCCGTTCATCACCATCGACGTTCAATCGGCGCTCTCCGCCTTCATCCAGACGCTCACTCAGAACCCGGGAGCCTTCAGCACTTTGGTTCTCCACCAACCTCAGGTCGGGGAGAATATTATGCCTCCCCCTCATTCACGACCCCTCGGTAACCCGGTCCTCCGGATGGGGAACTCCGAGGGGGTCGTGGCCCAAGATACGGCCTCCCAGGAAGTCCAGTCCCGGGACCGCCACAACGTGAACAAGGAACCGCTCCGGACCTCCGCCCTCGAGAGACTCGGAGGGGCGCAAGACCGCTGAGGGGTCCAAGACCGCCTCGGGGGGAAGGCGTTCCAAAGGCCTCAGGAAAGTGGCGGGTCCGTCTCCAGGGCCAATGAAAGGCGTCCCCCTCAGGACAAGGGCAAGGCACCTCTCCATGCCGACGAAGCACGCCACCAAATCAATCAGGCCCACTCGGCCCGGATCCATTCGCAGGGGGCGGAGGCCCTCCCAAAGGACCCCCGGGACGAAATCATTGCGGCCCTCCAGTGCCGGCTTGACGAGATGGAGGCCACCAAAGCCCACGCCACCACTTCTGCCCCTCATACAGACCTCAAGTATGAGGTGATGATGGCCAAGATGGAAGAAATACAGAAGAAGATAGCCGAGGGCTCCGGAGAACCCACCATACAGCTCCGGACCCGGACGCCATTTACCCCAAGGGTATTGGCAGCCCGGATCCCGGAAAAATACCGAGGGCAGCTCATCAAGCCCTATGACGGAAAGACTGACCCCAAGAGCATTACAGCAGGTATCAAAACAGCATGATGATGGTCGGGGCATCGGATGAATATTTGTGCCGCTGGTTTCTCTCCACCCTAGAGGGGCCAGCTTACGAATGGTTCAATCGATTGCCCGAGGGCTGCATTGACTCATGGCAAGAACTCGCCCAGCGATTCTTGACGCAATTTGCGGGAAGGCGCCGCACAAGAAAACACTTCTCCCACTTGTTAACGGTGAGGCAGAAGAAGGAGGAGACCCTTCGGGACTTCCTGGAGCGCTGGAGGACGGAGGCTGATAAAGTTGACGGCGCTGACGACGGGACCCTCCTGGCCCTCCTACAAACAGTACTCCGCCCCGGGAACTTCTCCAGAAGCCTCATCATCGAACCCCCCCCCCCCCCCGCGATTATATAAGGGCCCTACAGCGGGGGGACCGGTACGCCGAGGCCGAGGAGGTGGAAAAATGCCACCATGTCCCTGATCAGCAACGCCCTCGGCCGGACGAAAAAGGTAACCGGGGGGCCCCCGCCATCATCCCAAGGATTCTGCCCCCTCCGGTGATCGCCCCCGGCATGGCCAAGCCAAGCCTAGGGGAGGCTACAAGGGGAACCCGAGGGCTTGGGCACAGCCTGTCCTCCTGGAGCACCCTCGGACACCATTGACGCATCCCGTCAACGTTATTCTTGATTTTACTGAAGAAAGGGGCCTCGTGGAGCGAGATTCACGTGCGCCCTCGGAAGTATTTGCCATCAATCCAAACTACCCCTACTGTCATTTCCACCGACACCAGGGGCACAGGACCGATGATTGCCATCAACTAAAGACGACCATCGAGAGATTAATACAAGCGGGCCATCTGTCCCAGTTTGTCCAGGGCCCTCAGCAACAGGCCCCCCCTCATCAGGGGCCACCCCGAGGGCAAACCGCAAGAGCGAATGCATGGGTCAACCCCAACACCATCCCCCTCGGCAAAAAGAGGGAGATTGGGAATTTGGAAGAAGAGGAGGAGGAGTACCCCCAGGACCAAGAAAAGAAACGCCACATCCTCATGATCACGGGGGGAAATACCGGAGGTGATTCTACGAGTCAACGAAAGAAGTAGGCTCAATCACTTTACGTGGGGGAAGTCACCCATATGCCCCCAGTAAAGCGGCTGAGGGAGGAACCCATTATCTTCACCAACGCTGATCTCCCCCCAGTATTTTCCCCCCCACAGGGATGCCCTCGTCATCCGTACAGAGATCAGTGACACTATTATTCACAGAACTTACATTGACACGGGCAGCTCCATCAATGTAATGTACCTCAGCACCTTCAGAGAGCTGCATCTGGAGAGGGGGTCCCTTCGGCCCATCAAGACCCCTCTTGCCGGTTTCACCGGCGACACCATTGATTCCGAGGGGGTCATAACCCTCCCGGTCATCTTCGGCGACGGCCTCCATAGAGCCAAGCTCGAAGTGGAGTTCGTCGTCGTCAACATCGACTGCGCCCACAGCATCATCCTCGGCCGGCCAGCCCTCGAGGATCTCGAGGCTGTCATCTCCATGAGGCACCTCTGCCTCAAGTTCCCAGCCGAAGGGGGGATTGGTTACTCAAGGGAGAACCAAAAACTTGCCCGCGCTTGCTACCTTCAAGTTACAAAGAAGATTAGCAAGACAGAGTTCCGCGTTGACACCATCACCGGAACTGTGGAAGCGGAAGAAAGGAGGCCGAGGGCTGAACCAGCCGAGGAGGTAGAAGACTTCGCGCTCGATCCGGCCAAGCCGGAGAGAGTCGTGAAGATTGGAGCCAATCTCCCTGAAGATTTGAAGACCGACATCATCAGCGCCCTCCGAGCCTACTCCATTGTTTTTGCATGGGGGCCGGAGGACATGCCGGGGATCAGTCGAAGGGTCATCACCCAGCGCCTCTCGGTGGACCCTTCGGCCAAACCAGTACAGCAGCGAAGGAGACCCCTCTCGGCCGAGAGAAGGGAATTTGTGAAGAAGGAGGTCGCCATGCTCCTCTCTATCAGGCACATCAAGGAGGTAAAATACCCCTCATGGCTGGCAAAAACGTGGTCCTCGCGCAGAAACCACCCTCATTCCGCATGTGCGTGGACTACACGGATCTCAACAAGGCGTGTCCCATGGACCCCTTTCCTTTGCCAAATATTGATCAACTTGTGGACGAAACCGCGGGGTGTGAAATCATGTCATTCCTCGACGCATTCCGCGGATATCATCAAATATACATGCATGAGGAAGACGCTGAAAAAACAGCCTTCATGACTCCCGAGGACATCTTCTGCTACCTCGTCATGGCCTTCGGTCTAAAGAAATCAGGTGCCACCTACACTCGGATGGTTGCCAGGGTATTCCAAGCAGTCCTAGGGCGCACCATGGAGGCGTATGTTGACGACATGATCGTCAAGAGCAAGCAATCAGAAAGCCATGCTGATGATTTGAGGGAGATCTTCGCCATCATGCAGAAGTTTAGCCTTCGGCTGAACCCAAAGAAGTGCACCTTCGGCGTCCAGGGGGCAAGTTCTTGGGCTACATGGTGAGCCGAAGGGGTATCGAGGCCAACCCCGAGAAAATCCAGGCCATCTTCAACATGGAGCCCCCACGCAACGTAAAGGAGGTCCAACGATTGACGGGCCGCCTGGCAGCCCTCAATCGCTTCTTATCAAAATCGGCGGAGAAGTCCTTACCCTTCTTCCAGATTATGAGGAAAACCGCCGGTTTCCAGTGGACTTCAGAATGTCAGGGGGCATTCGAGGAGCTGAAACGGTACTTATCTTCACCCCCTGTGCTCTCTAAACCCAAGGTAGGGGAGATCATGTACCTCTACTTAGGTGTTAGCCCGGCTGCCATCAGCTTAGTACTCATCCGGGAAGAAGATGGCATCCAGCAGGCCATCTTCTATGTTAGCAAGACCCTCAGGGAGGCGGAACTCCGGTACTCCCCCGTGGAAAAAACGGTATTGGCTATCGTGTGGACCGTCAAGAAGTTGGGCCATTACTTCCAGGCTCACCCGGTCCAGGTCCTCACTCACCAACCCCTCGACGCCTTGATGAGGAGCCCCACCAGCTCCTCCCGAATTGTAAAATGGGCTGTCTTCTTGAGCCAATACAACATCGACATCCGTCATAGGCCCGCCATTAAGGGCCAAGCCCTAGCGGACTTCGTGACGGAGTGTACGGCAAGGGCAGCCACGGACGAGGAGCCCTCAGCCCCTTCAGATGATTGGTGGACCCTCTACACCGACGGCTCCTCCGCCATCAAGGCATGCGGAGGAGGGGTGGTTCTCATCTCACCCGAGGGCTTCAGGGCCTATTATGCATTCCGCTTCTCCTTCAAAGTCTCCAACAATGAAGCCGAATACGAGGCTCTCCTCTGTGGCCTTCGGCTGGCAGCTAACATGAAGGCCCGACAAATCCACGTCAAGTGCGACTCCAAGTTAGTCGTCGGCCAAATCTCCGGGGAGTACGAAGCCAAGGAAGGGAGAATGAAGCAATACAAGGAGGCGGCCAAGGAGTTGCTTAAGGTATTTGAGGCACACTCTCTTACTCAAATATCGAGGGCTCAAAACTCCGAGGCCGACATTTTATCAAAGCTCTCGGCAAAATCCCCTGAGCATATCTCGAAGATTGCCAAAGTAGAAGAACTCAGCCTCTCTAGCATACATGCTAGCCCCGTCATGGATATACAACAAAGGCAGGAGGACTGGATCTCGGACATTGTTGCCTTCATCACCACAGGGCAACTGCCCGAGGATGAGGCTTGCGCCAAGCTGGCAAAGATGAGGGCTCCCAGCTACACTATCGAGGACGGGAGGCTTTACAAAAGGTCCTACAATGGGACGTTACTTCGGTGCCTTCATCAAGATGAAGCCGAAGTAGCAATGGAGGAAGTACACAATGGCACTTGCTTAGCTCACCAGGGACTCTTCTCCATGTCCCGAAGGCTAATAATCCATGGCTACTTCTGGTCTATGATGGCCCGGGATTGTGCAGATCTTGCCCGGAGGTGTCCCACATGCCAGCACTTCCAGAAAGCCCCCGGCAGGCCAGCGGTCAACTATGCCCCCATCAGCACATCCATACCCTTCGCTCGATGGGGCATAGACCTTGTGGGCCCTCTGCCGAGGGGTACCTCCAACAACAGATACATCATCGTCGCCATCGATTACTTCACCAAATAGGTGGAAGCTGAGCCCCTCGCCAGCATCACTGAGGCCATGTGTCGTCATTTTGTTCTCTAAAACATCCTCACCAGGTTTGGCGTCCCTCAGCAAATCATCTCCGACAATGGGACTCAGTTTGAGGCAGCCCCCTTCTGTGCCCTCCTAGAGGCATGGGGCATCAAACACACCTTCTCATCCGTTGCTTACCCTCAGGGCAACGGTCAAGTGGAGAACGCCAACAGGACCTTGCTCAAGGGCCTGGAGAAGAAGCTGGAGGCCGAAGGGGGTGGTTGGGTAGAAGAGCTCCACAACATCTTATGGGCCTACCGTACCACCCCTCGGCGGGCAACTGGCGAGACACCCTTCTCCCTTTGCTACGGATTTGAAGCCAAAGCCCCCACTGAGGTAACTCTTCCAACCCGGAGGGTCACACAGTATGATCCCGAGGCCAACGACTCCAATATGGCCCTCGACCTACACCTTATTTCAGAACGCTGAGAGCAAGCCTTCATACGCGCAGAAAACTACAGAAGGTAGGTGAAGAGTTACATTGACGCCAAGGTTCGCTCCCGGGAGTTCCAAGTGGGGGACTATGTTCTCCGAAGAAGGGAAGCTAGCCAACCAACCGAGGGCGGAAAGATGGCACCGAAGTTCGAAGGCCCCTACATCGTGGCAGCCATCATCAAACCGAGAACTTACAAATTAAAACGCCCTAACGGGACTGAAGTCCCTAGGCACTGGAATGTACATCACTTAGTCAAATTTTATCAATAACATCAGAGCGGCCAAGCCCTCATAACTAGTGAATGTATTATTTTACGGCCCAAGGCCTAAGAATTCTGAAGAATGAAGGCATTTTGAAGACACCGAGAACACGAAACATCACAGGGGCCGAGCCCTCATATCACCCTCAGGCCCAAGGCCTCACCACAATAGAAGAACCCCCGACACCGAGTGCCGAGGGTAGACAATACTATCACCTACGACGAAGCACCACCTGTCCCCACAAGGAAACCCCTCGGCACCTGGTGCCGGGGGGACACGCCACTAGCAGCTTTCAACAAATGAGAAAAAAAACACCAAGTGTTTCCGCAGAAGACCCTTTGGTACCAAGTACCGAGGGTAGATAACACAATCCCCTTCAACAAACGGGGATAAACACCAAGCGTTTCCACAGAAGACCCTTCGATACCAAGTACCGAGGGTAGATAACACAATCCCCTTCAACAATCGGGGAGAAACACCAAGTGTTTCCACAGAAGACCCCTCGGTACCAAGTACCGAGAGTAGACACCACAGTCCCCTACGACAAGTGAAGGAAAAACACCAACTATTTTTACAGAAGACCCCTCGGTACCAAGTGCCGGGGGCCGTACATCGGAACAAACACCAAGTGTTGTTTCCTAAGCCGTACCCCTCGAGGACGCCTATACCGAAGGCGCCACCTCTCGGTGTCGGCAGCACGTAGTGCACCCGACCATTTGCAACCAGTGTGCAAATGAAAACCCTTCCCTGAAACGCTTTCCGCGTCATCACCCCAAGGGTATGACAGGCATGAGAAATGCCCAGGATTCGACTTTCAAAACGGAAAGCTTTCCGCGTCATCACCCCAAGGGTATGACAGGCACGAGAAATGCCCAGGATTCGACTTCCAAACCGAAACGCTCCCCGCGCCACCACCCCAAGGGTGTGGCAGGCCACGGACTATGTCTAGCGCCGAGGGGACGACTTTCAAAACTGAGGCGCTTTCCGCGCCATTCCCAAGGGGAGGCAAGCTTCACACCACCATATCTTGTGCCCAGGAAACGACCCTCGATCCCCTCAGAACTCGGAAGGTTAACCCGAGGGGGGAGCTAATAGTGTATTCTGTTACCTCCCGATAGGCCAAGCCTTACCAAGAAACCAAGTTTCTTGATGCCTTCCCTTCACTACTCAAAAAAAAATGGGGTGGTGAAGGGGAGTAGACTCGGCGAGAAATCAATGAGTACATCACACCAACAATTCACAGAAACATACCGAGGGCTCCCCAAGGGAACGCCTTCGGTACCTGAAAGTTCACAAGTACAAAGGATACCATTCACAACGGACATCATCAACAAATGGCTAAGTCCACTCAAGGATTGCCTCCGGCTATACCTAAAACCGAAGGTTCAAATACTACAAAACATGGCAAACTCAGCCAACAACAGCTCAAAAACGTTACCGAAGGCTACTTTATGACAAAGCTATCAGATGTTGGCCAAATCAAATCAAGAATAACCCCCGGCACCTCACCACATGCCGAGGGGACACATCCAGACAGTTCCCGAGGGAGTCTGCCTTTGTATGCTAGATTTGGACTACAAACTCTCCTATAGCAACATTGGGCGGACATAACAAACAACCGAAGGCTTTTCATTGCCACAAGCCAACATCACAAGGCAAAGGAAACTATCCTAAACCTACAACGCATACAACCGAAGCCCCCCCGAAGGCCAGCAACAGGAAATACTTAAAAAAATCTAAGTCCTAAATGCTTTGCCCTTGGTGGAGCCACCAGTCAACCGGGGGCATACCTCAAACAAGGTCCTCACATTCACCCGAAGGGATCCTGCTTCATACGTACTGCACTTAGAAAAATTTTCCAAGTCCTATATATTTGGACCCTCGGTCAAATCTCCATGCTGCCCGAGGGGCCATACGGTTGAAGGCTTGGTAAAGCTATACTTAGAAACATTTTCTAAGTCCTACATATTTTGACCCTCGGTCAACTCTCCCTGCAGCCCAAAGGGTAATACGATTGAAGGCTTGGTGAAACTACATTTAGAGATATTTTCTAAGTCCTAACTATTTCTGGGCCCTCGGTCATATGTCCAGCCAGCGAAGGGTACCCAACTACCGAAGGCTAAACTGTATTCGAACACTTGAAAAAATTTCCTAAGTCCTAAGCACCTCGCCTCCGTCTATCTCACGAAGGCTACATGGAACCAGAGGGAAGGAACCGGCCGGGGGCCAACAGATGAACAAATACTTAGGAATATTTCTAAGTCCTGAACATTGCGCCCTCGGTGAAAGGTTCAACTCACTAAAGATTACTAGTAGCCGAGGGCTACGAGAAGCACTACACTTGGAAGAATATATTCTAAGTCCTAAACATAAATCCAGAAAAGTCGAAGGCATACATTCTAAGAGAAACAATGAAAGGGAAGAAATTGTATGCACAAAGCCCGAAGGCAAGCATTCATTCATCAAAAAGGGGAAATTCAAATGTATATATTACAATGTGGCCGAGGCCGAAAGTACACAGATATCCATTACATACAAAGAAGACGTTCAAAACACTACTAAATACAGATCATATATTGTCAGCTCCGGGGGCAGCCTCTTCCGCGGGCATTGAGATGACCTCCGTGCCAACCTCTGCTTCATCGCCCTCGACCTCTTTCAGGAGTTCGGAATCCTCCAATTCTGGCCTCTCAACGCCCTCGGGAAGGGGGACTCTGATATCAGGCTGGAGGGGGGGAGGCCATATGCCGCCGGATCGAAGGCCGTCGACTCGATTTTCAAATGTCGTGCAAGCCTCCTGTAGATCAAAGCCTGGGTGAAGAACTCCCCCCGGCATAGTAATCTTCACCCTTTCGGGCTAGCCACATCGCCCCAGTGCCCTTCACCCACCCGTCGGCGGATCTCTCCACGACCGAGGCCACCCAGTCTTTATGGCCTTCGGCCTTCCAGCCCTCGGTCATGAAGGCAGCGACTGCACCAGCGGCGGCCTCTGCTTTGGCGGCCTCGGCATCTTCGGAGGCCTTCTTTGCAGCCTTGGCAGCAGCCTTCTCCACCTCCGCCTTCTACTTGGCCGCCTTTTCAGCTTCCGCCCTCGCCTGCTGGAGGTCCCTCTCCAGCTGAGCCATCTGCCTCATGGCCTCGGCGTTGTCATGAACGAGCTTCTTGAGGGACTCATCCTGTTGCGCTTTCTGAAGGCACCACTCATCAAACCTCCTGGCATGCTCGCCGAAGGCTATGCAGGTCTGTTAAAACAAACAACCAAGTAAAGGGTTAAGCTACGATCACGCAACAGATAGAATCGTAAACCACTATGCAAAAAGGAGAAGAAGAAAAGAAGGGGAAGAACTTACAGTGAGGGAGGACCGGAGGATTTTTGACTCGAGGGCTTCATCGTCGAGCTTCCCGAGGGCCCTCCTATCCAGAGCGGGGGTAGCCCCGCCCAAAAATTCCCGGGGGTCTACTGTGCCATGTGTAATGGCTGCCCCCTTCGACATGGAAAACTGTATGTCCTCCCGGGGCAAGCTTGCCTCACCACCTTGACCCGAGGGCGGGCGAGGAGCAGTTGTTGTCATCGGAGCACTAGGCTCGGAGGCGGAGTGCTCGTCCACCACCACCACCAGGGGAGCCTTCTTCCCGGCATCCCCCTTCTTCTGCTTCTTCCCCTCGGGGATTGGCGCCTTGCCGGCGGCTTTCCGCTTGGCGGCCTCCCCCGAGGGCTCAATGCCCTTCTTCAACTCCCCGAGGGGCTTCTGCTTGGGGGGCTCCTTCTGGCTCGGGGCCTTGACCTTTTGTTAAGGTTGGCGAAGGCATTGAGGTCCATGTTGATACCTGAAGAAAAATAGTAACAGTTAAAGTCGAGGGAGAAAAGATACAACAAAAAGCATATCTGCATCTAAGTATACATAAGTCTAAAGGACCGGATGCTCTCGGCCACTACCTCCGGAGGCTCTCTCAAAGGCAGGGAACTTTTCATCTGTTTCCCCCAGGAAGCGATACCGCCGGAACCCGAGGGTGTAGAGGTCCTCCTCTTGGGTGCACTCCTTGATGGTTATGTTTTTGTCTCGGCCCTCCGGGATCTTTGCCAGGATCCTGCCATCTTTCTCGAGGGCGGCGCTCCTCCTCTTCTCATGCCTCCTAAACCGGTCACGCAATTCCCTCGGGAAGGGGCTCTCGGCCAACTTCACGTAGCACCACCGGTCTTTCCACCCTTTGTTCGAGGAGGGCGCCTCAGTAAAAAGCTTGAACAGGGCCACCTGCTGCAACTTTGCGAAGCCCTCGGCATTCGCATGTCCCCCCCCCCCCCCCCCCCCGGCACAGGTTGAAACTTTGGAAGAAGAGATCCAGGCTAGGTGTTACCCCCCGGGATTTGCAGAGCTGGAGGAAGCCCGTGATGTAGGAGTGGCTGTTCGGGGTCAGTTGGCAGGGGACCAAACCCACGAACCGGAGGTACCCCCGGAGGAAGGGGTGTAGGGGGAACCGGAGCCCCATCGACACGGAGAGGATGTGCACCGCAATGCAGCCCTCGGGAGCCCGGGAGAGGATGTCATCGGGACCCGGTGTCACCACGATGGCCGAGGGGCCCACGTGTAATTGAGTGACATAGAGATCCGCCGCATAAGCCTTCGACCTTATCTCTAAGGCGGCGGTATTCAAATAGGAATACCCCTCGGGCATGTCGAGGGGCTTCCCTTGGTCTGCGACGCGGCCCTTCTTCTTGGAAGCGGCAACCTTCGCCTTCTTTTTTCCGGGGGCCACCCGGATAGGAACCGCGTTCAGCGGCCGAGAGGTGCTGGCCTCACCAATGCCCCGAGGGGGGAGAACAGCAACGGTGACCCTCGCGCCATCTTTCTGCGCCTCTTCCTTAGCTGCTTGCCAGGCGAGGGCCAGCTCTTCGTCTTCACACTCTTGTTCGAAGCCCTCGGCTTCCGCCTCAGCAATGAGGGCTTTCTGCAGCTCCATGGCGACGACAGCATCTTGTCCCACTGAGGGCTGTTCGCTTGTGGACTCCACGTCCGAAATGACTTCATCCTCCATCGAGGGCGCCCCCGAGATGTCTTGGGAATCACTTTGGGAAGACATCTTTGCGCTAGTTCGAGGACTCGGAAACGCTAAGTTTTCTAAGTTGCAACTCCTAGATCTAAGGCCGCTACAGCTAGCTAAGGAGGGAGAAGAACGGATGGGGAACTGACCTTAAAGCGGGGATTGATCGAAGGCGGCTGTTTCTCTCTCTAGAAAATTGGGCAGAGCTTCGCTACAATGATTTCACACAAGGGGAAGGGAAGCCGGCCATGGGGTATTTATAGGCGCTGGGATCCGGGCTTGGGCCTGGAAACCGGGCCTCCGGTTGGACTGTCATCATTACGAACCGTGGTTTCGCCCAATCAGTGACGCCCGCCCACGGACAGCCAACGAGCACACACCACGTGGCAACCCCCCCCCCCCCCAACGGCTATATTCTGACGATAGGTATTCCAACGGCTATATTTCCAACGGCTATATTCTGGGAGCTCCCGGCTACACTTAACAGATCACTCCTTCATCAACCAAGAAACACTGGCCCCCGGGCTTTTTACTTCACTCCACTTCATCAAGAAGAGCCCCCGGGTACACTTACCCGGAGACACTCCCGGTTTGTGCCCCACACACTACATAACAGATGCCTTCGGGATCACTCCTTCAGAAGCCCAAGGCTTCATATCAGGCCACCCCTCAGGGATCCCCCCTCAGCACTTTGAGGGCCGGGTAGCCCCCGGGGAGTATGCCTCATTGACGGATATCCTACGGCACACAGGTAATGGGAGCCCTCGGATATCCTCATCACCAACTAATCAACAAACAGGGGACACCCCGGTAACAATTCAACTACTACCCTCATTCATTACGCCCTCGATCCCCAGATTGAGGGACTCCCCTTCGGCACCTCCCAGGGTATCAAAAGCAAGCCTCCGGTTAATCAACACATGAGCCCCCAGAACAGGGAAAGCCTTCGGCATCATCATTATTCTCCATTTCGATCCAAGGTTTCACATTTTCGATTCATCGTTGGGGGAATTCGGTGCACTCTTTTTCCCTCATTAGGATTTTTTCCCACAGGGTTTTTCCTAATGAGGTTTTTAACGAGGCATCCCCCCAGAATGAAATGAAAAGCGTCAGCCTTTCGGCCCAAAACAGCAACGCAACTACTCTACTCCTTTTCACCACTTTGCAAGTGCCTCAAGGAGTGGGGGACTGGAGGACCCCCTCGGGAAAATCACAAAAATCACAAACATGACCCCTCAAGTCCCGACATGTGGGTAACTGAGGGACTGCCCTCGGCAGAATAGACAAACAACAAACTACCCACAACTCTACAAAACTACAACGGAACAACGGCAGAGGACAAACACAACTACTCCTTTTACCTCAAGTACCTTTCGGCAAAAGGAGTGAGGGACTCCTGATGGAGTATATGGCCCGGGAACCCCCGGCCCACAGACTCCTACTACTCCAATAAAGCCCCAATAGGCCCAGGAAACACAACAGGCCCAAATCACGGCGCCCAAGATACCAAGCAGCCCACAAATGCGCACCAGGAGTGCCTTCGCCCCCCTGGCCGAAGGCTCTAACTCTCACAGGAGGGCCAAGACAGCAAAACAAAGTTACTGGGAAAAACGGCGAAAATCAGTAGCCCTCGGCACCTGGAGCCCTCGGCACCAAGGGGATCCCCGGTACTCAGATCCCTCGGCTAGTCCTCTACAACCGAGGGCACCTTTCCCGACATGATATCCGCGCCACATGCGTACAGATCACCGTACCCTGTACAACGTCCCATCCAACAGTCGCATTGAATGCGGCCACATGCGGTTGCCAGCGCCAACCAGTTGAGATGACCTCTCGGCCAATAGACGCTTGACACGTGTCCCTGTCTGGCATTTATTGCTACTATAAATAACACCTCATTTCCCCATTTGTAACCACGCTGAAAACGCTGCATACTTTCTAAATATACTTTCTCTCTCTATACTTACTTGCTCTGACTTCTCTCTTATTATTCCCCGTAATAACCCCTCGGATAAGCTACCCCCCGGGGACACAATCCATCAGCAGTATTTACTTCTCAGACAGTGATTCAGCTTCAATTGGAGTTGCTACAATTTCTAATCTCAAAGGTTCAAGGAAAAAAGGTGAAAGCAATGTTCGGCGCAAAAGTATTGTTGAGATTAAATCAAATCAAGCCCGAGGAAGGAAAAAGTCAACTGCAGCAAGTACCTCAATTATTGAACCTTGAAAATTGTAAACACTCTTAAAAGCTTTGTTTTTGGTTACATACTTTTTATTTATCAAAAAAGAACATCTTCTTTTATCTTTTATCATCATTTTAGTTTCTATGATGTGCACTTATAGACTTTACATGTTCTTTTCTATCTATGTGTTTGTTTAGTTTTTACTTTTATTGAATCATACATTCCCCTGATATAATATTCTTTGGAGTAATTCTTTCTAATATAATGCGTAACTTGTGTTAACAAAATGAGTATTGAAATGAATTTAGTTTTTTAGTTGTTGAATTTAAAATGAATTTTGAATCCAAAAATCTCTAAACTATGTGTTTACTATTTTGAATTAAATATAATTTTTTTGTTTTTAAATTGTTAAAAAAACACTTTCACATCAAATTCAATGTTTCAGTTCTTACTCACTTCAGTTGTGCCATTATAAATAACTTAATATTGCTTGAAACAACACTTCCTCAATTGGTATTTAATAAGAAAATTAGTAACCTAATTTCATACTTAATGTTCTTAAATTCAATTGATCAGTTTTCAAATTGTGTATAGTAACAAATAAAATGAGTATACACATTACTAATAATGATCATATATAAATACAACCATTATAAACTTCAGCCAATATTACCAATAACATAGTACAATGTAGTAGTTCAAACATTCAAATTCACCATAAAGTCATTAAACACAAGCTAAATATGTCATTACACACAAACAAAATATGTTTTTCCCGATTACACCGCTAAACCAGAACTGCACATTAAACGAATATTTTCTTGATTGCATTCAGAACAGTTTGTTTTCTTTCACTTTTTGCATCACCTCCATCCTTACTTCATTCTTCTCAAATGTTAGCATTTTGTGCAGATAGTTGACCCTCAATATGTTTAATGGCTTTTCCTGCACAATTACATATATGTCAGTATTAGGTTATGTTGTTTTGACACACTATTGATATTTCATTAAATCTTCATAAACAAATGTGTATTTTCTTTGAATAGACCACAACCCCAATCACTCTCTCCATTGAAGATTTCCATGTGTCTTATCACGTACAGTCCTTCATTTGCTTTATTATTCTTGTTGCGCCATGCCATTTTTAAAACTTCTGGCTTCATGGATTTGACTTTTTCTACTTGAGGGTGCTTTTCATCTCTAAGCAATTTCAATACAGCTCTTTTCTGCAAATATAAGCAATTTTTATAATAAGCATTTCTTAGATAAAAGTTGTACTAATAATGCTCAATAAATATGAAACAATGCTCATTGTGAATAGCTACTGTACTCATATAATAGAAACATAATGTGTATACTTACCAGATGGTTTGGTTGTGAAAGATACTTCATTTTAATAGATATTTCTGCATCACAGATATCAATTATGAAGAATTTATTGCACTTCAAATCAAAAGTCATCATGTATGATCTTCCACTTTGTTCAACTGGGAAAATAAACAAATCCATGTTTCTAACTTTTGGCAACGCCATCTTGGCGATTTGGGCCCTTGTAGCATCAAAAAATATCTTGCTTCTTGTTGTTGGAGCAGTCAACTGATTTTCCTCCAACTCTCTCTATAAATAGATAATTTCATAAATTTCTTTCAAATATATTCATAAAAACAAATATGTAAATCCATAATTCTTACACATGGTGTTGTTGTGAAGATCGATCTTTTCCTTGCTTCATCGCTTCTTAGAGTCTCATTGTTGTTCAAAATCATTGCCCACACGTCTATCAGTCGTGAATTCACTTTACAGCTTATATTTAGACTCTCCAACTCACTTTTTGAAAGAGTAACATCTCCAACTTTGTATAACACATCACTAATGAGTTTAAAAACAAACAAACAGTCAGCAGATAAGATCGGTACATCAAATTTGAAACTTTACTCACAAATCACAAAATTCCAAGAGCCTATAAGACTGAATGAATTATGCATTCTTTATCAAATATATAATAATTGCTTATGAGAAGTATGTAATAACTTATTTTTTATCGGTGCCCTCACTAAACACAAATTGAGCTACCTTGATCTCTTTAGTGGTTGGTGGTGCTTTAATTTCTGTAACTGTTCACGAATGTTGACTTTATAGCAGCTGCAGGCATCACATTTCTTTTTCTGTTCAACACATTTTCCTCACCATCTTCACATTCCATGCAAATATTCTTTCCCTTTTCAGAATCTTTATCAGTCATTTCATCACTTGTACTGCTTGACTCATGCACCCTTGTTTCATCCTCTGGGCTGCTTTGGTCATTTTGCTCCTCAAAGTTTTTGTCGCTCATTCACATTCTCTTGTTGCTCATTCACAACTCCCTGATGCTCATTGATTTGAACTTCATGGTCAACAACATTTGTACCCGCATTCTCCTGTTCTCTCTGTTCTGCTGTGATTGGAGAATCATTTGATTCCTGGGATAGCAGTCTGAAACTCTGCTTTTCATACTGTGTAAAAGTTTGCCTCTCAACTCTTTTCTTCTGAGCCATTTCAATAGCTTCAACTGCTTTGATCACTTCTTCTGTCCAGAATCCATCATCTGGAGTCAATGACACTTCACTTTCACTTTCTTTTTATTTCTCCTTTTCTGAAGAATATGTGTTCAAAAGGCCGTGGACTTTTCCCATTAAAACCTTCATGGTCTCATCATCAGGTAACACCTTTCCAGCCTCTTGAAATTTTTCATCAAAACTGGTCATGCTTTCTGCCAAATTCTTCGCGGCTGCAGCAAACTCCTTCATAATGTCATGTAGTTATTTAATGATTAACATTAGAACAACAATTGAGCATTATTTATTTTATTATTGAGTTTAGACTAGAATAATTGAACTAAGCATATACGTTTATTAGATTAATTTATTCAGTCTTTAAACTTTTTATCCATTTTTTTTTGTAACATTTATTTTCTTTCTTTGTATTTAAGTTCCTTCATGTACTCATTATTTTGTATTAATTACTCATATATCTAGAAATCTTATGTTTCATTTATATATTTACCCAAATTTCAGTTTCAAAATTACATACTACTGTTCTTACCTTCTTTGTCTCCTGATTTTTTTTCCTCAATCTGCATTGCACCTTCTTTTTCATTTGTCATCTCTTTTGGAACTAAGAATTCCCCTTTATTAGATTCATCTACATATCCGTATCCGAAACCTCCGCTTTCAATTTCTTCCTTCTGTCTTTTGTTCAGCTTTTGTGTTGTCCACCCAATAATAGATGGCAATGCTCTTTGCACTTTTCTGCCTTTGAACACAACTTGTCAACATAGAACACCTACATATTTTATAAGATGTTAGAATTGTGTACTGCATATAATTATTTGATTAATAATATGATAAAATTGATCAATAACATTATAAAATTTGTAACTTACAATGAGAAACAATAAAGGCCCTGGGAACTCTCTTTTTCTGCTTTTGCTCCAATAGTCCTTTGCTTCAATTAATGTTTCCAATGTGTATCCACACCAATTCAGATTCTTTATTTTTGAATCATCCTGCAATGCCTTCAGAATGCTTTGACTTGCAAAGCAATTTTGCTTCCCTTCAATTAAACACGTTACCAGGAGAACCAAAAAATTCTTTTTAAACCATCCTCCACCTTTTTTGTTTTCTCCTAAAACCTTCTTCACTGGAGCAGTCTTCACAACTTCATTTTCACTCTAAAATTGCGATCTCCAATCAGCCACCATGTGTGATGTATTTTCAGCTTCACTATCAATCAAATTCTTCACATTAATGTTTCCTTTTGGAAACCCTAATGTGAAATGCACTGCATCTTCATTTATCCTTAATCTCTAATTGTTCGGTAGAACAGTAGACACACTTCTGCTCTCAAAACTCTCCACCACCCAATATGCCAACTGCATTGGCAATTGCTTCACTTCAAGTTTCAGTAAGGAGCCAAATCCCATATCGACTACCTCTTCCTTCTGTTCTGGACTTAGAGTTTTCATTATTTCTGTTATACTACTCAGAGACATTCTTGTCCACAACTTTGGGTATTTATCAGTCCTTTCCTTCTCTATTACCTCTTCGTTTTCCTCAAATTCTTCTTCTTCTGCTGCTATCTTCTTCTTCATCTTTTGCTTTTTCACTTTTAATGACTCTGCCTGCCTTGTTCTTGCCTTTTTTGCATCACCTTCTTTCTTATTTTTCTGAACTTCATCTTTGTTCTTTTCACTTGTTTCTGATGTTATTGATCTTGTAATTCTTTTTTTTGGGCTAACATCCTCACTGTCTTTCAGTTTGCTTGAATTACCTTGCTCTCCACTTTTCTTAAGTGCGCTTGCATTATTTCTCTTTCTTTTCTTCTCATTATTTCTCTGTGCAGCGCCTTGTTGTGCTTCTTCAACATTCTGATGTTGCTCAGTTTCCCTCCCTTGCTGCTCAATTTTCATCCCTTGTTGCTCAGATGCTTCTCCAACATGTTCAGTCGTCTTACTGCTACCATTCCTTGTTTCTTGCTCATTAATCATCCCCTCATTTTCTTGTTCTTGAAACTTATCATTCCCTTCCAAATCTGCTTCCTCTTGATGCACATCTGGTTCAGTACCTTGAACATTGCTTTGCTCACATTCTTTACTACTTCTTTAGCAATCTTTTCTGCATCCCTTGTTTCTTCGTCACTCATCATTATCTAAGCTTCTATTTCTTTTATTAGGTCAATCATAGCCTTATCCTTTACTGGAATTGCTTTTAGTTTCATTTTCTTCTATGGAACCTTTGAAGTCTTTTTTATTTTCTTCTTTGGCTTTATGCGCAGTACTGGGATCTCAGTAATAGGTCGTGCATCTAAATTCCTGCATTATTTAATAAAATGAGTAATACATGTCAAATCATGATTCACAAATCATTTCAATACTTAAAATGAGTAATAAATTTCAGTACTACAAAATTGTGACACAATGTTTTATAATTTGAGCATGTTGCTTTCACATTATGAGCATACACACAATATCCATGTAACCGAATTACAGAACAAGTATATTGTAAAACAAAAAATGCACAACACTTCATGACACATAGTTCTATTTGTTGATTTAAAACAATGATCAGATAATGAGTATCAGTTCAATTTTAATGGCACACTATGACTAATAAAAAAACATACAAACAATTTTCGTGTCACACTATGAATCATAAGCATAATCTTAAATAAATATAGAAAAGTTAAACCAGATATCACTCTATTCAAAGATGAGTACTGCATACCACAGATTGAGTATTGTATCATTTTACAAGTAACCTAATTACAATATCACCATGTTTTAAGTAGTTAGTAATATATATTACTTAAATTAAAGTGAAATGAGCATTAACCTTCTTACATTAAACAAAACCTTAATTGATTTACTTAATCAACACATATCACGCATCAAATTCATAATCTGCTTCAGATTCGTCAAAATCATTTCAATTTTTCTATAATTTTCGAAACATGCAAGTATATTGATTAATCATTACTAAAATATAAATTTCAAAAGTATAATACGACATACCTCTCAGATGCTTCTGCATTTTCATTCTTATCTGCGTTTAACAACATTTCATACTTGGATACTAAGTCCATCGCTTTCTTCAATGATCAAACACAAACAACTTGGTGTACAAACTCTTCATCTGTTCTTCAACTTGTTGTTGCTCTCCAACTCCACGAAGTTGAGTAATGTTTGGAGGTTGTCCTCATTTTTCGAGCTAAAATACGGCGTTATGAATGCTTGGGTCATTTTGCGAACATATTTCAGAAGGCAGTTCAGTTTTTGAGAGAAGAAGTTACTTTTCCGTGTTTGATATGATTAGTTCACAGTCCTTCTTTTGGTAAAAAATTGGGCCAGGTGTGTTGTGTGTTTTATCTATTAATGGACTTCTATTTTAATTGGACCGGATGTACGTACATCCGGGTGTAGCATATACGGACTGCGTTTGATAGGGGAGCTAGAATTATGTTTTTTAGCCGAAAGTATATAAACATACGAGTTTAAAGAAATATGTATTGGGCTTTTTACAATACACAGTTAGCCCATTGGGTGGTGAACAATAAACATCACCTCTCCTCAAGAAGGGGCCTAAGAAGCTGTTCTCTTCGTCTGATCTAAATGTTTCTGATCTGAATTTTTTAAGATCTGATCTGATCTGAATTTTTCAGATGTGGTCTAATCTGATCTGAATCTTTCTGATTTGATCTGAATTTTTCTGATCTGATCTGAATGCTTCTGATCTGATCTGATCAGATCTGAATCCTTCTGATTTGATCTTAACTTTCTAAATCATTATATAATAATATTAATACTACTAATAATAATTCTAATAATAATATCAATAATAATTATAATTATAATAAATAATAATATCAATAATAATTATAATAAACTAATAATAATAATAACTATTATTATTATAATTATAATTATTAAATAATAATAATAAAAAATAATAATAATAATAGCAATAATAGTAATGATAATAGTAATGATAATAATAATAATAATAATATAATCGATAATAATAATAATAATAATAATATAATCGATAATAATAAAATGTTTCCAATTTGCTATGAATGTTTCTGATCTGATCTGAATCTTTCTGATCTGATCTGATCTGAATCTTTCTGATCTGATCTTATATAATTATTTCTGATTTGATCTGATGTGAATAAAATAAGAATAAGCAATAAGTAATAAGAATAAGACGAACAGAACATCACCTAAGTTGCTTAAGACTAGGCCATGCCCCGTCAATGATCTTTAAATACAGCCATATAATTACTATTCACAACCCCATAATTAAAATTAATTAAATAAATATAAATAGAATGTCTATCACTCTATCCTATCCCTAAGCATACTGATTGAGTTTCATACCAGGCGTCCGCTTGTGCTGGCTAGGCATGGACCGGGCCAGGGTCGAGCTAGGCCCAGGTCAGGATTGGGCGGAACTCGGGTTTTGGGATGAAGGTCGAGTACCGGTCCAGGTTTGAACCGGGAAGGGGCCCGGGCCAGGTCATTTTTTTTAGATTAGCCTTTTTGAATTTATTCCTAGACCCTCCCCCCACCCACAAACCTGCCAAAACACCCAGCCCAACCCAGCTAGCACCCAGCCGTCGGAACGGCCGATCCGGTCCACTAAAATCAGGGCCCGTAGCCCGCCCTATAAACAGCCGGTCCGGGGCCCCCAGTCCTGATCCTGGTACCGGCCGGCCGAGCCCGGGCCTGCACAGTACCGGGTCAGGCTGACCCATCCCAAACAGTCCCTAGTCCCGGCATTACCCATTCCCTCTTCAATCCTGCCACTTCAGTATCTCAATTGGCGGTTGATAAAGTTTCCCATCAAATTAAAGTAGATTTCGATGAATCGTTGTCTGTCTTTATTTAATTCAATACATATACCTTCAAAAGGATGACACCCCATCCGTGAGGGCCCCCAACCAGACGGTACGTTGGGAGCATGTAAATTGGACTATATTTTCAATCTGACAGATAGAGAGTGAGACTATGTCCCGAGTACATGCAGAGGCTCTATTTAGCATAGTCACCTCTCATCGCAATTGCGGGGATTCGAAACCGGGACCTAACCCTTGTGGCACTCCCTCGCTATCAGTTGGGCTACGCCCACCAGTATTCCTTCAAACAGATGAGATCGACACTACTCATCAACCCCATCATCTTCCTCCTTCATACCGCTCTCCTTGTCAGTCCTCCCTATTGCCACATCTCCTGTTATCACTTCTTTTTCTTTGCCTTTGGCCTCCATCTCTTTTTGAAGCACAGTTCTTGTCCCGTGAATGGACTAAATGGCAGCTCACCTTTGGTGCTAATATAAATGTATAATTTTATTCAATATTCTTTTTGTTCTCAGACTTTACGAAGTCACAGCAAAACAAATCGGATTTCAAAACTTTAAACATGCAATCAAAGCAAAGCAAAAGTAAAAGACACACGAAATGTTGACGCAGTTCGGAAGAAAAACTTCCTAATCTGTGGGGTTTCAACAGGGAAACCCGGTCCCAAACAGATCCACTAGCTCAGAAGAGTATTTACAATCAAGATGGTTGCAAAGCAATTAAACAAAAACTAGTAACTACAAACTATTAACAGACAAACGACTCATAATGAATAAAACAAGAGAAAGTTCAGAGTTAACCGAAATCGAATCCAGTAAGGAATTCGAAGGCAGAAGAAGACTCTCGGATGAACATGCAGACAACTCCAATGGACAGGCTTCCTCCTTTCTCACTATCGTCACAAGAAGATGACCTTAATCGCAGCAATTCACAAATCTCACAGACTCACTCAAGTTTCTCTCTCTAGGGTTTTGAAGTATGCAGCGGAACAGTGCAGAAGGGAGGATAAAGGATATATAAATATCCTTACGATGGAGCAGATAAGCCAACAAAAATACCGGACCCAAAAAATAGGCCCACTATAAGAGGCTAAACCGGACAGGCCCAACACAATAACCCAAAGGACCCTTACAAGATATAACCCCAGAAAATTAAGCCAAGTTTAATTGCTTTGCCATCCTATCTTAATTATAATGAAAGAACATATGAGAGAATTGGGATTATATAATATCCCAACAATTTGGCCTCCTAAGACTCATTCTCATTCAGGTATCTCTAAAGGGAGTATCATCATAGCTAGTTTGCAGGATCTGTGAGACATGAATTTCCCCATTCATCATCAACCCAGTTTGGAACCTTTTATCAAGGTACCTCGAAGATTTTGAAGAAACTCCTGCAAAAAAGAAAATTATCAGTAGGGACAATTTTAGTTCCAAAATCGGCAGGATTTACATCTCCTAATATCTTTTCCACATTAATATTGCCCTTGGCAATTTCATCTCTTATGTAATGAAACCTTACATCTATATGTTTGGTTTTCTCATGATACATAGGATCTTTGCAAAGGTAAATAACACTTTGACTATCAGAAAAAACAACAGGGACAAGGCTGTTTCTCAGAACTTCACCCAAAATACCTTTAAGCCATTTGGCTTCTTTAATGGCCTCAGTGGCAGCAACATATTTAGCCTCAGTAGAGGACAATGCCACAATAGATTGCAATTGGGATTTCCAAGAAATACAGTTTCCAGCTCAGGTAAAGAACCAAGAAGTGGTGGACTTTCTGGTGTCTTTACAAACAACATAATCATAATCAACAAATCCTTTAAGGTCTAAAGAAGAGCTAGAACTGTACTTGAGACCTAGGTTTTTAGTTCCAGAAAGATACCTAAGGGTATACTTCATAGCAGTCCAATGTCCTTCCCTGGGGTCAGACATGAATCTGCTAAGAACACTCACAACAAAAGCAAGGGTTGGTATGGTACAAATCATAGCATACATCATAGAGCCATAAGCAACATCATAAGGAATTTTATCCATTTTCTTAGATTCCTCCAAAGAAATAGGATAATGATCCAAATGCCCTCCTAGAGGGATAAGAGTGTGTTTAGAACCATGCATGTTAAACCTATCCAAAATTTTTGACAGATAACTGCTTTGAGATAAGAACATGCACTTTTCAGGTCTATTTCTGTTTATGACAATTTCTAAAATTCTTTTAGCAGATTCTATGTCTTTCATGTCAAAATGTGTTTTTAGATCATTTTTCACACTAACAACTAGCAGTTTGCACCGACCAATTATGAGGATATCATCAACATATAACAGAATGTACACAACATTATCAGTACCAACATGCTTGAAGTATAAACAAGTATCATATTTGCTTTTAAGAAAACCAAGCTCACTCATGCAAGCATCAAATTTCAAGTTCCATTGTCTAGGAGACTGTTTTAAACCACATATTGATTTTCTTAACAAGCAAACATGATCATGAATATTTTCTCTCATATCCACGAGGTTGAGACATGTAAATAGTTTCATTTATATCTCCATGTAAGAACTCAGTCTTAACATCCATTTGTTCTAATTCCCAGTCGAAAATAGCAGTCATAGCAATCAAGAGTCTCAAGATTTTGAATTTGATTGCAGGAGCAAAAATATCTTTGTAATCAATCCCTTTCTTTTGTTTTAAACCCTTAGCAACAAGCCTAGCTTTATACTTAGGGGGGTCACTGGGATCAAGACTATCTTTTATCCTATAAATCCATCTACAATCAATGACCTTAACACCTACAGGTTTAGGGACCAGAGTCCAAGTTTGATTAGCAAACATGGATTGCAATTCTTCTTGCATAGCTTTAGCCCATTCATTCGACTTAGAACTCTTAATAGCTTGCTCAAAAGTTTCAGGAATATTGATTTTAACAATTTCAGAAGCTATAAAGATAAACTCAGCTAGGTTAGAAATGTATTTCCTATTAGGAATACTATTTCTAGGTTCTCTATCTCTAACAAGTTGATAATCAGCTAAGTTTGGTTCTTCCTATTCATTAGAGGCATTTCCATTAAGATCAGTTTCACCAGTATTTACATTTACATCAAGCAAAACAGGCACATCATGCAAATTACTCAAATTATCAAGTGAGGGTAAGGTACTACCTTCCTGATTTGAGTAAGTATTAAACTGTGCAGTACCTTTTGATGAATCGTCATGGTCAGATTCTGACAAAGATTAATCATCATTACCTTCATGAAGTCCTCCAACATCAAGGTCACCTTCAGACAGATTCTTAGTGCCCAGAGAATCAAAGAAGTTACCATCAGAATAATCATTTATGTCACTAGAAGATGCATTAACACTTTTAAAGTGAAATTCAGATTCATTAAATGCAACATCTCTAGAGATTATGCATTTATAAACTCCAGGTTGAATCAGAAGGAGTTTGTAGCCTTTCACACCTTCAGGATAGCCAATCATAACACATTTAATGACCCTAGGTTCTAACTTACCTTGAGAGACATGAGCGTATGCAGTACACCCAAAAGGCCTTAAATGAGTTATGTTTGGCTTCACACCAGACCACATCTCCTGGGGGGTTTTGAAACCCACCACAGGAGATGGTGATCTGTTAATCAAGTAAGTAGCCGTAACAACAGCTTCACCCCACATTGAATTTTTAAGACCAGATTCAATTAACATGCATCTATCCTTTTCAAGAATAGTTCTGTTCATTCTCTTAGCAATACCATTCTGCTGGGGGTACCAGGGACAGTTAATAACCTTGTAACCCCTTCAATTTTACAGAAATTATTGAAAATATGGTTACAAAATTCAAGACCATTCTCAGTTTTCAAAGATTTCAGTTTAAACTTGGATTGAGACTTAACCAGCTTTTCTAGATTTTAAAACTGTCAAAAGTTTCATCTTTGATTTTTAGTAAGTAAATCCACACTTTCCTAGAAAAATGATCAACAAGAGAGAATATTTTCGTCCTCCTAAAGTTCCAAATTTAGAGGGCCCCCATAGGTTAGCATGGACCAATTCAAGGGGTTGAGAAGTAGCATAGGTAGATTTACCAAATAAGTGTCTAGTTTTCTTACCAAAAATACAGTTTTCACAAAAATCAATTTGACTTGGTTTAAAGTCAATCATTCCATTTTTAAACAATTTGTTAAGACCCACATTACCAATTTGACCTAACCTTTTGTGCCAGATCTGAGTTCGTTTTTGAATAGCGTTGTTAGTACCAGGGGCTGCTATATTCAGCTCAGGGGATCCTTCAACAATGTAAAGGCCTCCTTGCTTAACAGCTTTGATAAGATGATTACCATTTCTGGAAACCATCTTAATGCCAACCTGAGTAACAATACTACAACCTAACTCATCAAAAATAGATTCAGACAACAAGTTTCTTCTCAAATAAGGAACCCATCTCACATTTTGAATAATCCTTACAACTTCATCAAATATCCTTAGAGGCACATTACCTATGCCCTTAATATCCAAAGCAGTATTGTCCCCCAACATCACTTTTCCCCCATCACACAATTGTATAGAAGAAAAAATTGACTTATTGGAGGTGGCGTGTAATGTACAACCAGAATCAAGGATCCACTCATTTTTCAAAGAAGAATCAGAACAGACAAGCAATTCATGTTGTATTATGTTAGCAGACTCAGTATTAGAATTAGGATTGACAGTAGGTTTGGAGTCACCTTGTTTATCCCTTTTTTTTTTCGTACAGTCTCTAGCAAAGTGTCCTTCTATGCCACAGTAGTGACACTTGAACCCTTTCTTATCAGAATTTTTCTTATCATTTTGTTTTTTCTTTTTAGAGCCATTTTTCTTTCCTTTCATCTTGCCCTTCACAATTTAAGCTTCAGTTTTAGTTTCAGTCTTTTCATTATTAGAATGATCAGACTTAGACTTAAACACTTTAAGGGTTTCATTTTTCTCAAGTATAGCATCTATGATCTTACCAGGGGTGAGATCTTTATTAGAATACTGAATGACATCCTTAAAGTTATCAAATTGAGAAGGTAAAGAATTCAGGAGAATGACAGCTTGATGAGTATCTTTAATTTTTTTCATCTACCTTCTCAATTTCTTGTGTCATTTTAAGAAAATTGTCCAAATTATCAGAAAGAGACACATAAATGTTCATCTTAAAAGTGAACAACCTACATAACAGAGACATTTTTCTAGACATAGACTTCTTCATGTAGGTTGATTCCAGGGTATCCCATAACTGTTTAGGGTCTGTTACAGTTGAGAATTTTCTAGCAACATTATCAGAAAAGTGAATTATCAGTTCAGAGTAGGCAGCATTCTTTAATTCAATTAGATCAGACTCAGATATTCCAGATATTACAGCATCAGAAACAACTTTGAAGCATTTTTGCTTCATCAACAGAGCCTTCATCTTAAGCTGCCACATGGGGAAGTCACTAGTACCATCAAAGATGCGAATCTTGGTACTAGTGTCAGACATTTTCCCAATGTGGACTCAAGAAAGCAGATATGCACAAAGAGCAAATTAACAGAAAGAGTCAAGAAAAGAGGTATTAATCAGATTCTCTTAACCAACAACAAGCACTCTCTTAACCAACAGCAAGCGCAAGACAAAACAAATCTGAGCTAGGGTTTCAAGAATTTGGATTATCAAAAGTAACAGGATATGCGAACAAATAAGAATAATCAAGAACTAGAGTTTCAACAAGAAATCAAAATTCAATCCAAAGGTTAGAGTTCAGATTTCAAGAAAGCACACAAGGCTCTGATACCAAATTTGTTCTCAGACTTTACGAAGTCACAGTCAAACAAATCGGATCTCAAAACTTTAAACATGCAATCAAAGCAAAGTAAAAGTAAAAGACACACGATATGTTGACGCAATTCGGAAGAAAAACTTCCTAATCTCCAGGGTTTCAACAAGGGAAACTCGATCCCAAACAGATCCACTAGCTCAGAAGAGTTTTTATAATCAAGATGGTTGCAAAGCAATTAAACAAAGACCAGTAACTACAAACAATTAACAGACAAACGACTCATAACGAATAAAACAAGAGAAAGTTCAGAGTTAACCAAAATCGAATCCAGTAAGGAATTCGAAGGCAGAAGAAGACCCCCGGATGAACCAGCGGACAACCCCAATGGACAGGTTTCCTCCTTTCTCACTATCGTCACAAGAAGATGGTCTTAATCACGACAGTTCTGAGATCTCACAGACTCTCTCAAGTTTCTCTCTCTAGGGTTTTGAAGTATGCGGTGGAACAGTGCAGAAGGGAGGATAAAGGATATATAAATATCCTTCCGATGGAGCAGATAAGCCAACAAAAATACCGGACCAAAAAATAGGCCCACTATAAGAGGCTAAACCGGACAGGCCCAACAGAATAACCCAAAAGACCCTTACAAGAGATAACCCAAGAAAATTAAGCCAAATCTAATTGCTTTGCCATCCTATCTTAATTATAATGAAAGAATATATGAGAGAATTAGGATTATATAATATCCCAACACTTTTAACTCTCTATATATATTCAATTCACAGATCCGATCGAAGTAGTTTAGCTCCTCCAACTCCCTTTCTCTCCCACAGAAACTTTTCCGCCACCATAGCCGCCGCTGCGGCTAGTCCGGCTACAATAGCTTCCGTCAATCCCGTCATGTCCACCGCCATAGGACCATAACCTCTGTGACCATTTTATGGCAACCGATTTGTGTACCCTGCTATCACCTCCTGCATGAGTTCCACCGCCTTAGCCTTCAATTCTTCCGCCATTGAACCTCCTTAAGGAGTGGATTCCCCCCTACAGACATATTCATATATACGGAGTATATATATAACATCCGGTTTTGCTTTAATAGATGAATAGAAAATCATATCGTTTTATTGAAGGATAAATATATTACCTCTGTTCTCTTTTAATTGCAACATTGAATTTTTTTCACTATTCACATGTTCTATTTTGACTATATTTTATTTATTAATGTATTATAAATTAATTTTTTTAAATATATTTTTAAATTCTTCTCATTTTAAAATTTTAAAATCTGATTTTTAAAATTTTTTACTAATAAGGAATGAAAGATAACAATGATCAAACTTGTGCATTGACAAACGTGAAAAGTTGACCGTTGCATTTAAAAAGAAACGGAGGAAGTATAAAATTGATCGACATGCGTAAAATGAAATTAAACAAGAGGTTGTGCATAGTAAAAAATGGGCTGCATTAGAATTATCCTTTAAAGAAGATGAATTATAAATTTACCTTGAACATTACCTGGACCACAAATATATTTAAATAATATATAATGTCTTTAATCAGAATAAAATGGGCTGCATTTAGAATAATATATTATTCTTAAATATATTTGCTACCTAGTATGTTACAAGTATTAAAAATTAATTTACATATGGTTTAATTTGAATATTAATTCCAGATAGTTCTATGTTTTAAAAAATTTTATGGCCATCAAAGTTAGTTTTTTTTATTTAAAAAGTTACTCTCATTCCATTTTGGTTGTCTTACTTTTCTTACGGAATTTTATCAATACAGGACCCGAAAGATAGATGAATTATAAATCCGGAACCTGGAAGATGATATGTATCAGTATAAGACCTGAATGTTGGAAAACTATCAATCAAGGACCTCACATTTTATAGGTTTTGATTTATTTAATTTTTTAATAATTTCATTGTTTGTTTTTGATAAACTTGTCTTTACAAAAGTTTATTAGTTTAATAAAACTAAATGATATTTAAAATTTCCAAAATAAAAAAAATTAATAAAATTCATGACATTTTAGGCCCTAGATCGATAATTTTAAATCATTCAGGTCCTATAATGATAATTTTTCATCATTCAAATTCTGTATCGATATATTTCATCTTTTAGATCTCAGATTTATAATTCATCTAACTTTCGGATCCTGATAAAATTCCCGTTTCTTTTTGGTTGTCTTACTTTTTTTGGATTGTCCCAAAATGAATGTTATATATCCTTTTTATAAAAAATATGTAGTTCATATAATTTGACTTTCTTCTACTCACATCTCAATCACAAACTTTACTTTTCTACCACTTTATTAATAATCGTGTCAAACTATAAAATGACATCCAATGTTGGACTGAGGTAGTATGTGTTTTAATTAAAAGTTCAAGTTTTGTCCAATACTGGTCTGGACCGATCTTATTACGTGGAATAGTTTGATCCGGCCTTTGATTGAGATTATTTAAGTTCGGTCTCTCGTTCAATAATTTTGAAAAATCTGGTTCTGATTTGAGCATGTAGAAAGCATTCATTACTGAGTTACTAAACAAGCTACGTGAAAAACTATTTCATATAAAAAAAACATAACTACATATACACGATAAATATTTACAATTATATCGTTATATTTTTGCATTTTTCTCTCAATCATTTCTCGTGGTTTCGTGTTTTCATGCTCCGACATCCTCATTGGGAGGATTATTAGGAGATTAAATTGGTGACATGTCAGTTTTTTTAGAGAATTATCAATGAGTGACATATATTTTTTAATAGGATTATTTGCTACAATTATCTAGGATCAAAATATGAATCCGAATATTTTAAGATTATTTGAAAAGTATATGTAATAGAGATAAATGCAGGACAGAAAAAACAGATTATTTGAAGATGATGATTAAGAGACATTAACAAATTTTGAGATTATTTTATAATTAATTATATAACAATATTTAAATGGTAAGAATCATATACTACCTAAAAAATTGATTATTAAAGATCATGAATTTTCCATCATTTGCAATGGAGCCAAAGATTCATTAGCTCACTAAACTGTCTGCGCTTCTTTGTTATGAAGCTGTAGTCAGTCCATGCAATTTTGGACGCGATTTTCACTATGAGTCATCTGGAAACAGTCTCTCTATGCTTTAGTGCAGGGGTAAGACTGCGTACATCCGACCCCCTCTTACCCCATCGTAGGTGGGAGCCTTTGAAGCACTGGGGTAAATGAAAATGAAAGAGATCATGAATGGAGATACTCCTATCCTGTTTTTCATTTTTTGGTTGTGCAAATTCTAACGTATAAAACAAGCACATAGATAAGTGGAAATGTGGAAGGCAATTCAATGCTTGGATCAGTTGGATGGAAATGATCCCGTCGCAAGGAAGAGGACCGATTCTGTTACCTTTCTTGTTTAAACGTTGAAATGTCACCCTCCCCAACGGTGTAAGGCAAGTCCAACAAATTGGGACCTACAAAATAAGGACACTTCAAGATTGCACCATGACTTTCGGCCACATGATCTTGATCATGATGTACTACTCAATTTGGATGGCCATTATTTTAAGTTTTGAGCTATTTAAGTATCAAAACATTTGGGTTATGGCCTCCCAAGTCCCAACCCTATGTTAATCATAACGTGTTATTAATCCAAAAAATAAATTAAAGGGCAAAGGAATTGGCCATAACCACATAAATTAAATGCATCACGTGTACTGGCAATATCACTACATGGAAGTCCCTAAATGAATGTCTTACTTCTTTAACTTCCTTATTTGGTAAACAATTCTACATCAAACAGTGCAAAACAATGTCAAACGGTGTTCAAATAGTGCACTCTACGGTAAAATTTACCTCAGTAAATTCATTTACTTAATATGTGTGAAGTCAAACCAGGGCAATCTTTCGGGGGACGGAGGGAGTATATTCTTTATCTTTAGGCACCTTTTATGAGTTCTATCTCATGATGTTTTTTTGGATTGTTTTTAGTCCCAGACTAGATCAGAACAGACTTCAACAGACCAGATCAGGACAAACCAGACCAATCTAGACCTGACTTGGACAGTTATAAAATACAAAGAGACCAAACATTTACCAAACCAAACAAGACTTAACAAACCAGATCAGACCAAACTAGACCATACTAGCAAATTTCAATCCAAAAGAAAACATTCTCGGTATGCAATTCTAAAAAATGTCTCAATTTTTTAGGACGGTACAATAAATTTTAAAAAGTTGCTACCCCTATAAGGATAAATTCCTAAAGTTGACTGCATGTAATTCGTTTTAGGGAATTGAAGAAGTAATTAGGGAATTAAAAGATGGTGTATGAGTTATATATTTTTCCTTCTTAAGTTATTAATTAAATAGGTATTTTTTAAAAACACAATGGCTGGGAGCCTGGCAACTTCAAGTCTTCACTTGATCTAGTATCATGTACAATATATAAGAACAAAAGTACTTAATGCGCACATAATGGTAGGAGCTGAGCTGATAGTAAACTCTACCAGTTAGGTTGAGCAACTTCAATTCCATTCTTAAATATATAAACCTAACAGTAGAATTAGGTTGGTTGTAAAAGAAAAGATGGCAATTTAGAGAAGATGATGGAATGGTGTTAGCATTTATCAGTAGTATAATAAAGAGCAAAACGACCAGAAAAGGAAACAGTACATGGGACAAAAGGGAAGGCCCCATAGCTACTTCAACTGCCATCTTCAGGGTTTCCTTGGAGTAGCATTAAAGACTGTGATATCTCTCAATCCCCTTCTTCCTCTTTTGCTTCTCCTCTCTTAACTTCATCTCACTCTTTCACCATCCAAAACCCAACAGATTTGTATTACCCCTTTTTAAGCTCCTAAATCATACAAAATGCTACATATTATATGGAGCTCAAACTAGTCACCGAAAGTTTAATGAGTTTTATACAAAAAGATTTTCAAGAATCAAGAACATGAAATGTCATGGCTCTCATATTCTCCTTATGCTTCTCATCTTCACCATCACTGTGACACCCTTCACCACCCGTGGCATGAACACGGGTGCCTCATTAATCACCCCTTCTCCAGACTCAGGAGGAGATACAAATGAGAATGGACACAAAATTCTTGAAAAGGTGAGAGCTTTGCTAGGAGTGGATATAAGCTTCTTCAAGTTAGAAGTTGTTGCAAACAATGCGGGTGAAGGTTCGGTCTCCTTCTCGCCATCGCCATTGCCTTCTACCTCTCCCCCTACGCGGAGAAGAGGGACCCACCGAAACTCACATTCCCCTCGGATTCCACAAGCCCCACAGAGCAAAGTTAGGGAGAACAAGCAAAGGGATGGAGAAATAACAGTCAGTTCTAGAAGGATTGTGACAGCAGTAATTGTGTCGGCGGCTGTGACATCTGCTTTTTGCACTATTGGTCTTTTTTGTGGATTCATAAGGTTCAGGAAACAGATGAAGAAAAAGAAAGACTATAACGATACACCCACCTCTATGAAGATCAATGAGGAGGAGGAAGAAGAAATACATAAAGCTGGTCGGCAGGGGATTGCGGCTGTTCATACATCAGAAGAGGATGATGATGATGGATCATCCGGTGAAGAATCTTTCCATTCTGTATGCAATGAACATATTGACTCGGCTGAGATTATCTCCCAAGATGAGTCAAAGCTCCCGTCCAAAAAAGTGCCACCACCTCCTCCTCCTCCACCACCACGGATGTCACAGCCTTTTAGTGAAGCATCAGTTTTCTTGACGTCGCAACCTTTTTCTTCACGCAGGAGCTTGGATTCTTCTTGTGCTTCACACCGAGCGGCAGAAAATGAAATGCCGCTAAAACCTCCACCTGAGGCTAATTTTTTCTCAAAAGGTCCGCCACCACCTCCACCGTCACAGCCGTTCTGTGGCACGCCATTTCTGGGAAAAGATGGGAATAAACTCCCAAGACTGAAACCTCTCCATTGGGACAAAGTAAGAGCTCCACCTAATCGTTCGACTGTATGGGACCAGCTCCAACCTAGCTCATTTGAGTAAGGTTTTCACCTCCAAATTAGTCTAATCTCTTTCATTTATTATAAGATATACAGTTCAATTTATTAAGGTAGTGTACCTAATATAGATTTGATTAGTCTAAGTCATTGCCTTTATTAAAACTTAAACTGAAGATGAATGTATGTAACTTAGTTTAAAAGTAAGTTCATACTCCGTAACTTTTATTTGAGATAAGTCAGATGGCTAACGTGCTTAACACATACTACCTTCGTCCCATGCAAATGTTATTGTCCAATATTCACCGATCAACATAAAGTCTTCGTAATCTTTTACTTTATACATCCAACTTTTATCAAATTTGCTTTTTTTGCGACTTTATACCACTTTTAATGTAGTTTCTGAATATGTAAATTTTATTTACTAAAAAATGTAATTACAAACAAGGATCAATTAGCTTTATGATCAGTCAAACATTGCAAACCGCGTGAGAACCTTTCTACACGACGGAGTATGTATCACTAGTTTTGTTTTTTATTAATTGTAATAATTTGAAGTTTTGCAAAACATAAATATTGAATTTATTTTGGATTAAAATAATGAGAATTTTTTCTATTAAATTTTTCTCAACTTAAAACTTCATAATATGGGTTTCTTCTAACTTTTATTAATACAACAACAACATCCTGTCCTATTCCAAAAATATTTTGGGGTCGGCTCTAACTATTATTAATAGTTAATTAAATATATCAAGGATCAAATTTTCCTGTTTGTAAATGTAAAAATTAAAATCTTACAAACAAATAAGAATGGAAAACATACATGAGTGACTTATTGAATCTTTAGATTGAGTCGAAGAAAAACTGATTTGTTTAAAATGCATTAATTCAAATGGGAATTTCTTTAATTTATCTATGATGGCGTGGAGCAGATTTGATGAGGAAAAGATGGAGTCGCTTTTCGGTTATGACAACCTACAAAACTTTATCAACGAGGATGCTAAAAGCAAATCTTCATCTCCAAGGAAACATGTTCTCGAGCCGAAGAGATTACAGAATATAACCATACTTTCAAAAGGTTTGAATGTCACTTCAGACCATGTTTGTGAGGCTTTATTAAAAGGTAATAAGGGTACCATGGCCAGCCAAGATTTCCAATACATTTGAAACGAAAAAGATGCATTATTTACTTAGGGAAAAATGGCTAATCATTTTCTCTTCTAATTTCCCTTATTCAAAACAGGAAAGGGGCTTTCTCTGAGAGAATTGGAGGCATTGGCAAAAATGGTACCAAACAAGGAAGAAGAAGCCAAACTGAGAAGTTACAAAGGAAAAATAAATGAATTAGGATCAGGGGAGAAGTTTGTCAAGGCGATGTTAGGGGTGCCATTCGCTTTCAAGAGAGTTGAAGCCATGCTTTATCAAGAAACTTTCAGTGATGAAGTTCTTCATCTCCGAAAATCTTTCTCAACGCTTGAGGTAATATTTAAATATATAATACTCCGTCTATATCATACTTGGGTAGTTGGCTAGACATGATAAAAGAACTCACTGATATACTACCTCCATCCAGCGTGAATCTTAATATTTCAGTTTACGATGTTTGGCTCATCAGAAAGCAAATCTGACAAATTTTGGATTATTGTTCATAATCCAAATGAACAGATTCATAAGCTACACTACAAGTTATACTAAGTGGCAAAAACAGAATTCAAATATAATAAAATTTTGATATATAAAATTAGACCTTAAGATGAAGTTCAGTTGTCCCTATGAATAACAGTAAAGATTCAAATGTGACGGAAAGAATAATTTTTTCAAAAGAAATTATACGTGAAATAAAGAGTTGTCCGGCGTGCACACGCCATGTTACACGTTTTTGTACACACCTCGTAGTTGTTTGTATACAAACAGATTTTTACTGAAATAAAACCTTTTTGCGGGACTTGATCAATTTTTCTGTTTCGAGCCCCCTTACCTCACCCCAAAATATATCAAGTCAGTCACCATTTGACCCATCTGAGTTTTAATGAGAAGAATCATCCATTTCATTCTAGGAGGCATGCAAGGAGCTGAGATCGAGCAGGCTCTTCCTAAAGTTACTGGAAGCAGTCCTAAAAACCGGAAACAGAATGAACGTAGGGACGACACGAGGCGGAGCAAGATCATTCAAACTTGATGCTCTCCTTAAGCTGGCTGATGTGAAAGGAACCGATGGCAAAACCACACTCCTCCATTTCGTCGTCCAGGAAATCATCCGCTCCGAAGGCCTCAAAGTCTCTCAGAGTATAATGGGAAAGATTGAACCCACTGACTACAGGAAGATGGGCCTGGATCTTGTTTCCAGCCTCAGTAATGAGCTCTGTAATGTGAAGAAGACTGCCACCAGCGTTGACACAGACATGCTGGCTAATTCTGTCCTTAACCTTTCTGTCGGGTTGGAAAACATAAAGAGGCTCTTGAATACGGACTTGGTAGGTGTGGAGGAAAAAGATGACATCTTTCTGCAGTCTATGGGGTTGTTTTTGGGTTATGCAGAGAGGGTGTTGAAGGAATTGAAGGAAGATGAGGAGAGGGTGCTGTTGAGGGTGAGGGAAATCAGGGAGTATTTCCATGGAGATGTGAGGGGAGATGAATCAAGCCCCTTGAGGATTTTCATGATTGTCAGAGATTTCTTGGGTATGTTAGATCATGTTTGTAAAGAGCTTAGAAACTCAAAACCTTCAACTGCTCATCCTAACCCTTTATTATTATCTCCATTCAGGTAGTGCCTGATGTAGTTAGTTTGGGCTGGTTTTGTCAATAATTTATTCCTTTTTATGTGTGTCGGTTGTGTATATTTATATTAATCAGGTGATGTTTATTAACACTAAATTAAAGATGTTTTCATTTAAACCCAAAGTTCTTTGTCTAGTATTATTTGGTTGTTGTACCAAGCTTCCCCAAAAATAGTCATTATCATCATCATTACCCCGGTGCCGCAAAGGCTCCCACACCTTTGGTGGGGTAGGGGGTCGGATGTACGCAGTCTTACCCATGTACTAAAGCATAGAGAGATTGTTTATCCATAGTGAAAATCATGTCAAAAAGTGCATGGACTGACTGTTGCTTCATAACAAAGAGTTTAGTAAGCCATTTTGATTTATTCCAATATTCCATCATATTCTCAAGCCAAAAAAATAGCGAGTCTTTGGCTCCATTGCAAATGATGGAAAAATAGTGCAAGCAAAAAAGACCGCACTATAGATAAAATCGTGCTCATTCTAAAAATTTTGAGTCCCATGAATGTAAATGTTGTAACTAACACCTATGGAGTTCAAAATAATAAGACCATATGACCATGCATCTCAAAGGTATATATGTTAGGGATGATAGGCTCAAAGAAATATAGTTCATCCAATAGAGCAAGTTTTATGAGACTAATGTGCAAAAATAAAGTGAAGGTGGACTCAATGTGTATACTATCAGTGGCATGGGACAAAAAGTGATGTTCTAAGCTATTCAATTTACATAAAGGATTCATTGAGTGAGACACTTTTTTACATGAAATGGGAATCGAACATAAGAGCTCATATGCAATTGAATGGTGCATAACAAAAAAAGCACTAAGATGTGTACATGACCTCGCCATTAAGAATGAATATACACGAACTCAATAACTCAAAATAGAACCATGAAGCCGGGATGTAGTAAAAGCTAACCATCATGTAAAAAACAGATCATGATCATCAAAACACAAAGTGAAGCTTGGGGTGCCCCAACCAAAAGGTATATAATTGTTCAAACATTAGGGTGTCCTCGTAGAAGTAATAAATATGACATAAAAACCAATAGGTATGCATCAATTCTTGCATGCAAGGAGGTTTGATCAGACTTCCCAAACCTGATGCTAAAAAATGTTACAGCTTCACACATATTCTTAGTAAAGTGTAACAGGTCTCTTCAAAATTTTACTCTTCTATACTTTCTAATAACAAATCCAGATCGTCTTTCTCTATGACAGAAGTGCTACAGGCAATTTAAAAGGGGATTGAAAATTAAATGACATTGTCTTACCATCAAGCAGTGTGTCAAGAAGTGATTCACTGGAGGGCATTTTGCAAGTGTTTTCATAAACTAGAGACTATATCATCCAAAAAGTACAGTGTATTTTTGCAAGGATAACATCGTCATCCAAAACATGTCAAAGAAGACTTGTGTATTGCCTACTCTTAGCACTAGTTTGTCCACCCAGCACATATGTGAGACCCATAAGCCACCAATAGTGATTTCCCTATGTGTATTAGTGGTACTAATGCCCCAAGCTTTTGGTCCATATAAAAAACAACAAAACTAACTACAAAAAATGAATTTGTCAACTTTAGCTAACACACTTTCAATGATCCCAAGAAAATATTTTATCGAGATATCAATAAAAGACACATTAGTCGGTCAATGACCCGGCTTGATTCTGTATATGTTCCATATAATTTTCTCTAACCTTTGGCTACAAAGATATAGTAATTATAATTTAATCCCCGTATTATTTTCTCTAACCTTTAGTTAAATAGATATAGTAATTATAATTTAATGAATATAGTATTCATGCAGTTACTAATCAAAACTTAAATGGTATTACTATAAGTCACCATGAATGTTCCTAAATCTTAATCAAATTTTGTTGACAATCATGTGCAATGCTTGTATAGGAAAAAGTAGGGTTGGGCACATCAATTTCAGTTTGGTTATTTGTGATTCGTGTCTGATTTAGTTTGAAACGGATTGGAAGAAAGATTATCAAACAACAATCGCACATAGTACGATTTTTGGATTTGATTCGGTTCCAGTTAGTTCGATTTGATTCGGCTAGTATTTGTTATTTTTAATAATATAATATATGTATATATAAAGATTTTATCAAATTTTGTAGTCGATTCGATTTATTTATTTTTACTCAATTTCGATACGTTATTCAATTTAGAAGAAATTCTCTTAAAATCAAACCAAATAACATATGATCGAGTTTTTACTCGATTTAGGTGGATTCAATACGATTGGGGAAAATGTCAAATAAGTCTTGTACTTTCTCAAAAAAGTATATTAGGAGCAATGGCTTGTTTAGTATCAAATTCAACACCGTGAGGATGGAAACTTAAGCAGAAAATGTAGGCTACTACGATGGAGACTGAATCAGAAGGTATAGGAGGGGGCCCTGGAAACTGAACCAGAAGAAATGGGCGGGGGATATATACACAGATGTTTCCCTTTCTGCTCATCCAGATGCTCCTCTCTCACTCAGATTTAATTTATGAAGTGAGGTAGACACGGTTTTCAAATCCAGTAAATAGAAGTACAATATTAGTTTCTCACTTTCTGATGTGAAACCAATAAAACTTGCAGCTAATAATTTCCAGTAACAAAAAGAGGATGAAAGAGAATAAAGGGGGAAAGAACCCAGAGAAGTTACCTGGGCGGCGACTGTCTGGTGGATCTGCCGGGCACGGGGGAGGGCCGCCAAACTTTTAATATGGAATAATTAAAAGCCAACATCGACCAATTACCTACTTATTCCACTCACCTTTACCCTTTCCTCATTACCACATGACGCAACTGTTGCAAGCTACGAGCAGGGAGACTTAAACCACGGAGAAATGGAGTGCTTAGCACGCCTTGAAGAGACCTAAACTAGTGTAATGTTGACTGGGTATGAAATTCAAAGCTCCGGCAATGATAGCTACTAGAAGAGAAAGGTGCGGAGTTGGAGGCGTAGCTTGAACTGGAGTTGCTTTTACCGGCGGGGATGAGTGGCTGTTTTGAGCTCGATTAGTTTATTCGGGTATAATTCTGGATACATTCAAAATTATAAGTCTATTAATAAGTCTATTACAAAAACGTAAAAATAATTGAACTCAGAATAAAGTGGTAAGAAGTGATACATAGTGTAATAAGTGTTTGTAGTTAAAGAGAGATTAAAACGTCGTTGAAGCTAAAAAGGGAAAATGTTAATTTTATAAAAGAGATTTAACATGTGAAAGTACAAAGTGGGAAATAAAATAATAACTGTTAATAGTGAAACTACAACTTCTAAAAAACTTTTTTGTAAACAACATTAGTAGTATGATCGATCTGTTGATCATCTTCATCACAAATTTGGAACATCCGATTGAGATATCTTATTCAAAATTTAAAATTTAAAATTAAAATCTCTAAAATTTCTAAAATCTGAACAACATAATGAATTACACCCATTAACATAAAAACCTTGAATTGGACATCCAAGCATAGCTAGCTAATTACGACATAACATCCCTAACAACTAAAATATAAAAAACGTAAACCTACGTTATTTTAAAACCCAACATTTTAAATACGACATAAGTAATAGGAACGAACATATTATAAACCAATAAGCTAAATACCATTTGTGAAAGAGAATTTCAATTATATTAATTTTAACATAGTGAAAAAACATTTTATTTAAATAATATATACATATGAATACATATAAATCCAAATTTTATATTTTTATATAAATACATAAATTAGATAAAGTCAATGCCCTAATAAAAGAAAGTGAACCACATTGATAAATGACATTCATAATTACAAATAATAATGAATTATTAAAAATTTAATAATTAACAATTAACCATTATTAATAATTAATAGTTATTAATAAAAAATTGCACAATTTTCGTATTTTAATAAAATATTAAAATGATAATGATAATTTTAACAACCTAAGAATGAGGATCATCTATATTACCCAGCCCAATTTCGGACCTGATTTAAAAAAGCATTGACCCAATTAGACAATACACAGCCAACAACCTGTATTTACTTCTGCCCAACAACCTAAACCTAAACCGCATTATATATACGACCTTTACCCTACACTTAACTCATTTACCCTGCGGCCAATATCTTAGACCATCGGTTCTCTATTCTTCTACGTTCTTCTCTCGACTTTCCCTCTCCTCCTTCACCGATATTTCTGTTCTCATCTCTAATTACATTGAACCGTCCCATTACTGTGAAGTAAGTGTCCATTCGTCCATTTTAAAATTTTGACTATGCCCTAAATCTGCTTGCTTGTTGGAACGAATGTTTTTATGTTTTTTTTTTCGCAACTCGTCCATTAGACTGGATAATACATAGCGGATGCGTCCAAGTTGATTTTTGTATACCCTCTTTCCAAAATTTCGTCCTCAAACATTTCTTTGATTTTCAACAGTCCTTGTGCATTTTTTGCTGATTTTTAGAGATCTCATATGACCAAGTATGGTGATAATCTTTTTGACAAAATTTTATTTATTTTTTTCGCATGCATGACATTTAGTACCAAGTTTGAGTTTTTACAAAACGGGTTTCAAAGTTTTTACTAAGATCTGTAAATCTGTTGATTTCTGTACCGTTTGAGGATAAAAAAATCCAATCGGATATACCACTTGATGCCCAGGTCTGTCCAAATATCGGATCTATGTTTGGTGGCTGATGAACATGATTTTTTCAATTGGTCTCGGTCAAGTGAATCGTTTTTTTGAAGTGACAAATACGTACCATTATCTCTAAATATTTAGATTTGATGTATAACTTGTCATACATGAAGTTGGCTTGAGAGATAAGAATGGTGATTACGAATAAGAAAACAAATGGTTTTGTGTTCCTCACCATTTGATGAATCTGTTTTTTTGAATCCAACTTCAGTGATAGCCTAATATATCTTGTGTAATTTGTTTTAAACTGGCCAAAACACAAAACATTATTTTCTATACCCTGTATATCTATTAAATATTTTTATAATTATCTAATAATTTTTCATTTCACTTAAATCGCTATAATACATATGCCGTATTCTTTAATCCATTTCTACAACCTGATTTTTATCTCCCCGCGTGAAAATTATTTACGGTTGTCATTCAAAATAACAAAGAGGAAACATTTAGGGCTCAAAATGATAGTACATACAAAAGGTAAAAATTTAGGACTAAAACGTTTGGTGGACAACTTCCCTGAGTCAACGACAACTTCCTTGAGAAACGACTACATACCTGTGATTTGTGCAATTGAAATATGTTCTGTGGTGTTGTGGGATGGAAAATGAAGTTGGTCTATTTATACTGCAGCTTCGCTTCTTTGTCATTAACGGATGGGTTTAATATCCAGTAGGCAATGAACACTACTTACCAACGGATATATATCTATTGCACCAATTTTTAAAATGTAGCTTGAGCAGTTGTAAACCATTTATTGTCATTGTACTTTAAAGATCACAACCAATATTTTGTACTGCTCAATAAAATATGTGTACCTTCCATTAAATGCGTAAAAGTATTGAAAGGATATAATATCTGAAATTGAACTCAAACGTGTGGCACTATCCTGATGTGCTTGGATCTGCATTTAATATTCCAAAAAGTTCTGAAAAGACTTACTGCTACAAAACCTTTTAATGCATTCGCCGCCCACCTACTACAGTCCATTTCAAACTGACAAAATACGGCTAAAGCAAGAAGAATCTCTTAGGAATTCATACTTCATTGTACGCCCATCCCCTCTAGACCCGATTTAACCATGTTGACCCGACTTGACCCAGTGGAAATGGGCGGGAAAATCACCTGCCTTTCCACTGCGGTTTGTATATAGTAAGATACTTCCCTATATGAATTTTTCAAAAAATTGAAAAATTATGGGGCGCGTTTACATTTTCCAGTTTTTCAGAAAAATGAAAACAGAAAATGTGTTTAACAAAAGAAAATTACTGGAAAATTAGAGAAAGAAAAATAGAAAATTGCGTTTAACAAATCATTTTTCAAAACCAAAAAAATGAGATGTCTCTCATTTCCTTAATAAATTGGAGAAGTGACTTTTACTAGTTTTTCAAATTTGGAAAAGGTGTATGCTATAGTGCCGCTGCAATTAATTCGCATACTTACGCCTAGTGGTGGATCCAGTTCAACTCTGATGTCATTGACTGGCGGTCCTTGTCCGGTCCAGCTTACGGCCGAGCAATCCCTGTCTAGTCCTGTCGACGACCCGACGGTCCCGGTCTGGTCTGGTCGATGACCCAACGGTTCTTATCCGGTTCGGTCCACACCCGTGCGGCCTCTGTCCAGTCCGGTCCAGAAGCCGACGGTCCCTGCCCGATCTGATCGATGACCCAATGGTCCCTGACCGGTCCAATCGAGGACCCGACGGCCCTTGTTCAGTCCATCGATGACCCGACGACCCTTGTTCGGTCTTATCCATGACCAGGCGGTACCCGTCCGATTCATTACCGATCCGGTGGTCCCCGTCTTGTCCGGTCAACCACCCGGCGGTCCGTGTCTGGGCCAGTCAATGACCCGGCAATTTAATCTCGGTTTTTTGAAATCATTTTTTAAAGTGAAAAATTTAAAAGAGCCCGTTGAGTTGTCCACCGATAGGGAAATGAGAAAAGAATTCTTCAAACTAACCGTTGAGATCGACCGGGATCGGCCCATTTTAGTCATGACTTTCCTATATGTGGGACCTGGTATCCTACGTGGGTTGTACTAGGTTTGATTTCGGAATGGGGCCGTACTTTCGGTCTTCTAATCGGTCACATAATAGGGTGAAAAAAATTGATGAACATGTTTTCAGATTTCAAAATGGAAAACTAAAAAATGAAAACAGAAAATTGGAAATAGAAAAACTGGAAAATGAAAACATAAAATTGGAGAACCAAAAATAGAAATAGAAAACTGAAAAATATCTCTGTTATTACACAGGCCCCTAGTACTTTAAGGATAAAATGTATAATACACGTACCGTACGCATTGATATGTATTTGATTAAAAAACGCAATATTAAATCGAAGCCTAATGAAATGGTAAAACTGAAGCGTAATGTCTAGCTTCTCATGACTATTTATATTGCTTAAAAATTATTATGTCTTATATGTTCGTTAATTGTTTTAAAGTCATTAGATTCAATAAATTAGCTCTTTAAAGTCATAATCCTTTTCAAATACTTTTGCATTACTTTTTCTCCACCCATATCAAAACTCCAAAGATAACAAAAAATTGCAGCGGCTCACCAAAATCACGATCACAGTAATATCAACTATTCTCTAGTAATATCTCTCTATTTCTATTCAAATAGGCAATGTCATTTTTATTATTTATTGCACCTATGAATTCAAATTCGTATATCTGGGCGATTTGGTACATTTTAAAGTACGGAGTATTAAAGTGTGTGGACGTGTGGTGCATATGTTAAATTACTCTTTTATTCTATCATTAAATTAGTATATAGACACATATTATATACCGTATTTTTAAATTGTGAAACGTTTAAAACATGTATGTATCTTTAGTTCTTTACCCATTTCACGAACGTATGAAACATATATTTAACCGCGCGTACTTTATATAATTGTACTGTATTATACATGAACTTACATATTATTCTACAGTATTATTCATGAACCCTATAATACTAACAAGGGTTTTGAGCATTACCGGGAATATGAAGAATGCGTTGAGGCAAGAGAGGCCATATGGGCAACGGATTTATTTATTTATTTATTTATTAAAGTTTAGAATAGAATAAAGAGTAAATTGCGTAAATGGTCCTTGAACTATCATCACCATATTATTTTGTTCCTTGAACTATTAAATATATATTTTTAGTCCTTAATCTATTTAATCTATATTAAATGAGTCCTTCCGTTAAAATGTGCCATTAACATTAACGCCAACGGTAGCTAATTTATTAACATCTCATAGTTTTAAATGTTTTAGAACAATACAATTATTCTTATAATTTAAGTAGCTAATCTAGTTTTTTTTAAATATACTTATATAACACATACACACACAAAAATTCTAAATATATAATTAAATAAATAATATAAAACCAAATGTATGGCTTAAATAATATATAAGAGAGAGTCAAATAACTCAATTATATACATATGAGCAAATAAAATTAAATAACAAAATGAGGATGGTTGTTATTATTATTAATTATATTAAAAGAAAATTATCCTATGTATGACTAAAACTCATCCACTTTCACAATACATGACATCATTAGTCTTTCCCCAAAATAATACCCCATATTTAAATTTGTAATATTTAATTTATAAATAAATAACTTTTATTGACTAATTTGCCCTTACATTTTTACCAGAATATTCCCTTAGATTGATATTATAAAACCCTAACCTCCTACTTATTATCTAAAAACTATATCAATTAGCTGGTCGCCGCAGCACCCGCCGCCCTGTCGCCAAGGCACCCGCTATCCCCATCTCCACGGCACATGCCTCTCCCATCACCGCAGCCACCCCTTATGCACCGTCATCGTCTCCATAAAGTAGGAATGATACAAAACCACACAAATTTTGCCAAATTCGGTATGAGACAATCATAGTGGACGGATCGAAAAAGAAAAATAAGACAATCTCAACATGACGGAGGACGTATATTATTTAAGTCATACATTTGGTTTTATATTATTTATTTGATTATTTATTTATAATTTTTATATGTGTATGTGTGTGTGTGTGCGTGTATGTATGTTTAATTTTTAAAAAACAAATACTATGAGATGTTAATAAATTAGTTAGCTACCGTGAAAGTTAATGACAAATTTTAACAGAAGGACTCATATAATATAGATTGAATAGGTTAAGGACCAAAATGATACATATAATAGTTCGAGGATCAAAATGATATGATGATTATAGTCGAAGGACCATTTATGCATTTTACTCTAGAAAATACTAAATAGAATGCATTAATTAAAAAAAAGTCGTAAAAGAAGGCGGTCGCCTCTACGGTTGTCCCTAGCTGGTTGTACCGGCGGTGATCACCTTTGTCAATAGGTTCGGTGGTGACTTCCCCCGAATTCTGGCATGATTTTCAACAATTCGAATGAGTATACTGAGTTGGAATTGAGAAATCCAGCCACTACATGATGCTTTAATGTGCAGATGTGGCGCAGGCTAATAGACTGTCGATAATCTTCGGGCTCTCGGATTCCACTGCATCTATGGGATCGACAACGATGGATTGAGCGGAGGACTGATTCTGGGCCGGGGAGACGAGGTCAAGGTGGACATTGTGAAGGGCGAGTCTAATTTCATTGTCTGTCTGGTTCGATTGAAGCCGAACGATCAGCCATGGCGGCTAACCGACTTCTATGGCTTTCGGGAGACTCGTCGAAGGCGGGACGCGTGGGATGTCCTAGAGGATTTGGCCGTGAACAACAGTGGGCCGTGGATGTTAATCGGAGACTTTAATGATATCATTTACAAAAGTGAGAAGAAAGGGTGTATCCCTTCCCCCATGGATGATACACGGTTTCCAAGAGGCTATCCATAGTTGTGGTTCAAGAGATTTTCCCTTTTCGGGGTACCAGTGGACGTGGGAGAGAGGCAAAGGTACCATTTCTTGAGTGGAAGAAAAGCTTGATAGAATCCTGGTTAATGACGAGTGGTGGACACATTCATGGAGGCTCAAACAGCTTCATTTGAAGCCTCGACAAGTGACCATATGGCCCTTTGGATGAAGGTTGTAGCTACTAACAATGCTAGTAGAAGAAAAAGATTCAAATTCAAAAATAACTGGGTGAAGGAAGAGGAATATCGTATGGTCATTACAAATAGTTGAGGAGCAGCCGCTCACATGTCAATTAACGATTGGATTTCGTTTTGTGGAAACGAGCTTCTTCGTTGGGACAGAGGCAGAAAGCGGGGTTTCATACACCAAATATTGGCATGCAAAAGTAGGTTATCATGTGGCTAACCAAATATTGGCCTGCAAAAGTAGGTTATCATGTGGCTGTGTGGAAAGGATGATAGGGCAAGTGTAGAGAGTTCCTGAGGGTCCTAACCGTGCTTCAAATTCTCACGGAAAAGGAGAACCTTTTATGGAAACAGAGGGCAAAAGAATTCTGACTCAAAAAAATGTGATATGAATTCTCTCTTTTTTCATAATGCAGTGAAACAGAGGAGAAGAAGGAACGGAATGTTTGGCATTAAAATGGCGAACGGGTCATGGACTACATATAGGGGAAAGCTGCAAACGGTTGTCATGGATTATTTCTCATCTCTTTTCGAGGCATCTGACAGAATTTTTGAATTTTGGTCACTGACAGATTTTGAATTTTTGGTCACTAATGATTTTTGGTCACTGATGAATTTTGGTCACTATAGTGTTATTGGTCACTGTGACGTCACCTGTGACACCAATGGGTGAGATTATATTAGTATATAAGGGTATAATAGTCTCCTAACACCTTTTTAGTCACATTTTTGTGAATTGAGAAAAAGGGTCACTTTTTTGTCCATTCCTCTTTTTTTAATACTCCCTCCGTCCCAAAAGGGTTGATCAAAGTTGACTTTCACGTGGATTAATAAAGTAAAAACTGTGTGGTTGAAATTTGTGCAGAGGAGAGAGAATTAATTTTAGCCACATTTTCCTTACTTTAAATGGAAATGGAAAATCTTTTTGGGACATCCAAAAAGAGAAATTTGGCCAACCTTTTCGAGACGGAGGGAGTAATATTTTAGAAATAACCCCTTTTTATTACGTAGTATTTCGCAATTCAGTACACGAAATCAAAAGTTACGTGTTTGGTGAAAAAGTTGATTGATAAGCGTGATAAACCAAAAAAGAAATCACAAAAACTTGAGCTTGTTTACAAAGTCCACAGATGATCTACCATAGTGTCATTAGTGTGATATATCAAAATTGAATACTCCGATCCATTCTCTAATAAAATATGAGTATAATGACATGATTTTTTCATCCTCTATAAATTTTGGATTTTACATAATTTACTCTTATTTAACACAAATAATGTTGCATCTTATACATAGTATTAAGTAATGTTCCAGTAATCTTCAACCGAAACACTCAAAGGTTGAGCTTGTTCACTACTTCCACTTCCTTCCTGGGACCAAGAAACAACCTCTCCCGTCGCCTCGCCGCCCCATCTGTTATTATCTCCTCCTCTTTGGTTTGCGACGTCCGGTGGCAGATTATTCAGCCGTAGCTGCGCGTCGACAGCCATGCCCGCGTTGGAGGCGGCTGTTTGCACCGACCCCGGCGACATCCCCGGCCCAACTCCGGCAGGTAGCGTCAGCGTTGGGAAGTTGAGCTTGTCCGCTGCCATGCTTTCTCTAAGGCAAACAAAGGCAACATCGTGGGCCACCGCAGCCGCCTCCGGAGTGGCGTAGGTGCCCAACCAAAGGCGGTCTTGCGTGCCGGGGACCCGAATCTCCGACACCCATTTGCCCCATTTCCGGCGACGAACACCTTTGAATTTAATCTTGGAGTCTCCAGAAGCGCTCATTATATGTAAAGCATGTATGTTAGTTAACCTGCATGGAAGAAATGATATTTATAGGTTGAATATGAAAAAGTCAAAAGGGATAGGTTCAAACATTAAATGATTTGAAGAATATATGGACTTACAATATTAAAATTTAGTAAAAGCTTTGACGTTGAATTTAAAAAAAAAAGAGCAAACCATTGCTTTATTGGTCAAAATCTATTAAATTGTTTCCAAAATTAAATTCGGTTCGGTAGCTATAAGCCATTTTCCATTTGACTTATTGCTATGTAAACAACACTGCATACCCACGGTTGGACCGACTAAAAAATCAGCGAGTGAGTGAGTGAGAAATTAGACCGGTTAATAGAAACGAACATATTCAAAATCAGATATTTGCCAACCTTTTTTTCCAAATGTGTATTCCACAAAAAACATTTGCGATAGTGGCTTAAGAACTTATCATTTTTAGCCTTTTGATTACGTGCAAAAACGTAAACACCCAAACACATTTAGCGCTTTATAATCGCAAATTATATCGCGGGATTGGTCCACCACGTGCAAGGTGTGATGATCCCAAACATTACAGTTTCATACTAAAAATTGCAAATCTTTTATTTCCTTCATCTCCCTCGCTCATTCATCTCCTTCATCAGTTGCTATGCCTATCTGTTGCGCATGTGTTCTGCATCGAAATTGTGTTTCCTCCCTCTATGTATTTATTGTGCATCTAGGAGTGTCGTGTCTAGGCTTAGGTACTCCGCATCTGATTCTCCGCGTTGCTTCGAAATTGCCTAAAATCTCATGACCAACATAACACAGACCTTAAAATCTGAGATCCCAATCATATCTACGCCCATCTATCCATGCGGAGATTCAATATGTGTACAAAATCAATATCTCAAGTCTAAATTTATCCTTCTGATTCAAGTTTGAGGGACAAAATTTGAGGAAAGTCATTACCGATCCAAATTCTTGTCTTTCCGGTCAATTATTTTGATTATATTTGAGCTAAGATATATTTCTATGCTTATATTTGATTTGGGCACAAGTTACATTTCTGTTAAAGCAATTTACATTTCAATTTAGTTCAAGTTACATTTCAATTAACGTGATTTGCATTTTCGTTTTAGTTCAAATGACATCCCAATTAACATGATTTACATTTTTAAATTTTCTCAAGTTACATTTTACACACTATCGAGTTACATTTCGTTTTGTCTAAAGTTACATTTGCTAACACACGGTTTACATCTCACAGATGAAAAGTGATAGAACTACTAGAGGAAGTAACATGGGTTATATTTCAGGGAACAAGTTATATTTGACACTAACTCGAGTTACATTTGTAATAATGCGAGTTACATTTCATTACAAGGAATTTACATCACATTTTTTATTTAATTATTAAGTCAAATAATACCTACGAGAGCATGATCCTCACTGTGGGCTGCTCCCATGATATAACAATTTCTTTATAATCAAGTAAAATATCATTTAAAATTTCATATAGTGATTTATGTTGATCTAGATCAGCGGAATTATGTATTTATGTATCGTCACTTCAGGTCATGGAAATTTTACTATAAAATTGTACAAAAGACCTGAACATATGATAAACTTCATTTTTATCTAGCAATAAATAAACACATACGACTCCAGAAAAATCATGAAACATTTCAGAAAATTTCTAGCATCACAAGACGATGGAGTATTTTGTGAATTGATAAAATAAGAATAAAGTACTCCCTCCGTCCCGCTAACAATGGATCGGAGTATCCCCAAATATCTCAATGTTTCAACGCCCCCCAAAAAATTCAAATAGTTTTATTAGCACTCAAACAGAAAGGATCTCTAGTTTGTTTGGCCTTATGAGATACAAAGTACTCCCTCCCTCCCGCTAACAATGGGACAAGAGGGAGTGACACGCAAATTAATAAAAAGTGGTTTATGTGGTTGATATTGAATTGATAAAATAAGAATAAAGTAAGAATGATTTAGAGCCACACAAACTTTACCAAATTTGGTATGTGACAATCTTAGTGGGACGGACCGATAAGGTAAAATGGGACAATCATAGCGGGACGGAGGTAGTACTACATAACGTGTAGAAAAACTATGTCATGTTATGTAGTACTTTGTATACATAGAAGACAATGAGAGATCCATATCACATGAAGACTAATTCTGGTAATCGTGTACAAAGTATCACTGGATTGTATATCATTCATAGACGACTATCCTTCATTAATTGTAAAAGCTTGAATCGAATGTCACTTCATCCTTACCAAAATAATAAAGTCCATTTCGGCGTCCGCCCAATCCAATTAGCTTCCTACGTCCAATAAAGGTTGAATCCCCAACCCAAGGGCCCCCCACCCCGACCCGACAGGATGGTGGGGGAGTAAATCACGGTGACTCAGTCGGCAAAACGGCAGTAGGCCTTTACCCGTGCGCACTAGAGGGCCAACCTTATTTCAGGTTCTGAAAACCCCCTTTTGGCCGCTGCGGGATTCGAACCTTGATCTACGTCCAATTTTTCCCACCGCTCGATCAACTGAGCTACCCGTGCGGGTATCCAATTAGCTTCCTCAATTGGTGGAAGTAAGGAAGTGTCTGCATACATACCTAAAAATGTGTGAAAGTAAGAAAAAATATGATCATAAATTGTATGATGATCACCTTGACTTGTTGTATTTGAACTTTACATTATTGTGTGAAACATAAACTAGTTGATCGAATTATTTTCTGAAACGCTGGATTTGTAATCAACCTTATGCAATATTTCTAGTTTTGTGACCTAATGTAGTTCCATTGATTCGTTTTGTGTCTTGGATATGTTTTGTTTTTAAGCAACCTATATTGACTACAAAGAGCAGATGTTTGATGTTTCTATGTTGAGTGGACTGTAAGGAGCAGATTTTTGTTTTTTGGTTGAATGAGCTGGTGTTGTATGTACTGGGCACAAGAGCCGCCACTTGGAATGGCGGCTTTTGTACTGCACAGAAGAATCGTCACTTCAAGTGGTGGCATTCCTTAACCGCGATTAACTGTAGCAGTATTTTGAGAATTAGTTTTAATCCAACAGTATTTTAGAAGTTATTTATTTAATTAGCATTATTTCGGGGAAAACTCCATAATTGTAGTAAGAATACAAATTTTCTATAATCCGGAAAATTGATTCTTTTCTTGTATATATACAAGAAGAAACATACACCTAGTAAAGGATATCCTACGAAGAATAGCTCAGATTTTAATATAAATCTACATTACTCGCAATTTTTCGGAAATCATTTAGATGTCCTGATTTTCTGGAAGTCATAATTTTTTTACTCATAATAAGTTAAGAGTACCTTAATATATCAATTCAAAGGTATTTCATTACTCTACTCTCAAACTTTCAGGGGAGTAAGCTGATCACCCTGACCCTCTTGGCTTCACGTACCCTCAGTTATAACTTACTCCCTCCGTCCCACTAACAATGAGACAAGAGGGAGTGACACGCAAATTAATAAAAAGTTGTTTATATGGTTGATATTAAGTTGATAAATTAAGAATAAAGTAATAATGATTTAGAGTCACACAAACTTTACCAAATTTGGTATGAGGCAATCTTAATGGAACGGATCGAAAAAGTAAAATGAGACAATATTAGCGGGAGTATAACTTTATTGCATCCTTAACTTGGTGATTGGTGAACGAGAAAGCAATGTCCAAATGTATTTATATGTGTAAATATATAAAAATAAATTGCTTTAAATAAGAGTAATAAATGCTTTGTCTATTAAAATGAGTAATTATTGTTATGCTCCGGAGAAAATAGCAATTATAGTTTCAATATTGTGCAGGTTAAAGTTTAAACATTAAATTATACTCTGTAATTTCTCACATAGGTTACTTCTATTTCGATTTAAGTAAAAAAGATAGCGCACTCTTAAGTTAAGATGTCGTTTTGTATTTACTCTGTTGGGGAAAAATTCATGCACGAGTGACCGATTCACCACCACGCAATCGTGATTACCTCAAGTAGTATTGTTGTTGGGTCAAATGCATTGTTCAAGCACCAACTTCTATTGAAACTTTTTTTGTAATAAAAGGTCATATATTAAAATAATGAGCAAATAGGAAATAATAACAATCAAATAAAAGTTCCATGATGGCCGAGCAGATTTAAGCCAATAATGACAAGTTAGTTGGTGCAAGTTGGATAAACATAAGCTTACTTTTTAACTAGTGTAAAGCCCGGGGCATGCCCCGGCAACACGACTATTTGATATAGGTTAAAATAAAAAACACTACTACGTACTATGTAACACATGACACGAATTACTTATGAAATTCAAATATGAATATAATATTTTGGGTAGATCCAAATTAAACTTCACACTTCTTCTCCCTTCCTTATATGGCAAATTATCTACATCAAAAGAGTGCAAAACAGTGTCAAACAGTACCAAACAGTGTCACAACAGTGTACTCTACAGTAAGGTCAAATTTATTTCTTTAATTTGTGTGAAGTAACAGTGTGAAGTTTATTTAAGATCGGAGGGAGTAATATTTTAGGAAAACCTCATAAAAATGTCAAACATACACGTGCAATTCAAGTACCAAAACAGCCTGTGGGTCAGGATTAAAAAAGACCCATTGAAATATAAGTAACTTGGTTCATTATTAGCACAAATATGATATCACCAAACGGTCCAAACCAACACTAGAAGTCGACTTATTTGAAAGAGAAACCATATATTTCCAAACCTCATCCAAAACAAAAGCTATATGTTTCCATGCAAGGGATGTGACGTTTACAATATTGGTGAGAGCTTCACGCTGTTCTACCTTTAATGCATTTGGTTAAGATTAGGTGTGCTAGTGAAGATTCACCTATATAAATGTGTCAATTTCTACTCCATCTTAAAAGTGCAATCCCTCTATTTTCCTCTGCAAATTACAAACTTAACCAAAAAAAGAATGGCCTTGGCAATAAACTCAATCTCTACTTGCACAATATTTGCCATTTCCATGATCTTCATCTCAAGCATGTTCCCAGTTTCCCTTTCCAATCCACTTTGCCCTTCAGGATATCCAAACAACTCAACGCCAGTTTACAGAGAAGACATTGACTTGATACAATTTGCTGGGAATTTGGAGTTCTTGGAGGCAGAGTTCTTCTGTTGGGCCGCTTACGGCTACGGGCTTGACGTACTTAACCCGGAGCTGGCCAACGGAGGGCCGCCTCCGAGAGGCGTAAAGAGGGCCAATCTTGATTTCCTCACGCGTAACATCATCAGAGAGTTTTGTAATCAAGAAATTGGTCATTTAAGGTTTGCTTATTACTTAAATATTTTTGTATTATGTTATTTAATTAGTCTAAGGGTATGTTTGGCACAACTAACTGAAAAAATACTTTTATTAGTTTTTTAGTAACGGTTAGCTTTTAGTGACCGAAAAGATCTTAAAAGAAAAAGGTAGTAGTTGTTTGATAGAAAGCTGACTGTTTGATTCAACTCTGTTTGATATACAAGCTGTTGGGACTAATTAATGTTAGAAGCTACATATTTATCTGAGATGCTACTCACGGTAGCATCTCAAAAGAATCATTTGTTTTTATAAAAGCTCATAAAATTTGTGTGTCAAGCATACAACTAAAAGTTTTTAAAGATCTTTTAAATAATAAAAAAATTAGAGGACAGAGACTTATGCCCGTCAAACATAGTCTAAGGTTTGTATATATCATTGTACTATACACGTAGGTAAGAATCTCAAATAAACATAGCCTAAGGTTTAATTTTGTAGTGAATTGGAAACATGGAAAGAGAAATAATCTAATTTTGGCCAATTTCTAAAGATGATTATAATTGAACTAGTTTCGGTCCCAGATCAAACTTAATATGTAAAACAAACATTTACAAGATTAGACCAATTCAGACCATACTAGATTTTGACAAACTAGACAAAAAAGATCTAGTCCACTTACAAAGGTCTGTTAAGACTTGAGTTGCATTCTAAAGGTCAACTAGATATTATAAAGGAGCTCATGTGGTAATATGACACTTTATTACTTAACAATTTTCCGGAATGGGATTTGAATCTCGTCCTAAATTGGTCCCCAATCTTTATGAAGAAAACTTTGATTATACATGTATAAAATTATGTGCAAAAAATTATTAGAAAAGAATTTTTGATCGATCGAGTCTAATTTATACCTTCGTTCTAGTTGTTCAAAGTGTATCATTCGGTTTGAGATTTTCTATGTTCCATAACATGAAGCAAAGAAAGAGATATATTTAAAATGTCATTTAGTGACGTGCAACATATATGTTACAAATTTTCATTTTTGTTCATAAGTATTGTGTATTTTGAAAGAGTTCACTGATTTTAGATAAAGCTCAAGAATAAGCAATCACTAGGCTATAATGAATTTGCAGGGCTATAAAGTCGAGGGTTGGATTGTTCAAGAGGCCATTGATGGACCTTAGTGCAAATACTTTTGCCCAATTATTTGATGAAGCATTAGGTTGTAAACTTGAACCGCCGTTCGACCCGTACAGGGATAGCATAAACTTCATGATGGCTTCATATGTAGTTCCATACGTTGGAATGGTTGGCTACGTGGGTGCAAACCCTAACATCAGGGGCTATATCACAAAGAGGGTAAGTCATTCTTTCGATTCAGCTCATTAAGTCCTAAGTAAACAGACCGTAAGTGCCAAAAACATTGCACCAAATTTCATACCTCCCCCCTTTTCAGTTACTTGCAGGACTACTCGGAAATGAAGCAGGGCAAGATGCAGTGATCAGGATGTACCTCTACGAGCGAGCTACACGAATGGTGTTTCCCTACCGTCACACCATAGCCGATTTCACCATCCGCATTTCAATGCTGAGAAACCGGCTGGCAGCATGTGGTGTCAAGGATGAAGGCTTGTTTGTTCCTCCAATCCTTGGGGCGGAGAATCGGACGACTAGCAATGTTCTTTCGGAAGATGCTGAATCACTCTCCTATAAGAGAACTCCAGCAGAAATACTGAGGATTTTATACAACACTGGGGATGAACACATCCCCGGTGGCTTTTACCCGGAAGGCGGTAATGGCAGGATTGCTAGAGAATATCTCCCGATGTGAGGCAGGAAGGTTAAGAGAAAAGTCGATACTCTTTATTACATTTATGCATGTACCAAAATGTTAGAACTTCTTTACGGTTTAAATTTGTGTTTGTTTGGCAATTCGGAGTATAAAATAGAATGAATGGCATGGATATCACTTCTAGGCTTAGAGAACTAGAATTTGTTTATTTAATTTAAATTTCTTCTCTCTAATGCATCCCAACTGCCCGCACCACCCTTTCTGTCCATGGCGTACTTTGCCCTATACCGTTGGCAGCTGCCAAGATTTTTTTCAAAGATTAAAAGTTGTGGATGGCCACACTCACAGTAACCTATTCCAGACTAGGCATGGACCGGAGCCGGGTCGGGCCTGACCCCCGGGCTGAGATTGGGCGGGACTGGGGTTTTCGTATGAAGGTCTGGTACTGGCCCGAGTTTGAATCGGGCCCGCGCCCAGGTAAGGTCAATTTTTTGTTTTTAAAAATTAGTCTTTTCGAATTTATTCCAACCCCGACCCCCCATGCCCAAATGCCGCCAAAACACCTAGCCCAACCCACCTAGCAGTAGCACAATGCAAAAAAAAATGGCCCGGACCATGCCCAGACTGGGCGGGCAGGTCCACTAAAATCAAGGCCCGTAGCATGCCCCATAAACAGCCGGTTCGGGCCCCCAGTCCCGAGCCGGATCGGGCCTGCACAATATCAGGTTGGGCCGGGTCTCGAGCTGACCCATCTAAGTCCATCCCTGTTTCAGACGAATGCTATTTCAAAGATAAAAAGTTGTGGATGGTCAGAAAGTCAGACTCGCAATAACACATTCCACACGAAAACAGTGCCAAGTAGGGGTGGGAAACAGGCCCTGGCCCAACCCGAATTATGATATCGGTCCGGGTTTTTTTTTTTGACGGGTCCGAATAAAAAACCGCACCGAACCCGAAATTTCAAGCTCATTAACGGGCTCTAAAATCTATAACCCGGCCCGGACCGATAAAAACCCGAAACAATTAGCTTTAATATAAAATCAATAAAATATACCAATATAATTTATAAATTAAATCCTAATATATGATTATAATCATAATGGACGTAAAATGACTTAATAACTATTAGAGACTACAAATATGTTCGATTTATTTATCGTAATGACCATGAAAACATATTTAGAGTAACATTGTCACATTTTTATCCATAAATTTTATTTCATAACATTTTTAGAACACTTATATTATTTATTTTTATGCATCTTAAACAAAATATTATGATAATTGTATTCTTTGGATTTGAATTCTTGGTGATTTTGAAGATTAATATTTGTGCTTTTTATTAATTTTATTTGCGGTTTGTACTTTTTATTAATTTTATTTGAAAATAGATTTTAAAATATAAAAGAAATATGAGTGATTTCACATTCGGGCTTCAACCGGCCGAACCCGAACCCCAACCCGGACCGAACCCGGGCTACAAAAAATCCGACTCGGACCGAAAATAGTGGGCTTTGTTTCAGTCCCTAATTTTCATAACCCGATACCTTACGGATAATTTCGGGGTTTAGCAAAAAGCCGAAGCGGACCGGACCCACCCCACCCCTAGTGCCAAGTGCCAACAACAGTTAGTTATTGATGGAGTATTAACTCCTAGAGAGAAGGAAGAGCTAGAGAGATAAAGTGATATGTATAATGAATTTCCAACTCTTTACATGACTCCCTTAGGGAGTATTTATAGGAGAAAAGCGGGCTGGGCTTCCAGGCTTGGGCTGGAAGGCCCATTTACAATAAAAGGCCAATAAATGGCTAACAAATGGTATTTAATCTATTCTAACGGGTATACATGAATAAAATGGAATGTACAACGAAATAAATGCTATCTACTGAGCGTATGTGGGCCACTGTCCGGGTCCAATAGTCGTGAGACCCGGGGGTCCGAGTCTATATACTCTATCAGGAGTCCCCCACTCTCTGAGTCGAGAGTATTCGAGGCGAAAGAGAGTAGAACTGTGTGCTGATCTGTCGTCGTCTGGTGAGTAAACTTCGTAATCAAAAATTTGAATTTCTGCTTCTTTGGTTAACGGGGGCGCTAAGTCCCCCGCTCTTCGAGTCCCCCACTCCTTGAGGCGAGTGTAATGAGGTGAAGAGGAGTAGAGTAATGCGTGTCGGATGATGTCTTCAACAGGGGGCCGAGGGTTGACACCTTTTGATCCACGATGGGGAGATGCCTCGTTAAAAACCTCATTAGGAAAAACCCTGTGGGAAAAAATCCTAATAAGGGAAAAAGAGTACACCGGATGCCCCCAAAATGAAACAAAAGGTGCGGACCCTTCGGCCTGGAGATGGAGCTGCAACGGTGCCCGTCTGCTGGGGGGATGGTCGAGGCCGATCTCTATATGTGGGTAGCTCATCATGATTAGTAGTCCTAGTCATCAAATAAAGATGACTAAGGGATGGGTCGAGCGACCGTCCACAATATGATGTCTGGTTCATCAAATAAAGATGACCAGAACGTAAGGCCGATGGGCCGAGAGGCCTGTACGAGAGCTCCACGTTGTCGAATAAGGACGACGAGGCGATGTATGGCCGAGGGACCTGCATAGAGCTCCACGTCGTCAAATAAAGACGATTGGGCGATGTGTGCGGCCGAGGGGCCTGCATAAGAGCTCCACGTCGTCAAATAAAGACGACGGGGCGATGGTGCGGCCGAGGGGCCTGCATAAGAGCTCCACGTCGTCAAATAAAGACGACGGGGTGATGGTGCGGCCGAGGGGCCTGCATAAGAGCTCCACGTCGTCAAATAAAGATGACGGGGCGATGGTGCGGCCGAGGGGCCTGCATAAGAGTTCCACGTCGTCAAATAAAGACAATGGGGTGATGGTGCGGCCGAGGGGCCTGCATAAGAGCTCCACGTCGTCAAATAAAGACGACGGGGCGATGGTGTGGCCGAGGGGCCTGCATAAGAGCTCCACGTCGTCAAATAAAGACGACATGGCGATGGTGCGGCCGAGGGGCCTACATAAGAGCTCCATGTCGTCAGATAAAGACGACGAGGCGATGGTGCGGCCGAGGGGCCTGCATAAGAGCTCCACGTCGTCAAATAAAGATGACGGGGCGATGGTGCGGCCGAGGGGCCTGCATAAGAGCTCCACGTCGTCAAATAAATACGACGGGGCGATGGTGCGGCCGAGGGGCCTACAAATGAGTTCTACGTCATCAAATGAAGATGACAGAACGACATATGACCGATAGGCCTGTAGATGAGCTCGACGTCATCAAATAAAGATGACAGAGCGAGATATGGCTGATGGGCCTCTAGATGAGCTTTTCGTCATCAAATAAAGATGACAGAGCGAGATATGGCCGAGGGGCCTGTAGATGAGCTCGACGTCATCAAATAAAGATGAGAGAGCGATATATGGCCGATGGGCCTACAAATGAGCTCTTCATCATCAAATAAAGATGACAGAGCGATATATGGCCGATGAGCCTACAAATGAGCTCTTCATCATCAAATAAAGATGACAGAGCGATGTATGGCTGATGGGCCTGCAAATGAGCTTCGCGTCATCAAATAAAGATGACGGAGCGATATATGGCTGAACTCTGGGCTCCTTTAGCCTTTCAGCCAGAGACCGCAAGATGTTCAGGCCCGGGCCATTTGAGGTAGTTAGGGTTGGTTTGGGGGTGAGGGGGAGGGTTGGGGGTTAACTAGGAAAAGCCAAAAAAAATAGAACCGAGGCCCGGCCGGGATCGGGGTTACCCAGGCTGGTTTCGGGCCTCCCCTTCATGAACCGCAGCCCGGCCGGGCCTAGACCTGAACCGTGCCCGAACCGGAACCGGTCCATCCCTGTTCACCCCATTTGATATCGAGTTACAGCCCTGGACCGATGCTTCTTTTTCAAGTTGAAATCAGGAACCGACCCTGACCCTGACCCAGAAATTAACAGACAATACGGGGCCAAATCAATTTTTTGTACCAGGTGATCTCAACCAGAACCGGAACCAGACCGACCCATATCCATCACAAAGTGATAGTGACAAAATAAATTGATTGCGTCATTCAAAATTTTGTTTGCAATTACCATGTCAGATATAAGAAATTTACAAATTAACAGGACAATACGGGGCCAAATCAATTTTTTGTACCAGGTGATCTCAACCAGAACCGGAACCAGACCGACCCATATCCATCACAAAGTGATAGTGACATAATAAATTGATTGTGGCATTCAAAATTTTGTTTGCAATTACCATGTCAATCAATTTTTTGGACCAGGTGGTCTCAACCAGAACCGGAACCAAACCGACCCATATCCATCACAAAGTGATAGTGACAAAATCAGAAAATAAATTGGTTGTGGCATTCAAAATTTCGTTGGCAATTACCTTGTCAGTTATATCTTTATCAGCTTATCCACACATAAAGTAATCACTTTTTTTAAATCAGGCATCCCAATAGTGTTTTAAATATGGATGGACTCGGGTCCGGGCTGGGTCCGGGTCGGGCCTAGGCCCGGGCGGGCCGGCGGGTCAGAAATGGTGGACCCGGGACCGGCCCGGGTAACCACCGGGTCGGGGCCGGGCAGGGCCCATTATATTTTTTTTTTACTTCTTCCTAATTAACCCCCCTCCCAGTCTCCCACCTCCAACCCCCCAAACCACCCTAAATGGCCCAAAATACCCAGCCCAACCCGAAAATTTAAAAAAAAATTGAAAGAAAAAATAGTTTTTGGCCCAAAAAGGGCCCGGGTGCGGCCGGGTCAGGCCTTGTTTTGGGTGACCCGAGCCCAGACCGGAAAACCCACGGGCCAGGCCTACCCGGACCGGTCACTGATCGGGCCACCGGGTCGGGCCAGGTCGGGCCGGAACAGTGCCGGTCCCAGGCCGGTTCCAGGTCGGGCCACCCGGCCCGAGTCCATCCCTAGTTTTAAATCAGGCATTCCCCTAAGATTGAACACGTGAGGACATCAAACATGTGAGAAATGTGGGGCTGGTGCAGTTCTTATAAAAAATGTGTGCCTAACCAAATATTAACAAACTTGTTGAATGGTACTATGGACATTAAATAGGACCAAAAGAGGACAGAGTGAGACAAGGAAAACCCCTAAAACATTAGCAGAATTTTAGGTTTTTCCAAGCATATCGCATACAGTTTGGACTACACTATAAGCCAATGAGAAAAACCAAATAGAAACACAGAATGACATCACTCGCAAAAAAAATCTCAAATCAAAGTTAGTACACAAATAAGTGCTCCATTGTCTCAACCTTTAAAGTCTTTGGAAACATAAAACCGAGATCAAGGCAAATAGTACACAGAAAAGTTACAAACAATGCTCATTGTAGCTACTAAAGAGTGAAATAAAGTGAATCTCAAATAGCACTGACAAAGAAACTCAAATCAAACTAAGAGCAGGAGTGATCACTGTTTGAGTTCATGTCTCTTCTTCTGCCAGAGCCTGTCCACAGCACTGTCAGCATCTCCCTGAAAAGCATAAACGAAGCAGAATAATACATAAGCCACTGTTCTTAGAAGATTTTTATATGGAGTATAATTTACCAAAGCTTTAAAGAATTTGAATGAGGCAACTATATAAACTCTCATAACTTAATACCTGATTGATATTGACAATATAAATATGAAAGTTGTTAACAAATAACCTTAGAGCTCAGAAACTTCTAAATATTAGGAATGATCTATCATCTATGATTGATTAGTGATTGCGCATAAAAGCATTCCGGACGAGATGCACTGGATCACTCAATCTTTACTTTTTTAATTAGTTTTAATAAGTTCTAAATATAAAAAAGGGGGCATAGAGTGAAATGCCAAGCATATGATAAAACTATTACAATTATAAAAAACAAGCTCACTTTTATAAAGAGGGAAGCATATCAATTACTTTAAGATATAGTAAGCATGCATACATTCTTGCATTAAATTCCAGAAATAGAAAATGTCAATAGATATTGAATTAATTTGGAAACATTTTATTTATTTTTAGTGATGACAATACATTAAGCTTTAATTAACTGTACTTAAAATCTAATAATGTGTGAGCTTGAAACTAAATCACAACAACCAGTTGTAGGCCTACCACAGTACACTGAATATGAGAATATGCAACGGGACAAAAGCCCACCAATTTTTTGGCATGATGAACTCTAAAAACTGCACACATTCCCAGTGATCATACTTGTTTTTAAAATGTCAAGCAATAAAACAAACAAGAAGCAAACAACATTATAAAAGGATGACGCAGCAGAAAAAAAGAATTTCACACTCCAAAGAACAGCTTACCTGAGCACGAACAAATCCACATAAGGCAAAAGTGGTGGACTTTCCATTAAATACACCATCATCATTCAAATGGCCAACATTGATTTGGACAGAAGCATGGTCCTTTGAAGTGATCAGCCTGTTTGTGGCAGAGCTGCATCAAGATCATTATTCTAGCGTCGTTAGTTTATTTCAAGGCTCTCAGTATTCCTAAACTCAAAATCTTTTTTATACTCCGTAACATACATGCGGCAGGCACTATTTTGTAAATAAAAATGATAAAATATCTTAAGATCATACCACTTCCTTGGGATGTAAAGATCCATAAATTGTCCCTCATCGTTCATCATCTTGGCAAATCTGTCAGGTATACCAGGTCAAAATTCCTAAATTTAGCAGAACGCAGTGCAGCGTTCTAAACCCCATCAAGTAAACATCAGAAAATTAATAGGTAGGGCAAAATCTCAATTAGCTGTTGTCTAAACATATATGAAGAGTCATTTATATATACATTATGAAACAGCTACAGTCAGCCCGCCATTTAACTTTTACAAATTGAGCGAAAATAGTTAACTTTTTCACACAGAAACAGTATGCTTCCATGATTTTCTTATTTGCCTACTCGACAATAAAAAAGACCTCAGAAAACGAGACTTTCTAGACTAACCGTACTCACAGTTAATCTGCAGAATTTGGGCTCTCCTCCGTACGAAGGCAACACTGCCAGCGTATTGGTTGGTCATCAAATTACAGCTTATAATAATACAACTCCTTATTTTAGAAAATTATTCATCGTTTGAATGAAAGAACAGATAAAGAACGAACCTCAACAACAGATAAAATAAGCAGACAGTTAGTAATAATCGACTAACCTGGAGGGAAGAGGATATGCAAACGGAGAGAGCGTACGGCCGACTGAGATATGAGCGTAGAGAGATGAGAGCTCGAATGAATTGGTAGGCAAACGGTATAAAGACAAGCGAGAGTAGGGTTAGGTTATTCGAGATTTGGGCATGTGATTTTCTAAATGGACCGGATCAAGAACTTTGGGCCAATCACTTTAAATCATTTCATTTGGGATATTTTAAAGGAAAATTTTCGCAACCAAGTATAATAAGGGAAATGATATCACTTTTTACAATCTTAAATTCATATTTCAAAATTAAGCCATAGCTTAATTTATAGTAATATATTGTTTTCAAAACAAGCCCATATATAAACATAACCAAATTAGGAACCCAAAGCTACCTGTCCTTTCCAGCGCGCTGAACTGAGGAAGTGTAGGCCTCTGTCAATGGGTCGGGTCCGGGTCGGAACATAGTGTTCCAGACCCGGACCCGCTAAGTTAATAATGGACCCAGACCGGATCCGTTTACCCGGCGGGTCTGAATATTTGGACCCGGACCCAGACCTAATGGGTCTCGGAATCGGGTCAGGTAGACCCGCCCGCCAAGTATGATACGCACACCATTATAAACTTTGTGAAAATAGCAAGACATGTATGTGAAATATACAGCAAAGTGTACAAATTTAAAAGCAAAATATATCTTCACTTTTCAAAAAAATCAAGGTCTAATTAGTATTTTTATCTAATAAAGTATCGGTTCTTGTACAGGCATATAGCTCCACACTTTGCGTGGCTTTCTCTTACACAAAAAACTCGTAGAATAAACTAGAAATTAAATCATAAAAAAATCTCTTGGACTACTAAGAGTATAAAATCATATGTAGAATTATATATGATAATGATATAATAATATTAATAATAATAGTAATAAATATTAGTTTTAGGATATCTTACTATCTTGATCAGTATAACTTATATACTCCGTAGTATTTATGTATTAATGTGTATATTTTTATTGAATAATCACAAATTCACAACTAATAACTTTATGTATTATTATTTATATATGTATATTAGTTTCTATTTTATTTAAAGTGTTATAACTAATCACTTTATGTTTGAGTGTATGTGTGTACAAATAAGAAATTGTAAACGGGTTCGGGTCTTTAACGGGGCGCAATCATATGTACCATACCCGACCTGTTTATTTAAAATACTAACGGGTCCGGATCCAGATCCGGGTAAACGGAATAAAAAATAGACTCATACCCATTAAAAACAACCGGGTTCGGGTCTAGACAGGCATAAGGAAGTACGAGTATATCTGAGGTGTGGGGGGGTTAGCGCCTCCGTCACCACAGAAGCACGAAATTCAAATTCTTCACAAAAGTTGCCACACGCACCGGCGACAACCTCACATCATACGCGTAGCCCCTCGGCCCCAAGTCTGGTAGTGATGGTCTCTTGCCTACGACCTTTGGCTGAGGATTCTCCCACGGGGTTGCCTCGGTCAGAGCTCGCCAATGAGATCGGATTATCGGCTTGGTGAATCCGAGTGAGGCGCCTCGTCGACGCCAGAAGTTTACTCAACCCGACGACGACAGGTCAGTACATAGCTCTACTCCCTTTCGCTTGAATACTCTCGCCTCAGGCAGTGGGGGACTAGGGGACTACATCGGCCTCCAAACGCAAGGATGAAATGTAAAATCCAAGAACGCACAAGTGTACAACTACAACGACATCGTATCATCTATGCACCACAACGTCCAGGACCTTGTTGTACACCCTCGACCGCAGCAAAATAAGCAAACAAGGAAGCAAAGCTCAAACACACCACCCAGAACATAAAATGTGTCGTCTCTCGACATGTGGAGCCTCAACGGTTTTGGATCACATGCTTCACCTTCGGCCAAGGTGAAAGAATAATCCCACAGTGGTCGTGGCACGCGTAACGTCCTCGAAAATGGACTACATCCACTCGATCAAAAACACTCGTTGTCCTCAAAGACCTTGGACGCGCAAGTACTTCGTATTACATAGAATTATAAAGGGAAAACTGTCAAATAAGCTCTTCTACTTTGTACGGAAAGTCAATTAAGCCCCCCTACTCTAAATTCATTCATTTCAGTCCACGAAGTCTAAAAAACAACCAATTAGGCCGTTTGGAAGGTTACCAACCGGTAACCCCGTTCACTGCTTATGTGGCAGCCTAAGTGGCAGTTTTTAAGTTGGTTGAGTAAGTTGACATGTCAAATATTTTTAAAGATGCAATGGGAGTATATTAAAAAATAAAAAACTAAACCCTAAACATTTCAAATTAAGCCCTAATGTTTCAATGTTGCCAGCGACGCCATTCAGCTCTCAGTGAAGAAGAACGACGCCATTGAAATGGTCCTTACCAGAAGTGAAGCGCAACCAACATTTGTTTGAGTGGTCGGATTTAGTACAACCTCACAGGTAATATTCGAACTCTACTTTTATACAACCCCACACATTTTTACATGTATTTGCTTGGTCGGATTCGATGTTTGTCCAACTCTGTTTGTATACACGATTAAGTGGAATTGATTGGTAGTGTGTGTGTTTAAACATTTTCCCCGTAATTTGAGTAGTGATTTTTTCCTTGAAGTGATTCATTGGTTGTTTTGTGCAGCATGTTTGACAGGGTCGAGCTCATTATTCACCATGGAGGGAACTTTGTTAGTACTCCTTCTACGATGTACGTAGGTGGTGAAGTGGACATCATTAAAGTAGATCCTGATTTCATAAGCTATACTCATCTGATGAAGTCTCTAAAATCAGGATCATATGGGAACATTTGTGGGTTGTATTACAAAACACCAGAATAACCAATGGAGATGTTACATGAATTGTTCAATGATGCATCAACCCTAGATCTGATATATATGGGTACAAGGTGTGGGAAGTGTGAGATTTATGTACATCACAGTCTTGATGAGGCTGAATTAGTTGAAATTCCTCTATTACCTGTGCCAACTACGGATGCCAATGGTAAACATGTACCCCAGCATGATGAAGAACCTGTTATAGGTGATCATGCAGATGTTGACCAAACGAGTGAAGGGTTAACATCACATGATGCAGAGGAGGAATACAAAACTAAAAGTGACACCTCAGAAGGGGAAGACAGTGTTGAGTATGACTCATCGAATCCAAGAAGCTACAATGGTGAACCAGAAATACATGACCAACCTAGAGAACACTTTTGTACTTATAATCCTGATTGTGAGCCTCCTAACATACAGGTGGGAATGTATTTTGAAGATGGTACACAATTCAAGAGTGCTCTTGTTAGATATGCTGTGCATGAGAAAAGAGATAAAATTTGCCAAAAATGATCCACACAGAGTTCGGGTGAAATGTGGTGGTACATGTTCTTTTTCTTGTACTGGTACATGGGTTGAGAGATTGAAGTGCTTTCAAGTGTCGGTTTTCAACCAAGAACATCAATGCAATTTGAAGTATAAGTTGGGGATAGTTAGTCAGAAATGGATTGCAGAAAAGTTTGAGGATAAGGTTGTTGATGATCCTACTATGACTGCATTGGAGCTGAAGAAACTGATCAAAGCTGAGCTCAAAATACACGTTTCTACCAGTATGGCTACCAGGGCTCTGAGGATTATTCAAAAGAAAACCCAAACAGATTGGAAAGAGCAATTCAAAAAAATCAGAAACTACGCAGAGGAATGCCTACAGTCTATTCCTGACAGTACAATGGTCATTCATACTACAAGAGTAGTTCCTGATTCTCCCTCTATATTTCAACGCATATATGTGTGCTTCGGACCGGTTAAAAAAGGGTTTCTTGAAGGTTGTAGGAAGGTTGTTGGACTAGATGGGTGCTTTCTTAAAGGTCAACTGAAAGGGGAGATATTATCAGCAGTAGGTAGAGATGCCAATAACCAAATGTACCCCATTGCATGGGCGGTAGTTGAGATTGAAAACAACTCGTCATGGGCCTGGTTTCTAGAGCTTCTGAAAATTGATCTGCAAATCACTAGGTCAGATTTGTGGACTATCATAAGTGACCAACAAAAGGTAAGTAACATTATATATACATGTAATGATTTAAGCTTACAATATCAGCTGTTATGACTGTTAATTACATATATCTTGGCACTGCAGGGTCTTTGTAATGTGATTGCAAGGGTTTTCTCAGAGGCTGAGCACCGAAATTGTGCTAGACACATTCATGCGAATTGGAGCAAAACCCACAGAGGTTTGCTTCTTAAGAACCTGTTCTGGATGTGTGCAAAGTCCACTTGCGAGGAACAATTGCAGGCTGCATTAGCGGAGTTGGATAAGGCAGATAGTGATGCTGGTAAAGACTTGCGCAAAATTGATTTCAAATTATGGTGCAAGGCATATTTTAGAACGGATGTGAAATGTGATACTGTTGAGAACAACTTATCAGAGGCCTTCAATAGCACCCTTCTCAAATGCAGAGGAAAACCTATTATTCCAACGCTAGAGGACATTAGAGTTGCAATGATGAAAAGGATTGCCAAAAAAGGAAATATGTCAAAAAGTGGTCAGGTATAATATTTACTTCAATTGGTAATGGATAATTAATTCCCTTTATAATCTGGTTGGCATAATTTCAGTCCAATAATTAACATTGGCAGGATAATTTGGACCTGTGATTATGAATAAATTGAACAAAAACATTTTAGCTAGCCAAGGATGGAATGTGGATTTCAACGGGGACGATGGCTATGAAATTAAAAAGGGAAAACAACAATTCAAGGTCAGTCTGAATGGTAAAACATGTTCCTGTAGGAGGTGGAATTTGTCTGGAATACCTTGTGCGCATGCCATATGTGCCATTTTTTATAATGGCCAAAATCCGGAACAATATGTGGACAACTGCTACTCTAAGGAATTCTACCAGAGAACTTATTCATACACTCTTCCACCAATTAATGGAGAGTTGTTATGGCCACGAACTCAGCATGAAGATATTCTGCCTCCTGTGCCAAAGAAGATGAGTGGACGCCCAAAGAAGAAGAGAATCCGGGAAGCATCTGAAGCACCCTCATCTGGTTCACAGCTTACAAGAAAGGGAAGGGTTATGAAATGTTCCAATTGTAAAGGGGAAGGACATAATAAGTCTTCTTGTACTAATAAAAACACACCTACTGAAGAAATACCAAGAGCTAATCCGAGAAGAAGAGGTGCAAGGCAGGGTAGATCTACTAGAGGAGGAGGGAGGGGAAGATAACAAAGTGGTTTTGGTGTGTACTACAATCACAACACTGGTGAAACCCTTCTTGATGTAAGTTAAAATCTGTCTACTTCAATGTTGTTGTGGTGGAATTTGTTGTAAATTTGTATATTCAAATGTGGTGTTACCTCATTTCAGCCTGGGCAGCCAAGTGAAACAATACTGAATGGATGATGAAGATAAAGGGCAAATGAAGGTTGCAGGATGGAAAGTCTTCTGGTTTTTTTGCTGGATGGGTGATGAAGATGTAAAGACTTTTTGTTTTGCTTGATGGCTTTTATGTAATGCCGTAATGGGATGTAAAGACTTAGTTGTTTTGTTGGATAAGTAATGTGTGGTGGTAGTTTGGCTTGAAACTGTTGTTGGCAGTATGTTTGGCAAAACTTTGTGAGCTTTTTTGGGTGAATATTGGCTATAAAGTTGCTTGTACGTATGGTATATGTGGGCCAGAACTCATGCTTTTAAGTTCTCAAATCAGTGTTGGTTTTTGGATGTACAATCATGTTCAATTCAACCCATTCACCTTTACTATGAAGCTGTTTTTTTACTATAACAGGTACATATATATTTAATGTTGGGATCCGTTTAATGTTTAATTCATCTTCAATTCATCCCATGTTTAATTCCCAGACAATCGGAATCTTCAATTCAGCCCATTAAATTGTACCAAAAGTCAACAAAGGAATCTTCATTACAGACCAAATGAAAACAAAAGCAACTGATTGCCTAAATTTGCATTACAACACACCAGATTACAACACACCACTACAACCACTAATATATGCATTTTTTTTGTGTTGGAGTGCATATACAACATACCAACAAAAGCAACTACAACAATGAAAACAAAAGCAACTGATTGCCTAAATTTTTTGTTTTCCTTGGCTTCATTTTCAAGTAGCTTTGTAAGATAAGCAATCTGTCCTTGTACAACCCTTTGTTCAACCATTGTAGTAGTCATGAACCTCACATTGTCTGCTTTTGTCTTCATCTCTTCTCCATGATGTGTGCCTCTTATCTCTACATCATCCTTCCACAAGAAAATCCACATCCCATGTTAACCTGGAATGGAATGTCAGGGATGTTCAAACATTAAAGGGAACATTAAATTGACAATGGGGGGATTGTTTACCCTCAAAATTTAACAACAAACAACAACTTTAACACTCCCATCTTTTTAAAAACCGAATTCGAAGAATTAATACTTCTCCCTGTTTCGCTTACAATGGCGAAAGAATGAATACAATGGCGAAAGAATTACCTTCCATTTTTGACAACCATAAAAACTTCTCCCTGTTTCGCGTACAACACACAAGGGGGATTTCAATCCACAAAGGCAATACACAGGCGGTTCATACAAAAGAGTAGAACTTCGTCCTTTAGTGGCAGTAGATGCGGATGAAGATGCCATCTGCTTTCGTTCGAAGACGACGACTGTTACGACCCAGAGAGGAAGAAGACTCGGACTTGTGTTTAGGGTTTAGTTTTTTATTTTTTAATATACTCCCATTGCATCTTTAAAAATATTTGACATGTCAACTTACTCAGCCAACTTAAAAACTGCCAGTTAGGCTGCCACATAAGCACTGAACGGGGTTACCGGTTGGTAACCTTCCAAACGGCCTAATTGGTTGTTTTTTTAGACTTCGTGGACTGAAATGAACGAATTTAGAGTAGAGGGGCTTAATTGACTTTCCGTACAAAGTAGAGGGGCTTATTTGACAGCTTTTCCAATTATAAATCATAAAAAAGTTAATGTAACCTAAAACAGTGTAGAATATAATTAAAACACAGTTAGAGAATAAATAAAATAATAAACTTTAAACTTTTGAATATGAAAAATTGAATAATAAACATTAAACTTTTGAATAAATAAATAAAAATAATATTTTTCTAATGTAATGTTTCTTAAATTAATTAAAATTTTAATTATTGTTATTATCATTTTATTTCTTTTTATTGATAGTTCTGAAATTTTTGTTTTTTATTGTTTCTTTATGTTACTAGTTGTTTTTCATATTCATAAATCGGAATTTTAACATTCTAGGTGTTTGTATCTAAATCTATATAGATATTTGTATATTAAATATGTAGAAAAATAAATAGAAATCTAAATGAACAACAAAAATCTAAAATAACAACATCAATTATAAGAAACACAATGCAACAAAGATGTAACAAGATGCACCAAAATACAGCATGATGCAACAAAATGCCGTACGTGTGGTACAACAAGCAGCAGTAAAACATAATATATTACAGTATCACAACAAATATTGTTGGTCCCGTTTATACTAGGAACAGTCTAGAGGGGGGTTGATTAGACTGTTCAGGTTTTTAAAACTTTTCTCCAAGTCAAGACTGACTTACAAGAGAAGGTCTCATTCTAGTCATCTGGTGACAGAGAAGGTTGAGTTCTGATGGCAAAACTGGACCTGGCAGCGGATAAGGTTCTGTCAAGGTAGCCTCAGGGAAAACACTATGGCAAATGCCTCTCTGTCAGGGTACCCAACTCTGGTAGCTTCTCTGATGAGCAGCTCTGGTAGAAACTCTGATCAGAAAGTCCAAGAGGGTCTCTGGCCAGTCGACTATGTTAATACTTACAAAGAAAATTCTAAATACAAGATTTCTAAAAAGGGGTACTTTAAAATCCTAATTATCCTAACATCATCAAAATCTAAAAACATTTATTCCTTACAAATATACAATTTAATCTAATATTTCAATTTACTACGTTTGTCTATTAGATATTAATTGGTTTTGCTTTTTATCATTTCTTCTCCTGTGTGTCACTCATACCGACAATCGTGCAGATGTGCCTTATGAGAACAGGCATGGTGATGATAAGTTTGTATCTCTTAGTTGCTTCCACGAACGCTTACCACTTGTAGGTTCTACTAGGATACCCTCTCCCGATTTAAGAAGACCTTCCTCCTTAGCATATGCAATTATATTATTCTAATCTGATCATTAACACTAGAACGTGGATATCCATCATTTCCAACTTGGTTGCAACACGAGCAAAACATCCATCATTTCTAGCTTGGCTCAACACTTCTAACACATCCATCAACGATTTTGTTCAGGTACACCATATGTTTACTATTGAATTGATTCGGAAAAAGTGTGAGATAACCCCTCTTATCATTACAAAAAGGTCAATTAATACCTCCATTTTCAGGCTTCCTGCAAAGTCCACCCTCGTTTTCCATCTTCTTCCAATCACCATTTATTCTCCCCTTTCTTCTTTCTTCTCCACCCATCTTTCGTTGACTGACAGTCCAGTTCATAGAGTTCAACATGAACCTAGGTCGTTGGAGATGCTCGACCGGACATCCCTTTCTCGCATTTAACTAATTTCGGTCATCCCCTTTCTGCTAGTCGATAGCTTGAAAGTAGACAAAGGTGCTTGGTTGAAACTGTTGGGTCAGAAACACAAGTCGAAGACCATGCTCTGTGAGACCTCCAGGACAACGATGAAAGTCAGCGATGATGCTTAGGTTGGCGTCAACGACCTTTTCCAGATCCGCAGCTTCAAGCCAGTCGAACACTCTAGTCGGCGGCGCAAGTTGGTGGGTGATATCTCAGACGGTTAGTGCAGGTCGGACGGAGAGTCTTTAGGCCGTCGAGCATCACGCTTGAGCCACCCGCAATTCATGGTCCTCGACGATAATTCCTAGCTCATTCTACTCTGTTGGAAGATTGGTCAAGGCAAATTACCTGCTTTGGCCAGATAGGAAAAAGAAAAAATAAATAAGAGCCATTCATGCGCCACATAACCAATTTATCGGGTAACCAATAGCTTACCGACTGAAAAGCCTATTTGACATTTTTATGTGTGTGTGTGGGTTTAATTGGATGATAATTTTGTTGGGGGTTTAATTGTTTTTTTTTGTAATAATAGGAATGCTTATTTGACATTTTCCCCATTGATTCTTTAGTATATATACATTTACATGAGGATTGATGATGTCGCTCGCTACTTCTGAGAATGGTCAAGAAAATAATGTAAAATGAGAAACATTAAAAGAAAGAAAATCACCAACATGGGACAACACTCAGTAGCAATAATGTTATTGTTGTCCCACTGGTCGGTTTTGTTGTCATGGTTTCTGGTCCTTGGCCGAGGGATACTCTGGCCGAGGGATCCGTTGAGGCTTCCCCTTGCTGCAGGATGAAAGTGTGGACTGTGTTTTGACTGGACGTTGGTGACCGCTTGGGGGAGACAATGAGTTATTTTCTCCATAATCAGGCTGAGCGGACGTCCGTCTTGTGCTGGAGGGGAACCAACTGCCATGATCTCGGCCGAAGGAATACCATGTCATCCGTTTGTGTCACTTGTTTTGTTCTAGCTCTCAATGAAAGCACCAAATGATGTAGTATTAACTCCTAGAGAGAAGCGAGAGCTAGATAGAGAAGTGGTTTGTATTAATGAAATTCCAACCCCTACAACTACTCCGAAGGGGAGTATTTATAGGGAAAATATGGATTGGACTCCTAAGTCTTGGGTTTGGGAGGCTCATTAAAATATAAGGCCTCTATTGGGCTGATTACATTCGAATATATTAGCTAACTATGGAAGTCTGGCTCTGTGAGCTCCCTGTGCCCGACGAATGTCTGCCTGGCGGAGGTGTGGCCTACGAAGGTCTGGACGATGAATGTATGGCTGACAGAGTTAGTGCTGAAGGCCGTACGTCCCTCAGGGACCGTTATGTGCTGAAGGTCGTACGTCCTCAAGGTCTTTCATGTGCTGAAGGCCGTACGTTCCCATGGCCTGTCATGTGCCGAAGGCCGTACGTAGCCGGGGGACCGTTATGTGTTGAAGGCCATATGTCCCCGGGGTCTTCATGTGCCGAAGTGCAGGCGTATCCCGGGAGCCTTCATGTGCTGAAGGCCGTACGTACCCCGGGGGCCTTCATGTGCCGAAGGACATACATCCCCGGGATCTTGTTTGCTGTGTTTGGACCACTTGGGCCTGTTGGGCCTGTTCATAGTAGTGGAAGTATGTGAGTCATGGGATCTAGACCCATATATTCCATCATGAACTTTTACATTTTTCTATTTGAAAACAAAAAAATAGTGATTCTTACTCAACATTGTGAAAAAGGAAGTAATGTTCCAAATATTACGTACACTTGTGAGGATAAAACAAGCAACATGTTTTATAGTGATGGTCTATTATTGAAAGAATTTATTTTATAGTAATTGCCCTAAATGAGACTAAAACATTGTCTAAATTCCACAACAGGACTTCAAGTTTATTATTCTCTAAACAAGACTAAAGATTACATTTCTACCCCTCATTAATCTAACCCTCCCTTTCTGCAATCGATCGCCGACTTCATCTTCCTATAAGCAATTCATCTTCCGCGATTCTTTACTCCACCATGGCCGCACTCCGCCATCGATCGTAGCCTCACAACACCGTAGCTCCGCCATCGACAACCTCCGTTGCAATAGCCAAGACAAGTATGTACTATTCTTCATCATCATCTTCTTCTTCTTCTTCTTCTTCTTCCTCCTCCTCCTCCTCCTTTTCTTCTTCTTTTTCTTCATCCTAGTTCTCTGCTTTCCTTTTTTTAGTTTTTTATCAATCAAATTTTAAATAAAATTTTGGATTTTGAAAGTTTCAAATGAAGATGTATCTGTACTTGAATTTCTTGTTATCAACTTTGATTAATTTGAATCTCAAATGCCCTGACTAATGATTCAAGAAAATGCCACTTTTGAATAGGAGAATGTCCTTATTATTGGATTTTTTTTAAAAAAATGTCACTTTTATGTCATTACAATATTTAAAAATGTCATAGTGAGAATGTCATGTTTCTATACCAAATTGTCATTATTGTGTCATTATGCATATTAAGTGGAATTCTCGCATATGAAGTGGCAATGTCTGCACCGACTCACTGGAGGGCAGATCTTTGTTGGAGAATGATGGCAGCGTACTAGCTGAGTGGTGGCGGTGGTGGCAGACTTGATGGATGGTGGCAGAGGCGCCAATAGTGGAGGCAGCGATTCCAAACCTGCGCACACGGCACACCTGCGCAACGAGAGGAAGGGGAAACCTGCGCAGCAAGGGGAAGGGGAAACCTGCGCAGCACAGACCTGGGCTGCGTAATTTTTTCATTAAGGGTATTTTCGTCAGTTTAGCTCTTTTTAGTCCTATTTTTGTCCAATAAAACATAGTAGTCCTGTTTTTGCAATTATACCTTCTTTTAGTCTTATTTAGGGAATTCTCTCTTTATTTTAAGTAGGTTACATATGAAAAAGGGGAGATTTTGCAAAATAGGAATAAAAATGTTTTAGAATTTAAAAAATAGATCTGCTATGTTTTCTTCTCGAAATATAAGTGAGATGATAGTATTTATTGTTATCTTGTAGGCATGACAAATAAATAGTTGCAGTATTATGCAATTAACATGATAATATTACTTATAATTAATGACAATATTTTTTAATTATTTCAGTACTTTTGAATCATTGCAGTAAATACTCCTATTTGGAGAAGGAAAACATATTAGTTCTTTTTTGGAATTTCAAAAGTAATACTCCCTCCGTATATATTTAGATGACTCGTTTGCTTTTCACGGAGTTTAAGACAATTACTACAGACTTTATAAAAAGTAAGAATTTTTTGGCACTGTAGCGGTACTGTAGTGGTACTGTAGCTACTTTTTGAGTGAGATTCTTTCCAAAAAGGGAAAGAGGATCATTAATTTGATACACCAAAAAAGGAAAGTGTGATAAGTAAATAGATACGGAGGGAGTATTACTATCACATTTTTGTGTTGTCTATTTATGTAAACTTCCAAAAAAAATAGTGATGAACCGAGTATCCAAAAGAAAAGGCCCGGTAACATAAAAGAACTTCAGTCCAAATCCTATTAAACTTGATGTATGCCAGCCGACCAACTAATGGCCTGTTTGGATTGAGTGTTAGGGAGTGTTAGTAATGGAAGTGTTAGTAAGTGTTGATACTAACACTTGTTTGGAAGAAAAATTAAGAGGTGTTAAGAAGTGTGAGTAAAGTTTATGAAGTGTTAATAATAACCTTCCCAACACCTCAATTGTCCACTTTTTTAACACGCCGATAAAGGTAGGGCCTAGCCTGGGCACCACCTAGCTCCCCCTAAGAGAGGCTTGTTTATAATTGTTGGAAGGGAGTGGATATGATAGTGTGAAATAGGTATTTGAGATTAGGTTTATATATGTGATATTGAGAGCGGGGGACAAGTTTGGATGGTTGACGGGGAGGAGTAGGAGTAGAGGAGATTGGAGGAGGGGGATCGGGTGGTATGGGAGACTGAGGATGATTATTTTGTATTGGAGATGGGGTTGGATTAGGTTGTATGGGAAACTGGGATGGAAGGATTTGCGGTGATGTGGTAGATAAGGAAAAGGGCGAGAGATTGGGAGGGAGAGGTTGACTCTTTGGTGGTGAGGAAGTTTGGGAAGTATACTTTTAAAGAAGTATAGTCAGGTACGAATGTACGATGACATGTTAAACAATTTTTTATAAGGACTCATATTGTGAAGAGTGGATATAGGCATACGATTTATTAGATAAGTGGCATGTTGAGAAGCATGAGAAGCATGAGGCCAGTGCCGGACCTAGAAGTTTTCTGAAGCGAGGGCACTCCCGCATAAATAAAAATGGGTCGAATCGGGTGTATCATTGGTCTTTTTTATCAACTGCATTCAAATTGTTATTTTAACTTGAAATAGATTATTCAATATCGGATTCAAACAATGAACATGTATGCATTATAAGTCTAATTTTGAACACATTAACATAATTCTAAACAATAATATTTGGTTTTTTGATAGAAACACACAATTTGGATTAGAATTGATTCATCCTTGTGCCGTTTCTAGTTTTACATTAGAATTCTCGTTATTTTTCATACTATATAATGATCAAGATTTTAGATCTAAACTAGGATCATGTCGAATACTACACATTGTGCCACAAAATTTGTTGGTACTTGTCTGAAATATAATACTATGGTGTTAAAAATAAAGTATAAACCAAGTTTATGATTTCATCCTTAAATACAACTTTATTTAATAATTTGATTCTATATATCTAACTTCTATCATACTATAGATAAAAAAATCAAAGGGTATGTCGATTTGAAACAACTTTATGGCGAATTGACACGCTTTTTCATGTATGGACTTTTTATCAAGATAAAAGTTTCAATCTACTAAGTTCATCCACATATTAGAATCCTTGGCATATACTACGTATTTGACCTTTAACTTTGGATAAATATTATTTACACTAAGTAAAAAAATCATCAAGGCCACTTTTCATATAATGTGTAGTAACCATATCAGGATTTGCTCCACCGTACCACAACTTCGTGGTTGTTTATATTTCTTACTAGAATTGTTATATATCTTCAAAAGAGTCCTATATATCTAATAGTTTTTTGAAATAATGACGATATGATTGAAATAAAGATAGTGGACAAAAATATGACTTAGTAACTACCATAGTAATTTTAGTGACCATGAATCCATGATTGTGTCAACTCTATCAGTATAATGACTTTGCATAATAACTATAGTAATATTTTTGTCCATTAATTATATTTTTGTAATATTTATGGAAAAACTCTAATTCTTTTGTTCGAGTAGCGGAGACACAATTTTTATCTTAAGTACTAATACTAAACTTCAGAGTCAGAAGCGGATGCACTCCCCCCCAGGCCCCCCTAGGTCCTCCACTGCATGAGGCTAGTAGTAGAGAGGCATGTTTGCTTCAAAGAGTAAAGTAAGTATTGTCTACGGTCTACCACGTGACGATGTTTACATTCAGCTGTACCAACATGTTATGGAGTATAGGGTGGAGATATGAGACTGTATACCATGTGTAACTAGAAGAGAAGTAAGAGATTTATGTTCCCCACCTCCATCTGTATATAATGGGCATATTTTAGTATGTTATGTAATTATTTTCAACAAGGACACCAAAGTTATTAAAAAGAGATATTACCCGAAATAGGACTAAAACAGTTTGAAAATTCCAAACTAGGACTGTCATGTTTTTATTCCCAAAATATGACTAATTACTACCATGTTTTAGCAGTACCAGACTTCAAACATGTCAGTATTTTCTAAACATGCCATTAATTAGTTCTATTTTGGAAATAAAAAACATGACATTCATATTTTGGAATTTTGAAACTGTTTTAGTCCTATTTCGAGAACTTTCCCTATTACAAATTGAGTACATGTCTGACTTGCGTTTGAGAAGATATAACCACAAAGATTTTGTGAAGTAATCAACAAAAATGACGTAGAATTTAATTATTGAAGTAAATTACCTTAATTAGCTTGAATGGAAGGAAATTAAGTATGCTTTGATCTATTGCAGAAAAGAAAACGGGTGATTTTGTATAATTCTTTAAACAATTTTTTTAAACAGTTTTCTTTAAACAGTTTTTTGTGAGCTGGTTAGAGTGGTGACTATGCTATTTGAATGTCTTTGAAGTTTTTAGGCTTAAATTGCTTACATTCACAATCTTGTTGTTGAGATGAATAAGGCACATTAGTTACCCGTTTAATTCATTATTTTTCCATCCCACCTGAGTTAGTCCTTTAGGAGAAGCCATTGTGAATCTGACCTTTCTGTTCTTTTACCCATAATATGAGCTCTATTGCCAAATGGCCTGTTTTCTTATCCGTGAAGTTGTTTTCTTACGTTGACTCATTATGGTTCAAGACCAAACAAGGCCATAGGGAAGTTTCTTTATCTTTTTCTTGCATGTTTTGTTTGGTTGACTTGAGCTAGTGAACACGCGTGACTCATTCCTCTTTACCTCTGGTTCATATTGCACATTTTGGTCATTGAGGGTGATGCCAAAGTTTAAGTGTGCAGCGGTGCATTGGGCTTTCAGGCAATAGTTTTTACGTGATGTTTCTAGTGTTAGCATGCACATGCGTTAATTGTATATTCTTAGAAAAGTCATGTCAGATTTTTGTTAAATTTTTTCTTTAAACAGTTTTATTGTGAGCTGGCTAGAGTGGTGACTATGTTATTAGAATGTCTTTGAAGTTTTTAGGCTTAAATTACTTATACCCTTAATCTTGTTGTTGAGATGAAGAAGGCACATTAGTTACCCATTTAATTCATTATTTTACCATCCCACCTGAATTAGTCCTTTATGAGAAGCCATTGTGAGCATGACCTTTCTGTTCTTTTACCCATAATATGAGCTCTATTGTCATATGACCTGTTTTCTTACACGTGAATAATTCTGACAGAGTTTTGGTGTTTATGGCGTTAGAGGATTAATTTGTTAAGGTTAGGGAGTTTTGTAGGAGCCAATTTTGACATTATTCCTATGCCCCAAATGGGGTAAGTGCAGTCACTTTTTAGGAAATTGGTATTTTGAGGATTGCACTGTAGGCATGGATTCACCTGACTAATGAACTTTAATTGCTAAACTTTCTTTGGAGAGTTCGAGATTAGAATGGGGTAATGTCTAGTAAAAATCTGAAAAAAGAAAAAAATATTAATTAATATAGCTAGACCTCTTACCTTGTGAAAAAGAGAATGGGAGACCCGATAAAAAAGCGTAAGTGTTTGCACAATAAGATGAGACATCGAGATCTTTAGAAAGAAATGACGTTCTTGTGCCAACATGACAAGCAAAAATAAACTGATTAAAATTGGACTTCAAGGCTTCTGCAAGTTTAGCATTAATCATTCACATACTTCAAGTATACGTCAAAACACCAATGTGCAACGATGATTTAGCTTAGTTGTACACCGTGTCTACTTCTTACATAGATATGAATGATAGTTCCTAATTAGTGTCTTGCAGAATTCCTTGTTCCTAAGAATAGCCCTGGAACTCCCGAATACATTGAGTCACTGTCAGGTTGTTCCAAACTCTCAGGGAAATATGCTTTTTCATCATTCACCATCACCATCACAAGTCATTCTGATCAGGAGCAAGATTAATTTTGTGTGATGCCTTAAATTCAAGGATTTTGTGATTAATTTTGTCAGTAATTTTAGCGAGAGCACAAAGAGGTAGTTCAGGGAAGAGTTTTCTTGATTTATTTTGTCTTTCCTATGAGTATCCCTTTAACTACTTGTGCATGATGATGGTTAATAATGTCGTGTGGTGATTATTGTAAGTTCCAACGTTCAGTTTGTTTGAGGACAAGCAAATGCTTAAGTGTCGGAGAATTTGATAAGTTCATATTTCAACACGCATTTGATTCATGTTAGGATTATTTTTTCCACTTTTCCTAATCTTTATGAGTCACAAAGCGTTTAATTAGCTCAAGTCACAATTTACTAGGTTTGGTCTGCATTTGTCAAACCAGGGAATTATGCCCGACACCGGCGTTCGAGAAGTTATCAGAATGAGTCGAGAGGCAATTGAGAGTTGATTAGGAGCATTGGAGGTCAACGAGGCGTTAAAGACAAGGTTTTAAAGACAAAAGAGCTCTTGGATCGCTCACATGATCAAACGGAGACTTAAAGGCCATTTGTTTAAAAGAAAAGTGAAGAAATTGATTTTGACCGCCCACACGGCCGTCCACACCGTGCGTAGAGTCGTGTGCTCCATAGAGGATTCTATTACGTACACACGATCGTCCACACACCGTGTGCAGAGCCGTGTACATTCTGAACATTATGTCTTGTGCACACGGTCATTCACACTCCGTGTGTAGAGTCGTGTGCATTTTTGAAGGCTTGGGGCGATGCTGCGCGGTAGTCCGTCGCCGTTTTGAGCAGTTATGGCGATGCTACTGACTGCTTCCAAGCTTGATTCCGTCGTGACCGACAGAACGAGCGCCTTGGTAAGCGCTACCAGGGATGCAACAATCTCTGTCAGACGCATGTCGTATTTCTCTAGGGTTTGATTCATTCGAGTTTGCTCAGCCTCCATCTCTGTCAGGCGATCATTCCGAGATCTCGTCATTCAGGTGAGACGAGATCCGTCATATCGGATCAATTGTTGAGAACATAAAAATAAAATCAACGGAGTAAATCGTTGCCCAGATAATCAACGATGAAATCCAACGATAGATTCCAAGATGAAGAAGAATAATCAAGATGAAGAAGAATAAATCCTACGAGAGGTTTAAATAACATTCTAATGATAGATTCAAGAGAAACGCTAACCGAGCCCAAATTAATTAAATCCTAATTAAGCCCATATTAACTCTACTAAATACTCTACTAATAATTGGCCCAAACTAAAAACACAACACAAACTTTATAATAATAATAATAAATAAAACTATAATCCCGGTCCATAACCGACCCACGGAAGTGAGCCGAAGCCCGTTTCCACCACATGCTCTTCATGCTCTAGGGGCAACAATCGTAACCCACCGAAGTCACTGGATGACCACCGAGGCGGGCAGTAGTCGCTGCCTGACTGGCCGATGACGTAGCTATGCGGTGAATACTACGTACTTTTTTTTTTAACTTATTCATTTTTTCTAAATGTAAAAATAATTTTAAAGCTAAATACGATCCCTCAACTTTCATCTCCTCCTAAATCCCCAACCAAACTAGTTCCTTCTCTGCTCTGCCCCTGTAAATGGAATTTAAGCTTAGTGGAAATGAACTCAAAACCTTCTCTCGGTCCATGACATGCTTGGCTCGCATTGGCAACGAGCTTGTTATTCAAGCATCCAATTCACTGGTTTTTCTCTATCTCTTGATCCTCTTCCCCTTCTGTTGATGAATTTACTATTAATAAAACTGTTAGTACTTTTCAACTATTAGGTGCAAGTATAATTGAACAACTAGCATAGGTATTTTAACGATAAAATACAATCCCTCTGTCCCATTGGACATCGACAATTTTCTATTTTTGTTTATTCCAAAAACTTTAGCATTTTTTCTCTTCCACACATCAAGTAGACAATGAATACACATGCATACACTCATACACACATACATACAGGGACACTATCTGAAGGAGGAAAGCTTTTGTTCATTTTTGCTAATTAGGGTTTAGAGCAATTCAGTAAATACATACTCCTCGGTAAGTAGTACCTTAGTCCCTAATTTATCTACTTGCTTGTTTTTGCACGATCTTAAGTGCTTTTGACACTTGTAATCCTCCTACTATTATGTGATTAACACTTTATTACTAGTCTTTGAGTTTTCATTTTTAGTCATTCCACTATTTTGAGATGGAGGCAATATTGGGACCTAGATTTTTTCCATTTTTAGTCCTCCAACTATTGTGAGAGTGGTACCGTTACACTTTTCGTCCTCCACTTATTTTGCAAACATCATATGTGAAGGACAAAGTGTGACTTCAAAAGTAGGACTAAAAGTGGAAGGTCTTAAAAAATAAGTACAAAAAGCATCTGCAACAATAGTCAGTGGATTAAAAATAAAAGAACTCAAAGTTGAGTAGTAAAAGTGTCATTGATAAAATAGTTGGAGCATTAAAATTGTCAAATAGTCCGATTTTTAATAGAGCGGAAATGGCGCGGTTGAATTTTTCTTGGAAGGGAGGGGAACAATATCAATCACATAATTATTTTCTTAAAGAAAGGACAAATATTTTAGGAGAAGACGAAAACTGAAAAAATGATGATATAAGGGACAATGTAAATCGCTGAGGTCAAACTCAAGTACTTAACTTCACAAATGCATATCAATACGAAGTATAGTTTTTGCTGCCACAAAATTAAAATGTGTTTTTAGGAACTGTTTAGTATATTTGGTACAACTTGTTCATTCTCCGCACGAGTCAGAAAGTATGAGAAAGGAGTTCATCAGATAGTGATCCATTTCATTTTATATTCACACATTTTGTCATCTCCAGATTATTTGAAGGAATTTGCGAACTGGATATAGGGAATCACTATGTTAGATAGTGATTCTACTACGTTGGATATAAAATTTATTTATTTATTTTAATTTTCTGTTTTGCAGCTTACTCTTGTCACACTAAATTCATCTAGGACTGCTCATCTGTCCATCACATTTAAGCCTGAATTTTTTAATGTCTACACAGTGTCAGCTGACCAGGTGAAATGTAGTGTTCTCTTGAAGGTATTACTTCGATAATATCTGTCTTGTTTTTCTGGTCTATACAGAACTAGATTGTTGTGATAAGAATGAATTAAACTGGTGCATGCAGGCTGTTTGTTCCGTATTAAGAACACCCTTTGCTAGTATCGACCATTTGACTGTGTCGTTACCTGATCCTGATGCATCTAAGTTGCTGTGGACATTGGATTGTTACAATGGTAGTAGGTTTTTTCTTTACTTGAAGGCTTTTGTATATATTACTTCCTGCATTTCTGAAGAGCTTTTCTTATGCTTAAAGGTAACTGTAATTCAAGTGAAAAACTATAGAGAAGAAAGGAATAGCATTAGTCATTTAGTTGAATAAATGTGGATTTGGCATGACAGACATTTGGCTGTGAGTTTATTTGTATGTTAGATTCTAGTTCCTCTATGTGAATTGTTATGTTTTGTATCATTTATTTGCTGATTTCCTGTACGATGCGACTTAGAAAATTGGAATTCAAACCGTACAGTCACATTACCACTGTAAATTTGTTTTGGGCTTTTTGGAAGGGAACATTTTTTGTTTACTGTACACATTTCACATTGCGTTTTTAGCATCATTCCTCTTTAACTATTCCTACTGTCTTGAAATATTAAACTTTGAAATGATATGCTAATTTCCAGGGATCAGGAAAGCCTATTGGACAAATTGCAATGTTAGACCTGAGATACAACAGCTATCCCTAGATAGGAGCAAGCTTCCTAGCAACTTTGTGGTGAGACCACGTGATCTCAATAGGTTATTATCTAATTTTCAGGCATACCTTCAGGAGATCACAGTAATAGCAACCGAACCTTCCTCCTTACCTTCTTCTGATGCTGAAAATGAAATTGGAGGAAAGTGTGTTGAGCTTAGAAGCTATATAGATCCAACAAAAGGTAATTTAAGGCCAATTACCTATTTCTTTTTTCGTCTTATATCCTTAACTCATGGGTGCATTCAAGTGATAGACTTTCATCTTCAGAAAATGATTCATCACTGCACACACAGTTATGGATAGACCCCACAGAAGAGTTTTTGCAGTACACCCACACCGGAAATCCAGTAGATGTGACATTTGGAGTGAAAGATTTTAAGGTATGCAAACTAAACATTTTTTAAGTGTACTGCTTTGCATCTTAAAAATTTCATCGAATCATCATATTGCTGCATAAAGAATGAAAGATATTAAGATTGCGCCATCAGTTCTGTTTTACAGAGTTCTCTTTAATATCCACTGAATATAACCTGTTACTGGTTTTATCTATGAATTTCTGTTGCAGGCGTTTGTTTCGTTCTGTGAGGGATGTGAAGTTGATGTACGCTTCCATTTCAGTGTGGCCGGCGAGTAAGACTTTTTTGAAACAAAACAACAAATATTTTATTAATGATAAATAATAAATTACATTCACCAATGATAAGCTCCAGAGTAAGATTATTACATTCTGATTCTTAAACTATCTGCTTCAAGATGTGTTCAGTTATATTTATATTAGAATTTTTTTCAATAAGAAGTTTTTTTTTTCATGTGAAAACTCAAAATATCAAGATACGGGTACGACAAGGAAACGGCGAACAAAAAATTAAAAATTTACAAATATAGGTAATGTTTACGTCCAATAAATATGAAATAATTAAACAAAACATGCGTCTTTGTTATAATCCATTGTACATGCATAATAAATAAAATAAAAAAAGTAAATGTTTCATTGATTCATTCAGTGATAAACACACTCTCCAATTCCGGCTCATTTAAGGATAAGTCAGCAAACGCTAAATAACCCATTTCTTCCAAATTTCCAAATTTATCTCCTCGAACATCGTCCCACATCTTACTTGTCTCATATGCGTATTGCTCAGAACTCTTTGACAAGAGGCGAAAGTTGTTGTGCACAAACACCAAATCCTCTGCACGCTTAGGAGTTAACTTGTTCCCCTTAAGTGATGGATAAAAGAGTAAGTACTCCAATTACGTTCACAAGAAGATGAAGACGTGGGTTGGCCAAGAACTCTAAAAGCAAATGATTGAAGGATATCAATGTTTGATAATCAAAGTTAGCCCAACCACTTTTAGGATTCGTGTTTCCCTCTTTAAAAGATATGTGATATCTGCAAAAGGCCCCATCTTAAGTGAAAATGGAGCAAACTATCCAAAACCTTATCATAATTATCACCACTTGGAAAGAGCCTTCAGAAGCATTTCATCATCTCTTGGGAGATCTCACCATCTCTATGAGGAGGGACCCTAACGGCATCTTCTCATTTGATCCAATATCTGTACACACAAAATTATAATACTAGTAAGTAGTATAAATATATATACACATCGTTGCCTATCCATAATGCTATTCATGTTAGAATAATTCCATAATTTGTTATTCTGCTACTTTTCAAGCCCCTTTGAAATGTATATGTTTTATCAAAGTCTTGATCTGAATTTTGTCATATAGGCCAGTTCTGATGGAACCGAAGTTTGGTTTAGACGATGGCTCTGGTTCAAACTTTGATGCATCTTTGGTGCTTGCGACCATGCTCACATCACAAATCAATAATGTGAACTCCACAGGCGGTCCCCAAGCAGTGAATTCAAACGGTCAGGCTGCTGATCAGTCAAAAGGGGCCGAAACACATGATGGGTCAAGAGGGGATAATTCTGAGCCCCCATCTGATCACACCAGAATTTGGTCTGACCTTTCAGGTAATTAATTGTATGCCCTTTTGTCACATGTCAACCAGTCTACATTTTTTAATGTTTTTTTCATACCAATTTTTAACAGGAAGTGGTAGAAACCAGATTATTAATGAGCAGCAAGAGATTCTGAGAGTCGGTTCCATTAACATTTCTGGAGGTGGAGCTACAACAGGAAATGTGGTTTCTGGTGCTAACAAGTATCCTGCAATTTTTTTTTTTGCTTTTTCTTAAACTTTGACCATTTACTTATAATCTGCAATTTCCTTAATGGGGGGTGGCACATATAAGATGATCTTACATGTTAGATCTTTTGAATTTTAAAACACTGTTCCTTGCTCCGGATCTGTTATCTAGAAGGCGATTTTGTAACAAAACCCATAAGATAGCCTTTTCCATCAAGGTATATAATCAAGTGAGGTAGTGGTAACGAGTCTTTAGATCTAAAAAGCTGTTATGTATTATGTATTTATGTAGTGTAGAGGAATGATCCTGTCAGGCTGGCTTGACACGATCTGCCATCCGGCCGTCTCATTTTGAAGTGGTTCCTCCGTGTGGAATTTTTGATGAAATTTTTTGAGCATGTTCTTCATGTAGTGTAGATTATGTCCACCAAATTTCAGCTTAAAATTCAATAGAGAAGGCAGTTAAATAAAATAATTTAAAAACATTGTGCTTTATATATATAAACACAATGTTTTTCAATTCCACATTTGACGGACTTCCAATCAAATTTTAAGTTGAAATATTGTGGATATAATCTGCACTTCATGAAGAACATGCTCACAAAATTTCATCAAAAGTTCCACTGGGAACGAGATTACTCTTTATGTATATAGTTTAAATCACCAAGTTTCAAGTAACATTTTCTTAACTAAATACCTTAGCTGCAATAATGAGGAAACAGATCACACAAAGGAGACACAAGGTTTGCCCATACTTCAATTGTGAACCATTCATCTAAATCCTTGTCAGAATAACTATTGGAGCCAGCGATTCTCTTTTGTTTTATTTGCAGGCAGGACAGAAAGTACGCGTCATGCTTCTCAATATCATCCAAACAACTGGATAGATGCGTGTGAAGAAGATGATGAAGATGAAGATGATCCAGAGTTTGTTGTAGAGGCAACACCACCCCATCATTAAGAGCTGTCTTTGCAAGCATTCTTTTTAATCTTTATGTAAGTTTGTTTGCCTGTTACAATGTTATTTGCGTTTTAGCAGTAGTGCCATGGATAGAGTAGGAGAGTTCTAAAGAAGAGACTGTGCCTAGCCAAAGAGTATTTGACTTATTGGTGATTTGTACACACATTATATACCCCTCTTTTAACCAATCTTAATTTCTTTCAGATGAACCAGCACTCCAGAGCGTGCACGTCTCCAGATTTTGATTATAAAGGCTTTTGATGACGATGACTCGGGTTGGGTGTTTGTGTTATTTGTATGTCTATGCTCAAGGCTTGGTGATTATGATTTATTTAACTAACTAGTAAATGATAGACAAAGTTGGTTGTTTGATCTGTCTTGACTTCTAGAATAGCTTCACTTTACGAATGCTTTAATGGTACAATATCTAGAAAATGCTTAGTCAATATTAAAGTCTTTATGACTTTATGTTAAAGTCACGTTGGAAACCTTACAAAAAAGGGTTTTGACTGGGAAATTACTAAATGAAAAGAAAAAGATAAGAATGGCTCGCAGGCTCGGATGCATTTGACTCCACATCAACAAAGTTCCACCCTTCCTCTCGTAGCCAGTTAAATACTACAGATATTTATTATAAAACATTAGTCATCAAACTAAGTCTCAAGTGATCACATTTAGGCATGAGACTTGGAACCGTAAAATCGGGAAAACGGATCGGACGGAACCAAATTATCTAGTTCGGTTTGGTTCTTATAATTTTGGACTTCTGCTTTTTTCGGTTCGTTTCCTATAGTATTTGACCGGTTTAGTTTCGGTTCGGTTCCAGATCAGTTCCGGTTCCCATGCAGGAACCGAAGTTCTTATACATTTGCATGAGTTATATTATTTGATGTGATTCTGGGTGAAATTTTTTGATGAAATTTTATGACCTTATTTTTCATGAAATATAGATTATTACCACTAGATTTCAGCTTAAAATTCAATTGGGGTGTTGGTTAAATAAATTGTTGAAACTTGAAAAACATTACGCCATATATTTATAAAAAGGCAATGTTTTTCAATAATTTATTTAACTCACTTCCGGATTGAATTTTAAGTTGAAATTTGATGGATATAATCTACACTTCATGTAGAAATGCTCACGAAATATCATCAAAAAAATCTACTCGGAAGCACCTCAAATGAATGTGGCGAGATGGCATTCCGGTTAGGAAATTTTTGACAGAAATATTTGTCTTGCATAGTATACCTTATATATTGTGGACCAGGTCAATCCGAATAGTTGTTATTTTACTACTTTAGTCCATTTTTATACTTATTACTCCCTTCGTCCCGCTAACAATGAGACAAGAGGGAGTTACACACAAATTAATAAAAAGTGGTTTATGTGGTTGATATTGAATTGATAAAGTAAGGATAAAGTAAGAATGATTTAGAACCACACAAACTTTACCAAATTTGGTATGGGACAATCTTAGTGAGACAGACGTATACGGTAAAATGGGACAATCATAGCAGGACGGAAGTAGTATTTGCTTGTAATTGTATTTGTTATTTGAGTCCACCTCAAAAATGAATTAATGTTGTTGTTGATTACGTTGTTATATGCTTATAGTAAATTACTACTATTAGCGGTCAGTTTATTAGTACGTACTTTTTACTTATGGTGCAATACTAATATAAGAACATTAAATTTGAGTTGAACTACCTGCTACTGAATGTGTACCTTGGAACTATTAAACTTTTTCGCTAGGCAATTGATGCCTTGAATATTATTGAGATATTTGAACATTGGAATATCATGTGTGTATAATGTAATGATTGTAACTTTGATAATTATTTTCATGATTTGAAATTTGAACATTTTTATATAACTAAAAGTAAAATGTGTTAATTTTAGGAGAATAATATTTTTTTATAATGAACCGAAAAAGGTCAGAATCAAATTGAATTTAACTACATTTTTTACTAAAATCGAATCGAATTTAACGCCTACATTTTATAATATGGTTCTATCAAATTTCAATGTGGTAAGTGCTTGGGATCTGGGAGATCAGTTGAGGCCTCTAGAAGCGCCTCGCCTGTATCATCTTCTTCCTTTCTACTGTTTTACAATCAGTTTACTGTTATAAAATTAGAGTTCCTATCAATGGTATCAGAGCAGTTGTCCTGGGAAGCTTCGATCTAAGTCACGCGATAAAAAAATGGAGCAGCGCAAGGAATATGAAGGACAGAACGGAAAGTGATCGCCTCTGGTTTGCGCGCGAACATTGAGGAGCGTGTGTCTACTCATGGCGGAAAAGAATTGTGCAGGGAGTATGGAAGATCCGATCAGGATACTTCGCGCGGAAAAGGAGAGAAGATGGCTGAAAAGGTTGAAAGTGATTGGGCTAAGGAGATGCGCCATAAGTTGGGCAAAATTCTTCACAGAATCAAGCGGACAGAGCGAGGAGCCCTCCTTGACACCGTCGGCCGATTGAAAATAATCTGGTGTCTTCGTCCGTTGCTCTTCCTAGTTCGCAATCGCGAACTGCTTCGCTTAGTTCGCAGGCTTCCTCGCGTGCGCATGTTTCTTCTCAGTCACAAGCTGCGTCTCACAGTCCAAGTACGCAGTCGCCAGCATCTTCTTCCTGTTCGCCAGACTCTTCGCTGTCAGTAGCCGCTCCTCACCCATCATCAACGACCAGTTCAAAATTGTCGTCTCTGGCCGCATGTCACAGTTCGTCGACGCTAGCCATTCCTCACCATGCGCAAGCCTCATCAGTTTTCAGAACCCTAGACCAAGCTGAATCCGAAAATGGATCACCAGGAACTTCATCGCCGACAATGAACATTAAGTTGAGATTGTCAGAACCTAAAGCGCAGGAGGAGGTCACAAGGGCAGATAAGTCAAAAAGGACAGGTGATAAAATTTATTATTCGACTCTAGTGAAAGCCGTGCCAAAATCTGTTGATTCATCTGAACCAGATCAAAAACTAGATCAGATCATTTATAGTATCAAACTTCCTGGACCTGCTTTATTGGGTGAAGATTACCTGTTGAGTAGAATCAGTGTGGATCTGGACCCTACTATTCAGATTGCTGGAATTGATATCTCCAAGAGGGAACAACTCATGAATTTATCTTTAAAGCCCAAAAGGGTTAAAGGAAGGGAAGCTGAAGTAAATGTTCAACCTTGTACAGTTAAAGAGAAAGGTGAAGCTAACAAAAATGAGGAAGGGAAATCTAGCATACTTGATGCTTTCTTCAGGCTTGTGGAACTGGAAAGAGGGAGGATCAATATTGATGATGGTGATATTTTAAAGTTAGGATTGAGGGACTTCCATAAGGTTGTTGGTATTATACCACAATTGCTTATTCTGTTCTCAAGCAGTGTTTGATTCATCCTTGATCCTTTCAATGAACACAAGGGTGATGATCTGTGGGTGGTTTTAGAGAGGGCACATATCAAAAAAATGATCAGGATGAGCTCTTTGGGTCTGGATATTGAGGATTTTCTTCAAGATAAAGTTCTGTATGATCTTTTAAGTGAGAAGCCTAATTTAAGGGAGGGGTTGAAGGCGGAAGGACATGCAACACTAAGGGCGGCCAAGGGCCTTCAACCTATGGGACTGACAGTGAAACTGGCTCCAGGAGTTTGGAGTGTCATGCTCAACTGTTTGGCTGGAGAGTCAGATTTTCAAATCTTTGCGATGAATATCGTTTCAGCATTGTTTGATCATTCTAACAATAAAAAGTACTTTGAGACCATAATTCAGGATTTCATACAAAAATGTTATCATCAAGGTGTTCTATTCATTGGAGATGCAGTCTCTTATGGTCGGAGTACTAACAAAGATTTTGTGCATGCATCAGCTATTGGTCAGATGGTGGATGATGGTGGTTTGTTATTACTAAAGATTCTTACTGATGAGGTTGGTGAAGAAGGATTATGCATATGGAGTTGGCCTGGTGGCAATGTGCCAAGTTCTTTGTTACCTTCCTTGGTTGCTGCTGTGAAGACTGAGACTTACAGTCCCGAAGCTGACTTTGTATTCTCAATCGGAGATTCTGTAAGAGATCAGACATGGGGCAGTGAAGGAGATAACGAAATTGGCCAAAAAGATCACTATGTTGACAAAGAGATTGAGTGGATACCCAAGCATAGAAAACTATCCGAGCTGAAGTACTGGGAAGGCAGAGGAGCAAGGATAAAACGTACTGGCATGGCTGTTTCTTACTCAGATACTCCCCACCTTGAGGACAAGGTGTTTGTCAAAGGGGGGAGTAATGATAGAGACCTAGATAGTACTAAAAATAAGAATGATAGTGGTCTTAATGTTGTAGAATAAAAGGGGTTTAGGCCCTGAATTTAATAGGCAGACATATTTTAGAATTGGGAAATTGGGATCTGGGAGAGTTGAGGCCTCCCGAAGCGCCTCGCCTGTATCATCTTCTTCCTTTCTACTGTTTTACGATCAGTTTACTGTTATAAAATTAGAGTTCCTATCAGAAACTGCAGCTATATTGGCAAAATCCGTGTACACACAGTGTGAGCCTGCTGCCAAAGGGATATACACCAAGTACGAACCACTAGCCGAACAGTATGCTTTGTCACCTTGCCAGTCTCTCAATCATCTTCCTCTTGTTCCTAAGGTGGCTCAAGCCGTTGCTCCAACGGCTTCTTACTTGTCTGAGAAGTACAACCAGACTGTCCAAGTTGGTGCTGAGAAGGGGTATAGAGTTGCAACGTATCTTCCCTTAATGCCCACTGCCAAGATTGCTAGACTGCTGACTAATGCAAGCCCTGTGGAGACCACCAGCTAAAAGGAGTAAAGCACTGTGTGAGTAAGAGTAGTAGCCCTGTATTTCTTCTGATACATTTGAACCTTCATTATGTCCTTACTTTGTGAAAAACTCGGAACGATCTTAAGTTGACTTGCTGCTTGGTGTTGTCATACTGTTGTTATTGAACTGGTTTGGTTGTATGTCACTGGTTTACCGTTTCTTTTAGTGAAGCACATAATTTTTTATAAACTAACCAAATAAGGATGCATTTTTGTTCTTTCTATTTTCACAAAAGCAAAATATATGGAAAAAGGGTCAAATAGACGCTTCTACAATTGCAAATTGATCACTTAAGCCCGTATACTATAAAAACCATCATATAAACTCATTTACTCTTAAAAAACAATCAAGTGAGTCGTGTTACCTAAAACTAACCTTTAATAGCAGGTCAATTCTTACTTTTCTCTCACATATTCATTTTTCATTTTCTTTTTTTGCTTTCCTTACTCCACTCCCTCTTTCCCAGTTCCCACAATCCAACGTCCCAACCTCCCAACCTCCCCGCTAGTTTTTCTTTTCTTCTTTAAAATTTTCCATCCCCTTTGTTTAATCCGTATTTTCCCATCGCTCGCAACAAACGTGTCCTAGGCCTCCTGCATTCAACAGATTTCAACTCACAGCAACCTAGACAAAGAAATATTTATAGATTCCTCTTCCTCGGCAACCCTCCATGGCCGTGCATCACCGGATTACCATTCCACGTCCGCCCCTTCACCGGATTATCCACAAAGGCTACCATGGTCAGACAAAGTACATTGGAAACATACCATGTCACCGGATTATATAGGAATACCTATATTAGGTATATATAGGGCTTGTTTGTTACGGCGTAAAGTAAACATTTGGCATGTAAAGTGTGGGGATGTAAACATTTTACACTGTTTGTTTTAATTTTTTAATGTAAACTGTAGGACACTTTTTTAATAACATTTTACACTGTACCATGTAAAATATTTTACGTGAAGTGAAGGTGGTAAACTAGTTTACACTCGTTTTTTAAGAGAGTGAATACTTATACGGAGCATTGAAATTCACGATTCCAATCTAGGCGGACTTTGAAAACCCTTGCGGTAAAGCAAAAAATCTTGGCGGCAAGAACCTCATATTTTCTCCTATTTAAGATAACAAAAATCGTCAAACCATATCATCGATTCTCTTCTCCATCTGCGTTAGTGACTACAGATTAACCAAGAGGTTAGTTTCTACACCTTGATTTTTTTAATGAACTTTGATTTATTCTATATATTTGTATATTCGAAGAATGGATTTAAGGGTTGAATTGTATTTTGAGGTTTGATGAGTTTGAATTGTATTATATGCGGCCATTGTTTAGTTTTAAGCACCGTTTTATTACTCAAATACACTATCCAATAATCGAATATATATGTATGTATTTACCCTGTTTTGTAGTTATGTGTGCTTGGTTTGTTCTGTCATTGGATTCATTAAATATTCTGAGTTTTATTCTATATTGAAACAACTTTTCTGTGATTACGATGGTAATTTCTGGTTGTGTAATTTTTTGTTATTGGCTTGCTTTATACGTATTATTTTGTTTTGGTTGTAGTTCCAAGTTATACTTTGTGTTCAGAAAGAGCCCATATTAAGTATTCCTCAAGTTATTGCGATTATGATGTGATATTCTTTGATAATTTGTTCAATATGTAAGTTTAAAATTGAAATTTTCAGTCAAGCCATATAATCATAGCCATACAATCATTTCTAAAGATATTTCACAGCCCGTTTAAAACAAAAGCTTCCAATTTGAAAGTTGTTTTCTTAAGTTCGAAACCCGTCAAACCCCTCAATTTAGTTAGTGAAAGAAGCTAGTGCAGTATGGACCCTTGTTTTTATAAAAAAGATGTATTATATACTGATTAAATGGAGTTATATTTCTTTTGGTGTTAGTGTGGACCATGGACTGCTCAGAACAAGACGAAATTACAATGTGCATGACAGCTTATGTTATTGCGTTAAATTTTAGAAACTTCCTACTAGTTGTGCTTGCCATGTTAGAATATTATAAAGACTTTTATTATAAGGAAGAGGAAAAGATGTCAAAAAGGAAGTGCTTATGAGAGGTATGAAATTAGACGTGTTAATTTTAGAAGAATGATTTGGGATGACGATATATAATGTGTAGATAACATTAGGATGGATAGGAGAGCGTTTTACGTGCTGTGTGACATGGTTGAAAGTATTGGCATGTTGAAATCAACAAAGAACTCAACCGTTGAGGAAATGCTTGCTTCATTCATCTATATACTCACTCATCATACTAAAGTTAGAGTGACCAAAAGAGAATTTGTGCGTAGCGGTGAAACAATAAGCAGACACTTTAATAAAGTCTTGCTTGCTATCTTGATACTGCATGAAGTTTTGCTTAAGAAGGCTGAACCGGTGACTCAAAATTGTAAAGAACATCCTTGGAAATGGTTTAAGGTAATAATTTTACATTATTTTCTTGGAAATGGTTAAATAAGTCAATTACTAACAAAGCACTGCTATTTTATTTTAATATGTAGAATTGTCTAGGAGCGCTAGACGGAACTTATATTCAGATAAATGTCCCCGAACAAGAAAAGCCTAAGTATAGGACAAGGAAGGGTGATTTAGCAACAAATGTACTTGGAGTTTGTTCTCGGGATTTACATTTTATTTACATATTACCTGGGTGGGAAGGTTCTGCTGCGGATGCAAGGGTATAAAGAAGTGCAATTTCTCGACCAAATGGCTTTGTAGTTCCTCAAGGTTGCTACTATCTATGTGATGTCGAATACAGCAATGCAGACGGGTTTTTAGCTCCATATAGAGGCCAACGGTATCACATAAAAGAATGGAGTCAACAGAATTATCCTAGAACAAAAGAAGAGTTGTTTAATTACAAGCATTCATGTGCACGTAATGTCATTGAGAGATCATTTGGATTATTAAAAATAAGATGGGCAATTCTTCGTAGCAGATCTTGGTACCCTGTGAAGACATATTGTAGAGTCATAACTGCTTGTGCTTTACTTCACAATCATATAACAAGGGAGATGCGAAAGGATCCGCTTGAGGATAAGGTGCCGAAAGATTATGTTGATTCTGACCCATTGTTGAATGCCCCAAGCATACAAGATATTGAGCAATCTGCAGCTTGGACTGCATTTAGGGATAACTTGGCACAACAAATATGGAACGAGCGTCGAGCTAATAGGAATTAATAATCATATTAGTGGTTTTATATGTTTTTATTTGTTAAGAATCATCTTAATTTTTTGATAAGAAATATGTGCACTCTTTTTGGCACTTTGTGAAGGAGCTGTTGTTACTCTTTGTTGTTATTTATAATAAAATACTAGTGATCTAAATGATTGTTTTTTTTGGGATGTGTTTTTGTACTTTTTTTATATTAACTCATCATATAAAGCAAGACTTCATATTTCACCATCCTTTTTATGTGTTCTTAACGTTTGTGTTATACAGTCTACAATGGAAGATTGTACTATCACACCCCCGAGTTCAAAAGTGAAGCGTAATAATCATCAATAGTCTCCTCGTGAAGACAAAATACTTATTGAAGGTTGTCTGGAATTGATCAACCAAGGTTGGAAAGCTGAAAATGGATTCAAAACCGGTTTCTATCAGCAGCTTCAGAAGTGGATGGCTATAAAAATCCCTGGTTGTCATATTTTTGGAGATCCAAATATAAAAAATAGGTTAAGACATTTAAAAACTCAATATAAGGAATTCTCTATGATGAGGGGTGCTTCGGGTTTTGGCTGGAATGAGGAAACCAAAATGGTTAATTGTGATGATGAGGTTTGGGCTTCTTGGATTAAGGTATTATATTCAAATTATTGCACGTGTTAAATATGGTTATACGTTATTTGTGACCTTTTTTCTTATTTTTCAATCAAAATTGTCATTCTAGGGACATAAAGAGTCAGTTCATCTTAGACACAAGTCATTTCCTTATTTTGATGACCTGTCAATACTATTTGGCGCTGAATGGGCAACTGGGGATAAATGTGAGTCTCCAACTGAAATGGTGACTAGTTTAGGAAAAGAAAGTGCACCTCAAGAAGGAGTTCATGTTCCAAAAAGTGTTGTCCATGATGTTTTTTTTTTGGTGTAGCTGTGGATCTCGATGCTATGAATGATGATATTTTTTCATCGTCCGATATTAGCAGAAATAAGAAGAGGACTCTTGGTATTTCCATCAAGAAGGAATTTGAGGAGCCATCAAAAAAGTCAAAGAAGAATGAGCTTGATAAACATGTTGAAGTGTTCCAAAAAAAATGAAACAGTTCTCGAAATGTGTGTTACATCAAACAAGCAGTTTGAGAAAGCGACAACATTTTTTGATCGATTTAATGCTGTTGATGATGTTAAGCCACATATACTACAGGTGATAATGAATTTGCCAGATTTAAGTAAGGAGCAGGCAATACGTGCATTTGGAATTATATAATCTAGCAAAGGAAAATATTTTACGTGTAAAGTTATTTTTATGATCAAACGTTGTAAAGATTTTGCGTGTCATTTTAAAATAGATTACATAAGTAACCAAACGATGCATCTTTATTTTACATGCAAACAATTTTACATGCCCTAAACTTTACATGCAAAGTTTTAATGTGCAAACTACCAAACGCCCCCATAGAGTATACATATATATGTACTTATGTAGTAATATACACACACACACAGTCTCTCTCTCTCTCTCTCTCTCACACACACACACATGTAGTACTCCGTATATTATTCTGTGCACCCAATATCGCCATTTCCCCCGATCTTCTTATTCCCATATCCGAAGGGGTCAGGCGGCCCTGCTTTTTCTTTCTGAGAAGCTGGGAGGAGAAGAACTTGACTCTGCTTCAAGCCTGGTTATGAATTTCGCAGGAACTTCATGGTTGACCACCTCAAGGAATCCGAACTCCTGGCAGGCTTTTACGAGGTGTTTGGCAGCTGCCGGTTTGGAGAGGTCTATGGACGGGACAAAGAATGGGGAAGCGGCAGTTTTGCAGGGCTTGGCAATGGAGAGCTGTTGGTTGGCAGGGTTGGCTAGGAGTGTGTGTGTATATGAGAAATTTTTATAAACGCCCAGATGGTGGTGTTTCGGCCTCGTCCCGGTCGACTTTTTTGATGAAATTTTATGGCATATTCCACATCAAGTCTAGTTTATCTACAGAAACATTCAGCTAAAAATTCAATCGGGAAGGCTGTCAAATAATTTTTGGAAGTTAACTGCGTTTTATATGTATATTTTGGGCGCAGTTATCTTCCAAAAATAATTTGACAGATTTCTCGATTGAATTTTTAGTTGGATTTTTTTTGATAAACTAGACTTGATGAAAAACATGCCATAAAAATTCTATAAAAAAATTCCACCGGGAAGGGCCCCAAATGTCGCTGTCCGGACGGCGGTTCCGGTCAAGAAGGCCTGACCGGAAGATTACTCTCTCTATATATATACTGCCTCCGTTCTCTTTTAATTGCAACATTGGACTTTTTACACTATTCATATATTCTACTTTGACTATATTTTATTAATTAATGTATTATAAATTAAATTTTTAAAAAATATTGTTAAATTCTTCTAATTCTAAATTTTCAAAATATGAATTTTTTAAATTTTTTACTAATAAGGAATGAAAGATATTAGTAGTCAAACGTGTGCGTTGGCAAACATGAAATGTTGACAATTGCAATTAAAAGGGAACAGAGGAAGTATATATATTAGAATAGGTTGGGATAAAAGTGCAGTTGATGCTACGAGGACGATGGGACGAGATGATGAGTAGAAAGAAGGAAGAAACGGAAAGGAAAAAGGAAAAAAAGTCAAATCTAACTTTAACCAATTGAGAAGGTTGCTTACCGGTAGATAAGGCTAAATTGATTGTTTTTTAAGTTAATGGGTTTAAGTGATGTTTTTATTAGTAGATGAGTCTATGTGATGGTTTGATGATAGTTGAAGGGTCTATTTGACCCTTTTTCCATGAAATTATATACTCACCGGTCCCTCTATAGTTGTCCCATTTTTTCATTTTTAGATGTCTCACTATTATTGTGTCATACCTTATTTGGAAAGTAAAAAGTAAATTTAATGAGGGACAAATAGGGATGTACTGACTGGATTTTTGCTTTTTGATTGGTTATTTTATCATAAAGTTGTTTGTGTCTTGGTTGGCGTGTCACTTCCTTCTGTCCCTGTAATTAGGGGATGAAGGGAGTAGTACATTTTGTGACCTCCAACGAATGCCTATGTCACGCCGTCATGTTGAACACCTTATGGTGTTTTATATTTCTATGAGAGCATCTTCAATGCTAAAACGTTAACGGTGCATACGTGGCATGAGAGAGCCAATGAAAAAACAATAAATAGAATATCTCTCTCCTTATTTGAAGAATCTTATATCATTTTGGTAAGTTTTTTTACACAATGTCAAACACAATGTCTAGATGTAGACATTGTGGTTGACATTGCAGGGAAAAACTTACCAAAAACACATAAGACCGTGGAAAGACGGAGAGAGAAATGTCATAAAATCAATCTTTTGTGTCTATCTCTCTCATGCCACATGTGCACCGTGCACATTGTAGCATTGGAGATGCTCTGAAGTAGGTAAAGGCAAAACATGCAGTTTAGCGAGTAAGAGCACACGTCTGTGCGAGATGTTGCAGCTTTGGCTCCCAACGATATGTATTTGATAGAGTAATTGTCTAGAGAGAAGTGAGAGCTAGAGAGAGAAGTGCAATAAATCCTTGCAATAAATGATTTGTGAACCCCTACAACTACCCCCAAGGGGAGTATTTAAAGATGAAATATGGGCTGGGCTCCCAAGCCTTGGGCTTGGGAGGCCCATTTACAACTGGACCGCTATTGGGCCGAATACAAAGTATGTAGAAACGATTAAGTGTGAAATCCTGTTCTGTGAGCTCCCCGTGGCCGACGAGGACACGGCCGACGGAGACATTGCCGACGGAGACCCGTGCGACGGGGACATCCGGTTCTCCTGGCTTCTGTATCATATTCTAAGTAGATGTTCTTCCTGGCCGATGGAGGTCATCTGGCCGACGGGGTCCCTCTAGGTGACAGCTGTGTCTCTTATTCTCCTGAGTATGTCGGTCCTGGGGCCTGGACCCATATACTCCATCAGGAGTCCCCCACTCTCTAAGCTGAGATGCAGACGAAGTGAAGGAGAGTAGATTTCTGTAGTTTTGACGTTTCATGCCGACGTGGGGACGCTGTGGTTATTCTCTATATTTGGCCGTTGTATGCCCTTTGCTGTGGACGAGGGAGGCTAATGTTCCTCCGATGGTGTGCGTTTTGCTTATTTGAGGACGGTGAGTGGCCTGATTCAGTGGCCGATATGCGTCCTTGGTTTGAGTGGCCGATGAGGGCGATGTTTCTCCTTTCTGACCGTTGATGGTTGCCTTTTGTGTTCTAGGCCAAGGCGGGCTTCTTCGTGGCTTGGTGCCCATGGATGATGAATGTTCTTTGCTATTTCAGGGTGTTATTTTCTTATCTTGGCCGATGGTGGAGTTCATGATCCAAGGCCGTTGAGTGGCACACGTCAAGGGACGACGCGTCACTCTTTGGGAGGTGAACCTGCTTCCTTGTTTGCTTGCTTTGTTGCGGCCGAGGGTGCACAACCAGGTCCTGGACGTTATGGTGTGTGGACGATGCAATGTTGTAGTTTGTGGACTTGCCTGTTTTTGGATTTTCAATTTCATTCTTGCTTGAGTTTTGAGGCTGGTACAATCCCCCAGTCCCCCACTGCTTCAGGCCGAAGAGTCAGTGAGGGGTGAAGGAGTAATGAGGACCCATGCCGAAACGGGATCATCGTATTTCCCTTAAATCCAACCCCTTGGCGATTTGCTGATCAAGGTAACCCTGTGGGAGAACCCTTGGACACAGGTCGCTTTCAAGGTGTTATCATCACGGGTTTAATACGAGGCCGATGGTTGTTGGGTCGTGCTTCTCTTTGTCTTTGTGGCCGTTGTGGAGGCCATATTGTTGGTGCTTGGTGCGGCCGATACCGGCGAACCTTGGGGAACACCGTTGAAGTGGTTTTTGGCTGCTAGAGGCCGATGTAGGCGTAGCTTGTGAGTGGAGGGGCCATGTTCTTCTCAGGCGTGTCCGAAGGATGCCTTGGCCGTTGCAGGTGGCCTTTGTTTGAATGCTGAGCCATTTGGTTTCCATTGTAAGTGGGCTGAGAGTGTTGGGAATGGGCCTTGCCCATTTCTGAAATGGTGGCATGTCATTGGGCCCCAGGGTTGGCCGTTCTTATAGCCAGTGAGGGAGCGACACGTGTAGTGACCGTTGGGAGGAGGCCCATAAGAACCCCTTCTCTCCAAAGTGAGGTTCCCATTTGCAACCTGAGCTAACGAAGTGCTGCCGGATTTTCTAGAGAGATAAAGTGTTCATCAGTGTTCTTCACTCCCTTCAAAACTTCAAAGGTCAGTTCCTTGAACTTTTCTCTGATTTCTTGCATATTTTGCTTCCCTAGGCCTTGATCTAGTGTTAGTCCCAAAACACCTTAGACCTAAAGTAGTTCCCTTTATGGCTTTAGCAGTTGTTATGATGAAACCTTTGGACGAAGAGTACTACCCATGCGACGATGAGGTCTCCGCCAAGTCGTTAGATTACCGAGTGGTAGAGGAGTGTTGTGAGGAGATTGAGGATGTGAGCTCTTTCAAGTCTAGAGAGCAATAAAACGAAGACGTCATGGACGAAGAGGCCGCCTCATCGTCTGAAGGGGAGGATGTTGGAGCTTCACGTGCGGTGGACGAAGCATCCACGTCGGCCGCTATTCCTTGCCCCAATCCCTGTCTCCTGTGAAAGGGAAGGCACAACCGAAGAGGATGCGTCGGCCGAAGAAAGGTCCATGCTACTCTTATTTAGACCTCACCAACATCTACATAATTAGGCCGCAGAGTAACACGGGCGAGTACTTGGTTGCCCAGATGTACGTAGGGCCCTTTGGTAGGGTTAGGGATCCTAGGCCGATGGACCACGTTCTGAATCCTCCGTCGGGGTACTTTGGGCTGTACCCCATGCGTTTTGCTAAGGGGCTCAGGTTTCCCCTCCATCCTTTCATCACGGAGTACTTAGACATGGTGGGGCTTCCTCCGACTTTGTTGACCCCGAATAGCTACTCGCTGATCGTCGAGTTTCTTCTTCGCTGTGCTGAGTTGGATTTCAGGCCGACGATGGCTCTTTTTATGAACTTGTATCAGATAGGCCGAGGGAGCCACAAGAACTGTGCCTGCTACGCCACCCTCTAGCAGTTAAAGAATAGGATTTCTTTCACCGATTTTCCTTCGTCCATCCATGGCTGGAAGAGTAAGTTTGTTTTTTGTATCATTGGGCGAGGGAGGGATCGAGTTTCCGTCCATCGGCCATAGTGGGAGATTCAATCTCCACGATGTGCCGAAGAGTTCAATTCTGGATGCCCAGGTGGCGGCGTTCTTGGAAGGGAGGTCGAGGAGCATGAAGGATTACATCACGGAGTATAAGATGACCGCCCTCGGCTTCTTTAGGTACTTTGTGTACGGTGATAAGGAGGAGGACGTCGAATTGTGGCCGAAGATGACCATGACGTTTGAGGTACCCGACGGTCCGGACTTGGGCGTGCCTGCCGAAGCCGATGGTAATATCCCTTCTACCGTCCTTGGTCCCGTTTCATTTCTTTCTTGTCTAATGTTTGTTTCCTTTGTTATGCAGACTTCGTGATGGATCGACGATCAGTGATGAATAGGGTCGCGGCAAAGGCGAAGGCGGAACTGGCCGCCAAGGAGGCCGCAAAGCTCGCGGCGGCGAGTGGGGCACAGCCAAGTGCTGATCAGGCCAAGAAACCGCCCACTCAACCGAAGAAGAAACGGCCGGCTGATGATGGCCAGCAGAAGCTGACTGAGGCTGGTTTGCAACCATCCAAGAAGTCGAAGGGGGCTTCCCCTACTGCTGGTGCTGGTGCCGGAGTAATAGCTTTTCCGGTTGGGGACGACGGAGGCTCCAATACTGGTGCCCTAGTGGACCTTACCTCTGGTCCTTCATCGGTTGCTGTTTCTCAGCCTCCCATCCACGTCGTCCAAGAACCCCGAAAGAAGTGATCCGGCAAGGAGTTGGCCACGGGGACCTACAAATTGGAGGTCGAGTACCCCGTGAAGGGAGGCGTCTTCAACGAGGTTGTTGACGGCCACGACGTGGTTCGCAAGCCGTCCCTGTCGAGGACCGGATCTATCTTGATAGGCTTGGCGACGTCAAGATCTCTGATGGTCGTATGGACCTCGTCATCCAAGTAAGTTCCTCTACACATTTTGTTATCTTCGTGTTTTTTTTGTAGATGTCAGTATCGTCCTGACCGTTCCATTTTGCAGGGGGTCTTTATGCTGATGGAAAGCCACAAGAGGCAACAGCAAGAAATTGCTCGGCTGAAAGAAGTTGAGCAAAAGGCTGCTTCGGCCGAGGAGGCCATGAATTGCCTGGATCGGCTCCGGGGCGAAATGGAGGCCCTGAGGAAGAGGGCTGATGAGGCTGATGCGGCATACCGCCAAGTGGCCGCTGATAGGGACGATGCCCTGGCCAAGTTTGCTGCAGAGAAGGAGGCGCGCGAAGCTGAACGCCGCCATGTTGATGAGGCTGAGAAAGCCAAGGCTGAGGCCGAGGCTGCTGCGGAGAAAGCCGCTGATGCTGCTATCAAGAAGTTTTTGGACGAAGGCTGGAAGGAAAAGGAACATCAGTCCTGGTGCTATGAAGTCGTGGCGGCCAGGCTAGAAGATTGGGGCCAGAACTCCCCTGCCGGCCAGGAATATTTTGAGAGGGAAATGTCTGTGTACTACGACATGGGACAATAGCGGATGCAGCGGCTTATCTACCGGAGGCGTCACCGTCGATGTCAGGAGTTGGAGCTGACCAAGAAGTTTGCTCACAAGCTTAAGCTGCCTCCGAAGATAATGGATCCGGAGGTCGAGGTCAAGCTCCCCGTGGAGGATAGGCAGGCCCCCATCACGAGCTCTGGCATCGGCGAGGATGATTGGGATGATGATGAAGTGTTCGTAGACACTGCTTCTTCTCAGGCCAACGTAGGTGCCAGTGGTACGCTCGTTGAAGATGCTGGTGAGGAAGATGCCGGCGAGGAAGATGCTTGATCCCCCCCTCCTTTTTCACCTCTTGTTTGATATGTAATGGCCGTAGCGCCATCCTTTTGTACTTAACATTTTGAATGAAAATGTATGTTTGTCTCCTTTCTTCGGCTCTTAGTGTTTACCGTACTTGTGTCGTCTCTGTGCTGCTTTTGTCATTTCACTTCGAAATTTTTCTAAGTGTTAAGCTAAGACTTAGGTAGTTGCTTCACCTGTTCGTGGCCGACGAAGGGTTCCACCTTGAATAACATATGTGTGCGAGCTTCGTCCATGCTGCTCACCCTTTGATGTGAATAATATGTGGTTAAATTCGCACGCCCTAGTGCCTTCCTCGGCTTGTGTACTCCCTTTCGTTATTTCTCCACACTTTGAAAATATGCTAAGTGTTGAGTGACCACGTACTTGTTTCACCCAGTCGTGACCGATGAAGGTGATGAACTTCGTTTTACCCATCCGTGTGCTACTTGGGAACTTTCCAAGTGCTTTAGAGTGGTCTGTAGGTGCACGCTTCATCCAAGGCCCGCCCCAGGGCTACACTAGGATGGGTATTAGGTTCCCATTATGCGTAGTGTTACCTTTACGTTTAATTGATATGTACTTGGATTGTTTTGGGGATTTTATTTTTATTGCTCGAGGCCGGCAGGTGCACGGTCCATCGGCCTTCCCTCTTTTAGTTTTGGGGATTTCGCTTGAGGCCGACAAGTGCACGGTCCTTCGGTTGTCCCTCTTTTATTTTTGGGGATTTTGCTTGAGGCCGGCGAGTGCACGGTCCTTCGGTTGTCCCTCTTTAAATTTTTTCCTTTGCTTCTTTGAGCAAGGAGTATCCTTCTTCCAGGCTTCGGCCGAGGGGGTCGATAGTCCCTCGGCCGGTAGGGAGTCTTACTGGATCGTCCCGTGATCTCGGGGAGGTCCCGTCGTCTATTTACAGCGCGAGCTAGGCTTTTGGTCGGTTACCGACGGCTGCCGTTTCCCAACCCCGAGTTTGGGGATTTTGTCACCTCGGCCATGATTTCAGACCTGTCGTCCTACAATTTTGCGCGAACGACGCGGTGAGCTTCCCATTTCAAGACGCAGGCCTTTTGCGGGCCCCTCGTCCTTAGGACATCATTGGCCTTTCCTGAGCGCCTCGCTCTGAGGGGTCGATACGATGTGCTCTATCGGCCATACCTGAGCCTTTCGCTTTAAGGCGGCCGATATGATTTGGTATCTTTTCCTTTAACTTTTTAGGAAAAAGCAAGTAGAATACAACTTTCATTGATAAGTGGCTCGAGACCGAGGGTGGTAGTCGATCAATAACCCGTTAAGGGGCGAGGGCTTTGCTGGCTTCGCCTCCTTCAGATTATTGATAGAACTTCACCAAGTGATGTACATTCCACGTTCGTGGTACATTAGACCCATTAGGGTGTTTAAGTTTGTAGGTGTCGGGTTTCACCACGGCACTGACGATGTAGGGGCCTTCATACTTCAAGGCTAATTTGCCTCCTCGCGTATGGGGTGCTACGGAGGGCACCTTGAAGAAGGACAAGGAGGGTGCGCTCATCGGCCCCCTCAACCTCATCAGTCTCCCTCGTCCATCGGTCGATGAACGACCGGAGTGATTCGTCATGTTGCTGCTTGACGGAGAGAAGATGGGTGAAATATTTCTTTCGCGCGCTTCCTCCCGGCAAAGTGGGTGAGGAAATGTTGGGCAAGATCCTGCCAGGAGTCTATGCTTCCTTCGGGGAGCGCAGTGAACCACTCGTACGCTGGCCCTTCAAGAGTGGAGAGGAACCAGCGGCAGAGGTATTCATCCGACGCGTTCACCATCAGAATGTTGTTTTGATAACGGCTGGAGTGCTCCTGAGGGTCGGTGCGGCCATCATAGGACTTGATGGCGTTTCCTCTGTACTTCTCGGGAATAGGAGCTGAAAGTACCCTTGTAATGAAGGGAGTCCGGGTCCTGACCTGGATGACGGGGTCGCCTCGTCCCTCGGTCAGCTCCCTCTCCAGGGCACTGACCTTATGCATGAGCGCGTCGAAGCCAGGATCCCTGGACTTGTTGGCCGTAGGGTTGGTGGCCGATTGCTTGGCCTCCATCTGGTCCAGCCTCCTTTCTAGCTGGGCGATGACCTCATCCCGAGGTCCCTGGTGGCCGTGGTGGTGCCATGCTGGGTGCGCACGCGGGCTGCATGAGCCGTGTTGATTTGGTGGCGTGCGTCATCCTCATGCAACTTTCCTTTGCCTTTGTCCATGCGGGGCCGGTCCGCTGTCCGGGACATGGGCCCCAAGATTTCCCTTGGCGAGCCAGGGTCACGTTCGCCAATCAGTCCCGCCATCCTCTCCGATGCTGGTCGACGGTGTGTGTCACCTAGCCTATTGAAGGCTGAGGCTTTTCCACGCGCTGGGGCCGGTCTAGCTCAAAGCGGGGAAGCAGGGTGAGAGTGGGATGACGACGTGTCCTGGGGCACCACCTGTAATGACCGTCCCCAAACGGCCATTACCATACTCAACATAAATAAGACTCAATATACAAAGCGAAATATTACAGATACAAAGTCTCGTCATGAAACTTTATTTCTTATATACATAAGAAAACTCCATAACTGAAATGTCAAAACACCAACAACAATCACGCTTAAAACAAAGTCATCACACCTGATCAGGATTTTTAAAACTGTTGAGTTTAATTCGCCGCAGCCCGGAAGTTCAACACCTCTTCCGGGAGGGTTTCATGGCTATGGGGTGATAATAAAATATAAACAACGATTTTTACGTGGAAACCTGGAAAGGGAGAAAACCACGGGACTGTTTATGCTAATGTCCAAGCCCGCTCCTTTTATTACTGCTCTCCTCACCAATACATTATACAAGCCCCATTAATGGAGGATTCAAGCTAACTATATAGAAGGGGGAAGAAAGAGGGATCCCTTATGAGGAGGGAGGTCCTCCTATTTATAGAGGAAAGGGGGAGGGGTGCTCCACCCTGACAGGCCTCTTGGGCCGAAACGGGCCTCTTGGGCCTAGGTGGGCCGAATGGACAAAAATGGGCACAAAGGCCGAAAGAGGCCTGATAGGCTAAAATGGGCCTTACTGATTGGGCTCCGTACTACGTAAAGTCTTGGGCTCCTAAACAGTAATAGACCGGGATGATATATCCCAACACAAGTCCCCCAGTTTCTTGAGTAGTGAGCGTGCGAATCTGCTCGAGAAAATATACTCTTGCCTGCGCTCTTCCTCTGTCTTACTGGAAACTGTGTCTTCGAATAATCATAATATATGAGTGGGTGTCTGCCCCTCTGAATATACCCTGCTGGTGAGGCGCTCCCCTCCCGACAGGTTCGGGCAAGGGACGCTCTTCCCCGGACACTCTCCCCTTGGATGTATCAGGTGGGAGTAGAGGACTCTGACTCGAGCTTTCCAATGGAGAAGCGTAGAGGTCCCTGCACAATATAAGATGACGACGCGGAACTGGCTTGATATGATGTACATGTATGTATGGATGTATGAGAGATGATGCATGAATGTATGAATGCATGTGATGTATGAGTGCCATGTATGAGAGAGGGCATGTAAGTTGTGATACAAAGCGGGGAATGTCATCGGTAAACCAGGCACGACGGAGATGAGGGGCCGAGTGTGCTGCATAAGACGTTCGTTGCCACGGTATGGTCTTACTTTGCCGAGATATGGTCTTACTTTGCCATGGTGTGGTCTTACGTCGATCAAGAACCGGACACGAATGGCGCGGAGGGGCCGTTCGTGCTGCATAAGACGTTCGTCGTCCCCCTGGATGGTATGGACGAGCTAAGCATGAACTAGACACGATGGCGCTGAGGGGCCGATCGTGCTGCATAAGATGGTGGTTGTCACCCTGGAAGGTATGGACGAGCTAAATATGAACTAGACACGATGGCGCTGAGAAGCCGATCGAGCTGCATAAGACGGTGGTCACCATCCTGGAAGGAATGGGTGAGCCGACCGTGAACTGCACACGATGGTGCTGAGGAGCCGATCGTGCTGCATAAGACGGTCATCGCCATCCTGGAGGGGATGGACGAGCCGAACCGCAAATTGGATATGATGGCGCTGAGGGGCCGATTGTACTGCATAAGAAGGTAGTCGCCATCCTAGAGGGGATGGGCGAGCCGAACCATGAGCTAGACACGTCGGCGCTGAGGGGCCGATCATACTGCATAAGACGGTCGTCGCCATCCTGGAGGGGATGGGCGAGCCGAACCGCAAATTGGATACGATGGCGCTGAGGAGCCGATCGTGCTACATAAGACGGTCGTCCTCATCTGCTCGTTGTACCTAGCTCATTCTCTCTCTCTTTATGGGTCTTCGAGGGTGGGGATGCTCGTCTCTAGGCCTCGGCCTCTGGAGTGGAAATGCTCGTCTCCAGGCCCTCGGATCCTCTGGAATGGAAATGCTCGTCTCCAGTCCCTCGGGTCCTCTGGAGTGGTCCTCATCTACTCTTCGTATTTGCCCGTTAGCCCGGTCCTCGGATCCTGGGCTGCGCTAAGTCCTCGTACTTTGCGTGGAACGGTTTTGATCCCTTTGGGAATTCTTTTATTTGATCCATCTTGGGATTCTTTTATTTGATCCATCTTGGGATTCTTTTATTTGATCCATCTTGGGATTCTTTTATTTGATCCATCTTGGGATTCTTTTGTTTGTTCGTCTCGTCATCCGCCCGTCTTACCTTCCCATTTGGCCCGGTCCTTTGGATCCTGAGCTGGGCTCGACCGCGGTTGTGATGGGGAAACGGGTTTATTCCCTTTGGGGATTCCCCTGCCCATATATAATATTATTTTTTAATTTAATATATATATTTTTTTTATTTTTTTTTGGGCTTAGCTTTGTTCCGGTATCCGCTCATCTTACCTGCCCATTTGGCCCAGTCCTTGGGATCCTGAGCTGGGCTCGGCCGTGATTGTGATGCGGAATGGGTTTATCTCCTTTGGAGATTCCCCGTTTCTTCGTTCCGTCATCCGCTCATCTTACCTGCCCATTTGGCCGGTCCTTTGGATCCTAGACTGGGCTCGGCCGCGATTGTGATGCGGAATGGGTTTATCTCCTTTGGAGATTCCCCGTTGCTCCTCTATATTTTTTTTGTTTTTTTTTGAGGAGTCTTAACTTTGTTCCGTCATCCGCTCCTCTTACCTGCCCATTTGGCCCGGTCCTTTGGAGCCTGGGCTGGGCTCGGCCGCGATTGTGATGCGGAACGGGTTTATATCTTTTGGAGATTCCCCATTTCTTCGTTCCTTCATCCGTTCGCTTACCTACCCATTTGGCCCGGTCCTTCGGATCCTGAGCTGGGCTCGGCCGCGATTGTGATGCGGAACGGGTTTATCCCCTTTGGGGATTCCCCAGTGCCCCTCCAATTTTTTTTGAGGGGTCTTTGAATATGATGATGGCACCATACCAGGGGGTCGGTGGCTAAATAAAGGTGTCAGTGGTAAGAGCCGATCTGAAAGAATAATCAAACAACGGTCCTCGTCCGTGAGGAGCGGGGCCGAGGCCGGTCTTCAAACATGATGATGGCACCGTACTAAGGGGTCGGTGGCCATGTACTGACGTCAGCGCTGGGGCCGATCTGAAATAATCAACGGTCCTCATCCGCGAGGAGCGGGGACGAGACCAGTCTTCAAATATGATGATGGCATCGTACCAGGGGGTCGGTGGCCATGTAATGACGTCGGCGCTGGGAGCCGATCTGGAATAGTCAACGGTCCTCATCCGCGAGGAGCAGGGACGAGGCCGGTCTTCAAATATGATGATGGCACCGTACCAGGGGGTCGGTGGCCATGTAATGACGTCGGCGCTGAGAGCTGACCTGGAATAGTCAACGGTCCTCATCTGCGAGGAGCGGGGACGAGGCCGTTCTTCAAATATGATGATGGCACCATACCAGGGGGTCGGTGGCCATGTAATGACGTCAGCGCTGGGAGCCAATCTGGAATAGTCAACGGTCCTCATCCGCGAGGAGCGGGGACGAGGCCGGTCTTCAAATATGATGATGGCACCGTACCAGGGGGTCGGTGGCCATGAAATGATGTCGGCACTGGGGGCCGATCTGAAGTAATCAATCTTCGTTCCTCCATCAGTTCGCTTACTTGCCCATTTGGCCCGGTCCTTTGGTTCCTGAGCTGGGCTCGGGCGCGATTGTGATGGGAAACGGGTTTATCTCCTTTGGAGATTCCCCGGTGCCCCTTTATTTATTTTTTTATTTTATTTTTATTTTTTTAGGGGTCTTTGAATATGATAATGTATGCCGAGCCGAGAGGCCATTCGTGATATATGTGTGTCGGTTATGAGGGGCCGATTAAGTGTATCCATGCAACGACTCTCATCCGCGCAGTGCGGGGATGATGCCGGTCTTCAAGGTGTAAACACGCCGTTCCGTGAGGTCGGTCGTGATGCAAGGATGGTCTCACGCCCCTCGGTCGCGATGGTCACCTCTTGGCCATCGGCTCCTATGGTGGAAGATGTTCGTCCCCGGGGTTTGGCCTCCGAGTGAAAGATGTTCGTCCCCGGGCTTTGGCCTCCGGGTGGAAGATGTTCGCCCCCGGGCTTTGGCATCCGGGTGAAAGATGTTCGACCGAAGCCCTCAGCCATGTATGAATGCATGTGATGTATGAGTGCCATGTATGAGAGAGGGCATGTAAGATGTGATACAAATTGGATACGATGGCGATGAGGGGTCGATCGTGCTGCATAAGACGGTCGTCCTCATCTGCTCGTTGTACCTAGCTCATTCTCTTTCTCTCTTTATGGGTCTTCGAAGGTGGGGATGCTCGTCTCCAGGCCTCGGCCTCTGGAGTGGAAATGCTCGTCTCCAGACCCTCAGGTCCTCTGGAATGGAAATGCTCGTCTCCAGGCCCTCGGGTCCTCTGGAGTGGTCCTCATCTACTCTTCGTATTTGCCCTTTAGCCCGGTCCTCGGATCCTGGGCTACGCTAAGTCCTCGTACTTTGCGTGGAACGGTTTTGATCCCTTTGGGAATTCTTTTATTTGATCCATCTTGGGATTCTTTTATTTGATCCATCTTGGGATTCTTTTATTTGATCCATCTTGGGATTCTTTTATTTGATCCATCTTGGGATTCTTTTATTTGATCCATCTTGGGATTCTTTTGTTTGTTCGTCTCGCCATCCGCCTGTCTTACCTGCCCATTTGGCCCGGTCCTTTGGATCCTGAGCTGGGCTCGGCCGCGGTTGTGATGGGAAAACGGGTTTATCCCCTTTGGGGATTCCCCAACCCATATATAATATTATTTTTAAATTTAATATATATATATATATATTTATTTATTTAGATTCTGGGTTTAGCTTTGTTCCGTCATCCGCTCATCTTACCTGCTCACCCGCGGAAGGAGATCCCGCTCCGTACAGCTCAGGCGTTTACTTGGGGGCACGACTACCTTATAACATTTCTTATCATTCATATGATATTATTACCATCACAACTTTCATTCTTTGTTGGAGTTCATATACATCCAACCTAACATTAACCATAGAACTTGGATACCTTACATCGATAACTCAACAAGTTCTCCATCAACATCACCTATCAATATATACACATAACATGGCATTCACATAATATCATACCATACAATTTCAAGTATTCAAGCCAACCTATCCAACTCATAGGTAGCTAGACTTCCATATTTCATTTCAAACTATCATGTATAGGTGGTGATGACTTACCTGATTCACACGGAGTATTTGCCCATGTGTGTGCGTGTACGGTGTCCACGAGCAACGGTTCTTTGATGAGCAACTATAAATATAAATACCCAAGCTTATACTTGATCAAACTTAAATACATGTCTTTAGAAAATCCTTAGACTTAAGGTGAGGGAAAGTTCACAAACCAGCCCCTACAAGTTAAAAAACTCCCCCTTTTCCTACAACTAATCGGGCATAGATTCGGGGTGGCTAAATAACTAAGAATCCGATTGAATTTCATGAATCAAGACTCATCATCTATTAAATCCCTCTCATAATATCAAGGACTCCATGTATCTATTTAGAATCCGTCACTAATCATTTAAAATACTTCCCAAATTCTTTCATTAAATTGGGTATAATTTTGGGGTAGGTAAATACTTAAAACTTCACAAGGTTTTCAATCAAGGATGAACAACAACTCCATAACAACCTTATTATTAAGAAAATCCATTAATTTTCCTAGAATCAACCCTAAATCAATCAACCTTAGAAAAATCCCCAACCAAGAACTATAGATACAAATATAATAGAAATACTTCATGTTAAGTGTAAAACCTTACCAAATGATGATCCTTGATGAAGAATAGGTTTAATTTGAGCTTGAAATAGCCTAGGAAGGGTTTGGGATCACTTCAGAGAGATGGAGTCGAGCAAGGGTTCGTTTTGGGGAAAAAGGGAATTTTTCCCGTTTAAATACGATGTTGACCGACTTGGGCAAAAATCGCCCGGACCGGCGCCGGTCAGGGCCCAACCGGCGCCGGTTTCCCTGCCTTTCCACCGCCTAAAGTTCTGTTTTGGACCGGCGCCGGTTGTACCCGGTGCCGGTTTGGGGTTCCCCTGGGTGCCGAAAATGTCCTTTTTCGCCCTAAACCGACCTCGATTGTTGCTGATCCCATCCTAAACCCCCAATGACATTTTAAACTATATTTTAAACACCCGAATACTATCTAACATGACAAATAACGTGATATACCATTGCATTCAAAAATACGAATGATTATCACAGTATAGTTGCGTTGCTCATCGGATACCGTCACTTATCACGTTCAAACATATTTCAAGTATATAATTCAAATACAATTATCACCAAGATCATAATCACATGATATCCATATACTTCACATATATAGCATTCAAACGATAATTTAAAACATGATCATATATAATTAATTAACACATAAGAAATCGATAAAAAGTACGGGCGTTACACCACCCCTTCGTCGTTGCCTATCTTGATGGCCAACGGCTGGGGGCTGAGGAGGTGTCGGAGTGGCGTTCTCCCCTGTCCTTGGCATGAGCGTGCTGAGGATGGTGGGATTTTGGGCCAAGCTGGCGATGATGGCCGATAGGGCTGCTTGAACCTGGGGGTCAACGGCGGGAGAGGCTGGTTGTCCCGAGGCATTTTCGCCTTTCTCCGTCTGTTTCTTCTCAATGCCGATGCGGGCATCGGGAGCGTTGCTGTTAAGTTGATTTTGAAGTTCAGCCGTGAGGTTGATGACTTCCTGGAAGACACCCCCCCTGCAGCCTTGTCGGTCGTAGCGTCCTCCTCGTGTTCCCGGATCTCCTGGGCATCAGGGACTGCCTTGCCGACGGGGTTACGGTTTGACCTTGTTCTTCCCATAGTCAGTTAGCTGTGCTTGATAGTGACGAAGGATGCTAACTTGATTGTTCTAGCTCTCAACGAAAGCACCAAATGATAGAGTTATTGTCTAGAGAGAAGTGAGAGCTAGAGAGAGAAGTGCAATAAATCCTTGCAATAAATGATTTGTGACCCCCTACAACTACCCCTGAGGGGAGTATTTATAGAGGAAATATGGGCCGGGCTCCCAAGCCTTAGGCTTGGGAGACCCATTTACAACTAGACCGCTACTGGGCCGAATACAAAGTATGTAGAAATGATTAAGTGTGGAATCCTGTTCTGTGAGCTCCCCGTGGCCGACGAGGGCACGGCCGACAGAGACATGGCCGACGGAGACCCGGCCGACAGGGACATCCGGTTCTCCTGACTTCTGGATCATATTATGAGTAGATGTTCTTCCTGGCCGATGGAGGTCATCTGGCCGACGGGGGTCCCTCTAGGTGACAACTGTGTCTCTTATTCTCCTGAGTATGTGGGTCCTGGGGTCTGGATCCATATACTCCATCAGTATTCATACTTCTTGTCCAAGTGTATTATGTATACCACTCTTCACAGCAATTCTATGTTCTATTGAATATTCACGATGGTAGGTTGCATGGTGGGGTTTAGATTTGATATATGATAAACGGAACTTCGAAAGCACTGCAACACCAATCGTAGTTATTGTTCATGTAGGGATTTCTCCTTAGAAATAGTAGGATAATGGTAGGAATTTCCTGTATGATGTTATGTTACCATGTGAATGGTAAACCTTTTATTATTGTTCATGTTGTATGAGTCTATACTAGTAGCTATACTTGTATAGTTATATCACTTATATGTAAGTTGCTCTTTATGTGACAAAAATTAAGCTCTTCCTAGTTTTTATTCCTTAAACAGAACTTTTATGCTCATATGTTTGAAAAGAGTAATTATATTCGTCTAAGCTACTCATAGAGCTTAACATTATGGTTTGAGATTTAGGGTTTAACTATACTTTTTAGGGTTTAGGGTTAGTCTTTCTGGAGTTTACCAATCCGGAGTTTTGGCAACTTTCCAGTGGTTGTTGGAGCCTAGGAGGGTCCGACGGTGAATTTCGGTGATGGTTTCTTTCTGGCGGTAAATTTTGGGAAACTACTTGTTGTTTATTCATATATTCTTAGTTGTAGTGTTATTTAAGGAGAGATAATAATTTTAGTCCTCCTCCTCATCATTCTCCAGTGCCACAAAAGCTCCATCTACGATGGGGTAAGGGGTCGAATGTACGCAGAGACATTGTTTCTGGATGACTAGTGAAAATCGCGTCCAAAATTGCATGGACTGACTGCAACTTCATAACAAAGAAGTGCAGGCAGTTAAGTGAGCAAGGAATCTGCACTAAAAAACATAAAATTTAAAGAAATCCGAAAGAGTGTGGAAGCGATCCCGGGTGAGAAGGAGCAACTGCATGCTACGCTACCTTGAAACGATGGTATATCAGAGACGCAACATATACCTATTACATTAACAACTACGAATAAAATAAAATTATTAAATAATTATTATTTAAAAAAAAGTCGATTCAGATCGGTATGAACCGATTTTAAAACTTACAGAACCGTGTTCGAACCGATTTATACTCGGGTCCCATGTTTCGGATCCCATTCAAGTCGATTGGTTTCGGTTTGGTTTTTTTATTGCTCGGTTCAGTTTTTTCGGTTCGGTTTTCATTTTTTCGGTTAAAAATGCCAGCCCTATCTGCCCTATATAGATCTAATTTTGTCTGACATCGAAAATAATCTAATTAAAAAAATTCTACACATCAATAATTGATTTATCTCTTAGAGACGCCAGAGAGCCAACCCGCCAATGCCTGCAGCCCCGCACCCGCCTCATTTTAATTCTCTTCTCGACTTCTGGGAGTTCTGGCTGCCTTATGCTAATCGCCCTGAGCAACAACGCAATAGGTAAACCATATCTCTTAAAAAGGATTCGTTTGGAGAGTTTTCAAAGAGTTCCAAATCTTGATTGAGAAATGGTCTCAAATAAGACCGTAACTTTGCGTAATACAACGTGTATAAGACCACCCACTTTTTTAAACCCAAACAGGAGTTGTTTTTTACTTAATACCGAGTCCGCCCCCGATTTAATTGAACGATCTTCCCTTTCATTTTGTTTTAAACTGTATGCTGCCAGCATTTTTCCATTCCTTTGTCGTCTGGTCTAACATAAGCGCTTCTCAATCTGCTCCTGTCTATTTGTTCTAGCGCGGACCAGGCCATCGATGACGGCGGCCGCAATAGGAACGCTGGCCAACCACCGCACCGTCGGACTTCCTGAGTTCTTCTTCCGTAATATTTTCCACCCCATCTGGATGGTTCGATCTTTCCCGTTAGCATCAAAACAGGTCAGCCCGCTGAAACACCGTCTAGCTCATCACGGTCGTTTTGTAGCAGCTTTCTTAACGGCAGACGAACCGGTGACGATTTAGAACTACCGTTGCTCAATTTCATATCACTTGATAGCAGATTCTGGTTGTTATTGGATTCACCGGCCGGATCTGTCCGTTGTAGAGATTTGATCGGCCAACATGAGGGAAAACCCTGCATTATCGCTCTATTTTTCTAGCTTCCGTCTAGCTTTTGCTCTGCTTTAATTAGGCCGTCTAGTTTTTTCTTTCGTTTTCCACTTTTCCATATAATTCAATTTGTTTTGTTTATTATTTTTGCGAAATGAATTGTTTTGTTTATTATTTTTGTCTCTTTCGATTATCTTTTTAGACTTTTTCTTCTATTTGTTCCTTTCACCTTTTTGTGTTTGTTCTCTTCTCTTTTTGTTAGAAAAATATTTTTTTTGAAATTAAATTGAGAGAATGCTATGTGATTTTCCTTTAGTTTGTGTTAATATCTTTGGCATTTCAGCTTTCACACTTTGCTGGTTGAAAATCTACTATGTCATCCCGATTAGAGTTCCCAGAGCTTCTATTATCATTTTGGGAGTATTTCCAGAAGTCCAATCAGTCTCACAGATGTAAGTTGCAACAGAGTTAAGATCAAAATTGCAAGGAGTATGATGGGGAAATATTACTGCCTGATGTAAAGAGCCATGTTGAGCTCACTCGCCCTCTGAATGTAGTAGCCCTCCTCATCGCAACAGTCTTAGTCTTGCTATTGGTGGAAGTTCTCCATTGAATATCCGCTCTGTTGTTCCTCAAACCAAGGGTCTAAAGCGTGCAGAGGTTTCTCAGAGTTTGAGGGAGGTAATTGGCTACACTCTTGAATTAAAACCATCTCAAATTCTCCATGAAAAATGCTGGCCAAGGTTTATTCTTGGATGAGGAAGCTGATCTTGGTGCTGCATTATATCCTGGTATGATGGGGCAGTGATCAATGCAAAGCCTTGGGGTGCTGGTGGTGAAGCTTGTGAAATGTGGGATGGATCATAGACAATGTCTCCTACGATGTCCTTTTTATAATATTGCCATGACATTCTCACATTTTGTGTAGAGAGTAGTTGTTTCATTTTAATGTATGTATCAGCGAGTTTTTCTTTTGCACTACAACTGTTTGATGAAATGCCTATATGAAAATTGTCCCTGTTTTGCATTTTTAGTTGAGAAGAGTTTTGGGCAATTTACTTAAATTGTATGAGCAAGTGGGCTGATTATGCATGTACTCAACTAATTAAATTGTATGAGCAAGTAGGCTGATTATGCATGTACTCAACTAAACGTGCGATTTTATTGTAACATTGACATATTTTCTACCTTTTAATTATGACAATGTCATATATTGACAATGTTAACATTTCTCACAATTACTTATTTTTAACAATTTTACAATAATGTTACATTGACATTGTTTTTAACAATGTCATTTTTCTAACATTGACATTGTCACGACAATTTCATTGACATTGTCACGACAATGTCATTCACATTATCATGACAATGTGATTTTCACTGTCATTATAATGTCATTTTTATGACATTGACATCTTCACTATATGAAATTGTGACATTTTTTTTGACATTGTGACGTTTTTATGCATTTTGACAATATTTGCAATATTGAAAGATTGTTTATTTTGTTAACGTTTAAGTGGTAATGTTTGAACATTGTATGATTTTTCTTGACATTGTGATTTTTTTAGAATTTTGATATTTTTATGGCATTTTAACATTCTTTCTTTTTTATTTACAATAAATACAAATATACTCTGTACAATATTGTGACATTGACATTGTTTTTAATATTATTATGTTTATATCATCAACACTGCCACACTATTATTGTGATTGCTGTCGATATTAAAGTTGTCATGAAATTAGCAAAAAAATATATTAAAAATGAAACAATGTCAAATAATGACAATTATAAAAATATTATAATTGTAAAAAAATGTTTTTGCTGAAAAGACATTCCTGATAATGTAATAATGTATCATAATATATTACTCGTATAATATTAGGAAAAATGAAACAATGTCAAATAATGACAATTACAATGTCAACATTAACACTTGTAAAAAATGACATTGCAAATATGACAATGTCAGAGATTTAAAAATGACATTATGATAATGACAATGTCAATTTGAATGCTGAAAACACAACATAGTGATGACATTGTACGTCGAGCAGTAACATTGATTTCGATGATGTCATTGAGATATGTGACAACGTCATATTATTTTAAAAAATTTCAATGTTTGAAGCTATGAGAATGTCAAAAAATTCTCACAATGTCAAATAATAAAACTCTCAATGCTATAAAAATGACATTGTAATATGACAGTGACAATGCAACCAACAATGACATTTTATTAATGACATTGTCAATGTCGAAACCAATGAGTCAAAGACGGTCATAACAATCCAATGTTATAAAAATTATCAGAGTTAAAAACAATGACAATAATATAATAATTATATTGTTTTTATTGAATGTGATAATGATGATGATGATGATGATGATGATGATGATAATAATAATAATAATAATAATAATGACAACCACATGATTTTGCATCAAAAGGCATTCATTATAAGGATAAATGATTGAAGTTAATCAAGAAATAATAAAAAGGTATTAACATAAACATCAAACAAAACAAGACACTTAGGGTATGTAACAAAAAAACACTTACGAATCAATTTGAATAGGAAATTAGAATAAGACAAAAATATTAAAAAAAATAATACATGAAGGAACCTTACAGAAAAGCAAAGCGTAAAAGAAAGTGACAGAAGAATCAGAAATGAAGAAAGCGAAAAATGAGCAGCGAGCCAGTGTCGGAAGAAAGGAAGAAAACAGAAGAAGGAGAGGAGGAGGAGAAAAGAGAAGAAAAAGAAGAAAATAGATCTCATCTGTGACACCATCACGGACGGTGCCCTGCATGTCCTTCTCGCTGCCCATCTTCTCTTTCATTGTCGGCACAGTTCCTCTTTAGAGTTTCGATCTGAGTTCTCGGATCTTAATTTGCTTTTCACAAAGAGTTGGGAGTGGAAGAGACTGAAAGCTTGGTATTCAAGGAGTCTGGGGTTCAAGTTTTGTACGGAGCTAGAGAGAGCCACCAAGAATACTCCGTATGAATGCAAGGGTAATTTTGTCCCTTCCATCAACTTTAGTCCTATTTAGGTTTATAAAAGTAGTCGGTCCTATTTAAGTTCAAAGGTTATGTTTTAGTCTTATTAGAGTCTTTTTCCCTATTTTGATTTGAACATTTAAAAGTTTTCAAAAAAGGTTAGATTTTCCGAAACGGAAACGTTCTCTTTCCTAAGAATTTCCGTGCTCGGTAGGCGGGGCTGGCCTAGGGCAAGGCTACCCAATCCAACCCAGGCCCAATTGTTTAAGGCCCAAAATCCTCCCCTCCGCCGATTCCTTTCATCCGGCCAACGCCACAAGTCCACAACCACACCTCCGCACACCGCACACCGCCACAACCACACCTCCGCACACCTCCGCGCACCGCACACCGCCACAACCACACCTCCCCACACCTCCGCACACCGCACACCGCCGCACACCTCCGCACACCGTACACCGCACACCGCGCAGTCCACCAGGCGTCAGCCGTCCAGCCGTCCAGCCGTTCAGACCTGCCGGGCCGCCTCCCTCACGCTCCAGCCGGCAGTCCACACCGCACAAACCGCCAGGGGCCCAGGCCGCCACGGCTCAACTGCCCCACCACGACCTGCCGGCCGGCTCCCTCACGCTCCCGCCTCCATGAGTCCGGTCAGTCCACTGATTTTCAGTTTTTTTTATTCATTTAGTTGCTAATTCTTGTGAATTTTTGAATTGTTGAATTGATGAATTGTTTGTTGAATTGTTGAATAATTTTAATTTGTTTATTTTCTGATTTTCTGATTTCATGTTTGTTGAATTGTTGTATTGTGGTTATTTGTCGATTTTTTGCAGTTAAAGTAAACCATTATTTGAATTGATAATAATTGTGTAAATGTGTTTAGCAATTAAAATTTAAGAAAGCGGTATAGATATATTGTTAGGTAACTTGTAAACTTGAAGATGACATTGTAAAATCCAAGAATGTCTCTTTTTAAATAAACTTTAAGTTATTAATGACTATTTTCATTTTAATCATTACGTTTATTAGTAACTTGTATTGAAAAAAGGCCCAAATTTTATTGTTGCACAGTGCCTCCGTTTTCTCGGGACCGGCCCTGTATGTAGGCTAATAGCTTCAAATCTTGATTCTTGAATATTCTGATTGAGTATTTGACAGTTTTAATAAAACGAAATTGTAAGAATGTAAAATGTTAATAATTTGTGAAATTGAAATTTAGGATTGTCAATTTCTTAACAATTTAATATGAATTATCTGATTCAAAATAATATATTGATTATTTTATTAATTTTTGTCAAATTAATAAGTTTGGCTACCCAATCTACTTCTGAGAAGGCGAAAAAAATTGCCTTCTTTCTTTAAGCCTATTACTAAGGTCAAAGGACTAAAGGAGTGAAAAAGGTCGTGTTCCCTTAACATTGTAGTTTCATATATGTACTTCAAAATATTGTTATGAATTATGATTCATGTTAAAAAAAATGTTATGATTTTTAATATATTTGAATCATTTTGTTTAAATTTTTTAGTTTATAAGTGTCCTCCTGAACCTCCTTCGTCCTGGGCTACGCCCTTGGTTTGAACATTTCAGGCGTTTTCTTAATTCTCTGCAATCACCATTTTGCATCAATGGAAACAACAAATTAATTTGGGAAAACTGTCATTTTGATCCTCGTACTATCACGAAAAAGTCAATTAGATCCTCGGACTTTTTAAAAAATTAATCAAATTCCCGAACTTTGTAAAAACGTTCAATTGAGTCCATTTGCAGGTTACTTGCCATGTCAGCAGGTCACCCACTAACGCGGTGCACCCGTGGAAATCCAATCAGCAACGACTTTGCGACGTGGCACACATGTGGAAGTCCAACCATCCATTTTGATGATGACGTGGCGTACACGTGGACCGCCACGTGTGCGCCTCGTTAGCGGGTGACCTGCTGACATGGCAAGTAACTTGCAAATGAACTTAATTGAACGTTTTTACAAAGTTCGAAAATTTGATTTTTGTAAGTACGAAAACCTAATTGACTTTTTTGTAATAATAAGAATTCCGAGAGTTTTCCCAATTAAATTTAACCATAACCTTTACTCTAACTTAATTTTGAACGGAAGTCCACAAAAGATCAGATTTTTCTCTCCGCGCTTTTGAAAATCTTATGCACAATATATAGCTTTCTCCATAGAAACTGTATATGTCAATGTTGCCGAAGTTTTTGTGTGGAAGCAGAAACAGGCGACTTTACAGCACTTATCTCTCCCCATCCTCCAAAGAATCTGAAATCGCCCAGCTTTGCGATTTAGGCCATATCTCCAAAGCTGTAAAGCTCCTTAATTCTCTTGTGTCGGAAGACTTAATAACTGTGAAACCAGCCCTATACGCCACACTTGTACGGGGGTGCAGGAAAACCAATTCTTTCAACCTCGGTCTCCAGTTGCAGGCCCATGTGACCAAGGCTGGCCTTGATACTGACCGGTTTGTTGGCAACAATCTCCTTTCGTTTTATTTCAAGCTTGGAAGAAATTTCTCTGAAACCCGACGTCTCTTCGATGGGTTAGTCTACAAAGATGTTGTTTCTTGGTGCTCTATCATATCGGGTTATATTCGCGTGGGTAAGCCCAAACTTGCGCTTGTGCTGTATGAGAAAATGGTAGGTCATGAGGTTGAGCAGAGTGCATTTACTGTATCTACTGCAATCAAGGCGTGCTCTGAGCTTCGGGAGTTGAGACTTGGTATGTGTTTCCATGGGGTTGTGATAACCCGCGGTTTTGATGATAGTGGTGTTATTGTTAGTGGATTGATCGATATGTATGGGAAGAATTATAAACCTGATGATGCACTAAAGATGTTCGATGAAATGCCATCTCTTGATGATATTTGTTGGACCTCTTTAATTTCAGCTCTTACTAAAAACAATTTGTTTAGGAAAGCTTTGGAAATCTTCCATTCAGAACATAGGAAACACAAGTTGGTTCCAGGTGCCCATACTTTTGGAAGTGTTTTGACAGCTGTGGGGAATTTAGGTAAGTTGAAGGAAGGAAAACAAGTGCATGCAAAGGTTGTTTCTCATGGGATACGTGGTGATATATTCGTTGATAGTTCTTTAGTGGATATGTATGCCAAATGTGGGCTTATGAACGAGTCTCGTCGGGTTTTTGACAGTATGGGCAAAAGAAATTCAGTTTCTTGGTGTGCTTTGCTAACCGGCTATTGCCATACGGGTGATTATGATACAGTTATCGAGTTATTTAAGATGATGGATGGGGTTGAACTTCACAGTTTTGGAACCGTTATTCGTGCCTGTTCAGGATTGGCTGCTTTGAAACCAGGGAAGGAAGTTCATTACCAGTTTTTAAGGCAAGGTGGATTCAGGGACGTAGTAATTGAATCTGCACTAGTCGATCTTTATGCAAGATGTGGATGTTTTGATGCTGCCCATAGCGTATTTGCCAGAATGGATGTCAGGAATCTGGTTTCTTGGAACTCTATGATATCTGGGTTTGCACAGAACGGCAGGGGAGGCGAAGCTATTAAAATTTTCGACAAGATGATTGGTGAAGGTTTTAAGCCTGATTATATAACCTTTGTTTCCGTTCTATCTGCTTGTAGTCACAGTGGTTTTGTAGACATGGGACGTAAATATTTCGATTCCATGACGCCTGATTACGGAATTAAAGCCGGGCTTGAGCATTATGGCTGCATGGTTGATCTTCTATGTCGGGCTGGGGAGCTCGAAGAATCAGAGTGTTTGATTAACAGTTCAGACTTCAAAAGTGATCCTTCTCTTTGGATTTGCTTGCTTGGAGCTTGTAGCAGCACTACAGATCCAGCCCTTGCAGAGCGAATATCAAAGAGAACAATTGAATTGAAACCCAATTATCATATGAGTTATGTGTATTTGGGTAAAGTGTACAAAGCAATTGGACGGTGGGATGATGCTCTCAAGGTTTGGTGGGCGATGCGACAGAAGAAGGTGGAAAAGATTCCTGGAAAGAGCTGGGTTGAATCTAACAAAAACCTAGGCCCCTTTTCTCACATTTTTAACGCAGAAAATAACTCAGAGATTCTAAATGAAAGGGCCTAGAAAATGGTAAGGTTTCTTTTTTCTTCTGTCCTTTTGCTATTTACATTTGCATGTTCCAATTGATTCTACTAAGACATATTATCAAGCATGCTATACAAAAAGTAGCAAAGGGTTTTGCTTGATAGGGAAGGGTCAGTAAACCGTAATTAATGGACTGTGGAAGACTGCTTAACATGTATATTACCAGATTACTGCACAGGTTGATGACTGGACGGGTGCCCAACGTAACTGCTGTCATTGTGCTTACTTTTTGTCTCTTTTGTTTAGGGATTGCTATTGGCAATTGTTGAAACAGATGCTAAATCTCAAGAGATTTGCACGACCGCTTGTCCACAAAAGTGCTAGAGATGTGTGTTCACTGTGAGGTCAGGTACATGGCTTTCTCATTTGAAGCAAGTTTTGTGCTTATTGAAATCCAAATATATTTGAGAGATATACGTAGTATTAAACATATTATTGAAATCTAAAATAATATTATTTATTTCACAAATGAAATTTAGAATGTTAACTGCATTCTTAACAAAGCTTAGAGTATTTTAAATTATGTTATTATTCCAATAAATTTGTATTTGTAAAAAAACATACAATCATGGTGTGAAAATATTTTTTTTATAATGTTCGGGGTATATATATTACATATGCAAGTTTGGGGTACTTATTTCACACCCCATCAAAGTTTGAGGTATTTAAATTATTTTCCCCATTATTAAATTCACTCTAGGCGCCAGGTGGTAAGGAATTTGGCTCTGAAAAAGATTAATGCGCCTCTATGTGCTCAAAAGATTCCAGTGCGCCGGATGATGTGCTGCATAGATGCCACACGCACTACCTAGGTGTCCCCACCAAGGTGTCGAACTATCTAACCCTACTGGTTTTGACTGTTTCAAAGTAAAGTTTAAAAATTATGGAGGCATAACGATGCCTTTATGTTTATCCCTTTTCCAAATGGGTTTCACATCCTCAAAAACTCTTTCTTGACTTTACATTTTTCTCAGTGTATCATAACATAATCCACTCACCCATATTCATAGTCTTCTTGTTTTCAAGTATGTTATGTTGGACACTATTGGAATGTGATTGTTGTCATATTTGGAATTATTAAACCTTGAATAAAGTATCACAATTGTATTTTCTGTTCTTGTAACTAATTATTACTTTTGTACTCCGTATTCATTTCAATACCCTGCCTAGACGTCCGCCTAGCTGATAAGTGCTTTTCTATTCCCCCTATCACCTAGAGAAGCACATTTTGTCCCCATGCCCATAGGAAACTTGTGCAGTGCCCCACCCGCTATGGCAGTGCTACACTACTACTTCATGTCTGTATGTCAGAATGTTTTCCAGATATAGTCAACCATCTGGAATTGATAATTATGTACTAGTCTATCAACCTGTGCGTTGCACGAATGGTGAATGAAACTAAATTAATCCATAAAGTATTTGTATGATGAATAGTTTGTACATACTTTTTATATAAAAATTGAACACATGATATATGATTGTTGTAGAAATGTATATATTTAACAATTGGAAAAGATATACTAATCAATTTAGAATTACCTCCGTAATATACTAATATTATCCATTACATTTTAAATATTTCCAGATTATTGGTTATTCTTATTGACGCTTTCCTGTCTCTTTGATGTGCAGATCCACACTGTTGCAGTTGGGGCTGCCATAGGTCAGGCATGTCTCTTGCTGGCTGCAGGAACTAAAGGGAAAAGGTTTATGCTGCCACATTCAAAAGGTATACTCTCTACCTCTATATTTTAAATATCCAAAGGTATTTCGGTAAGAACATGAAGTTTTGTCCCAGCTCTGATTCAACAGCCTCAGGTACCATCATCTGGGTTGCTACAGGCCAATGACGTTTTCATTCGGGCTAAAGAGGTTAGCTTAGATCTCCCATGTTTTTACATTCCCGTTTGAGTTTCAAAGGATGAACTATTTTCTCGTATCAAGTTTAATAGGCTTCTAGAGGATGTTTCAAAGCTTTTAATCTTTTATTGATTTGTCATCTGTCTGACATTGGTATACCCAACTCTCTAGTAGTTTTAGTGAATATCGAGGATATGTATGAAGTGCTCATGGTTTGATGATCCATCTCCAGCATAGGGCCATGAATCTGAGGTTGAAATGAAGATTGTACAGCTTGGCTAATGGCATGTCGAAAATAAAAAACATACCTGAAATTAATAAATAGAATAGAAGGTCCATATAATTACATGCACTGAATAAGAACCATTTTTGTAGAATTTAAGTAATTGTAGGTGTCTTGTAAGGTTATGTTTTTCGATTTTTCACTGTGTGCTGATTTATTGTACTTCTTTCAGGTGATAATACAAAGAGATATCCTTGTCGAACTTTTGGCCCATCACACTGGAAATGTAAGTATGAATTTTTTATGCTTTAACAAGTAGTTAACTATTTCTTTGTTATTCAATCTATAAACCTAATGAGACAAATAATCATGTGAATCTATATCCCACCAGCCTGTAGAGACTGTTGCTAATGTGATGAAAAGACCATTCTACATGGATCCTCTAAAAGCAATAGAATTTGGCGTCATTGACAAGGTAGAGTTTATCTCCGAATAACAGCGCTACTCGATCTGCCGAATAATAAATTCCGAGAAAATCAGGTAAGGTAGTTTTTTCAAAAAAGTTACCCTGAAATATTCTGATTTGAGCATTCAGACATATGAATGATACAAACGTGGTTAGGACTCTATGAGCAAATCCTACAGGGTAACTTTTTTGAAAAAACTACCTTACCTGATTTTCTCGGGATTTATTATTCGGTTGATCGAGAAGCGTTGTTTTCACTGTTTTAAAAAGTCGAATACTCAAAAGCGTGCTACCCGAGACGAAAGGGTGGTGACAATAAACCAGTAGCTGATAACGGGACAAGATCACACTCACCTTCTCCAAAAGTTAAACCAGTAGCTCAACTTTTTTGAAAAAACTACCTTACCTGATTTTCTCGGGATTTATTATTCGGTTGATCGAGAAGCGTTGTTTTCACTGTTTTAAAAAGTCGAATACTCAAAAGCGTGCTACCCGAGATGAAAGGGTGGTGACAATAAACCAGTAGCTGATAACGGGACAAGATCGCACTCACCTTCTCCAAACTCGCCGATCGTCTGTCCGAGCTCAGAGGATAGACATGCTCTTCTACACTCTCCCTAACTTCCCTGAATCGCGATCTAGCCTTGTAAGTTAGGCTGCAAAATCACTGGAGTACCCATAGAGCAAAATCACAGGATTGGGAGTGATGAGGAGAGCCCAAAAGTAGAGAAGACTCAATATCTGAGACTCGTGGGAAAACTCATATACCTATCTCACACAAAGCCTGAAATAGCATATCCCGTTAATGTGGTTAGTCAGTTCACGCATGATCCACGCGAAAGACAATTGCAGTCAGTGAATAGAATCTTGCAGTATTTGAAGGCAAGTCCTGGGAGAGGACTGCTATTCAAAAAGGAGGAACATCTGTCTATGGAGATTTATACAGATGCAGACTATGCAGGGTCAATTGTTGACCGGAGGTCTACTACTGGATATTGCATGTTCTTGGGTGAAAATTTAGTGACATGGAGGAGCAAGAAACAGAATGTCGTGGCACGATCGAGTAGAGCGGAATGCATCACCAAAGGGCTTCCAGTAGAGCGGTTTCGAGAACTTACTTGCAAGATGGGAATGAAAGACATCCATTCACCATCTTTCAAAAACAGCCTCTCTATACTTAAAGTTGCATACGTTCGACCCTCCCTTACCGCACTGTAGGTGGGAGCCTTTACGGCACTGGGGTAGTCTTGTTGTTGTTGTCCTCAATGAATAGGGCCCTCCGTAAATATGCTTCGGATACATGATTGTATTATTCAGAGGAGAGCTAGTAATTACCTAAAAAGAAGAGTGACAAAATTAATTTGGGACAGAGGGAGTACATGATTGTATTATTCAGAGGAGAGCTAGTAATTACCATCTCCAGCAACAGAATTAGTAGCATTAGCAACCTGCTTCACAAGTTCTGCACCAACATTCTTTGCCTTTTCCTTAAAGTTGATACTTTTGGCTACTGTGACACCATCCTTTGTCACCTTTGGTTCCCCCCACTGCTCTCAATAATCACATTACGGCCCTAGAGATTCATTTAAAGACAAAAACAGTTCCAATTAGGGTGACCGAAATGATATGTATCATGATGGCAGCATAACGCCACTCTATGGATATTTTTCTATCTCCAGCAACTATGAACACACAGTACACAAGGTATTTCCTATTCTCTGTCTAGATATTGCTTCCATACACAATATTTCAAATGGCTAAAATGTAAGAAAGAAAGTTATTTTAAAAAGGCGAACTGCAGGACAAGAGAAAAATTACCTTAGGTCCCATCGTAACCTTCACAGCTTCTGCAAGCTCATTAACACCTTGTAACATGGCCATTCGAGTCCTTGTTCCAAAACTGATATCCTTAGCAGCATAATTTCTGCTAGATATAACCTGCTAACTATCTTTACCAGACGAACAACAAAGTCAGCAACTACAAAATAAAGAAAGTAGCAAAACAGCTCCACTTAGCACCCAGAAAATTCAGTCTAATCAGATATTTAGATCGCAACAAGAAAAACAATTTTCTCAACACTACGCATTGATACAACCTAACATTTCTAGAACCACAGCGAACTAATGTATAATTACATTAATGAATATGTGATGGTTATAAAATTTACCTGTTCTCTTGAAAAAGATGACCTGGTTAGAAACCGACAGCAGTTAATTCAGGCGTGTTTTCTTGTTTCGACGAAATTGTAGAGAAAAATCAAATTAACAGTAACACAAGAAAAACCTGAAGGCTGAAGCAATGGAGAATGCAGCTCTATACATTGCCAGAGAGTGCTAAAATGGAGTAGCTGAACTTTCAGAGATTAGTGAACAGGTCACTGTTTCAGTGGCATCAAAGTTCGTGCTGCTGTGGGTTTAGAGTTTAAGATAGATGGGACATATTTGTTTCAGCTGGACTTTTATTTGTTTCAGAGATTGTTTCACTTTGAATTTGCTGTTAGCATTTTGTTTGATAGTGGATTAATAAAATAAAAATTGTGCGATGGAGATTGTGCAGAAGAAAAGATTAACTGGAACCATAAATTCGTTACTTAAAACACAAAGTGACAAAGTTAGTGGAACCACAAATTTGTTGTAAATCCAGACCGGCTCAGAGTCTGAGGCCTCAATCACCAAAAGCCCAAGGGCTTGCTCGACATTCACCACCAGGGTTGCAAACAGTAAAGACGAAGGGCAACAGTCACAAACACTCACTCAATTTAGGAGCCTAACCCCCCAGACCAGATAACTCAGAGAACCCACCATAGAAGAACCCCCAAACAACCAGACCAGAGTAAAGCCCACAAAAGGTTCCCCAAGGAATCATCGGAGGTTAGCCGGAGCTCAGTACCACAGTGAAATCGGCACTCTCACTCTAGAATTAGGGTAACACTCTAGAAGATACATCGGTTAGAGAGAAGGACTGAACGATCAAATAGGCTGTTCCAGAAGGAACCAGGCAATATAAGGGAAGGGCCACAAGAGTCATGGGCTGGGAGAAGACAAAATGGGGCAAGTGGGCTTGGTCGGAGAGACAGCCCAAATGGGCCAGACTCATTAAATATGAGACCAAAGCTTTAATGAGGTGGACCAATACCATCAACAAGTTCTAAGAGACAGAAGAAGTATTTCTTATGTTTCAAATCTATATCTATATATATAGTAAAACAGAAAAGTGTGGGGGAGATTTGGGAGGATTTTGGGCGGGAATGGCAGTAAGCCAAAGAGAACGTGTGTTGCCATTTAATTGTATTCTGGATTAGCATCAATAAATACATTAATTATTCTATGTTGAGGCTGTCCAACTTTCTCATGTCCCTTCTTTTTAAAAAGATGCATGAATGCATCTATCCCAATACCGAAATAAACATCAACGGAGAAGGCTGTTCGTTTTCTTACGCTGGAAAGGCTCTAATGATACTGACACGTATAATTGGCTGCTCTCCTCACATTTCAAGAAGACTTATACGTTAAAAATTGATGATGCAAAATCTGTTTTACAGAAATTATTTATGGGTTCTATGCATCAATTGTTCATAGTCTTACAACTTCTTAAAGATGTTTTGCAATTTTCCAGATACCCTTTGAAATTCCCAACATTTATTTAATCAATGTTACATTGAATCATGGGTTGGTGCCGTGTTGGTGGTGTGTTTCTTCCCCGCCTCCATATAAAACCCTGCAAACCTATATTCCCCCACCAACACCAAACTGTGAAGGTTTGAAAAGCAACATCAGTACACCACGAGTCCACGATACTATTTTTAAAACAAGATGGTGGCAGAGCAATCCATGCTAACTCTTTCTGATTTTGAACGAGATCCAAGTAAATTTCCTCCTAAAACACACCTCCCAGTCCCCCCTAAACATTTTTTTTTGATGTTCTGCACTTTGTAAATTTTTTATGATGAAAAAGACAATGCTTAGAGAGGTTCTTCTTGTATTTTAAGCTCATTTGTATGTGAGTGTATGCATTTCGTGAAAGATGTCTATTTGAGTTAAGTAATCAAATTTAAATTATAAACAATGAGATCGAACGTTATTTCATTATAGTTTTGTTTAAGTTTATGAAATATTTTTGCTTCACTAATTTGTCGTGTCTAATTTTTTTAAAGTAATCAAAGAACTAGAATACTTTCCAGCGGATATGCATGGGGAGTATGAGATTTGTGGTTTTTAATTTTTTTCAGACTTCGAGTTATGGGTCAAAAAGCCATGATGGTGATTCTAGAAGATTAAATTTTTAAATATGTTTATATATATAATAGTGGCAATGAACTTTTGGAGGAAGCATTGTAGCATTTTGAGTGAATACCTAGGTTAAAAATTATTGATTCATACGCAGTTCAAGGGAAGAATTGTGTGAGAGAATTGGTTATTCGGCTGACCAAAGCTAATGGTTTGGTTCAAAGAAAATTTTGGAACACAGATGTTGAGTTCAAAGAAAATACTTCCTAAACGGTGTAACACATTTATTTGGCCGACTACAATGTCTGGCCTTTTGGTTCACTGGTTCATGAAATAAGTAGTATATAAAGGATGCATTTGTGCTCTTTGGACACCAGTCAATTTAACATTTTCACAAGGTAATTCTCCACACAATACGAACAAGGTAATACATGTTTCTGTACTTATTTTACTTGATTGGCTTTAAGAATATATGGTCTGGATGTCTTCTTGCATTTTAATTTTAAAATAAATATTGCTCACTTCATGATGTTCAAGTCTATTAGCCGATCTTTGTAAAAAAAGAGAAAATATTAATTAGCCGATCGAGTATTGTCTCTTATAGAAGTGGTTGCTTTTTTCTATCAAAAATACTAATTAAATTCACGTGTTTTGTATAGATGCCTTCTACATATGGAGTGATAGTTGTCTTCCTCAAAGAACAAATTAAGCTTCAAGATTTAGAGTGGCGCGTTTATCCTACTCACGAAATGATTAAGGTCAAATAAGAATTCTGGAATATGTAGCAGATATTACGTATGATATTTGTTATAAGGCTGGAGTAATTACTCCGTATTGTTTTTATTGATGAAGGTCAAATAATTTAAGAAGGATGGAGTAATTATTATTGTTATTGAATATTTATACTCCGTATATAGAATATTTACCTATTCGATTTTTAATAACAAAGCATTAAGTTATAACATAGAGGTAGTGTTATTCATGAAAGTTATCATTTAGTGGTATAATATACGCAGTACTTATTATTTAGTTCTCTCTGAGCACAATCATTTAGGTTGCTTTGAGATAATCGAGAATTCGAGATGTAAATTAAAGTTCATCTAATGCATTTACAGTTGTTCTAGGTGTAACCTTTGGGTTCACCCAATTATGGAATGTACCTCTAAATATCTATTGTCTATAAATATTAGTATGTGTATTATATTTATATACAGAATATATAATTTAGATGTGATAATTGAAATTTGAGAATAATCTTGAATCTAGCAAGGATTCAATCTTTGATACCAGATTTTTAACTAAATAATATTTCAACATAATCTCATCTTCTCAATCAGGGATGGATTTAAGGGGTGGGGCGACCGCCCCCCTTGGACTTTCAAATTTTTATACAATATATTTAATATTTTCAAAAAATTTTTATACTTTAATTAGATATAAATGTGTTCGCCCCCCTTAACTTTTAGTTTTCAAAATTAATATATAGCCTTACATTATGTAATACTTAATTGGAGATTTAAAATATGAAACATCTAAAATAATTTACATAACTTAAGCAAATAAACAATAGAACAACTCATTGTTCAAGATTTAGGATATCTATTATATAAAAATTCATAGTTTTGAAATGTTTAATTATCTTTAATTTATTAGATAATTATTACACGATTTGTAAAATATCAAGCAATATTATATACGAGACACATTAGTTAAACAATTTTTCGATCATGTGAAATGAATCTAAAATTACACAATTTGTTTACTTCTTACTCTTTAAAAATAATTTATTGCATAGATAATAAATTTTAACTTATTTTATCACAACAACAACATCAAAGTCTTAATCCCAAAAGAATTTGGAGTCAGCTAACATGAATCGATCTATGATATCGATGCCAAACAGAGAAGATAGACAAGAAAGGGAAGAAAAAGAAGTAAGATAAAACGAATAAAATAAAGAAATAAATATAAGATAACATTAACACAAAAATATAAGAAAGATAAAAGATCAAAAATAAAAGAGCATAAAAAGCTAGAAGATAAAAATAACATAAGAATATAAAAAGATAAAGAAGATAAACGATAAAAGAAAAAAGAGAGGAAAGATAGAAAAGACATCAATCTATGAATCAACGATATAATATTATTCTAAAAATAATAATCTCATACTACGTACATACTATACTTTTGTAATATTAGCAAAACTTGCAATTCAGAATTTGCAATTCAATAATATTATTCTAAAAATAATAATATCATACTACGTACATACTATCCTCATGACTCACGAACACCCTTCTTGGTAAACAAAATTTGTAATTCAAAAATCTATTCCTTTTAACGATAAGATTCATGTTGTTAAACATGACATGAGTTATTTAAAAAGAATTGGTGGTTGTGCACCTTTTAAACTCTTTACCTTCAAATAATTTTCCTTTGATTTGCTATTTCTTACGCTTTATGTATCAATACTTTTTTTTCTAAAGCACTTACAATTATAAAATCAAAGTTATTTGTTCATTGTCTAAACTTAGAATGTAATATACTCCCTCCGTCCCGTAAACAACTTCAAACTTCTTTTTCACACATATTAAGGAAATAAACATGTTGGGGGATAGATTTTACTGTATGGACACTGTTTCGACAATGTTTGGCATTGTTTGGTACTGTTTGACACTTTTTGAATGTAGGGAATTTGCCAAATAAGGAACTGGGAAGAAGTGTGAAGTTAATTTCAGGATTGTCCGAAAAGGAAAGCGAGAAGTTGTTTCTGGGATGGAGGGAGTATTTAAATATCATCATGTATGTACTTATGAATTCTTTTTTTAATAAAAATTAGCCGCAAAGTCTTTCTAAACTAGCGGAAAAAAATTCGCCCCACTACACTAGCAAAAAAAAATCTCCTGACTACACTAGCGAAAAAAATTTCACCCACTACACTAACGAAAAAAAATTTGCCCCCCTTGACTCCAAATCCCGGATCCGTCCATGTTCTCAATCATAATCTCTAACAATATATGTTTCACATCATCAACATGATTTCCAAATCATCTCAAGGATGAGGATGCCCTAATGTGACATGTGTCATGTTACACTTCTAAAAAATGTAGAGCCATGTATGGATGTGCCCTGCCATTAATTAGCCACTTCAGGTTTTGGTCAACGTTGGGTTAAGAAGAGCGGTTGAATGTTTTAGCAACCGTTAAGATTTCGAAGGGCAGCGGATGCTCGGGTCACAAATGGAATTATGAAAAGCGGCGGACGTTTCAGCCAACAATGTCAATTAGCTAGGAGGAATAATAGAGTCCAATTGTAATTTTTTATTTATCATTTTGGCATTGTTTATTTATATTTCTTGGGATTTGGATTTTGTGATGGAATAATAGAGTCCAATTGTAATTTTTTATTTGTTAATATGCTACTTAAGATTAATATGTATACATATACATATGTTGGTGTGTAATAAATGGAGCCTCAAGAAAAATTGCTGGAAAGAAAACTACATGTAAATGCAATAGTTAGAGGAAGCAGCGGATGAGTGATTACAATGTGTAAAGTGAAAAACAACGCATTGTAATCAAAAGGAAAAGTTAAATTTCATTTGAGAAACAATAATACATGATATTCTTCATTTCCTCCTTAAAATTCTTCTCACTTAATACATGAGAATCAATAAATACATGGTATTCTTAAAAAAAATACTACATTTGCCCCTTAAAATTTTTCTCACTTAAATTTGTGATCTAAATTATGAGAATCAATAATACTATACATTTTTTTCTCATTTTCATGATCTAAATTAAACAGGAAAGAATTTTATGGGACAGAGAAAATAAGAAGCAAACACATCAATTCAAAGTATGATCAATTCATCAAATATATACATAAATACGGAGTAGTTTGTTTTGTTATGATCAAGTCTTCAAATATATAGTGACCAATGCAATCATACATATCATCTTAATTTGTTATGTTATTAAAAAAGCTAGAAAATTGATTTTTTTCTAGAAATTGCATTTATCATTATATTTTATTTATGTACATTTAGTGTAGTAATTATTGTCATTTTTTGGTGTGAATTATATTTCATATGAAATAAGTATATTCAAATTTTTATATCCCGTGCATCGCACGGGTACTATACTAGTTATTTAGGGAAAATTGAAAATAATAATTCAAACTATTAGCGATCCGTCATTAATAATCTCAACTATCGATTATTCTTGAGTGGTCCCAACTATAGGAACCATTTTCTAAAAATGGTCTCTAACCTGTTACAACCTGGTATAGCAGGTCATTTTTAAATACGAACTATCCGTCAGCTTTAAATAATCCCAACTATAGTTGACCTTTTTTATTAATCCTAACTATCAACTCTCACTTTTTTGAAGATGTAAAAATATTTTTATAAATTTACAAACTAAATATTTTAAACATGTATAAATGATTACAAATATTATACAAATGTACCGATGTTAAATAAAATATTTTTAGTCATTTTTTGATTTATTTCCACTAATTGTTTTTCCTTTTTTCTTGCTTTTTTCCTAAGTTGTGTTACCAATTTATGATTTTGTATTATTTTCCTTTATTCAAAATTACATTGGTTTCAGAAAGTAAAAAATAATTATTTTTTTATTATTTATTTTATGCTTTCTTAAGTCTAAAAACCTAAATGTTCTATTTTTCCGTTTTAGTATTTCTAGTTTCTTTCTATTTTCTTTATTTATACTATTATATTCTATAAATTATATTATATAATTTATCATTTAATTTTAGTTTATCATGTTATAAATGTATTAATATTATAATTTTAAGTGATATAATGGAAATTGTAAACATGTACCGAAAGTGTATCAAAATGGTAATAATAATCCCAACTATTTTGGTAGGTAGAAGAAGGGTGGACTTTTGGTAAACATTTTTTTATCGTCATTTCAAGATATTCGCTTTTTTACATTGGTAGAAATTACAAACACTAAAAATGGAATAAATAAAAATTTAGATTTTAAGATTAAGCTAGAATAAAGATCTAAATTGTAAAAAAAAAATCACAATAGACCTTTTGAAAATAGAAAATGTAAATTTGAATAAAAGAAAATAATACCAAATCATAAATTGGTAACATAATTGTGACAAACAAATTGGAAAAGGGAGAAAATGAAATTTTAGTGAAAATAAAAAAAAAATGGCTAATTTTTTTAATCTAACTTCGGTACATTTGTAGAGTATTCGTAATTAATATTTCATGCTTAAAAATATTTAGTTTCGATTGAATATATCTATGGAAGTAATATGGTATGTTTTGACAAATTGGGTGTTGCTAAAAAACGTTATAAAAATGACTTAATGGATAAATAACCAACTTTTGTATCATAACTTTAATTTTATATGTAGTAAAATGTAGTACGGAGTATTACATTTCAAAGAAATAAAAGTTCAAAGTTGGGTATTTGGTGTTAAAAATATGAGTTAATTCCCTAAATAGGATTAAAACAATAAACAAATGCACAAATAGGATATCCATGTTTCATAGGACTAAAAATGTATTTAGTTGACAAAATTGTCCTTAATGATTTCTAATCTATTTACAATTCAAAAAAACAAAAAAAAAAAACCCCTAGCAGATCTCCCAGCTTTTGACGGAACAAAACCACCCAACTGCCGCCGCCAATAAACAATCTGCCACCACCTAACTGCCGCCGCCAGAAAAAAATCCGCCACCACCCAACCGCCTCCCTTTTTGGTGCCGCCACCGCTGGCCTTTTCGATGTTTCCGCCGCTCTTTCCGATGCCACCACTCCACCCACTGCACGTACAACGTCTCTGTCAGTTTTGTAGATGCAAATTTGCCATTTTGTTATCTAAAAAATAATGCTAGATATTAGATTTGCCATAAAAGTGGAATAAAATAAGAATATTTCTGCCATAATATTTATATTAGATTTATCATAAAAGTGGAAGTATGTTGTAATTGATGTCAAAGTAACCGTTTTTCTGCCAAAAAAGTTGGCAAAATATGAACCCAATATACAAAAAATTATAAAAACGAAAGAGATTTCTCATAAAAAAGTTGACAACATAAAAAGATAATTTTGCCATCTTTTATAAAAAATGAACATTATATTGGCAGTTTCTCTCATAATATTTGGCAGTTCATTTCAAAGAAAACAATATTTTTCTGCCATAATATCATATGAAAATATGCCCTATAATTGGCAATACTGTCAAATGGACGTCAAAATACACATTTTCTTCCATAATATATTACATGAAATTGTCATAAATTTGGAAAAATATGAACCCAATATCCAAAATCGGAAAAAACAGAGTTTTTAATCAAATCAAAAATTTATTGAAATTCAGAAATCTGAACTACAAAATCAATGCCCAAAAACCCAAAAAGTTAATGGCAAAACTCAGCAAATTGAATCAAATCGAAAAGTTCTACCAAAAAATAAGGAAATAAGTGAATAATTCGATTTTGTAAACGCAAAACAGAGGAGGAGGAGGAGGAGGAGGAGGAGGAGGAGGAGGAGGAGGAGGAGAAAACCTCGAATAAGCGGAGTGACGATCGTGGCGATGGAGAACCAGAGAGTAGGCGGCGGCTGTGGACAACCAGCAACCCATCAATGGCGAAGTCAATCGGCAGAGGAACCATTGAAATCGAGATCAAGAGAGACGCAGGGGAGAGGCGCAACTGCTTAGATCGTGATGGAGATGAGAGGCGTAGGGAGTTGAGCGATAGAAATTTAGGGTTGTAATATTATTATATAAAAGGGTATAATGGTAATCCAGAGTCCTATTTAGGGAATAAAAAATGTTTGATCCTATTTGCGCATTTATGTTTACTATTAGTCCTTTATAGGACCATTACTTTAAAAATATTTAGTTTCGATTGAATGTATCTATGGAAGTAATATGGTATGTTTTAACAAATCGGGTGTTGCTAAAAAATGTTATAAAAATGACTTAATTGATAAATAACCAACTTTTGTATCATAACTTTAATTTTATATGTAGTAAAATGCAGTATTACTTTTCAAAGAAATAAAATTTCAATGTTGGGTATTTGGTGTTGTTAGTTAATTCAACAAATTTTTTGGACAAAAAATGTCAATTTCAGTCTTTCAGGAAACTTAAAAGCCTTTTGGGCTAAATCAAGCGGAATGGACTAAATCAGACAAGACTTGGATAGTTATAAAAATACAAAGAAACCAGACCAATTCAGACTAGACCAAACCAAACCAAACCAGACTAGACTAGCAAATTACAGTCCAAGTAAAAACATCCTTATTACATGTAAATATGTAAATGTAAATAATGTAATGTAATAAACGTCTAACATTTAGAGCATGATTAGTAGGCCTATCAATGGGGCGGGTCTCGACCCAAACCCAACCCAAATCCGTCTATTTTTAATGGGTATGAGTCTACATTTAATTCTGTTACCCGGACCCGGATCCGGACTCGTTATTTAATGGATCGGATATGATATATGTAGTTCCGACCCATTTAGGACTCGACCCGTTAATATTTATTTATATATATATATATATCAGTCTAATATACATATTACATTAGCTTTAAAAGGATTCAAGAAAAAGGCCGTTCACTTTGCAAAGCCATTAATTTTACAAAGAAGGCAAAGAGGTTCATAGGCAGTCACACAGATACACTCATACGGTCATACCCTAAGGGTCTAACCGCTCATAGTAAGAAGCCAAGGTCCCCGGAGTGCAAGAGCTCAACATCGCTTGTAATAGAAGCATACGAGTCGGGAAGGTGGGTGTAGTCCGATGGATGACCATCCACCCCCAAGTCTCTCCTTTGTGGGAGGTCTTGGTTCAATTCCCACCAAGGGGAGGAAGATGAGGAAGGTCTTGCTCCCAATGATTCTTCCTACCTTCACGGAGTTGCTCAGCGGCTGAGAAGGGAGAGGATGGTAATTAAGGTGGCGGGTTCGTGTGGTGGGAGGAGCAGGTGATGTAAGTCCCGTTGGATTCGTCCTTTGGAGCCAGTACTGACGAGGCTGACTGTGATCAGATCCGGATTTAACTGTCTAGGGGCTTTGGAGGGTAGTTAATAGACTCCAGGATTATGGGAGCGTAAGCCCCGACACTGGATTATCAAAAAATAAAAAAAAATAAAAATAGAAGCATACGAGTGAGAGCGAAAGCTGCCACTTGCCGGACTGCAAGAGCTCAACATCGCTGCCCAGGCTGTTAGGTGGAGCAACAGAGACAACTGCAAAGAGGGGTTCAGTCAACTTTTCGTGTTCGATGTAGTGCGCATATTTTAAACTTAATTGTTCAAGATGGATTAAGTCTTGTGGGTGGTTTGCTTCAAAACATTCGAGATACTATAAAGTACTTGAAAAGATCAACTTCAGCGAACCAGAAGTTTGAGAGCGCTATTAACCAATGTAAGTTGATAAATAAAAAACGTGTGGGTTTAGATGTAGCTAACAGATGGAACCCGACATTCTTGTTGCTTGAGAGTGCTCTACCTTTAAAAGAAGCTTTCTGTCGCTTAGAACAATTGGACAAAACTTACAAGTTTAATGCTTCAGAAAATGATTGGAAAGTTGCAGGTGTTGTTCACGGGTGCTTGAAAAAATTTTATGACGCCACATGTCATTTCAGTGGTTGTAACTTTCCCACAGCAAATGTGTTTTTCCCTGATAGATGCACTCTTTGTATTAAGTTGAGGCAGTGGGAACATAGTGAGTTTAATTACATTAAGAACATGGCAGTTCCTATGCGGGCTAAATATGAAAAATATTGGGATGAATGTTGCCTAGTTTTAGCTATTGCTGTAGTGCTTGATCCACGGTATAAGTTGGCTTTTGTGGAGTATTACAATAATTCTATTCATAGAGAAGGGATCAAGATACTTGGATAAAGTTCGTAAAGCCTTGACCGATCGGTTTGTTGAATATGGGGGTGAACTTTTTCGCTCTACTACTTCATTTGAGTATGGTATTGGTGAGGGAGCCTTGGATGCATGTATGGAAGATGGAGATGATATGTTAGCATTTGACAAATGGTACCAGGAATCTTCTTCAACTGGATTTGTTCAACGGAAGTCTGAATTGCAGCCATAATTAGATGAGCCGGTATTTCCAAGAAAGGAAAAGTTTGACATACTAGCTTGGTGGAAGGCAAATAGTCCAAAGTTTCCTGTCCTTAGCAAAATTGCTCATGATATTCTCGCAATTCCAGAAACTGCGGTGGCATCAGAGTCTGCATTCAACGTTGGGGGAAGGGTTCTTGATGAGAGTCGATCTTCTTTGCTTCCAGATGTAGTGGAAGCTTTGATAACAACGGGTGATTGGTTGTCATCGTTGAATAAAAGAAGTAAGATCATACTTATCTTAATAATTTTTTCTCTTATAAACTTTAAGTTTGGCGAGTAATTTAATTTATATGTTATTCAAGAGTACGATGAACAACAACAATTCGAAAAGTCATCCAAATCTGCCAGATTATCATAATTGAGATGTGTAAGATCATTCTAAGTTCTTTTACAAAATGAATATCATAAAAAGGGGTTTGACTTGATGATAGATTACACTTATTGTTAACAATTCTATCTTTCTTTTTCAATTTTCAATTTTGTTTTTGCAGGGAGACATGGAGTTGTAGTAGAAGAACACTGAAAGAGTGATAATTCTTATGCCAGAATGTTTTTGCAGAATGTAAAGCATGAAAAGATTGCTCTTTTCAAAGTGAATTCAACTTACTGGAGTTGTGCTTTAGGAATTGAGCTTTTGTAAAAGTCAGATGGAGTTATTTTGGATTTTGTTATTTTTATTATCATAGATTCAAAGAGGCTTTTGAATAAAACTCATGTTTTTGCAGAACTTATGTTTATTCTCCAATGGCCCGGTGCAAAACTTAATTTTATTCCACCGTGTCTCACAGTCTCAGTGCACCTTATGTGTTACATTTTGAACTGTCATGTTTAAATTGTTATGTTTGGTTGAGTAATTACAGACTACAATTCATGTACCATATTACAGAAAAGTACTTGGTAGTAAGAGGTCATGTTTTTTATTCAAGAAATTAGAATTGGATTTTCATGAGACGGGTCAGGTAGACTCGCTGGGTATATGGGTCGGATCTGAAACCCTATAGAGGCTAACGGGTCTGGGTCCGAGATACTACGTTCCAACCCGTACTCGGTCCGTTGACAGGTCTACTGATTAGTCATGTTAATTGTCACCAAAATTGCTGAATTTGTGAATAGTAGGCCCGGAACCGAACCGATGAAATACTATAGGAACTGAATCGAAAAAAGCTGAAGTTCAAAATTATAGGAACCGAAGTACCGAACCGAATCGGAAATTTCGGTTCGGTTCGAATTGGTTTTCCCGATTTCAAAAGAGAAAGCATTGTAGGATCTGTAGCGTGACACTTAGAGCCTGATTAGTCGTGTTAATTATCACCAAAATTGCCGAATATGTGAATAGTTCAAAAGGGGAAAAATGTTAGATGTAATTGATTTCAATCAAATCAATCAAAGACTATATGTTCTACTTATTGATGGACTCGAGCCGGGTGGCCCGACCCAGAACCGGCCCAGGACCGGCACTGTTCCGGCCCGGCCCGACCCGGTGGCCCGGTCAATGACCGGTCCGGGTAGGCCCGACCCGTGGGTTTTCCCATCCGGGCTCGGGTCACCCAAAACAAGGCCCGACCCGGCCGGGCCAAAACAATTTTTTTTTCAATTTTTTTTTAAACTTTCGGGTTGGGCTGGGTATTTTGGGCCATTTGGGGTGGTTTCGGCCTTTCGGGGGTTGGGGGTAGGAGGGGGGTTAATTAGGAAGAGGGAAAAAAATTGATAATGGGCCCAGCCCGGACCTGGTGGTTACCCGCCTACCCGGGCCGGTTACAGGTCCACCATTTCTGAACCGTCAGCCCGCCCGAGCCTAGGCCCGACCCGGACCCGAGTCCATCCCTAGTTCTACTATTAAGTAGTGATGGACCCGAGTTGGTCCGGTTCCGGTTCCGGGGCAGGCCCGAGCGGGCTTTTTTGCAAATCCTTGGGCCCGTAACCGGCCCGGGTTGATACCGGGTCCGGGTAGGAGTGGACTCGGGCCGGTTCGGGCCCGGCCGGGCCTCGGTTCAAGAAGGGGAGGCCCGGAACCGGCCCGGGTAACCCCCGGGTCCGGGCCGAGCCTCGGGTATTTTTTTTTTAGGCTTTTCCTAGTTAACCCCCACCCCTCCCCCTCACCCCCAAACCAACCCTAACCACCTCAAATGGCCCAAAATAACCAGCCCAACCCAAAAACTCAAAAAAAATTAAAAAAAAAATTAAAATTGGCACGGCCCGAACCGACCGGGCCGGTTCACCTTTTGAAGGGCCCGAGCCCGAACCGAGAATCCACCGGGCCGGGTGGTCCGAACCGCCCAACGAACTGGTTCCCGGGCCGGTCCGGGCCCGCACAGTGGCGGGCCGGTCCGGTTCCGGGCCGGTTGGCCCGACCCGAGTCCACCCCTAGGTCCGGGCCTAACCGAGCCATACCAGGCCCGGTTCAATGTCTAATTTTTTTTTTGCTTTCTGTTATCCCCCTCCCCCCTCACCCCACCCCCCAAACCTCCCCAAAACACCCAACCCTACCCTAGGAAAAGAAAACAAAATGAAAAAACAAAAAAATGACCCGGGCCCGGGACGAACCGCCCGGGTCGGTTTACCCAAAACTGGGCCCGAGCCCGATCCGCCCAAACAGGCTAAAAGCCCGGAACCGGCCAACCGATCCCGGTCCGGGTCCACACAGTAGCAGGCCAGGCCGGTTTCGGGCCGGTTCCGGGCTGGTTCCGGGCCGGCCTGGTTTAGTCCATCCCTACTTTTAAGCAGCATACACCAATTAATGCATCCAAACGAAGCCGAACATTGTAAAGTCCACCAATGATCCACTCGGGTGGGAAGGCTTGCTCACATAATACAAGGCACTTCACGTCTTCACTTGCGACTTGAGAGGCAACAATATTTAATGTAAAGTCCATTCTTTGAGTAGAGAACAATAGTACAACAAATCTACATATCTAAAAATACAGACATCACAACATGGTAATGCTTTTTGCAATCTTGCCAGTACAAAATCCAAGGACACAAACAATAAAGGGAGCCTTTTAATTACTCCAAAAAAACAGAAACATAACAAACAAAAAAACTGAAAAAACATGAACATATATTATAAGTGTGTGGTCAGGTGGCATCTGTTGTGTGAAACAGGCTACACCACCAACACTGTATCATTCATCTACATGAGAAATGAAGGCATTTAATAAGCGATCCTTCACATGGTGCTTCCATGGGACGACAAATGAGCCAGGCAGGCCGCCAAGTACAAATGAGTTTGAACGTGTATGCCAAAGCGAACTTAAAACGGGTGTGTGGGGACTTCACTTTGTTTTCCTATCAATAGTCGCAGGGTTTGAGGATGACTCATCTCCGTTTTCAGAGGTGACCTCGGACGAACCTGTTGATGACAAATCACCATGGTCAATGCCCGAACTCCTCGAGCTCTTTGATGAAAGGGTTGGATGATGATTATGTTGAGAATTACCATTTGTTTGACTTTGTCCTTCTTCTGCTAGTTTTTTAAGAAGATTCATCACGGTAGGAAGAAACTTGCTTGATAACGATATAAGTCCAGGAAGCTGTAGAAAGTTCAAATCGCAGGTAATAAATTAAATAAGTAAACAAATAAAAAGCACTTCTTAAGAGCGGCAAATCAGTGAAAATGTGAAATCACTAACACAAAATTATGTGCAAATGAATCAAGTAATTGTTAACTTACGGCGCCATTGCGAAATTCACCAGAGATATCTAGTTGCACCCAAAGTGCTTTGAATAGCAGATAAGCAACAAAAATGACACCCAAATACAATGGATTCCTGTAACAAGAAAAACAAGATGCTATTCCATGTCAAGAACGGTGACAAAAACTGAAATAAAGAATTCAGGATAGAGGAAAAAATCACCTCAAGAGGGTCATAAACTCATTGAATCCCAAAACAACCATGGCAACAATAGCCCATGGAGGTGGTAACCAATTGTTGCTTCTCTTGCTAGCCTCCTAAATATTTAAAAAAAAACAAGTAATGAGATAAATCTTGAAAAAAAATCCAAGTGATGAAATAAACAAAAGCAAAGGTATTTGCATTTAAGAAATTTAAAGATCATGCCTGTGCGGCAATAGCTTGGGTGACAGTATACTCTGTCTCACTTGTAAATTGTCTCCACAAAGATTTACATTGGACCGGCGTTATTAAGGTTTTTGATTGAGGAACCTGTGGAGGTTAGAATAAACTTAGAGTCAAAGACTGATGGGGGTGAAAACAAGTAAAAATTATGGAATTGAAATCCTTTGAATCACATTTTCTGTACCACTCCATTTTGACTACTTGAAATCATGTTAACCTTTTTATTATACTCCCTCCGTCCCATTGGACTTTGCCAACTTACCTTTTTTGTTTGTCCCAAACATTTCGACACTTTCTCTTTATAATAAATCATTTGTTATTCTGCTTTTTTTCTCTCCTCTGCACAACTCTCAATCACAATTTTTACTTTTCTTTTTTACACCTAACCCAAACTTGGCAATGTCCAATGGGGACAGAAATGAGTGGTGCACATGGGTACAAGAAATGTGGTACACAAGAGTTGAACTCACTTAAAAGTCAAAACTATGAGAAGTACAACGGTGCAGCCAATCAATCAAGATGCAAATAGTAGAAAAGCTTTAACATATACGAACACATTGCTCAATTTAATGTTTTGCTGTGCCAAATAATTTACCTCATCCCAAGAGTTTGATGCAAGAGGATCACTTGGAGTGACACTTTTGTTTGCAGCACTGCCTGATTTGCCATCAATTAAAGCAAGGGTAAGAGTGTTTCCAATATTGTCTGATTCTTCATCCAAACGGATAGCAGCCATAACTGAGAGAAGATTGAGAGACTGAAGAAAAAAATTATTATTATAGGTGCACCATTAAAATGGGTGGTCAGACAACACAATATCCAATCAGTCAGATGGTCATACAGATGAACGGGCATTTTTGGTAATTGCTCGAATGTCTTCCTTTCCTGTCCAAATTCTGGGCATTGAATCAGAATCATGGCTAAATAATGTTGTAAACCTGCCACCAATTTTGGAACACTGCTATCAATATTCAAAAAACACATTTAATATTCTAGGAAGCATCAAGACAAGGATTGCCACAAACATTTTAAATACCTGTCTTTCATACGGATCAAAACCCTCCCAGCCTCTTCTTTGGTCTTTGTTTCTACGATTCCTCTTGCATGATCCCTTAACTTCGAAAGCATATTACCTTTGGTTTCAACATCCAACTCAAAGCTGGAAAGCTCTGCAGAAAAATCAGATACTGCAGCTTCAGTCTCACGCCGTAGGAGTTCTCGAATCATTGGCCATGTATCATCTCTAGCTCCATCTAATAGAGCCTCAACAGGTCGTGATAATGCCCCGTTAAGTTTTGTCTGCATAAGAACTCTCAAAAGATAAATTAATTAAGTACATAAAACCTAAACTCATAACAACACTGGAGTTTCATATCTAATCTTAAACCCAATCAATAGCTAATGAAATTTTGTTTCTCACTATATATTTACAAATTACTGCTACCAAAACTTAAAATCTAGCACCGTCAGCCAGTGATTAAAGGCTCACAGGTTCAATACCCCCCTCCCCCAAATATTACACTTGGGCTATACACTCGCATGTTATCAATACCTCATAGGATGCTGTAAGTTTAGCCAGCCTAGCAGCACGGACTTCATCAATATGTGTATCTATATCACGTCTGAGCTTGTCCCTCACTTTGGATGAGTCCCAATTAGCTTGAGCAATGACAGCATCTACATTAAGTATCCATGCTTATTTAGATGGCTAGGCGCTAAACCTTCAAACTTATAATAAATTCAGTTATTATTGATACTAAAAGAAAACTACAGCTTCATATATTTCCAAGACAGAATAAGTGAACAGCAACCCAAATGTAAATACAAGTCTTGATTCTTGAATAGGCATTAAGTGAACAGATTTTTCCATAATTTTAACTCTCCTTACCATGTTACTTAAAGACTGGGACATTGGATAGGAGACCTAAAAGGCCATGCTTATTGTTGAATTACTTGTGCCTTAAAATAAATTCTTTATGTAAAACAGGTTTATACCATTCAACCAAAAGCTAAAAGACCGTTGAAGAGACTGAAGTCCTCCAAATATTCTTCTGATGAAAAGACAGTAATTCGTTTGTTTCCGGATATTGTGATGATGTTTTTGTGCACAGGATAATGTTAAACTCTACATTGCTTACCAGCACATCCTTTATCAAACATGGCCATTAATGCCTCAGTGCAGCTTTGAGCAGCCAAAGCAAAGCCGTTCCCTCCATTCAATGCATCATCAAAATCTTTTTTGAATGCTTCAAAAGTTTCAGAACGCAAGAGTCCCAGCATAGATTGGTAGGCTGGTAAGGTAAGCTACAATATGAGGAAACAATAGGTCCATACAAATCAGATGTTCATAACAGAAAAATAACTATGAAAACAACAAACATCCATTCCAACCTTCCTGAAACAGCAACAGCTAAGTCAATTTCCATTTATTAATTGATTTTCCAGTACTCTTCTAAAAACAAATAACTTTTGGGAATAGTTGATTTCCCAGTAAAAGGCATAGGTTGAAAAAGACAACACATATGAGCCTAGCATGTAAAAGACAGTTAAGACTCCTGTACAGCTAAACTGGATTACAGTTGAGATTTTAAGATTTCTTGAAAAATGAGGGAAATGTCCAAAGTTTAGACTTTTGATGATCACATAGTGTCCATTTGAAGGCCCTACATTTCCGCTTAACGAGCCAATTTTTGTACTAAACACTAACTTAGTTGGTTACAATTGGTTGGTAATATAAGTTGCTGAAATTGATTAAACTTGACATTTTTTTCTTACAATTTCATTTAATATTTTATTTTATTATGAAAGTACTACATATGTTTTAATTTTTTTTCTCAATAATTCAGCAGCCTCTTTTTCCCCAGCCTCATCCATATAGGGATGGACCCAATTCCCTAACTGGACCAGACCACGACAAGGCAGTTTTCCCCCCCAGACCGGTCTTTTCCAAGAGACTGGACCTGAACCGGACCAGACCAGGAAAGGCCAGTTCCAACGGTTCCTCCAGAAAAGAAACGGCCCGTGCTGGTTTTAAAAAAGGGCTAAGAATCCAAAACCAGACCATATATACCCGGTTAAGGTTCCGGTCCCCCCTTAAAGTGACCCAGTTCCAGCTAGTCTAAAACTGGGCCGGGTCCACCCTTATCTAATTATCACCCTTACCAAATGTGCTCATAATCGCATAATAATTATAGAGGATAAATGTCCATTCTTCCCCAGCTGGTTGTAGAGCAGCACGAGGAAACTAAAAAAATTTTAAGTGGAACACTCTAGGTCTCTATAACTACATTACCTGCAGCAACTTCTCTTCCAACTGCTTGCGCTTCGCTAATCTCACACCTTCATCAAAAAATGCGACCTCATTCTCATACCTGAAAGTGCAAATAATGTTAAAGCCATTATCAATATGTGCTAAAATTTTATACAAGTTTTTGTAGTAGAATGCAACAGAAACAAAACATGTGAAGCTGGGGACAAATAAACATGGTGGCATAAGCAAGCTCTATTCATGGTGTGACCCAAAACTTATTTGAGGAGATCACTGGTAAGCTGGTGTTCTTCTTTTCCTATTTGGTGAAGTTTGGTGCAGGCTCACATGACTAAATAAGTTGCCCACTAGCGGAACAATTCTAATTCATTGCATCTCATACGTATTTAGTATGGAAAATGGCCTAGAACGATCAAGTAAATAAAATTTACGAGAAATCACTTCCAAGAAAGGCTACTGATGATAAGTCCCAGAACACATTTACACACATATTATCTGCTTAAGGGGTGAGATCACATACAACTAGCCCTCCCGTGCTAACCTACAAACTGTCAAAAGCCGTGCATCTTTACATTATTTGTATTGCATATTGAAGTTCAAAGTGTTGGATATTATTTGTATTGCATATTGAAGTTCAAAGTGTTGCATATTATTTGTATTGCATATTGAAGTTCACAGTGTGCATCTTTAGATTATTTGTATTGCATATTGAAGTTCAAAGTCATGCATATTATTGAGTTTGAAGGTTAATATTTTAAGCATGGTTTGTATTAGATCTCTTATCATCTGCTTTAAGGAAAAAATATATGTGCTTACTCTTCAAGACATTTAAATTCAAGTCTACAGAGACAATGCACTTATGCACCCAACAAAATTGGCAATAAGACTACTGAAGATAAGTCCCAGAACACATTTACACACACTTTATCTGCTTTATGGACAAAGTATATGTGCTTACTCTTCAAGACAAGTCTGTAGCACTGAGCTGATCTTCTTCCCAAACTCGGGCACAGTGTGAGACTTAACTGTTTCATTAAGTTGGCACCATTCCTACAAGTATAATTATCGTTGTATATTTGCAAGTTCATATTGTAACTGAACATATTAAAGAAATGGAGTCCCCCCCCCCCGGAATGTTTCACCAAAACTTAAATGTACCTTGTTTGTAGTAAAAGAGGCGTACTTTTCATTTGCAATTTCTTCACATCGTACAGTTGCTACCATAACCTGTAGTCAGCACATAAACATGTGCATCAGAAAAAACAGGTAGAACAATGTTAGCCCTGAAAACAAAGTAGATTTCCAAGACCTTGTGAGCAGGCAGGTCAAGGTCTTTATTCTCCTTTATAGTCTTCCATATATGATGTGCACTAAATGAAAAGTCAGAAGCTGGAACAGCTCCCCGCCTATCTCCAGCAAGCCCACCAGGTGCAATAGAGTGAAAGAATCGTTCTCTTAGATCAGCCACCTACACAACAAGAAGTTTTTCAGAAAGAAATAACACAGCAGTGAGAATGGATGCACTAATAGTAACAACCTCAATTATCATATGGTCACAAACACATGGAAATATGAAGAACTAAAAATTCAAATTGCATGACAAATGAATTTCAATGAACCGAAATATGCATATTACCTGCGCTTTGAAATGTTCTTCTTTCTCCTCATAACTAGAAAGGGCAACAACCTCGACCTGCCAGTATTTATACTCAGCTTAATGAATGGATTACTCGCACAATCTTAAAAAGGTGCAGCTATCCTAAAGTTAATCAAAGTGGGACTCACATTGAAAAATTCACTAAGAGGAGTTTCCTTGTGAGCTTCTGGCTTTGCGACAGAATCCCATATCTGTAGGGGATAAAAAGTGAATATATAAATAGAGCCAAGCACAGGAGAGATAAGACACAAATCAAATAACAATCAAGGTTGTTAAACTCATTTTTAGGTTGGATCGGTAAAGAGATTTAAAAATCAAATTGGTGAATTGAATCATAAATCGTATTACCTCCGTCTCACTCAACTTTGCCAAGTTGATGTTAGGTAGGAAATTAGAATAGTAAAATTTGTGTGGTTGAGGTTTGTGCAGAGGAGAGAGAAATGAACAGAGCCACAAAAACATTGCTTTAAAAGGAAAGTGGCAAAGTTTTTTGGGACAAACAAAAAAGGAAAATTGGCAAAGTCCAGTGGGACGGAGGGAGTAAGATTTATAAAAAACAAATATTAAAATATTAGATATAAAGATACTCCCAATTTTACATTATTAAGCCAAATAAATAGTTTAAGACTTATAGTTTTGTTTCAATAAAAGTTAACAGGACTATTAATAGCAAAAGAATATTTCATACTCAAAGAAAATAATTTACCTAACAAATAAATTTATGTTTTAATAAATGTTCACAATAAGTCGAATAGTAGGAGTATATAAGTATTTGTTGATATAATATAGTTTTCTTAATATCGCTTTGTTTATAATGGCATAACTGATGAGTTGGTAAGGTAGAAGAATTATAACAGCTAGGCTCAGGTTCGAATCCCAGCACTAGGCAAGGCGGTGGTGTATTTTAATTTTGTAAAATTTTTGTCTTCCTTCTCTATTGTTTAATTTCCCACACCGGAACAAGAAGACATTTGCTCCTTCATTTCACTCTATATAACTCTTGTCTTCTTGTCACAATATAGCAATGCTGGCCTAATACATATTGGCTGGGTGTTCTTGTGGGCCTGATTTTTTAGTCCATAACTTGTGATCTAAAATCGCAAAGTTGTTTCGGAATCCCGATTTAAGCGTTTTTCACGATTTTAATACTACGTATGATTTTAAGCGATTTTGTTTAAATTCGATTTTACAGGCGATTTGAATCGACTATATGTCTTTGAATCGTAAAATCGTAAGATCTTACGATTCAAATCGCGATTTTAATAACCTTGAAAACAATAGCATGCAGTACCTTCTGAATATCTTCCCTTAATTGAGGCTCCAAAGTTTCAAAGGGTGTCTGTATCAAATTGAAAGCTCAACAATGAAAAAAACTTATCTGTCATACGATCTACATATGATAATTGCTAAAAACATTAATAGCACGGGAAAAACATTAGCAACGAAGTGTGTACCTTAGTTTTGTCGCGTATAACAAATATCAGTGTTGTTTTGCGCGGGCTAAATAATCGCATCATCGCCTGTTCAAAACAAAATTGAATCAGTAAAATATCTGCAACTCAAAATCCTCAACCAAAACTCCAAAAGTTAAGAAAAATCTATAAACAACATGCAAAGCTTACTCACAATTTTCAACAGAAGCGCTTGAAAACAGTTCGCTTATTACCTGGAAAACAGTTTTCAGCAGAGGCTTATTAGCAGCTTGTTCACGACCAATATCATGACACCACCTGAAAATTTGCAATCTTACTGTCTTAGTTATTCAGATAAATAACTTATAGAAAACGGTGGTATCATACTACATAGTATTGTCTGATAAAAGTATTTGTTATGCAAAAGACAAACTTACATATTTATTAGAACTATATCAGAAACAGCAAGGGCAAATAAGGCACTCTGCTTCTCAAATGCCGTGTCATCCTACCAAAAAAATTACAAGCAAAATTAAAATGAAACAAATTATACCTCTCACCATGCCAAAAATGCTGCAAAGACAGTAGGCTGAAGGAATTTGAAAGCATGACCATATCTCCATATAGCCAGTAGATCTAGTTTTAATCAGTGTAAATACCTACAGCTAATTGAGTTCTGTTCATACTAAACCAAAAGGCTATTATTTCATTTACTATAGTGATATGTGGGTTAAGCAATGCTTGTAAATTTTGGAGAATTATATAAGAAAGCAGTACCACATAGTAAACTCAACTTAATCAAAGAAAACATGAGTGCAGAAAAATTGCAAGGATGTAGCTCAAAGTATAAATAAGTTCAAATAATGTCTAGATATTGGATATCCAGCACTGTTTTTTAACTAAAAAATCAATATGAGAATCACATTGAAAACTTCCATATGTATTAGCAAGAACATGATGTGCAAAGGTAAATATGAGAAGCAAAAACAGAAGAAAACAAAATTATATAAGCCATACTGATAGAACCCAGAAATCAGAGGCTAAGAATTGAGTGGCTAAACTCTCCTACTTTCTCTCTCACAGTAAGTATCTCACAAATGAACGATAGTAGAAGCCAAAGGGAGAATCTCCAAGTCTGAAATTAATATTGATTTTGCATACCCAACCTGAATAAGGCTAGGCTATTTACAAAGAAGAAAATACAACTGACGCATAACTGACTTATCCATGATCTAATAACTAACTGACAGTCTGACACATTAACTGACTCCATCCATGATCTAATAACTGCCCTAGTGGACTGATGCATGACACCAAAACCCACTTATTTCTCTAACAGACTCATTTAAACAAATAAACAATAATAAATAAATAAATGAAGACTCAGTCAGCAATTGTTCCTAGTTTCTTGCGGCTCTGATATTTCAGCACCCTATCATTACCCCTCCTTTGAAAGCCGACTTGTCCTCAAGGCGAAATTCTGGAAATTGTTGCACTAAGAACGCATAGTCTTCCCAAGTCTGTTGCGGTGCATGTATGGGTTGTAACAAACCAGTAGGTGATAATGCGTCATATTTTCTCTTTTGACACACAAAGCATTGTTGAATGAGAGATCTGACAGTACTTGAGAGCCGTTTCAAAGTTTTAAGGAATCCTCCCTGACAGCCCGAAGTCGTTTCGGGGATTGTGATTTTGTTGAGGGCCCGATAGTCCACACACATACGCCATGAATTATCTTGTTTCTTCCCCGACAGAACTGGATTTGCAAATTGAATTGAGTTGGGACTAACGACCCCTTTCTGGAGAAGGTCCTGCACTTGTAGCTCAATTTCATGCAGTTGGAAATATGGGTGCATGTACGGTCTCAGGCTGGGAGGTTGAGCTTCCGGGATCAGAGGAATGACATGGACATGATCTTTGAATGGAGGCATAGTGACTGGTTCTGCAAACACAGCTTCAGATTCCAGGGACACCCTTTCCACATTAAGTGTGTCACGACCAGGTGTACTAAATGCAGACTCCACTGTGGTCATAAGATTAAACCTTGCAGGCTGACGCTCTCTCTTTGATATTCCCTGTAACTTGTATTTCTTCCCATTCACCCAGAACATGAGGAACATCTCATTCCAATTAGATTGGATGGTATTGAGTGATGCAAGCCATTTAATTCCAAGTACCATATCAGAATCCACAAGGGAAAATGGATAAAAATCTTTGGTGATGGTCAAACCTGGAAGTTGTACTGAAACATCCTTGCACACACAGTTGCAACGCACCACATGACCGTCACCAAGCTGAACCCCAATTGTCTGAGTAGAGGAGGTAGCCAAGTCAAGTTCCCCTTACCAGTGAATCTGATATGAAATTGTGAGTTGAGCCACTATCCACTAACAACAATACTTCTTTGTTAGCCAATAAGCCACGCAGTTTCATTGTTGTTGCTGTTGGACTGCCCAGGATGGTGTTAAAAGAAATCTTGGCATCTACTCCTAGTTCCTGTTCTGTGCCTTCGGCTAATTTCAAAGAGTTTGGCATTGAATTCTCGTCTTCTACCACTTCCAGCAGTGAAAACGTAGTAGAACAGCGATGGCCTGGTCGGAATGGGTCCCCACAACGGAAACACAACCCCTTGTCACGCCGTTGTTGTTTCATTTCTTCCCACGAGCGTGCTGCAGATGGAAGTAAATTTGTGGCTCTGTTTGGGTTTGTTGAAGAAGAAGGCGTACTAGAATTTCCCGGTGTCACTCCCTGGTCACGTGCTGGAATAATGGGATTAGTATTGGAGGTGGGCTGACTCTGACAAGCGTACGAATTGGGCCTGTACCCCTTCATTTGGGCTAGCTTTTTCTCAAATTCTAAGGCTAGACTAGCAGCCCGATAAACTGACCTTGGTTTATGAATTCTGACTTCTGGTCTGATTTCTTCTCTAAGACCATTCAGGAATACTCCAAGCAAGCAGTGCTCTGGCCAGTTGGTTACTCGTGCAATCCTTCGTGCCCACTCTTGCCGGTATTCCGCTACAGAACCTGTTTGCTTAATGTTGCACAAGTGCTCATCTGGGTTCAAGTACTCTGGAGGCCCATAATGTTCCTCTAGAGCTTTCACCAATTCTTCCCAGTAAAGCAAAGTCCTTTACGTATTCATCCACGAGAACAGATCCAGAGCATCTCCTTCCAGATACATTGAAGCTATGTCCACCTTGTCATCTTCTGGTGTTTCGTAATAACGGAAGAACTTCTCAGCCTTAAGAATCCACCCATGCAGGTCACCTCCCTGGAATTTCGGGAATTCAATTTTTGCTTGTGGTGGTCGCGGGCGGTGCAAATCAGATTCTTCTTCAGTATCATCGCCCCACTGTCTCATCTTCCCTTTCCCTCGGTTGGATTTGGAGGCTTGAATCTCCAAGGCTATCACTTTTTCCTTTAACTCGTCTAGTGTCTCCAGTTTTGCTGCAACGGTGGCCAGAGGATCGGCAGAAAATGGATTTTCCTCTGGATTGCGGGTTGCCGCTGATGAGCGTGTGGTCACCATGGATGGATAAAAACGCTGCTCTGATACCAAATTGATAGAACCCAGAAATCAGAGGCTAAGAATTGAGTGGCTAAACTCTCCTACTTTCTCTCTCACAGTAAGTATCTCACAAATGAGCGATAGTAGAAGCCAAAGGGAGAATCTCCAAGTCTGAAATTAATATTGATTTTGCATACCCAGCCTGAATAAGGCTGGGCTATTTATAAAGAAGAAAATACAACTGACGCATAACTGACTTATCCATGATCTAATAACTAACTGACAGTCTGACACATTAACTGACTCCATCCATGATCTAATAACTGCCCTAGTGGACTGATGCATGACACCAAACCCCACTTATTTCTCTAACAGACTCATTTAAACAAATAAACAATAATAAAATAAATAAATAAATGAAGACTCAGTCAGCAATTGTTCCTAGTTTCTTGCGGCTCTGATATTTCAGCACCCTATCACATACCTCTCCTCTCTCTCTTCCGTCGGTGCCCTCCAAATCCATTGCAAGGGTGAAGGGTTCAATTCCAACACAATTAGCCATCCAAATACCTTTTGTGGTTTGTGATCTAAAAAAATCAATTTTAGTTATTTGTACTGAAAAAGTAAATAAGAAAAAGGTAAAGTGTGCAAGAATACATGCCTTCCTTTAAAAGCATCCATCTCTCTGAAGTTTGTATGAAATAGATTATTTAACAGCGTGCTCTTTCCTGCCAAATTCAGAGTACCAAACCAATCAAAATATTTTAAGAATGGAGGATAGCATACAACAAAAATATATTGACACATGCTTGACACAGTTATTAGTGCCACTAAACTGTACGTCTGTATCGATGCAAAAAATGACTCTGTCAGAGGATCCGAAAAGAGGCAAGTTAACTATTAAACTCTTTTGTTAATGCATGTGAACAATGTGAAAGTATTTTCTAGCCTTTGTGAACTAGGTGAAAATTTGAGTACAATGACGATCACTTAAAATTCTTCTACAATGAAAAGAAAGACATACCACTACTTTGTGGGCCCATAATTGAAACAACAGCATATGAAAGCCCACAGTCTGCCAGTTTAACATTCTTCATGAACTTTTCAACTCCATCAACATTGAAGTTACCTTCCCCGTCAATGAGGTGAGTCGAAAAACACTTATCATCAATAGATTCTGCAATAGAAGGGATAACTTTAGAAAACGCACTAATAGCGGGACAGAATAGATATGAGTTCTCATTCTTAACAAGAAGAAAGTGAAGACAAGGTGTGTGCATCTCACAGGACCACCAAAATATAATATTATAATGTAGTCAAGTGTCCAAAAAGGTATCAGGTTCAAAAAACGAATGCATTTCTCCTTCAGTTTGATATGTATACACTCTCATCCAAATCAAATCCATCATTTGTGGCAAAAACTTTGCATTTTCAAGTTTTCTGCTCCATCCATGCTTCCTCTAATCCACGGAAGGAAGAGGTTTAGCAAGAAATTGGAAAAGTAGAAAATGTAAAGAAAATACATCATTGTAACAAATTATATCCTCACAGCCATGGTTTGACAAGGTACTTAAGGGCACATTTTAAGGTGCGCCTCACACTGAGGCATTCAAAATAGGTACTAAGGCTTACACCCCTAATGCAAGTAAGAGGCTTACACCCCAGACAGTTAAGGTATACGCCTTGAGGTGCTCATGGCATTTTCTAAGGCAGGTTTTTTTGTAGTATCAGTTTTTAGTCCTAAGGAATAAATTGTCCAGAAGCCCTAAAACCTATTTGTGGAACACTGGAACTGTTACAGGCCCAGGTTTGGGATCGCGTCACAGGAGGGGTTGAGGGAGGCGGATTAGTAGTTTCAGAAGAAGAACAATGCATATATCTCAGAGTGCAGTAGGAGATGTGGTTGAGTTCTCCAAACTCCCTGGCTCAACTAATTGGGCAATTTTCTGATAGCCTTTTTATTCAAATCATCCTTCTCTTAAATAGAGATAGGAAGTTACAACCACTCCTAAAACTAGGAAAGTGGATCCATGATCTTAAACTGCTAGTATGTGCATGGAGCACTTGTTTTAAATAACCAAGAACTAATTCATGATTAAAAAACTAACACATACGAATTAAAACAACAACACTAATTATTTTAACTATCACGCACGAATTAAAACAACAGTACTAATTATTTTAATTATTTGCGAAGTTGGTAGGTTCTGTTCGAGAGGTGTTTTTTTCCTTCTTTGAAACTGCCACTTTACTGTGCCTGATCTTGCAGAGAAAACTCTTTCTCTTCCACCGTTGACCCACAATGACCTCCCGATATTACAAGGGTCATACCGGTTAGATGGGCGCAACTACCTTCAATGGGCCCAGCTTGTTCGTACCACTCTTAGAGGACGCAAAAGGATTAGTCACATCGAAGGCAAAGCCCCTGCTGAGATAGATCCACACACTATGGGTTGATGAGGATTCTCTCATTATGACCTGGTTTTGGCACTCTATGACTCCGGAGGTTAGTAGGAATTATATGTTTTTCGCAACTGCCGGGGAGATTTGGAAGAATCTAGCAGAAACATATTCCATGAAACAAGATCTCTCAGCATGTTTTGAATTGGAAAATAAAGTCTTTAATACTAAGCAGGGAACTCTCTCTGTAACTGACTATTATGGTACTCTAAATGGTCTCTGGGTCGAATTAGATCAGTATCAAAGTTTGACAATGAAGTGTGATGAAGACTCCACTGCACTAACCCAATTTATTGAAAGAACGCGGATATTTAAGTTTCTCTCTGGGCTCAACTCTGAATTGGATCCCATTCGGGTTCAAATTTTGGGTAATAAGAAACTGCCATATCTTTCAGGAGTCTTTCACACTGTTCGTGGTGAAGAAAGTAGGAGGTAGGTGATGATGGAAGAGAAATCAGTTGATGGTTCAGCTTTAGCTACCGGAAAGGGTTCCATACAAGGATCCACTTTGAGAGGCCCCATTTTGAAGTCCAATAGTGAAGATCGATGGTGCAGCAGTTACTGTAAAAAATCTGGACGTGCAAATCACACTGTTTCTAATCTGGAAATTGAAGGCAATCCACCTAGTTCACCCACAGAAGATATCCCCGGCCTTAGATGTATGGAATCTAGATCGAATTAGCACATATATGAAATGAATAATAAATACAATACCTAGCAAAGACTTACCGATTTCATACGAGAAGTTCATGGTTTCGGTTTGACGGGATTGACTCGAGAGAGGAAGCTTGGCGGAAGATGAATCGGCTATCTCAGGAGCTAAAGCGATTGCGCCGCTCTAGATGCGAGTATGAGTGACTGTACTAGCTTGGTGAATTTGGACAACAAAAATGCATTGGCTTGGGCCGGTGGAGGTTTTTATTCCAAAAGCGGTATCGGCAGCATTCACAGCTTGACGGAAGCTTTTTTGTGTCTGCTTTCCGCCGTTGTTGAATAAGCTTTCTATCGATATGGGCCAGCAGATTCAAGGTTTCATCTCAGTCATAAAGAGCCTGTTTTTCCGCCGGACCACAGTCTTGACCTCAGATGGAGAATATTTTAGTATACCATCATAGTTCGTATATGTTATTGAGTCCATTAAGGATATGTGATAGGCTATATTTCAATAGTGTTGGATTATTTTAAATGACTTGTTTATGGACAAAAATGTTTTTTGTCCTAAGAATGTTTTTTAACAGCTTTTAATTTAAAAGATAGCTAACGAAAAATATGTTGTGTAGTACTTTTAATTGGTTGGATGCGCACTTCTTTATATATTTTAATTTGTTGGATGCACACTTCTTTATATATTTTATTTTTATTCTTAAATAAATAATATGTCAAGCATTTTGAATGATGTGTGTTTTGGACTACACATGAATATTACACTTTTTGAAGCTTTTTTTATATATGGTGAGTTTTTTTAATGGTCTCTCTATCAGATATAGAAAATTTGAGAGGTTAACATGGTGATGATCTTCATTTTGAATCTTCCATTAGCAAAACTTGCATGAGCAATCCCAAAAGATCGCAGACTTTACTGTTTTCAATTATTACAAATGATATCATATTATTGTCTTTGAACTAAGTTAATTTTCCAAATAGTTGAATTCCTTCTATTTCAAATTCAATTTTTTTTTGTTAATATATCTTACTGTATTCTTAAGTTGTTTAATAGTTATTTGTTATTACCTTTTAGAGTGAAAGAGAAATATTGAGATTTGAAGGTGGAAAATTCTTCTAAATTTTAGAAGCAAAGGTTGCTACTCGAAAAGTTATGGGTTAGCCAGCGTTAATTCAAGAGTTATCATTAATCGCGTCTCGATTAGATTTCTTTTCAAGTTTAAAAGAAAACAATATTTCTCATGTCGGATTATTGTTGACAAAAGAGTTTCCGGTCATGGATAACTTTATTTTGTGGTTTCCGGGGTCACCAATGAGACAACAAATTTTGCTTATAAAGATTTGTTTCAAATCTAAATTTTTATACGTAATAGGTTATATATTAAGTTTTGAAACTCTGCAGTGTGTAGTAATTACACATTTATATATTACAATTTGATTTATAATTCTTGATTTAAATATTTCAATCGTACATCGCATAGGTGAGAATATTTCAAAATCTATAGATTTTTATACTATGTTATTTTAGCATATGAAACTTCCTAAATATATATTTCAACGTTCTTATATAAATTTCACACTATGTTATTTTATGATATGAAAACTTCCTAAATAGATATTTTATCGTTCCTATATTTCATTTTTTACATTTACATATTACTCTTTGATCACAATATTTGGATTAAATTTTTCAGTCGTGCATCGCACGGGTAAGGATACTAGTTTTATTAATAATTACATAACTATAAAAGTAATGTTCTTTCAATGACTTCTTACAATCTTATCATATTGACTATTTCACGTCATCTCACACATTTAATATAATTCACCTTAATATAATACTATCTTTATTCGGTCTTCTGTTTACCCATTTCACCCTTCCAGAATCTCCTAATAGTATTGCTTTTTATAGGTGCTTTATCTAATAATATTTTATCATTATAAGAACTTTGAGAAGTTTTTTGTGGTAGATACAATTTTTTGTTAGAATATCATCTTTTAAGCAAAAGGAGCACTTGAAGAACTCATTGAAAAAAAAAAGTACTTTAACAATACAAAACAAGAAGTAAGTATTTCAAGTCCTCTTACCGTTTATAAATGTAGTACTTTGTACTTGCTAGCTATTCTAACTAATCAGGCTTAATCACATGAAAATTAATTAATTGAGAAACACAAGTGAATATTAAGTTCTTACGGCTCTCGCGGCGTAGAGTACAACGATTTAAAAAAGTGGGTTAATCTCTCATTTGACAGGCTTCTAAATCATTGCCAAAGCGAGTGAGCATACGACTCCCTAACCTTGGTAATGTATTAGCGGGTGAGTAGGTGTGTGTGAAAGTGTTCTAGAACAATTTAGATCTCTCTTAAATTATTCTATGTGCAATTATAGTCTTGACGGCCGTTCCAAGTCATAAGATATACTAGTAACAATTATGGAGTTTTTTCCCAAACTAGGGTGGTTTTAAAACTTATTTCTCAAAATAGGGTACTCTTAAACTTACTAGTATCGCACCCGTGCAATGCACGGGGTATGAGTATTTTAAAAAAGTATATTCGAGTATATGTATAAGAATGCTAAAAGTAAACAGTACTTAAGACGGGAAATTTTTAGTATTTTCTACTTAAGATAAAATTAGATAGTTAAATAACTTCAAGGTGTGAAATGAAAGTAATAGTTTGACAGTTCAATGAAGATTAATGTTGAAAAAAAATACCCCAAACTTTGAAGTGATGTGAGGTAAACACCCCCAAACTTGCATGTGTAATTTCAATATCCCACAGTTTATATACGGAGTTATGTTAGAACCATGACCATATAATTTTCACCATAAATTATATGACCATAAATTTTATTGATATATGATAATGATGCTAAAAAACATTATGTAAAGTTTGGGGTATTTACCTCATACCCCTTCAAAGTTTGAGGTATTTGAATCATTTTTTCCTTAATGTTGTGACTAAAACGACATAACGAATTACTAAACTTTGTGCAATATAAATAAGATTGTATGTTTCTTCTAAACAATAAGATTGTGGTCTCTTTCCGAGGTCTTTCATCTTCGCCTTAAATAAGTACTATCCTCCGTTCTTTAATTCTTGCAACAGCTTGACTTTCACGTTTGCCAACGCATAACTTTGACTCTAATTATATTTAATCATGTATTAATAAACTTAATAAAAATTTGATATTTTGGAAATTCACATTGAAAGGAATTTAATAACATTTTATACGTAATAATTTGATTGTGTATATGAGTAGAAAATCGTGATCAAAGTAAGATCTGTGAATAGTGCAAAAATCTCAATGTTGCAAGAATTAAAGGACGGAGGAAGTATTTCAATATGAAAACAGTTTGTTGGCCTTTGAGATAACGATGATAAAGTATTTTATATTGTTGCATTTGAAATCTAAGAAGGAACTCTAACGTTGATAATTTAAAAAGATCCTTGATATTATGACTTTCTTACCTACACTCTTGCAAATTAGAATTTTGCAAATTAGATGATACATGTCGATATGTAGATAATACTCTCCTAGTATAGCACCCGTGTGATACACGGTGGGTGATTTGTTTCAAAAACCATATAGTTGCTCTTAAATTTTTAAAATACATGTCAATGTGAAAATGGTACGTGATATGACTATAAAAAGTAAAATTTGATAATGAGACTACATAAAATTTATGAGAACAGTTTGATATAAAACTGCAACATGAGTTTTGTGTTGACAAATTAGAGCTAATTGTAAACCACAATTCATAAGGTAGAATTAATATTACATGTCATGAAAAACTTCTTTCAACCCCAAAGATATGTTTCATGGTCTCATCTCACATTTTATCATAAACATGTTGCTAAGATATTGTGAGAATATGACATTGAACTTGAGCTTTCTTGATGGTCATTGCATAAGAAATCATGATTGGAGATTGTTACTTTCAAAATAATAAATGAAGTATGACATGTGAAAGTGCTAAGGATAAAACACTTTGTCTTTTACTCATACCTCTAAGCATTTTGCCTTCAAATATGTGGTAAATAATCAAAGTCTTGGTATAATGATTCTTTTTGTCATAAAAAGCCAGAAATAAATTTATAAATTAGTGCATTGCATATTTAGCGACTGCATGAACATACCATTTATCTATTTTCAATTGAAGAGTTGACCACTAAAGCGTGAAAAGACGCAAAAGGTGAGGCATAGGCATGAAAAGATGGAAGTTTTGAGAATTTAGATGAATTAGTTTTTGTAAAAAAAGTTGATGGTTAACAAAAAAACACATTTATAAACATGTTATACATGGAATTTAATAAGAAGTAGTAAAAAACAACAATATATTATTTTTGATTTGCACTTTTTATACATTTAGATCTATATATATTCAAATTAAAAAATAGGCTCTATCTTATATACCTTTTTGAACTTTTAATTTTTCTGCATATATCACTTTATGACGGTAATTATTAATATAAATCTAAAATGCTTGTTCACACTTACGCTTTGCCTATTCCGTCTAAATTTCAAAGGCTTGAGGCTTGGCCTTGATGCCTTGCCACGCCTCATATCCTTTAGAACACCAACTATATGTCGACGGATGCCTATCCTAATGTAGTTCTACGAAAGAGTAAATTGAGTAATATAATCATTTCTGTTGTACATTACCCCTAAGTCCTTTATTAAAAATTATAATTACCAGGAAGTTTTGAATTTTTAAAAATGAAACTTACTCACACATTTATCTGTCAATAAGATATTACGGAGCAATAAGCATACATTAAATGATAATACAATTTAATTTGTACAACTCAAAGTGTACTTTCTAAATTAGTAATATGACTCGCACTTCCACTTACAGACAATGTGGTTCATTTGATTGATAAATATCTTATGCTTTGTCTCTCGGGATCGTGGTCATGCTAATACGTAGTACTTATCTTTGAAAATTTGGCTATTAGAATTCTAATAAATCAAAACAACTTTAATTAGATATACTAAAAAGTGAATTTTTATACATGCTATTATATGACTTAACTATTTTCAACGTACTAATTTTGTATTAATTAACTTGATATTAATCAATACCTATATTTTAGTAATATTTAAAAAATTCATCGTTTCATATTTTTATTTGGCATTGCGAAAAATAATGCAGACTGTTTTACCAATTTTTTTCATATTCAGAGCACGTTTGATAACACTGAAGTTGGCTGAATCGGCTTATTTTGCTGCAATTTATGATGTTCTGGCTGAAACGGATTGGTTTGGCTGAATCTGCTAATTTATGAAAAATTATATTTAAAAAATATTTTATTAATAAAATAAAAAAAGTATATGAAAAATAGCTAAATAGTCCTCTTCATAAATTTCAGCCAATTCAGTCCGAAAATTAACTCCAAACTTACTTATTTTGATTATTACACAATTTAGTGCGTGAAACAAAAAATTACGTTCTTGTTGATAAAGTTACGTTTGAGATGTTTTTATTTGGACTTTTTGCAGTCATAGACCAAACCAGACCACATTAGACCAGACTTGCATACTTTCAAAATACACAGAAGGCGGTGGAGATGGAGTTCCATAGAAGGAGGTCGTTGATGGTCTTCATTGTGTCTGTCAAGTGTCTAGGTACTGTTTTGAATCCTTGAATCATTTTAAAGCTGGTTTCAGAGTCGGTGTATACCTGGAAAGCAGTGTAACCCCCGTTGTTTGTCAAATGAATCGATGTTTTCAAGGCTTCCATTGAACTAACTTAATTGTTTAACCGTAATTATTGAAAACACAAACAAAAACGTAGTACATAATAGAAAAGACTTTCCTGTATTTATGGAGAAATATTAACTAACTACTTTATTTCTCTTTACTATACATATATATCAACTATAACTCTATAAGTGAAAAACCATCGATGTCTTGTTGTATTTGTTTTTTGAAAAATCAGCACACTCAAATTATGTTTTATAATGTTAGTGTTTTTATATCAAATACTCCTCCTGAGAGACTATTTTCAGATAAATAATACTTATTTTTGCTCATCTTGTAATTATGTAATCAATTCGACTAACTTGTAATCAGGCGACCTTAACAAATACTCGCAATAGATTTGGTTCTATTTGTACTTATCTTTTGGTTCTTTTGTAGGTGGTCAAACTTGAGACTTATGGAGTGTCGTTTCAATTAATCCCAGAAATGATTGGAATGCTGCTTATTTGGTAAAGTCCACCTCTTTTTTACTTTTAATAACTTCAACTCATAAATCAATCAAGATATCAACCTGAGGCCTTTCTAATCCAATGTTATTAGAAAGTTTCTTTCATATTTTAAACATAAGTGTCTAATTTTTCAAATAAACATCTATCAAATAATGTATTCATTTCACTAAGTTGTCAAAGACCTAATTCTCACTAAGTAGTTTTTAAAACTTAAGTCTTGCAGCCATGTTTTATATTCAAATGGATGAAAATGAACTTACTTTAGCATGTGCTGTCTGCTATAGTAAGATTTATGTTCTTTGATTTTTATCTTTTGACTATTTTTTGCTAATCTAGTATTTATATAGGCAATCCCTCTTAACTTATAATAGGGTGACCTTTTCATAAGTTTGACCAAAAGATTTGGCTCACTTTGTCCTTATCTTTGATTCTTTTGTATGTGGCCAAACATGAGATTGATATAATGTTGTACCATCTAATCCAGAATTGATTCGAATGCTGCCTATTGGCCAGGTAAACTTTGCATCTGTTTTACACAAAATAACATCAACTAATTATATTAATCAAGCTATCAACATGTGGTCTTACCAATCCAATATTATAAGAAAGTTTCGTTCACATTATACATTCAAGTGTAATATTTCAAATAAGTATCTATCAAATAATCTTTTCATTTCTCTAATCTATTTAAGTCCTAACTGCCATAATGTTTTTTTTAGAACTAAAGCCCTGCTCCCATGTTTTAAGTTCAAATTGAAGAAGATGAATTTAAACAGCATGTGTTATGTGCTATAGTAATTTTTATGTTCTATCACTCTTATCTTCTTTGAACATTTTTTGCTAGCTTATATCTATGTAAGCAATTCCAATCACAATTTTTTTTAATCTTATCTACCTGAAGCCTTTCCAATCCCATAATATAAGAAACTTTCATTCAAATTATTCACATAAATGACTGATTTTTTCAACAACAAAAAATCAGATCCGGAATAATTCAAATAAGTATCGGTGAAACATTTATTCACACTATACATTCAAGTGTAATAATTCAAATAAGTATCTATCAAATAACCTTTTCATTTCTCTAAGCTATTTAAGTCCTAACTGCCATTAACTTGTTTTCAGAACTAAAGCCCTGCTCCCATGTTTTAAGTTCAAATTGAAGAAGATGAATTTAAACAGCATGTGTTATGTGCTATAGTAATTTTTATATTCTATCACTCTTATCTTCTTTGAACATTTTTTGCTAGCTTATATCTGTGTAAGCAACTCCAATCCCATAATATAAGAAACTTTTATTCAAATTATTCACATAAATGACTGATTTTTCAAAAAAAAAAACTTTTTTAACCTGGTAGATAGATAAAGAACCCATGAGTGGAGTAAACGTCGATGAAACATTTACCAAGATTTATTAATAAAAAAGGAAGTTCAGAAAGAGAACGGGACATAAACCAAAACCTCTCGAGAAAGGCATGCCTTTTCAAATAAATATTTATCAAATAATGTTTTCATTTCCCTAAGCTATCAAAGATCTTACTACCCTGAAGTTTTTTTTAAACATAAACCTTGCACCCATGTTTTAAGTTTGAATAGAAGAAGAATAATTTAAATAGTTGGTATTTATATAACCAATTCAATTAACTTCTAATCGCTTGCCCTTAACAAATTCTCATAACAAAATTGGTTATTTTTGTACTTATCTTTGTTTCTTTTTTAGGTGGTCAAACTTGATATTTATGAAATGATTGAAAGGCTCCATGTTGGGTAAATACTACCTTAGTTTTATTCTTATTAACATCAACAACAAATGAAAGCCGTCAAGGATTTTCTTAAACTGGCTTGCTGTATTGATCTTTTACCCGACTATATATTATTACCTCCATCCCAAAAAATGTCATCTTGTAAACTTTAAACCATGATTTTACTTTCATTAAGATAATGGAAGTTATAAATTTTATACTTTTAGAGAAGTAATTTTAGCAAAGAACATTTCTATATCATTTTAATATTATCAACAATTTTTAATAAAAATATATAATAGATCAAAACTTTAAAGATGGCAAAGTGATTCGGAACGCAGGTAGTATTATACACTAATAAACAACAATAATACCAATGATGGCCACATATCACTGGAATCAATTGTACATTTTGACATTACATTCTTATATTACAAATATATACATCTCTTCCTTTTTCATACTGGCCTGCTATTGATCCATTGATATTTAAAATATAAACACAAACAAAAACAAAAAACTGGCCAAACCCTAAAAGACCAATCAATATATGAATGGATTGGACTGTACAACATTGATTTACGATCCATTATAAGTTTTGTTTTAAGTAGATAGGAAACATTCCGTTTTTATGTGGGGTTGTTTAATACTCTGTTCAGCCTATTTTTTTTATATTTGCAGTTGTTTCTATGTAATAGTAAATGAAATGTCATTGATATTATACATAACTCTATCAGTATTTATGAAATGGCTCTCTTTTTTTAAACTTCAGTTACTTGAATCAAGCAATTTTTACACTATCAATCAATTGCTAGAGCCAATAAATATACTGACAGAATTGATCACACAAAATTGATATACCATTCAATAAACGTTTCATTTAATAGAAATGACACAATTTGTTTTCCAATTAAATGTTTTTGGTACTCTAATCTAGCCGACCCTATTTTTTGCATTGTCAACTTAAGGTTTTTTGTATCTAATATATACATTATATTAAAGTACATTGAGATTATACGCCTAGCTATCTCAAATATACAAATACACCTAATAACGCTAATGTCTCTTCAAATATGCATCTGTAGTTCAAATCCAATCCCCCAACACCTTAGACTTGTATTCTAGTGTGTAGATTGGTATAAATATCAACTATTAGGTATGTCATCCCATCATAAGCATATTCCTATAAATTTTGTTTTTAATAATCATTTTTAAAATTAGAGAAATGATATATGCGTTAATAATACTTCATTTACACTCAAGTAGTAAAATCATACTTACCCGAAGTATAGTCTGACAAAGGTCTTCTCTTTGGACCTACTGTTGTGGATTTATTGAGCTTAGCCATAGTACTTTTTGAACTCAACCTTTACACAGGAATTTGCCACATGGGGATGAAGTAATACACCATTTTTTTGGACCTACTGTTTATCTTTATCTGGAATTTGACACATAGGAATGAAGTAATACACCGACTTCTTGAACATACAAACATCTCCAATACATGCATCGAGAAACAATATTTACAAAAAAAGAAGCTTCACTCATCATTATACATGGATTTTCAAAACATAACACAGAAAATGGGTTTTGAAAATTCCCAAAAGTTTGACAATTATATTTCATGAAAAATATTTGATTCCAAGTCGAAATTCACCATAAAAAATTGGCAATTTAATATTTCATTCTCGAAGAAACTTAGGTAACTAAAATTGATATTTCTTTTAGGAATTGCTATTTTAGTATCTTCTATTTTTTTTATTATGGTTGAGAGCATTGAGTTATGCATAAATTGTGTGTTGATGGGGGTTCTAATAATAATTGAGCTATGGTCCCTCAAATGGAGAAACTACGTTTAGTACATGTCTATATGCAATCCAATGGTTAAATGATTTTTTAATTTTTATTCCACAAATAGCTTGTAGCTTATAGGGCTGTCATCAAAACCTATTATTTGATCAATGACCACTGGTTTCAAAGAAAAAAAACTGGAAGGAATTAAAATGCAAGGTCTACTTTTTTCTTGGACTTGTCTCACAACGTAGCTTACAAAAGGGTAGGATTAGGGCATAATAACCGGATTAAGACAGTAGGGTTATTTTTTACTCTAAAATCCTACTTTATCTCTTAAAAATTTCTAAAGCCCAAAATTACCCCAAAGTTCCCTCAATAGTAGCTCATACAATGCCATATCAATAGTGCATTAGCTGCACCATTGCTGGCATTTGTGAATGATCCCTTGTAGTTCTTGGTACATGAAGAAGATAGGTGTCAAGAAATTGCATTGCTCCATGACACCTTTTGTCAGTTCTTCTGCTTATGCTCTATCGACTTGTAAATCCATTTGCTCTCCTTTTGTCAGTTCAAGTATTGTAATTTTTATTTCTCACTAAGATAGGAACTTACTTGTATGGAATATGAATATATACGTGCATGTTGTGATGATACTCTTTCATACTGCATGAAAAGAATGAAGAGAGAGAGAGAGAGAAGAGGTTGGACAATTGAATGGGTTACTTTTGGAAAGAGTAGTATTTATAAGGAAGTGAATGATCTTTCTATAAAGAAAATTTACACCCCAAGAACAGGCTGACGAGTTTTTGATTGGATGAAAATACACATGCCCCAATGAACAGGATGGCCAGAATGGATCGGCTGTATTTTTTTGTTACAAATTGTAATACAGAGTATCTTTTAAAAATATTGTGTGCGCATGTTACCTGAAACAGCCTCGTCAGATTTGATTGGTACTATAAAGTATGTTACTGTTGAACTTTTAATAGTATTTCTACTATTCACTTGTACGGATAAACACTCTCACAACTTTATACTCACTCTGTCCCAATTTGATTTGCAAAATTTCTTTTTTTGGTTGTCCCAAAATGATTTTCCACTTTCTATTTTAGGTATGTAAATAAGAATAAAGTGACAAATTTACCCTTACTTTTACTTTTTCCCCATTAACTTAAAGGCATCAACTTTTAGAAAGATGGGCAAAAGTGTAAAAAGCAAACATCATTTATTGTCATTTCTTAATCTTTGTGCCGGTCAAAGTTTGTAATTCAATTCGGGACGGAGGGAGTATACTTCTCTCCTGTAACTTCGTTGCTGTTTTTCATCATGAGTACCAATAAAGTTGACTTTTGGATACTTTCTAGACTAATTTATTTTATTTTATTCCAAAGCACTATTTTTCATGGATTTTGCTTTTACCGAGTATATAATACTACAAAGAAGATTTCCCAAACTAAGGTATTTTTTTAGCATGTCACCCTACCCGCCACATCAGGTATGCCACACGTTGCTAGTCATTCCATGTCATCAAATCTGAGTGTGTTTTGCTTAGTAAAAAAAATATCTCACTAGCCGAGTTGAACCCACAAACTCTCACTTGCAATTAAAGACAAGAACCACTAGGCTACTATGCTCATTTGGCACATGTTCTCATTTAAATGTATATAACATATACGAAGTATGAGATATGTAATTAAAAAAGTTTTTTTGAGAGTATATGTAATTTAAAAGGTTATAATAACTCAACACAAAGAATATTACTCCTCGTGTAAAAAATTATATCATGAAAATATAAATGAATAAATGAATAAGTAATTAATTCATTTATTTATTCATTTATACATTATATAGATTCATTCATTTATTTATAAATTGACTTTATTTCAATTTTTCATTATTTGTTTAGCTCGTTTTGATTAATACTTATTTATTAATTTGATTATTTTCATGTATAAATCTAATATAAAATACTCTACAATTTTTTTAGCTCGAATTCGAGCACCTTATTTGTACTCGATCAAATAAAAATCAATTTGTGAAACTTGAACCGAACTCAAGCCTTACCCGAGTCAGTAAGGCGAACTCAAACCTTACCGGAGATATTTTTTTTACTGAGCAAAACACACTCAAATTTGATGACATGGAATGACTAGCAACATGTGGCATACCTGACGTGGCAGGTATGGTGACATGACAAAAAAATACCCTAGTATGGAAAATAAGTTTAAAAGTACCATAGTTTGAGAAACAAGTTTTAAAACTACCCTAGTTTGGGAAAAAACTCAACAATCATGCCATCAAGAATAAAACCCTATATCATAATTAGCACCCCTTCATCAATCACAATCCTTAACTAAATATACTCATCATTCATAATTGAATAATAAACAACATAATTGGGAATGTAAGAATTAATTGTCATTAATTAAAGGAGAGAAAGAATTCACAAACAATCCCATACTTTTGAAGATCAAATATCGAAAAAAGAAGAAATCCGTTCATAGCCCTGTCTCTAAAACTGGAGTTTACAGACCGCTTAAATAGAGAAATTGAAATTTGGGGCAATTTTTTGTTACAATTAGATCGCATTGCATGCACGGCTCGGCGTGCGCACCTTCTAGACTTCCAAGCCTCCACACACGGTGTGCACGGCTTGTGCGAACGACTTGCACATCTCCTGTCCAAGATTTGATGCACATTTTATTAATAACTACATAACCATAAAATTAATGGTCTTTCAATGACTGCTTAAGGCCTTATCATATTGAATATTTTACGTTGCCTAACACATTTAAAAGAATTCACCTTAATACGATTTTATATTTCTTTATCCAGCCTTCTCTTTAACCATTTCACCCTTCCAGATTCTCCTAAAAGTATTGCTTGTTATCGGCGCTTTATCTAACATTTTATCATTATAAGAACTTTGAGAAGTTTTTGTGTGGTTGATACATTTTTTTGTTAGAATTTCACTTTTAGGAAAAAGGTTCACTAGAAGAACTCATTGAAAAGAGAGTACTCAACGGTACATAGTTCATCCGAATCATCCAGCAAAATAAGAAGTAAATATTTCAATTGCTTTTACCCTTTATCAATGTAGTACTATGTACTTGCTCGCTAATCTCACTCATCACCAATTTGCATCATTATATTTACATCTTAATGCTCTTAGTTTTGATTTTTTTACCTGTTTACTCTTATGATCCTTCCAAAAATAAAACATAATATCGAATGAGTCAAATGAGATTTCCAAAGTCCCGAGCCTCCGCACACGGCGTGCGCGGCTCGTGCACACTGCGTGCACACACCCCGTCCAAATTTTGATGCACGTTTTATTAATAACTACACAACCATAAAAATAATGTTCTTTCAATGACTGCTTACGACCTTATCATATTGACTATTTTACGCCATCTCACACATTTAATAGAATTCACGTTAATATAGTAATATCTTTATTCGGCTTTCTATTTAACCATTTCACGGTTCCACATCCTCTTAATAGTCTTCTTTTTTATCAACGCTTTATCTAACATTTTATCATTATAAGAACTTTGAGAAGTTTTTGCGTGGTTGATACAACATTTTGTTAAAATTTCACTTTTAGGCAAAAGGATCACTAAAAGAACTCGTTGAAAAGAAAGTATTCAATGTTACACAGTTCATCCAAGTCGTCCATCAAAAGTAGAAGTAAATATTTCAATTGCTCTTACCCTTTATCAATGTAGTACCATGTGCTTGCAGACTATTCTAACTAATCACCATTATGCATTATTATATTTGCATCTTAATGCTCTTTGTTTTTATTTCTTTCTTGTTTGCTCTTATGATCCTTCAAAAAATATAGCACAATCTCGAATGAGTCAATCGACAAGTCCAAAGTTCCAAGCCTACACACACGGCGTGCGCGGCTCGAGCGCACTGCGTGTACACCTCCCGTCCGAATTTTGATGTGCATTTTATTAATAACTACATTACCATAAAAATAATGTTCTTTCAATGACTACTTACGGACTTATCATATTGACTATTTGACGTCATCTCACACATTTAATAGAATTCACCTTAGTATAGTAATATCTTTATTCGGCCTTCCGATAAACCATTTCACCCTTCCAGATTCTCTTAATAGTATTGCTTTTTACTAGCGTTTAATCTAACATTTTATCATTATAAGAACTCTGAGAAGTTTTGCGCTGTTGACACATTTTTTTTTAAATTCACTTTTAGACAAAAGGATCACTAGAAGAACTCATTGAAAAGAAAGTACTCAACGGTGTAAAGTTCATGTGAATCATCCATCAAAACAATAAGTAAATATATCTATTGCTCTTACCCTTTATCAATGTAGTACCTTGTACTTGCTGACTAATCTAACTAATCACCACTTTACATCATTATATTTACATCTTTATGCTCTTAGTTTTGATTTTTTTACTTGTTTACTCTTATGATCCTTCAAAAAAATAACACGGTATTGAATGAGAAGTCCAAAGTTCCATGCCCCCCCCCCCCCCCGCACACGGCCTGCGCGGCTCATGCGCACAGCGTGCACATCTCCCATACGAATTTCGATGCACATTTTCTTAATAACTACATAACCATAAAAATAATGTTCTTTCAATGACTGTTTGCAGCCATATCATATTGCTAATTTACATCGTCTCACACATTTAATAGAAATCGCCATAATATAGTAATATCTTTATTTGGGCATCTGTGTAACCATTTCACCCTACCAGATCCTCCTAATAGTATTGCTTTTTATCATTATAAGAACTTTGAGAAGTTCTTGGGTTGATACATTTTTTTTGCTATAATTTCACTTTTAGGCAAAAGGATCACTAGTAAACTCATTGAAAAGAAAGCACTCAATGGTACGCTTCATCCGAATCATCCATCAAAACAAGTAGTAATTATTTTAATTGCTCTTACCCTTTATCAATTTAGTAATCTCTACTTGCTTGCTAATCTAACTAATCACCCCTTTGCATCATTATATTTACATCTTAATGCTCTTAGTTTTGAATTTTGTATACTTGTTTACTATTATGATCCTTCAAAAAATATAACACACTCTCGAAAGAGTAAAATGAGAAGTCCAAAGTTCCAAGCGTCTACACACAGCGTGCGAGACTCGTGCACACATTGTGCACACTTCCCGTACGAATTTCGATGCGAGTTTTATTAATAACTACATTACCATAAAAATAATATAATGTTCTATCGATCAATAACTGCTTACAGACTTATCATATTGACTATTTTACGTCGTCTCGGACATTTAATAGAATTAACCTTTATATAGTAATGTATTTACTTGGCCTTCTATTTAACCATTCCACCGTTTCAAATCCTCCAAATAGTATTGCTTTTTATAATCGCTTTATCTAACATTTTATCATTATAAAACTTTGAGAAGTTTTTGCATGGTTGATACAATTTTTTGTTAGAATTTCACTTTGAGACAAAAGGATCAATCGAAGAACTCGTTGAAAAGAAAGCACTCAATGATACACAGTTCATACAAATCATCCATCAAAACAAGAAGTAAATATTTCAATTGCTCTTACCCTTTATCAATGTAGTACCCTGTGCTTGCAGACTAATTTAACTAATCACCAGCATGCATCATTGTATTTACATCTTAATGCTCTTAGTTTAGATTTTTTTTACTTGTTTACTCATATGATCCTTCGTAAAATATAACACAGTCTCGAATGAGTCAAATGAGGAGTCCAAAGTTCCAAGCCCCTGCACACGACGTGCGCGGCTCGTGCGCACTGTGTGCACACCTCCTGTCCGAATTTCGATGCACGTTTTATTAATAACCATAAAAATAGTGTTCCTTCGATGACTGCTTATGACCTTTTCATATTGACTATTTTACGTTGTCTCACACATTTAATAGAATTCACCTTAATATAGTAATATCTTTATTCGGTCTTCTCTTTAACCATTTCACCGTTCCAGATCTTCCTGATAGTATTGATTTTTATCAACGTTTTATCTGACATTTATCATTATAAGAACTTTGAGAAGTTTTTGTAGGGTCAATACAATTTTTTGTTATAATTTCAGTTTTAAGCAAAAGGACGCTCCAAACTAGGCCCTGAGCTGACATCAGATCATACCAGCACTAATGCACCGGATCCCATCAGAACTTCGAAGTTAAGCGTGCTTGGGTGAGAGTAGTACTAGGATGGGTGACCCCCTGGGAAGTCCTCGTGTTGCATCCCCAACATTGGTGCTTTCATTGAGAGCCTCTATTGTTTCTCTCATCACTCTAGTAGGAATTTTCAGAAAAATGTGTGAAAATCCAAGGTTTCTAGCAGTTTTTTTCCAGGTTCGTAATCCAAAATCTGGAAATAGAATGAAAAAATATAGTCGGGTAATGCAATGGCTATCTGGATCTAAGCCAGTGACCGGCGTCCACACAGGAGGTCCCGAAAGTTATCTGCCAAAAGAAACAAAATCAACAAAACTGGGATTTCAGAAACCGTCGATGATGTCAACTATGTCTCAGTCACCGGAAATGGAATTTTAGAACTGGGGTTTTCCGGTGCTAAGTCAGAGATGTCCTCATCGTCCCGGTTTCCGCCACTCGCCAGCTCCCCACCCATTCTCGGGTCTGAGCCGAAACTGCCTCGCACCGTCCGCTGCAGGTCGCTCCGCCATCTTTGTCATACCGTTGTTGGCGTCGCACCTGGTCTCCTTTGCGGCTCGATGGTAAGAACTTGAATCATGACGAGGATTGACCTTAAGCATCCGCCATTAATGGATCCTAAGAGCTCCAGGAGTGACATATCGTGGACAAGTGCACCCCTGTGGAGATGGAACTCCCATGTCTGTCTGTCGCCGCCTGAGGAACCTTCGCCGGTGTTGCCCGAATCCTAGCGAACTCGCCCCTTGTTGATTTCGCCCAGGCGCTGGTGGCCTGGTGCTGCCTGATGAAGATTTGTTGTCTCCGGCCTCAGTCGATGCAGTGTTGCGCCCTTAATGATTGAGGCTCCAAAGGGTAAGCTATAGTAGTTGTATGCTACTGCCCACTCGCCAAACGTGAGAGCCGCCAAAGGCTAGGTCAAAATTGTTAGTGGAGCTACCCAACTGCTTTTTCTTTATCACCCAACGCAGGCACACAACCCATTCAGTGTTGAGCCCAATTCAAAAAAGCTAAGTATCCAAAAATCCACTATATTTTGATACAAAAAAAAATATTACAAAAAAATCATAAATTGAATCATTTGAAAAGATATTTTAAGTGGTGTAATTGCTTTAACTCTTGATGAGCGTGTGTAATTTTAACATTGAAAAATGGACTTATGAAATCCGATCACTCATGTACACCGGACGAGCACACACACTCGTACAATGGCCGAGCACACACACTCGCGCCACCGGGTCATGTCATATGGGTGTGGCGATTAATAAGCTCCAATATAAATGTTAATACCTCACACTCTTGACTTCTTACGGGTTCTTGTGTGCTCTTACCTCTTCCTAGTGCATCACACTCCGACCTCGGGGGACGAGTCATCCGTTCAAAAGTCTTTACTTGCGGGTTCGAACTACTAACCTCGGGCGGCGAGTTAAACTCTTGTTAGGGGCCTAGAGCCACGCTTTTCCGAGCAATTTTGTCACTTAATTGACGTTCACATTTCTCGAAGAGGTTGATATACTTTAGTTCTCTGGGGTTGGGTTATCCGTTCGAGTGAGGAGTCCGCCTCACTTACTCGCGGATTCAATCTTTCTTTCGGAGACTAGGTTGAGGCCTAACTTGGGAACTTGATGTCACTCTTTTCAAGTAGTGAGTCCGACTCGCTTACATACTGAGCCGTGGTTTGACACCAGACCAGATGCTCTATTCTACACTAGTTTCTTTTATGTGTAGGTAAACTGAATGAAGTGGGGGACTGAGGGTCTTACCATCTTCAAGGAAGCAAATGACGAACCTGACGAGTTTGAGCTCAACGAGAAGAACAGTTCTAGCCATCCTATTCGCAAATGGCGACCATTACAATAAAGACTGAGGATCTCACCTCTTGCTTCATCTTGGGGGCGTCAGATGTACTCTTTTTCCCTTTATTAGGATTTTTTTCCCATTGGGTTTTTTCCTAATGAAGGTTTTTAATGAGGCATCTCCCCAACATGGACAAGGGCGGGGATCTTCTAGTCTCGGAGAAGAGCAACTGACTTGGACTACTCCCTCTTAGCCGAGTCTACTACTCGACTAAGGGAGTGGGGGACTCGCGATGGAGTAATAGGACTAGGCCCAGAGCCTAATCAGCCCAAGCCCCGAACTTGGACCCGTGGATCCAAGTCCACAACCTAGAGCCTGCCTGCCAACCCAGCGGGAAGCCTGCCAGTCCGACCGACCTCCCATCTCGGAAGAGTAACGGTCAAGCAATTAATGCACTATTAATTATGTATTTAATTCTTTATTAATGTTGTAATTAGTGAGTCATTATTATCGGTAGCGGTTACGATTTGTATACGCCTATAAAAGGCAGCTTGTAATTCATATTAGGAAAACAACTTCTATATGCTATTTCTGGCTAACTTTCCATATTCGTACTTTCCTAATTCCTGCTTGAGTGTTCTTACGTAGCTTTCCTAAAAGCCTACGAGCGTCCTATTTTGGACCAACATTGTTTCTAGCAGTTCGTAATGTCCTATCACGAATTTATGTTCGGCAGTCACAAAGGTCCTACAATGGGACCTTGCTAAAGTGTTTACGCCAACATGAGGCGGAAATGATCGTCTCTGAACTCCATGGGGGCGTATGCTCCGCCCATCAGGGGGCAGGCACGTTAGCTAGGAAGGTCGTCCTCCAGGGGTACTTTTGGCCAACAATAATGAAGGATTGCGCTGACTATGCAAGGAGATGCAAGACATGCCAGAAATTCCAGAAGAGCCCCGGCCGACCAGCAACGATGTACACACCGATCAGCACCGCCCTTCCATTCACAAGATGGGGTGTCGACCTGGTCGGTCCCTTACCAACCGGGTCGGGAAACCGGAAGTTTGTCATCGTCGCGGTGGACTACTTTACGAAGTGGGTTGAGGCCGAGTCGCTTGCCAGCATCACACATCTCCAATGTAAGAAGTTCATATGGAAGAATATTTTCTGCCAGTTTGGGGTTCCCCTCCAAATAATCTCCGACAACGGAAGGCAGTTTGACTGCGAAGCCTTCCGGCAATTCTGTGCAGAGTGGGGAGTAGAATCCAGCCGAGTTGCGGTCTGCTACCCCCAGGCAAATGGACAGGTGGAGAACACCAACCGGACGATCGTCGATGGACTGCAAAAGAAGTTGGAGGCCCTCGGGACTGCCTGGGTGGAGGAGTTGAACAATATACTCTGGACCTTCAGAACAACCCCAAGGAAGGCAACAGGAGAGACCCCCTTTGCCTTGTGTTATGGCTTTGAGGCGAGGGCACCGTTCGAGGCCGTAGTTCCCAGCCGGCGAGTAGAAGAGTTTGAACCAGCCAGCAATGAGGAGAGGCTCCGAGCCGAGCTCCACCTCATTGAGGAAAGAAGAGACCGTGCCTTCATCAAAGCGGAAAACTATCGACGACAAGTCAAGGCGTACCAAGACAGCCGAGCCCGACCCCGGAGTTTTGACGTCGGTGATTATGTCCTAAGACGTAGGAAGGCCAGCAGGCCGACAGAGGGAGGTAAGCTCTCCGTCAAGTGGGAAGGCCCTTACGTGGTTGACGCGGTGATCGGCCGTTGGACATACAAGTTGAAGACAACAACAGGCCGGTTGGTAGACCGCGTCTGGAATGCCGAGCACCTGATGAAGTTTTACCAGTAGAAAATCGAAGTTTCACTTTTCTTTGTAAACTCCTGTGCTCCGAGCACGGGATTACAATTTGTAATTCTTCATGTGGTCCGCCCACATCATGAATTCAATATACTTTGCTAGCGATATTTTGTCATCAAAAGAGGTCCGACCTCACTTAGCAATAAAGGGCGACGGCAAAAAAAAAAGGTACTATGCCCCCACTCGGTGTTTGGCCGACCTCGGCCAGGCTCTTTAACCGAAAATAGCCAAGCGATTTTCAAGAATCTGGGCAATTTTCTAAAGTAAAGAGCTAGCCGCGACAGTCGAGGCGACGGTAAGGCCGGCCTCCGGGTCGAGGGTACTCAGGATGCTGACCTCCGGGTCCTTTCGAGTGCTCGCCGCCTAACATCGCTGGCCAAGCAGCTCGCACTCTCGTCATCCCTGAGTTGGCGGTGCGGGTTCGTTCTGGTGGATCATGCAGGTTCCGCCCCTGTTGTTTGGCTATCCATGCGGGAGTAACCAGATTATTCCCCAAGTCCGGGCAAACTGGACGGGTTAAAGTGACAGTAGGACTGACCCCCGGGTCATGAACGTTCAGGATACCGACCTAAGGGTCTTCCTCGTCGGTTCAATGTCCGACCTTGCTGGCCAAACAAGTCGCTTACTTGTTGATTCCATATCAATAGCGAACATATCACTTCTACCCAACTAGGAGGGGCACGGATAGGCTCGGCCACGCCAGCCTAACTGCCCCCCGGGAGGTTAGAGAAGCCAGATCCCCGAATAAATTGCTAAGTATTCGTAATGCAAAGTATAGAAAAGGAGGCGTATGAAATAAAAATCAAACATCCATTGGAAACACAGAATATTCAAGCGGGAAACAAAGGAAATACAAAATACAAGGTCGTAGCTAAGCGGACCCAGCACCATCATGTCCAATGGTCTAATCACGGGAGCGGCTAGGAACCTCAAAGAGGTCTCTTGGAATCCAGACTCTAGTGCCATCCCCTCCATGGTTGTTCTCACCATAATGATTCTTTAAGCACTTGGGAAGACCTACCCGAGGCATGGAACTGTCTCGCTGCCTGTCTGAGCGTCCTTCACCTTTTCAGACTCATGAGAGAGCTTTGCCCAGACACAATCAAAACTCTTGGAAACCTGCAAAGACAAAAAAAGAGAAATAACAAATCGTCAAAGCTCAGGCCAACATGGAGTGCACCAACAAAGAGAGCACCCGCCTTGGCTGCCCAGTGGCACAGCTACCGGTTGCCTGAGCGACGACTGTCGGCACAACGACGGCCGCCGGTCCCTAACCAACACTGTCCAGTCTAGGAGAAGTTGAGGGTAGGAGGAACTGCTCGCGTGGGGCGCCGGACAGCCTGCGGCAAACCACCTTCGAGCTCGTGGGGAAAGCTGGGCGCCTAGCTCAACTCCTCGAAATTCCACCGACCGAGAGGGAGTTCAGACCTGATGGCCAAATCCGAGGGGCTACACCGGCCAGTTACAATGACATGCGGCAGCAGCCGTCCAAACAGCCTGGGCGCCTTAAAGGAGGAAGACTTCACCCACCGCCGGACGGAAGTGGGGTATATGGCCGCCAACTCCAGTAAACTTCGCCGGCCAACATGGAAGGCAGGCCCGCCGACCAAAGAAAAAAGGAGACACATATTGGCAGCTACCCAGTCTCCTGGCCGGCGGCTTCCAAGAAGGAGACGATGCCATCCGACCCGGGGTACCCAAATGCCTGGCCATCTGCCCGCCTGGACGCCCGGCCGCCTGACCGAGCACCAACAAGCAAAGGATGTTGGGGAAGACAACCGCCAAGGACGACGCCTGCCGCCTGACTTGAGGGCTCCACATGTATCAACTTCTGGCAAACATCTACTCTTCCTCAAAACACGAAGTTGAAGCACTCCCTCAAATTAGAAGATGTCCCTCAATTCAATGGGGAATCCAATCTTGAAGCTCCATCCTCCCTCAAATTAGAAGATGTCCCTCAAAATGGAAGTTGGAGCTCAATCCGGCCTACGCTGGGTTTCCAACTTGGGGATTGCCAACCCGAAATCAGGCTCCAACGCTCTGCCGTAGCGGCACCAACCTTGAGGGAGATTCGTCCAAGCTGGTGAGGCCCAACCAACCTAAAGCCTCGCATTCTACCGGGCGAAGGAGAGCCGACCTGCTGTGGGGTGCCAACCTGAGGTTTTTTCACCAGCTCACATATGTTTCCTGCCGGGGTGTCCGCCGGCCTGACATCGAGCTCCGCCATCCAACCAAAAAATCTGACGCCAACCTGGGAGGTGGGCCACCGAACTGCTGACCGCAGAGTCCTGACCGACCTGGAGGTGCGCCTGGTCGCACCTTGCTGCTGGATTCGTCCGCCGATCTGGAAGAAGAGGTGCTGGCCTGCTGGATTCCCGACTACGGCGTTGGGGTGACGCGAGGAAGACAGACGCAGGTCGCAGGAGAGAGAGGAAAGAGAAGAAAGGAAAGAAAAAAGAAAGGAAAGAAAAGAGAAGGAAAGAAAAAAGAAGGAAAGAAAAGAAAAGGAAAGAAAAGAAAAGGAAGGAAAAATAAAATAAAGTCCGAAAATAATTTATGAAGTAATAAAAATGAATTTCAGGGATTTTTGGGAGCTGACCTGGATTCTGAAGTCCGGAAGAAAAATGACGACTGGAGTGCTAGGATGCTGAAGGAATTTTTCTGGAGCCTTTTTTGGGAGCCTGATTTAATTTGGGAATTTCCATAAACTCCGGGATTCACATAATCCACAATTATGGTTCCTTGATATGTGAATATTTTTAAATCGGCAGCTGACTTAAACTACTCCCTCTTAGCCGAGTCTACTACTCGACCAAGGGAGTGGGGGACTCGTGATGGGGTTATGGGACTAGGCCCAGCGCCTAATCGGCCCAGGCACCGGACTTGGACTAGCAGGCCCAAGCCCAGTGATCCAGAGCTCATTCCGACCCAACCGATCAGGCCTATCAAAGAGTGAAAGCCCAGGGCGGCCTGCCGTCCAGCCCAGTAGGGAGCCTGCCTACCAGCCCATTCAGCAGCTTGCCTTCCAGCCTACCCGGGAGCCTGCCTTCCAGCCTACCCGGGAGCCTGCCTTCCAGCCCAGTGGAGAGTCTGCCTTCCAGCCCAGTGGGGAGTCTGCTTTCCAGCCCAGTGGGGAGCCTGCCTACCAGCCTAGCCATGAGCCTACCGACCACCACCCCCGCTGGGAGCCTGCGATCCAGCCCAACTGGGAGCCTGTGGTCCAACCCAGGTGGGAGCCTGCCTCCAGCCCAACGGGGAGCCTGCCTTCCAGCCTACCCGGGAGCCTGCCTTCCAGCCTACCCGGGAGTCTGCCTCCAGCCCGGTCAGAAGCCTTCCTCCAGCCTAGCGGGAAGCCCACCGTCCAGTCCAGCGTGAGAGAGCTCAAGCGTCCAGCCTGCCAGCCAGGAAGAGTAACGGTCAACAATCAATGCGCGACTTAATTATGTGTTTAATTCGGTATTAATGTTGTAATTAATTTAGTCATTATTATGTTCGGCAGTTACCATTTGTAATCGCCTATAAAAGGCAATTCGAATTTCAAATACAGATATGCTATTTCTCGCAAACTTTCCATATTCGTACTTTCCTAATTCTTGTTTGAGTGTCGTACGTAGCTTTCCTAAAAGCCTACGAGCGTCCTATTTTCATTGGTGCTTCCAGTTGGCCGTTACTCTTCTTGGCTGGCAGGTCAGCCTGGCTGGCAGGCTGGACGCTTGAGCTCCCTCCTGCTGGACTGGATGGTGGGCTTCCCGCTAGGCTGGAGGAAGGCTTCTGACCGGGCTGGAGGCAGGCTCCCGGGTAGGCTGGAAGGCAGGCTCCCGGGTAGGCTGGACCGCAGGCTTCCGGTTGGGCTGGACCGCAGGCTCCCAGCTGGGCTGGTGGTCGGCAGGCCCTGGCTAGGCTGGAAGGTAGGCTCCCCACTGGGCTGGAAGGCAGGCTCCCGGGTAGGCTGGACCGCAGGCTCCCAGTTGGGCTGGACCGCAGGCTCCCAGCTGGGCTGGTGGTCGGCAGGCTCCTGGCTAGGCTGGAAGGCGGGCTCCCCACTGGGCTGGAAGGCAGGCTCCCCACTGGGCTGGTCGACATGCTCTCTTGGGCTTCCGCTCCTTGATTGTCCTGGTTGGTTGGGCTGACTCGAGCTCTGGGTTGCTGGGCTTGGGCCCGCTGGTCCAAGTTCGGGGCCTGGGCCGATTAGGCTCTGGGCCTAGTCCCATAACCCCATCACGAGTCCCCCACTCCCTTAGTCGAGTAGTAGACTCGGCTAAGAGGGAGTAGTTTAAGTCAGCTGCCGATTTAAAAATATTCACATATCAGGGAGCCATAACTGTGGATTATGGGAATCCCAGAATTTATGGAAATTCCCAAATTAAATCAGGCTCCCAAAAAAGGCTCCAAATAAATTCCTTCCTTTTCTTTTCTTTCCTTTTCTTTTCTTTCTTTTCTTTTCTTCCTTTCTTTTCTTTTCTTCCTTTCTTTTCTTTTCTTTCCTTTTCTTTTTCTTTCCTTTCTTTTCTTTTTCCTCTCTCTCCTGGAACCGCGTGTGTGCGTCTTCCTCGCGTAGCCCAACGCCGCAGATGGAAATCCAGCAGGCCGTCACCTCTTCTTCCATACCGGCGGACAAATTGAGTAGTTGGTACCTCAGGCCCGACATCCACACCCGACCGGCCGGCGAGCTTGGTGAGGGAGGGGGCCGGCGACCAAGGGCCGTCGGAATTTCAAGGCCAGGCACGTCCGATGACCCCTCTGCTTCTGTCGGCAACCCACCGGGCCATGGCAACATCCCGTCTACCCAAGTCGGCAGCCCCATCGGTTAGCGGCAGTGCTTCCAGGTTGGGACGGCGTGTGATGATTCTCAGGTGGGCAAATCCTTTGTCCCTAGCGAGCAGCAGGCTGACGTTGGTGGTGGCAGGGCGAACGAGCTATGGTGCGCTGCTGGAGTCAGATCCCTCTCGGACCAGATGGACGGGTGTTGGTGACTGGCTGTATCGACCCTAGGCGAGATACCAGAAGGTTGGTGCCATGGGCGGCCAATTGGGATCCGATGGATTCTCGGGCAATAGGGTGTCGCCCGGCATCCCCAGGCGAAGGCAAGCTGGCGGGGCGTCGTTCTCGGGGTCCGGTAAATATGGTCGGCGGTTTTGGGCTCCATGTTGGTCGGTGAATTTTACTGGGGTTTGAGGCTTTGTTACTTCTTTTTTTTTTTTGTCTTTGCAGGTTCGCTTCCCGTCCGGCTGAATTGTTTTCAGAATTTGGGGACTCCGTAGCTACCATGGCTCCTAGGCAGTGATGTCCTTGCAGCCAAGGCTCCCGGGCAGTGAGAAATAGGAAGGTGATCCATTCCCCAAGGTGAGCAGACAAGCATTAGTAAAATGTTACACATTGAACCGGCTGAGAGAATACTGATGACGAGAGACCTCCACTGAACTTGGCGACCACCCATCGAGAGGTGAACAACCATGATGAAGACCGCACTGAATTCAGATTCCAGGAGAGTTCCTTGAGATTCCTAGCAATTCGTGTGTCTGGATCATTGTACTTGATGGCCATGGGAACATCCGGCCATGACTGTTGCACCTCTTTTTTTTTGTAGCTTGTAGCCACCATATGTAAAATTTGAATGAATATTACCTTTTAATTCATATGTTTCCTTTTCTATACTTTGCATTACGAATACTTAGCAATTTATTCGGGGATCTGGCTTCTCTAACCTCCCGGGGGGCGGTTAGGCTGGCGTGGCCGAGCCTATCCGTGCCTCTCCTAGTTGGATAGAAGTGATCTGTTCGCTATTAATTTGGAATCAACAAGTAAGCGACTTGTTTGGCCAGCAAGGTCGGACATTGAACCGACGAGGAAGACCCTTAGGTCGGTATCCTGAACGTTCATGACCCGGGGGTCAGTCCTACTGTCACTTTAACCCATCCAGTTTGCCCGGACTTGGGGAATAATCTGGTTACTCCCGCATGGATAGCCAAACAACAGGGGCGGAACCTGCATGATCCACCAGAACGAACCCGCACCGCCAACTCAGGGATGACGAGAGTGCGAGCTGCTTGGCCAGCGATGTTAGGCGGCGAGCACTCGAAAGGACCCGGAGGTCAGCATCCTGAGTACCCTCGACCCGGAGGCCGACCTTACCGTCGCCTCGACTGTCGCGGCTAGCTCTTTACTTTAGAAAATTGCCCAGATTCTTGAAAATCGCTTGGCTATTTTCGGTTAAAGAGCCTGGCCGAGGTCGGCCAAACACCGAGGGGGGGCATAGTACCTTTTTTTTTGCCGTCGCCCTTTATTGCTAAGTGAGGTCGGACCTCTTTTGATGACAAAATATCGCTAGCAAAGTATATTGAATTCATGATGTGGGCGGACCACATGAAGAATTACAAATTGTAATCCCGTGCTCGGAGCACAGGAGTTTACAAAGAAAAGTGAAACTTCGATTTTCTACTGGTAAAACTTCATCAGGTGCTCGGCATTCCAGACGCGGTCTACCAACCGGCCTGTTGTTGTCTTCAACTTGTATGTCCAACGGCCGATCACCGCGTCAACCACGTAAGGGCCTTCCCACTTGACGGAGAGCTTACCTCCCTCTGTCGGCCTGCTGGCCTTCCTACGTCTTAGGACATAATCACCGACGTCAAAACTCCGGGGTCGGGCTCGACTGTCTTGGTACGCCTTGACTTGTCGTCGATAGTTTTCCGCTTTGATGAAGGCACGGTCTCTTCTTTCCTCAATGAGGTGGAGCTCGGCTCGGAGCCTCTCCTCATTGCTGGCTGGTTCAAACTCTTCTACTCGCCGGCTGGGAACTACGGCCTCGAACGGTGCCCTCGCCTCAAAGCCATAACACAAGGCAAAGGGGGTCTCTCCTGTTGCCTTCCTTGGGGTTGTTCTGAAGGTCCAGAGTATATTGTTCAACTCCTCCACCCAGGCAGTCCCGAGGGCCTCCAACTTCTTTTGTAGTCCATCGACGATCGTCCGGTTGGTGTTCTCCACCTGTCCATTTGCCTGGGGGTAGCAGACCGCAACTCGGCTGGAATCTACTCCCCACTCTGCACAGAATTGCCGGAAGGCTTCGCAGTCAAACTGCCTTCCGTTGTCGGAGATTATTTGGAGGGGAACCCCAAACCGGCAGAAAATATTCTTCCATATGAACTTCTTACATTGGAGATGTGTGATGCTGGCAAGCGACTCGGCCTCAACCCACTTCGTAAAGTAGTCCACCGCGACGATGACAAACTTCCGGTTTCCCGACCCGGTTGGTAAGGGACCGACCAGGTCGACACCCCATCTTGTGAATGGAAGGGCGGTGCTGATCGGTGTGTACATCGTTGCTGGTCGGCCGGGGCTCTTCTGGAATTTCTGGCATGTCTTGCATCTCCTTGCATAGTCAGCGCAATCCTTCATTATTGTTGGCCAAAAGTACCCCTGGAGGACGACCTTCCTAGCTAACGTGCCTGCCCCCTGATGGGCGGAGCATACGCCCCCATGAAGTTCAGAGACGATCATTTCCGCCTCATGTGGGCGTAAACACTTTAGCAAGGTCCCATTGTAGGACCTCTTGTACAACTTCCCATCCAAGACGACGTAGCCCGGAGCTCGTCGCCGGACTAACCTTGCCTCCTCTTCTCTCTCGGGGAGCGTCCCATCGGCTATGTAGCGTAGGAGGTCATCCACCCAACACCAGGCGACTGGTTGCAGGGGAGGAACGTCAATGGACGGTGAGGCTGATATGCTTGAGGTCGTCATCTCCTCAATGCGTGCAATTCTCGATATATGTTCAGGTAACCCTTGGGATAACTTTGAGAGAAGGTCTGCATCGGAGTTTTGCTTTCTCGGGATGCAGATCAACTCTGCTTGCTTGAACAACCCGAGCAACTCTCGAACAATATCTCGATACTTCATCATTCTTTCTTCCTTCGCTTCGAACTCACCTTTGACCTGTGAAACCACTAGACGGGAGTCACATTTCACCGTTATCCACTCTGCTCCCATGGCGGCCGCCAATCGTAGCCCAGATAGTAGGGCCTCGTACTCCACCTCATTGTTGGAGACTTTGAAAAGATAGCGGTAGGCATAGTAGGCTCGGAATCCCTCAGGTGAGATGAGGACGATTCCGCCCCCGCATCCCTTGGCTCCTGCCGACCCATCAGTCGCTAGAGTCCACCATTGTTCATTGCTCTCCTGTTGCCTATCTGCCACTTCTCGGGCCGTGCATTCCACAATGAAATCAGCCAGAGCCTGGCCTTTGATGGACGTCTGAGGCTGGAAGTCAACCTCGTATTGGTTGAGGAGCATCGACCACTTCACTACCCGGGTTGTGCCGGGCGTCCTCAGAGCGGCACCTAGGGGTTGGTCCGACAGGATTCTGATCGGGTGCGCTTGGAAGTAGTGTGTCAACTTCTTGGCGGTGATGTAGGCAGCATATATTGTCTTCTCGAGCGGGGTGTACCGGAGCTCAGCATTCTGGAGGGTCTTGCTCACATAGTAGATGGGACGCTGAACGCCTTCCTCCTCGCGAACCAGCACGGAACTGATTGCACCTTGGGAAACCCCAAGATAAAGGATTAACGTCTCCCCCCTCTCCGGCTTGCTGAGTAAAGGCTCAGAGAGGAGGTACTTCTTCAAGTCGTCGAAGGCTCGCTGACACTCATCATTCCAGACGAAACCATTTTGTTTCTTTAGGACTTGGAAGAAGGGTAGGGACTTCTCGGCGGACTTGGACATGAAACGTCCAAGGGCTGCTAGCCAGCCGGTGAGAATCTGGACTTCTTTCACCGACCTCGGGGGTTCCATGTCAAGTATTGCCCTTACCTTCTCAGGATTTGGCTCAATCCCCCTCCGTGTGACCATGTACCCCAGGAACTTGCCTCCTTGGACGGCAAAGGTACATTTATTCGGGTTCAGGCGCAGACGGACTGCCTTCATGATCCCGAAGATCTCTGCCAAATCATCTGCATGATCGGATGCCCGGGTGCTCTTGACGATCATGTCGTCAACATACACCTCCATGTTCCTTCCGAGCACCTTCCGGAATACCTTGGCCACCATCCTCGTGTACGTCGCCCCAGAGTTCTTCAGCCCGAAGGCCATGACAAGATAACAAAAAATCCCCTCTGGGGTGACGAATGAGGTCTTCTCCGCATCTTCTTCATGCATGAAAATCTGATGGTATTCTCGAAAAGCGTCCATGAAGCTAAGGAGCTCACATCCGACCGTCCCATCGACTAGTTGGTCGATGTTAGGCAATGGGAATGGATCCATCGGGCATGCCTTGTTGAGATCGGTGTAATCAACACACATCCTCCAGGTTGGCGGCTTCGGGGCCAGGACCACGTTTGCTAGCCAGACCGTGTACAAGACCTCCCGGATATGCTTGATACTCAGGAGCATATTGACCTCCTTCTTCACGAATTCCCTCCTCTCGGTTGAGAGGTGTCTTCTCTTCTGCTGGATGGGCTTCGCCATTGGATTGACCGCCAGCCGATGGACAGCGATGCTTCGGTCAAGGCCAGGCATGTCCTCCGGTCCCCACGCGAAGACAACGCTAAAAAGGACAAGTACCTGGATAATCCTCTCCCTCAAGCCGGTCGGGAGCCCGGTTCCGATCTTGACCTTCCGCTCCGGCCTCTCGGGGTCAATCTGGATCTCCTCCACTTCTGAGGTGGGTTCAGCGAGGAGCTGACCCTCCTCATACTTCATGGCTTTGCTGTTGATAGTGTGGACCCTCAAGTCTTTTTGACCGATTTGTTTGCAAGCTTTCAGATAGCAGCTCCTCGCCATTCGCTGATCTCCCCTGGCAACTCCGACGCCATTCGGAGTGGGAAACTTCATGCATAGGTGCTCCTGGGATATCACACATCCTCGGTGTGGACTGAGACATGGTCACGTCGAGACGAGATTCCAGCCATCTTCCCGTGTGATTCCTACTCAAGTTATGTGAGAGACAATAGAGGCTCTCAATGAAAGCACCAATGTTGGTCCAAAATAGGACGCTCGTAGGCTTTTAGGAAAGCTACGTACGACACTCAAGCAAGAATTAGGAAAGTACGAATATGGAAAGTTAGCCAGAAATAGCATATCTGTATTTGAAATTCGAATTGCCTTTTATAGGCGATTACAAATGGTAACTGTCGAACATAATAATGACTAAATTAATTACAACATTAATACAGAATTAAACACATAATTAAGTCGCGCATTAATTGTTGGCCGTTACTCTTCTTGGCTGGCAGGTCAGCCTGGCTGGCAGGCTGGACGCTTGAGCTCCCTCCTGCTGGACTGGATGGCAGGCTCCCGGGTAGGCTGGACCGCAGGCTTCCAGTTGGGCTGGACCGCAGGCTCCCAGCTGGGCTGGTGGTCGGCAGGCTCCTGGCTAGGCTGGAAGGTAGGCTCCCCACTGGGCTGGAAGGTAGGCTCCCGGGTAGGCTGGACCGCAGGCTCCCAGTTGGGCTGGACCGCAGGCTCCCAGCTGGGCTGGTGGTCGGCAGGCTCCTGGCTAGGCTGGAAGGCGGGCTCCCCACTGGGCTGGAAGGCAGGCTCCCCACTGGGCTGGTCGACAGGCTCTCTTGGGCTTCCGCTCCTTGATTGCCCTGGTTGGTTGGGCTGACTCGAGCTCTGGGTTGCTGGGCTTGGGCCCGCTGGTCCAAGTTCGGGGTCTGGGCCGATTAGGCTCTGGGCCTAGTCCCATAACCCCATCACGAGTCCCCCACTCCCTTAGTCGAGTAGTAGACTCGGCTAAGAGGGAGTAGTTTAAGTCAGCTGCCGATTTAAAAATATTCACATATCAGGGAGCCATAATTGTGGATTATGGGAATCCCAGAATTTATGGAAATTCCCAAATTAAATCAGGCTCCCAAAAAAGGCTCCAAATAAATTCCTTCCTTTTCTTTTCTTTCCTTTTCTTTTCTTTCCTTTTTTTCTTTTCCTTTCTTTTCTTTTCTTTCCTTTTCTTTTTCTTTCCTTTCTTTTCTTTTTCCTCTCTCTCCTGGAACCGCGTTTGTGCGTCTTCCTCGCGTAGCCCAGCGCCGCAGATGGAAATCCAGCAGGCCGTCACCTCTTCTTCCATACCGGCGGACGAATTGAGTAGTTGGTACCTCAGGCCCGACATCCACACGTGACCGGCCGGCGAGCTTGGCGAGGGAGGGGGCCGGCGACCAAGGGCCGTCGGAATTTCAAGGCCAGGCACGTCCGATGACCCCTCTGCTTCTGTCGGCGACCCACCGGGCCATGGCAACATCCCGTCTTCCCAAGTCGGCAGCCCCATCGATTAGCGGCAGTGCTTCCAGGTTGGGACGGCGTGTGATGATTCTCAGGTGGGCAAATCCTTTGTCCCTAGTGAGCAGCAGGCTGACGTTGGTGGTGGCAGGGCGAACGAGCTATGGTGCGCTGCTGGAGTCAGATCCCTCTCGGACCAGATGGACGGGTGTTGGTGGCTGGCTGTATCGACCCTAGGCGAGATACCAGAAGGTTGGTGCCATGGGCGGCCAATTGGGATCCGATGGATTCTCGGGCAATAGGGTGTCGCCCGGCATCCCCAGGCGAAGGCAAGCTGGCTGGGCGTCGTTCTCGGGGTCCGGTAAATATGGTCGGCGGGTTTGGGCTCCATGTTGGTCGGCGAATTTTACTGGGGTTTGAGGCTTTGTTACTTCTCTTTTTTTTTGTCTTTGCAGGTTCGCTTCTCGTCCGACTGAATTGTTTTCAGAATTTGGGGACTCCGTAGCTACCATGGCTCCTAGGCAGTGATGTCCTTGCAGCCAAGGCTCCCGGGCAGTGAGAAATAGGAAGGTGATCCATTCCCCAAGGTGAGCAGACAAGCATTAGTAAAATGTTACACATTGAACCGGCTGAGAGAATACTGATGACGAGAGACCTCCACTGAACTTGGCGACCACCCATCGAGAGGTGAACAACCATGATGAAGACCGCACTGAATTCAGATTCCAGGAGAGTTCCTTGAGATTCCTAGCAATTCCCGTGTCTGGATCATTGTACTTGATGGCCATGGGAACATCCGGCCATGACTGTTGCACCTCTTTTTTTTTGTAGCTTGTAGCCACCATATGTAAAATTCGAATGAATATTACCTTTTAATTCATATGTTTCCTTTTCTATACTTTGCATTACGAATACTTAGCAATTTATTCGGGGATCTGGCTTCTCTAACCTCCCGGGGGCGGTTAGGCTGGCGTGGCCGAGCCTATCCGTGCCTCTCCTAGTTGGATAGAAGTGATCTGTTCGCTATTGATATGGAATCAACAAGTAAGCGACTTGTTTGGCCAGCAAGGTCGGACATTGAACCGACGAGGAAGACCCTTAGGTCGGTATCCTGAACGTTCATGACCCGGGGGTCAGTCCTACTGTCACTTTAACCCGTCCAGTTTGCCCGGACTAGGGGAATAATCTGGTTACTCCCGCATGGATAGCCAAACAACAGGGGCGGACCCTGCATGATCCACCAGAACGAACCCGCACCGCCAACTCAGGGATGACGAGAGTGCGAGCTGCTTGGCCAGCGATGTTAGGCGGCGAGCACTCGAAAGGACCCGGAGGTCAGCATCCTGAGTACCCTCGACCCGGAGGCCGGCCCTACCATCGTCTCGACTGTCGCGGCTAGCTCTTTACTTTAGAAAATTGCCCAGATTCTTGAAAATCGCTTGGCTATTTTCGGTTAAAAAGCCTGGCCGAGGTCGGCCAAACACCGAGGGGGGGCATAGTACCTTTTTTTTTTGCCGCCGCCCTTTATTGCTAAGTGAGGTCGGACCTCTTTTGATGACAAAATATCGCTAGCAAAGTATATTGAATTCATGATGTGGGCGGACCACATGAAGAATTACAAATTGTAATCCCGTGCTCGGAGCACAGGAGTTTACAAAGAAAAGTGAAACTTCGATTTTCTACTGGTAAAACTTCATCAGGTGCTCGGCATTCCAGACGCGGTCTACCAACCGGCCTGTTGTTGTCTTCAACTTGTATGTCCCAGGGCCGATCACTGCGTCAACCACGTAAGGGCCTTCCCACTTGACGGAGAGCTTACCTCCCTCCGTCGGCCTGCTGGCCTTCCTACGTCTTAGGACATAATCACCGACGTCAAAACTCCGGGCTCGGGCTCGGCTATCTTGGTACGCCTTGACTTGTCGTCGATAGTTTTCCGCTTTGATGAAGGCACGGTCTCTTCTTTCCTCAATGAGGTGGAGCTCGGCTCGGAGCCTCTCCTCATTGCTGGCTGGTTCAAACTCTTCTACTCGCCGGCTGGAAACTACGGCCTCGAACGGTGCCCTCGCCTCAAAGCCATAACACAAGGCAAAGGGGGTCTCTCCTGTTGCCTTCCTTGGGGTTGTTCTGAAGGTCCAGAGTATATTGTTCAACTCGTCCACCCAGGCAGTCCCGAGGGCCTCCAACTTCTTTTGCAGTCCATCGACGATCGTCCGGTTGGTGTTCTCCACCTGTCCATTTGCCTGGGGGTAGCAGACCGCAACTCGGCTGGATTCTACTCCCCACTCTGCACAGAATTGCCGGAAGGCTTTGCAGTCAAACTGCCTTCCGTTGTCGGAGATTATTTGGAGGGGAACCCCAAACCGGCAGAAAATATTCTTCCATACGAACTTCTTACATTGGAGATGTGTGATGCTGGCAAGCGGCTCGGCCTCAACCCACTTCGTAAAGTAGTCCACCGCGACGATGACAAACTTCCGGTTTCCCGACCCGGTTGGTAAGGGACCGACCAGGTCGACACCCCATCTTGTGAATGGAAGGGCGGTGCTGATCGGTGTGTACATCGTTGCTGGTCGGCCGGGGCTCTTCTGGAATTTCTGGCATGTCTTGCATCTCCTTGCATAGTCAGCGCAATCCTTCATTATTGTTGGCCAAAAGTACCCCCGGAGGACGACCTTCCTAGCTAACGTGCCTGCCCCCTGATGGGCGGAGCATACGCCCCCATGAAGTTCAGAGACGATCATTTCCGCCTCATGTGGGCGTAAACACTTTAGCAAGGTCCCATTGTAGGACCTCTTGTACAACTTCCCATCCAAGACGACGTAGCCCGGAGCTCGTCGCCGGACTAACCTTGCCTCCTCTTCTCTCTCAGGGAGCGTCCCATCGGCTATGTAGCGTAGGAGGTCATCCACCCAACACAAGGCGACTGGTTGCAGGGGAAGGACGTCAATGGACGGTGAGGCTGATATGCTTGAGGTCGTCATCTCCTCAATGCGTGCAATTCTCGATATATGTTCAGGTAACCCTTGGGATAGCTTTGAGAGGAGGTCTGCATCGGAGTTTTGATTTCTCGGGATGCAGATCAACTCTGCTTGCTTGAACAACCCGAGCAACTCCCGAACAACATCTCGATACTTCATCATTCTTTCTTCCTTCGCTTCGAACTCACCTTTGACCTGTGAAACCACCAGACGGGAGTCACATTTCACCGTTATCCACTCTGCTCCCATGGCGGCCGCCAATCGTAGCCCAGATAGTAGGGCCTCGTACTCCACCTCATTGTTGGAGACTTTGAAAAGATAGCGGTAGACATAGTAGGCTCGGAATCCCTCGGGTGAGATGAGGACGATTCCGCCCCCGCATCCCTTGGCTCCTGCCGACCCATCAGTCGCTAAAGTCCACCATTATTCATTGCTCTCATGTTGCCTATCTGCCACTTCTCGGGCCGTGCATTCCACAATGAAATCAGCCAGAGCCTGGCCTTTGATGGACGTCCGAGGCTGGAAGTCAGCCTCGTATTGGTTGAGGAGCATCGACCACTTCACCACCCGGGTTGTGCCGGGCGCCCTCAGAGCGGCACCTAGGGGTTGGTCCGACAGGATTCTGATCGGGTGCGCTTGGAAGTAGTGTGTCAACTTCTTGGCGGTGATGTAGGCAGCATATATTGTCTTCTCGAGCGGGGTGTACCGGAGCTCAGCATTCTGGAGGGTCTTGCTTACATAGTAGACGGGACGCTGAACGCCTTCCTCCTCGCGAACCAGCACGGAACTGATTGCACCTTGGGAAACCCAAAGATAAAGGATTAACGTCTCCCCCCTCTCCGGCTTGCTGAGTAAAGGCTCAGAGAGGAGGTACTTCTTCAAGTCGTCGAAGGCTCGCTGACACTCATCATTCCAGACGAAACCATTTTGTTTCTTTAGGACTTGGAAGAAGGGTAGGGACTTCTCGGCGGACTTGGACATGAAACGTCCAAGGGCTGCTAGCCGGCCGGTGAGAATCTGGACTTCTTTCACCGACCTCGGGGGTTCCATGTCAAGTATTGCCCTTACCTTCTCAGGATTTGGCTCAATCCCCCTCCGTGTGACCATGTACCCCAGGAACTTGCCTCCTTGGACGGCAAAGGTACATTTCTTCGGGTTCAGGCGCAGACGGACTGCCTTCATGATCCCGAAGATCTCTGCCAAATCATCTGCATGATCGGATGCCCGGGTGCTCTTGACGATCATGTCGTCAACATACGCCTCCATGTTCCTTCCGAGCACCTTCCGGAATACCTTGGCCACCATCCTCGTGTACGACGCCCCAAAGTTCTTCAGCCCGAAGGCCATGACAAGATAACAAAAAATCCCCTCTGGGGTGACGAATGAGGTCTTCTCCGCATCTTCTTCATGCATGAAAATCTGATGGTATCCTCGAAAAGCGTCCATGAAGCTAAGGAGCTCACATCCGGCCGTCCCATCGACTAGTTGGTCGATGTTAGGCAATGGGAATGGATCCATCGGGCATGCCTTGTTGAGATCGGTGTAATCAACACACATCCTCCAGGTTGGCGGCTTCGGGGACAGGACCACGTTTGCCAGCCAGACCGGGTACAAGACCTCCCGGATATGCTTGATACTCAGGAGCATATTGACCTCCTTCTTCACGAATTCCCTCCTCTCGGTTGAGAGGTGTCTTCTCTTCTGCTGGATGGGCTTCGCCATTGGATTGACCGCTAGCCGATGGACAGCGATGCTTCGGTCAAGGCCAGGCATGTCCTCCGGTCCCCACGCGAAGACAACGCTAAAAAGGACAAGTACCTGGATAATCCTCTCCCTCAAGCCGGCCGGGAGCCCGGTCCCGATCTTGACCTTCCGCTCCGGCCTCTCGGGGTCAATCTGGATCTCCTCCACGTCTGAGGTGGGTTCAGCGCGGAGCTGACCCTCCTCATACTTCATGGCTTTGCTGTTGATAGTGTGGATCCTCAAGTCTTTTTGACCGATTTGTTTGCAAGCTTTCAGATAGCAGCTCCTCGCCATTCGCTGATCTCCCCTGGCGACTCCGACGCCATTCGGAGTGGGAAACTTCATGCATAGGTGCTCCTGGGATATCACACATTTGAGGTCTTCCAGGGCCGGCCTTCCCATGATGATCTTATGCGCACAAGTTAGGCGTACGACGATAAACTCGACGTCTAACTTGGATACGCAGGGCTCGGAGCCCACCATCACAGGGAGGACTATGCTGCCCTCCGACTCAATGGAGTCCCCGGTGAAGCCTGAGAGTGGGGTTCTCACCGGGATCAAGTCTTTTCGGTCCAGCCCGAGACCTTGGAAGGTGTCATAGTACATGATGTTAACGGAGCTCCCATTGTCCACCAGGACTCGGTGGACGATCGTGTTGTTGATTTCGACCTTGATGACCAAGGCATCCCTGTGCGGCGGAGGCATCGGTGGCAAATCTGCGTCGGTGAAGAAGATGGGGTCCCTCTTCACCCTCTTGTCGGCGGGAGCCCTGGTTATCTCCCCAACGTATAGGGATCGGGCCCACTGCTTCCGCTCTCCAGAGGTGTCGCCTCCCTGGGGTCCCCCGAATATGAATGAACATCGATGGTACTTCCGGGGGTCGTTCCCTAGGTCGGCATCGTCTTCCTCGGAGAAGGCGCCGAGCTCTCGCTTCTTGGCAGGCGGTGTTTCCTTTGACGTGGTAGCTTGGTCGGACCGCTGCCACGTCAGGCTCCTCTTCTGCGGGATGCCTCCTTGTTTGCCAACGAATTGGCCCAGGTACCCTTTCTGGATGAGTTCTTCAATTTGTCGCCGGAGAATGACGCAATCATCTGTATCATGCCCTGCTCTCCGATGGAATCGACAATATTGGTCGTGGTTGCGCTTCTCAGTCACCACATCACACTCCTCTGGAAAGTCGACTAAACCTTGCTCCTCCGCGTAGTCGAGGATGGCCCCGACCGGCTGAGCAAGTGGGGTCAATTGCTTGACGGGCTGTAGCGGTCCGCTCGGGACGTCCGCCTTGCCCTTGCCTCTACTTTTGTTACCTCTGAACTTGTTGTTTTTGTTGCTAGCTTTGTCGTCAGCTTTCTCAGCACCCGAACCGGCTTCCTTCTTCTTTTCTTCTTTTGCACCTTCTTCCTCATCTCTTTTCCTCTACAAGGCGTCCTCCGCCTCGGCTTGCCGGTCGGCACGGCCGAGCGCCTCCTCGTACGAGGTGGGGGGACTTCTGACGAAATCTTTGTAAAGCTCGCCCGATCGGATAGAGTTTGTGAGCATGGCCACCCTGGTCCTGTCATCAAGGCCCTGAACCTTGACTGACTCGGCCCTCCACCTCGCTAGGAAGGTCGACAATGATTCCTTCTTCCCCTGTTTTAGACCGAACAGGTGGCTGAAGTTTTTCTTGACGTCTCGGGAGCTCGCGAACCTCAAGAGAAAGCGCTGAGCCAACACACGGAAATTCGTGATACTCCCGTCGGGTAGAGAATCATACCATTCACGAGCCGGGCCATCCAAAGTGGCGGAGAAACCGCGGCATCGGATGGCGTCCTCATACCCCATCATGACCATGTAGGAAAGGTACCGAGATACATGATGTTGGGGGTCAGAAGCGCCCTTGTATGCTTCAATGGCGCAGGGCTTGTAGCCCCTCGGCAACGGCGCATCCATGACCGCCCGGGTGAAGGGTTCGGGTATCCGGAGGTCGGCCGTGTAAGGCTCCCCCCCGACGACCCTCTTTCTCAACTCGTCAAGGCGTTGTCGTAGATCTTCCACCTCGGCCGGCGGTGGGTTCCCCCGGACAGCTCCAGCGCGGGGCTGGGCATGTCCGGCGGCACCTCCAAGTCATCCGTGCACGTGAGGTCGGGGCCCCACGTTTTGCCTCTCCGTGGAGCCAGTCCGACTGCTCGCCCGGTGAGAGTGGCGAGAGGGCTCGCCTCCTTCCATCTGCGTTGGGCGCCCTTGCTGGGCGCCCCTCCCCGTCTGCCGATGGGGTCGGCTAGGCTGCTGAGAGACTTCCCCCCCCCCGCCGATGGGAGACTTCTTCCCCCCTGTTTTGGTTGGATCCAGAGCGTCGCTCATCACGCCGCCTGGAGGACACCTCCACATCAGCTGGCGTCTGTTGACGGGCAGGCTCATCCACATTTCCGCCAGACACCATCTGTTGGAAATTTTGAGCCAAGGTCCCCAGAACCCGAGTTGCCTCCTGCAGGGCTTCCACCCCGGCATTGAGTCGAGCCGGGTCCATGCGCGGAGCATGACGTCGGCCTCCCCCCCCCCCCCCCCCCCCCGGCTGCGGACCGAGCGCTCACCTTGGGTGTGGTTGAGCGTCGTCCTTAGGTCGCCGTGGCCTGATAATTGGTTCCGAAGGTCGCCTTGGCGTGCCGCCCTCCTGCCCTGTGCATGGTTGTCGAGGGCACGCTGGCGGCCAGATCGGGCGGACTCCTCGGTGTGGACTGAGACATGGTCACGTCGAGACGAGATTCCGGCCATCTTCCTGTGTGATTCCTACTCCAGTTATGTGAGAGACAATAGAGGCTCTCAATGAATGCACCAATGTTGGTCCAAAATAGGACGCTCGTAGGCTTTTAGGAAAGCTACGTACAACACTCAAGCAAGAATTAGGAAAGTACGAATATGGAAAGTTAGCCAGAAATAGCATATCTGTATTTGAAATTCGAATTACCTTTTATAGGCGATTACAAATGGTAACTGCCGAACATAATAATGACTAAATTAATTACAACATTAATACAGAATTAAACACATAATTAAGTCGCGCATTAATTGTTGGCCGTTACTCTTCTTGGCTGGCAGGCTGGACGCTTGAGCTCCCTCCTGCTGGACTGGATGGCAGGCTCCCGGGTAGGCTGGACCGCAGGCTTCCAGTTGGGCTGGACCGCAGGCTCCCAGCTGGGCTGGTGGTCGGCAGGCTCCTGGCTAGGCTGGAAGGTAGGCTCCCCACTGGGCTGGAAGGTAGGCTCCCGGGTAGGCTGGACCGCAGGCTCCCAGTTGGGCTGGACCGCAGGCTCCCAGCTGGGCTGGTGGTCGGCAGGCTCCTGGCTAGGCTGGAAGGCGGGCTCCCCACTGGGCTGGAAGGCAGGCTCCCCACTGGGCTGGTCGACAGGCTCTCTTGGGCTTCCGCTCCTTGATTGCCCTGGTTGGTTGGGCTGACTCGAGCTCTGGGTTGCTGGGCTTGGGCCCGCTGGTCCAAGTTCGGGGTCTGGGCCGATTAGGCTCTGGGCCTAGTCCCATAACCCCATCAGATTTCAATTAGTATTTGTTCTAATGGATTTTAAAGGATTCTAGTGGATTTCTATGCATAAAACATTCAATCCAAAATATCTTCTCACCCCCTCCGATTTCAAATCCATCTCATCCTTACCAAGACATAACAGCTCTCCCGTGGAGAAGTAAAACAAATGGGCTCTCTAGAGCTTACCTGCAAAACAAATGGACTCTCCGGAGCTTACCTGCTAAATAATACTCCTACGTAGTATGGAGAAGGAAGACAGAGTGGTCCACTATACAACAAGTAGCCTCTCTCTATTTATTTCCCACATCATTGCTTCACTGTAAGTGCTTAGATCATATCATTGCCTAATTGCCTAGCCCATGCCGCGAAGATTCCGTTACTCTATAATGCATCTCTTGGATCTTTCAGAAGACATAAATGCTTGATGAGTTATGTTTGATATGCTAAGACTCGTGAGAATGACACCACCAACTTAGATCCGCTCCTTTCCTTCTTCATTTGTGGAAGCTGGACTGCCGAGACCTAATTTCTAGGCTTTTCAGAATCAGACGGGATTTCAATTTCAAAATCCAGGGATTCTATACAATTCCATCAGAATCTCATGGATTCTATACAATTCCATAAAAATCTATCAAAATCTGAATCTTTTAAAATCCATTAAAATCCATATTTGGGACACTCCCTTTATTTGGCTGTTCTCTTCCTTCATTTTTATTGAGACGTATAGAAAACTAAAGTATAGATCGCCATTAAAATGTAATGAGCAAAGCTTGATGAACTAACGTAAGAAATGAAGAAGAAAGAGTAGAAACCAGCTTCATTAATTCTCTATTCAATCAGATATTTTTCTATATATTACACTGCCTTATATTCGTATATTTATAGCTAGTAAAAACAGAAATAACAAACTAGCTAACAACAATATATTCTAGCAACTTCTAGTAGATTCTTCTACAAATGCATGGGAGAGAATTGCCACGTAAACATGCTTCAAACTAAGCTGTGTGTGGTGTGTTATTATTATGTTGTTCTCGTTGTTTTGCATTTGTCTTAGACTGCCAATACCCCCCCTCAAGAGGAGAGTACAGATTATGGACACTCATCTTGGACAATAAAAAGTAGAAAGCTTGTTTGCCCAAAGGTTTAGTGAGCATGTCGGCCAATTGATGATGGGTAAGAACGTATAAAGTATGAATTACACCAGCTTGTATCCATTCACGAATGAAGTGGCAATCAATTTCCACGTGCTTTGTACGTTCATGATGTACAGGGTTAGCAGCAAGAGCAAGGCCAGACTTGCTATCACAAAAGATGGTGCCTTTAAAGATAGGAAGTTTGAAGTCTTTGAAAAGCTGAAGAAGACTAAGTATTTCAGCAGCTGAGGCAGAAAGGGCATGATATTCTGCCTCTGCAGAACTTCTAGCAAAAGTGTGTTGTTTCTTGGACTTCCAAGAAATTAAGGAATCACCTAGAAACATGCAATAACCTGTAATAGATCTTCTCGTATCAACACAACTCGCCCAATAAGAATCAGAAAAACCTTTAAGTTGCAAATTGGATGTGGATGAATATAATAACCCTTGGCCAATAGATCCTTTGAGGTATCGAAGTACTCTATGAGAAGCAGAAAGATGAGAATGACAGGGTGTTTGCATGAATTGAGCTAATGTATTGACGGCAAAAGTGATATCTGGCCTGGTGATTGTGAGATATAATAACTTCCCAATGAGAGATCTATAAAGAGAAGGATCATCCAAAGGATGATCATCTTTGCAACTCAGCCGTGTCTTGGTATCCATAGGAAAAGATACTGGTTTACAATCTTGATAATTGAAAGAATGTAATAAATCCATAGTGTATTTGCGTTGACAAAGATAAAGACCTTGAGAAGAACGAGCAACCTCCAGTCCCAAGAAAAATTTTACTGGGCCCAAGTCTTTGATTTTGAAATGTTGATGAAGAAAGCCTTTGATTTTATTGATTTCTTCTTTGTTTGAACATGCAACCAAGATATCATCAACATAAACTAAAAGGATAAGAGTATAACCGTCTTTCTGTAGAGTGAATAAAGAATAATCAACGTAGGATTGTTCAAAACCACAGGTCTTCAAAGAAGTAGATAATTTGGAGAACCATTGCCTGCTTGCCTGCTTTAGACCATAAATGCTTTTAAGTAATCTGCAAACTTTGTTCTTCTCTGTGCATTCAAAACCTTGTGGAATAGTCATGTATACTTCTTCGTGGAGATCCCCGTGTAAAAAGGCATTGTGAACATCCATTTGTTCCAAAAACCATCCTTTAGATGCAACGATTGCAAGAAGCACTCTGACAGTGGTTAGCTTAGCAACTGGGGAATAAGTATCAAAGAAATCAAGTCCTTCAATCTGTGTGAAACCTTTGGCAACCAATCGTGCCTTATAACGCTCAATAGAACCATCAGCATTATACTTAACTTTGTAAACCCATTTGCACTTAATGGGAGTTTTGCCTGCAGGTAAGTCAGTGATAAACCATGTACCATTGGATTCAAGTGCAGTAATTTCATCTTGCATAGCCTTTTGCCATTTGGGATCTTGGGAAGCTTGGATATAAGATGTAGGTTCAGTAATTTGTGAGATGGTGGCAGAAAAGGATTGATATGAGGCAGAAAAATTGGAATATGTAATGTACTTATCTATGGAATGAATGTTTTTACCTGACTTCTCTTGTGAAAAGCATGATGTGGCAGTTGGAGATTTGGTCTGAGAATTGCTACATACAAAATCCTGAAGATGTGTGGGTAGTTTTATGTGTCTTTGAGATCTGGAAGATTGAACAGGAACAGATGAATTGAGTGTGTCAAGTGGCTGGTTGATATGAGAAGGAGTAGGAATAGAGATATGAGGTGTGGTTGGAGCTGAAGCAATATTTTCTGAAGTGGGTTCTGAAATAGAAGTGGGCAGAACTTGATCAGTGGGAAGAATAGATTCATTATGAAAAGGAAAAGTTGTTTCATGAAAAATAACATCTCTGGATAAAAAGGATTGATGAGAAGATAGATCAAAAACTTTATAACCTTTTGTGTGAGGTGGATAACCAATGAATATACATTTTCTGGCCCGAGGTTCAAACTTGTGTTTATGACCAGTTAGATTGGATGCAAAGCATAAACAACCAAATGTGCGCATGGAATTGTAATCAGGGGTTTGGTTGTGAAACACCTCATAAGGGGATTTGTTGTTTAGAATTTTGGTAGGTAATCTGTTTAGGATGTGAACTGCAGTAAGAATACATTCACCCCAAAAGACTAAAGGTAAGTTAGCTTGAAACCTTAAGGCTCTGGCTATGTTTAAAAGGGCTTGGTGTTTTCTTTCTGCAACCCCGTTTTGTTGGGGAGTGTATGGGCAGGTTGTTTGATGAATAATGCCTTGAGTGGTATAGAAATCAGATAAGGAAAACTCAGTTCCATTATGAGTTCTTATGGTTTTGATATGAGTGGAATATTGGGTTAGAACCATTTTGTGAAAGGATAAAAGATGTTGTTTGGTGTCTGATTTTTGTTTCATTAGGCAACACCAAACAACACGAGAAAAGTCATCAACAATGGTTAAGAAATATTGATATCCATCGTAAGTGGGTACGGAAAAGGGTCCCCAAACATCACAGTGAACAAGATCAAAAACATGTGAAGATTTAATAGAGCTCTTTTGAAATGGTAATCTATGTTGTTTAGACAAAGGACAAATGATACAACTTTTATTGTCAAGGACAGTAATATGTAAAATATCTTTTAGTGATTGGAGCTTGGAGTTGGAAACATGTCCCAATCTTTGATGCCAAACATGATTATTGACACTGGAAACTTGAAAAGAGGTTGTGGGAGAATGTTGAGATGATGGATTCAGTATGTATAATCCGTTGACCAAATCAGCAATGCCAATCTTCTGCTTCATAGAGTTGTCCTGTAATACACATTGATTTGAATGGAAAGTAAGAGTTAATGTTGTTTCAGTAAGCAACTTGCTGACAGACAACAGATTAACTTTGAAATCAGGTATGTATAGAACTTTGTTTAAAACAATATTAGGAAAAAGTTTAATGCTACCAACATGGGTAACAAGAACTTTATGTCCTGTAGGTAAATTAACAAATGTGTTAGATACAGGATGGAAGGAATAAAAAAGAGACTGATTACTGATCATATGATCAGTAGCACCTGTATCCAATATCCATCTGCAAGAAGTGGAAAAGTTGTTAACATCAGTAGTCATGCAGATATGGGGGCTTTTGGATATACCTCCACTGGATGCATGATTAGAGAATGATGGTGCAGAGGAAAGGTTAGAGTTCTGTGTTTGAGCTATGCTTTGGATAAGACTAAGAAGATGATTATACTGGTCTTGTGTCACATTGGTGGATGGTTTATCAATACCAGCCTGAGGATTACTCTCCATTTGTGCTGTGTAAACAATGGCTTCGTTTGGAGCATTTGTCCCATTGTTATTCTGTTTTGCTTTTGGTTTATATCCAGGTGGATAACCATGAATTTTGTAGCATTTATCAACTGTATGATTAGTAAGCCCGCAATGAGTACAAATAACTTTGTTGTCTTTCTTTTGATTCTGAGGATAACCATGAAGCTTGTAGCATTTATCCAGTGTGTGATTTGTAAGTCCACAGTGTGTACAAACAACTTTGTTGTCTCTAACTTTGCTCATCATGGCCATGGTTTCAACTTGCACATTATTTCCTATATTCCTCTGCATCTCATCTTGGAGAATGAAACTGAATATTTGATTCAGTTTAGGAATTGGCTTCATCACCAAAATTTGCCCTCTAATTCCAGCATATACCTCATTTAAACTCATCAAAAATTTGATAGATCTGTCTCTTTCTTCTCGTTCCAACAGAGTTTTTAGAAATTCACATTTGCAATTCTTAATTGCATTACAAGTACAGCTAATCAGCGGATTGAACTGATTTAGTTCTCTCCATAGAGAGTCCAGCTTATTGTAATAATCTGTCACACTCATGTTTCCCTGTACAGTGGAGTATATTTGGTTTTGGAGATAAAAAACTCTAGGTAAGTTACCTTGTGAGAATCTCTCATTCAAGGTACTCCACATCTGTGCGACAGTATCTTCATATAGAATGCACTGCGCCACCTCCTTTGTGCATGAATTCAGAATCCACGATTGAACCATAAGATCACACCTCTCCCATTCTTCAAAATCTTTTGCTTTTGCATCTGGTTTAGATATTGATCCGTTGATTAGCTTGATCTTATTCTTTGCTCCTAGGGCTATCTTCATGGATTTGCTCCAGGAATGATAGTTGCTCCCGTTTAACTGTGGATTTACCAAAGCTGCATTTGGATTATCTCCAGATCCTAGGAACAGAGGATTGTTGATCGTGAGACTTGATTCTTCTGTTTGAGGCATGATCGTGATCGAACTGCTTTAACAGACCTTCGAATATGTGATCAATCTGGTTTTGGTGCGAGAATGCAGCTCAACAACGCTCGGATACCATATAGAAAACTAAAGTATAGATCACCATTAAAATGTAATGAGCAAAGCTTGATGAACTAACGTAAGAAATGAAGAAGAAAGAGTAGAAACCAGCTTCATTAATTCTCTATTCAATCAGATATTTTTCTATATATTACACTGCCTTATATTCGTATATTTATAGCTAGTAAAAACAGAAATAACAAACTAGCTAACAACAATATATTCTAGCAACTTCTAGTAGATTCTTCTACAAATGCATGGGAGAGAATTGCCACGTAAACATGCTTCAAACTAAGCTGTGTGTGGTGTGTTATTATTCTGTTGTTCTCGTTGCTTTGCATTTGTCTTAGACTGCCAATAGACGTCGTTCTCTTTACCATCGCCTTCTTTTCTATTCTGGACCGTTTGATCTCTTATGTGAGCTAAATAAAATGGCAGCGAGCTTCTCATCTCCCTTCTCTTTGTTCTGGCGTAGACCAGACCACGAGTCACGGTGGCCGTGGCTGTTGTAGCTGCAATAGGAGCACCGCCCAACCATCTCTCCCTCGGAATTCCCGATTTGTTCATCCGTATGCTGAAATAGAGAATGTGCATCTAATTCAACTCAAAATCTTCTACACAGCTTTGACTAGCACCCCCGATGTATAATTTTATGTTCATTTTGGATTTAGTTTTCTTTTCACTGGAGCTGCAGAATTGAGATGGCCAATTCGGAGAATTAGGGCTGTGAAATTAGTAAGAACTGATATATTAGAGATCCTCTTCGTCTCCTTCTCTTCTCCTCTTCTTAGGGCTGTGAGATGCCCAGATACAGACTCTTGAAGGCTGGCGCAGAGCACAACCAGCAGCAAAAGGCAAGGAACCAGCAGCTTTGGATGCTTCTAGGTGGAGAAAACCAGATACAGGCAGAATTAAAATTAATACCGATGCAGGAATTGTTGGCCTGGGTTGGGTTGCTCGAGATAGTGCAGGAGCTTTTCTAGCCGGGGCTGCCATTCCTCCAAAAGGTGTATGCTTACAGAAAGAGGCAGATGCTTTATTGGTGAGAGAGGCGTCAAGCTGGATTAATTCCAATTTCATCATTTTTTTGATAATCCAGATGTCGGTGCTTACGCTCTCATAATCCTAGAGTCTATGAACTAACCTCCAAAGCCCCTAGACAGTTAAGTCCGGATCTGATCACAGTCAGCATCGTCAGTACTGACTCCAAAGGACGAATCCAACAGGACTTACATCACCTTTCAGGCTGCTCCTCCCACCACACGAACCCGCTACCTTCATTACCATCCTCTCCCTTCCCAGCCGCTGAGCAACTCCGTGAAGGTAGGAAGAATCATTTGGGAGCAAGACCTCCCTCCTCTCCCCTAAATGTGCCTAGCGTGATTCGAACTTGAGACCTCCGCTAGGACACGGTAACCTTCCACCCAGTGAGCAGGAATGGTTGGTTTCCAATTTCATTATCAATGTGGTTGTGATGTTTTCCGACATTGTTACATTTTGTCTTTAAAGTTTACAATATTGTATCATTGTTGTGACAATTTGTATTCTAACAATGATTGATATTGTGACATTTTTTATCATTATGATACTTTTCTACTTTTTTGTAATGACATTGTGATGAGAGACATGACATTGACATTGTTAATATTACGATGTCATTATTTGTCACTGTGACATTTTCTGTTACATTTTGGCAATGATTATTATTACGATATTTGAATATTTTGTCAAGATTCTGTCATGTGCAATGTGTAGATCAGAGAAAGAGAATTGTAGAAACAATGTAGGTTAGCACAAAAATAGACCTCCTGCACTCAACTTCAAATAACTCACGTGGCTGGATGCGAAGCAGTTAAGCGCTAGATGTTATCCATTCCCAAAGTAGCCGTATCTTCATATGAAGCATTTTGAAAATTATATCAATGCAAAATTTATACAATTATGATATGAAATATACAAAGTTTGTAAAAATATAGGAAATTAAAAAAATTATACACACTAAAAATTAGAAATACACAAACAGTAAAAAGAGTACACTAAAAAATATAATAAATTGATAAAATCTGAAAATAAATGTAAATAATTAATCAATTAAAAAGTTAAATTAGACAACAAAAATATCAGAAAAACAAAATATATTTAAAAAAAAACTAAATTCAATAAAATAAAATCTAAATTATAAACGAAATACATTAATAAAATAAAAATTTTAAAATTGATAAAATCATATAAATATGGTATAAAAATGAAAAAGTAAAATATCATACAAATATAATAAAAAATAATAAAATATTTAAAAAACAAAATAAAAAGCATGTAAAATGTACAAAAATGGAAAAACATTATAGGAAAATATTTCAAATTGAAAATAAAAATAAACAAATGATTCGAAAAATTAAATTGAATATAAATTTTAATTGTTAGAATTGCTATCAATAGTAAAAAACGTGAATAAAAAATTAAGCTATACTTTATAAAAAAGTGTTTCAAAATACAAAATATAGTTATGATGTCACAAAATACAAAATATAATTTTTGAAAGTAATTTTATTTAAACTATTAACATCTTAATTATTTAAAAAGTTATATTATTTAAAATTGTAACAATCTATTATTAAAAAAATTTAATACTATTATTACTATTATTGTTGTTTTTATGTTGCCCTTTGTTGCCTTATTTTTTATATTGTTACTTTTTGTTTCCTTTTGTTTCTTTTGTTGCTGAATTTTCATATTTTGTTGCTTATTGTTTATTTTTTATACCTTATTGTTTATTTTTGTTCAATGTGATTTTATTATATGAAATATTGTCAATATACACGCATACACATGTATAAAGTGTTTTTGTACCAAAGTAGAAAAAAATAACTGCAAACATATATACAAAATCAAAAATAATAATACTAATCATAGATCAATATAAACAAAATATAACAAGATGCAACAAAATAAAACAAAGAGAAACAAAAAAAAAACATACAATATATCCATTTAAATTTGTTTTTTCATATTCAATTATTAGCTCGTTTCCTAATACAGAGTATAGATTTACAAGTAGACTTGGGAAACTTGTTATTCTTAACTCTCTACAAGTAAAAACCAATATGCAAGGCAACAATTAAGTTGAAATATACAACCACTTACTCTCTCCTCTTCATAATAAAACCTTTATTATTGTAATTACAATAGGAATACGTAACTAAGTAAGATTAGTGAAGAAGTAGACTAATAATCATGATTTTCAGGAATGACAAAACACTAAGTCACTTCACACTCCTTCTATTCAGCAATCCCATGAGAAAATTCAAGTTTGTTTACAACAAACAATGTGCTCTTCTTTATACCATGTTGGTGGCTAAAGTGTGTACTCAAATGGGCAGATCAAATAGATGCTTTTGATATGAAAAAGCTGATGGATGTTGAGTCCTACTTCACTAAGAAGGTACTTTAATGATCACTCAAGTTATGTGTGTACAAATACTCTCAAGGATAAAAAAATTAACATCAATGAATGAATGAAATATATCTCTAATATGCCTCTAATATTCTGAAAGTAGAATGATGTTTAAGTTTAAGGCCACTTTGAACATAGTAGTCGACGCAAAAGAGAGCAAGCCTACAAAATAGTGAAACTTCCTTCCTGTGATGGTAGTATACGTATGCATACACTAATGTAAGTGGAATCAATAATTGAAATCACATGATTCAATTAGTAATAAGATGAAGAGCTTATCAAGAAGAGCATGTTGAATCAACTAGTTCATTCTCGCTCTAAAAATAGACTAGTCACGGTTATAAACAGAGAATCAATATATAAGAATTGGTATTTTCCAGAAAAGTCTTATTTTGATATTAAACAAATCCTTAAAGTCGGTCTTTAAAGTCATAAAACAAACAACAAAACCCATACCTTATAAAATTTTGAAAAAACTTCCAACAGTGAAGCAAAGCTCACGCTCAAAGGTTTATGGCAAGAGCAGAATTCTATTGAGAGAAATGAAAAGAGCAGAATTCTATTGAGAGAAATGAAAAGGAAACACTGATGTAATGAAATTAGTTACAACTTAACAGGAGGAATAATGAGAATTTTGTCATTATGCAATCATTATGCAACCACTTTCGTTAAAACACAATAAGGTACATATGTTCACTAGTCAATTAATACTCAACTTCTAAGAACAACATTTGCATTTAAAGAGTAAGTCATCGATGAAACAGACCCAAAAAACTAAACAAATTAACATTAGCCGTGTATCAATTACTTCAATGACAATGCAAAATTGTAAATGCTAAAAATGTTGAATATAAGAAAAGATGAAGTTACAATTCATAAACCTCATGTAATCCAAAATAGGTGACAGAGGCTCTCATGCTTGGCATAACAAGTTTAAGAGTGCATTTGTCCAACTAAAGGTGTACTATGTGGATAATTACCACAATAGAAGAAGGATGATCAAAGGGATGCAGATGGTGAATTTATCAAAGCTATTGAGTTCTATGTGAGGAGTAAGTTCTTGGTGTGAGGATATGGGCGAACTGGTGAAGAACTTGTTCCTATTTTAAGGCTAGATTAGATGAATTCAACAAAGTTGTAATGAATCTCAAAGGCATACCTGCAAATTAGAAATCACCAGACAATTAGGCCGCCATTCAAAGAGCAGCGGAGTAGCCGAGCAAGCACATGCGGAGGGTGGAAGGAGAAGCGTGGAGTCCTAGGGGACGGATGGTGGAGGCAGAGGGCGGAGTCGCTGGGCGGGATGAATAACTGCACAAGCCTAAGTGCTTCAATCGAATGTCGTGAGTAAAGATGAACAAGGTCTGCCAGCTAGCAATCGCCGATGGGTTTTGATTTAGGATTTAGGTTATTTTTGAAATATAAATATTAAAAGTGAAAAGGTCAAAGTCTATAAATGAAAAATAAATTAGGAGAAGACATAAATGATATGTAATTAGCAAAGGAGGACCAAACCGGATGTTTCAACAATAAAGATCGCACTAGTCTAAACTTTAAGGCCTTATTTGATTCAAAGAAGGGAGGGAAGGGGAGAGTCAAGGAGGAAGGGAAGGGAAGGGGAAAGAAGGATTTTGATAAAAATTCGTGTTTGATTGGAGAAAATAGGAGGAAAGGTTTAATGAAAATATTTTCGCAATTTACTTTTATTTGATAGTCTACTTAAAAAAATAGATACATGTCTAACTATTGTGAATATTACTCTTATGATCATGAGTCATAATTTTATTTTATTTGATTTTTTACTTTTTTAATTTTTCATTTTTCAGTTTGGATTTTTTTTAAAATTTATTTAATTTTTAATTTTTAAAATTTTTAATTTATAATTTTTAAATTTTTTAATTTTTAAAATTTTATTTTTTTAATTTTTAATTTTTTTAATCATTAAATTTTTAAATTTTTAAATTTTTCAAAACTTTTTGTTTTTTACCTTTTTATATTATAACGTTTTGTTCATTCAAGCAGGAGATGTATAGTTTGTGATTATCAACATATTTCCTCCAAAATACCCGATTTAAAGGTTTAGAATGAGAAGAAGTGGAGGATTTTGAAAGCCCCTTTCCTCAGGTTCCCCCTATTTCCTTCCATCAAACACAGGCAATTCCCTACGCACGCATATCCCCTCTTTCCTCTTCTCTCTTCCAAAACCCTCCTACCAAAGGCCTAAAGATAGAAAACCTGGGCAACGGCATTTTCGAACCCATTTAAACATCATGAAATTACAGTGGAAAACCTGGGCAACAGCAGTAAACGTCCATCACCTTATATCAGTCGCCTTGGCAGCCGACCAAGGCGGGAAAAGCGAAGGCGGGCCAGAGAGCGGTTCAAAGAGAGGCTCTACCGAGAGACAGATTGAGATACGCTCAGAGGATGAAGGAGAGACAAGGAAAAGGCGGTGAGCCGTCCGTGAACGAGTGTTACACTCAGTGGAAGTCTCTGGTCCCCATTCTCTACGACTGGCTAGCTAATCACAACCTTGTGTGGCCATCTGGCCCATCTCTCTCCTACAGGTCCGGCATTTATCCACCTCTCACTCACTCTAGGGTTTACCATTTTCAATATTCATGCTGCTTTTATTTAACCGGAAAGTTGGCGTTTTTTTGTTTATTTTGCTTGATCCTGTTGTTGTTAGCTTTCTGCTTGCTCCTAGAAACATAATGGATTAGTCATTTGTAATTTAAACCCCTTTTCATTTTTAATATAAACAAGTAATAAGGGGTCAAGTTTGCTTTTAGATCATACTCCCGAATTGAATTTCAAACTTTGACCGGCACAAGGATTAAGAAATGACAATAAATGATCATGCTTTTTACACTTTTGTCCATCTTTCTAAAAGTAGATGCCTTTATGTTTGCTTTTAGATCATACTCCTTATATGCCTAGGTAATGTACTTATGTTTTATTTATTTGTCTCGATGTTTGGTACTGTTACATCAATGCAATAGCATGAAGTGAAGTTTTCACCATTTTCTGACGTATTGGAGTTTTTACATTTTTTTGTGATCTTAACAACAAATGCCACTGCCATTTCTATCAGGTGGGGCCCACAAGTGGAGCAAGCGACGTACAAGAATCGTCAATGGCTTTACCTATCTGAGCAGGCAAGATGATCATATGAAACCGTTTAAATGCTTATATTCTGTTTCTAGCTTTTCAGTGCGGCTTGTTTGACAGTTTCAAGATGCAAGCTTTATTTATTACTGGTATATTTGAATTTCTATAAATTCCATTTTGTTTTTAAAAATGGGTGCTAGGTGGTTCTATTAAGAGACAAACTTAGTTGGTCTGAAATGTAGATCGACACGATCTTCTCTAAGTGACAGTGGTTTATTGGTCAATGGGGGAGCTATGAAGGCATATAAGCAAGTCTATTATATGATATTCACATGCCCCTTTTTTTACGCACACGAATACGAGAATATAATGGATTGCATTTGGTTGTTTTTGGTAGTTAATGATTGCCATTAATTTTTTGTATATTTTAGATGAGTATTTTTCCCCTGCTGCCAAATCATAATTACTAAAGTACTAAATATGCCCACACAGACAATTGTGTTCTAAGACTTTTATTAAGGTTGTTAGTTCACTTGGAGTTTTGATTGATTTTGAGAAAACTCTTTAGGACCACAGATGACATTGTCCTCCCACTTCCACAAAACACACATATTTGCACTCAAACTTGACACCCCCCTGTGTGTAGGAATTTTTGGGTGCTAGTGGGTTGGGGTGGTTTTAAAAAAATCAAACTGCTCCACTTTGAGTCATGCCACAGATCATTTATGTAAAAGCATGCTATCACTGACCTGATGTACTATGACTTAAAGTACTTACTTCGAAATGAAATATACTAGGTATTAGATTGTTAGTTTGTTACATATTATCACTATGCGTGTATACATTATGAAGATAATGTAGGTTCACCACTTTCTTGTGTTGTTCTCTTTCTTCCTATTATTTTAAGCATTGAATAAATTGCATTCTGTAATCTCATCTTAAAATTTAATTTTTTTATTTGAGTGATAATATATTTGGTACTTCGACTGGTATTCATATATAATTTTCACAAGAATTGAATAATCTTTTGTTCAATTACATTTTAAGCATGTGTTTTCTATTTCTTCCTATCATTTTAAGCATTGAATAAATATCATTTTCTAATCATCTTAAAATTTAATTTTTTTAGTTGAGTGATAATATATTTGGTACTTCGACAGATAACTCATAACTTTCACACGAATTGAATAAATCTTTTGTTCAATTACATTTGAATACTTTTATTTTGTAATTTGTTATTATAGATATTAAATTTTAATGTCATCAATTGTGAAATTATTTTTTATGATATGTATAAATGATTACTACTATAAAAGTGGTGAGGGCCCGCACCCGTTGGGTGGGTTTTTAAAAGCAAAAATGATGTTTGTACACACTCTTATACACACTTTTGTACACACCTATGTCTGTGAATGCTTTTTTTTGTCTGTGAACATCGATTCACCGACAATGTTTTGCACAAACATAATATTGTCTATGAATCGGGTTCACAGAAAAAAAAGTTCGCAAACATGGTGTGTATAAGGTGTGTACAAGTGTGTGTACATCAAGCATGGTTGTTTTAAAAGTTTATCTACCTCTGGGTATGGGTAGGTGGAGAAATTACATGGTGGGTTGCTATTGGATGAAGCCTGGTTGTGCCATCTCAGCTTACAGTTTATTAGTGATAAATTGCTAATTAACCATTGGTTATTTCTGAACTTGCTTCCTCATTTTTTTTTTGATAATCCAGTTGTGGGGGTTTACGCTCCCATGGAGTCTATGAACTACCCTCCAAAGCTCCTAGACAGTTAAATCCGGATCTGATTACGGTCAGTCTCATCAGTACTTTTCAATAATTTGTTATTCTGCTACTTTTCAAGCCCCTTTGAAATGTATATGTTTTATCAAAGTTTGATCTGAATTTTGTCATATAGGCCAGTTCTGATGGAACCGAAGTTTGGTTTAGACGATGGCTCTGGTTCAAACTTTGATGCAGCCTTGGTGCTTGCGACCATGCTCACATCACAAATCAATAATGTGAACTCCACAGGCGGTCCCCAAGCAGTGAATTCAAACGGTCAGGCTGGTGATCAGTCAAAAGGGGCCGAAACACATGATGGGTCAAGAGGGGATAATTCTGAGCCCCCATCTGATCACACCAGAATTTGGTCTGACCTTTCAGGTAATTAATTGTATGCCCTTTTGTCACATGTCAACCAGTCTACATTTTTTAATGTTTTTTTCATACCAATTTTTAACAGGAAGTGGTAGAAACCAGATTATTAATGAGCAGCAAGAGATTCTGAGAGTCGGTTCCATTAACATTTCTGGAGGTGGAGCTACAACAGGAAATGTGGTTTCTGGTGCTAACAAGTAGCGTGCTTTTTTTTTTTTTTTGCTTTTTCTTAAACTTTGACCATTTACTTATAATCTGCAATTTCCTTAATGGGGGGTGGCACAGATAAGCTGATCTTACATGTTAGATCTTTTGAATTTTAAAACACTGTTCCTGGCTCCGGATCTGTTATCTAGAAGGCGATTTTGTAACAAAACCCATAAGATAGCCTTTTCCATCAAGGTACATAATCAAGTGAGGTAGTGGTAACGAGTCTTTAGATCTAAAAAGCTGTTATGTCATTTCTCACAATGTGGAATGTGAACGGGAGATACTTCTAATTTTAAGGGGTTATAGTTTTCAAATAATATCTCTTCATTCTAAACTTCAACTAACTACCGCAGACATTTACAAAAAGCATTTAAAAGTGATTTTCAGTGTTATAAGAGCGTATGCATGACTGTGTTCCGCAATTACCATGCAATTTCTCTAGTTAAAATGATATTCTCTAAGCATTATGTATTTATGTAGTGTAGAGGAATGATCCTGTCAGGCTGGCTTGACACGATCTGCCATCCGGCCGTCTCATTTTGAAGTGGTTCCTCCCTGTGGAATTTTTGATGAAATTTTTTGAGCATGTTCTTCATGTAGTGTAGATTATGTCCACCAAATTTCAGCTTAAAATTCAACCGAGAAGGCAGTTAAATAAAATAATTTAAAAACATTGTGACGGACTTCCAATCAAATTTTAAGTTGAAATATTGTGGAGATAATCTGCACTTCACGAAGAACATGCTCACAAAATTTCATCAAAAGTTCCACTGGGAACGAGATTACTCTTTACGTATATAGTTTAAATCACCAGGTTTCAAGAAACATTTTCTTAACTAAATACCTTAGCTGCAATAATGAGGAAACAGATCACACAAAGGAGACACAAGGTTTGTCCATACTTCAATTGTGAACCATTCATCTAAATCCTTGTCAGAATAACTATTGAAGCCAGCGATTCTCTTTTGTTTTATTTGCAGGCAGGACAGAAAGTACGCGTCATGCTTCTCAATACCATCCAAACAACTGGATAGATGCGTGTGAAGAAGATGATGAAGATGAAGATGATCCAGAGTTTGTTGTAGAGGCAACATTAAGAGCTGTCTTTGCAAGCATTCTTTTTAATCTTTATGTAAGTTTGTTTGCCTGTTACAATGTTATTTGCGTTTTAGCAGTAGTGCCATGGATAAAGTAGGACAGTTCTAAAGAAGAGACTGTGCCTACCCAAAGAGTATTTGACTTATTGGTGATTTGTACACACATTATATACCCCTCTTTTATCCAATCTTAATTTCTTTCAGATGAACCAGGACTCCAGAGCGTGCACGTCTCCAGATTTTGATTATAAAGGCCTTTGATGACGATGACTCGGGTTGGGTGTTTGTGTTATTTGTATGTCTATGCTCAAGGCTTGGTGATTATGATTTTTTTAACTAACTAGTAAATGATAGACAAAGTTGGTTGTTTGATCTGTCTTGAGTCTTGACTTCTAGAATAACAACTATCAACTCCACTAAAGAACAATTGGGCCTCTTAAAATTTCTGCGATGGCTTGCAGGCTCGGATGCATTTGACTCCACATCAACAAAGTTCAACCCTTGCTCTCGTAGCCAGTTAAGAGCATTCCTAATACCAACTCATTCGTGCTAACATTTAAATACTACAGATATTTATTATAAAACATTAGTCTTCAAACTAAGTCTCAAGCAATGGTGGAGCTAGAAAAACGATTTAGGAAAGATCAAAACTCAATCTATATACAGAACGAAAATGGTGGATCATTTGTAAACAACATTCGAGTTGAATATTTCAGATGCAGTTTAGATAAATAGGAACTCGTAGCAATTAGATGTATTGTCTTTGCTCTGTTTCTGAGTCGTGTCATATAAGTATTGAGTAAATTATATCCTATTTTTAAATTTTGGGAAAATAATCTATAGTATGAATCGAATTTTGCTGATTTTACGTTTAGATACTGCAGATTTTGCAGAAGTCATAACTTTTTATTCATAATGAATTACGAGGGCCATAACATATCAAATCGAAGATATTTCAGAGCTCTATACTCTCAAACTTTCGGTGGGGTCGGCTGACCATCCTGACCCCCCTTGGCTCCGCCCCTGGTCTCAAGTGATCACATTTAGGCATGGGACTTGGAATCGTAAAATCGAGAAAACGGATCGGGACAGAACCAAATTATCTAGTTCGGTTTGGTTCTTATAATTTTGGACTTTTGCTTTTTTTTGGTTCGTTTCCTATAGTATTTGACCGGTTCAGCTTCGGTTCGGTTCCAGATCAGTTCTGGTTCCCATGCAGGAACCGAAGTTCTTATACATTTGCATGAGTTATATTATTTGATGTGCTTCTGGGTGAAATTTTTCGATGGAATTTTATGACCATATTTTTCATGAAATATAGATTATTACCACTAGATTTCAGCTTAAAATTCAATTGGGGTGTTGGTTAAATAAATTGTTGAAAAACATTACGCCATATATTTATAAAAAGGCAATGTTTTTCAATAATTTCTTTAACTCACTTCCGGACTGAATTTTAAGTTGAAATTTGATGGATATAATCTACACTTCATGTAGAACATGCTCACGAAATATCATCAAAAAAATCTACTCAGAAGCACCTCAAATGAAGGTGGCCAGACGGCGTTCCGGTTAGGAAATTTTTGACAGAAATATTTGTCTTGCATAATATACCTTATATATTGTGGACTAGGTCAATCCCAATATTTGTTATTTTACTACTTTAGTCCATTTTTGTACTTATTACTCCCTTCGTCCCGCTAACAATGGGACAAGAGGGAGTGACACACAAATTAATAAAAAGTGATTTATGTGCTTGATATTGAATTGATAAAGTAAAGATAAAGTAAGAATGATTTAGAACCACACAAACTTTACCAAATTTGATATGTGACAATCTTAGTGGGACGGACGGATACGGTAAAATGGGACAATCATAGCGGGACAGAAGTAGTATTTGTTTGTAATTGTATTTGTTATTTGAGTCCACCTCAAAAATGAACTAATGTTGTTGTTGATTGTGTTGTTATCTGCTTATAGTAAATTACTACTATCAGCGGCCAGTTTATTAGTATGTACTTTTTACTTATGGTGCAATACTAATATAAGAACATTAAATTTGAGTTGAACTACCTGCTACCGAATGTGTACCTTGGAACTGTTAAACTTTTTCGCTAGGCAATTGATGCCTTGAATATTATTGAGATATTTGAACATTGGAATATCATGTGTGTATAATGTAATGATGGTAACTTTGATAATTATTTTCATGATTTGAAATTTGAACATTTTTATATAATTAAATGTAAAATGTGTTAATTTTAGGAGAATAATAATTTTTTATAACGAACCGAAAAAGGTAAGAATCAAATTGAATTTAACTACGTTTTTTACTAAAATCGAACCGAATTTAACGCCTACATTTTATAATATGGTTCTATCAAATTTTAACTAGAACCGAACCGATCTCAGGCCTAATCACTTATATACTACATTATATACTACATCTTTACCTATTATTGCTTTAACATATAGTCGTAGATAGGGATAAAATATACCAACTCCATTTCATTAGACATTGTAAAGTTAGACTTAAAGTGAGATATGAGAAAAGTAAAAAAATTTGTGATTGAGATTTACACAAAAAAGGAAAAACAAGCAAAACAATAAATTAGTTTCTTTAAAGGAAAAGTTGCAATTTTTTAAAACAAATAAAAGGGAAAATTGGCAAAATCAAAACAGAGGAAGCAAGTAATTCTTCTCCTAAAGAGAAGTAGATTCTATCATTTTTGTCAGGATCGAGTGCATTATCACTGGTAGCGACAGACTAGCCAATTGTTGGCCCGCATCCCTGAATCTCCGCATCCCAACAATCATCTAGCACGTGCTAGTCTACAACTACGCGACGTGCTATTGTCTGGGGTCGAATCCATGACATGCTCTAATACCGATTATCAGTATCAAGCACTTACCACTCATGAAAAGCTATAGTTTATAGTGAAGGTAAAGTTTTTTAAATACTTGCATAGAAGTTAAATACGATATTTCGATTGCACTGATATGCTAGAAGATTGTTGGTCCGCATTCTCGCGGCCCAACAAATTTTATAATGACCGGTAAAGAGTCGAGGGAGACAATCACAGACCGAAGCACCAATGTTCGAAAAAGAGTCACAATAGGACAACTCAAACATAACACTAATAAAAAGAACAATCAAATTGGATCTTATCCATGCCAAGGTATTAGAAAATCAACCCTTCTTGTTGTACACACTTTGTACATTTGTCTGTGTACACAGACAATTGGGAGACAAATGTTGCCTTTTTCTTAACGAACTGCTTCTGTGCACATGCAAAATAGGAGGGATGTACAAAAATGTGTACAAATAGATTTTTTGTTAGAAATTTTCGTCCCTAAGATCTCCTGCAAGGCTAGGATATGATTGATCCATCATGACCACATCGAGTCTCATTTGTTGTAACAGTTCTTTGATCTATGCGTAAATAATCTGGTCGACGTACAAAATTAATAGAATTATTAGAGGCTTAGTATTGTACTTTACATTAAACTCTCTCTAATATAAATATATCTGCCAGGGCTCCTCAGGGAGTAACCTTTCCCATTATTCTCACATGGTATCAAGAGCTAGTTAAATTTTCTTTTTTTTTTTCTCTCTCTCTCTACCCGATCAGCGCCGCGCAAACCCTAGCGCCGCCGCACCATCAATGCCGCGCAACCCTAGCACCGCCTCTCTCCCTGCCGCGAAACCCTAGCGCCGCCGCACTCCAGATGTCGACGGCAGCTTCTGCAGCAAATAGCACCGGTCCATCCTCGGCCCAGCATCTCTCTCCTGTCGTGGCCACCATGCCGCCATCAACCGGTGTTCCCCCTACCTCCTTCTCTACCGGTGTGACATTCTCCTCCAATTATGCATCACCAAGCCGGACCTCTTTGCCATATTCTTTGTTTCCGAATATTCCACAGATGTTTCCATGGTCGGCTCCGGTCCCTGTGCAGCCCATACCTCTGGAACCGCCACCCTTCTCAGCTGGATCATCGTTTGCCGGTCCCACTTTTGTCGGCTCACCTGGTGTCTCCTGTGTCGTCCCTCCCTCTCGCACACCAGCAGCCACACAAAATAATGGTGTACAATAGATGGAAGCATAATCTAAAGATAGATTTTATGGTACATTTAAGGTAGATAGGATACCTAATTTTTAAATGGTACCATAACATACCACGTTTTTTGCCGTTTCTTATAGAAAGAGTTTCTTATCCACCTCAACAACAATAGTTTAGCGGGTAAGGAAACGAGGAATAGTCAAATCGAATTCCCAATTTCGGCATAGCAGATTCTTCCATACCCATTGCGCGTTTATGTATTTATAAATAGGAAAAATTGTCCGTCCACGCTGCCGTCTATTCATTTGTCTCCATATAAATCCGCGGCCAGGCAACAGGATTTTTATTATCACCGTTACACTTCGAAATCTTTCTGCGACCATGGCCAATGAAACGAGCCCTAACAATCAACAGCAGCCGGAGGAGGTAAATTCATTTCAGATTCCGAAATTTATACTTCTCGAGTTGTTCTCACTTTCTTTTATGTTAGATACATGTGCGTTTTCATTGATTTGCAACTGATTTTACTGAATCTGGGGGTTTTGATCGATTGGTTGATCCAAGGTTGAAATTCAGATCGAGGAGCAGAGGTTGAAGTATTTGGAGTTTGTGCAAGTCGCTGCGCTCCACGCCGTCTTATGCGCTGCGAAGCTCTACAGTTACGCTAAGGAGAATTTGGGCCCTCTCAAGCCTGGCGTTCAGACCGTGGAGGGTACGGTTAAGACCGTCGTAGGTCCAGTTTACGAGAAGATTCAATATGTTCCGTCTGAAGTCCTCAAGTTCGTAGATCGCAAGGTATACTAAATCGCTTTAGGTCTGTTTTTTGGAGTTCCGCCATCACATATGTTGTCAATGTCATTTATTTGATCCTCTTCGTTATGTTGGGCAGTTCGGTCGTTCATTTCTTTATTTTCTGGCTTAGTCAAGTTCCTTTTTGAAAGCCCGAGGTTTCTAATCTTTGAATATTGATGCCCACGCCCCTCTTCAAGATGTATATTGTCAGTTCATCTTGGGCTATCATGAAAAACATTCATGCTCTCCCTGAAACTTGAATAATAAATGTGTTTGAATCAATGAGACAGGGGTGGATCTAGGAGTTTGGGATGCCGCTGAAGAGTGGTTATACAGGGTGTGCTAGATATAAAAAAAATGAAAAAACTACACCAAAAAAATTAAGTTACCCTGCAATGAGATGCACTAATGAAAGGAAGATTGGTATCTGACTGTTGGGTTTGGTGTTAATATCTAGACCATTTTGTTTTCTCGAGATGCAGTAATTTAAGGAAGTTTGGCATCTGACTTTTGGATTTGATGTAATATCTAGACCATTATGTTTTCTCGTCATGTTGTAGTCCTTGAAATTGATAGAAACCAGATGGTATGAATCTCTTGCAATTATTGAAGGTAGATTGATATCTGTGTCAAGTTCGGTGTAATTCTTATACCAAACTTTATTCTTTATGTTGTGATACACCTCTACACTTACATCGATTATTTCATCTTGTTTAATGCTCTTATTAGAACTATGTTGATCTATGAGGCATTTGTGAAAGTTCGCTACTTTAGTTTTAGGTATAATGACCCTGCGCAGTTTTGGCAATGAAACTGTGAATATGGGTTTTTCTTTTGGCAAGAAGCCAAAAGTAGAAATCGTCAAGTTAAAATCATATTTGTACCTTTTACATATGTTAATGCATTTACTTCACTTCCTAACAAAATAAATCACTTTTGATTCCCTAAACAACGCACTAAGGGTTATTGTTAGTATTTTTTACCCTTTCAGGTAATTTAAAATGAACATAGAAAGAGTATTTTTTTCTTGTGATTTTTGTGAAGTTGGTGCATCATGATGTTACTATCCCATGAAAGTTGTTTTGCCCTCCTGGCCATTCATCTTTCAACTCCCTAGAATTTCGACCACACTGCATTCAGACCTATTTTAGGGACACCAAAAGGGATTGAAATGGGCAGACATTCCATTTGAACTGTATCGTTAAGGATGGAAAATAAATATGCAGAAAGTGATTTAAAGACCAAGGTCTTTAAATCACATGGGATAGTAACATCATGATGCAATGTAGTTTCTTAACTACATTTCATCATGTCAAAGACCAAGGTCCTATTTAAAGAGGACCATGGTGGAGCCAGAAGTGTTGCATTAGGGTGTCAGATTTTCAAAATTTTATTCTAGGGGGACAGACCTTTATACTTCAACATATAGATTTTAAAGAGTTACACACTTATATACACACGCAACAGAAAAAATGGGTTCCACCCTCCCCTATCTCCGCCACTGAAGAGGACCAATGATATTATCTGAAGTTCTGAACATTAATGGTTTGTGTTAGTTCTCCTCTCTCAGATGGGCTATTTCTTTTTTAATGCTATGCCACTTTCTCATCCTGTAAATTGATGCTTCAAGCTCTCTGCTCTATTGGTGTAGGTTGATGAGTCGGTTCACATGATCGAGGATCGTGTTCCACCATCTGTGAAACAAGTATCAGCACAGGCTTTACTAACTGCGCAGATGGCTCCATCGGTTGTCCGTGCTGTTGTTGCCGAAGTGAAAAGTACTGGTGTGGTGGAAACTGCATGTATATTGGCAAAAACCGTGTACACACAGTGTGAGCCTGCTGCCAAAGGGATATACACCAAGTGCGAACCACTAGCCGAACAGTATGCTTTGTCAGCGTGGCAGTCTATCAATCATCTTCCTCTTGTTCCCAAGGTGGCTCAAGCTGTTGCTCCAACGGCTTCTTACTTGTCTGAGAGGTACAACCAGACTGTCCAAGTTGGTGCTGAGAAGGGGTACAGAGTTGCAACGTATCTTCCCTTGATGCCCACTGCCAAGATTGCTAGACTGCTGACTAATGCAAGCCCTGTGGAGACCACCAGCTAAAAGGAGTAAAGCACTGTGTGAGTAGGAGTAGTAGTACCCTGTATTTCTTCTTATACATTTGAACTTCATTGTCTTTACTTCGTGAAAAACTCGGAACGATCTTAAGTTGTCTTGCTGCTTGGTGTTGTCATACTGTTGTTATTGAACTGGTTTGGTTGTATGTCACTGGTTTACCCTTTCTTTTAGTGAAGCACATAATTTTTTATAAACTAACCAAATCATCATTTTCATCATTTTCATCGACCCCAGTGCCGCAAAGGCTCCCACCTACGGTGAGGTAAGGGGGTCGGATGTACGCAGTCTTACCCCTGTACTAAAGCACATAGAGATTGTTTCTGGGGATGTACGCAGTCTTACCCCTGTACTAAAGCATATAGAGACTGTTTCCGGATGACCCATAGTGAAGATCGCGTCCAAAATTGCATGGATCGACTGTTGCTCCATAACAAAGAATCGCAGACAGTTATGAAATATATGAAAATAGGAAAAAGGGTCAAATAGACCCTTCTACAATTGCAAATTGATCACTTAAGTCCATATACTATAAAAACCATCATATAAACCCATTTACTCTTAAAAAACAATCAAGTGAGTCGTGTTACCTAAAACTAACCTTTAATAGCAGCCTAGCAAGTCAATTCTTACTTTTCTCTCGCGTATCCATTTTTCATTTTCTTTTTTGCTTTCCTTACGTCGCTCCCTCTTTCCCAGTTTCCACAACCCAACGTCCCAACTTGCCCGCTAGTTTTTCTTTTCTTCTTTAAAATTTCCCATCCCTTTTGTTTAATCCGTATTTTCCCATCGTTCGCAACAAACGTGTCCTAGGCCTCCTGCATTCAACAGATTTCAACTCACAGCAACCTAGACAAAGAAGCATTTATAGATTCCTCTTCCTCGGCAGCCCTCCATGGCCGTGCATCACCGGAATACCATTCCACGTCCGCTCCTTCACGGGATTATCCACAAAGGCTATCATGGTCAGACAATGAGACAAAGTACATACTACATAGGAAACATACCATGTCACCGGATTATATAGGAATACCTATATTAGGTATATATAGAGTATACATATATATGTACTTATGTAGTAATATATATATATACACACACAGTCACACACACACACGTAGTACTCCGTATATTATTCTGCGCACCCAATATCACCATTTCCTCCGATCTTCTTATTCCCATATCCGAAGGGTCAGGCGGCCCTGCTTTTTCTTTCTGAGAAGCTGGGGAGAAGAAGAACTTGACTCTGCTTCAAGCCTGGTTATGAATTCCGCGGGAACTTCATGGTTGACCATCTTAAGGAATCCGAACTCCTGGCAGGCTTTTACAAGGTGTTTGGCGGCTGCCGGTTTGGAGAGGTCTATGGACGGGACAAAGAATGGGGAAGCGGCAGTTCTGCAGGGCTTGACAATGGAGAGCTGTTGGTTGGCAGGGTTGGCTAGGAGTGTGTGTGTCACTGTGTCACTGTGTGTGTGTATGAGAAATATTCCTGTCCGGAATTCCAGACAGGAACCGTCGTCCGGACGGCGGCGTTTCGACCTCGTCTCGGTCGACTTTTTTGATGAAATTTTTATGACATGTTCTTCATCAAGTCTAGTCTATCCACAAAAATATTCAGCTAAAAATTCAATCGGGAAGGCAGACAAATAATTTTTGGAAGTTAACTGCGTTTTATATGTATATTTTGGGCGCAGTTATCTTCCAAAAATAATTCGACAGCCTTCTTGATTGAATTTTTAGCTGGATTTTTTTGGATAAAGTAGACTTGATGAAGAACATGCCATAAAAATTTAATCAAAAAATTCCACCGAGAAGGGCCCCAAATGCCACCGTCCGGACGGCACTCTCTCTCTCTCTCTCTCTCTCTCTATATATATATATATATATATATATATATATATATATATATATATACTGCCTCCGTTCTCTTTTAATTGCAACATTGGACTTTTTGCATTATTCACATATTCCACTTTGACTATATTTTATTAATTAATGTATTATAAATTAATTTTTTAAAAATATTGTTAAATTCTTCCCATTCTAAATTTTCAAAATATGATTTTTTTTTAAAATTTTTTACTAATAAAGAATGAAAGATATTAATAGTCAAACTTGTGCATTGGCAAACGTGAAATGTTGACAATTGCAATTAAAAGGGAACTGATGAAGTATATATTAGGATAGGTTGGGATAAAATTGCAGTTGATGCTACGAGGACGATGGGACAAGATGACGAGTAGAAAGAAGGAAGAAATGAAAAGGAAAAAGGAAAAAAAGGTTAAATCTAACTTTAACCGATTGAGAAGGTTGCTTTCGGTAGGGGTGCACATCGGTCGGGTTGGGTCGGGTTTGCTATATTTTTTGGGCCTACCCAATTTGTTCGGGTTGACTATTAACCAACCCGTGGTACGCAAAATAAGTTGGTAAATTAAAGCATACATGAATGGTTCGGGTAGGGTCGTGTTGTGCAAAAAAATCAATTCGGGTTGCATCTTTCATGTGGGAAATCAATGTAACCAATTTGAAATTCGATTAACTTGTTTCCAAAACACACGAACAAATACAAATACTCGTATCTTTTATAAGCAAAAACATTAGGTAATAGTATTAAAAATCCTTCCGTAAAGGAAGTTCATTTAGAACGAAACGTAAATATATAATAATCACCTAGTCAAAATGGTAAATGTTTAATTGTAATTCTAATATCATAAAGTCTTAGATAGAGCACATTGGTCTTAAATTGAGATTATCCAAGAAAACATTGTAAAATGAACTTTCGGCCGGGTCGGCAACTATCGGGTTTGAAATTTTAAATCCGCAACCCTACCCATTAGGTGCGGGTTCAAACATATTTAACTCATGAATATTTTTTAAAATCAAATACTCAATTAAATAGAGTCAGGTAGGGTTGGGTTGGGCGGGTTATGCGGGTTTGGGTTATTCTTGTGCAGCCCTACTTCCCGGTAAATAAGGCTAAATTGATTGTTTTTATTAAGTTAATGGGTTTAAGTGATATTTTTATAAGTAGATGGGCCTATGTGATGGTTTGATGAAAGTTGAAGGGTCTGTTTGACCCTTTTCCCATGAAATTATATACTCCCCGGTTCCCCTATAGTTGTCCCATTTTTTCATTTTTGGATGTCTCACAATTATTGTGTCATACCTTATTTGGAAAGTAAAAAGTAAATTTAATGAGGGATAAATAGGGATGTGCTAGATGGATTTTTGCTTTTCGATTGGTTATTTTATCAAAAAGTTGTTTGTGTCTTGGTTGGCGTGTCACTTCCTTCCGTCCTAGTAATTAGGGGATGGAGGGAGTTGTACATTTTGTGACCTCCAACGAATACCTATGTCACGCAATTTAGTGAGTAAGAGCACACGTCTGTGCGAGATGTTGCAGCTTTGGCTCCCAACGATATGTATTCATACTTCTTGTCCGAGTGTATTATGTATACCACTCTTCACACAGTTCTATGTTCCATTGAATATTATAGAGAATGAAAATTGGTTGTGTGAAATGAATCCAAATACTAAAATTTGAACTGTTGACAAAAAGTAGGATTGAAATAAAGTTAATCAACAAAAATATGACTATTGGTGATTTGAAAAGTATGATTGTTCTTTTAAATTCCAGAGTGAGTCATATTCACAATGGTAGGTTGCATGGTGGGGTTTAGATTTGATATATGATAAATGAAAACTTCGAAAGCACTGCAACACCAATCATAGTTATTGTTCATGTAGGAATTTCTCCTTAGAAATAGTAGGATAATGGTACTTTTACTTGTTTCCTGTATGATGTTCTGATACCATGTGAATGGTAAACCTTTTATTATTGTTCATGTTGTATGAGTCTATACAAGTAGCTATACTTGTATAGTTATATCACTTATATGTAAGTTGCTCCTTATGTGACAAAAATTAAGCTCTTCCTAGTTTTTATTCCTTGAACATAACTTTTATGTTCATATGTTTGAAAAGAGTAATTATATTCCTCTAAGCTACTCGTAGAGCTTAGTATTATGGTTTGAGATTCAGGGTTTAACTATACTTTTTAGGGTTTAGGGTTAATCTTTCTGGAGTTTACCAATCCAGAGTTTTGGCAACTTTCCAGTGGTAGTTGGAGCCTAGGAGGGTCCGACGGTGAATTTCGGTGATGGTTTCTTTCTGGCGGTAGATTTTTGGGAAATTACTTGTTGTTTATTCATATATTCTTAGTTGTAGGTTATTTAAGGAGAGATGACAATTTTAGTCCTCCTCATCATCATTATCATACCCCAGTGCCGCAAAGGCTCCACCTACGGTGGAGTAAGGGGGTCGAATGTACGCAGTCTTATCTTACCCCTGTACTAAAGCACAGAGAGATTGTTTTCGGATGACAAGTGAAAATCGCGTCCAAAATTGAATGGACTGACTGCTACTTCATAACAAAGAAGTGCAAGCAGTTAAGTGAGCCATTTTGCTTTATTCCATCATATTCTCAAGTCAAAAAGTAACAAATCTTTGACTCCATTGCAAATGATGGGCAAGAATAATTTTAGTCCTGATAGAAAAAATTTCTCTACATGTACACTTGTCAAAATTTTGCGGCGACCAAACAAAATTTTGCGTGGCTTTGATATGGTAACTTGTCAATAGCACTGTTACACTACAATTATAAATAAGTAGTTGTATTTTAGCATATGAGCTTTTTAGTAATATATTGATGAAATAATGATTAATATAGTCATACTTGCGATACTTTTTAATGTTTAAAAAATAGGAGGACCCATGTATTACAAGGATGATGAAAAAATAACAACTCGTATGGAGGAAAACGGTAACAATCTAAAATTGATAAAATAACAAGGTTGTTTACTAATGAGGAGGTCACAAGTTTGAAATTCATCCCACTTCAATGATATTGGTCTTAACATAAAACATATATTACAATAGGTTAGAAAATTGAAAAATAGAAACAAAATTATAAAAATAGCAACTGATCAGAGAATCTATATCTATATCTATATCTATATCTATATATTATACACTTGAGAGTCGCATTGGAGGAATGATATTGTCACGTGTCATTCTATTACAGTCGTGACCATGTGTCATTCTATTACAGTCATGACCATGTGTCATTCTATTACTAATCCATGACAACATGCCATTACAATTTTTACTATAATATTTATTCATATTTAAAGTCTAATAAGTAACCTGCCTTGATCACAACATAACTCTATTCCATTTATAACTTTGTTTCCATTTACAATATAAGTATAGGTTATATGAATATGATTGACATATACACCATATTCATAGTATGATTTATTGATTATAAGTTCCTATATTTAGTTTATAAGTTTAATGCGTTGTAAGATTAGATGTAAATCCAAGGGCTAAGATCAGTTCTCACTTCTCATTTTAAGGGACACTTCTCACATGATCTTTCATATATATATATATATATATATATATATATATATATATATATATATATATATATATATATATATATATATATATATATATATATATATATATATATATATATATATATATATATATATTTATATATTACAATTGGAGTCACATTGAAAAAATGATATTGCAACGCGTCATTCTCTATTACTCACTCATGGCAATGTGTCACTCTATTACTAACTCATAACCACACGTCACTACAATTTTTACTATAATATTTATTCATATTTAAAGTCTAATCAGTAACTATATTTCCGTTTATATAAGTATAGGTTACATGAATACGATTGCCATTTACACCATATTCACAGTTTCTCTTTTTTAGCTGCTTTCCATTCATCTCTTTACAATACAACCAATTATGTTACGGGAATATGATTGCCATGCCATTACTATTATAATAGGTATATTGTCATTTACTCTTATAATAAATTTAAATTGAGTATAACAATTACAACAATGTATATCTATATCGATATCTATATTCTATATTATATATATTATGCAATTGGGAGTCACATGGGAGGAATGAAATTTGCACGTGTCACTCTATTATTCACTTTTGGGGAATTGGTCACATGTCACTACAATACCTTTTCATATTTAAAGTCTCATTAATTATGATAAAACATGTTTATTATTGTTGAAATTTAAAAAGGACTTTTATTGAAATTTGTATTATATTTTATGTTAATTTATGTATGATCTTTTCCAATTTACTCTTTTATATTGGAACGAAAAAGCTCTTAATGTGATCATGTTCACACAAGAAACCGATATTATTTTTCGATTAATTCCTTTCAATGACTATAATTGTATTCAAAATTCATATCATATATAGTGGCTATAAAGTAAAACTTATCTATAGAAATTTATAGTCACATTTTGTCCCTAGATTTTTATTAGTAGTGTTTTTAAAAGCCTTTAAATAAAAAGCCTTTAAAGACGCTAAATATATTGAAATTTACTTTATGATTTTAAGAATGTAATAGAGTCCTAAAAAACTATGGGACTGAAAAGAAGATCAAAAGGATAACTTCAAGAGTTGGAGAATTATATTGCACTATTTTTTTTAATTACTTATATTGCATTGCAAGCTTACGGGTAATGCACTATAAAAAAATTACGGGAGTGACACGAAATTTGGCACGGACTTACCGATTTTTCGTGCCAAATAGCTTGTGCCAAAGTGTTTTTGGCACGGATTTGGCATTTCCCTGACAAAACCCTTGCCAAATCCCTGACAAAATCCTTGTCAATCTCGTGGTTTTTTGTAGTGATGTTTCTTCTACTTTCATATTAACTATAAATTTATTTAGATTATGTTAATCACTACATTAATAAATAATTCCTAATTGTAGTTTTTGCTAAAGAGTTAACATGTGTTTGAAGTTTTTCCTAATCGTTTGAGTCTTATTATTGATGGATTGAATGTGTTCATTGCTTTTGGAAAGCCATTCAATGTTCACTTTAGTTGCAACTCGCCAAAGCACGGAATTATGGATTTTATAATAAATTAAACCCTTTTAGTTGAAAAAAAATTATATTGTGTTTGGATGTTTTAATAATAATATTTTATACACGAAGTTATTAATTTAATCACTTACTATTATAACAAATTGTTTTTACCTCAATAATAGTCATAATGCATAACTTTACTTCAAAAAATCATTTCTGTATGTATATCTATACTCAATTAACATAGATAATATTAGTTAAGATCCAAACCCAAGGACTAAAAGTTATTGCTTAAAGTTGTTCTTCTTCCCGAGGTTGAGTGTTTAGAACTAAACCACATCAAATTACAATTACAGAGTACATAATTTTTTTTAATTAAGTATAGATGTATATGCACAATGATGTGTTGAAGTAAACAATTATTGAAATGTCTAAGGGAGTGTTTTCAAAAAATTTCTTTTTAGCTTTTGCCTTGAGATGAAATGAATGCGTTTAAGTGACAATTTTTGCATAAATTAAGTACTTATAAGTTAAAAGCTGAAAGTAGATAAATGATTGCTTGAATTTAAATTGCTCTTCACTTTTCTGTTACATAAAAACATTTTTTTTAACAAAATTTTTAGGGCCTATTTACTAACAGAGATATTTTCCAGTTTTTCAGAAAACTGGAAAACTGGAAAAAGAAAAACAGAAAACGTGTTTACTAAAGAAGATTGCAGGAAAACTGGAGAAAGGAAAACAGAAAATCATGTTTACCAAATCGTTTTCCAAAACGAAAAAAATGAGATATGTCTCTCTTTTTCTTCATGAATTGGAGAAGTGACTTTTACTAGTTTTCCAAATTTGGAAAACGCGGATGCTGCAGTACTGCTAAAATGAATTTGCATATTTACACCTAGTGGTGGATCCGGTCCCGCTCCGGTGTCACTTCTAGTCCGATCAACGACCCTACGTTCTTTATCTTGTTCGGTCTACGACCCGGCGGTCCGGTTCGGGCATGGACCCGGCGGTCCGTGTTTGGTCCGATCGATGACCCCACAGTCCGGTCCGGTCCGGTCATGGACTCGACGGTTCCTGTCCAATTCGGACGACGGCTGAGCAAACCCGGTTCGGTCCGGTCGATGACCCGATGGTCCCTGTCTGTTCCACGACCCGACGATCCCCCGTCCAGTCCGGTCCACTACCTCACGACCCATGTCTGGTCCACAATCCGGCGGCCCCTATACCTGGTTTGATTTCGGAATGAGACCGTACTTACGGTCTTCTGGTCGGTCACGAACCAGATGAAATTTATTTATGAACATTTTTCAGATTAGAAAATGGAAAACTAAAAAAATAAAACAGAAAATTGGAGATTGAAAAACTTGAAAATGAAAACAGAAAATTGGAAAACAAAAAATAGAAATAGAAAACTTGAAATTATCTCTGTTAAACATGCCCTTGATGTTTATGTTTTCCATTTACTCATGATTTTCGTGTTTTCCTGCAACATAGCTATTAGCTACTTAAATTAAAATAAATAAAAAAAATTAAAAAATAAACACTTGAGAGATATGGCTTACCTATTGCTTTTGAACGGAAGTCCACAAAAGATCAAATTTTTCTCTCCGCGCTTTTGAAATTCTGGTGCACAATATATAGCTTTCTCCAGGGAAACTGTATATGTCAATGTTGCCGAAGTTTTTGTGTGGAAGCAGAAACAGGCGACTTTACAGCACTTATCTCTCCCCATCCTCCAAAGAATCTGAAATCGCCCAGCTTTGCGATTTAGGCCATATCTCCAAAGCTGTAAAGCTCCTTAATTCTCTTGTGTCGGAAGACTTAATAACTGTGAAACCAGCCCTATACGCCACACTTGTACGGGGGTGCAGGAAAACCAATTCTTTCAACCTCGGTCTCCAGTTGCAGGCCCATGTGACCAAGGCTGGCCTTGATACTGACCGGTTTGTTGGCAACAATCTCCTTTCGTTTTATTTCAAGCTTGGAAGAAATTTCTCTGAAACCCGACGTCTCTTCGATGGGTTAGTCTACAAAGATGTTGTTTCTTGGTGCTCTATCATATCGGGTTATATTCGCGTGGGTAAGCCCAAACTTGCTCTTGTGCTGTATGAGAAAATGGTAGGTCATGAGGTTGAGCAGAGTGCATTTACTGTATCTACTGCAATCAAGGCGTGCTCTGAGCTTCGGGAGTTGAGACTTGGTATGTGTTTCCATGGGGTTGTGATAACCCGTGGTTTTGATGATAGTGGTGTTATTGTTAGTGGATTGATCGATATGTATGGGAAGAATTATAAACCCGATGATGCACTAAAGCTGTTCGATGAAATGCCATCTCTTGATGATATTTGTTGGACCTCTTTAATTTCAGCTCTTACTAAAAACAATTTGTTTAGGAAAGCTTTGGAAATCTTCCATTCAGAACATAGGAAACACAAGTTGGTTCCAGGTGCCCATACTTTTGGAAGTGTTTTGACAGCTGTGGGGAATTTAGGTAAGTTGAAGGAAGGAAAACAAGTGCATGCAAAGGTTGTTTCTCATGGGATACGTGGTGATATATTCGTTGATAGTTCTTTAGTGGATATGTATGCCAAATGTGGGCTTATGAACGAGTCTCGTCGGGTTTTTGACAGTATGGGTAAAAGAAATTCAGTTTCTTGGTGTGCTTTGCTAACCGGCTATTGCCATACGGGTGATTATGATACAGTTATCGAGTTATTTAAGATGATGGATGGGGTTGAACTTTACAGTTTTGGAACCGTTATTCGTGCCTGTTCAGGATTGGCCGCTTTGAAACCAGGGAAGGAAGTTCATTGCCAGTTTTTAAGGCAAGGTGGATTCAGGGACGTAGTAATTGAATCTGCACTAGTCGATCTTTATGCAAGATGTGGATGTTTTGATGCTGCCCATAGTGTATTTGCCAGAATGGATGTCAGGAATCTGGTTTCTTGGAATTCTATGATATCTGGGTTTGCACAGAACGGCAGGGGAGGCGAAGCTATTAAAATTTTCGACAAGATGATTGGTGAAGGTTTCAAGCCTGATTATATAACCTTTGTTTCCGTTCTATCTGCTTGTAGTCACAGTGGTTTTGTAGACATGGGACGTAAATATTTCAATTCCATGACACATGATTACGGAATTAAAGCCGGGCTTGAGCATTATGGCTGCATGGTTGATCTTCTATGTCGGGCTGGGGAGCTCGAAGAATCAGAGTGTTTGATTAACAGTTCAGACTTCAAAAGTGATCCTTCTCTTTGGATTTGCTTGCTTGGAGCTTGTAGCAGCACTACAGATCCAGCCCTTGCAGAGCGTATATCAAAGAGAACAATTGAATTGAAACCCGATTATCATATGAGTTATGTGTATTTGGGTAAAGTGTACAAAGCAATTGGACGGTGGGATGATGCTCTCAAGGTTTGGTGGGCGATGCGACAGAAGAAGGTGGAAAAGATTCCTGGAAAGAGCTGGGTTGAATCTAACAAAAACCTAGGCCCCTTTTCTTACATTTTTGTCGCAGAAAATAACTCAGAGATTCTAAATGAAAGGGCCTAGAAAATGGTAAGGTTTCTTTTTTTCTTCTGTCCTTTTGCTATTTACATTTGCATGTTCCAATTGATTCTACTAAGACATATTATCAAGCATGCTATATGATAGAGATCCAGCTAGTCTAAGCAATCAGAATAGAAGATTCGGGAGAGTATATTCTAGAAGGCCTAAAATAGACTAGCGGTTATTAGTTAAAAGCTGTTAAGTAACTAATAACTACCTTCTGTTTGTAGAAGGATATAAATAGAATAATTCTGCTGTAGGAAGGCAGACTGTTTTTAGACACATTGTCTGGAACTGGGAGTTGGAGTTTATCTCCTTCTTGGGAAAGGCTGTATACGACTTACCTCTGTGAATGAGAATTTGTGTTCTTACCTTGTTCTTAGCTGTATTGTGATTGTTACTGAGTGGTGGTAGTCGTATCATTGGTATCAGAGCCTGGTTGCCGTGGTGAATGGTTGGCACGAGGAAGAAAATGGAAGGGAGAATGAATGACGTTGAGCGAGGTCAACGTGAGATACAAACGAGCATGGATAATCTAGCTGCGAATATTGCAGCGATGCAAACTGCGATGCAAGCTAGTATCGCTGAATTACACGTTCAGATGACCAATCGATCTCGGAGTCAATCGCGACGATCGAACAACTCACTGCGAACAGCTCATCAGAGGAATCCGCGAGAAGAAGATAGTTCGGATGATGCAGTTAACAATTCCGTCTCGCAACACAATTGCGAACCTAGACGGAATCATAGAAATCAGAACCATACCGCCAGAAAAATTGACTTGCCCCTATTCAACGGGAAGGATGTTTCTGGTTGGTTGTTAAGGATGAACAGATACTTCCGATTGAATCGGACAGAAGAAGAAGATAAATTGGATGTAGCGGTCATCGCATTGGAAGACCAAGCTCTCAGCTGGTTCCAATGGTGGGAGGGACAGGCACATCATCTGAATTGGGACTCATTTACACGGGCGTTGACCAGGAGATTTCAACCTAACTTGGTTCAGGATCCTTTGGGGCCTCTATTTAGTCTGAAACAGAAGGGATCCATATCCGAGTATAGAGATCTATTTGAGACAACTATTGCATCCCAGGGACATTTATCTGAAGAAGTGTTGAAAGGTGTGTTCTTAAAAGGGCTGAAAAGAGATATTAGAGCAGAATTGAAGCTCTATAAGACCAGGACACTGGCTGAAGTGATGGATAAAGCAACATTGATTGAAAACAAGAATGTGGAGGCAGTTTTAATGAAGAATAAGGAGGAAAACAAGAAGAAGGGACAAGGCAGAACTATCATTCAGGGTCCAGGACAGAGTTGGAATGAAAATAACAAATGGAGAAGCTATCCAGGACCTATGAGAAACTCCAGTACAGTAAACAAAGGGGCCAGTGAAATCAGAAAGCAGCCAGAAGTTAAAGAAGTTTCTGAAAGAAGACAGGGGACCAGATTATCTCAAGAAGAGTTGTTGGAGAGAAGCAAGAAGGGGTTGTGTTTTAAATGTGGTGAGAATTGGAGCAGAGGTCATGCTTGTAAGATGAAAAACTACAAGATGGTGTTGGTAGAGGATTCTGAAGGGGAAGAAAATTCAGAGATTGAGGGAGAAGAAACAGTAGAAGAATTCATAAATACTACCAATCAAATGGATAACAAGAACATGCAACTCTCAGTCCTAAGTAAGGAAGGCATATCTTCTATGATTACTTTCAAGGTGAAAGGGAAGATGAAATGGATGGGTGGAGTGATAGAGGTCACTGTGTTAATAGACAGTGGTGCTACACACAATTTCTTGTCCAGAAATTTGGTGGAGAGCAAAAACATACCTTACAATCCAATTAAGGGTTATAAGGTCCAGATTGGGAATGGTGAATGTATACCCAATTGGGGCAGATGTTCATTGGCAGAATTGGAAATTCAGGGAGTACAGATTCAACAAGATTATTACATCTTGGAATTGGGAGGAGTGGATATAGTGTTGGGAATGGAATGGCTGACTGGTTTGGGAGACATGGAGGTCAACTTTAAGCATCAAATCCTAAAGTGGAATCAGGAAAGGGAAACATATATCATAAAGGGAAATCCAAATGCTAATCAGATGGAGGTGACTTTGAAGACTATGGGTCACATATTACATCAGGAAAGTGATGGGTTCTTGTTGTACTGTGAAGGAGAATCTGGGAAACTGACTGATATAGATGACAGGGAAACTGAGTGGGAAGAAGTAATAGCTGAATTCACAGAAGTATTTAGTTCTACACTACAATTTCCACCTGCAAGGGACTGTGATCATGCCATAAATATTAAAGAAGGAGCAGAGATACCTAATATCAGACCATACAGGTATTCATTTGATCAGAAAAATGAAATTGAGAAGATTATTGCAAAAATGTTGAAATCTGGAATTATTAAACACAGCAATAGCCCGTATAGTAGCCCCATTCTATTAGCTAGAAAGAAAGATGGGGGCTGGAGGTTTTGTGGAGACTATAGGGCTTTGAATAAGGTTACTATTCCTGATAAGTTTCCTATTCCAGTAATTGAAGAGCTGTTGGATGAGTTAGGTGGTGCCAGAATTTTTTCAAAATTGGATCTCAAGGCAGGTTACCATCAGATCAGGATGAAAGACTGTGATACACATAAAACAGCTTTCAGGACCCATGAGGGCCATTATGAGTATTTAGTTATGCCCTTTGGGCTGACTAATGCTCCATCCACTTTTCAGTCACTAATGAATGAGGTTCTAAGGCCTTTTCTGAGAAAATTTGCTTTGGTGTTCTTTGATGATATTTTAGTCTACAGTAAAACTAAGGAAGAACATAAAGAACACCTAAGAAAGGTTCTGGGAGCTTTGAAGAAGAACCATTTAGTAGCAAATCAAAAGAAGTGCTCATTTGGCCAAAGACAACTGAATTATCTGGGACATATTATTTCAGAAGATGGTGTGGCAGCTGATCCTGAAAAGATTGAAGCTATGAAGAATTGGAATATCCTTAAGGATTTGAAGGAACTCAGAGGGTTCTTAGGTCTGACTGGGTATTACAGAAGGTTTGTAAGGGGATATAGCAAGATTGCTGCTCCTCTTACTGTGCTTTTAAAGAAGGATGGTTTTATATGGAATGAGATGGCTACTGAGGCTTTCCAGAATCTGAAAGAGGCCATGATTTCTTTGCCAGTGCTCAGAGTACCTGATTTTAATAAAATGTTTGTGATTGAAACTGATGCTTCAGGAAAAGGATTAGGGGCTGTATTGATGCAGGAAGGAGGACCTCTAGCTTATATGAGCAAACAGTTATCTCCCAAATACTTGAATAAATCTGTGTATGAAAAAGAATTAATGGCTATTGTTTTTGCTATTCAAAAGTGGAGGCCTTATCTTTTGGGAAGGAGTTTTGAGGTACATACAGATCAGAGGAGTCTGAAATATTTGACTGAGCAAAAGGTTATGGGAGAAGATCAACAAAAATGGATAGCCAAATTGATGGGTTACAACTTCACCATTAGATACAAACCAGGGATTGAGAATAAGGCAGCTGATGCCTTATCCAGAAAATACACATATGCAGCCATATCTACTGTAACTTGTCAGGAGTGGGAGGGTCTGGAAGAAGAACTGGAAAAGGACCCTAAATGGGGGGAGACCATGCAGAAGATGTTAATTCAACCAGATAAATATCCAGATTATAAGAGGAAAGGAGGTTTACTCTATTACAAAGGGAGGTTGATTTTACCAAAGGGATCCCATAGAATTTTGATCATTCTCAAAGAATACCATGATTCAGCCATAGGGGGTCATTCAGGGTATTTCAGGACTATGAAGAGGATTTCCAATTTATTCTTCTGGGTGGGGATGAGAACTGACATCAAGGATTATATTCAAGGGTGTGACACTTGTCAGAGGAATAAATATCAGGTCTTAAAGCCTGCAGGATTGCTGCAACCTCTACCCATACCTGAACAAGTGTGGACTGATATTAGCATGGACTTTATTGGAGGTCTACCAAAATCACAAGGAAAAAACACTATTTTGGTGGTGGTTGACAGATTGACAAAGTTTTCACATTTCATACCATTGGCACATCCCTATAATGCCAAAGGAGTGGCTGAAATCTTTATTCAGGAGGTAGTGAGAATACATGGATTTCCAAAGTCCATTGTGAGTGATAGAGACATCCTTTTCTTGAGTTTTTTCTGGTCAGAGTTGTTCAGATTGGCTGGGACAAAGCTAAAATATAGTACTGCCTACCATCCACAGAGTGATGGGCAGACTGAAGTGGTGAATCGTTGCCTAGAGACATATTTGAGGTGTTTAAGTGGGAAGAAACCTAGGCAATGGGTTAAATGGCTTCCATGGGCAGAATATTGGTTCAACACTAATTGTCATAGCTCTTTGAAAAGCACTCCATATCAGGCTTTATTTGGACAATCACCTCCTGCTATCATTAGAGGTGATGTCAGTATAACTTCAGTAGATGAAGTAACTAAAATGACTGCTGAGAGGAATGGGATGT